>CM077667.1:395324592-397724592 GCA_039707655.1 Elymus sibiricus
AATGAATATTTAACCATGCATCATATCAATAAATTTTATATAGGAAATGTGCAGAATGTTGTGTAGATTGTTATTTTCCCTCATTCATGCATGAAAAAAATGTCTATTGTGATGTTTGCATTCAATTTGCATAAATGTCATTATTTTGCATTGCTCATAAATAGTTAACCATGCATCGGAATTGAGCATGTCCTATATGTAAAATGTGTAGATTATTTGTATCGCTTTGTCAAGCATGATAAAAATAGGTGATGTGATGTTTGCATTTAATTTGCATAAATAACTTGCTAAAACGGGTTTATGTCCTAATCTCGCATCAATGTTGTGTCATTTGTTTTATACTAAAACCTACATGTTATATATGTTTTCGGGGTAGAAAAAATACATGGAATTTATCTGTGCAATTAGTTTTGGCATTTGAGCATTTTTGTGCGCATGCTATTTTGTTATGATGCCCTTTTGTTTATTTTGTGTGAGTTAATCCATGCACATTTTGGAATAGTTGCAAACATGAGATATGCCCTTGGACATGTGTGCTAGGCCCTGGTCATTTTGGTTGCTATAGAAATCCATGTTTAGGTGTTATTTTCTTGTTGCCAACATGCCATAAAAATGTGCTGTTTGATATGCCCAAAATATTTATAAGTCTGAAATCTGTTATTTTGTTGCTATGTTGTCATGTGATTTGCTATTGATCTAGGAGTCTTTTGTGGTTGCCACCAAGGAGTCTTTTGATAAGCATGTTGTTGCCTATCGTGTTGTGCCAATAGTTCGCATGAATATGTTTAGCATCATAATTAATTCTATTGTTCAATATGTCAATCTGTTAAAATCTGCTGCACATGTCTACCCTAATTTTCACTAAGTCTGAAAATCTGTTTTCTTCATAATGCCATATTGTGTTGAGGGTAGCCATGATTCTATGCATAATTAGACCTTGCCACCATGGAATGATTTGTAGTGGATCATGTCGACTACCATGCTGTTAATTTTCATGCCAATATATGACCTGTAGCATATAGTTTTACTGCTGCCAATATGCCTCCATGAAAATCTGCTATGCAAAAACCTGTTATTTTCACTAAGTCCTAATGTGCTATATTTTGTTGCCTTGTTGTGAGCTTCCTACCATGTGATCCATGACTCTTTTGAGTATGATGTGTGAAGATGAAATGAAGTGTGTGTTATATGCTACTGCCCCATACTTAGTTTTTTGCATTTTAGAATCGTGTAGCTTGTTGTTTTCATGTGTGCAATATGTTATGTTGCTGTTTTGGGCAGATTTCAAACAAAACTTGTGTTGGTTGTTAGGGTTGAACCGTAGCTCCGTTTCGAACATGTTGCATATGTAACTTGCTTAGAATTTCATGTAGTTTCATAATAGCTTGCTGCATCCATGATTTGGTATGTTTGTGGTTGTCATTTTCATGCATTTTTGCATTCATGGCATATAATCTTGTAATCGTCATATCTTTTAGACCATAGCTCCGTTTGAGATGTTCCATATATGTAAATCGACTAGAATGACGAGTAGAATCACATGGTGCACTTTTTTTTCCTTCTTAATAAATATAAAACATGATTAGTTCAGATCTGGACCAATTTCGAAATTAACATATCGGATCGTTTCGGAAATACTATATGTTGTTTCCGACCTCATTTAAGATGCCTAGATAGTGTAGTTTATTTATGCTTCACCTCTTGCCATGTTTACCAACATTTAATATTGTCGTGTACCTAACGAGAGTGAACTAAATAATTCGGATGTGGAGTTTCGTCAATATGCAACTCGTTGCATATTGAGCTTCACTTAATGTGTAGTATTTGTTTGTTGTGATTGCCATGCCTTGCATGTTTAAAACCGGACATGCATCATATTGTTTGCGCATCATACCATGCATATGTTGTGGTGTTGTTCATGTGTTGATTGTTGTTTTCGGATTGCTTCTTCTCGATAGAGTTCCGAAAGCGTTCGGAGTGTGAGGATTCGTTCGACTACGTTGGCTTGTCTTCTTCATGGATTCATTCTTCTTCCAAGCGGGGTCTCAGGCAAGATGATCATTTCCCTGGATACCATTACTATCATTGCCATGCGAGATCTCTCGTTTCTATCGCTGTCTCGCTACCTGCCACTTGTATGTCAAGCCTCCCAAATTGCCATGAAAAGCCTCTAACCCCTCCACATCCCAGCAAACATTGTTTGGCTATGTTACTGCTTGCTCTGCCATTCTTATAGCATTGCTAGTTGCAGGTGCAAATTGTTCCATGTGCCAACATGGCTATTTTGTTATATCACAATATTGTTGCTATTTAATTTAATGCACATATATACTTGGTAAAGGGTGGAAGGCTTGGCCTTTTGCTCGGTGTTTCGTTCCACTCTTGCCGCCCTAGTTACTTGTGTACCGGTGTTATGTTCCATAATTGAGCGCTGCTAACATGCTCGGGGTTGTTATGGGGACCCCCTTGATTTTCGTTTTAGGATAAAACTTGTCTGGCAAGGCCCAACATTGGTACTACATTTGCCTAATAACTAATAAAATTGCATAGGGACTTTCCGGACCCCGTGGATAATTAATCAACAACCCGGGCCAATGCTCCTCATGAGTGTTGGTCCAAAACAGAGCAGTGTGCGGGGCCACCCCGGGGCAACTCGGGTGATTTCTATCAGGCCTCCGTACGCGTAGCTTATCCGCCGTGGCCTGAGAACGAGATACGCGGCTCCTATTGGGATTGTCGGCACGTCGGGCGGCCTTGCTGGATTTTTTTTACCTTTCTCGAACGTCTTGTGCGAGGAATTCCGATAATACTTCGGGCTATCTCGAGGTTGCGGTTTTCCAGTGGAATTGCCTAGGAAGATCACGAGATTCGTGGTCGAGGTTATTCCCGCAGCGTGTGGTTAGTTTTTGATGGATTTGTTGGAGCTCCCCTGCAGGGTTAAATCTTTCGGAAAACCATGCCCGCGGTTACGTGGCAACTTGGAAACTTTGTTTAACACCCGGTCATAGCAAACTTGAAGTAAACTCAAATAAAATACACCAACCGTGTGTGTAACCGTGACTGTTTCTTCTCGTGAGTCCTTACCCGAGAGAGAACACGGTGGGGTTATGTTTGACGTATGTAGGTGTTCAGGATCTCTTAGAGATCATTACTAGTTCACGTCCGTTTATTCGACAATCATCCCCCTTTATTCTTGTACTCGTAAGTTAGCCACTCAAATAAATGCTTAGTGCTTGCTGCAGCCTCACCACTTAACCATACCTCACCCATTAAGCTTTAATAGTCTTGATACCCTTGGAAATGAGATTGCTGAGTCCCCATGGCTCACAGATTAATACAACAACAGTTGCAGGTACAGGTAATGCGATGATTTGACGTGAGCACGATGATGTTTGATTTGGAGTTCTTCTTCTTCATCGATCTAGGATGGGTTCCAGGCCGGCAGCCTGGGATAGCAAGGATGGATGTCTTTTTATCGTTTGAGTTCGTCCGTAGTCGGACCCTGCTCTTCTGTATGATGTTTGTATATGTTGTTCTATTGTTGTGATACTGATGTAGCTTGTGGCGAGTGTAAGCCAATTCCATATACTCATCTCTTCTTTACATGTACTTGTAATGATATCCATTCTTGCGAAACGACGAGATGCGCTTCTATCCCTGTCGAGGCCCTCGTGCCAAAATAAGGATAGGATCGCATCTTGGGCGTGACAAGTTGGTATCAGAGCCTGTACCGACCTAGGAGCCCCCTTGATTGATCAAACTTGGCCGAGTCGAGTCTAGTGACAAACTATTTTGAGTCTAGTTATATCGGAGAGTAGGTTTCTTTTACTCCTCTTCTATGCTCTGGTGAGGTATTCGACTTAGGAATTTTGATTCTACTCCTCTTCTCGCTCAAATTTTTTTAGGATCACGCGGGTATTTTGGAAACTATATGATGCCGATGTGAAGGAATTCTGTCTTGGTGCCTCCTGTTATCGAGGAGTAGAGCTCCGAGGGATTTTTGCACATCGTTATCATTCAGTTTTCTTAGTATCGCTGGACAGAGGATGTTCAAAATTGCTTCAATACTTTTCGTGGCGAGATAAGATTGGAGTCACCCAGTACTGGGGAGAGCGTCCAGGGTACTGCCATGTTTAGTATCGTTGTGATTACGAATGTCTGAGGTAGACGAGTTTGCGGAGTTTCTTGGATTATGGTGTGGAAGGTTGCGGGTGCAGTTGTAGCTGATTACCTTGGGTACGTTCCTGGGTCCGCAACCCGAATCGCATAAACAAGAAAGACTTCAGAAATTCTTTGGTGGGAATTCAAGTAGTTACCTAGGATTATCTTTCTGGCAAATGCATAATGGGTTATGTATTTGTTTTGGGCTTAATCCTCAAGCCCCATCTTTTGTTTTGTTGGATCATGGTAATTCGAGTTGCTTCGATGTCAAGTGGTGATTTCATATCTTTCCTAACCGGTGTGTTCTCATCAAGATAATTCATTCCTCACAAATAATTGCGAGAATGATTCTCATATTTCTTTCCAGAGTTCATTTCATCCATCTTAAGTTGTCTTTGTTCTTCCCACCCTCCCGCCCTTTTCTTCAGTGATTAATCGTCATCCAAGTGCATTTCTTTTCATGTCATGATTCCGCTGTCTTTTCTTCCATATCGTATCCGGTGATTCATTTTGAAGATCCTCAAGTTCTAGATCATCATTTCTTCGTCTCGTTTTCTTTCCCGGTGGATTCAATTCAACCCCCCTCAGTGCTCATCATATCCTTTTCATTCTCTAATGCTCTCCCATGTTGGAAATTCTTAGGCAAGACTCTCTTGTTTATTCATCTCTCTCTATTCTATCCGGAGTGCTGAAGATATCCGAGAAGATTCGTGTTATTGTTCAAATCCTCTTAAGTGTTTCGAGGTTCTCATCCTCATCAAGTTCTTAATTTGTACCGGTGCAATATCTCTTCTAAGCAATTATTTCAACGGTGGTCTCTTTGAGTGGGCTCATAACCCACAGGTTTTTCCCAGGATCTTACCTGGCTCTTTTAATCTTCCCGGAGATGTCCTCAATTTCTTTTCAAATATGACGTAAGAATGAATTGCATCAGTCATATTCCTTCTCTAGATCGTTTCTAAATTATTTTCATCATTGGCTCAACCTTTCCTTATTAGTTGTTCCAGAGTATCTCAGTAATTCTTGGTGGTGTTTCTTGTCATCATTCTCAGAGTTGAAGACCGAAGGAGTGTTTCTCTTAAATCTTGTTCCATTCTATTGAAGATTCATGGTCTCAGCTTCGTGCTATCCTCTCTAATTGTTTCGATCATGAGAAAACTCCTTCCATATCCAACCGGAGCGTTTCAGTGTTGTTTTCATTCCTCGATCCTCCGAAGGCCATCATTTCAGAAGATTTCTTCGTTCTCAGCTTTAAGCTTTCATTCTCAAATTCTTCTCAATTGTTGTCTCTTCGTTCGTCTCTCAATTATTCCGACGCGTTGTTCAAGTTTCTATTAGGAAAATCTTGATCTCTTCATTCTCTTGTATCCCCATTCGTTTCAATTCTCACCGGTGTTCGTTGAAGACTTCTTCAAGTTTGTGCCCAATCTCTCTCAATTCATTCTCAAGAAGAATAAGTAGTATGCATAATCCGTTGTTTGTCATCAATTTAATTTGATGAAGGATAGGCATAACATAATTCTTATTCTTGTTTCATAAAGTGATTTAAATCCTTCTTTCGGAGTGGTTCATCTTTTCTTTTCTGAAGTTCCAAGTTTTTCTCAAGTATCTTGTCGCGAAGCTTCATCTAAATCCTTGCAAGGCTTCTATCTTGTTCTTGTGCAATCTTCAATTCCTTTCTATCATCCTTTCGATTCGGAGTTCTTTCTGGAGGTTCTTCATGGTGGTTCTTCAAGTATTCTATTCCTTCTCGAAGTGTTCTTCAATATTCTTGTTGGAATAGCTCAAGTATTCTTTATCTTGCATCTCAAAGTGCAATTCTTTCTCCCTTATCTTTTGAGATGGTGTTATAGCATTCTTGATTCATGAGGAGTCTCGAAGAGAATTTGTCAAGAATGAGATATATAAACCCATCTTTTCTTCTCGTAGTTATCTTGGATTGGATTTCACCTAAAGCATTTCCTAAGGATTGTTGTTGTCATGGTGTTTATCAATGATCCAAGTTTTCTATGTATCCTCTTGGTGAAAGAAGTTTTCATATCTAGTTGCTCCCAAGTAATCAATTGTTTCTGTTTCTAGCGGGTTGTCACCTCATAATATTAAGATGGTTTCCATAAGCCCATAACAAGATATTCTTTTCGTTGTTGAATTTCCAACAACTCCGTTCAATCCTTCCTTGTAACGATGTTTTTTTTCTAATTCAATTATGGCAGAAGTTGCCATTTTCTTCTCCATTCTTTTCTCTCAAATGATCTAGCTACTTTCCTTGTTTCAGAGGCGTTATGATGTTGCTCTCTTTCATCCATTGTCTTGCTTCTTCAAGATCATGTGCTTTTCTTGTTTATCCATTTAACCGGAGTGTTGTTTTCTCTTTTCAAGTTCTCTCCATCTTATCAAATTTTTGTTCCTCTATCCTACCGAAGTGCTGCCGAAATTCCTTGTGAATTCTTGGATGTTCCTCGTTTCATTCTTCATCTCTTTGCATCCTTCAAGATTGTTGGTTTCGCTCATTTGTTAAAGAAGCAACTAAGTTTTACCTATTCCTCTTCTCTTTCTCTTCCCCTTCTCATTCTAAGATCTCGGGTCAAGATCTCTTGTAAGTGGAGGAGAGTTGTAACAGCTTGGGACCGACGCTCCAGAAGATTCCCGTTTTATTCCATTCTCGTCGTACGATTCGTTCGGTTGTTGCATTCATCATCGCGTCATTCGCATCATCTGCATAGCATCGTCTCTCGTTTTTAAAAAATTGCATCCGTTCGTAGACGCCGGTTCTTTCCATTCTTGTCATTGACCGTTTTGAGTCCAACCACACACGCACGCGCCCGTGGCATTGCAAAATATTGTTTTTAAAAGTGTGTATAAAATATTCTCCAATTGGATCGAAAGTTGGCGAGCGGTCTTGTTTTATTACAGGTAGACCACCTGCCAAGTTACGTCACAATCAGAGGACGTTTGATATTCGAACGGTCAACCGTAGCAGCACCGTCATCGGTATTTATCGAATGTTTCGGTGTTTTAAAACTTCGTGCCGGGCCGCAAACCTCCCTATCTTCTTGGCCCAACCACCTCGCCAAAGCCCACTAACCCAACTTAGCCCCCCCTCCGTTAGTGGTCATCGGATCGCGATCGGACGGACGAGGTCCAACCCTCATAGTCCATTCCCTATATAAAAACCACCCCATGGAGAGACCCCACTCACTCTCTAGGATTTCCCCCATGTAAATTGCAGCCACCCCACCCTCTCAAAAACCCCACCTGCTAGCTCCACCTCCCTACAATCCCGTAGCCCTAGCCACCCAGCCAAATCTGGCCCTCAGATCTGAAATCTGGGGCTCAGATCGCCCAAAACCCCCAACTACCGGACATGTCCGCGGCCACCGGACAATGTCCGGCGACCACAGAGCCCGCATGCCACCGCCAGTCATGGGAGGAGCCCGAGCTCCCTGCCCATCGCCCGAGGGAGCCCAGTCTGCGCCGCTTGCCGCCTTCTCGCCGGACCACGAGACGCGGCCAGGTCACCTTCGCCGATCGCCTCTTCTTCTCCTCCCCCCATTCTGCTCTATCTCTCTACTCCCTCCTAAGCTCTCTCTCTCTCTCATCTCGTTTGGACAGGCAGCCATGGCGCCGCCGCCGGTTGCGAAGCCCCACTGCTTGCCGGATCTGTGAAGCCACGCCCGGATCCGGCCGGTCCTGGCCCCTCCGTGCTTGCCTCGCTCACCGGGGTGCCTCGCGCCATCGCTGTCCTCTACAACTGGTCCCCGCCGCCATGTTCCTCCTGTTGCGCGGGAGCAGGAAGGGGACGAGCGCCCCCGTGACCTGCCTCGTGTGGGCCGCGCGAAGGCCCAGCCGTCGTCGCCCGTGGGCCGCTGCATCGAGCCAGGCCAAGGCCTGCAAGGTGAGCACCGTCCCCTATGCCATGCCCTGTACTCGATTTAGCTATCCCGCGCTCACTGTTTCGGCCCATGCATTTTTTAGACGAATTTAACAATTGTCCATCACATGGCATATTTTCAGAATAATGCATCTTTTTAAAACGCTAAAATGAATATTTAACCGTGCATCATATCAATAAATTTTATATAGGAAATGTGCAGAATATTGTGTAGATTGTTATTTTCCCTCATTCATGCATGAAAGAAATGTCTATTGTGATGTTTGCATTCAATTTGCATAAATGTCATTATTTTGCATTGTTCATAAATAGTTAACCGTGCATCGGAATTGAGCATGTCCTATATGTAAAATGTGTAGATTATTTGTATCGCTTTTTCAAGCATGATAAAAATAGGTGATGTGATGTTTGCATTTAATTTGCATAAATAACTTGCTAAAATGGCTTTATGTCCTAATCTCGCATAAATGTTGTGTTATTTGTTTTATAGTAAAAACCTACATGTTATATATGTTTTCGGGGTAGAAAAAATCCATGAAATTTATCTGTGCAATTAGTTTTGGCATTTGAGCATTTTTGTGCGCATGCTATTTTGCTATGATGCCCTTTTGTTTATTTTGTGTGAATTAATCCATGCATATTTTGGAATAGTTGCAAACATGAGATATGCCCTTGGACATGTGTGCTAAGCCCTGGTCATTTTGGTTGCTATAGAAATCCATGTTTAGGTGTTATTTTCTTGTTGCCAACATGCCATAAAAATGTGCTGTTTGATATGCCCAAAATATTTTTGTCTGAAATCTGTTATTTTGCTGCCATGTTGTTATGTGATTTGCTATTGATCTAGGAGTCTTTTGTGATTGCCACCAAGGAGTCTTTTGATAAGCATGTTGTTGCCTATCGTGTTGTGCCAATAGTTTGCATGAATAGGTTTAGCATCATAATTAATTCTGTTGTTCAATTTGTCAATCTGTTAAAATCTGCTGCACATGTCTACCCTAATTTTCACTAAGTCTGAGAATCTGTTTTCTTCATAATGCCATATTGTGTTGACGGTAGCCATGATTCTATGCATAATTAGACCTTGCCACCATGGAATGATTTGTAGTGCATCATGTCGACTACCATGCTGTTAATTTTCATGCCAATATATGACCTGTAGCATATAGTTTTACTGCTGCCAATATGCCTCCATGAAAATCTGCTATGCAAAAACCTGTTATTTTCACTAAGTCCAAATCTGCTATATTTTTTTGCCTTGTTGTGAGCTTCCTACCATGTGATCCATGACTCTTTTGAGTATGATGTGTGAAGATGAAATGAAGTGTGTGTTATATGATACTGCCCCATACTTAGTTTGTTCATTTTAGAATCTTGTAGCTTGTTGTTTTCATGTGTGCAATATGTTATGTTGCTGTTTTGGGCAGATTTCAAACAAAACTTGTGTTGGTTGTTGTGGTTGAACCGTAGCTCCGTTTTGAACATGTTGCATATGTAACTTGCTTAGAATTTCATGTAGTTTCATAATAGCTTGCTGCATCCATGATTTGGTATGTTTGTGGTTGTCGTTTTCATGCATTTTTGCATTCATGGCATATAATCTTGTAATCGTCTTATCTTTTAGACCGTAGCGCCGTTTGAGATGTTCCATATATGTAAATCGACTAGAATGACGAGTAGAATCACATGGTGCACTTTGTTTTCCTGTTTAATAAATATAAAACATTATTAGTTCAGATCTGGACCAATTTCGAAATTAACATATGGGGTCGTTTCGGAAATACTATATGTTGTTTCCGACCTCATTTAAGATGCCTAGATAGTGTAGTTTATTTATGCTTCACCTCTTGCCATGTTTACCAACATTTAATATTGTCGTGTACCTAACGAGAGTAAACTAAATAATTTGGATGTGGAGTCTCGTCAATATGCAACTCGTTGCATATTGAGCTTCACTTAATGTGTAGTATTTGTTTGTTGTGATTGCCATGCCTTGCATGTTTAAAACCGGACATGCATCATATTGTTTGCGCATCATCCCATGCATATGTTGTGGTGTTGTTCATGTGTTGATTGTTGTTTTCGGATTGCTTCTTCTCGATAGAGTTCCAAAAGCGTTCGGAGTGTGAGGATTCGTTCGACTACGTTGGCTCGTCTTCTTCATGGATTCATTCTTCTTCCAAGCGGGGTCTTAGGCAAGATGATCATTTCCCTGGATACCATTACTATCATTGCCATGCTAGATGTCTCGTTTCTATCGCTATCTCGCTACCTACCACTTGTATGTCAAGCCTCCCAAATTGCCATGAAAAGCCTCTAACCCCTCCACATCCCAGCAAACATTGTTTGGCTATGTTACTGCTTGCTTAGCCGTTCTTATAGCGTTGCTAGTTGCAGGTGCAAATTGTTCCATGTGCCAACATGGGTATTTTGTTATATCACAATATTGTTGCTATTTAATTTAATGCACATATATACTTGGTAAAGGGTGGAAGGCCTTGGCCTTTTGCTCGGTGTTTTGTTCCACTCTTGCCGCCCTAGTTACTTGTGTACCGGTGTTATGTTCCATAATTGAGCGCTCCTAACATGCTCGGGGTTGTTATGGGGACCCCCTTGATTTTCGTTTTAGGATAAAACTTGTCTGGCAAGGCCCAACATTGGTACTACATTTGCCCAATAACTAATAAAATTGCATAGGGACTTTCCGGACCCCGTGGATAATTAATCAACAACCCGGGCCAGTGCTCCTCATGAGTGTTGGTCCAAAACAAAGCACTGTGCGGTGCCACCCCGGAGCAACTCGGGTGATTTCTATCAGGCCTCCGTACGCGTAGCTTATCCGCCGTGGCCTTAGAACGAGATTGTCGGCACGTCGGGCGGCCTTGCTGAATTTGTTTTACCTTTCTCGAACGTCTTTGTGAGGAATTCCGATAATACTTCGGGCTATCTCGAGGTTGCGGTTTTCCAGTGGAATTGCCTAGGAAGATCACAAGATTCGTGGTTGAGGTTATTCCCGCGGCGTGTGGTCAGTTTGTGATGGATGAGTTGGAGCACCCCTATAGGGTTAAATCTTTCAGAAAGCCGTGCCCGCGGTTACGTGGCAACTTGGAAACTTTGTTTAACACCCGGTCATAGCAAACTTGAAGTAAACTCAAATAAAATACACCAACCGTGTGCGTAGCCATGACTGTCTCTTCTCGTGAGTCCTTACCCGAGAGAGAACACGGTGGGGTTATGTTTGACGTATGTAGGTGGTCTAGTTGGATGAGGGGTGGTGTTTCAATGGTGCTCCTTGAGCTGTTCGTCTAGGGGTGGAAGAAGAAGAAGCCGGCTCCTCTTCCCTTGCTACGTGGGAGTGTGAGTGTGAGTTGGGGCAAATGCCTCTGTGCGTGTCTTCCTTGCCCGATGCATGGGGGCCTCGGGGGGTTTTATAGGCCAACCCCCCGGCTTACAATATTCCTAAAGTACTAAGAGGGGGGACCCGGCTGGCAGCCTCTCCAGCCGGCCAGGGGGCCCGCTGGCTGGGTTGTCTTGTCGCCCGTAGGGCCCGCCGGCTACGCGGTCCCATCGCCAGCTGGGGCCCGCCAGCCAGCTCTTCCATTCGCTCGCGCTCACCTGCCGCGGCACGGGCTGCCCCGCCCGGCGTCGTCTTGCGCGAGCCGGCCGAAGTCAGCGGTATGGCCGGTAGCGCTGTAGCCATGCCGGGGCAGGTAACGGAGTGGATGGTGGCGTAGCGGTACTGTGGCTCCGCCGGGTCTAAATCAGTCTCCGGTCAGCGGTACGATCGCCCGGACTGTAGCCATGCGCGCCTGTGCGTCAGTGGCCGCTGTAGCCACATCGGAGTCCGTCACGGGGGTCGCGTCCTGTCAGCGTACTTGGCCGCAGTAGGAGAGGACGGATACCTGCCCGTCCAGAGGTCAGCGGGCAGGCTGGTCGTGTGGCGGCGGGGTGTGCCTGGGCGAGGGCCAGGCGGCTGGCTCCTGTTCAGCCGGCCGCGGGCCAGCCGGCCGAGGGGTCAGCCGGCCGCCGGCTGTCGGCCAAGGACCAGCCGGCCATGGGGCAGCCGGCCAGGGAACCAGCCGGTCGTGGACCAGCCGGCCGCGTAGTTTTTCTGAAAGGGGCTTGAACTCCCTCGTCTTGGCATACCCGGGGGTAATAACCCCGTCAATCTTGTAGCTTGTTGTTTTCATGTGTGCAATATGTTATGTTGCTGTTTTGGGCTGATTTCAAACAAAACTTGTGTTGGTTGTTGTGGTTGAACCGTAGCTCCGTTTTGAACATGTTGCATATGTAACTTGCTTAGAATTTCATGTAGTTTCATAATAGCTTGCTGCATCCATGATTTGGTATGTTTGTGGTCTCCATTTTCATGCATTTTGCATTCATGGCATATAATCTTGCGATCGTCATATCTTTTAGACCGTAGCTCCGTTTGAGATGTTCCATATATGTAAATCGACTAGAATGATGAGTAGAATCACATGGTGCACTTTGTTTTCCTGTTTAATAAATATAAAGATGATTAGTTCAGATCTGGACCAATTTCGAAATTAACATATGGGGTCGTTTCGGAAATACTATATGTTGTTTCCGACCTCATTTAAGATGCCTAGATAGTGTAGTTTATTTATGCTTCACCTCTTGCCATGTTTACCAACATTTAAAATTGTCGTGTACCTAACGAGAGTGAACGAAATAATTCGGATGTGGAGTTTCGTCAATATGCAACTCATTGCATATTGAGCTTCACTTAATGTGTAGTATTTGTTTGTTGTGATTGCCATGCCTTGCATGTTTAAAACCGGACATGCATCATATAGGTTGCGCATCATACCATGCATATGTTGTGGTGTTGTTCATGTGTTGATTGTTGTTTTCGGATTGCTTCTTCTCGATAGAGTTCCAAAAGCGTTCGGAGTGTGAGGATTCGTTCGACTACGTTGGCTCGTTTTCTTCATGCATTCGTTCTTCTTCCAAGCGGGATCTCACGCAAGATGATCATTTCCCTGGATACCATTACTATCATTGCCATGCTAGATGTCTCGTTTCTATCGCTGTCTCACTACCTACCAATTGTATGTCAAGCCTCCCAAATTGGCATGAAAAGCCTCTAACCCCTCCACATCCCAGCAAACATTGTTTGACTATGTTACTGCTTGCTCAGTCGTTCTTATAGCGTTGCTAGTTGCAGGTGCAATTTTTTCCATGTGCCAACATGGTTATTTTGTTATATCGCGATATTGTTGCTATTTAATTTAATGCACATATATACTTGGTAAAGGGTGGAAGGCTTGGCCTTTTGCTCGGTGTTTTGTTCCACTCTTGCCGCCCTAGTTACTTGTGTACCGATGTTATGTTCCATAATTGAGCGCTCCTAACATGCTCGGGGTTGTTATGAGGACCCCCTTGATTTTCGTTTTAGGATAAAACTTGTCTGGCAAGGCCCAACATTGGTACTACATGTGCCCAATAACTAATAAAATTGCATAGGGACTTTCCGGACCCCGTGGATAATTAATCCACAACCCGGGCCAGTGCTCCTCATGAGTGTTGGTCAAAAACAGAGCACTGTGCGGGGCCATCCCGGGGCAACTCGGGTGATTTCTATCAGGCCTCCGTACGCGTAGCTTATCCGCAGTGGCCTGAGAACGAGATACGCGGCTCCTATCGGGAATGTCGGCACGTCGGGCGGCCTTGCTGGATTTGTTTTAACTTTCTCGAACATCTTGTGCGAGGAATTCCGATAATACTTCGGGCTATCTCGAGGTTGCGGTTTTCTAGTGGAATTGCCTAGGAAGATCACGAGATTCGTGGTCGAGGTTATTCCCGCGACGTGTGGTTAGTTTGTGATGGATGAGTTGGAGCACCCCTGCAGGGTTAAATCTTTTGGAAAGCCGTGCCCGCGGTTACGTGGCAACTTGGAAACTTTGTTTAACACCCGGTCATAGGAAACTTGAAGTAAACTCAAATAAAATACACCAACCGTGTGCATAACCGTGGCTGTCTCTTCTCGTGAGTCCTTACCCGAGAGAGAACACGGTGGGGTTATGTTTGACGTATGTAGGTGTTCAGGATCTCTTAGAGATCATTACTAGTTCACGTCCGTTTATTCGACAATCATCCCCCTTTATTCTTGTACTCGTACGTTAGCCACTCAAATAAACGCTTAGTGCATGCTGCAGCCTCACCACTTAACCATACCTCACCCATTAAGCTTTAATAGTCTTGATACCCTTGGAAATGAGATTGCTGAGTCCCCGTGGCTCATAGATTACTACAACAACAGTTGCAGGTACAGGTAATGCGATGATTTGACGTGAGCGCGATGTTGTTTGACTTCGAGTTCTTCTTCTTCTTCTTCATCTATCTTGGATGGGTTCCAGGCCGGCAGCCTGGGATAGCAAGGATGGATGTCTTTTTATCGTTTGAGTTCGTCCGTAGTCGGACCCTGCTCTTCTGTATGATGTTTGTATATGTTGTTCTATTGTTGTGATACTGATGTAGCTTGTGGCGAGTGTAAGCCAATTCCATATACTCATCTCTTCTTTACATGTACTTGTAATGATATCCATTCTTGCAAAACGACGAGATGCGCTTCTATCCCTGTCAAGGCCCTCGTGCAAAAATAAGGATAGGATCGCATCTTGGGCGTGACAGCCCTCGAAGGAGCCGGTGAGCTGTTGGACGAGGAAGCGGTAGCTGGCCATGTTGGCATCCCTGGCGTCCCATTAGCCAGAGACCTGCTGTACCACGAGGTCGGAGTCGTCGAAGCAGAGGATGCGCCGGATCCCGATTTCCTTGGCAAGCCGGAGGCCATGGACGAGTGCCTCGTATTCGGCCACGTTGTTGGAGGCGGCGAAGTGGATCTGGAGTGCGTACTTGAGCTGGTCCCCCTTCGGGGATGACAGGACGATGCCGGCTCCCAGGCCGGTTTGCATCTTCGAGCCATCGAAGTGCATGCGGCAGTGCGTGGAATCCAGAGGAGGTGGTACGAACTGGGTCTCGGCCTAGTCGACGAGGAAGTCAGCCAGCGTCTGCGACTTGATGGCGGTGCGCGGCTCGTACCGTATCTCGTAGTCGGCGAGGGCGATGGCCCACTTGGCGATTCGGCCGGTGGCATCCTGGCCACTCATGATCTCTCCGAGCAGTGCCGTGCTCACCACGGTGATGGTATGCTCCTGGAAGTACTGTGTAACCTTCTTGGCAGCAAAGTGAATGCCGTAGCACATCTTCTGGTAGTGGGGGTAGTTCTGCTTGGAGGCGGAGAGGACCTCGCCGAGGTAGTAGACGGGGCGCTGCACTGGCAGCGCTTTGCCCTCCTCCGGCCGCTCCACCAACAGAACGACGCTGATCACGCGGTTGGTCGCCGCGATGTACGTGAGCATCGGCTCCTTCTCGGCCAGAGCAGCCAGGACGGGTGCGCTGGAGAGGGCGCGCTTGAGGTCGCGGAATGCGTCGTCTGCCTAGTCAGTCCATTCGAACTTGGTCGTCTTCTTCATGAGCTGGTAGAGGGGCAGGGCCTTCTCGCCCAGCCGGCTGATGAACCGGCTGAGAGAAGCGAGGCAGCCGGCGAACTTCTGGACGTCGTGGAGCTTGGCTGGCTTGTGCATGCGCTCGATGGCTCTGATCTTCTCCGGGTTGGCTTCGATGCCGCGGGCGGATACGAAGAAACCCAGGAGCTGGCCGGCTGGCACGCCGAAAACACACTTCTCTGGATTGATCTTGATCTTGTACTCGCGCAGGTTGGCGAAGGTCTCTCGCAGGTCGTCGAGGAGGCTGAAATGCTTCTTGGTTTTGACGACGATGTCGTCCACGTAGAAGTGGACGTTCCTGCCGATCTGGGGCAGGAGGCATTTTTGCATGCAGCGCTGGAAGGTAGCGCCTGCATTCTTCAGGCCGAACGACATGGTGATGTAGCAGTAGGCTCCGAAAGGGGTGATGAAGGAGGTCTTCAGCCAGTCGGCTGGGTCCATCTTGATCTGGTGGTAGCCGGAATAGGCGTCCAGGAAGGACAGCAAGTCGCAGCCGGCCATGGAGTCGATCACTTGATCGATCCGGGGCAGGGCGAAAGGATCCTTGGGACAGGCCTTGTTCAGGCTGGTGTAGTTGATACACATGCGCCAACTCTTGTTCTTCTTCAGCAACAGGACTGGGTTGGCCAGCCGGTCCAGGTGGAAAACTTCCATGATGAAGCCGGCTGCGAGCAGCCGGGCGATCTCTTCTCGTATAGTATGCCGCTTCTCCTCAGAGAAATGGCGTAGGGGTTGCTTGACCAGCTTCGCGTCCGGCCGCATGTGAAGTTTGTGCTCGGCGAACTTCCTCAGAACACCCGGCATGTCCTTGGGGGCCATGCAAAGATATCCCGATTCTCACAGGGGAAGTAGATGAGCTCGCCTTCCTATTTGCTGCTGAGGTGGGCTCCGATGGTGACGCACTGCTTGGGGTTGGCCGGGTCGAGTGGCACCTTCCTGGTGTCCTTGGACGGCTGGAACGACGCCTCGCTGGCTGACTGGGACGGAGGATCCGGCACGGCCGACTGCTCGGAGGTGTGGGCCATGAGCCGATTGAGCTGCCGCCTCTCCTCCGCTATCTCCAGGGCCTCGACCAGCCGGATATTGTCACGCGCCCACTCGATCGACATTTTGTAGTCGCCCCTGATGGTGATGATGCCCTTGTGGCCCGGCATCTTGAGCTTGAGGTAGGCGTAATGGGGTACCGCCATGAACTTGACGAGGGCTGGCCTGCCCAGCAGCGCGTGGTAGGGACTGTTGAGGTCCACTACCTCGAACCATATCGGCTGGCGGCGGAAGTGGCTCTTCTCACCGAAGAGGACGTCGAGCCGGATTTTGCCGATGGGGGTGCAGGATTTTCCCGGCACAATGCCGTGGAAAACCGTCCTGCTCGGCTTCAGGTCCGTTTCCCTGAGCCCCAGCTTGAGCAGGGTGTCGCGGTAGAGGATATTGATGCTGCTGCCCCTGTCGATCAGCACCCGTGAGAAACGGCAGGTGCGCCTCTCAGAGCCGATGGTAGGATCGAGGACGAGGGCATAGCTATCGAGGTTGGGCATCACCGCCGGCTGATCCGCCCGGCACCAAGTAATCGGTCGCTCGGACCAGTGCATGAACTGGGGGACCGAGGGGACGGTGGCGTTCACCTCGTGCCAGCGCTGGCGCTGGCTGTGCTTGTCGGTCCCCTCAGTGGTGAAGATGACGTAGACCCCGTCCTGGTCGGGGAACTGGTCGAGTAGGCGGCCATCGTTGGCAGTCGGAGCCGGAGCCGGGGCGCGGGGAACCAGAGGCGGAGGAACCGGGAGGCCCTCGCCTCAGGCCAGCCGCTGGGAGAAGCTGCACTGCCGGAGCGTGTGCGTGGCTGGCTTCGCTCCGAAGTGGTTCTTGCATGGTGCGTCGAGCATCTTCTCGAAGGTGAGCTTGGGCTGCCAGGCAGCCTTGCCAGTCCGCTGGCACTGGCTGGAGGCCTGGGCAGCCGGCTGCTCTGCCTCGATGGTGGCCACCTGCCTACTCCCGTAGCGGGGATCCGGCTGGTCGGCCTTCCTCTTGTTGTTCTGCTACGACCGGCTATCGCTTGCCGGCCGCGGGGGTGCCGGTGGCTGGGTAGCTTTGCCGGGAGCGCTGACCTTGATCCTCATAGAGGAGTCGGTGTTAGCGTATTTGTCCACCTTGACCATGAGGTCGGCCAAGGTGGTCGGCTCGGAGCACATGAGCTTGTTCTTGAGGAGGGTGCCGTCTCGGCAGCCGTCTGTGAAGTACTAGATGGCCTGCACCTCGTGCACGCCCTCGCATGAGTTGCGCAGCTCGATCCATCACGTGAGGTAGTCGCGGAGCGGCTCGTCCGGCCCCTGGACGCACATGGCGAGCTCGCGAGGGCAGCCTGGACGTTTGTAAGTGCCGGTGAAGTTGCGGACGAACGCCTCTTCGAAGTCCGTCCAGGTATTGATGCTTCCGGCCGGAAGGCTGTTGAGCCAGGTCCGGGCCGAGACGATCAACATGAGGGGCACGTAGTGCACGGCGACGCGCTTGTTGCCTCTGGTGATGCCGACAGCGGTGGTGTAGTCGATCAGCCAGTCCTCCGGCTTGGCCGTGCCGTTGTACTTTGGGGTGTCGCGAGGGAGCGTGAAGCCGGTAGGGAACGGCTCGTTGCGGATCCGGGGGCCGAAGCACGCCGGCCCGATTGGGCCCTTCTCCTCGAGGAGAGCGGATTGCGCCAGCCGGTCCAGGCGGAGGCGGGCATCATTCTCGTTGTGGGGGACGCGCGGCCCGAGCCGGGCCGCGAGCTCGGCCCAGATGACCGGAGGGGGCGAGCGTGCATGCTCCCGCCGCGGAGGCGGGGTGTGATCCCGGCCATGCCGGCTGCCGCTAGCCAGAGCATCGTTGCGTCGGCTGTTGATGGTCGGCTGCTTGTTCCCGTGCTGGGGACGCCGGCTGCGTCCCCTGTCGGACCTCCTGCCGGAGGCACGAGGGGCGGAAGAGTGCTGGGCCGGCTGGCGGCCGTTGGCCGCCCCGAGGCCTTCGCCCTCTGGGCGGGGGAATTCGGAGTTGACGTCGGCCGGGTCGAAGCCGGCCTGCTGCGTGTTAGCAGCGGCGATAAGGTCCTTGATGTGTTGCTCCTGTTGCGCGCGCTCCTCGCCCTCCATGGTGGCCATATCTTCATAGGCCACCTGGGTAGCGCACATGTTGGCCGCAGGAGTGTCGTAGGTGGGTAGCCATCCGCCGAGGATTTCCGCGACTACGCGGCCGCGGTCGCGGACGCTCCCACGCCGGCTGGGCTCGTTGCTAGCCGGGGAGAGGCCGTAAGCGGAGTTGTACTCGCGTTGCGCGGACTCCATTCGGCGTCGGGCGGTGGCGAGGGAGTTGGCCTCCGCAAACAATTGCAGGCGAGCCGTTTCCAGCTCAGCCCTGGCGGCCTCCGGGTTGGCCGCCGAAGCGATGGGAGTGCTCAGGCCCCGTAGGGCGGAGCCAAGGGGATCGGAGGTGCCAGCACGGGCTGCGGCTGCAGCCGCGTCCGCCGCCGTCCTGATGCGAGCGGCAGCCGTGTCTGCGCCCGCTCCGGCCTTCGCACGGCCGGAGGATGTGGTGGAAGCGGTGGTTAACGCCTCCGCGCGGATGCTTGAGACTTCTTGAAATATTTACTTGGGGTGCCTTGGGCATCCCCAAGCTTGAGCTTTTGTATCTCATTCAATCCTCTCATATCATGGTTTCACCTATTCTCAAAAACTTCATCCACACAAAACTCGAAAAGAACTCGTGAGATAGGTTAGTACACATAATAATAAATCAACTCTTTATGTACTGCCAAGACAAGTTGCACAATAATTTTCAAACATCATATACTGTTTACTATCATTTCCACAATTTATGTCTACCAATATAGGCTATGGAAACTATAGGATAAGTAGGTAACAAAACTATGATAGCAATCTGTCCAAACAGAACAGTCTGTAGCTATTTATTAAAACAATGTACTTCTGTAACTCAAAAAATTATGAAAATTTAGGACATGCTAAATAATTTATATGAAAATACTGTGTAAATATTTCAGAAACTTTCCACGTTCCAGTAAAATATGAAAATTCAAACACTACAGCAAAAGTTTCTGTTTTTTACACAGCACACATCAAAACATGCAATGCAAGCATCCTAAAGGCAATTCTTGGAACTTTTTATTGAAAAACAAGATTATTAATAACACCTAACAGATAACAACAAAATAAAATGACGCTCCAAGCAAAACACATTTTGTGTGGTGAATAAAAATATAGCTATAAGTAAGATATACCGATAATGTTGAAGACGAAAGAGGGGATGCCTTCCGGGGCATCCCCAAGCTTAGGTGCTTGAGTCTTCCTTGGATATTACCTTGGGGGTGCCTTGGGCATCCACAAGCTTAGGTTCTTGTCACTCCTTATTCTCCTCATATTGGTGTCTCACCCAAAACTTGAAAACTTCAATCACACAAAACTTAACGGAACTTCGTGAGATGGGTTAGTATAATAAAGATAGATCATTCACTTAGGCACTGTCAAGACAAGATTCATAATTGTTCCCACATGATACCTACTGTATTCTATCATTCCCATAAATTATACCGCTAAATATAAGCTATGGAAACACTAAAACAAGCAAACTATGCATGCAAAACAGAATCTGTCAAAAACAGAACAGTCTGTGAAGATCTGTAGTGTAACCATACTTCCCTGTCTCTAAAAATTCTGAAAAATTAGTACAACCTGAATAATTTGTATATTAAGTCTGTGTAAAAATTTCAGATCATTATCATGCTCCAGTAAAAAATTTAAATTTCTGTACTGGAGTCAAAAGTTTCTGTTTTGGTTCAGCATCAATTCTACTCATCTTGTGAGTCATCCCAAAGGCTTTACTTGGCACTTTATTGAAACAAAAGCTACAAAACATGATTAATACAGTAGCTTAATCATGTGAACACACAAAAACAGAAAGTAAAAGTGTTGGGTTGTCTCCCAACAAGCGCTTTTCTTGAATGCATTTTAGCTAGGCATGATGATTTCAATGATGCTCACATAGGAATAATAATTGAAAACATGCAAAAGAGCATCATAAATCTCATGGCAAGCACATTTAAGTCTAACCCACTTCCTATGCATAGGTATTTTGTGAGCAAACAATTTATGGGAGCAAGAATCAACTAGCATAGGAAGGCAAAACAAGCATAACTTCAAAATTTTGAACACATAGAGAGGAAACTTGATATTATTGCAATTCCTACAAGCTTATGTTCTTCCCTCATAATAATTTTCAGTAACATCATGAAGGAATTTCACAACATAAATATCACATAAAGCATTATCTTCATGATCCACAAGCATAGAAAATTTGTCACTCTCCACATAAGCAATTTTCTTCTCATTAATAATAGTGGGAGCAAACTCAACAAAATAACTATCATGAGATACTTGATTGACATAACCACTTTGAATATTAAAATCATGATGACAAGTTTCATGGTTACTATCACTCTTTATAGCATACATGTCATCATCATAATCATCATAGATAGTAGGCATATCATTATCATAACAAATTTGCTCATCAAAACTTGGGGGACTAAAAATATCATCTTCATCAAACATAGCATCCCCAAGCTTGGGACAAACATTAATTGCAACAAATAAATTCTCAAACATGTCATTTTCATCAAACATAGCATCCCCAAGCTTGTGGCTTTGTATATCATAAACATAATCACTCTCATCATTAATAGTATGAATAGCACAAATAGTATAGCAATTATTATCATCATCCTCTAAGTTGGTGCCATAAATATTTTCAAGATTATAAGAAGTATCATTATCTTCCCAATCATAATTATCACAATAGGCAATAGGCATAACAAAATCATCCTCAAGTGTATCATCTTCCACAACTATTTTTGATTCATTCTCATGAGGCCTATCAATAATGGGAGCAACATTATTTGCGAGAGATACCTCTTTACCTTTACTTTTCCTTCTTTTCTTCTTCTTCACCACATTATGTGTGGGTTTATTTAATTTTTCCAAGCTTCTTTTTGAAGAGGTTGGTTGAATAAAAAGCTCCTCCTCGTTACCTGATTCAGCATAAGAAAAAATAGGAGGATATTGGGAAACCTCTTCCCCTTCATTAGTATTCTCTTCATCTTCTATTTGTTTTCTTGTCTTTAAGTAATTGGCAATATAAGGATTCTCAATGCAATTTACCACGCAATACATATAGATTTCATTTAGATCAAAATCAATCATTTTCATGAGAACCCAAGCTGGAACATCCTTAGTTTTATGTTTCATTTCTTCATACCCCAAAAATAGACTAAGTTCATTATGATGCTCAAGGGTAATGAGGTTATCACAATTTTTGGACACAATTCGATCATGAAATAATTCACATTGGAAATTAAAATGACCACTTTCATTGCAGAGTTCACAAGGACGGTGAGAAATATTAAGTCTTTCAGCACAACCATATAGCCTCTCTTGCAACCATTTAGTTTCTAAATACTTATGCCTCTTACAAATTTCCCTCAATTGGATGACCTAAGGTTTATCAATCCGTGGGAGGCGTAGGATGAAGATGGTCTCTCTCAAACAACCCTGCAACCAAATAACAAAGAGTCTCTTGTGTCCCCAACACACCCAATACAATGGTAAATTGTATAGATGCACTAGTTCGGCGAAGAGATGGTGATACAAGTGTAATATGGATGATAGAAATAGGTTTTTATAATCTGAAAATATAAAAACAGCAAGGTAACTAATGATAAAAGTGAGCACAAACGGTATTGCAATGCTTGAAAACAAGGCCTAGGGTTCATACTTTCACTTGTGCAAGTTCCCTCAACAATACTAACATAGTTGAATCATATGTAAATCCCTCACGTGCGACAAAGAGTTCACTCCAAAGTAAATCATAGCGGACAACAAACGAAGAAATTATTGTAGCGTACGAAACCACCTCAAAGTTATCTTTTCCGATCAATCTTATGAGCTATCCCTATAAGTGTCACGAACAGCCCTAGAGTTCGTACTAAAATAACACCTTAAGATACACATCAACCAAAACCCTAATGTCACCTAGATACTCCAATGTCACCACGAGTACCCATGGGCTTGATTATACGATATGCATCACACAATTTCAGATTCATCATGTTCAATCCAACACAAAGAACTTGAAAGAGTGCCCCAAAGTTTCTACCGGAGAGTCAAGACAAAAACATGTGCCAACCCCTATGCATAGATTCCCAAGGTCACGGAACCCGCAAGTTGATCACCAAAACATACATCAAGTGGATCAATAAAACATCCCATTGTCACCACAGATATCCCATCGCAAGACATACATCAAGTGTTCTCAAATCCTTAAAGACTCAATCCGATAAGAAAACTTCAAAGGGAAAACTCAATTCATCACAAGAAGATAGAGAGGGGAAAACTCCATATGATTCATCTATATTAATAAAGCTAGCGGTACATCAAGATCGTGCCATCTCAAGAACACGAGAGAGAGGGATATCAAACACATAGCTACTGGTACATACCCTCAGCCCCGAGGGTGAACTACTCCCTCCTCGTCATGGAGACCGTCGGGATGATGAAGATGGCCCCCGGTGATGGTTTCCCCCTCCGGCAGGGTGCCGGAACGGGCTCCCGACTGGTTTTTGGTGGCTACAGAGGCTTGCGGCGGCGGAACTCCCAATCTAGGTTTCTTTCTGGGGGTTACGGGATTTATAGGAGTACTTGGCGTTGAAATCAAGTCAGGGGGACTCCCGAGGGGCCCACAAGCCAGGGGGCGTGCCCTATGGGGCGCACCCCCTAGGTTTGTGGCTGCCTCGGGACTCCTCTCCGGTATCTTTTTGCTCCAGTATTTTTTATATTTTCCAAAAATATTCTCCGTAAATTTTCAGCCCATTCCGAGAACTTTTATTTCTGCACAAAAAAACGACACCATGGTAGTTCTGCTGAAAACAGCGTCAGTCCGAGTTAGCTCTAATAAAATCATACCAAAATCGTATAAAATTATTGTAAACATGGCATGAGTACTTCATAAATTATTGATACGTTGGAGACGTATCACTCGACGGGGAGGATGGCGGTTTCGCCTGCGGAGAAGGTGAAAACAGCGTTAGGTGCCGCGGAAGCTTCCGCGAGGGCGGACCCCACGGGCATGCAGATTGGCCCGAACGCGAGGCGTCCGGCGGAGTCGGCGAAGGGTCCCGCCCGGAGCATGGCTCCGGCCGGCGCCGCGGACGGCCCCACGGTGGGCGCCAACTGTCGTCGTTTTCTCACGAAAGATGCCATGGGGGTGGCTTATCGAGTGTGGTTGGGGCCGAAGGACGCTGGTGGACCCCGGGAGCGGGATTGGGCACAAGCAGCGAGAGACACACGATGTACCCAGGTTCGGGGCCCTCCGGGGGAGCTAAAACCCCTAGTCCTGCTTGTCTAGTCGATGAGTGATGATGATTACAAGATTGCTCCTTGAGCTGTTGTGGCACCCCGGCTCAGAGAACCGGATTACCAGTGTTTCCAACCCAGAGATCATGTCTTCTGGAAACACACAACAACTTGGCACAGAACAAAACTGAACTTTATTGATAGGAGTCAAGTACAAGCGCGTATCTTACAATGGTGACGAGGCCAAAGGCACCCTCGGTGCTATGACAGTATCTACATTATTTATGTCACATAGCAGGGCCTTGGAATACTGAGTACTTCTACAGCATAGCGGAACATAGCGCAACTCCATCCACAGGGACACTGCTGTGGACACATCCTAGTTAGCATAGCCAGCACCCTCAGGACCTCCGTCCTCGGATTCTCCTGCATCTGGCATGATACGCCAGGTGAGTACTTTGAATGTACTCGCAAGCTCACGACAACCAAGTAATGCAGCAAACAATAGCATAGCAATCAACATGTTATTATCAAGGTAATTCACTTACTGTACTGATCATCAACTTACTCTTATCCGGGTTGTTTCACAACCCTCGGAATACTCATACCCAGTGAGTACTTCCGAACACAAGTCGAGTTCTTCCATCATTAATATCAGTAACATGATTGATCACCTACTAAGGTCTGGACGGGCTGTCCAATACCGTGGACTCGGCTATTCGAATAGATTTTTCACTCTGCAGAGGTTGCGCACTTTACCCACACCATGAAGCACCTGGCCCTGGCCTCGAGATCCCACTCGGGTGGACCAGCGTTGCTTCAACATAACCTGCCTGACCCGTGACTCTTTCATCGTACCACCGGCACTCTTCCTCCCCGGGAGGTCAGCCTTGGGTGGCCCTTGTGTCCTCATGACACCTGCCACCGTCGTGGCCAAACTCTCTAGACCCAAACGGGGCCTACTGTCCCAAACGGGGACGCCGGCACAAACTCAACTATCAACTGGGCTCACAGGGTTATCACCGCTTACCTGATCAGGGTAGCACACCGTGCATAACCCTCCCTCTTTGGAGGTACCGGTGAAAGATCACACAGTCAGACCTGGTCAGGGCCGTCCCATACCGGCAAATGTGGTTGCACGAGTATGCCAGGACAGGTGAGTCAAGATCAACCACTAAGTTTATATGACAACAATAGTGGTCCAACATAATTCTTGAGTATTTAATTATTACTATGAATTAACTATATCAAATAAATCATCCTAATGTATATAAAAATGCAATGCTATGGAAATGCATGCATGAACTGGGTATCATGGCTTGCCTTGCTATGTTGGGTGGTTCAAACACTCTGGATCTTCACAAGCACCAAAATCTCCTTCTGAAATTATTTTCAAAGTACAATTGAAAATGTCAAATAAAGCATTTCTGTTAAATAGAAATTCTGTGAACATTGAAAAAATACCAAAATTTACCAGAAAGAAAAGGGGCTCAAGACAAACACAATGCAAAAAAGAATCAACTGCATTGGAGTTATAAATAAAAAGTTACTGATGGTCAAAGTTCAGTCAAAATTCTGATTTAAAATGGATTTAATAGAAAATTAGAAAATTCCCAGCGGGCTGATGTCGAAGGCGTATTTCCAGAGTACGCCCTCACTTACCCCTTCGCCCGCGTGCAGCTGAGCCGCTGACGGGTGGGGTCGCCCGTTTTAAAACAAAGAGGGAGAGGAGGGGGCCGAGCGCTGCGGCGCTCCGGCGATGGTCGCCGGCGGCAGAGGCGGCGATAAGGTCGGGGAACTACGGGAATGGATCGGGCACTCAAAGGCAAGCACGCACATACCCGAGGAATGCCAAGAGGTGGTCGGACGACGTCGTCCCCTTCGTCTCCGGCGGCGGCGACGCTCGGGTGAGATCGGAGATGGCGGTTCCGGCGACAGTTGGCTTGGGCAGGAGGTCTAGGAGCACCAGGGAGCTACCCTGAGCTCGATGGTGGAGACAAACAAGGCTGGGGAGGAGCGGAGCAAGTTGGCGACAGAGCTCGATCAAGCGGCGGTCTCCGGCGAGGTTCGAGGCCAGAGGGCCTCTCGGCCTTGGCTCGATGCTCGGGGAAGCAATTGAGAGGAGGAGGAGATGGCTGACGAGCTCGGAGGGACGGGGAGGGCCTTAAATAGGTGGAGGGCGAGCGCGGCGATCTCTCCCGAAGCGACGAGGCTCAGCCACGTCGTCGGCGCCCGTATGATGCACTGGCTGGCCGGGAGCGTCGACAGGATGGGAGAGGGCAGGAGGGCGCGACAGGACGGGTCCGGAGCCATCAATGGCTTGCAGACGACCACAGTGGCCGAAGCCCACTGTTCTGCCCATGGCGACGCTTGGCCGGGAGCGACGGCGGCCTTCTCCGACGTCCGGGAGGGTTCGGGCTGAGCCACGCGGCTATCAGGAGCGACATCGGCACCACGGGACAAGGGGGGCAGCGATGGATGACTCGGGCGAGCTTTTCTGGTTCTGGCGCCACGCAGAGCGCGCGCACAGGGCATGCCAGTGCCGTGCTCACCACGGTGGCTGCCGCCAAGAGGACACGCCTGCCTGGCGCACCTTGTCCATGGGGTCGACTCTTGTCCATTTAGCCTCCCTGGGTCACTGGCTCGACCAGATTCACCCTAATGTGAAGTGTAGCCTCAGCTACAGCTTCTGCTAGCTAACTTGAGGAGATTCTGGAGGGAAAAAGAGATAAGGATGGAGCCAGAGGAGATGTCTAGGGCCATCAAGGTTATAAGGACTATCATCTGGCAGAATTTGAGAAGGTTTGAAGAAGAAATGGATAGGGTTCCTTTGGAAACTATCATTCTGGCCCAGAACACAAATGAGCTTGTGGCACTCAACTGGCTGCTCTTCAAATTATGAAACTAGGTGGAAGGGAGTTATTTGGTACATAGCAGATGCCATAAAAATCTTAGGGTGATTAGGCATCTCTAGCTAGCACTTCCTTCACAGAGGTTTCAAAAATACAGAAACTTGTCATAGCCTTGCTGCTCAAAAGTTGTACTGGCCAAGATGATATTTTTCAATATTGAGGCAAGATAGGATCCCTAGGAGCTTGGGGAATTTAATGGGAATTTTCTGGTATAGAAATAATAGGGTTGCTTCACAGTGGTCAGATTCTGGTCAGAAACAAAATAATTATTCTGGCCAAAATTTCCCATTGGGAAATAAAATATTTTTGAAGAATATGAAATCCTATAATGATGAGAAGATGAGGAAAAAGTTTGGGAATTAATTGACCACCCAAACTATAGGTTGCTTCACAACCCATAGTGATGACCTAAGTTCCCAAATTAATAAAATGATTTTTGAGAGAAGATTAAATATTGAAAAATTATCCAAGAGAGGCATGGACAGATTTTATCAAGATGACCAAGGTTTTGGAATGCCTGAAGAAAAAAAATTAGCAAGGCATAGGTCAACTCTACTGAAGAGGTTTTGAAAATCAACTAAATTGCAAATAGAATCCAAATAATTTTGAAAAGTAAAAGTTGCCAAAATCAAGGTATCACAAACCTACCCCCCTTAGGATGAATCTCGTCCTCGAGATTCGGTTGCTCAGGGAACAAGTCTGGATATGCAGATCTTAGAAAGTCTTCCCTTTCCCATGTAGCCTCTTCCTCTGAGTGGTGTTCCCATAGCACGTTGTAGAATCTGATTACCTTACTCCTGGTGGTTCTTTCCATCTCATCCAGGATCCTGACAGGTTTCTCTTCGTAGGTCAGGTCTTTAGCCAGTTCTAACTCACTCATGTCCGCTTGCTTGATCGGTGGTGCAATGCACTTCCTTAGTTGTGATATATGAAACACATCGTGCACTTCCGACAGTTCGGGCGGTAGTTCCAACTGATACGCCACTCTGCCTCTTCTAGCAACCACTGGAAATGGGCCTATATATCTTGGTGCAAGTTTTCCCCGAGTATGGAATCTCTTCACTCCTTTCATCAGGGTTACTCGAAGGTATGCATATTCCCCGGGTTCAAAGGTCACTTCCCGGTGCTTTGGATCATAGTAACTCTTCTGACGAGACTTGGCTGCCCGAAGATGTTCCTGGATATCTTTAACTTGCTTCTCAGCCTCGAGCATCAAGTCTGTACCAACGATTCGGCTATCCCCTGTCTGAGACCAGTTCAACGGGGTGCGGCACTTTCGTCCGTATAATGCTTCAAACGGTGACATCTTCAAGCTTGATTGATAGCTGTTGTTGTATGAGAATTCCGCATAAGGTAGACTGTCTTCCCACTTAGGTCCATGGGTGAGGGCACATGACCGAAGCATATCCTCCAGTATCTGGTTCACCCTTTCTGTCTGCCCGTCTGTTTGCGGGTGGTATGCCGTGCTATGCTTCAGCATGGTTCCCAAGGCTTGGTGTAAACGCATCTAGAATGCTGAGGTGAATAGGGAACCTCTGTTTGAGGTGATGGACTTAGGGACTCCATGGAGGCTAACTATCCGGGACATGTAGAGCTGTGCCAGCTGATTTGCGTCGAAAGTGGTCTTTACTGGAATGAAGTGAGCCACTTTCGTGAGTATGTCCACAATGACCCAAATAGCGTCGTTGCCCCTTGCTGACTTGGGTAGTCCAACAATAAAGTCCATACAGATGTCATCCCACTTCCACTAGGGTACCGGTAAGGGTTGCAGTAGCCCAGCGGGTTTCTGGTGTTCCACCTTAACTTTGTTGCAGATGTCATAGCAAGCGACATAGTAGGCTATATCTCTTCGCATTCCTGGCCACCAAAATGTCTCTCTCAGATCCTGATACATTTTTGTTCCTCCCGGGTGGATAGAATATGAGGACTCATGAGCTTCCTTGAGAATTCGCTGCCTCAGATTGTCTTGATCGGGCACGCATATCCGCTTCTCAAACCATACGGTGCCTTGATCATCCACGTGGAAGGACTTGGTTTTCCCTTTCGGAATCAGCTCCTTGATCTTTTTTATTCCCTCATCTGGCTCTTGGGCCTTCTTGATTTCTTCCATAAGGGTGGGGGTAATTTCCAATGTGTCCGAGGTAGTTGGTCCGCATAGCACCATGTTGAGCTCAGCGAACTCCTCTTGCAGCCTTGGATGCATTCCTCTCATAAGTGCATTCACGGTGCCTTGCTTTCTGCTGAGAGCGTCTGCGACCACGTTAGCTTTCCCCGGATGATAATTTATCCCAATGTCATAGTCCTTGACTAGCTCAAGCCATCTTCGTTGCCTGAGATTTAGATCAGGCTGGGTGAAAATTTACTTGAGACTCTTATGGTCTGTGTATATTTCACAGCGTTGTCCAATGAGGTAGTGCCTCCAAATCTTCAGGGCATGAACTACGGCTGCTAATTCCAAATCATGCGTGGGGTAGTTCTCCTCATGGGGTCGTAGCTGTCTGGATGCATAAGCTACAACCTTCCCTTCTTGCATCAATACGCAGCCGATTCCACGTCTGGAAGCGTCGCAGTATATGTCGAAACTCTTGTGTATGTCTGGAAGAACTAGAACAGGTGTGGTAGTGAGCCTGGTCTTTATTTCCAGGAAACTACTATCACATTCCGTTGTCCAGACAAACCTTTGGTTCTTCTTGAGCAACTCCGTCAGGGGCTTGGCTATTTTAGAGAAGCCTTCTATGAAACGTCGGTAATAGCCTGCCAATCCCAGGAAGCTACGGACTTCGGTCACTGTGGCTGGTGTCTTCCAATTTAATACTGCAGTTACCTTGCTGGGGTCGACGGCTACTCCTTGTTCTGACAGAATGTGCCCCAAAAATCCCACCTCTTTTAGCCAAAATTCACACTTGCTAAACTTGGCATACAGGCGGTGGTCTCTTAATCTTTCTAAGACAGCTCGGAGATGCTTCTTATGCTCCTCTTCATCTTTGGAGTATGTCAGGATATCATCGATGAATACCACCACAAATTTATCCAGAAAGTCCGTGAAGACTTTATTCATCATGATCATGAAGTAGGCTGGAGCATTCGTCAACCCAAATGACATGACTGTGAATTCATACAGTCCGTATCGGGTGGTAAACGCCGTCTTGGGAATATCCTCCTTTTGGATTTTTAACTGATGATATCCGGTTCAAAGGTCAATCTTTGAGAATACCCAGGCTCCATTCAGCTGGTCGAACAAGTCGTCAATGCGAGGAAGCGGGTACTTGTTCTTGATAGTGACCTCGTTCAGCTGGCGATAATCTACGCACATACGTAGGCTTCCATCCTTCTTCTTGACAAAGAGCACGGGTGATCCCCATGGCGAGATGCTTGGGCGAATATACCCTTTCTGCAACAATTCATCCAGTTGCTTCTTTAACTCCGCCAACTCTGGACCTGGCATACGGTAGTATTTCTTGTAAATTGGAGCAGTGCCGGGAACCACTTCGATTGCAAATTCCAATTCCTGGTCAGGTGGCATTCCGGGCAACTCTTCGGGAAATACGTCCGGAAACTCGCAGACTACCGGAATCAAGTTCATATCCGTGGCGGTAGCTTGGTATGCCATTCCCTTCTTTGATATCATCTTGCTGGCAAGGAATTGGACAGTTTGTCCGGTTGGGTTAACGAGGGTTACAGTCCTGCTGGCACAGTTGATGCACACCTTATGGGGTGTCAACCAGTCCATTCCCAGTATTACGTCCAATCCCGAGGATTCAATGGCAATGAGGGCCGCTGGAAACTTAACTCCATGTATTGAAATTTCCAGATCTCTATAGATCAAATTTGTTCTGAGCAAGGAGCCAGGGGATTGTACCACCATGATTTTGTCTAAAAGCGACGGAGAAAATTTGTGCAAGGTGGCAAAACTTCGCGAAATAAACGAGTGGGAAGCCCCGGAATCAAATAAAATAACTACAGGTATGTCGTTAATAGAAAACATACCAAGGACTACTTCTGGGGCTTCGCAGGCTTCCTCAGCGGAGATATGGTGGACGCGTCCATGGCAGATGTTATGATTGGGGCGGCGTCCAATGGTGTTGACCTGCGGCTTGATGTCGGCGGATGGCTTTCCATTGTTGGTGGGACACTGTTTGGAGTAGTGTCCACTTTGGCCGCAAGTGAAGCAGGTATTGTTGCGGCGGCAGTCTTCTATCACGGGCTGTTTGCCGAAGGTCTTGGTCTGGCTCACTGTCTTGTTATTGTTGCTACCATTGCTCCAGGTAGGCTTATATTTAGAGGCGCCTGGCTGCCAGGTGCGTGGCTTCTGCGCAAACGGCTCCCGGTTGTCCTTCTTGGGTTCGAACTTCCGCTTATGGTTGTCTTGTCCGGACTTGTGCTCCCTTTCGGCTATAAAGGCCTTGTTCACCAGTGTCTGAAAGTCGGGAAAGTCTAGCATGCATAGCTAACAACGGAGAGAGTGGTTTAGTCCTCCTAGGAACCGATCTATCTTTCTCTCTTCGGTGGCCACATCATATGTAGAGTACCGTGACAAATTGTTGAACTTGTTAAGGTACTCTGCTACCGACATGCTTCCTTGTGTCAAGGCCCGGAACTCCCTTTGCTTCACCTTCATTATGCCGGTAGGAATATGATATTTGCGGAACAACTCCTTAAACTTCTCCCAGGTAATTTCTTCTTCAGAAGACCATGTTGCCTTTGTATTATCCCACCATATGGCTGCTGGCCCTTCCAGGTAATGAGTGGCAAACGGAACCTTGTCTGAATCCTCACAACGGGCTATCTCCAACTTCTTTTCTATGGTCCTTAGCCAATCGTCTGCTTCTATTGGGTCCACAGCTTGACCAAAGTTGGGTGGCTTTGTGCGCTGGAAATCAGACAGCCTGGAGTGCGACCCATTATGATTGTGGTTCTGACCTACCATAGTCTGCATGCTCTTCAAGAATTCCATAAGGTCCTGGTTTCTCTTTTCCTCAAACATTCTCATGATCTGATCCGTAGTAGGTGCTTGAGGTGGTGGGGGTGGTAAATCTTCTGGTGCTTGACCTGCTTGTCTGGCGGATCGACGAACGGGGGTTCCATCGCCGTCTTGGCTACAACTTCTCTTCATCCTAAATTTGTTACCATTGCGATATACCGAATCGATGAGCAACATCCGTGAGGGAAACACAGTTATATGACACCAGAAGGAAAATGCGTGGAAAAAGGCGAATAAAGCAAACCACATAATTATACAAGATAACCCAACATCATACATGGCAAGCTAGTAGGGGAATATCATGGGTAGACTGCTCATACGGCAATTGACATATGCAAAGATGCATGATCAACAACTCAAGCCTCCACTCTAGTGGCGCTGATGGCACGAACACTGCCAAACCACAGACTCCTCGTCATCTGATCCTGAGTCGGAGTCAGAGCTGATGATGTGAATCTCATCCTCCGGATCAAAGGAAACACGACAACGCTGCTGGTACGGTTCTCCTTCTAGGGTAGAAAGAGCATGACACCTCAGCATCGGAGCAGCTGGAGTGGCAAGGAGTGAGGCCCACTCAGCTGGGGTCTCACGACGGCTACCAGACGAAAGGCCTGGTGGCACAGAGGAGGTAGAAGGAGCCTCAAATCTAGGTGGAGGTGGAACTGGTGGTGGATATATGGGTGGATGGGTAACCTGAGGTGGAGGTGGCACAGGGGCTACGGCTGCAAGCGCCGCTAAGACACGAGACAGCTCCTCAGCCAAGGATATGATCGTACGGTAGCTGGCGTTCAGATAGCGAGACAGCACAGCAGTCGCACGGTCACATGCCGGGTCAACAGGAGCGAAAATGACTCGCCCTGTCGTAGGCGACAGGGTAGGATAATAGAGGAAACCTGGATGAGTCTGCATCTCAACCTCGTGGAAGCACAAGTCAGTGAGAGCCTCCATTGCGGCAAACTCAATCGCCAACTCCGGGGTGGAAGCCGTTCCGCCCTTGGTAGAGCGAGAGTAGCAACCAAGGTCGGAGCTCGCGATCATGAAAGCCTCTGCATGGTACTCGTACACCGACTCAGCAAGCTGCTCCCGAAACACCTGGTACACTAGATCTTCGCCGTGAGGGTACAGTCGAAGCCAGACGTTCCGGAGCAGTACTGGAAAGGTGGATGGTGCAGGCTCAAAATGATAATGAAATGGAACCGGTGCCATCTACACTCACAAGACCACAGTTAGTGGAGTAATGAATTATGATGCATGCCATGCAACAATCAAATGCAACAATCAAATGCAGCAATCAGATGCATACACAGGATCCTATACTAATCGCGGTGCTAGCGCTGGCTAACTAGGGTGTCCTACAGTAAGCCCGGCTCTGATACCAAGCGTTGTGGCACCCCTGCTCAGAGAACCGGATTACCAGTGTTTCCAACCCAGAGATCATGTCTTCTGGAAACACACAACAACTTGGCACAGAACAGAACTAAACTTTATTGATAGGAGTCAAGTACAAGCGCGTATCTTACAATGGTGACGAGGCCAAAGGCACCCTCGGTGCTATGACAGTATCTACATTATTTATGTCACATAGCAGGGCCTCGGAATACTAAGTACTTCTATGGTGTAGCGGAACATAGCGCAACTCCATCCACAGGGACACTGCTGTGGACACATCCTAGTTAGCATAGCCAGCACCCTCAGGACCTCCGTCCTCGGATTCTCCTGCATCTAACATGATACGCCAGGTGAGTACTTTGAATGTACTCGCAAGCTCACGACAACCAAGTAATGCAGCAAACAATAGCATAGCAATCAACATGTTATTATCAAGGTAATTCACTTACTGTACTGATCATCAACTTACTCTTATCCGGGTTGTTTCACAACCCTCGGAATACTCATACCCAGTGAGTACTTCCGAACACAAGTCGAGTTCTTCCATCATTAATATCACTAACATGATTGATCACCTACTGAGGTCTGGACGGGCTGTCCAATACCGTGGACTCGGCTATTCGAATAGATTTTTCACTCTGCAGAGGTTGCGCACTTTACCCACACCATGAAGCACCTGGCCCTGGCCTCGAGATCCCACTCGGGTGGATCAGCGTTGCTTCAACATAACCTGCCTGACCCGTGACTCTTTCATCGTACCACCGGCACTCTTCCTCCCCCGGAGGTCAGCCTTGGGTGGCCCCTGTGTCCTCATGACACCTGCCACCGTCGTGGCCAAACTCTGTAGACCCAAACGAGGCCTACTGTCCCAAACGGGGACGCCGGCACAAACTCAACTATCAACTGGGCTCACAGGGTTATCACCGCTTACCTGATCAGGGTAGCACGCCGTATATAACCCTCCCTCTTTGGAGGTACCGGTGAAAGATCACGCAGTCAGACCTGGTCAGGGCCGTCCCATACCGGCAAATGTGGTTGCACGAGTATGCCCGGACAGGTGACTCAAGATCAACCACTAAGTTTATATGACAACAATAGTGGTCCAACATAATTCTTGAGTATTTAATTATTACTATGAATTAACTATATCAATTAAATCATCCTAATGTATATAAAAATGCAATGCTATGGAAATGCATGCATGAACTGGGTATCATGGCTTGCCTTGCTCTGTTGGGTGGTTCAAACACTCTGGATCTTCACTAGCACCAAAATCTCCTTCTGAAATCATTTTCAAAGTACAATTGAAAATGTCACATAAAGCATTTCTGTTACATAGAAATTCTGTGAACATTGAAAAAATACCAAAATTGACCAGAAAGAAAAGGGGCTCAAGTCAAACACAATGCAAAAAGAATCAACTGCATTGGAGTTATAAATAAAAAGTTACAGATGGTCAAAGTTCAGTCAAAATTCTGATTTAAAATGGATTTAATAGAAAATTAGAAAATTCCCAGCGGGCTGACGTCGAAGGCATATTTCCAGAGTACGCCCTCACTTACCCCTTCGCCCGCGTGCAGCTGAGCCGCTGACGAGTGGGGTCGCCCGTTTTAAAACAGAGAGGGAGAGGAGGGGGCCGAGCGCTGCGGCGCTCCGGCGATGGTCGCCGGCGGCAGAGGCGGCGATAAGGTCGGGGAACTACGGGAATGGATCGGGCACTCAAAGGCAAGCACGCACGTACCCGAGGAATGCCAAGAGGTGGTCGGACGACGTCGTCCCCTTCGTCTCCGGCAGCGGCGACGCTCGGGTGAGATCGTAGACGGCGGTTCCGGCGACGGTTGGCTTGGGCAGGAGGTCTAGGAGCACCAGGGAGCTACCCTGAGCTCGATGGTGGAGACAAACAAGGCTGGGAAGGAGCGGAGCAAGCTGGCGACAGAGCTCGATCAGGCGGCGGTCGCCGGCGAGGTTCGAGGCCAGAGGGCCTCTCGGCCTTGGCTCGATGCTCGGGGAAGCAATTGAGAGGAGACGGAGATGGCTGACGAGCTCGGAGGGACGGGGAGGGCCTTAAATAGGCGGAGGGCGAGCGCGGCGATCTCTCCCGAAGCGGCGAGGCTCAGCCACGTCGTCGGCGCCCGTACGATGCGCTGGCTGGCCGGGAGCGTCGACGGGATGGGAGAGGGCAAGAGGGCGCGACGGGACGGGTCCGGAGCCATCAATGGCTTGCAGACGACCACAGTGGCCGAAGCCCACTGTTCTGCCCGTGGCAACGCTTGGCCGGGAGCGACGGCGGCCTTCTCCGGCGTCCGGGAGGGTTCGGGCGGAGCCACGCGGCTATCAGGAGCGACGTCGGCACCACGGGACAAGGGGGCAGCGATGGACGACTCGGGCGAGCTTTTCTGGTTCTGGCGCCGCGCAGAGCGCGCGCACAGGCATGCTAGTGCCGTGCTCACCACGGTGGCTGCCGCCAGGAGGACACACCTGCCTGGCGCACCTTGTCAATGGGGTCGACTCTTGTCCATTTAGCCTCCCTGGGTCACTGGCTCGACCAGATTCACCCTGATGTGAAGTGTAGCCTCAGCTACAGCTTCTGCCAGCTAACTTGAGGAGATTCTGGAGGGAAAAAGATATAAGGATGGAGCCAGAGGAGATGTCTAGGGCCATCAAGGTTGGAAGGACTATCATCTGGCAGAATTTGAGAAGGTTTGAAGAAGAAATGGATAGGGTTCCTTTGGAAACTATCATTCTGGCCCAAAACACAAATGAGCTTGTGGCACTCAACTGGTTGCTCTGCAAATGATGAAACTAGGTGGAAGGGAGTTATTTGGTACATAGCAGATGCCATAAAAATCTCAGGGTGATTAGGCATCTCTAGCTAGCACTTCCTTCACAGAGGTTTCAAAAATGCAGAAACTTGTCATAGCCTTGCTGCTCAAAAGTTGTACTGGCCAAGATGATATTTTTGGATATTGAGGCAAGATAGGATCCCTAGGAGCTTGGGGAATTTAATGGGAATTTTCTGGCATAGATATAATAGGGTTGCTTCACAATGGTCAGATTCTGGTCAGAAACAAAATAATTATTCTGGCCAAAATTTCCCATTGGGAAATAAAATATTTTTGAAGAATATGAAATCCTATAATGATGAGAAGATGAGGAAAAAGTTTGGGAATTAATTGACCACCCAAACTATAGGTTGCTTCACAATCCATAGTGATGACCTAAATTCCCAAATTAATAAAATGATTTTTGAGAAAAGATTAAATATTGAAAAATTATCCAAGAGAGGCATGGACAGATTTTATCAAGATGACCAAGGTTTTGGAATGCCTGAAGAAAAAAAAATTAGCAAGGCATAGGTCAACTCTATTGAAGAGGTTTTGAAAATCAACTAAATTGCAAATAGAATCCAAATAATTTTGAAAAGAAAAAGTTGCCAAAATCAGGGTGTCACAGCTGTTGGCTAGAGGAGGAAGAAGGAGCAGCCGGCTCTACTTGTTGCCTCTCTACGTGTGAGTGTGTGCGGGTGAGGATGAAATCGTCCCCCGTGCATGGGGGCTTCGGGGGGTTTTATAGGCCAACCCACCGGCTTACAATATGCATAAAGTACCAAAGGGTGGGACCTGGCTAGCAGCTGCACTGGCCGGCCAAGGGTCCCACCAGCTGAGTCGTCGCGTCGCTCGTTGGGCCCTCCGGCTGTGCGGTCCCGTCGCCGATTGGGGCCCGTCAGCCGGCTGCTGCCATTGGCCCGCGCCCACCTGCTACGGCATGGGTCGCCCCGCGCGGCATCGTCTTATGACAGCCGGCCGCGGTCAGCGGTACGGTCAGCCGCGCTGTAGCCATGCCGGGGCAGGTAATGGAGTGGTTGGAGGCGTGCGGACACTGTGTCGGCCACCCGGTTGCAGTCGGTCGGGGTCAAAGGCACTGTGCCCCCACTGTAGCCATGCGGGTGTCGCCCTCCGATGTGATGGATGTCGTTGTAGCCATGCACGCCCTGACCGTGGTACCGGGGGTGCCGCTGACACATTGCCCGTCAAGTCGCCATCCCGTGGAGGGGGGCGACGAGACGAGCGCTGACCCGCCGGCTGGGCGGCCTGCCGCCTCCACATCGCGCCGGCTGGTCCTCCGCAGCCGGCCTCGCGTAGCCGGATTGTTGGGGGAGGCGGCCCGCTAGGTAGTTGTTAAAATTTTGGAAGGATGGAGGCAATGGGCTGCCTGAGGCTACCCCGGGGTTATCCCCCCGTCAATCACAGACGTCTAAAATGTATATGTCTCAAGAAAGAAGATACAATAGGGTAATGACTTCATTTTCCTTTCTTGAGTATAGGGATCCCGCACTATTAAGAGCGGAATGATTGGGTTAGTAATGGTTTGCTCAAATCATCATGATTTCCAAATACTTCGGTTAAATCAGTTGTCAATATTTTGATCTATCTATGTTTTTCTCTATGTCATGTTGGTAAATATGGCACTATCTCATTCATGACATAAACTCACTGGGTGGTCGGAAATCGGGGCTAGTGCCGGAAATTCGAGCGACGGTAATACAGAAACTGCTATGTCAAACCACTGCTACTGCCGGATGTCCGTCCTGACACAACAGCTCGGATGTCCGTCCTGACACCCCAGCTCGGATGTCCGGGTCTCCCTCGGATATCTGGCTCTTCCTATCCAGAGACCATCATGACTCATGCGTCTGGTCCCCAGATGTCCGGGCCATCGTCGGAAATCCGGCACCTTCATATCCAGAACCTATCTGGTTTTGGGTGTTCGGATGCCGGATGTCTGGCACATGGACGGATGTCCGAGCCACATGTTGTGCCCCCGGATGTCTGTCTTTTGCCTGGATATCTGGCCCCCGCCTTACAGAACGTGTGTTGTGGTGGCTTCGAGTTCTCCGGATGTCCGACATCCGGCCCTTCGTGGACTGTTGGATGTCCGGCCTTCTTACTAGATGTCCAGGTCCCTTGCTATGTGCTCTGTTCTTTGATGTTCGTAGGTCATCTATTATATACTTCAAACAATAGGAAAGGAACGGTGAAGATTCACCTGTCTAAAGTTATGCTATTTGAACGGTTGAGATCTATCTGGTCAAAAGTCTACATGTATGATTCACAATGTATCTATCTGGTCAAAAGTCTACATGTATGATTCACAATGTTACGTACAACAAACATATGTACAGGCTTATGTACAGGCTTTAGCATATGACATGTACGGATACAACAAACTTTACTTGACATATGTGTTGCTCAGAAGAAAAAAGAAGCTGCAAAAGAGGTGTGCAAGCATATGGGTTTCCTAGAAAAAAAAGCTACATGTATTAGTATCGGACTCCAATCAGACTCCGGCTGGGTGCAGCTTATATTAACACAACAGATTTAGAAAAAGCCGCAAAAGAGGTGTGCGCGCCTATGTGTTGCCTTGAAAAAAAAAAGGTATATAGATTGGTATTGGACTCCGATTAGGCTCCGGCTTGGTGCAATTTTTTTTGAGGATCGGTGCAGCTTATATTAACACAAAAGATTGTTTTTTACGGGGTAAGACAAAAGATTTAGTCTATAAGAAAAGAAATACGACAGAATTTACTTGGCATATGTGTTGCTGAGAAGAAGAAAAAAGCTGCAAAATGGGTGTGCACGCATATGGGTTTCCTAGAGAAAAAAAACTATTTGTATTAGTATCAGACTCCAATTAGGCTCCGTTTGGATGCAGCTTATATTAACACAAAAAATTCAAGCTGCAAAAGAGATGTGCGCGCATGTGTTGCCTAGGGAAAAAAGCTATATATATTAGTAGCAGACTTCAATTAGGCTCCGGCTTGGTGCAGTTTTTTTTTTTTTTTTGAGGATCGGTGCAGCTTATATTAACACAAAAGATTTAGTCTATAAGAAAATCCTATTAGAAAAATAAGAAGTAATAAAAGATAGCACTCACGTGTATATAACAAAAAGTTGACCCTGGGACAACGATGGATTTAAAGAAGGATCAAGATTACATGGTGGAAAGCTTCACGTAAAAACAAGTTTAGAACCAGGAAGGGAGAAAGAGGTGTACGTTCTTACAAACTCACACCCATGCAATACTACTATTCAATCCAACAAAGTTAAATCAGTCAGCAGATAACTTCACTTACACTATTTTGTTGATATCACATGCACTTTTTTTTTAGTGGATCACATACATAATTTTAACAGTGGTCATGGCACATAGCTATTATTGTGATAGTAAATAAAAATAAATGATTTAATGATATCCCTTAAACTGAAAACAAGATAATATATTTTTCTGACTTTTTTATAAAGAAATTAGCCCATACACGTGAACAAGACTCTCATTCATTTATGAGGGTCGAGACTTTGATCATTTTTTATATGATCCTGTCACTGCTGGCTTAGATATTGCTTAATATTAATTTGATGAACCAAATGACCACATATATCACACCATAGAGATATTAATAAAATCGAGTATTGTGTGAACTCCACGTGTCATCCATAAATACCTAAATTTGGTAAAACGATGCATATGGAAATCCTAATGGCTTAACACGGATAACTACGTAATTATTAGGTAGATGAAAAGATAAAGTTTTATAGGTAAATGGAAAAAAAAGGAAAGAAGAAAACTAATTTTTTGTATGAAATCCATATAGAGTCAACAAATAGGTAAATTCAGAATATTTTTTCATGATCATTAGACAAATTTGTTACGTATATGAAAACATGAACATGAAATAATACAAATATTAGCAATTTGTTTTTTGTTTTACAAAAACAATATGCAGATCATATCACCGAAATTGATTATCGAAAGACCTTACAAACCATTAATTTTAATTAAGCCATCAATGTTAATTTTAAATCATCACTAAAAATTGGAGATATGGTTTCGCTCGCATGTTAAAGACTGCAATGCCTTTGGTCCACTATTTGCATATAATTAAGATCCCCATTAGATCCATATGGTTTCCACCGAAGTTGAATAATTCTTATGGAGATATAATCGCCAAATTTATCATTTTTCTGGATGATATTTATATTAACATATTGGCGGAATATATCAAGAAACAATAGGTGTGGGAGAATAAATGTTTCAGACTGACAAATCTGCCAAATCATGTGATTTTCATGTTATCTCTAAAAGTGGACCTAACGGCCAACGGAAATATCATAATTAATATATGAAATATGTGAAGAAATAGACATAACAATAAAATAAATCTAGCCATGCAAATGCGCGGGTAACCCTGCTAGTTTTTATTATGTCGGATGTCCGGCCGTGCCAGCCACTTGCACTACAACGGCCATATTTTCTCTACCACTATATATAGCCTTCTACTATACCGGAATAAGGTCGACCATTCACTTTGAGCTAACCCTAGAACACACATTTCTCTCTCACACATCATACACCAAATCCAAGATCCCAGAGGTATTTGAGAGTGTTTGTGAGAAGTTCTCCAATCAAGTGATAGATCCACTCCTTCCCATTCTCTTGACCAACGAAATTCATGATTTGAGCAAGTTTTGAGCTATTCCCCATTGTTCTTGTTACTCTTGGAGGTTGGAGACTCCTAGGCATTAGGAGTTCTTCGGTGAGGAATCAACCGTTGTGATTACCCCTGAAAAGTTTGTGAGGGTTTGGAGACCACCCCAAGGTCTACCACTAGTGGTTGAGAAACGCATTCGTGGTGTTGTCTCAAAGAGAGAATAGGGTGAGACTTCGTGGCGTTGGTGTGCCTTCGTGGTAACATCCACCTCTCTAAACGGTGACGTAGCTTCTCTCTAAGCAAGTGAACATTGGCATACATCCTCGTCTCTCGGAGTTGCAGGTATTCCTAACCCTAACTCTCTACTTGTGGTTACTTGTCTCGTTGTATTTATTTGCGTTACATTCTGCTTGCCTATCTAATTACTTGTTGACTTGTTCTTCCGCTTAGCATGTTATCATCTTAGCATTTGTTAGGCTCACTTTCTGCATTATTGTCTAAAATCGCTAAGTAAGAATTAAAATTTGTATTGGTACCTATTCACCCCCCTCTAGGTCCATATTGATCCTTTCAAATACGACGGTGGCCTTCTTGGACCGCAAGTCAACCTTGGACGGCATTGTTCTAAAGCACGTTGACCTCGCCGCCAACGCCGCTGCTCCTCACCCGTCGGTTGGTGTCTCGGTTCACTAGGGCGAGAGGAGGTCGTTAATGGATCTATATGCATCTTTATTTTTGCGTCAGTTTCATGTATACTGTAATTTTCTTACCTTTGGCATCAACTTCATAATTTTTGTACATACCATGAAAGTACCATATGAATGCAAGTTTCTTTGGGCCTTGTGTAACAAATATTGTATCACTTCTTATTGTATCGCATTCTCATTCCGGTTGATAAAGACGTGTGATTCCTTGCTCACCTTTTGCATAAACTTTGTAGTTTATGTACCATGCATGACCCAACCTACCAAACTTATAATAATTGTTACATTTCACAGGTTCAAAACGAGAAACTGGAATATCGTACAGTCCCGTTCACGTCGCGCCCCACACGGTTGTTCCAGCCCGCCGCTCAACGCGCATTGGCTAGGCATATCACTAACATGCGGGGCCGCATGTAAGGAAAGCGGGATGGGATAAATTGGCAAAACTCCTCCGCTTCTCGCGCGGTAAAAGCCCAGCGCTGGCCTTTTTAATCATTTGTCTATATATCTTTCTAGGAAAAAAATCGTTATTTCTATCTATCGGTTGTGCCAAGGAGCAGAACCAAATGTTACAACTTACATGTTCAAAAACAAAAGCGTGTCGGGTTCCCGTCGCATCCCCACACAGTTGGTCCGGCACGATGCTCAAGGGGAAACGCGAGCACGACGCTCAAGGGGGGACGCGTGATGTCATGCATTTTCACTAACACGTGGGACCATAGTTGAGCAAACCGAGTATCAGGAAACTCCACCCGCCTGCCACGCGTTGGCTGAGTTAGAGAAACGAGAAGGGAGAAGTGCTAGCTGTAGCACAGACTTCAAGAAATTTGATGTCGTATGGGACTCGTGATGGTGGCGTGTGCCATAGACGTGAATGCCTGTTCTGGTCCATGACACCCCACTATATCGAGGCTGCCTGGGCCCTGGCCCAGTTCGCCCGGGGTTAACTGCCTCTAGACAGTCGGTCTCCAAGATCACATGCGCGTATCCTCGTAGCGTAGCAAAGATGATCCCTTCCTTTAGAGCTAGGGCCTCGGCGATGAGGGGATCCGTGACTCCAGGAATTGGTTTGCACCATGCGCCTTTGAATCTCGATTTGGAACGGGCTACACCACCTGCACCTGCATTTCCATCATCCAAGTGCACCGCGGCATCCGTGTTAATTTTGATACAGGAACCGTAAGGTGGATGCCATCCATATCCGGGCAGCAATGAAGCTTGTTGCCGTGGTAACTCCAGTAGTGCAAGATCCTCACGGATTCTTCGCACTGAAATAGCCGGGTCTATTCCTTCCCTTTCATGCGTCAATCGGTTGCGGGACATCCAAATAGCCCACATTACCGTAACAATGATCGCTCTTTCTTTGTCCGAGAACCGTTGATCACGCAGGATGTCCTCTCGCCATGTGTGAGAGTGTCGTCGTTTTCTCACGACAGATGCCATGGGGTGGCTTATCGAGTGTGGTTGGGGCCAAAGGACGTCGGTGGACTCCGGGAACGGGATTGGGCACAAGCGGTGAGGGACACGCGACGTACCCAGGTTCAGGGCCCTCTGTGAGAGGTAACACCCCTAGTCCTGCCGGTCTAGTTGATGAGGGATGATGGTTACAAGGTTGCTCCTTGAGCTGTTGGCTAGAGGAGGAAGAAGGAGTTGCCGTCTCTACTTGCCTCCCTATGTGTGAAAGTGTGTGGGTGTGAACCTGCCCGTGCATGGGGGGTCGGGGGTTTTATAGGCCAAACCCCTGGCTTACAATATACACAAGGTACGAGGGAGGGGGACCCGGCTGGCAGCCTCTCTAGCTGGCCAGAAGTCCCACCGGCTGAGTCGTCTCATCGCCTGTAGGGCCCGCCGGCTGCGCGGTCCCATCGCCGACAGGGGCCCGCCAGCCGGCCACTGCCATTGGTCCGCGCCCACCTGCCGCGGCACGGGTCGCACCACGCGGCGTCGTCTTGCACCAGCCAGACGTGGTCAGCGGTATGGTGTTAGGACCGGTTTTTCAATAAAACATTTATTGAAAAATCGCCCCTTTAGTCAGACCAGTACAGAAAATCCTCCTTAGTGGTAGACAAATCCTTGATACAGAAATCCAGTAGTACTTAATATTATACAGGGTTGAGCTGAGGCTGCTCAACAATTTATTACATGCACGCCAATATTACACATAAAGGCGGATATGTCACAATGGATATGGTGGCATAACTACTAACTCGCAATAAAAAGCGGCGGTGGATATGTCACAGTGAAGTGGGTGACATGACTCCAATATCTTACAGCTCATCAAGCGTCGGAGTGAGGCTCGATGATTTTATTTGGGTAGCGGAAGCGTATATAATACAAGTGACCAACTCCAGGATCGCAAGAGACTGACTGAGACTCCTCTAGGCGTCGGACTCGCTATCGTACTCTTCATCCATAAGATCGCCTTCGTCAACATCTGGCCCAATCAACAAGCCAGGTGAGTACTTTGAATGTACTCGCAAGACAGTTTGAACATAAGATATAACAAATGCAAACATGATGCACACGAGCAGAAAAGTAATACACACAAGGGCATTAAATCTGCATAGCAAAATAAATAAAAAGGAAGTCGGGCGGTAGTCCTCCCGAAATCCCAATAAAATAGAAGACCGATAGGGTGTCTGAAGCGACGCCTCGAAAGGTAAAAATAAATTCGCATGCCGCAGTCGGGGGTCGGGGCGACACCACATAAAGGGCTTATATTGAAAAGTAAATAACAGTACGTGCCACAGTCGGACGTCTGATGCGACATCTCATAAAGGGCTTATATCAAAAGTAAATGACAAGAATGCCACAGTCGGACGTCTGAGCGACATCACATAAAGGGCTAATATCAAAAGTAAATAACGAGAATGCCATAGTCGGACGTCTGAGCGACATCACATAAAGGGCTTATATCAAAAGTAAATAACAAGAATGCCACAGTCGGACGTTTGAGTGACATCAGATAAAGGGCTTATATCCAAAATAAATAACAAGAATGCCACAGTCGGACATCTGAGCGACATCACATAAAGGGCTTATATCAAAAATAAATAACAAACATGCCACAGTCGGACGTCTGAGCGACATCACATAAAGGGCTTATATCAAAAATAAATAACAAATATGTCACAGTCGGACGTCTGAGCGACATCACATAAAGGGCTTATATCCAAAAATAAATAATAAATAGGTTAGTCCATCCGACGGAATAATATTCAGCCAAGTTTTACTTCTGTCATTTAACATATTAGTTCTCCAGAGACTGACACTGAGACCGACACTTGACTTGTCAACCAACGTCCTTGACCGTGGACACGGCTACTCGAATAGTTTTGACTCTGCAGAGGTTGTACTCTTTACCCACAGCCAACGGATTTCAGTAGTCACAAAGGACTAGTTCCGTCTACGGTATTTTAGAAGAAAACACACCTAACCAGTACACACCCATTTCACATCCCGATGCCAGGTATCACCCTAGGCAACGTTCAAGAAAAACTTTAAGACGGGGAGGCCAACACCTCGAATAGCATGGGATCAAATTTATATCGCGCGCTCTAAGGGGTGCCCCCCTCTCGGTCCCAACCGGAAACACCCATGCCCCCTCACCGGATGACGGGCTTTAATCCAGGGCCATGGAACCCTCATCACGGCCCCTCTATTTGGTGTGTACATGGAAAGAGGTTTGCAACTTACTAAACCGTATTCTTTGCAGAAAACATGTGGCAGCATGAAAAGAAGGCGAACGGGGACAAGACTCGATCTATGTCAACACTGGAGTTAAACAAGTTCTTTGATAATACTGGCGTGCTCCAACAATGCCAGCATACAACCTATCATGTCACCACATGACTAGGTTGTCCAATATTTCATGATCACATCAAGTTTATAGCTCACTTGCAACTTATCATGCATGAAATATAACATTCATCATATGCTTATATAACATGCCATGAGAATAACCACTCAAGCAAACATGAAAAACACTCATCATATCAAAGGTTCAAACATGCTTGCCTGGTTCGGAGTAGTCGGAGTCTAGCTCGGCGAAGTTGACGGCACCGTCACCTCCTTCGGTATCTACGTCACATAAAAAATCAAATTCTAACGTAAATACCGTGTGTGCATAAAATTTGTTCCAAATATTTTTCAAATAAATATGATAAAAAAAACTAGACAGAAAAATAAAGATGACAGAAAAAGAATCAACTCAAAATCATCTTTTGTTTAAAAGATATAAAGGTTTTAGTCCAGGGACTAATCTGTTAGAAACAGAAAGTTTTTCAGGGGTTAGTTTGATAAAACAGAAAACGTTTCGGATAAAAATACGTCAACCAGAAGGGAAGACGTACTCAGCCCGAAGGCGCTTTTCAGAAAACGGTTCGAATAGAAAAAGAGAGACTGACGAGGGGGTCCCTCATGTCAGGTTTAAAAATGGGATCGCCGGCGTCAGGGACTTGCGGTGATCGCCGGCGATGAACCGCTGCGAGACAGAGAGGGAGGGGAGTACCGGCGTGCTCAGGAAGGTGGTCCGCGTCGGTGAGGGGAGGAAGGGGTCGCCGGAAAACACCACGTCGGGGAGGGCTTCAACTCCGGCGAACGGCGGCTTCGGGTGTCGATCGATCTCACGGGAGAGAGCTTCTAACCCCAAATTGAGGCACGGGTCAGATGAGCGGGTGCACTAGAGAACTACTAACCAAATATGAGCTGAGGAGACACGCTCACCAGAGAGAATTTTGCCGGAGCCCGAAGCGGATCGGGCGGCCGGAGACGGGGAAGACGACCTCCCCTGGTTCCTCCGAGGGGCTTGGCACGGCTCTGGGGGGTGGAGGAGTGGTGCTGGGTGTCCGAGCGGCTCGGGGTCCTCCTATTTATAGGCGGGCAAGGCGGTTGCCGTGACGAGGAAAACCTCCGGCGCGAATCACGGCGAACGGTGGGTTTAGCAGGGGGTTTACGGCTGCGGGCAGGCTACTGCGTTCACTAGAGCTCCATTTTAGCACTAACCCAAGTTGGTTGTGCGGGGAACTTGCCGCTCGACGGAACGGCGGTCCGCGGTCACGGCGGCTGGAGAGAGCACGCTCTGCATTGCTCAGGCCACGCCGACGGCTCTGCAGCACGCGCAGGGGAGGGGGATGGCCACGCGGAGGCTCCTGGTGGTTTGGGCGGTGCTGCGCTACGGCGTTCTGCGGGGGAAGCCTCTGGCGATGGCGGCAGATGGCGCTGTCGCCGCAGAAGAGGTCGGGGCCGGCGTGCCAGCTCACTACCAACGCCCACAAATGGCCAAACGTCCGTGCGGCGCTCATGATAAGAAGGGAACACAGTGAGCAACGATCCAAGACAGCTACTGGCGAGATTGACACTGAACCCCGCCGGAAACGACACTGTCACCTGAACTGAACACTGAAACTTTTGAACCTTGACTGAAACAGTGCCAGCCACCTGCTCGATGAAATGATTGACGCACGTGGAAAATTTTCCTGGGGCTGAAACTTGGAGGGGTGGCCTCTTGATGCATCCAGAAGCTCCTCAAATTTTCTCAGAATTTTTGAAGAAGAGAAAGAGGGGTAACCAGCAAGAAAGAGGTCCCTGGTCCAATTTTGTTTTGAATGTGGTTTAAAAAATTTGAACTGTGGACCAGAATGTTTTTGCATATTTGAGTTGTGGGTACTAAGGAGTAGCTAGGGGAATTTACTTGGGATTAATAGCTCAAGGAATCTGGTACTTCCTTTGTAAATCCCAAGGGTCCAAATTATTTAACAGAAAATGGTTGGAGTATAAAATAAATAGAAATAAACTTTAAAAGAGGTTGGGGCTTGCTGGAATGGCATGCTTGGCTTGACCCAAAGTAGGGAGGAGGGTTTAGGAGGAAAATTTGAAATGCAAGTCATGGCAAAAGAAGGACATAGGAGTTTTAGAATAGGGAAAAGATTAAATCCAACCTCATAGAAATACTTTTTAATAAAAGGAATAGCAAAATATCCCCAAAAGTAATTGTGTTGATTCAGCACATGTTGGAAAACCCTCAAGACCAGAATTCAAGAAAAAGATCTCAACAAAGATTGGTCATTAAAAGATTTGAGAAGGAGAGTCTTTTTAGAAAAATTTAAATAACCTCCTTCAAATCAAATAAAGAATTTGATAAAAACCAAATCAAAATTTTTGGAGTGTTACAACACCTACCCCCTTAGGAAAAATCTCGTCCCCGAGATTTCAGCTGATCCTCAAATAGGTGTGGGTGCTCTGCCCGAAGAAAGTCCTCTCTTTCCCATGTTGCTTCATCCTCGGTGTGATTGCTCCACTGAACCTTGAAAAATTTAATTGTCTTCTGACGGGTCCTCCTTTCATACTCCTCCAATATTTTGATTGGACGCTCCCTGTATGTAAGGTCTGGTTGAATATCTATACTGTCATGAGATACCTGTTTCTCGGGGTTGCTCACACACTTCCTTAGATGTGAGATGTGAAATACGTCATGGACGTCTGACAGTTCTTCAGGTAGGTCTAGCTGGTAGGCCACTGTGCCTCTTCGTGCAACTACACAAAAGGGTCCAATAAATCGTGGTGCCAGCTTTCCTTTAACTTTGAATCGTTGCAGGCCCCTCATAGGGGATACTCGTAGGTACACATATTCACCTGGTTCAAAACTGACTTCACGGTGTTTTTGATCATAATAACTCTTTTGTCGGCTCTGGGCTGTCTTGAGTCGGTCCCTGATTAGTTTGACCTTTTCCTTAGCTTCCTTGAGCATGTCTGGGCCGAAGATACGGCTGTCTCCGGTCTCTGACCAATTAAGTGGAGTACGGCATCTTCGCCCATACAAGGCTTCAAAAGGTGCCATTTGTAGACTGGCTTGGTAACTGTTGTTGTACGCGAACTCGGCGTACGGTAAGCTCTCTTCCCAACTGGTTCCATAGGTGAGAACACATGCTCTCAGCATGTCCTCTAGAATCTGGTTCACACGTTCAGTTTGTCCTCCAGTCTGTGGGTGGTATGCTGTGCTGAATACCAGCTGAGTTCCTAGAGCTTGTTGTAGGTGATCCCAAAATCTAGAGACGAATTGAGTGCCTCTGTCGGATATTATAATCTTGGGAACCCCATGTAGACAAATAATACGGGCAAGGTAAAGCCTGGCAAGCTTCTGTGTGGTGTGAGTTGTCTTTACTGGAATAAAATGTGCCACCTTGGTTAATCTATCGGTGATGACCCATATGGCATCATTTCCGTGTCGTGACCGAGGTAGTCCGACAATAAAATCCATTCCAATTTCATCCCATTTCCATTCAGGTATCCTGTTTGGCTGTAATAGTCCTGCTGGTTTTTGGTGCTCGGCTTTAATGCGCTGACAGGAATCACAACATGCAATAAATGTGGCTATATCCCTCTTCATACCGTGCCACCAAATTTTTTCCTGAATGTCCTTGTACATTTTGGTTCCTCCTGGGTGGATTGAATATGGAGCAGTGTGGGCTTCGGTCAAAATTTGTTGTTTGAGGTCCTCTATATCTGGTACGCATAGCCTGTCTCCGTACCATAATATTCCTTTGTCGTCTACGACGAATTATGAGGCCTTGCCCATACTCACTTTTCTTTTTATGCCTTCCATGCTGGGGTGTCCGTGCTGAGCTTCTTTAATTTGTTCCATCAAGGTGGGCTGAATTTCCAAATTTGCCGCAGTACCTTCTGTGACTAAAATCATGTTGAGTTTGGCAAACTCCCGCTGAAACTCAGGTCTCAAATTTTGTAGACTGCCGCTGTTTGAGCTTGGGTTTCGACTGAGAGCATATGCCACGACTTTTGCCTTGCCTGGATGGTAGTGAATACCAACATCATAATCCTTCACTAATTCCAACCAGCGTCGTTGTCGTAAATTTAGTTCTGGCTGTGTGAAAATATATTTGAGACTTTTATGGTCCGTATATATTTCACAACTATTCCCAAGCAAAAAAGTGCCTCCATTCTTTGAGTGCATGAATAACAGCTGCCAATTCCAAGTCATGAGTAGGATAATTTTCTTCATGCCGACGTAGTTGCCTGGAAGCATAGGCGACTACTTTGCCTTCTTGCATTAGTACGCATCTGAGGCCTTTTCTGGACGCGTCGCAATATACTTCAAAAAATTTGTGTATGTCCGGCATGATTATTACTGGGGCTGTTGTTAATCTCTTCTTCAACTCTTGAAAACGTTTCTCACATGCTTCAGTCCACACAAATTTCTTATCTTTCTTCAGTAGCTGTGTCATAGGTTTTGCTATGGTGGAAAATCCCTCAATAAATCTTCTATAATATCCAGCCATTCCCAGAAAGCTTCGTATATCTGTTACGTTGGCTGGTTATTTCCACTCCAGTACAGCTTTGACTTTTTCTGGGTCCACGGCAACACCTTCTTGGGTTAATACGAGGCCTAGAAAACCAACTTGCTTTAACCAAAATTCACATTTGCTGAATTTGGCATACAATTGATGTTTCCTTAATTCTCCCAGTACAATTCTGAGATGTTCAGCATGTTCTTCTGGTGTCTTGGAATATACTAAAATATCATCAATGAACACCACAACAAATTTGTCCATAAATTCCATAAACACTTTGTTCATGAGGTGGACAAAATATGCGGGGGCATTAGTCAGTCCGAACGGCATTACTGTAAATTCATATAACCCGTATCTGGAGGTGAATGCCGTCTTAGGGATATCTTCTATCCGTACTTTTAATTGATGATACCCTGGCCTTAAATCAATTTTTGACAAAACCTTGGCTTGTGCGAGCTGGTCAAATAAATAATTTATCCGGGGCATCGGATATTTGTTTTTGATGGTGACCATGTTGAGTGTTCGATAGTCTATACATAATCTCAGTGTCCCATCTCTTTTCTTGGCAAATAAAACTGGTGAACCCCATGGTGACGAGCTGGGTCTGATATAACCTTTTTCTAGCAAGTCTTTTATTTGCTTCTTCAATTCTATCAGCTCGGATGGTGCCATTCTGTATGGTTTCTTGTAAATGGGAGTGGTGCCACGTGCTAGTTCAATGATGAACTCTATTTCCCTGTCTGGTGGCATACCTGGTAGCTCTTCGGGAAATACATCAGGAAATTCACACACCACTGGAACTTTACTTAATTCTGAAATATCCACCTTCTTCAATCTTGGTCGGAGTGATATTGGTCTTTCTAGTGCTGCAACTTTTATTGTCTTTCCGTGATAATGAGTGAGAATCATGGTCCGATTGTAGCAATCAATAAAACCCTTATTTGTTGTTAGCCAATCCATTCCAAGAATAACATCCAGTCCCTTGTTTTCTAATACAATGAGGTTCGCCCAAAACTTCAATCCTTCAATCTCAATAACCACACCTTGGCAGTAACTTTGAGTGATTTGCTTAATCCCGGGGGACTTGATAGTCATTGAATTTTCCAAAGGGAGAATCGGAAAATCATGTTGCAAAGCAAATTTCTTGGAAATGAACGAGTGAGAGGCTCCAGAATCAAACAAAACCGTGGCAGGTATTGTGTTGACAGGGAACGTACCGAGTACGATGTCCAGAGCATTCTGGGCTCCATCCTTGGTCACATGGTTCACGTGACCCTTCATGTGGTTGTTATTGGGGTTGAAGTTGTTGCGCATGGGAGCTGAATTATTTCCATTGTTGTTCGTCTTGGGAGCCGAATTTCTTGGCTTTGGGCACTGCTTGGCATAGTGTCCTTCCTCTCCACAGGCGAAGCAGGTAACGCCTGGGCGATACGTAAATTCCTTGTTCCTTGCATGAAATTTTTTATTTGGGCGTGGAACATTGGTTGCAGATTTGTTCGCCCCATTTTTCTAGAAATCATTCTTGTTCTTGTTGTTGCGAGAATGAGCAGTCTTGTCCCTTTTGCGCTTGCGAATATCATCCAAGCTGCGGCGCTCATTTTCCAGTGTAATGGACTTGTCCACAAGTGTCTTGAAATCTGGAAAGGTGTGAACGACCAGCTGACATTTGAGTGCTGGTGCCAGACCATCCAGAAATTTTTCCATCTTTTTATTTTCAGTCATACGCTCTTCATTTGCATAGCGAGATAGTTGAGTAAACTGACTATTATACTCTGTCACTGTCATGCTCCTCTGCTTGAGGTCATCAAACTCCCTTTTCTTGATCTTCATAACACTCTTGGGAATGTGCGCCCCACAAAAGTTTTCCTTAAATTCCTCCCAGGTGATGTTGTTTTCATTGAGGTGCATGTGCAGGAAATTTTCCCACCATGATGCAGCTACTCCAGTGAGATAGTGAGGTGCATAAAGTACCTTCTCACGGTCTGAACATTGTGCAATAATTAATTTCCTGTCAATGTCTCGAAGCCAATCATCGGCCTCAAGAGGTTTATCAGTGTGAGAGAAAGTTGGGGGACGTGTCTTTTGTAGCTCAGACAATTTGGAATGCTGCTGGTATGGTTCTCGGTGATTTCCCATATTGATAATACGATTCATCATTTCTTGATGCTGCTGCTGGCTTTGCTCATAAAGTCGGCATACTTGAGAAAATGCTGTCTCACTGTCTTGCTGACTTGACTGTCCCTGCGTGAAATTGTTACCTGTCTGTGTATCATAATTTTCTTCTGGCGGACTTGGCATGGAACAGGTCCAGGGACGAGGCATTTTCCACTCTGGGGTATTTTTGCAGAACACATGAGAAAATCTGTGTGGAAAAAATAAATAATTTTGCAACGGCAGAAAATTAAATACTCCAAGATTTTTCAAGAAAATATTTGATTGCGCATGGAGAAGGACCGCACAGTACATATCTTACAAGCAAGCCATAATTATACAGTACATCACTCAGGATGTGCGTACACATTCCTGACATGTTATTTAGGCTAGTGCACTTCTCTGCATTCCTACATGATGCGCATACAAACTACTTCTCACCATGCCTATATACATATAAACATATCATACAAGCTGCTACATCACAACATTGCTCGGCCCTCTCAGTCGGAAATGGTAAAAACCTCCCTCGGCCTACCGAGGGTAAGTCCCAAAGGCGCTGGAGACTCAACCTCCTCCTCACGAATAGGCTCTAGGCGCGGAGTACTGGGCTGTGGAGCTGGAGCGGGTGCGGCAGGTGGTGCAGCACTAACTGGGGTAGGAGCAATGACTTGGTCAAACTCCTCAGTGGTAGGCAGGCGGCGTGCGGTGGCCAAGATGGCAGGTGTATAAGATGCTGAGGACGAGATGTACGACAGTGGTGGTGCTGTATGGAGGAGCTCCCTCCTGTTGGCGACACAGCCCTGCACTGAGTCCATACGAGCAGCCACAAAGTCGTCCATGAGGTTATCAAAAGCTGCCTCAAGGGCTTTGAGATACTCAACAAGCATCTCAATAGCCTCATCTCTCTCTCCCCTAGTGCAAGCAAATGCATAGTGACAAGTGTATGGCACGTGGCATGGGAGGTAGCGGTAGCGACGAGCCTTCATCGAAGGAAGAGCATCCCGGAGACGAGCAATTGTCTCACGGGCGGCCATCTGCATGGCATGCCTCTCCGTAGGCATGGCCCTCCCAACAAAACGGAAGTGGCGTGACTCAGAACGCCCTCCCTTGAACTGCACCGCGGCCTGGTGCATAGACACGCTATCGCTGAGCTTGTGCTGGTAGAGTGTGAACTCCAGACGAGTCGATGGCCCGATCGCGATCTTGGCGATGGAGGCGAGGAGCTTGATAAACCCCTCAGGCACATTGGCGAACACCTGTGACTCACAGTTGCGGCCAGCCATCTACAAAAGTAGACAAAAATTCCAGATAGTCAAATCATAAATTTATGATGACTAACAGAAAAATTGCAACAATTTGCAAAATGCTAAAATAGCACTATTACGATAATAACCGATTAGCGATCGCACCTAGTGGCTTCCTACAGTCAGCACTATTACGATAATAACCGATTAGCGATCGCACCAAGGTTGTCAGGACCAGTTTTTCAATAAAACATTTATTGAAAAATCGCCCCTTTAGTCAGACCAGTACAGAAAATCCTCCTTACTGGTAGACAAATCCTTGATACAGAAATCCAGTAGTACTTAATATTATACAGGGTTGAGCTGAGGCTGCTCAACAATTTATTACATGCACGCCAATATTACACATAAAGGCGGATATGTCACAATGGATATGGTGGCATAACTACTAACTCGCAATAAAAAGCGGCGGTGGATATGTCACAGTGAAGTGGGTGACATGACTCCAATATCTTACAGCTCATCAAGCGTCGGACTGAGGCTCGATGATTTTATTTGGGTAGCGGAAGCGTATATAATACAAGTGACCAACTCCAGGATCGCAAGAGACTGACTGGGACTCCTCTAGGCGTCGGACTCGCTATCGTACTCTTCATCCATAAGATCGCCTTCGTCAACATCTGGCCAAATCAACAAGCCAGGTGAGTACTTTGAATGTACTCGCAAGACAGTTTGAACATAAGATATAACAAATGCAAACATGATGCACACGAGCAGAAAAGTAATACACACAAGGGCATTAAATCTGCATAGCAAAATAAATAAAAAGGAAGTCGGGCGGTAGTCCTCCCGAAATCCCAATAAAATAGAAGACCGATCGCTTGTCTGAAGCGACGCCTCGAAAGGTAAAAATAAATTCGCATGCCGCAGTCGGGCGTCGGGGCGACACCACATAAAGGGCTTATACTGAAAAGTAAATAACAGTACGTGCCACAGTCGGACGTCTGATGCGACATCTCATAAAGGGCTTATATCAAAAGTAAATGACAAGAATGCCATAGTCGGACGTCTGAGCGACATCACATAAAGGGCTTATATCAAAAGTAAATAACGAGAATGCCACAGTCGGACGTCTGAGCGACATCACATACAGGGCTTATATCAAAAGTAAATAACAAGAATGCCACAGTCGGACGTCTGAGCGACATCACATAAAGGGCTTATATCGAAAATAAATAACAAGAATGCCACAGTCGGACATCTGAGCGACATCACATAAAGGGCTTATATCAAAAATAAATAACAAACATGCCACAGTCGGATGTCTGAGCGACATCACATAAAGGGCTTATATCAAAAATAAATAACAAATATGCAATAGTCGGACGTCTGAACGACATCACATAAAGGGCTTATATCCAAAAATAAATAATAAACAGGTTAGTCCATCCACCGGAATAATATTCAGCCAAGTTTTACTTCTGTCATTTAACAAATTAGTTCTCTAGAGACTGACACTGAGACCGACACTTGACTTGTCAACCAACGTCCTTGACCATGGACACGGCTACTCGAATAGTTTTGACTCTGCAGAGGTTGTACTCTTTACCCACAGCCAACGGATTTCTGTAGTCACAAAGGACTAGTTCCGTCTACGGTATTTTAGAAGAAAACACACCTAACCAGTACACACCCATTTCACATCCCGATGTCAGGTATCACCCTAGGCAACATTCAAGAAAAACTTTAAGACGGGGAGGCCAACACCTCGAATAGCATGGGATCAAATTTATATCGCGCGCTCTAAGGGGTGCCCCATCTCGGTCCCAACCGAAAACACCCATGCCCCCTCACCGGATGACGGGCTTTAATCCAGGGCCATGGAACCCTCATCACGGCCCCTCTATTTGGTGTGTACATGGAAAGAGGTTTGCAACGTACTAAACCGTATTCTTTGCAGAAAACATGTGGCAGCACGAAAAGAAGGCGAATGGGGACAAGACTCGATCTATGTCAACACTGGAGTTAAACACGTTCTTTTATAATACTAGCATGCTCCAACAATACCAGCATACAACCTATCATGTCACCACATGACTAGGTTGTCCAATATTTCATGATCACATCAAGTTTATAGCTCACTTGCAACTTATCATGCATGAAATATAACATTCATCATATGCTTATATAACATGCCATGAGAATAACCACTCAAGCAAACATGAAAAACACTCATCATATCAAAGGTTCAAACATGCTTGCCTGGTTCGGAGTAGTCGGAGTCTAGCTCGGCGAAGTTGACGGCACCGTCACCTCCTTCGGTATCTACGTCACATAAAAAATCGAATTCTAACGTAAATACCGTGTGTGCATAAAATTTGTTCCAAATTTTTTTCAAATAAATATGATAAAAAAAACTAGACAGAAAAATAAAGATGACAGAAAAAGAATCAACTCAAAATCATCTTTTGTTTAAAAGATATAAAGGTTTTAGTCCAGGGACTAATCTGTTAGAAACAGAAAGTTTTTCAGGGGTTAGTTTGATAAAACAGAAAATGTTTCGGATAAAAATACGTCAACCAGAAGGGAAGACGTACTCAGCCCAAAGGCGCTTTTTAGAAAACGGTTCGAATAGAAAAAGAGAGACTGACGAGGGGGTCCCTCATGTCAGGTTTAAAAATGGGCTCGCCGGCGTCAGGGACTTGCGGTGATCGCCGGCGATGAACCGCTGTGAGACAGAGAGGGAGGGGAGTACCGGCGTGCTCAGGAAGGTGGCCCGCATCGGTGAGGGGAGGAAGGGGTCACCAGAAAACACCAAGTCGGCGAGGGCTTCAACTCCGGCGGACGCCGGCTTCGGGTGTCGATCGATCTCACCAGAGAGAGCTTCTAACCCCAAATTGAGGCACGGGTCAGATTAGCGGGTGCACTAGAGAACTACTGACCAAATATGAGCTGAGGAGACACGCTCACCATAGAGAATTTTGCCAGAGCCCGAAGCGGATCGGGGCGGCCGGAGATGGGGAAGACGACCTCCCCTGGTTCCTCCGAGGGGCTTGGCGCGGCTTTGGGGGTGCAGGAGTGGTGCTGGGTGTCCGAGCGGCTTGGGGTCCTCCTATTTATAGGTGGGCAAGGCGGTTGCCGTGACGGGGAAAACCTCCGGCGCGGATCACGGCGAACGGCGGGTTTAGCAGGGGGTTTACGGCTGCGGGCAGGCTACTGCGTTCACTAGAGCTCCATTTTCACACTAACTCAAGTTGATTGTGCGGGGAACTTGCCGCTCGACGGAACGGCGGTCCGCGGTCACGGCGGCTGCAGAGAGCACGCTCTGTGTTGCTTAGGCCACGCCGATGGCTCTGCAGCGCGCGCATGGGAGGGGGATGGCCACGCGGAGGCTCCTGGTGGTTTGGGCGGTGCTGCGCTATGGCATTCTGCGGGGGAAGCCTCTGGCGATGGAGGTAGACGGCGCTGTCGCCACGGAAGAGGTCGGGGCCGGCGTGCCAGCTCACCACCGACGCCCACAAACGGCCAACCGTCCGTGCGGAGCTCAGGATAAGAAGGGAACACAGTGAGCAACGATCCAAGGCAGCTACTGGCGAGATTGACACTGAACCCCGCCGGAAACGACACTGTCACCTGAACTGAACACTAAAACTTCTGAACCTTGACTGAAACAGTGCCGGCCACCTGCTCGACGAAATGATTGACGCACGTGGAAAATTTTCCTGGGGCTGAAACTTGGAGGGGTGGCCTCTTGATGCATCCAGAAGCTCCTCAAATTTTCTCAGAATTTTTGAAGAAGAGAAAGAGGGGTAACCAGCAAGAAAGAGGTCCTTGGTCCAATTTTGTTTTGAATGTGGTTTAAATGTTTTGAACTGTGGACCAGAATGTTTTTGCATATTTGAGTTGTGGGTACTAAGGAGTAGCTAGGGGAATTTACTTGGGATTAATAGCTCAAGGAATCTGGTACTTCCTTTGTAAATCCCAAGGGTCCAAAATATTTAACAGAAAATGGTTGGAGTATAAAATAAATAGAAATAAACTTTAAAAGAGGTTGGGGCTTGCTGGAATGGCATGCTTGGCTTGACCCAAAGTAGGGAGGAGGGTTTAGGAGGAAAATTTGAAATGCAAGTCATGGCAAAAGAATGACATAGGAGTTTTAGAATAGGGAAAAGATTAAATCCAACCTCATAGAAATACTTTTTAATAAAAGGAATAGCAAAATATCCCCAAAAGTAATTGTGTTGATTCAGCACATGTTGGAAAACCCTCAAGACCAGAATTCAAGAAAAGATCTCAACAAAGATTGGTCATTAAAAGATTTGAGAAGGAGAGTCTTTTTAGAAAAATTTAAATAACCTCCTTCAAATCAAATAAAGAATTTGATAAAAACCAAATCAAAAAATTTGGAGTGTTCCATATGGCCGGCCGTGCTGTACCCAGGCCGGGGCAGGTAATGGAGTGGACGGCGGTGTGGCCGCACTGTTGCCTCGTCGGGTCTCGATCGGTCGCGGTCAGCGGTACGACCGCCCGAACTGTAGCCACGCGTGTCCGCGCGTCAGCGGCCACTGTAGCCACGCCGGAGTCGTCGTGCGTGTCCTATCGCGGTACTTGGTCGCGTTGGGAGGGGACAAGTGCCTGCCTGCCCGAGGGTCAACGGGAGGGTGGGCCAGGAGCCCGATGGCCGGCTCTTGGTCAGCCGGCTGCATGTCCGCCAGTTGTGGGCCTGCCGGCCGTTGGCTGGCCGGCCATTGACCAGCCGGCCAAGGATCTGCTAGTCGAAGGCCTGTCGGCTGTTCGCCAGCCAGCCATAGACCAGCCGGACATGGGTCTGCCGGCCGCTGGCCAACCGGCCTTGGACCAGCCGGTCGTATGGTTTTTTCGAGAGGGGTTGGCACTCCCTAGTCTTGGCCTACCCAGGGGTAATAACCCCGTCAGTAGTCCCCGAAGCCGGCGGGGGCCCGAGTCCTTCTGACGGGGGGAGCCGGCGGCTTCATCCGGCGGCATCGTCCAAGCGCGTGGAATCGATCGATCGGCCGCGTCAGCAACCGCGCCCGTCGCCTCGGGTCCTGTTGCGCCGCCTCGGAGCCCGTGCCGGGCCGCGACGCACCACGCGGAGCGCAGCGACGCTGAGGGCCCCGCACCTGGGGGCCGACAGGACGTTGCCTTGGGCCTAGCCTGGTAGGCCACAGGCCTAGCCTGGTAGGCCACAGGCCTAGCCCAGTACGCCTCGGGCCACGGGCGGGGATCCTCTGCGCCCAGACCCCAGCGGCCGCGGCCCGCGGCGCCCGCGTCCCGCGGGTTCCCCGGGGGAGTGGGCGCAGTTAATCCCCACGTCCCCCGGGCGTCGCCCCTTTATTTATAAGGGGAGGGGAGAGGCGGAGGCAGTTCGTGCACCCCTCTCCCCATCGTCTTCCTCCTCTGGCAGTCCGCCGCTTCGGCGCGCGCTACCGCCCCGCACGCCAGTTCCTTCGTGTTCGACCGCCTCGGAGATGGACGACGGACCTTCCGGCAGCTGGGGTGGCTCCGTCGTCACCACGGAGGACATCGCGCACCTCCGCTGCGCCCGCATGCTGCCGCCGGAGGACCGCGTCACCGACCATCCTCCGGGCGGTGAGGTGGTGCCCGAGCCCGCGGAGGGGGAGTTCGTGGTGTTCGCCTGGCACTTCTCGCGCGGCTTTCGCCTGCCGGTGAGCCAGTTCTTCCGACTCTTCATGGACACCTTCGCCCTCCAGCCGCACCACTTAGGGCCCAACTCCATCCTCCAACTGTCGAGCTTCGTGAACCTCTGCGAGGGCTACCTCGGACTTCTCCCCTTCGTGGAGTTGTGGAGGAAGCTCTTTTACCTCAAGGCCTTGAAGAATGGCAACGAGGCGTATGCCTGCGGGGGCGCGGTGTTATGCATCCGCGGCATGCTATTCCCCCGCATCACGCTCATCGAGTCCGTTAAGAGGTGGAACCGGGCGTTCTTCTACGTGAAGAACGTCGACCCGGCACGGGACTACATCCGACTGCCGGCCTTCGTCAACGACCCGTCCACAGGGGTGAACTGGGTGGCCGACGGGGCGCCCGGAGATCTGACCAGGATGCTGGGCCGGCTCCACGACATGAAGAGTGGGGAGGGGCTGGTCACGGCCGATCTGGTGGACGCCTTCATCGATCGCCGGGTGCTGCCCCTGCAGCAGAGGCCGCACCGGATCTGCGACATGTCGGGCCGGCGGGACCCCTGCCGATTGTCCACACCTTTGAGTTGACGACAGCCCAGGTGGCGGCGCGGGTGAACGCCATCACCAACTTCAAACTGGTGCCGCGCACCTAGTGCTTCGGCAAGTTGTCGTACAACCGATACGACCCGGCACCCTTGGTACATTCTGACGTGGTGGTTTCCTTCTCTTCCGTGTTTCTCTAGCCAGCTCTTGTGCTCACATGCCATGCTGACCGCAACATTTTGTTCGACAGAACACAACGGATGGCCCGCACCCCCAAGTATTCCAGGCAAAGCGAGCCGACTCCGACCCGAAGGATTTCGAGCTGGGAGGAGGTGCCGAGGAGGGGGTCGAGTCCTCAGGGGAGGTTGAGGAGGATGGGACGATGGGTGACCCGAGAGCCGGCGGGTCCAGGGCGGCTGGTGAGTTCAACTCCGAACCCACGATCAAAGATTGGACCGATGATGATGACGTCTGAATCTTGGATGCACCTCCTCCCACAGCTCGGGGGCCACGTGGAAAGAGCGACAAGCAGCCAGCCCGGGGCCGGGCGGCCGAGGCCCCCCGGCGAGAGAAGAGGCCGGCCACGGGGCAACCGGCCGTGCAGCAGCCGGCTCCCAAGAAGGCGCGCACGGCCGTCGCGAAGCCGCCTCCCCGGGCTAGGCGGCCCCTTCCCGTCGTCGCCGGGTGAGTATTTTTCCTGACCCTTTGTAGGTGGTTTGGTGTTTTGGGACGGCTAGCGCCTGAGGGTTCTTCCTCCTCCCTTCTTAGCGATTCCATCGAGCTCCTTGACACGGAGTCGGCCGCCGGGCCGGTGGACACCACCAGCCGGCTGGCCCAGGAGCACGTGGCCATGCATCGGGAGGAGAAGAGGAGGCTCGCCGAGGTGAGAGCCGCAAAGGAAAGGGCAAAGGGCACGCCCTCGCGCTCGGCGGCCTCTAGCGACGGGAGGCAGAGGCGGCTTCTGGACCCGGCGCGCACCAAAGATTTGGCGGCGGAATCGACGCGGATGTCAAGGCCGCCGTCGAGTGAGCCGTGGGGGCCGGCGCCGGAGACGGACACGGCCCCGCCCTCGGTGGAGGTGGCCCGACCGACGGAGGCGGTCCTTGAGCCGGCCAGGGAGGAGGCCCAACCGGCAGAGCCAGTCGTGACTCCGCCCTCCATCGAGCCGGTTGTGGTGGAGGGGCCTATCGCCCCGGTCGTGCCGGAGGCGGCGCTCGGAGGAGGGGGCGAGCCGGTCCCTCCGATCGTCTAGGCAGGTCGGCAGGTGGTGGGGCCTATGGCTCCGGTTGCGGAGGAAACCGAGGCTGGCTCCCGCGCCCTCGTGGTCACCGCTAGCCCTTCGTCGGCTGGGACCGTCGCAGACGCGGGGTCGAGCGGCGGAGCGAGCCGCCCGAAGAGGAGCATGCTCGACGTGCTCCGTGACTGGAAAGCGCTGGCCCGCGGCCCGCTCGCCTCGCCCCCGCCAGCCAGCGGTCAGGCCATCATGCTCGGGGAGGCGGGTCGTATTATGGTGCACTGCCGCGAGGGGTTGGCCCAGTTTTCCGAAGCCGCCGAAAGCAACTTTCGGAGCGTGGAGGAGGCGGTAGAGGTGAGATTTCTTGCCCTGGTTATGTTTTCAGTGGGGGCGCGCGAGCGCACCCACTGGGTGTAGCCCCCGAGATTCGGGCCGGCTGCTCGGCTGCGTGGCAGCTGGGCCGGATCTATCATTTTGTGTCGTCTGACTTTTTATTCTCCTGGCGCAGAGTAGGCCGAAAACGCCAAGCGGCAGGTGCTTTTCGATGAGGCGGTCGCCATCCACAACCGGGGCAAGGTTGGCTTCTACCAGGTTCAAGAGGAGCTGAAGAAAGCGCGAGGTATGCTTGTTCCAGTGGGGGCGCGCGAGCGCACCCACTGGGTGTAGTCCACGAGAGTTGGGCCGGCTGCTCGGCGGCCGGCCCGGGTCTTCCGCACTTAAGCAATTCGTGTTTGGCTTTTTGCAGAGGAGCTGATCGTCCTGACCCCAATTCGGCAGAAGAGGGATGAGGTGGCCTCCGAGTGGGACCGGCTGGCCCGGGAACTCCAGGCGGCTACGTCGGAGCGGGACCGGCTAGGTGGCCTGGTCGTTGACAGCCAGGCGGCGCAGCAGCGCCTCACCGCGGAGCTGCAGCGGGAGGTGGCGGCCCGGGAGGATGCCGTCAAGCAGGCGGCCAATGCCAACCAGGGGGCCACCGCTCTTCAGAATGAAGTGGCTCGCCTCGGGGGCGAGCTTGAGAGGCGTGGAGCCGCCCTTGCCCACGCGAAGGAGGCGCTGGAGAGGGAGCGGAGCTCGGGTCTGCAGTTCGCCATCGAGATGGACGAGGCCTTCGAGCGTGAGTTTTTGTCATTGAGTCTTTTTTCCCCGCCGGTTGCTTTCGACTTGTTTTCTGATTCTTCTTTTTCCCTTAGACCGGTTCCCGAATACTCAGCGTCGTGCCAAGCGGGTTGTGGCAGAGCACCGGGAGTGCCTGCGGCAGTGTGGGCAGGAGGTCGGGACGCACGACAGCTGGGACCTGCCGGATTTCGCGCTGGCCATCGAGAACCGGCTCATCTTCCTGCAGCGCTGCATGGACCGGCTCCACGCGGCCGGCTCGGGGGTTATTTCGGCCCTTTGGCCTGGTCACGAGATCCTAGGCGGCCGCGTGGCGCTGTGGCTGGAGCATGCGGTGGCGTGGCTTGAGGCTTGGAAGGCCTCGGCAGCCCGCTCCGGGGCGCAGATGGCCCTTCGGTTCGTCACATCGTGGTACCGCGGCGTCGATTTGGACCGGCTGGCCACAATGCACGAGGTTCCCGAGGAGGAGCGGGTTGCTCGCGAAGGCACCCTCGTCTGGCGGGCCAACGAGCTGGCCTCGTACATAGACCCGGACGAGTTCCTGCCGGCTCTTGGCGAGGACGGGGAGCCGGTTGCTGAGGACTCCTTCAGCATCCCCCACGGGCCTGAAGATGAGGAGGTCACCGACGTCCAGCACCGGCAGCGACACCGAAGCCACAGAGGCCACGGAGGCGGATCCGAAGGCGGCGGCCTCCCCTGGGCAAACAGTCGAGCCGGTAGGCAATGCGCCGGAGGCCTAGGCGGCCCTTCTTTCAATGCATCTTTTCTTTCACTGCAAGACTTGTTAAGACGCACTTCCACCCACTGGGGGTGTATTGTAAATAAACTTTGGCCTGTGGCCTTTTGTTTATAAATTTGCTTGGTATTTGAAATGTTTGCGTGCCGGCTCAATCTCTGCTTTTTTACCCTTCGACGCATATTTCGCGCACGGGTTCCCTCTGGCTTCCGCCCCACCTGCCCGCCAGCCGGGAGCCGGACTGGGACAGGGACGGGGCATCGTCCTTGGGGAAACCGCGCGGGCCTTAGAGTCATCCGGCTGGAGCTGGGGCGAGCCGGCAGAGGCTGGTTCTAGGGATAAAATGGTCCGGTTGGGCTTATCCGGGAACTACTCTTCAGGTGGCGTTCGTGTGGTAAGTTTTCTTCTCGTCCCAGGGTCCCGCCAGCCGGTCAGCCAGGGAGCGGTCTGTAGCCAGGCAGGGGGGAAGATTTCTTGTTCACACTACTTGACCGCCTCAGAGAAGAGCCGGCGAGCCCCCGGGTCCAAGGAGCCGGACCCAGAAGCTTTGCTTAAGAAATGACAAGCTTTGAAGAATTGAAAAAGGGGCGTGCCCCAAGTGCCGGCTTGGGACACCCATTGCATTCATTAAGTTCCGACCGAAGGGAAGGTACATACATACACTGGTTCTTTTTAGCAGTAGAACGGACAAAGGAGCGCCGCATTCCACGGGCGTTCTGTCTCCTCGCCGGAGGCATCTCTTTTGTGCTTCTGCGACTTCTGGGCGTCTATCAGATAGTACGCATTGTTGTGTAATGCCTTGCTGACGATGAACGGGCCCTCCCATGGGGAGGACAGCTTGTGCTGGCCGGCGGTTCGCTGGATCCGCCTCAGCACCAGATCTCCTTCGCAGAAGGAGAGAGGCCAGATCCGCTTGCTGTGATAGTGCCGGAGCTTCTGCTGGTAGATGGCCGTCCGGCTCAGGGCCAGCTCGCGCGCCTCTCCGAGTAGGTCCACGCCATCTTCTCTTGCCTCCCTTGCATCCTTCTCCGTGTACAGGGTGACTCGAGGCGAGTCAAATTCGATGTCTGTGGGGATGACCGCCTTGGACCCGTACACGAGGAAGAAAGGAGTGTAGCCAGTTGACCGGTTGGGCGTGGTTCTGAGGCTCCAGAGGACGGCCGACGGCTCCTCGACCCAGCAGCCGGCTGACCATATGAGTGGTGCCACGAGCCGGGGCTTGAGGCCGGCCAAGATCATGCCGTTTTCCCTCTCTGCCTGCCTGTTCGACTGTGGGTGGGCCACCGACGCGAGGTCGAGCCGGATGCCCTCCTGGGAGCAAAAATGCACCATCGCGCCTTTGGCGAAATTCATGCCGTTGTCGGTGATGATGCTGTGGGGAACGCCGTAGCGAACTGTGATGTCTTTGATGAACCGGACGGCCGTGGGGCCGTCCAGCTTCTTGATGGGCCTTGCTTCGATCCACTTCATGAACTTATCGACTGTCACCAGCAGATGCGTCATGCCGCCTCGCGCAGTCTTGAAGGGCCCTACCATGTCGAGCCCCCAGACGGCAAAGGGCCACGAGAGTGGTATGGTCTGGAGGGCTGTTGCCGGCAGGTGGCTCTGCGTGCTGAAGCGTTGGCACCCCTCGCATTTGTCGACCAGCTGCTTGGCCTCTTCCAAGGCCGTTGGCCAGTAGAAACCATGGCGGAATGCCTTGGCCACCAGGGTTCTGGAGGCGGTGTGATGCCTGCACTCGCCCTGGTGGATGTCGCGGAGGATTTCTTGACCTTTCTCCAGCTCGACGCAGCGTTGGAACACACCGGTCGTGCTGCGATGAACTAGCTCGCGATTGATGATGCTGTAGGCCGGGGCCCGGCGCTGGATTTGCCTTGCCGTGGCCTCATCCGGGGGGAGCTCGCCACGTAGGAGGAAAGCTAGGATGGGCTAGGCCCATGAGGGGGCCGAGACGGGAGCCGGCTCAAGCTCGAGTGGGGGACCAGAGGCAGCCGGAGCCCCTGGGTCCGTTGCCGGAGAACCTAGGCCCGGCTTGCCAGTCCCCGGGGCTGGCTCGCCAGTCCCCAGGGCTGGAGCAGCGGGAGGCGCATCGACCGTCATCTTGACGGCAGTGGAGTTAGAGCCGGCCGCCGGAGCCGGCTGGATCGACGAAGCAGCCGGAGCCGGCAGCGCTGGCGAGGGCGTCGGGCCTGGCGCGGGTCCGACGACGTCAGCCGGCACAAAGATGGATTCGGACTCGGCGGAAGGCTTGATCGACAGCTTGAGCAGCCGTTCGAGGGAGACGCCGGCAGGGATGGCCTACCGGGTGGAGCCGATTTTTACCAACGTATCGGCCGCCTCGTTGTCCGCCCGGGGGACGTGGTGGAACTCATAGCGATTGAAGGATCCGGTGAGCTATTGGACGAGGAAGCGATAGTTGGCCATGTTGGCGTCCCTAGCGTCCCATTCGCCAGAGACTTGCTACACCACAAGGTCGGAGTCGCCGAAGCAGAGGATGCGCCGGATCCCAATTTCCTTGGCGAGCCAGAGGCCGTGGACGAGTGCCTCATACTCAGACACGTTGGAGGCGGCGAAGTGGATCTGGAGTGCATACTTGAGTTGATCCCCTTTTGGGGACGACAAGACGATGCCGGCTCCCAGGCCGGTTCGCATCTTCGAGTCACCGAAGTGCATGCGCCAGTGTGTTGAGTCCGAGGGAGGCGGCACGAACTAGGTCTCGTCCCAGTCGACGAGGAAGTCGGCCAGTGTCTGCGATTTGATGGTGGTGCGCGGCTCGTACCGTATTTCGTAATCGGCAAGGGCGATGGCCCACTTGGCGATTCGGCCGGTGGCGTCCCGGCCGCTCATGATCTCTCCGAGTGGCGCCGTGCTCACCACGGTGATGGCGTGCTCCAGGAAGTACTGCTTTACCTTCATGGCGGCGAAAGTGAATGCCGTAGCACATCTTCTGGTACTGGGGGTAGTTTTGCTTGGAGGCGGAGAGGACCTCGCTAAGGTAGTAGACTGGGCGCTGCACCGGCAATGCTTTGGCTTCCTCCGGCCGCTCCACCACCAGAACGACGCTGATCACGCGGGTGGTTGCCGCGATGTACGCGAGCATCACCTCCTTCTCGGTCGGGGCTGCCAGGACGGGTGCACTGGAGAGAGCGCGCTTGAGGTCGCGGAACGCTTCGTCTGCCTCGTCGGTACATTCGAACTTGGTGGTCTTCTTCATGAGCTGGTAGAGGGGCAGGGCCTTCTCGCCCAGCCGGCTAACGAACCGGCTGAGAGAGGCAAGGCAGCCGGCGAACTTCTGGACATCGCGGAGCTTGGCCGGCTTGTGCATGCGCTCGATGGCTCTGATCTTCTCCGGGTTGGCTTCGATGCCACGAGCGGACACGAAGAAACCCAGGAGCTGGCCGGTCGGTATGCCGAGAACACACTTCTCCGGATTGAGCTTGATCTTGTACTCGCGCAAGTTGGCGAAGGTCTCTCAGAGATTGTCGAGGAGGCTGAAATGCTTCTTGGTTTTGACGATGATGTCGTCCACGTAGATGTGGACGTTCCTGCCGATCTACGGCAGGAGGCACTTTTGCATGCAGCGCTGGAAGGTAGCGCCTACATTCTTCAGGCCGAAGGACATGGTGATGTAGCAGTAGACCCCTAAAGGGGTGATGAAGGAGGTCTTTAGCCGGTCGGCTGGGTCCAGCTTGATCTGGTGGTAGCCGGAATAGGCGTCCAAGAAAGACAGCAAATCGCAGCCGGCCGTGGAGTCGATCACCTGATCGATCCGGGGCAGGGCGAAAGGGTCTTTAGGACAGGCCTTGTTCAGGCTGGTATAGTCGATGCACATGCGCCAGGTCTTGTTCTTCTTCAGCACTAGGACTGGGTTGGCCAGCCAGTCCGGGTGGAAAACTTCCATGATGAAACCGGCCACGAGCAGCCGGGCGATCTCTTCTCCTATAGTACGCCACTTCTCCTCAGAGAAGTGGCGTAGGGGTTGCTTGACCGGCTTCGCATCCGGCCGCACATGAAGTTTGTGCTCGGCGAACTTCCTCGGAACACCTGGCATGTCCTTGGGAAACCATGCAAAGATATCCCGATTCTCACGGAGGAAGTCGACGAGCTCGCCTTCCTATTTGGCGTTGAGGTGGGCACCGATGGTGATGCACTGCTTGGGGTTGGCCGGGTCAAGCGGCACTGGTCTCGTATCCTTGGACGGTTGGAAAGACGCCTCGCTGGCCAACTGGGACGGAGGACCGGCACGTCCGGCTGCTCGGAGGCGTGAGCTACGAGCCGGTCGAGCTGTCGCCTCTCCTCCGCAATCTCCAGGGCCTCGACCAGCCGGCTGTTGTCGCGCGCGCACTCGAGCGACATCTTGTAGTCGCCCTTGACGGTGATGATGCCCTTGAGGCCCGGCATCTTGAGCTTGAGGTAGGTGTTGTGGGGTACGGCCATGAACTTGACGAGGGTCGGCCTGCCCAGCAGTGCGTGGTAAGGACTACTGAGGTCCACCACCTCGAACCATATAGGCTCGTGGCGGAAGTGGCTCTGGTCGCCGAAGAGGACGTCGAGCTGGATTTTGCCAATGGGGGTGCAGGACTTTCCTGGCACAATGCCATGGAAAACCGTCCGGCTCGGCTTCAGGTCTGTCTCCCTGAGCCCCAACTTGAGCAGGGTGACGTGGTAGAGGATGTTGATGATGCTGCCCCCGTCGATTAGGACCCGCGAGAAGCGGCAGGTGCGCTAATACGTCTCCAATGTATCTATAATTTTTTATTGTTCCATGCTATTATATTATCTGTTTTGGATGTTTTATATGCATTAATATGCTATTTTATATTATTTTTGGGACTAACCTATTAATCTAGAGCCTAGTGCCAGTTTCTGTTTTTCCATGTTTTTGAGTATTGCAGATAAGGAATATTAAACGGAGTCCAAACGGAATAAAATCTTCGGAATGATTTTTCTTGGACCAGAAGCAACCCAAAAGACTTGGAGATGAAGGCAGGAGAGCCGCTGTCACACCCAGTGATTTGCCTCATGACTAAGTTAACATGACTCAAAAATTAGGGCCAATTAAAACTTTTTGAGTGCATATGAATGCTTGACTTGTGTGCTTTTTGCTTGCTTGTTTGATTGCTTGTTGGTGCTCTATATTCATAAAATCCCTCCTACTCTCAAAACTCATCTCCTTGCTCCAAATATTTGCCCACTGATCATGCCATGTGTATAGGACATAAAACTATTTTTATAAAATTTTATTTTGGCCAAAATGGATTTATTCAAATTAGGTTTTCCAAAACCCCCGAATTGAGGTTTGTACTACAAGTCCTCAAATTGGGTGGATTGTTTTTCCACAAAGGCTTTATTTGAAACCTACTATATATAAGACTTTCCAAAACCACCAAATATAAATTTTAAAGATTATTTTGCTATTTTATTTAAAGGCTTTTTCTTAAGGCCAGAAATGGTCTTTTATAGGGAAAATATTTAAATGCTTTAAAAATATTTTAGAAAATTTAGGGAAACTCAGTGGACATATATTTTCCATATATGTGAGTTTCAACACATGGTCATGTTCAAAATCATGGGCAAAACCCCTCAAAACCCTTTCTGCTTAAATCAAGCTTTTGAAATATTTCTATAAGAAATATTCTCAATAAATTCCAAATAAATTCCAGCAAGTTACACATGTCATATGTGGTCATCTTGCAAAGTTTCATCTCAATCCCAATTGTTTTGGTTCACCAAAATATCCCAAAGCCCTCTCTGTCTAGATCCAAATTTGAGCAACTCTACATTGCCAACTATTCCCTATTGTTCCCAAACTTTGTGGACATGTTCTAATCCTCCAATAATGCATCCACACCTAGTGGTTCATCAAGGAGAACAGATTCACTTGTCCAAATCCCCTTAAACCCATTTCTGTTGATTTCAAGAATTGGGAATGTTTGCATTGTCAAGTTTCCCCAAATGGTCCCAAACTTTTTGGGCACCCTCTAATCACCAAATAATGCTACCACATCAAGTGGTGCATCAAGGAGAATGAATTTGCATAGCTAGATCTAAGCAAATCCATTTCTGCCAATTTCTAGGGCTTACCAAGTTTGCATTATCAACTCTCTTCAAATCATCTCAAAACTTGTGATCAGTACTAAATGGACTTACCATTTACCCCTGGTAAATCTCAGGGCCATTGGATACCCCTAGATGCCCTAGTACAGCATCAAACACCTTCAGCAATAAACTAGAGGACAAGCTAAGTTGACCCAAAAAGATTCTCCTTGTCTCCAACTTTTTACCACAGTACACTCTAACCTTATTTTACCTCCAGTAACTTTGCCATGGCCTCTGATCAATTATTGGGGGGGGGGTAACTCCCTCCTTTCCCCTCTCTTTTTACCATGGCAAGGCCTATTCTTCCTCTCCCCCACTATTCTGTTCATTCAAATGCCCCCACATCTTTCCAAAACCTCATTTGCATATGGATGAATCTATCCAAGCTCAAAGGTGGCATGCTCATATGGAAAATGTGAGCAGTTCATCTAAACCTCCATTTTGGCAACAAATGCAGCTTTGTACTACAAGTACCTTGTAAAATCATCTACCTGAGCTGTAAATTGGTAGTCATATAGTCCTTCCATGACTATGACCACTGGACAAGGTTTCACCCCAAGTGGACCTCAGTAAAACACTTTGGATGAACCCAAAGTTTGCTGCTGGAACCTTAAACCTAGTATAAAATCACCCCACCCAGCTCCTATTCCCCTAAAACTCTACCAGTGTCATAATGCATGTGTGCCTCACACGCTAGACAACCTGGGCCGACCACAATGATGCTCTAGACATGAAATGGCGTGGTGACCACGCTGTCGGCATGCAGTATCGGCGCTCTGCCATGCATCTTGTCCTGTAGCTCGCAACAAGCTTCGGCAGGGCATCCCCGCGTGCCAATAATCTCCCCTCATTCTCCCATTCCTCTCCCCGACGCCAGCAAGGGTCCAAGGCGGCTCTAGAACACGTGCCGGCCGCGCCCGAGGGCATCCGAGACGCGCCCGAGCACCCTCTGTTCGCCCTCGCCTAAAAGCTCGCTCCGGAGCCCCCTCTTTTCCCCCCTCTCTCTCCCTTCCACCCTAGAACCGCCCGGACCACCCCGTTCTTTCCCCCGTGCCCTGCGTCCTTTCCACCGTCCGAAGCTCCTCGGGTGGCCGTAGCTCAAATCCGAGCCCCGCGGTCGCTCCCTTCCCCTCCAGTCCCCGCAAGTGCCGACTAGCATCGCACCGCTCCTCGCCCCTCTGCCCCATCCCTTCTCTCCCTGGCTGCGCCGCCCTATCAAGGCTCGTCGTCGCCGCCGTCCGCCTGCCGTCATCGTCGTCGTTCCGGTGTCCCCTGTCGTCCATGCGGCACGGGGATGGGGGCACCGCATTCCCCCGCGCCCGAGGATGGCCGGGGCGACGTCGGAGGTGGCCGGAGCTGCCGAGGCGGGCGCCGGCGGGCGCACGGTCGGGCTCCCCTGCCGCTCCCCTGTGCTGGCGGGAGGTGGGGGAAGACCCTGCCAGCGGGGCCCGTCGGTGAGCGGCTGAGGCCCCGGGCCCCCGCGTTTAAGTGGCCGCGCCTCCCGCGGGAGGCGCCTCCCCGCTGAGGAGACGTACTCCCTAGAGTACGCGACCGACGCGGCAGCTCGCCCGCCAGGCTGAGCCACTGGGCCGGCCCAGTTCCTATCCCACGCCCAGTGCGCTTTTTAGTCATTTGGTAAAGCCTTTTTCTTTTTCTTTTGTCAGAAACTTTCAAATATTCTACAAGACAATATCTTTGTCCAAATTGCATGACTCCCACTCCCAAATTTTTCTAAAACTCCAAGGAATTTAATGGTGCAACCTTCATATTTTTCTCTCACCAGTTTCTATGCTACTCAAATTCAAATTTGAATTTGAGCCTCCTAATGACCCCATTTCAAAATTCATAGAAAATCCAAATCAACTCCAAATGGAGTGATTCAAAATCCCAGATGTCCTAAATATCATGCCCTAATTATCTAGCCATGTTGAACATTTTTACCATGCACCTATTCTATTGGATCTAATAAATGGACCATTTTCCATTTATTCCATCTTAAGAAATTCATAGGGAAACCATCCCAACTCCAAATCCAGTGAGTCAACTTCCTAAAACCTTCTAAAATCATGCCATGTTTGTTAGGCTCATCCACTCATTTTTTTTAAAACATTTTCTGTGGACATCTTATAGGACCCTCAATTCCTTCATTTCCACCATTCAAAAATCCCCCTTGATCCACATTTAATGAAACCTCCTTGGTTATTTTTCTTATGACCAGAGGTGCCCAAGATAAATAAAACTCCTCTTTATAGAGCACTTTATTTTTCTGCTTGTTGTGTTGCTTATTGCGGTTGTTTTCAGCAATAATTAACGATATAGACGAAGTGCTCGGAGTTGGACGAGAAGCGTGTGAAGACCTCGAAGAAGTTGCTAAGCCAGGCATGCAGCCCTTTGACCATGACTATGAACCCTTTTAATTGCATGGCATATAGCACTTATTTCCGTGATGTTGATCATGTGGGTGAGGTGTTTCCCCTCCTCCGGTGGGATGCCTCAAATACTTTCTTGTTGATACTTGCATCGTGCATGACCCTACCTCCTTATGAGGGTTGTGCGGGTGGGAGTAGTTAGGTTGCTAGTAGTTGCTACGCAAGTGGGATCGGGAATATGCATGGTGATGGTAACAAAATGATTTCAAAGACTTTTCAAAAAACCCGTCGGGTGCCACTAATGCCCGAGGGAGATGATGATGAGCTAGGTAACCAATTGATAAAGAAGTGGTGTACCGGAGCAAGTTGTGTGTGTGTTTTCGAAAACGGAGAGATTTAAGATTTGCTGACCATCCCAACCTCACATGTGCGACCACTCTACCCCTATATGGGAAGGGGCTTTGTTGATTACCTTGGTGGGTACTAGCATAGAGCCCGCATTACTAGTGGCGGGAGTGGCGTGGTCACTCTCGATACGGGGTCGCGCCTGGAAGGGCAACCATGCGCTGTCTTTACTGGCACCGGGCACACCGTTGTGTTCCTTCATGGATGGTACTGTGTAGAGCAAAGCTCGTGTTTGTACATCATGAAGACATGGACCAACGAGTGGACTCTTTGTTTAGTATCGCTAGGGGAAAGGCATTGTTCGGGTGCTTACCTCGGGTATGTAATATACCGCGAGTCATGGATGACACGGAAGTTCCCCGAGTCTTGTGGGTAAAGCGTGCAACCTCTGCAGAGTGTAAAACTATTCGAATAGCCGTGTCCACGGTCATGGACAGTTGGAGGTCCTTCTTAAACTACGTCCGATGTTTTCACAAACCTGGTGTGTGTGTGTGTGTGTTGGTGATAAAGATGGTACTTGAGCTAAGTCTGATGACTTGGCATGATGATGAACATGAGATGTTCAACCCCTGCTTATGATGATAACTGTGTCTTGGTCATATGGATATCTGCAAACTGTTGATGCATGCTTACATAAGTTATTTGATCATGTCATTGCTCTCAAAATTGGTTTTATGCAAAACTTACCTACTTAGTGCTACATCATGCTCTGTTGAACCTTGTTCCAAACATGGGTTGCTTGCGAGTACATTCAAAGTACTCATTGGCTTGCCACTGGTTATTTTATTGGCCAGGCATGAAAGAAAAGGATACGATGAAGAGTACCTTGGTGACGAACGTGCGAGCTAGGACGCTTCCTAGTCAGAATGCCTGTAGGGTTAAGGCAGATGGCATGGGTTCACGCTATCGTTGAAGATTTCCGCTGCAAGTTTATGAAGACTAGGCCTTAAGGGCCATATTCGAGTAAAACGGTATGTAATGGATGTAAGACTCTTGTTATTCAGTTTATGTGTGTTCAGTGAGCATTGATCTCTGGGATCACTGTGCACATACATTCGGTGATCACGACTTATGAGTCGGGGTCCCCACAGAGCTGGTATCAGAGCCATCCTGACTGTAGGAAGCCCTTAGTTAGCATGGACGTTAGTTAGGACAAAACTATTTTTCTGGACCCTTCAAAATCAGCTACCAAACCTCTATATTTCTCACCTCTCCTAAATTTTCAAAGGAAGTAAAGGTTTTTGCCTCAACACTTCCACCTTTATTCTCTTGACTCTCCTTGTCTGCTATTTCAAAACCTTGCAAATGGTCGATAGTACCCTTATGCCCCTAACTACTGGATTCCTTGAAATCCTCGTGAATAACCTGAAGGAAGCCACCTTGCCAGGCATTCACACAAGTTTGACGACACCACGACAAGACGATACCAACAGAAGATACCCTCTCGAAGGATGAGAATATCAAGCCTCAGAAGATAGTGACACCCTCGACACTGCCCCAGGATGATGCCACCTTAGCCTTCTATGACCAGGGCACAAGACATGCAATGTCATGATATGCACCGCTAATAGAGTAACCCGGTCCTTTTCGTTGTTGTGTCGGCAACCACCGGTGGATGAGAACCTTGCCATTTGGTCCGCCTCACCATAGTGAGCAGGAAAACGGTTCTCTTCATCCCCCGCTCTCGGTGTCGATATTATCAACATGACCGACAAGTTGGAACTTTGTCATGCCTTGTGGATGTCATTGCATAAAGGATTGCCCACTTGGGACTCTTGACGCCTTGAAGGACAAGAAGGCATTGGCACGATTACGGAGACAACAGAAGACCCGTCAGCGATAGCCATGAGGAACCACCTTCGTCATCAACTCACCAGACGCGAAGTTGTCCAGGACTCTTTAGGAACAACCCAGATCGTTTCGATGAACAACAACCAGAGACATAGCGACACCTGAAGAAGACCCAGAAGACTGAGCGGACTCCTCTCCAAGACATGAAACAAGCATGACTACTGAGTCCGAGGACCCCTAGGGTAGGATGAGTCATGTATTCCCCATGTGAAGTCGAGTCCGTATGATGGTTCAAATGGAACCATGATGTGTGTTGTTTGTTTTGCCTGTTTGTGCTTTGGTGTAAGTCACACTTTTGCCCTAGGCAACAAGTGCGTGACTATATCACCTACCTTACCTTGATGTTTGTGTTTGGCCTTTTCGGCACTTGCTTGATTGCACTTGCACTATACCACCCCCTTAGGCACTCTCCTCTATACTACCTTCCCTCTTCCCCCTCTCATCAACTGAAGACCGGCAAGACAAGATGCACCAAGGATCCACCTCGGCAAACAACTGACACCGAAGGATTCGACTACAACGTACTCAACCAAACGCAACCCGTAGAGTTATGCTTTTCCCTCAAGATTGGAAAAACCCTCCCTAGACAAACCTAGACCTCACAAGCTACCCCAGCTCAAACCTCTGATCACGTGTTTAATACACGGATTTGCCTGAGCACCTGTTGAGCTTTAATAACCCCCGGCTTAGCACTGGGTTCATTATGGGACTAGTGATCACTGTGAACACACACATTACATCCCTAAGCCAGCACTTAAACTGATGATGCCATAGGGAACATTGTTTTGAGGATGCATGGTTAGTAGACTAATGATTTGGCAAGCTGTAGTGGATATCTTAGGGAAGCAGTTGAGACCCTTTGGTGGATTATGAAACCCTTATGTTGGCAAACGGATTTGGTGGATCAAAGTTGATAGAGTAGCATAGCGTGCTTCTCCCTTGAGTGGATTGGATTCAATAGGACAATGGTGATCACAAGTCAAAATTCTTGGTGGTATGATAACTTGATTTTAGCAAGTAGTGGTCATGGATTGATGTTGTTGCAATAGTGACTGTAGTTACTAGTAGGGAATTCTTACTAGATCTAAACCTTGGATTTAAATAGGTGATTATAATAGGTACTCAGGATCAACAAAACTACATGGTTCGGAGTAATTTGGATTTAGTCCGATGATCTTGATCTTGATACCATGTTTCTCGGTGGAAGACAAACTAGGAATGTTGGATGGTTGTCAGAATTGATTCAGGGATCCATATGCACATAACATCGGAGATTACTAGATCATCATGATGGTAATTGTTGGTTATACTATGATGAGATAGCTCTTTCTGGAAAGTGGGGACTTAGGAAATCTGGGAGATATATGGAACATCACCGGTATTGGATTCGTAGCAGTAGTAGATCATGTAATAGTGGATGGTATTCGTGGATCGCTTAACTGGATTCATAGGAAGGAAACAAGGTCTTGGATTGGTATATTACTAGTTTCCTTAGCATAGTAATGCAATACCTTGGACCTTGGTTAGATTAGTGGGGCACTTGGATTATAGTGTCATGAATTCAAGCTTAGCAGCTTGTATGCTTTCCCGAGGATTTTTACATAGGGATATATTTGAGTTAGCTGTAGAATAACATATGAGATTTTGGTTTAGTCCTTCTCTCAAACTTTGGAGTTGAATAGCATGAGTGATGTTGGAGTTGAATTATATGAGATGATACCTTCAATGAGATAGGGTGATTTTGTTTGGAGTAAATAGTAGGACTATTGGCATCTAATAACTGTGCTCGAGGATAAGATGTTAGACGTTCACTCACATCCTAAGCTCCTTGAAAACCGAAGCTTTACCGAGCCACAATGTGGTCGGATTATGACCATAGGTCTTGGCTCTCAGTCATTAGACTATGGACAATACTCCGCCTTGACCACCACCCACCCTTTCCACAAGAAAGGTGGACACAAAGACATGTATTAGGTTGGACCACAAACCCACGATACTAGTGACCATCCAGAGCAAATGCCGCTCCTCTCACATATCCCACGAGCAATGTGCTTGTGTGATACTTGGGGAAATATGTTGTTGTCCTCACGGATGACATACTTATTTACCCAATAAGAGGAGGAACATCTTAGTCCTGTTTGGACCAGCCCCAGGAACACCAATTACCATGCCTCTCAAGTATAAGGGTTCACCTTGAAGAAGTTGGACTCCTTGATGCACCCTCCCTTCAGCAGAGGACATTCTTACCCAAGCAAGACGAAGAACCACTACGATTGAGGAACCACGACGAAGAAGAAAAACAAGAGAAGTCAACCACCGCTCCTCTACCGACTACATCAACTAGACCATACCAAGAAGCACCGACGCTCGAGCACGATGAAGCCCTTGGACATCAAGAGGATTATAGAGCCCCTTGCTTTAAGTGGTCATCTATTAGTTCCTGACTAGGAAGGAACTGAGGAGCTGATAACACCACTCACTCCACCACCCTGAAGGTGTGCGTTGAGCATGACATCCCTACTCCTTTCAGATGCCTGGAACGGAGTGGAACGACTGCCACGACTTCATTTTTACCCGTTTTTAGTCCAATCAAGGATGCGATCCTTACTGGATCATGGTGAAACACCTGACAAAGGTAGTTCACCCCGCTTGCCAAGCCTCAGACCTTGGGGACTAGATGGCTGTTCCATACCTCTGGATAGTCAGCTTATTTAGAACCCCTCAGAAACCTTTCCCACATGGTAGGACCCGTTTTGACACCAAGTCTCTAAGCTCAGTCTTAGGGACAAGACTCAGCATAGGCCTTGCCACGGAGAGACGAGTAGACCAAACACTCCAGAAACGTGCGTCCATGACGATGAAGACAAACGACTAAAGAAGAATGAAGAATCTACCTAGACAACTTACTCAAGCAGAAGGTCTCGACGCGAAGCCCACCATGACGCGCTTCAACACTCTTGAGGATGAAGACCACTGCGACCGAAGATCTCCTGCCTTAAGGAAGACAAGGACTTCCCCATCAACAAGAAGCTACACCAAGGCTCGACCCTGCTATTCTTACGTGAGACATCTAGGTGTCACTAACCAATGTGAGCAACCCCAGGAACAGCGCACATGCACACTACTTGGCCACGTATTCCGACTTTGGAATACACACGTAAGCCAGGCCCTTGCCAAAACCTCGTCCACCAAACCCTTAACCATTAGGCAAGTCTAGCATATTGCAAGAACCCCGTTCACCCTTAGAAGAAGTCAACGATGCACTCGAAGACATATCATCAGGCGCTTCAAGATCCAGAAGGACAACCACGCCGGAGCAGAAGCAACATGGAACGTGAAAACTACCTCACCTGTGAATTCCCGCACCTATTTCTACGCCTAGCCTAGGAATCTCGGGGACGAGATTCTTGTAAGGGGGTAGGTCTATCACACCCTGTGATTTGCCTCATGACTAAGTTAACATGACTCAAAAATTAGGGCCAATTAAAACTTTTTGAGTGCATATGAATGCTTGACTTGTGTGCTTTTTGCTTGCTTGTTTGATTGCTTGTTGGTGCTCTATATTCATAAAATCCCTCCTACTCTCAAAACGCATCTCCTTGCTCCAAATATTTGCCCACTGATCATGCCATGTGTATAGGACATAAAACTATTTTTATAAAATTTTATTTTGGCCAAAATGGATTTATTCAAATTAGGTTTTCCAAAACCCCTGAATTGAGGTTTGTACTACAAGTCCACAAATTGGGTGGATTGTTTTTCCACAAAGGCTTTATTTGAAACCTACTATATATAAGACTTTCCAAAACCACCAAATATAAATTTTAAAGATTATTTTGCTATTTTATTTAAAGGCTTTTTCTTAAGGCCGGAAATGGTCTTTTATAGGGAAAAAATATTTAAATGCTTTAAAAATATTTTAGAAAATTTAGGGAAACTCAGTGGACATATATTTTCCATATATGTGAGTTTCAACACATGGTCATGTTCAAAATCATGGGCAAAACCCCTCAAAACCCTTTCTGCTTAAATCAAGCTTTTGAAATATTTCTATAAGAAATATTCTCAATAAATTCCAAATAAATTCCAGCAAGTTACACATGTCATATGTGGTCATCTTGCAAAGTTTCATCTCAATCCCAATTGTTTTGGTTCACCAAAATATCCCAAAGCCCTCTCTGTCTAGATCCAAATTTGAGCAACTCTACATTGCCAACTATTCCCTATTGTTCCCAAACTTTGTGGACATGTTCTAATCCTCCAATAATGCATCCACACCTAGTGGTTCATCAAGGAGAACAGATTCACTTGTCCAAATCCCCTTAAACCCATTTCTGTTGATTTCAAGAATTGGGAATGTTTGCATTGTCAAGTTTCCCCAAATGGTCCCAAACTTTTTGGGCACCCTCTAATCACCAAATAATGCTACCACATCAAGTGGTGCATCAAGGAGAATGAATTTGCATAGCTAGATCTAAGCAAATCCATTTCTGCCAATTTCTAGGGCTTACCAAGTTTGCATTATCAACTCTCTTCAAATCATCTCAAAACTTGTGATCAGTACTAAATGGACTTACCATTTACCCCTGGTAAATCTCAGGGCCATTGGATACCCCTAGATGCCCTAGTACAGCATCAAACACCTTCAGCAATAAACTAGAGGACAAGCTAAGTTGACCCAAAAAGATTCTCCTTGTCTCCAACTTTTTACCACAGTATATTCTAACCTTATTTTACCTCCAGTAACTTTGCCATGGCCTCTGATCAATTATTAGGTGGGTAACTCCCTCCTTTCCCCTCTCTTTTTACCATGGCAAGGCCTATTCTTCCTCTCCCCCACTATTCTTTTCATTCAAATGTCCCCACATCTTTCCAAAACCTCATTTGCATATGGATGAATCTATCCAAGCTCAAAGGTGGCATGCTCATATGGAAAATGTGAGCAGTTCATCTAAACCTCCATTTTGGCAACAAATGCAGCTTTGTACTACAAGTACCTTGTAAAATCATCTACCTGAGCTGTAAATTGGTAGTCATATAGTCCTTCCATGACTATGACCACTAGACAAGGTTTCACCACAAGTGGACCTCAGTAAAAACACTTTGGATGAACCCAAAGTTTGTTGCTGGAACCTTAAACCTAGTATAAAAAATCACCCCACCCAGCTCCTATTCCAAAAAACTCTACCAGTGTCATAATGCATGTGTGCCTCACACGCTAGACAACCTGGGCCGACCACAATGATGCTCTAGACACGAAATGGCGTGGTGACCACGCTGTCGGCATGCAGTATCGGTGCTCTGCCATGCATCTTGTCCTGTAGCTCGCAACAAGCTTCGGCAGGGCATCCCCGCGCGCCAATAATCTCCCCTCATTCTCCCATGCCTCTCCCCGACGCCAGCAAAGGTCCAAGGCGGCTCTGGAACACGTGCCGGCCACGCCCGAGGGCATCCGAGACGCGCCCGAGCACCCTCTGTTCGCCCTCGCCTAAAAGCTCCCTCCGGAGCCCCCTCTTGTCCCCCCTCTCTCTCCCTTCCACCCTAGAACCGCCCGGACCACCCCGTTCTTTCCCCCATGCCCTGCGTCCTTTCCCCCATCCGAAGCTCCTCCGGTGGCCGCAGCTCAAATCCGAGCCCCGCGGTCACTCCCTTCCCCTCCAGTCCCCGCAAGTGCCGACTAGCATCGCACCGCTCCTCGCCCCTCTGCCCCATCCCTTCTCTCCCTGGCTGCGCCACCCTGTCAAGGCTCGTCGTCGCCGCCGTCCGCCTGCCGTCATCGTCGTCGTTCCGGTGTCCCCTGTCATCCATGCGGCACGGGGATGGGGCGCCGCATTCCCCCGCGCCCGAGGATGGCCGGGGCGACGCCGGAGGTGGCCGGAGCTGCCAGGGCGGGCGCCGGCGGGCGCTCGGTCGAGCTCCCCTGCCCCTCCCCTGTTGGAAATATGCCCTAGAGGCAATAATAAGTTGGTTATTATTATATTTCCTTGTTCATGATAATCGTTTATTATCCATGCTATAATTGTATTGATTGGAAACTCAAATACATGTGTGGGTACATAGACAACACTGTGTCCCTAGTAAGCCTCTAGTTGACTAGCTTGTTGATCAAAGATGGTTAAGGTTTCCTAGCCATAGACATGAGATGTCATTTGATAACGGGATCACATCATTAGGAGAATGATGTGATGGACAAGACCCAAACTGTAAACGTAGCATTTGATCGTGTCAGTTTATTGCTATTGTTTTCTGCATGTCAAGTATCTGTTCCTTTGACCATGAGATCATGCAACTCACTGACACCGGAGGAATACCTTGTGTGTATCAAACGTCGCAACGTAACTGGGTGACTATAAAGGTGCTCTACAGGTATCTCCGAGGGTGTCTGTTGGGTTGGCATGGATCAAGACTGGGATTTGTTACTCCGTATGACGGAGAGGTATCTCAGGGCCCACTCGGTAATACAACATCACAATGAGCCTTGCAAGCAATGTGACTAAAGTGTTAGCCACGAGATCTTGTATTACGGAACGAGTAAAGAGACTTGCCGGTAACGAGATTGAACTAGGTATAGTGATACCGACGATCGAATCTCGGGCAAGTAACATACCGAAGAACAAAGGGAACAGCATACGGGATTAACTGAATCCTTGACATAGAGGTTCGACCGATAAAGATCTTCGTAGAATATGTAGGAGCCAATATGGGCATCCAGGTCCCGCTATTGGTTATTGGCCGTAGAGGTGTCTCGGTCATGTCTACATAGTTCTCGAACCCGCAGGGTCTACACACTTAACGTTTGGTGACGATTAGTATAATTGAGTTATTATGTTGGTGACCGAAAGTTGTTCGGAGTCCCGGATAAGATCCCGGACATGACGAGGATCTCCGGAAGAGTCCGGAGGTAAAGATTGATATATGTGATAATAGTGTTTTGATCTCTGGAAGGGTTCCGGATGTTTACCGAAGTGTTCGGGTGCAGCAACACTTTATATGAGCCAAAGGGATAAAGCCCACAAGGTATTGGAAAGTGCAAAAGTAGTTTTGCTGCCGCGTAAGCGGTACTACCGCTTGGTGAAGCGGTACTACCGCCGGAGCGGTACTACCGCTTGTGTGAAGCGGTACTACCGCCCAAGCGGTACTACCGCTTGTGTGAAGCGGTACTACCGCTTGTGCGCGGCTGTGCACGATTCGGCAGGGTCCGAATTGGACTCTTTTCCTGCGGGCCAAACCGACCTTGTGCGGGCAAAACCGACCCGGAGGAGGCTTTTACTCCAAGTTTAGACCCCAAGGCTCAACATATAAATAGAGGGGCAGGGCTAGCACGCGGGACACATCAGGATTTCCCAAGCCGTGTGCCGGCAACCCTAGCCCTCTAGTTCCTCCGTCATAATCTCCGTAGTGCTTGGCGAAGCCCTGCAGAGATTGTTCCTCACCACCATCACCACGCCGTCGTGCTGCTGGAACTCAACCACTACTTCATCATCGCTCGCTGGATCGAGGAGGTGAAGGCGTCATCAAGCCGTACGTGTGTTGAACGCGGAGGTGCCGTCCGTTCGGCACTAGATCGGAAGGATCGTGATTGGATCGCGGGACGCTCGGCGATTTGGATCGCGAAGACGTTCGACTACATCAACCGCGTTTATTAACGCTTCCGCTTAGCGATCTACAAGGGTATGTAGATTCACTCTCCCTCTCGTAGATGCTCATCACCATGGATAGATCTTATGTGTGCGTAGGAAAATTTTTGTTTCCCATGCAACGTTCCCCAACAGTGGCATCTGAGCTAGGTCTATGCGTAGATGAGATCTCGAGTAGAACACAAACGAGTTGTGGGCGTGGATGTATACATATTGCTTGCCGTTACTAGTTGATACTTGATTCCGCGGTATTGTGAGATGAAGCGGCCCGGACCGACATTACGCGTACGCTTACGCGAGACTGGTTTCACCGCTGCGTGCACTTGTTGCATAAAGGTGACTGGCGGGTGTCTGTCTCTCTCACTTTAGTTGAATCGGTTCAATGAAGAGGGTTCTTTTAGAAGATCAAAAAGCAATCACTACACCACGTTGTGGTTTTGCGTAGGTAAGAATCGTTCTTGCTAGATACCCGTAGCAGCCACGTAAAATTTGCAACAACAATTAGAGGACGTCTAACTTGTTTTTGCAGGGTATGTTGTGATGTGATATGGCCAATTACATGATGAGATATATGTGATGTATGAGATGATCATGTATTGTATAGAATATCACGACTTGCATGTCGATGAGTACGGCAACTGGCAGGAGCCATAGAGTTGTCTTTAATTATTGTATGACCTGCGTGTCAATCATTAAGCGCTATGTAATGCTTTACTTTATCGCTAAACGTTAGCTATAGTCGTGGAAGCAACAGTCGGCGCGACAACCTTATGGCGACACGTTGATGGAGATCAAGATGATGGAGATCATGGTGTCATGCCGGTGACGATGGAGATCATGCCGGTGCTTTGGAGATGGAGATCAAAAGCACAAGTTCATGGCCATATCATGTCACTTATGATTTGCATGTGATGTTAATCCTTTTATGCATCTTATTTTGCTTAGGACGACGGTAGCATTATAAGGTGATCCCTCACTTAAATTTCAAGATAAATTGTGTTCTCCCCAAGTGTGCACCGTTGCGAAAGTTCGTCGTTTCGAGACACGCCGTGATGATCGGGTGTGATAGACTCTACGTTCGCATACAACGGGTGTAAGCCATGTTACACGTGCGGAACACTCGGGTTAAACTTGACGAGCCTAGCATGTACAGACATGGCCTCGGAACACAAGAGACCGAAAGGTCGAACATGAGTCATATAGTAGATATGATCAACATGAAGATGTTCACCATTGAAACCACCTCAACTCACGTGATGATCGGACTTGAGTTGGTGGATTTGGATCATGTTACACTCGAATGATCGGAGGGATGTCAATTTGAGTGGGAGTTTTTTAAAATATGATTAACTAAACTCATTATCTAAGAACAATAGTCTAAGTTGTCTTTGCTATATTTATGTTGTAGATCATGGCTCGCGCAGTAGCACCCCTGAATTTTAATGCGTTCCTAGAGAAAGCTAAATTGAAAGATGATGGAAGTAACTTTGTGGACTGGGCCCGTAATCTAAGGATTATCCTTACGGCTTCCCAGAAGGCTTATGTCCTTGATGCACCGCTTGGTGATCCACCCACTCCAGTTGAGTCTCTAGACGTTGTGAACGCCTGGCAGGCTCGTTCTGATGATTACTCAATAGTTCAATGTGCAATGTTGTATGGCTTAGAACCGGGACTTCAAAGACGTTTTGAACGTCATGGAGCATATGAGATGTTCCAGGAGTTGAAGTTTATCTTTCAGAAGAATGCCCGGATCGAGAGATATGAGATCTCCGATAAGTTCTATGCTTGCAAGATGGAGGAGAACGGGTCTATCAGTGATCACGTGCTCAGAATGTCTGGGTACTCCACCCGTCTGGCTGAGTTAGGGATGCCCCTTCCGCCAGAGGCTATCACTGACAGAGTTCTTCAATCATTGCCACCTAGCTACAAGAGCTTCGTGTTGAACTATAACATGCACGGGATGAACAAGTCAGTCGCCGAGCTGTTTGCGATGCTGAAAGCCGCTGAGTCTGAAATTCAGAAGGAGCATCAAGTGTTGATGGTCAATAAAACCACTAGTTTCAAGAAAAATGGCAAGGGTAAGAAGGGTAACTCCAAGCAGAGTGGCAAAGCAGTTGCTCCTCTCGTGAAGAAACCCAAGGCTGGACCCAAACCAGAAACTGTGTGTTTTCATTGCAAGGGAACTGGACACTGGAAGCGGAATTGCCCCAAGTATTTGGCTGACAAGAAGGCGGCCAACAACAAACAAGGTATATATGATATACATGTTATTGATGTGTACCTTACCAACTCTCGTTGTAGTGCCTGGGTATTTGATACCGGTGCGGTTGCTCATATTTGCAACTCAAAACAGGAACTGCGGAATAGACGGAGGCTGGCAAAGGACGAAGTGACGATGCGCGTGGGAAATGGTTCCAAGGTTGATGTGATCGCCGTCGGCACGCTCGCTCTTCGATTACCATCGGGATTAGTGATGAACCTAAATAAGTGTTATTTGGTGCCTGCGTTAAGCATGAACATTATATCTGGATCTTGTTTATTGCGAGACGGTTACTCATTTAAATCAAAGAATAATGGTTGTTCTATTTATATGAGTAATATCTTTTATGGTCATGCACCCGATGTGAAGGGTTTATTCTTATTGAATCTCGATAGTAATGATACACATGTTCATAACATTGATGCCAAAAGATGTAGAATTGATAATGATAATACCACTTTCTTGTGGCACTGCCGTTTAGGTCATATTGGCGTAAAACGCATGAAGAAGCTCCATGCTGATGGACTTTTGGAGTCACTTGATTTTGAATCACTTGACACATGTGAGCCATGCCTCATGGGCAAGATGACTAAAACGCCGTTCTCTGGAATAATGGAACGGGCAAGTGACTTATTGGAAATCATACATACTGATGTGTGCGGTCCGATGAGTATTGAGGCGCGCGGTGGTTATCGTTACTTTCTCACCTTCACTGATGACTTAAGTAGATATGGGTATATTTACTTAATGAAACACAAGTCTGAAACATTTGAAAAGTTCAAACAATTTCAGAGTGAAGTTGAGAATCATCGTAACAAGAAGATTAAATTCCTACGATCTGATCGAGGAGGAGAATATCTGAGTTATGAGTTTGGCAGTCACTTAAGACAGTGTGGAATTGTTTCACAATTGACACCGCCTGGAACACCACAGCGTAATGGTGTGTCCGAACGTCGTAATCGAACCTTATTGGATATGGTGCGATCTATGATGTCTCTTGCCGATTTGCCACTATCGTTTTGGGGTTATGCATTAGAGACAGCTGCATTCACTTTAAATAGGGCACCATCGAAATCCGTTGAGACAACGCCATATGAACTTTGGTTTGACAAGAAGCCAAAGCTGTCGTTTCTTAAAGTTTGGGGATGTGATGCTTATGTCAAAAAGCTTCAGCCTGAAAAGCTGGAACCCAAAGCGGAGAAATGCGTCTTCATAGGATACCCAAAAGAGACAATTGGGTATACCTTCTACCTCAGATCCGAGGGCAAAGTGTTTGTCGCTAAAAACGGAACATTTCTTGAGAAAGAGTTTCTCTCGAAAGAATTGAGTGGGAGGAAGATAGAACTTGATGAGGTTGTTGAACCTTTACTTCAACCTGAGAGTAGCGCAGCGCAGAAAGTTGTTTCTGTGGAGCCTACATTAGCTGAAGAGGAAGTTAATGATGATGATCATGAAGCTTTGGATCAAGTTGCTATCGAACCTCGTAGGTCGACAAGGACGCGTACTGCTCCCGAGTGGTACGGCAACCCTGTCTTAGAGGTCATGTTGTTAGACAACGATGAACCTACGAGCTATGGAGAAACGATGATGGGCCCGGATTCCGAGAAGTGGTTAGAGGCCATGAAATCCGAGATGGGATCCATGTATGAAAACAAAGTATGGACTTTGGAAGTATTACCTGAAGGGCGTAAGGCCATTCAGAACAAATGGATCTTTAAGAGGAAGACGGACGCGGACGGTAATGTAACCGTCTATAAAGCTCGACTTGTGGCAAAGGGTTTTTCACAAGTTCAAGGAGTTGACTACGATGAGACCTTCTCACCCGTAGCGATGCTTAAGTCCGTCGGAATCATGTTAGCAATAGCTGCCTTTTTCGATTATGAAATTTGGCAGATGGATGTCAAAACAGCGTTCCTTAACGGTTACCTTAAGGAAGAGTTGTATATGATGCAACCAGAAGGTTTTGTCGATCCAGAAAATGCTGACAAAGTTTGCAAACTCCAGCGATCCATTTATGGACTGGTGCAAGCATCTCGGAGTTGGAATCTTCGTTTTGATGAGGTGATCAAAGCGTTCGAGTTTATACAAGTTTACGGAGAAGCTTGTATTTACAAGAAAGTGAGTGGGAGCTCTATAGCGTTTCTAATATTATATGTGGATGACATATTGCTGATTGGAAACAATATAGAAATGCTGGAAAGCGTAAAGGAATATTTGAACAAGAGTTTTTCAATGAAGGACCTAGGAGAAGCTGCTTTCATATTAGGCATCAAGATCTATAGAGATAGATCGAGACGCTTAATAGGACTTTCACAAAGCACATACCTTGATAAGATTTTGAAGAAGTTCAAAATGGATCAGTCCAAGAAGGGGTTCTTGCCTGTTTTGCAAGGTGTGAAGTTGAGTAAGACTCAATGCCCAGTGACTGCAGAAGATAGAGAAAAGATGAGTGTCATCCCCTATGCTTCAGCCATAGGCTCTATCATGTATGCAATGCTGTGCACAAGACCCGATGTCAGCCTTGCCATAAGTATGGCCGGAAGGTTTCAAAGTGATCCAGGAATGGAACACTGGACGGCGGTCAAGAATATCCTGAAGTACCTGAAAAGGACTAAGGACATGTTTCTCGTTTATGGAGGTGATCAAGAGCTCGTCGTAAAGGGTTACGTCGATGCAAGCTTTGACACTGATCCGGATGACTCTAAGTCGCAAACCGGATACGTATTTATTCTTAATGGGGGTGCGGTTAGCTGGTGCAGTTCCAAGCAAAGCGTGGTAGCTGATTCTACATGCGAAGCGGAGTACATCGCAGCCTCGGAGGCGGCGAAGGAAGGTGTCTGGATGAAGGAGTTCATGACAGATCTTGGAGTAGTGCCTAGTGCACTTGACCCAATGACTCTGTTTTGTGATAATACTGGTGCCATTGCTCTAGCCAAGGAACCAAGATTTCACAAGAGGACCAGACACATAAAGCGACGTTTCAATTCCATCCGCGATTACATCAAGGAGGACGACATAAATATTTGCAAAGTACACACGGATCTAAATGTTGCAGATCCGATGACTAAACCTCTTCCAAGGGCTAAACATGAACAACACCAGAACTGCATGGGTGTTCGATTCATTACAATGTAAATCACATAGTGATGTGAACTAGATTATTGACTCTAGTGCAAGTGGGAGACTGTTGGAAATATGCCCTAGAGGCAATAATAAGTTGGTTATTATTATATTTCCTTGTTCATGATAATCGTTTATTATCCATGCTATAATTGTATTGATTGGAAACTCAAATACATGTGTGGGTACATAGACAACACTGTGTCCCTAGTAAGCCTCTAGTTGACTAGCTTGTTGATCAAAGATGGTTAAGGTTTCCTAGCCATAGACATGAGATGTCATTTGATAACGGGATCACATCATTAGGAGAATGATGTGATGGACAAGACCCAAACTGTAAACGTAGCATTTGATCGTGTCAGTTTATTGCTATTGTTTTCTGCATGTCAAGTATCTGTTCCTTTGACCATGAGATCATGCAACTCACTGACACCGGAGGAATACCTTGTGTGTATCAAACGTCGCAACGTAACTGGGTGACTATAAAGGTGCTCTACAGGTATCTCCGAGGGTGTCTGTTGGGTTGGCATGGATCAAGACTGGGATTTGTTACTCCGTATGACGGAGAGGTATCTCAGGGCCCACTCGGTAATACAACATCACAATGAGCCTTGCAAGCAATGTGACTAAAGTGTTAGCCACGAGATCTTGTATTACGGAACGAGTAAAGAGACTTGCCGGTAACGAGATTGAACTAGGTATAGTGATACCGACGATCGAATCTCGGGCAAGTAACATACCGAAGAACAAAGGGAACAGCATACGGGATTAACTGAATCCTTGACATAGAGGTTCGACCGATAAAGATCTTCGTAGAATATGTAGGAGCCAATATGGGCATCCAGGTCCCGCTATTGGTTATTGGCCGTAGAGGTGTCTCGGTCATGTCTACATAGTTCTCGAACCCGCAGGGTCTACACACTTAACGTTTGGTGACGATTAGTATAATTGAGTTATTATGTTGGTGACCGAAAGTTGTTCGGAGTCCCGGATAAGATCCCGGACATGACGAGGATCTCCGGAAGAGTCCGGAGGTAAAGATTGATATATGTGATAATAGTGTTTTGATCTCTGGAAGGGTTCCGGATGTTTACCGAAGTGTTCGGGTGCAGCAACACTTTATATGAGCCAAAGGGATAAAGCCCACAAGGTATTGGAAAGTGCAAAAGTAGTTTTGCTGCCGCGTAAGCGGTACTACCGCTTGGTGAAGCGGTACTACCGCCGGAGCGGTACTACCGCTTGTGTGAAGCGGTACTACCGCCCAAGCGGTACTACCGCTTGTGTGAAGCGGTACTACCGCTTGTGCGCGGCTGTGCACGATTCGGCAGGGTCCGAATTGGACTCTTTTCCTGCGGGCCAAACCGACCTTGTGCGGGCAAAACCGACCCGGAGGAGGCTTTTACTCCAAGTTTAGACCCCAAGGCTCAACATATAAATAGAGGGGCAGGGCTAGCACGCGGGACACATCAGGATTTCCCAAGCCGTGTGCCGGCAACCCTAGCCCTCTAGTTCCTCCGTCATAATCTCCGTAGTGCTTGGCGAAGCCCTGCAGAGATTGTTCCTCACCACCATCACCACGCCGTCGTGCTGCTGGAACTCAACCACTACTTCATCATCGCTCGCTGGATCGAGGAGGTGAAGGCGTCATCAAGCCGTACGTGTGTTGAACGCGGAGGTGCCGTCCGTTCGGCACTAGATCGGAAGGATCGTGATTGGATCGCGGGACACTCGGCGATTTGGATCGCGAAGACGTTCGACTACATCAACCGCGTTTATTAACGCTTCCGCTTAGCGATCTACAAGGGTATGTAGATTCACTCTCCCTCTCGTAGATGCTCATCACCATGGATAGATCTTATGTGTGCGTAGGAAAATTTTTGTTTCCCATGCAACGTTCCCCAACATCCCCTGTGCAGGTGGGAGGTGGGGGAAGACCCTGCCAGCGGGGCCCGCCGGTCAGCGGCGGAGGCCCCGGGCCCCCGCGTTTAAGTGGCCGCGCCTCCCGCGGGAGGCGCCTCCCCGCTGAGGAGACGTACTCCCTAGAGTACGCGACCGACGCGGCAGCTCGCCCGCCAGGCCAAGCCACTGGGCCGGCCCAGTTCCTATCCCGCGCCCAGTGCGCTTTTTAGTCATTTGGTAAAGCCTTTTTCTTTTTGTTTTGTCAAAAACTTTCAAATATTCTACAAGACAATATATTTGTCCAAATTGCATGACTCCCACTCCCAAATTTTTCTAAAACTCCAAGGAATTTAATGGTGCAACCTTCATATTTTTCTCTCACCAGTTTCTGTGCTACTCAAATTCAAATTTGAATTTGAGCCTCCTAATGACCCCATTTCAAAATTCATAGAGAATCCAAATCAACTCCAAATGGAGTGATTCAAAATCCCAGATGTCCTAAATATCATGCCCTAATTGTCTAGCCATGTTGAACATTTTACCATGCACCTATTCTGTTGGATCTAATAAATGGACCATTTTCCATTTATTCCATCTTAAGAAATTCATAGGGAAATCATCCCAACTCCAAATCCAGTGAGTCAACTTCCTAAAACCTTATAAAATCATGCCATGTTTGTTAGGCTCATCCACTCATTTTTTAAAACATTTTCTGTGGACATCTTATAGGACCCTCAATTCTTGCATTTCCACCATTCAAAAATCCCCCTTGATCCACATCCAATGAAACCTCCTTGGTTATTTTTCTTATGACCAGAGGTGCCCAAGATAAATAAAACTCCTATTTATAGAGCACTTTATTTTTCTGCTTGTTGTGTTGCTTATTGCGGTTGTTTTCGGCAATAGTTGACGATATAGACGAAGTGCTCGGAGTTGGACGAGAAGCGTGTGAAGACCTCGAAGAAGTTGCTAAGCCAGGCAAGCAGCCCTTTGACCATGACTATGAACCCTTTTAATTTCATGGCATATAGCACTTATTTCCGTGATGTTGATCATGTGGGTGAGGTGTTTCCCCTCCTCCGGTGGGATGCCACAAATACTTTCTTGTTGATACTTGCATCGTGCATGACCCTACCTCCTTTTGAGGGTTGTGCGGGTGGGAGTAGTTAGGTTGCTAGTAGTTGCTACGCAAGTGGGATCGGGAATATGTATGGTGATGGTAACAAAATGATTTCAAAGACTTTTCAAAAAACCCGTCGGGTGCCACCAATGCCCGAGGGAGAAGATGATGAGCTAGGTAACCACTTGATAAAGAAGTGGTGTACCGGAGCAAGTTGTGTGTGTGTTTTCAAAAACAGAGAGATTTAAGATTTGCTGACCATCCCAACCTTACATGTGCGACCACTCTACCCCTATATGGGAAGGGGCTTTGTTGATTACCTTGGTGGGTACTAGCATAGAGCCCGCATTACTAGTGGCGGCAGTGGCGTGGACACTCTCGATACGGGGTCGTGCCTGGAAGGGCGACCATGCGCTGTCTTTACAGGCACCGGGCACACCGTTGTGTTCCTTCATGGATGGTACTGTGTAGAGCAAGGCTCGTGTTTGTACATCATGAAGACATGGACCAACGAGTGGACTCTTTGTTTAGTATCACTAGGGGAAAGGCATTGTTCGGGTGCTTACCTCGAGTATGTAATATACCGCGAGTCGTGGATGACACGGAAGTTCCCCGAGTCTTGTGGGTAAAGCGTGCAACCTCTGCAGAGTGTAAAACTATTCGAATAGCCGTGTCCACGGTCATGGACAGTTGGAGGTCCTGCTTAAACTATGTCCGATGTTTTCACAAACCTGGTGTGTGTGTGTGTGTTGGTGATAAAGATGGTACTTGAGCTAAGTCCGATGACTTGGCATGATGATGAACATGAGATGTTCAACCCCTGCTTATGATGATAACTGTGTCTTGTTCATATGGATATCTGCAAACTGTTGATGCATGCTTACATAAGTTATTTGATCATGCCATTGCTCTCAAAATTGGCTTTATGCAAAACTTACCTACTTAGTGCTACATCATGCTCTGTTGAACCTTGTTCCAAACATGGGTTGCTTGCGAGTACATTCAAAGTACTCATTGGCTTGCCACTGGTTATTTTATTGGCCAGGCATGAAAGAAAAGGATACGATGAAGAGTACCTTGGTGACGAACGTGCGAGCTAGGACGCTTCCCAGTCAGAATGCCTGTAGGGTTAAGGCAGATGGCATGGGTTCACGCTATCGTTGAAGATTTCCGCTGCAAGTTTATGAAGACTAGGCCTTAAGGGCCATATTCGAGTAAAACGGTATGTAATGGATGTAAGACTCTTGTTATTCAGTTTATGTGTGTTCAGTGAGCATTGATCTCTGGGATCACTATGCACGTACATTCGGTGATCACGACTTATGAGTCAGGGTCCCCACAGCCGCCGTGTGGCGACAAGCCACAGAGGCGCGCCCTAGGGGTGGCGCCCCCTGGCTTGTGGCCCCCGGCAGCCCTCCTAATCCTATTCTTCGGCCTATAAATTCCCAAGTATTCCCTGGATACTAAAAAGAGCCACGAAAATACTTTTCCGCCGCCGGAAGCCTCTGTTCCCATGAGATCCAATCTTGGAGCCTTTTCCGGTAATCTGCCGGAGGGGGAATCGATCACGGAGGGCATCTACATCAACTCCATTGCCCCTCCGATGATGCGTGAGTAGTTCACCACAGACCTTCGGGTCCATAGCTAGTAGCTAGATGGCTTCTTCTCTCTCTTTGTTCTTCAATACCATGTTCTTCATGATCTTCATGGAGATCTATCCGATGTAATACTCTTTTGCGGTGTGTTTGTCGAGATCCGATGAATTGTGGGTTTATGATCAGCTTATCTATGAATATTATTTGAATCTTCTCTAAATTCTTATATGCATGATTTCATATCTTTGCAAGTCTCTTCGAGTTATTGGTTTGGTTTGGCCAACTAGATTGGTAATTCTTGCAATGGGAGAAGTGCTTAGTTTTGGGTTCAATCTTGCGGTGCCCTCACCCAGTGACATAGTAGGGGTAGCGAGGCACGTATTGTATTGTTGCCATCGAGGATAAAAAGATGGGGTTTTCATCATATTGCTTGAGTTTATCCCTCTACATCATGTCATCTTACCTAATGCGTTACTCTGTTCTTCATGAACTTAATACTCTAGATGCAGGCAGGAGTCGGTCGATGTGTGGAGTAATAGTAGTAGATGCAGAATCATTTCGGTCTACTTGACACGGACGTGATGCCTATATGCATAATCATTGCCTTGGATATCGTCATAATTATTCGCTTTTCTATCAATTGCTCGACAGTAATTTGTTCACCCACCGTATTATTTTCCTTCATGAGAGAAGCCTCTAGTGAAACCTATGGCCCTCGGGTCTATTTTCCATAATATATTTTCAGATCTATAAACCAAAAATACCTCGCTGTCTTATTTTTACTTTTGTTTTACTTTCCGTTCTAGCAATCATATCTATCTATCTCTATCAGATCTCATCCTTGCAAATAACCGTGAAGGGATTGACAACCCCTTTATAGCGTTGGGTGCAAGTGTTTGATTATCTGTGTAGGTACACCTATTGGGGACTTGCTTGTATCTCCTACTGGATTGATACCTTGGTTCTCAACAACTGAGGGAAATACTTATCTACTTTGCTGCATCACCCTTTCCTCTTCAAGGGAAAACCAACGCATGCGCAAGAAGTAGCAAGAAGGATTTCTGGCGCCGTTGCCGGGGAGATCTACATCAAGCCTACCAAGTACCCATCACAAACTCATCTCTTGCATTTACTTTAGTTGCCATTTGCCTCTCGTTTTCCTCTCCCCCACTTCTAAAACGATTTTCAGAAAGATTTGCCTTTTTTATTCGCCCTTCTTCCGTTCGTCTTTTCATTTGATTTTTGCTTGCTTGTGTGTTGAATCGGTTGCTCGTCTTTATGGCTCAACCCAAAAGCTTTGATCCTTATCTTAGGAAGTTGGAAGATATTGAGGATAATGTTAAAAGTTTCATGTCGCTCCAATTTGACCACAATAGTTTCTTTAGGAACGAACTTAAAGAACAAAAGACTATGTGGGAATACATGAATAAGGAACTTGATGATATGTCTAAAGAGTTTTATGGTTTGAAATCTCAGTTTGCTCACCTTGAAAACTTAGTAGGCCAAATTTCTGATAAACAGGCCACCTTAGTCAACAAAATGGCCGCAAAGCCAGAATCTTTAAATAATGATGAAGATCTTAAAGTGATTGATGTGACTCCTATTGAATCTTTGTTTTCTAATGTAAATCTTGATAAAGATGGGACTGGAGATAAGTCAACTTTAGTTAAAAGGCGTCCCAATGATTCGGAGTTTATAGATCTTAATGCTAAGATTGATAAAAGTGGGATTGAAGAGGTCAAAACTTTAAATAGCAATGAACCCACTCTTTTGGACTTCAAGGACTTTAATTATGATAGTTGTTCTTTGATTGATTGTGTTTCCTTGTTGCAATCCATGTTGAATTCTCCTCATGCTTATAATCAAAATAAAGCTTTTACTAAACATATCGTGGATGCTATGATGAAATCTTTTGAAGAAAAACTTGAGTTGGAAGTTTCTATACCTAGAAAGCTTTATGATGAGTGGGAACCTACTATTAAGATTAAAATTAAAGATTATGAGTGCCATGCTTTGTGTGATTTGGGTGCTAGCGTTTCCACGATTCCAAAAACTTTATGTGATGTGCTAGGTTTCCGTGAATTTGATGATTGCTCTTTAAATTTGCACCTTGCGGATTCCACTATAAAGAAACCTATGGGAAGAATTAATGATGTTCTTATTGTTGCAAATAGGAATTATGTGCCTGTAGATTTCATTGTTCTTGATATAGATTGCAATCCTACATGTCCTATTATTCTTGGTAGACCTTTCCTTAGAACGATTGGTGCAATTATTGATATGAAGGAAGGAAATATTAGATTTCAATTTACATTAAGGAAAGGCATGGAGCACTTTCCTAGAAAGAAAATAAAATTACCTTATGAATCTATTATGAGAGCTACTAATGGATTGCATACCAAAGATGACAATACCTAGATCTATTGTGTTATGCCTAGCTAGGGGCGTTAAACAATAGCGCTTGTTGGGAGGCAACCCAATTTTATTTTTATGCTTTTGTTTTTGCTTATGTTTTTGAGTTTTTCACACATTATTACCTCTGTAGTAATTGTGTTTTCTTGTTTAAATTAGTGTTTGAGCCAAGTAAGACCTTTGGGATGGTCTACGGTGTTTGCAATTTGATTTTGCTGAAAAACAGAAACTTTTGCTCTCAGTCCAGGAATTTTGTAAATTTACTGGAACGTGATTTTGATCTGAAATTTTTACAAAAGATTTATATACAAATTTCCCTAATTTTCCTAATTTTTCAGAATTTTTGGAGTTACACAAGTATTCGAAGTCTATAGATTGCTACAGACTGTTCTGTTTTAGACAGATTCTGTTTTCTTTGTGTTGTTTGCTTATTTTGATGTATCTATGGGTTGTATCGGGGGGTATGAACCATGGAGAAGTTAGAATATAGTAGATATTACACCGATATAAATAAATAATGAGTTCACAACAGTACCTAAAGTGGTGATTTATTTTTCTTATACTAACGGATCTCATGAGTTTTCTGTTGAGTTTTGTGTTGTGAAGTTTTCAAGTTTTGGGTAAAGATTTGATGGACTATGGAATAAGGAGTGGCAAGAGACTAAGCTTGGGGATGCCCAAAGCACCCCAAGCCATATTCAAGGATACCAAAGAGCCTAAGCTTGGGGATGCCCCGGAAGGCATCCCCTCTTTCGTCTTCAATCCATCGGTAAATTTACTTGAGGCTATATTTTTATTCACCACATGATATGTGTTTTGCTTGGAGCGTCTTGTATGATATGAGTCTTTGATTTTTAGTTTGCCACAATAATCCTTGCTGCACACATATTTTTGAAAAAGACACGCTGAATCGTGAATTTATTAGAATACTCTATGTGCTTCACTTATATCTTTTGAGCTAGGCAATGTTGCTCTAGTACTTCACTTATATCTTTTTAGAGCACGGTGGTGTTTTATTTTATAGAAATTATTGAACTCTCGTACTTCACTTATATTATTTTGAGAGTTACTCGAAACAGCATGGTAATTGGTTTAGGTTATGAATTTAGTCCTAATATAATGGGCATCCAAGAGGGATATAATAAAAACTTTCATATTAAGTGCATTGAATACTATGAGAAATTTGATTCCTTGCATATAGTTTTGAGATATGAAGATGGTAATATGAGAGTCATGCTAGTGAGTAGTTATGAATTGGAAGAAATACTTGTGTTAAAGTTTGTGATTGCCGTAGCATGCACGTATGGTGAACCGTTATGTAACGAAGTCGGAGCATGATTTGTTTAATGATTGTCAACCTTTGTGTGAGGGTCGGGAGCGCGCGATGGTTAATTCCTACCAACCTATCCCCTAGGAGCATGCGTCTAATGCTTTGTTTGATGACTAATAGACTTTTGCAATAAGTATGTGAGTTCTTTATGACTAATGTTGAGTCCATGGATTATACGCACTCTCACCCTTCCACCATTGCTAGCCTCTCTAGTACCGCGCAACTTTCGCCGGTGCATCAAACCCACCTTCCTCAAAACAGCCACCGTATATTTTCCTCAAAACAGCCACCATACCTACCTATTATGGCATTTCCATAGCCATTCCGAGATATATTGCCATGCAACTTCCACCGTTCCGTTTTTCATGACATGCACCATCACTTTCATATTGCATATAGAGTCATATTTTGTCATAGGTATCGAGTTGTAATTTTTGCGTTATAAGTAAGTAAAAGTGTGATGATTTTCATTATTAGAGCATTGTTCCCGTGTGAGAAAAGGATGATGGAAGCTATGAATCCCTCACAAGTTGGGATGAGTCTCCGGACTTTACAAATAATAAAAGAGGCCAGCGAAGCCCAAATAAAAAAAAGAGGCCAAAGATGCCCACCAAAATAAAAATAAAAAATAAAAAAATGAGAGAAAGAGAGAAGGGACAATTGCTACTATCTTTTTTCACACTTGTGCTTCAAAGTAGCACCATGATCTTCATGATAGAGAGTCTCCTATTTTGTCACTTTCATATAGCTAGTGGAATATTTCATCATATGCACAACCACTTAGTTTTCTTTTTGAGCTTTCATACACTTATAGCTCTAGTGCATTTGTTGCATGGCAATCCCTACTCACTCACATTGATATCTATTGATGGGCATCTCCATAGCCCGTTGATATGCCTAGTTGATGTGAGACTATCTTCTCCTTTTTCCTTGCAACCTCCACCATATTCTATTCCACCTATAGTGCTATATCCATGGCTCATGCTCATGTATTGCGTGAGAGTTGAAAAGGTTTTAGAACATAAAAAGTGTGAAACAATTGCTTGGCTTTTCATCGGGGTTGTGCATGATTTAGATACTTTGTGTGGGGAAGATGGAGCATAGCCAGACCATATGATTTTGTAGGGATAACTTTCTAAGGCCATGTTATTTTGAAAGGACACAATTGCCTTGTTGGTATGCTCGAAGTATTACTGTTTTTATGTCAATGTTAGACTTTTGTTTTGAATCTTATGGATCTGAATATTCATGCCACAATAAAGAATATTACATGGATAAATATGTTAGGTAGCATTCCACATCAAAAATTCTGTTTTTATCATTTACCTACTCGAGGACGAGCAGGAATTAAGCTTGGGGATGCTTGATACGTCTCCAACGTATCTATAATTTTTGATTGTTCCATGCTATTATATTATCTGTTTTGGATGTTTTATATGCATTAATATGCTATTTTATATTATTTTTGGGACTAACCTATTAATCTAGAGCCTAGTGCCAGTTTCTGTTTTTTCCATGTTTTTGAGTATTGCAGATAAGGAATATTAAACGGAGTCCAAATGGAATAAAATCTTCGGAATGATTTTTCTTGGACCAGAAGCAACCCAAAAGACTTGGAGATGAAGGCAGAAGAGCCGCCGTGTGGCAACAAGCCACAGGGGCGCGCCGTAGGGGGGGCGCCCCCCGGCTTGTGGCCCCCCGGCAGCCCTCCTAACCCTATTCTTCGGCCTATAAGTTCCCAAATATTCCCTGGATACTAAAAAGAGCCACGAAAATACTTTTCCGCCACCGGAAGCCTCTGTTCCCCTGAGATTCAATCTTGGAGCCTTTTCCGGTAATCTGCCGGAGGGGGAATCGATCACGGAGGGCATCTACATCAACTCCATTGCCCTCCGATGATGCGTGAGTAGTTCACCACAGACCTTCGGGTCCATAGCTAGTAGCTAGATGGCTTCTTCTCTCTCTTTGTTCTTCAATACCATGTTCTTCATGATCTTCATGGAGATCTATCCGATGTAATACTCTTTTGCGGTGTGTTTGTCGAGATCCGATGAATTGTGGGTTTATGATCAGCTTATCTATGAATATTATTTGAATCTTCTCTGAATTCTTATATGCATGATTTCATATCTTTGCAAGTCTCTTCGAGTTATTGGTTTGGTTTGGCCAACTAGATTGGTAATTCTTGCAATGGGAGAAGTGCTTAGTTTTGGGTTCAATCTTGCGGTGTCCTCACCCAGTGACATAGTAGGGGTAGCGAGGCACGTATTGTATTGTTGCCATTGAGGATAAAAAGATGGGGTTTTCATCATATTGCTTAAGTTTATCCTTCTACATCATGTCATCTTACCTAATGCGTTACTCTGTTCTTCATGAACTTAATACTCTAGATGCAGGCAGGAGTCGGTCGATGTGTGGAGTAATAGTAGTAGATGCAGAATCATTTCGGTCTACTTGACATGGATGTGATGCCTATATGCATAAGCATTGCCTTGGATATCGTCATAATTATTCGCTTTTCTATCAATTGCTCGACAGTAATTTGTTCACCCACCATATTATTTTCCTTCATGAGAGAAGCCTCTAGTGAAACCTATGGCCCTCGGGTCTATTTTCCATAATATATTTTCAGATCTATAAACCAAAAAAACCAAAAATACCTCGCTGCCTTATTTTTACTTTTGTTTTACTTTCCGTTCTAGCAATCATATCTATCTATCTCTATCAGATCCCATCCTTGCAAATAACCGTGAAGGGATTGACAACCCCTTTATAGCGTTGGGTGCAAGTGTTTGATTATTTGTGTAGGTACACCTATTGGGGACTTGCTTGTATCTACTACTGGATTGATACCTTTGTTCTCAACAACTGAGGGAAATACTTATCTACTTTGCTGCATCACCCTTTCCTCTTCAAGGGAAAACCAATGCATGCTCAAGAAGTAGCATGTGCCTCTCGGAGGCGATGGTGGGATCGAGGACGAGGGCATGGCTACCAGGGTTTGGCATCACCGCTGGGTGGTCCGCCCGGCTCCAAGTAATCGTATGCTCGGACCAGTGCATGAACTGGGGGGCGAGGGGACAGTGGCGTTCACTTCGTGCCGGCGCTGGCACTGGCTGTGCTTGTTAGTTCCTTCACTGGTGAAGACGACATAGGCCCCGTCCTGGTCGGGGAAGCGATCGAGCACACGACCGTCGTTGGCGGCCGAAGCCGGAGCCGGAGCCGGGGCGCGGAGGGCCAGAGGCGGAGGAACCGGGAGGCCCTCGCCTCGGGCCAGCCGCTAGGAGAAGCTGCACTGCCGGAGCGTGTGCATGGATGGCTTTGCTCCGGAGTGGTGCTTGCAGGGTGCGTCGAGCATCTGCTCGAAGGTGAGCTTAGGCTGCCAGGCGGTCTTGCCAGTCCGTTAGCGCTGGCCGAAGGCCGAGGCAGCCGGCTGCTCTGCCTCGATGTGGCTACTTGCTTGCTCCCGTAGCAGGGATCCGGCTGGTCGGGCTTTCGCTTGTTGTTCTGCTGCGATCGGCTGTCGCCTGCCGGCCGCAGGGGTGCTGGTGGCTGGATGGACTTGCTGGGAGTGCTGACCTTGATCCTCATGGAGGAGTCGGCGTTAGCGTACTTGTCCGCCTTGACCATGAGATCGGCCAAAGTGGTCAGCTCAGAGCACATGAGCTTATGCTTGAGGAGGGTGCCGTCTCGGCAGCCGTCGGTGAAGTACTGGATGGCCTGCACCTCGTGCACACCCTCGCACGAGTTGCGCAGCTCGGTCCATCGCGTGAGGTAGTCGCGAAGCGGCTCGTCCGGCCCCTGGACGCATATGGCGAGCTCGCGGGGGCGGCCAGGGCGTTTGTAGGTGCCGGTGAAGTTGCGGATGAACGCCTCTTCGAAGTCCGTCCAGGTGTTGATGCTGCCGGCCGGGAGGCTGTTGATCCAGGTCCGGGCCGAGCCGATCAACATGAGGGGCACGTAACGCACGGCAACGCGCTTGTTGCCCCGGGCGATGCCGACGGTGGTGGTGTAATCGATTAGCCAGTCCTCCGGCTTGGGCGTGCCGTTGTACTTTGGGGTGTCACGAGGGAGCGTGAAGCCTATAGGGAACGGCTCGTTGCGGATCCGGGGGCCGAAACATGCCGGTCCGATCGGGCCCTCCTCCTCGAGGAGGGCGGATTGCGCCAGCCGGTCTAAGCGGAGGCGGGCATCGTTCTCACTGTGGGGGACACGTGGCCCGAGCCGGGCCGCGAGCTCGGCGCGAATGACCGGAGGGGGCAAGCATGCATGCTCCCGCCGTGGCGGCAGGGTGTGGTCCCAGCTGCGCCGGCTGTTGACGGCCGGCTGCTTGTTCCCGTGCTGGGAACGCCGGCTGCGGCCCCCGTCGGTCCTCCGGCCGGAGGCGCGAGGGGCGGAAGAGTGTTGGGCCGGCTAGCGGCGGTTGGCCGCCCCGAGGCCATCGCCCTCGGGGCGGGGGAACTCGGAGTCGACGCCGGCCGGGTCGAGGCCGGCTTGCTGGGCGTTGGCGGCGTTGATGAGGTCCTTGATGTGTTGCTCTTGCTGCGCGCGCTCCTCGCCCTCCATGGTGGCCATATCTTCGTAGGCCACCTGGGCAGCTCGCATGTTGGCCGCAGGAGTGTCATAGGTGGGCAGCCGACCATCGAGGATTTCCGTGACCATGCGGCCGCGGTCGCGGATGCTCCCGCGCCGGCTGGGCTCGTTGCCAGCCGGGGTAAGGCCGTAAGCGGGGTTGTACTCGCACTGCGCGGACTCCATTCGGCGTCGGGCGATGGCGAGGGAGTTGGCTTCCGCAAACAGTTGCAGGCGAGCCGTTTCCAGCTCGGCCCTGGCGGCATCCGGGTTGGCCGCTGGTGCGATGGGAGTGCTCAGGAGCCGTAGGGCGGAGCTAATGGGATCGGAGGTGCCGGCACGGGCCGCAGCGGCAGCCGCGTCCGCTGCCGCCCTGACGCGGGCGGTAGCCGCATCCGCGCCCACCCCGGCCCTAGCGAGGCTGGAGGATGTGGAGGAAGCGGTAGCTAACGCCTCCGCGCGAACACGAAGGGTGTCAGCGCTACCCGCGGCGGCCGCGTCCACGCACGGCGGGGGGTCGTTACAGTTGAGTACCTCTCAAGGGTACTCGTCGAGCGCCGGCATGTCGGCGAGGCGAAGCTCGCTAAGGAGCGTGTCGAGGCCGTCGAGGTCGGGCGAGGCCTCCCCGCGGCGAGGCTCGACGGGGAGGATGGTGGTCTCGCCCGCGGAGAAGGCGAAAATGATGTTGGGTGCCGCGGAAGCTTCCGCGAGGGCGGGCTCCACGGGCATGCAGACCGGTCCGGACACGAGGCGTCCGGCGGAGTCGGCGAAGGGTCCTGCCCAGAGCATGGCTCCGACCGGCGCCGCGGACGGCCCCATGGTGGGCGCCAACTGTCGTCGTTTTCTCACGACAGATGCCATGGGGTGGCTTATCGAAAGTGGTTGGGGCCGATGGACGCCGGTGGACTCCGGGAACGGGATTGGGCACAAGCAACAAGAGACGCACGATGTACCTAGGTTCGGGGCCCTCCGTGGGAGGTAACACCCCTAGTCCTGCTTGTCTAGTTGATGGGTGATGGGGATTACAATGGTGCTCCTTGAGCTGTTGTCTAGAGGAGGAAGAAGGAGTAGCCGGCTGTTCTTGCCTCGCTATGTGTGAGTGAGTGTGGGTGGAGAGAGTGGTTGTCCCCGTGCATGGGGGCTTCGGGGGGTTTTATAGGCCAACCCCCAGCTTACAATATACATAAGGTACTGAAAGGGGGGACCCAGCTGGCAGCCTCTCTAGCCGGCCAGACGTCCCATCGGCTGAGCCGTCTCGTCGCATGTAGGGCCCGCCGGCTGCGCGGTCCCATCGCAAACTGGGCCTCGCCAGCCGGCCGCCGCTATTGGCCCGCGCCTACCTGCCACGGCACGGGCCACACTATGTGGCGTCGTCTTGCGCCAGCCGGCCGCGGTCAGCGGTACGGCCGGTCGCGCTGTAGCCACACCGGGGCAGGTAATAGAGTGGACGGCGGCATGGCTGCACTGTCTCCCTGCCGGGTCTCGATCAGTCGTGGTCAGCGATACGACCGCCCGGACTGTAGCCACGCATGCCTGCGCGTCAGCGGCTGCTGTAGCCACGCTGGAGTCCATCGTGGAGGTCGCGTCTTGTCGTTGTACTTGGTCGCGGTTGGAGGGGACAAGTGCCTGCCCATCCAGGGGTTATCGGGAGGGCTAGCCGCGGAGTGGCCGGCTGCAGGCTGGCCAGACGCCGGACTGTCGGCTCCTGACCAGCCGGCCGCGTGCCTGCCGGCAGTGGGCCTATTGGCCATTTACCAGTCGGCCTCGGACCAGCCGGCTGTATAGTTTTCAAAAAAGCCCGAAGTCCCTTGTCTTGGCATACCCGGGGGTAATAACCCCGTCACAGTTGGATGTATCAATCAGGTCGCTCACAGTTTGCACCCCTGTGGCGTCATGGCGTGGCGTGGGGGGCAGTGAAGTACTGTGAGGAATCCACTTATCCTCCCACACAGAAATAGAAGTTCCGTCACCAACTCGTTTCAAAAGCCCCATCTGCAATGCTTCTCGGCCCGCAACGATTGCTCTCCATGTGGATGATGAGGATTTGGGAACCGTGGCTTGTAGAAAATTTGAGTGAGGGAAATATCTGCCTTTCATAACTCTAGCACATAGGGAATTAGGGTTCATGATAAACCTCCATCCATGTTTCCCCAATAATGCTAAATTAAATAACCGCATGTCGCGGAAGCCCATTCCGCCCTTACATTTGGGCGTAGCTAGCTTGTCCCAGGAAATCCAGTGTAGGGATCGTCTATCCAAGGAGTTCCCCCACCAGAACTTAGCCATACTCGAGGTCAACCCCTTGCAGACTTTCTTTGTCAAGAGAAAACAACTCATACTGAACGTTGGTATTGCTTGGACAATTGATTTGAGAAGAGTTTCCCGGCCAGCACAAGCGAACAATCTCTGTGACCAACCTTGAATGTACCCTCGTGCTGGATCCCCAAGATACTCAAACATTCCGCTGTTGATCTTGCCAACAGCTGTAGGTAGACCAAGGTAGCGTTCTGAAAACGCTTCGACATGCACATCAAGGAGTTTTTTCATACTCTGTCTAAGAGTTGCGGGCATGTTTGGACTGAAGAAGATAGAACTCTTACTCCGGTTGACACACTGTCCTGAAACAGCCCCATAGATCGCAAGAATTTCATTAAGTCTGGCAGCACTTTTCGTATCCGCTTTAAGAAAGATTAGACTGTCGTCGGTGAACAGGAGGTGATTCACCCAAGGCGCACTGAAGTTTACTCTAATGCCTCTATCAACAAAATTACCATAATACTTCAGAAGCGATGAAAAACCTTCAGCACAAAGGAGGAATAAGTAGGGTGAGATGGGACACCCTTGACGTAGTCCTATGGATGGGCTGAAGTAGGGCAGCAATTCTCCTTTTACTCGAACTGAGAATCGAACGGATGTGACGCACTTCATGATCAGTCTGACTAGGTTGGCATTGAACCCCAGTCTGAGTAGGATGGCTTCCAGGAAATGTCATTCTACCATGTCATATGCTTTCATCATGTCTAGCTTGACTGAACATGTGTAGTTCTTCCTTTTCTTTCGTCTCTTCATCGTGTGAACACTTTCAAAGGCAACAAGAACATTGTCTGTGATCAAACGACCGGGAACGAAAGCACTTTGTTCCTCACTGATAATATCATCCATGCACCCTCTCAATCTGTTAGCAATTACTTTGACTGCCAATTTGTAAAGAACTGGACAGAGGGCTATTGGATGATATTGTGAGATACTCTGGGGGTGGCGTACCTTGGGGATCAAAGTGATAGACGTGTCATTGAGTCCTTCCAGTAGCTCACCTCCGTTGAGAAAAGCCAACACCGCCTAGGTTACATCATGTTGCAACAACTTCCAGTGACGTTGGAAAAAACCTGCCGTAAAACCGTCCACACCAGGTGCCTTCGATGGGGCCATCTGAAACAGTGCAAGCTGGACTTCGTGTGGTTCATACGGTTTGCATAGAGCTTCGTTCATCGCCAAGGATACCTGGTTTGGAACATGCGATAACAACGCTGAAGTGTCATTAGCACCTTGGGACGTGTACAGCGCGTGGTAGAAGGCTAATATTTCTTCTTTATCCTCATGTTCATTTACACAAATGGAGCCGTCGGCTCTCTTCAAACCAGCAATTCTATTAATGCGTTTCCTTTGCCTGGCTTGTGCTTGGAAATAACCCGTGTTGCGATCGCCGTCGTGCAACCACGAAACCCGGGATCGCTGCCACATCCAGACTTCCTCCATGCGGAGTGCTTCTCGCAGTTGCAGAATTATGTTGTTCTCCTCCTCTGATGGGCCTAGTCCTACTGATTGTCGGTGTAGCCTGTCAAGCCGCTTCTGAAGGTTGCATACTTTCCTTGATAGGCTCCCAAACTCGCGAGCTCCCCACGGCTCCAGCTGACGCTGTAGGGCCCCTAGGGACAACACTATTCCTTGCAGACCTGGATTACGGGCCTTCCCCCTCCATGTGTCCACAATTAGTTGCTCATAATCTTGGTGCGTTTGCCAAACGTTTTCGTAGCAGAACTGTTTGGCTCTTGCCGAGCTGTGTGTGAAAGTGTGGTTTCTGAATTCCGCGATAACAAAGCAATTATCCGATTCCACCGCACACACGTGCCGAACTCGTATATGTTCAAACTTCTGCCTGAACTCTTCATTGGCCAGTGCCCTGTCAAGCCTGGCCTTGAAGTTTGCATCTCCAGGTTCCCTGTTATCCCATGTGTAGGCAACACCCGACCAGCAAAGGTCCTGAAGAGGACAATCGCTAGTGACGCCGAAGTGTCATTAGCACCTTGGGACGTGTACAGCGCCTGGTAGAAGGCTAATATTTCATCTTTATCCTCATGTTCATTTACACAAATGGAGTCGTCGGCTCTCTTCAAACCAGCAATTCTATTAATGCGTTTCCTTTGCCTGGCTTGTGCTTGGAAATAAGCCGTGTTGCGATCGCCGTCGTGCAACCACGAAACCCGGGATCGCTGCCACATCCAGACTTCCTCCATGCGGAGTGCTTCTCGCAGTTGCAGAATTATGTTGTTCTCCTCCTCTGATGGGCCTCGTCCTACTGATTGTCGGTGTAGCCTGTCAAGCCGCTTCTGAAGGTTGCATACTTTCCTTGATAGGCTCCCAAACTTGCGAGCTCCCCACGGCTCCAGCTGACGCTGTAGGGCCCCTAGGGACTCCACTATTCCTTGCAGACCTGGATTACGGGCCTTCCCCCTCCATGTGTCCACAATTAGTTGCTCATAATCTTGGTCACGTTTTCGTAGCATAACTGTTTGGCTCTTGCCGAGCTGTGTGTGAAAGTGTGGTTTCTGAATTCCGCGATAACAAAGCAATGATCCGATTCCACCGCACACACGTGCCGAACTCGTATATGTTCAAACTTCTGCCTGAACTCTTCATTGGCCAGTGCCCTGTCAAGCCTGGCCTTGAAGTTTGCATCTCCAGGTTGCCTGTTATCCCATGTGCAGGCAACACCCGATCAGCAAAGGTCCTGAAGAGGACAATCGCTAGTGACGTCGCGGAATGCTCGCATCTGCCAATCGGGCCGGGCAGACTGGCTAAAGTGTTCATCTGAAAACAGCGTTTCGTTGAAGTCACCCATGCACATCCATGCACCATGAGGGATGGCATATAGGGTCCTGAGAAAGTGCCATGACGACCAGACGCTCTCGACGCTCCATAGAAACCCGTAAAACGCCATCCATCTATACCAGCTGACTCTTCACGTACCAGCATCAATGTGGCTAGCACTGAAATTTTGTAGTTCCACCTTTATGTCCTTAGACCAAAACAGCCCGATGCCTCCACTGAGGCCATCGCTGTCCACTGCAAAACTGCCGGCAAACCCAAGAGTATGCCGCAGATCCTCGACTCTTTTACCTCTGATCTTTGTTTCCATCACAAAAACCAACGCGGGCCCTTCTTGCTTCACCACATTGCGAAGCTCGCGAACTTCCTCGGGGTTCCCAAGCCCCCGGCAGTTCCAGCTTATGCAACTCATGTCTCTGGGCAGGGCTGCCTAGCAGCTCCTACCGAGTTGTCTGAGTTCGTGGGGGTATCTCTTTTCTTCTTAGACGCACGCTCCCCTCCTTCTTCTCCTTCCACTTCGTCCTCTCCCCCCACATGCGCAGGATCAAACCAAACTATGGCATTGGTCTGATCATCGGTGTGTGCAGTTGCGGTAAGTGCGGGCATACTGACTTGCATGTAAACCTGCTTCGGAGGCCCACCCTTCCTCTTGTTTTTTCCATTAGTGTTATTTTTCCTTGGCGAGTTGACCTCTGCATGAGCCTCTCGGTTAGAGTTAGTCTCTGGAGCTTCTTGTCTTGGTCCTGGTTTTGCATTAGATTGACTGGCTCCCGAATTCTCACCGGAAGAGGCTTTCTTCTTGTCCTCTGGCGCACAAAGGCTAGTCTTAAAAGGTAGGTCACCATTATCATCTCTAGTCCCCGGTGTCAGACAAAATAGATCTGAGTGGCTGAGACGACCTCAGGAGAAACAGAAGTTTGGGACATGTTCATATTGAATGTCATACCAATCACGGCTACCACGAGCCGCTGAATCAATAAGAATCCACCTCCTCAGAGGTTTCCTGACATCAATAGTCACTCTTGTCCTCATGAAACCTCCAACTGGATCAAATTGCACCGAATGAGCATTCTCATCAATTTGCTTAGCTACTGCCAGCCTCCTTTTGTCATTGCGCAGATTGAAGGGCAAGTTGAGAACTCTAGCCCAGAGCTGAAGCTTGTTAAACTGCAGCTCGGAAGGCTGCATGCAATCAGAGAATTCTGACAAGATGACTGCATGTTTGCTTATGTGCCACAGACTTCCATCCCAGACGTGATCGCGATCACGTTTACTGGCGAATTCCACCACAAAGATGTTTTCTCCCGCAGACCTGAAGCTGAGGCCCTTGGGATTCCCCCACGCAGGGCGCAGGGCGTTGGAGATCGTCTGGATATGGAACGTGTGTCGATGAAGGATCTTCCCCGCCAGTGACCACTTTGTTGGTTCGCCCTCGTCGACGTCGTCGATCACCAGTGGGGTAGCTTCCTCTTCCGTCAGATCTAGCTTGCCCATCGCCTCTTCCGCGCCCTCGCCGAGTGAGGCGAGAGGGCACCTTCCTTCCCATTGCCGGCACCAGACGTAGCCATCCAGGGACCGTTCCTGTACTCGCCCCGTCGATCGAGATCGGACGTGCGCCGCCATTTCCCCTCGAAACCCTAATCGCCTAACAGGAGGCTCCTAGTTTTTCAGGGGAATTGTATGCGCGTGTACAATGGCCTTGATGCATCATGCAAATAACTAGCATCTTCATTCATCAGGCTTAAATCCGACATTTGGATTCCCGCACACACAAAAAACCAATATTTGGAGACAATTAGGATTAAGCTAAGCTAGATCCAACAATAGGTTCAAGCAGCAAGAGTACACGTAACTAAAGGGGAAAACCCCAGTTTTAGTTAGCTCTCTCATCTAGCATTATCAGCCAGTTCGTGAAAACCTTGTAAAGGATGAACCTCCATTTGTAGGTCTAAAGATGCGTACATACATCATAATGTATCACTCTCTAGTGCGAGAAGAAATCCACACCAACTCCAAGTCTCAGTTGCAAATCGACAATTGTCTCAAAAAGAGAGAGTTGCAAATCGACAGTAACAGGGAGTACCCCGTGTGGCAACAGGGACACATGTCTCAGTTGCAAATCTGTGATGCTTAAATAGGACGTTGTTTCAACGCTGACATAAACAATTTGTTCCAAATTCCGTTTCTAGCTTTCATCTATCCTAAGGATGTGAAAGCAGGAGAACATGCGGGAGAAAGAGATGAAACTCATGCGAGATTTTTACCCCTCCAAAGTGAGATCACAAGAAGAAGAAAATCTAGCAAAAGTAGCAAAGCTAACAGCTCGTTTGGCTCTTGTCATTTGAAATTCACGGATTTCATTTCTGAATTCCGACCCCAACTGTTTGGCTGTCACGAAATTCATTCCTCAAATCCAGCGGATACGTACTGTACCTAGACCGAAATCCCTCCCCATACCCTATCATTTGTGTGGATTGAGTGAATTGGAGAAAACATCGACATTGAAAGTCAGGGTTGCAGAAATCGCAATTCTACAATTTTATGTCAAAAACTAATCCCAAGGCTTTTTTTTTTTGCAAATAACACTAGTTAGTGGCTTTGGACCATTTAGTAACGATTATGACATGTGGGACCAGCAAAAGCTGATGTGGTGTATCAGTCAAGAGTCAACGGCGACGGCAGTTGGTGGCGGCGCAGCTTGCGAGGCCGGGAGGAAAAGGATATGCAGTGACACGGCCGGAGTCATCACCCTCGACGTCCTGCTTGACCACCATGACATGCTCGAACTCCGCGAGGTCCGGGGCGCCGAGAGGGATGGACGCGACGGTGAGGTCCACAACCATGGCGATGGCTCGTTTTCCCGGCCGGATTCCGCCGGATCCGGGGAGGGAGGGGCGCGTGGAAGGGAGAGGAGGTTGGAGCCGAGGAGGAAGGGTCGGCGACGGGGCTTGGCTGCCGGCGGCAGGGCGCCTGAGAGCACGCATGGCCATGAGTTTGTTGTTTTATTTGTTAAGATAGGGGAGTTGGCTATTTGTATCTTAAGGAAGAAGTTTTTTTGCAAAAATAGAAGTAACGGCGTTTAGTTCGAACAGTTACGCCACGTCAGCTTTTGTGGGCTTCAACTGTCATAATCGGGTTAAGACGTGCGAACCGATGGCTAGTGTTATTTGCAATAAAAAGAATACCTTTAAATTAGGGAAACTCTTGCCTTCAGCTGGCGGATCGCACGCGGGCGATCCGCCGCCTCCTCAATGTGACACGTGTACGCATGTCCGTCTCTTTTTCTGTAACATCATGTGTGTTGCAAAATTCTCTTCCGCAACAACATGTGTGTTGCAGAAAAATGAAGACCGAATAAACGGCAAATATTTTCAGTAACATTGTCTGTGTTGCAAATTGTTTCCCGCAACAACACTCATGTTGCAAAAATAGTGAAGAAAAAAAATCTGCAACATCAACTATGTCGCAAAGCGATTGCTGCAACTTAAGCTTTGTTGCAAAATATTTCTGCAACACTATCCTTGTTGCAAAGTATTTCCGCAACAATACCCCCGTTGCAAAAAAGAAAACGGTGTTAAACGTCGAATAGCTGCACATCTAACGGTTGCCGCGCGGGCGGATCTTTTAGAAAGATCCGCCGGCCGACGCGTAGCACGGCCCTTTAAATTAAGGAAAACTCTTGGCTTCAGCCGGTGGATTGCACACAAGCATCCGCCGTCTCGTACGCGTGACGCGTGTCGCTGCTTGCTGCTCGGTTTGCGTCAGTGCGTTTCTACAGCAATATCTCTGTTGCAAAAAGTGCTGTAACAATACGTCTGTTGCAAAAAATAAAAAATTATAACAAGATCTCTGTTGAATTTTTTTTACAACAAGACCTCTGTTGCAAAAAAAATATTGCAACAAGACCTCTGTTACAGAAAAAAAAATTAACTTGATCTATGTTACAAAATTTTCTGCAACATTAACCGTGTTGCCGAAAATTTCTTGCAACACAGTCTATGTTGCAATACTAGCAGGTGCCGCTCGGCCGTTTAATAATCCGACGGCTTGCAAGGCGACGGATCTTTTAAAAAGATCCGAGTGCCCTTAAATTAATAATTTTTAACACAAAATCGTAGAATTATGTTTTATGCAACCTAGCCCGATGTTTTCTGTAACTCGGTTGGGTGGATTCGACGCAGCTTTCTCCCCAGAGGTCCCGACCCTCTCCCGACGCTATACTATACCCGACGCCAACTAATCCAACCCGCCGCCACTCTCTCCTCCGGCAAGGTCACCCCCCACCTATCCTCCGCCAAGATCACCCCGCCCCGGCAAGGTCACCCCGCCCTGCTCCCTCTCCTCTGCCACGGTCGCCCCGCCCCTCTTCCTCTCCTTCGCCAAGGTCCCCCCGTCCCGCTCCCTCACCTCCGCCCAGGTCCTCTCAGGTCCCTCTCGCCGCCGGTAAGGCTTCTCCTCTCCCTCTCCTTCCCACTAGCTTTTATTGCATCTCGCAACCCTAACCAGATCACTCGATCGACAGGCAGCAGGACGACGTCCTCGTTAATCCGCTCTCATCCACTGCAATTTTGCGGGATCCGTCCACCCCTTGCCGTCTCCGCTGTAGATCGATCATGTGGCACCGCTGTAGTTTGTCTCCGCTGCAGATCCCGACCTCCAGGCCCACCTTCTTTCGGCACCTTGCAAGGTATGGTCCGTCCATGGCTTGATTAAAGCTCTTGGATACATTAACAACTAGTAATAGCTGCTGATGCACTTGATTGTAAAATGGCTCCATTGGCCATGAAGTACTCTTCCCTGTATGATTCCTGCAACTGAATAGCATGGTGATAGATTGATAGGTGACCCATCCCTTTTTAGTTCTTGAAACCTGAATAGCATGGTACTACTATTGCTTGTTGGTTTGAAGAAGATGGGTTTCAGTTATCAAGCAACAGATAGGTGCAAACTTCTTGATTTTCTGCATATGCATGAATGACGCCATTATGCCATAAGGCTGTCATAATTCTAGGATTATCTGAAGTTTCAGTACTAATAGAAACTTGAACCTGAGCATAGAGCTTCGTGCTAGCTAGACTCATGTTTTTACAGTAATCATCCAGGTAATTCCTCAGCAAGTACTACCAGTCATTAGATTCCATCTGTGGTCTAAAACCAAATGAATACATGTAACAAGCCAGCACCCCAATCAAGTGTGAAGTGGATCGGGTCAACTTGGTGTGAAGTACGAAGTGTAAATTGCCAGGTTGCATAATGTCACTGTTCAGGATATCGGTAACTGGTACCATATCGGTGGGGGGCTGATAAGGGATTAATCGGCTAATCGGCCATTTAACTGAATATATCGGTAACCCATTTATCGGTACGTTAACTAGGGCCATATCTATATATCCAAGGCTACATAGCAACATGCGTTGTACTGAATGTCTAAATATGCAATCCTAGGCTACATAGCAACAAGGAAGAGTGTTACCTTGATGTTCTAATGATATCTAGATCTACATAGAAGAGCAGAAACACAGTACCAGTAATTGTACATCACTTTCTAACATCAAAGGAGAGCAGCACAACAACAATAGTACTTGTACATCACATAAGAGAACAGCACAGCAGCAGCACCAGTACATCAGCATTTACAGAACACAACATAGGAGAGCAGTGCTTCTGTTCTTGGCATAGGGGAGTAGTTTTGGGCCAAAATATACTGCCCAGTTAATCGGCCCAGCCGATAATTCGGCCTGACAACCGATAAATCAGCTTGTCAGACCGATTAACTGGCCTCCCAGTTAATGGGGCCGAATAGGCCTTTCTCGTATCGGAGGGTGGCCGAATAGCAGTTAACTGCAGTTAATCGGCCGATATTTGTAACAATGCATGTATGGAGTCTGATGTAATTACAAAGAGAATGACAACCTTACAATTTTAACCTGACAATTTACAAATTACTAATGCTACATCTATATATTGAACAAAAAGCTATTGACCAATTTGTATCTATTGTTTGTAATTGATTCCTTTCTTGCCTGATGTATAATGTCAGGTTAAATTTGTTCTTGTTGTTATTGCTTAATTCCTCTTCAGTTTATGTGCTTCTTTTATTTTTTGCACTATGATCTGCGCATGTACACAAACACTGAGCTTGAGTTCTTTTTTGTATATCACTAGTAATTGAGCATGAGTTTTTTTAATTGTCATTTATTAATTCTTAATATGGATGTCGGACTTGCATGTTCACACATTGCATGATGATGAGAGGAGGAAGAAAAGAAAGAGGGCATCGGCTGGATTTTTTGTCTCGGTTGTTGCAATAGTTCAACACACGTATTTTCGGAGGAGGATTAGAGAGCTTGATGATTTCTGTGAGCTTGAGGCGGAGATTAGGATTAGAAAATAAATGCTTAAATCAATTTCTCAAGGTTCGAATAAGCACTGTTATGATAGTTTGCGCGTCCTTGTTTGTGTATCGATATTTTAAATATTTTAAACATGTGCATTTGGGCATTTAAATATAAGAATAAGCTCGATATTTTAAACATGTGCATTTGGGCATTTAAATATAAGAATCAGCTGATTCTTATATGAAATATGGCGTGCCGCAACTTGTTTCATGTGGGCATGAATGTTAAATATTTGGAAAGATGTTGTTTGTGTATTACGAAGTTCAATTTGAAACTAGGCCATGTCCATGTTTGTTTATCAATTCTTGGCAAAATGGCAGCCAAACATGATATGTAGTCACTTCAGTCTAGAAATCCTTTTGGCAGACTGGCAGCCAAACGTGATTTTTGGATCTGGATTTCCATTCCAACCAAATGAAATCCTCATGGATATTTCATTTCATTTCATTTCTACCAAATGAAATGAAATGAGGGGTGCCAAACGAGGTGTAAGAGAAACCACCTTTATGTGGCACCAATTATGAAACAGAGATAAGATAGAACTGACAAACCATATATCTTACAGGTCTCACGTTGTGGTCAAATATTTGCTCACATACGAGTAATAAGGTACACAGCAAACTACATAGCAACAAACTTTACCAGATTACAAGTCGAACACTCGCTCACATACTTCATAATAAGACAACTAACTTATAATATAAGGCTGGGATAACACAACGAGTCTGGCAGACTTGGAGAAAACTCTTGTCCATCTTCCAACAGCACCAGCTTGGGCCAAGTAAAGATCCAAAAGCATCCCTGCAATATATATTCTTAGAACTAGAAACCAAACCGCTAGACATTTATTTATAACAAAAGCAACAAATGTTTGATTACCCATGTTCAGCCATACTTGAGCACCATGAGAGTATACTAGCGAGCCAACCTAATAGACATGGTCACCCTAGTATAGCAATCTCCATCTTCGTGCTTGACCCACTGGCTCGAAATATCCTCGGCATCAAGAAGCACGGTTTCCTTGACACTGAGGGTTTTGGATTTCCCTAGCATTAGGGACCCCTCAAACTCTAAGCGAGTCGCTTGAATAGGCACGGCAAGGAAAGGCCGCACCAAGGGGAGGCACACACGGCGGTACGATTCATCACAGAGAGAGAGAGAGGGTGGTAGTGGATGGGCAACACGCCGTAGAGGATTAACGCCTGACTTGGCACCTCTGGTGAATATGGTGATATCACGATGAAATATGTCTGTGTGCGCGGTGATGGAACCGTGTATACTACTGGAGCATAGCTCACATGGTATGCACAGCCATACATTCAGGGAGACCTCCACAGCATCACTTATCACCGCGCATAACACATCTACTTTGCCTCTTCTTGTTTGGATGGTGACAGACTTGCATTTGTCAGACATGGGCGAATTGTACCAATCTACCAGCTTGTTGGATACCTCCTCCGGTTCATTCTCGGTTGACTTCACTTGAAGGAGAACGCCTGATTCGGCTGAGATGTATATAGATGGTCCTGTAGGAGGCAGCTCCATCTGCATACATGCATATACTCCTATGTGAATCGCATACCAACTGGATTCCTCCAGAAATTAGGAAGGTAATAAGAACATACCCTGAAAACATGTTCAGATCTGGGATGTTCTAATTCCCATCGTGCTTTGCTTGAATTAAACGCGTCAACACTCTTGCTCCGGCAGATGATCTGGGTGGTCATGCCATCGAAGACCGATACTTCGCCAATGAGAGGGAAATGCGCATATACAGCAAAAATCTCGAAGAGGACATCGCTTAAGGAATTTCTGAGGGACCAGCGGGGCGGTGGCAGCTGCTGCCGCTGGATCACGGAGCCGGAACCACTTGGGGAACGGGCGACGTCAATCAGCCCCACTAATCCCCGGAGGTCGATCAACTTCTGCAAAAAAGTTAAAACTAATGAATGCTTCCAACTAGATGTAGCGAAAATTTGTTCGCAGAGAAAGATGGAACTAAAAAAATCGTACCAGATCTGGATCTTCTGTTTGCATACCTGTGAATCGCAGATACAACTTGTTCTTTGGGACGGCGGTCCGCGGGCGCTACCAGACACCACATCCCGCACGCTCGTGGCTCCATGGGCGTCGGGCACGCTCTCGGTTCCATCGGAGGCGGCCGGAAGGGGATTCATCGCCGATCCAAACCTAAAAGCCCTCGAGCACGCACTGGTTTGGTTGGGGTCCTGCCGGCCTGGCCCTTTTATTTGCGAATTGGGACGGTGTTGTAGTCTGAGTCCGGCTCGGTTTTCGCCTTATCCGGACCTGTCAAATTTATCTCTAATTTATTTCAAAAATTTCTGCGATGCGCATTCAGTGATAGAAGACGTTTCCGTCGATGACGAAGCGCTTACGGTGACTTCGTAAATCTTAAGATGATATGCCGACTCAGTCTCTCGAAGATGCTCATAGCGATATGGTATACATGTGTACGTTCATAAGGGTAAATGTATGCGCATATATATAAACGCTTGCGTCTGTATTGTGTTTAAAAAAATAGATCCACTGAAGTTGATCGATTAATCGAACAACTAAGTTTAATCTAACTTGTTCTTTTGATGTGCACTTAGTATTTTGTGCTTAAGGAATGTACTCCCCCCCCTCCCCGCAGAGGAAAACTCATGCCCTTCGTTCGTGACCCCTGCAATCACGCAAGGCACGAAAAAAGGAAACAGATTCCAATCGAATCACCTCGACGCAATTTCACCGGGCTCTGCCATCGCCGGTTGGAGCCCCACCCCTCGCTTCCCTTCCACACACACACTCCCCCATTTCCCCGCAAACCAGACGCTAGGACGTATGCCCATGTGTTTTCAATGGGAGAAAAAAATAACATTGTGTGAATGAAACTTATTCGCATTGTCCACATATGGTAGGTAGTGGCGTAGTGTGATGTTAGAAGAATAGCAACTTGTATTATTAGGAGGCTAAAGCCATCATATAAATACATACATGAAAAATCCAAAAGGATACAAGAGAATGCCAAGAGACTAAAATGCAAGATGCCAAAGGCAATCACTAATATAACTCTAACACCCCCTCAAACTCATGGTGGATCCATAACACTGAGTTTGGAAAGGTAAAATCCATGTTGCGCTCTAGTCTGAGCCAAAAGGCAATTTGATGATCGGTATCGCGCCTTGGCGCGAGGGTGCCGATCCCAACATTTTGGTCAAGCAGATAATGCTAAGTTAGTAGGAATTCAGGTTTAGCATCAAGTCCAGTTTTTTTTTCATAAGATCACAAACGACAGCCACTCAACATGAAGTTCGATACCAAAAATGCAACCACTCAGACATTAAGTTCGATACCAAAAGTGCAAATATAGAAATAGCAACACCACCATCAAGTGCCAAAGTAGCAACACCACCAGCCAAACCGTCAAGACCTTCAACCAATGTTACTCCAATACCCATAGAAACAGAACATATTGTAGCCAGAACCATATAAGATTTTCCCATGAATGCAGGAATGCAAAACTAAATGGCGGAGGTAGAGGAACAATGAATTTACTTCATGAACGAATTCGAATCAGTAAAGTTGAGACAGTCAACCTGAGTATTAAACAATGATATTTTACCCAAATTCTTAAAAAGTGAGTGTGCGCTATTTGGCATGGACGAGTGGCCTGCCTATGGCCGCATGACCTCTCCCGAATCGTCTCGAGCGTGCCCAGGTGCCATCTAGTCTGGTACTAGGAAAAAGGAAAAAAGGGAACCTATCTAGTCTGGCGTCTTCCTCACCTCGATCCCCTTTCCTCGCCTCAATTTGGTTCCGTGCATGGAGGAGGAGCATGCCGGGCGTGGACACCCGGAGGTCAAAGGGAGAGGCAGAGGAACGGAGGAGCGCCGGGAACAGGTCGCCTCCCTGGATTTATTCCTCTTCTCGCTGTTCCCCGACAACCCGCTGGCGCACTGGCATGGCTTCACGATGCCTTCCCTGAGTGCAAGCGACAGTTGTGGCGGGCATGCTGGGAGCCGGTCTTCCACTGGTCCGGAGGTGGGAGTCACCTCGGAGAAGGGGTTGGGGAAGAGGAAGGTCACAGACACGTTGCGCAAGGAGGCATCGCAACGGAGGCGACAGGACCTACACGCACAATTGAGAAACAAGGCAAGACTTCTGATGCCTTGAAAATTACCTGAGATTCCTCAGAGCAATGCATAGGCATGTTGTAGATGATCGCGCGATGGGGCCTTGTTGCATTGTTCCGTGTGGTTTCTTTCTCCAAGATTTTTTTAGCGAGGATGGACGTTCGCTAGTGCATGCTGATGTTTGTAGCAGGGAATGGGCAGAGATGGCCATGGGATGTCACTGCTCGCACGCGATGTGTGAGTCGTGCCAAAGTAGCACGGGAACCACGGTCACATGTTGCTATAGTTGTCTAGCACAATAGAAGGAGTTGATACTTTCTCAGATTTTCTTAAAACCATAGAAAGAGTTGCACAACCATGTTTCTTTGTTGCACAACGACTGCTACCTAGTTTTGATCGGGATAGCTGACAAAATTGAACATCCTACCGATAAGGGTAGTTGGCAGGGATGTTTACAGTCTCGTCCATACCGGTCGACATAGTTGCAAGCGCACGGCCACAAAGTTACACATTTTCACTGGCATAGTCGTATATGCGCGGCCGTAGAGGTGCACATCGTTGTTGACATAGTAGCTCACACACAGTCGCAGAAGTTGCATACGTGCGGCATCACAATTGCAAATACATGAACACGAAGGTGCACACTCTCGTCGACATAGTAGGTCACGCATGGTCATGGAGTTGCACACTTCCGTCGGCATAGTCGCACACGCGTGACAGCAGAGTTACACTCTCACGTTCCTGTAGTCGCACATACACACGGCCGCGAGTTGCACACGCGTGGTGTCATAGTCGCACACACACGGCTACGGAGTTGCACACGCGTGGTGTCATAGTCGCACACACATGACTGCAGAGGTGCACACTATCGTCCACATAGTAGTTCACGCACGATCATGGAGTTGCACACTAATGTCGACATAGTCGCACACGTGTGATAGTAGTATTTCACACTCTTGTCTGCGTCGTCGCACACACACGGATGCTGAGGTGCACACGCGTGGCGTCATAGTCGCACACACATGACCGCGGAGGTGCACACCCTCGTCGACATAGTAGCTCACGCACGGTCATGGAATTGCACACTCGCATCATCATAGTCGCACACGCGTGACAACGTAGTTGCACAATCTCGCCCGCATAGTCGCACATGCATGGCTGCGGAGTTGCACACTCTCGTCGAAATAGGTGCCCACTCTCGTTGGCTATTGGAGTTGTGCACGCACGACGGAGTAGTTGCTATCCCGTGACCGTGAAGTTACATACTCTCGTTGGTATAGTCGCACACACGCGGCCGCATAGTTGCACACTCACGTCGACATAGGTGCCCACTCTCGTTGCCTGCGGGAGTTGTGCACGCACGACGGGGTAGTTTCTAACGCCTAACCACGAAGTTACATACTCTCGTTGGCATAGTCATAGTCGTACATGTGCGGTTGTCATCGTTTTCTCACAACAGATGCCAGGGGTGGATAATCGAGGTGAGAGCAAGGCTGCCGTGAAAGATCCGGGCCGGGATAGGGTAGTAGCACGCGGTGGTTTAGCCAGGTTCGGGGCTCTCTGGAGAGATAATACCCCTACTCCTGCATGTCTGATGATATATGCAGTGTATATGGTCGCGGTACAGAGTTGCTCCTGGAGCTGTCTTAGGAGAGGAAGAAGGAGCTGTGAGAGCTCTTCCTCCATGCCTCACGTGTGAGAGTGGGAGGGGAAAATGAGAGAATGGGAGAGTGAGAGGAGCCTGGCCATGAGTGAGCTCCCTTGGTGCCTCTTATAAAGGGAGGCCCATGGGACAAGGGGTGGCCCACATGGCCAACTATCCACTATTGGAGAAGACATATGAGATGACGCATGATGCAGGCAATAGTGCACCACTATTGGAGATGACATGCGAGGTGATGTGTGATGCAGGCTACAGTGCACCACTATTGGTCAACAGTGCTGGACTATTGGAGCGCAGCAAAGTGACGCATGATGCAGGCTATAGTGTATTCAGGTTGTGTCCGATGGGACGCGGTCGTTGACCTCGCGCAGCAGGCTCGCTGGAGCAGCCGGACGGGGGGTCAGTCGGAGTAGCCGGCTGGTGCAGCCTGTTGGGGAACGTTGCATGGGAAACAAAATTTTTTCCTACGCACACACAAGATCTATCCATGGTGATGAGCATCTACGAGAGGGAGAGTGAATCTACATACCCTTGTAGATCGCTAAGCGGAAGCGTTTAAGAAACGCGGTTGATGTAGTCGAACGTCTCCGCGATCCAAATCGCAAGTCGTCCCTCGATCCGATCACGAACTAGCGCCGAACGGACGGCACCTCCGCGTTCAACACACGTACGGCTTGATGACGCCTTCACCTCCTCGATCCAGCGAGCGATGGTGAAGTAGTGGTTGAGTTCCAGCAGCACGACGGCGTGGTGATGGTGGTGAGGAACAATCTCTGCAGGGCTTCGCCAAGCGCTACGGAGATTATGACGGAGGAACTAGAGGGCTAGGGTTGCCGGCACACGGCTTGGGAAATCCTGATATGTCCCGTGTGCTAGCCCTGCCCCTCTATTTATATGTTGAGCCTTGGGGTCTAAACTTGGAGTAAAAGCCTCCTCCAGGTCGGTTTTGCCCGCACAAGGTCGGTTTGGCCCACAGGGAAAGAGTCCAACTCGGATCCCTGCCGAACCGTGCACAGCCGCGCACAAGCGGTAGTACCACTTCACACAAGCGGTAGTACCGCTTGGGCGGTAGTACCGCTTCACACAAGCGGTAGTACCGCTCGGGCGGTAGTACCGCTTCACCAAGCGGTAGTACCGCTTACCCGGCAGCAAAACTACTTTTGCACTTTCCAATACCTCGTGGGCTTTATCCCTTTGGCCCATATAAAGTGTTGCTGCACCCGAACACTTCGGTAAACATTCGGAACCCCTTCCGGTGAATTCCGGAACCCTTCCGGAGATCAAAACACTATTATCACATATATCAATCTTTACCTCCGGACTATTCCGGAGATCCTCGTCATGTCCGGGATCTTATCCGGGACTCCGAACAACCTTCGGTCACCAACAAAATAACTCAACTATACTAATCGTCACCAAACGTTAAGTGTGTAGACCCTGCGGGTTCGAGAACTATGTAGACATGACCGAGACACCTCTACGATCAATAACCAATAGCGGGACCTGGATGCCCATATTGGCTCCTACATATTCTACGAAGATCTTTATCGGTCGAACCTCTATGTCAAGGATTCAGTTAATCCCGTATGCTGTTCCCTTTGTTCTTCGGTATGTTACTTGCCCGAGATTCGATCGTCGGTATCTCTATACCTAGTTCAATCTCGTTACCGGCAAGTCTCTTTACTCGTTCCGTATTACAAGATCTCGTGGCTAACACTTTAGTCACATTGCTTGCAAGGCTCATTGTGATGTTGTATTACTGAGTGGGCCCTGAGATACCTCTCCGTCATACGGAGTAACAAATCCCAGTCTTGATCCATGCCAACCCAACAGACACCCTCGGAGATACCTGTAGAGCACCTTTATAGTCACCCAGTTACGTTGCGACGTTTGATACACACAAGGTACTCCTCCGATGTCAGGGAGTTGCATGATCTCATGGTCATAGGAACAGATACTTGACATGCAAAAAACAATAGCAATAAACTGACACGATCATATGCTACGTTCGTAGTTTGGGTCTTGTCCATCACATCATTCTCCTAATGATGTGATCCCGTTATCAAATGACATCTCATGTCAATGGCTAGGAAACCTTAACCATCTTTGATCAACGAGCTAGTCAACTAGAGGCTTACTAGGGACACAGTGTTGTCTATGTACCCACACATGTATTTGAGTTTCCAATCAATACAATTATAGCATGGATAATAAACGATTATCATGAACAAGGAAATATAATAATAACTAATTTATTATTGCCTCTAGGGCATATTTCCAACAGTCTCCCACTTGCACTAGAGTCAATAATCCAGTTCACATCACTATGTGATTTACATTGTAATGAATCGAACACCCATGCAGTTCTGGTGTTGTTCATGTTTAGCCCTTGGAAGAGGTTTAGTCATCGGATCTGCAACATTCAGATCCGTGTGTACTTTGCAAATATTTATGTCGTCCTCCTTGATGTAATCGCGGATGGAATTGAAACGTCGCTTTATGTGTCTGGTCCTCTTGTGAAATCTTGGTTCCTTGGCTAGAGCAATGGCACCAGTATTATCACAAAACAGAGTCATTGGGTTAAGCGCACTAGGCACTACTCCAAGATCTGTCATGAACTCCTTCATCCAGACACCTTCCTTCGCCGCCTCCGAGGCAGCGATGTACTCCGCTTCGCATGTAGAATCTGCTACCACGCTTTGCTTGGAACTGCACCAGCTAACCGCACCCCCATTAAGAATAAACACGTATCCGGTTTGAGACTTAGAGTCATCCGGATCAGTGTCAAAGCTTGCATCGACGTAACCCTTTACGACGAGCTCTTGATCACCTCCATAAACGAGAAACATATCCTTAGTCCTTTTCAGGTACTTCAGGATATTCTTGACCGCCGTCCAGTGTTCCATTCCTGGATCACTTTGAAACCTTCCGACCATACTTATGGCAAGGCTGACATCGGGTCTTGTGCACAGCATTGCATACATGATAGAGCCTATGGCCGAAGCATAGGGGATGACACTCATCTTTTCTCTATCTTCTTCAGTCACTGGGCATTGAGTCTTACTCAACTTCACACCTTGCAATACAGGCAAGAACCCCTTCTTGGACTGATCCATTTTGAACTTCTTCAAAACTTTGTCAAGGTATGTGCTTTGTGAAAGTCCTATTAAGCGTCTCGATCTATCTCTATAGATCTTGATGCCTAATATGAAAGCAGCTTCTCCTAGGTCCTTCATTGAAAAACTCTTGTTCAAATATTCCTTTACGCTTTCCAGCATTTCTATATTGTTTCCAATCAGTAATATGTCATCCACATATAATATTAGAAACGCTATAGAGCTCCCACTCACTTTCTTGTAAATACAAGCTTCTCCGTAAACTTGTATAAACTCGAACGCTTTGATCACCTCATCAAAACGAAGATTCCAACTCCGAGATGCTTGCACCAGTCCATAAATGGATCGCTGGAGTTTGCAAACTTTGTCAGCATTCTCTGGATCAACAAAACCTTCTGGTTGCATCATATACAACTCTTCCTTAAGGAAACCGTTAAGGAACGCTGTTTTGACATCCATCTGCCAAATTTCATAATCGAAAAAGGCAGCTATTGCTAACATGATTCTGACGGACTTAAGCATCGCTACGGGTGAGAAGGTCTCATCGTAGTCAACTCCTTGAACTTGTGAAAAACCCTTTGCCACAAGTCGAGCTTTATAGACGGTGACATTACCGTCCGCGTCCGTCTTCCTCTTAAAGATCCATTTGTTCTGAATGGCCTTACGCCCTTCAGGTAATACTTCCAAAGTCCATACTTTGTTTTCATACATGGATCCCATCTCGGATTTCATGGCCTCTAACCACTTCTTGGAATCCGGGCCCATCATCGCTTCTCCATAGCTCGTAGGTTCATCGTTGTCTAACAACATGACCTCTAAAACAGGGTTGCCGTACCACTCAGGAGCAGTACGCGTCCTTGTCGACCTACGAGGTTCGATAGCAACTTGATCCAAAGCTTCATGATCATCATCATTAACTTCCTCTTCAGCTAATGTAGGCTCCACAGAAACAACTTTCTGCGTTGCGCTACTCTCAGGTTGAAGTAAAGGTTCAACAACCTCATCAAGTTCTATCTTCCTCCCACTCAATTCTTTCGAGAGAAACTCTTTCTCAAGAAATGTTCCGTTTTTAGCGATAAACACTTTGCCTTCGGATCTGAGGTAGAAGGTATACCCAACTGTCTCTTTTGGGTATCCTATGAAGACGCATTTCTCCGCTTTGGGTTCCAGCTTTTCAGGTTGAAGCTTTTTGACATAAGCATCACATCCCCAAACTTTAAGAAACGACAGCTTTGGCTTCTTGCCAAACCAAAGTTCATATGGCGTCGTCTCAACGGATTTCGATGGTGCCCTATTTAAAGTGAATGCAGCTGTCTCTAATGCATAACCCCAAAATGATAGTGGCAAATCGGCAAGAGACATCATAGATCGCACCATATCCAATAAGGTTCGATTACGACGTTCGGACACACCATTACGCTGTGGTGTTCCAGGCGGTGTCAATTGTGAAACAATTCCACACTGTCTTAAGTGACTGCCAAACTCATAACTCAGATATTCTCCTCCTCGATCAGATCGTAGGAATTTAATCTTCTTGTTACGATGATTCTCAACTTCACTCTGAAATTGTTTGAACTTTTCAAATGTTTCAGACTTATGTTTCATTAAGTAAATATACCCATATCTACTTAAGTCATCAGTGAAGGTGAGAAAGTAACGATAACCACCGCGCGCCTCAATACTCATCGGACCACACACATCAGTATGTATGATTTCCAATAAGTCACTTGCCCGTTCCATTGTTCCAGAGAACGGCGTTTTAGTCATCTTGCCCATGAGGCATGGCTCACATGTGTCAAGTGATTCAAAATCAAGTGACTCCAAAAGTCCATCAGCATGGAGCTTCTTCATGCGTTTTACACCAATATGACCTAAACGGCAGTGCCACAAGAAAGTGGTATTATCATTATCAATTCTACATCTTTTGGCATCAATGTTATGAACATGTGTATCATTACTATCGAGATTCAATAAGAATAAACCCCTCACATTGGGTGCATGACCATAAAAGATATTACTCATATAAATAGAACAACCATTATTCTCTGATTTAAATGAGTAACCGTCTCGCAATAAACAAGATCCAGATATAATGTTCATGCTTAACGCAGGCACCAAATAACACTTATTTAGGTTCATCACTAATCCCGACGGTAATCGAAGAGCGAGCGTGCCGACGGCGATCACATCAACCTTGGAACCATTTCCCACGCGCATCGTCACTTCGTCCTTTGCCAGCCTCCGTCTATTCCGCAGTTCCTGTTTAGAGTTGCAAATATGAGCAACCGCACCGGTATCAAATACCCAGGCACTACAACGAGGGTTGGTAAGGTACACATCAATAACATGTATATCATATATACCTTGTTTGTTGTTGGCCGCCTTCTTGTCAGCCAAATACTTGGGGCAGTTCCGCTTCCAGTGTCCAGTTCCCTTGCAATGAAAACACACAGTTTCTGGTTTGGGTCCAGCCTTGGGTTTCTTCACGAGAGGAGCAACTGTTTTGCCACTCTTCTTGGAGTTACCCTTCTTACCCTTGCCATTTTTCTTGAAACTAGTGGTTTTATTGACCATCAACACTTGATGCTCCTTCTGAATTTCAGACTCAGCGGCTTTCAGCATCGCAAACAGCTCGGCGACTGACTTGTTCATCCCGTGCATGTTATAGTTCAACACGAAGCTCTTGTAGCTAGGTGGCAATGATTGAAGAACTCTGTCAGTGATAGCCTCTGGCGGAAGGGGCATCCCCAATTCAGCCAGACGGGTGGAGTACCCAGACATTCTGAGCACGTGATCACTGATAGACCCGTTCTCCTCCATCTTGCAAGCATAGAACTTATCGGAGATCTCATATCTCTCGATCCGGGCATTCTTCTGAAAGATAAACTTCAACTCCTGGAACATCTCATATGCTCCATGACGTTCAAAACGTCTTTGAAGTCCCGGTTCTAAGCCATACAACATTGCACATTGAACTATTGAGTAATCATCAGAACGAGCCTGCCAGGCGTTCACAACGTCTAGAGACTCAACTGGAGCGGGTGGATCACCAAGCGGTGCATCAAGGACATAAGCTTTCTGGGAAGCCGTAAGGATAATCCTTAGATTACGGGCCCAGTCCACAAAGTTACTTCCATCATCTTTCAACTTAGCTTTCTCTAGGAACGCATTAAAATTCAGGGGTGCTACTGCGCGAGCCATGATCTACAACATAAATATAGCAAAGACAACTTAGACTATTGTTCTAGATAATGAGTTTAGTTAATCATATTACTTAAAAACTCCCACTCAAATTGACATCCCTCTGGTCATTCGAGTGTAACATGATCCAAATCCACCAACTCAAGTCCGATCATCACGTGAGTTGAGGTGGTTTCAATGGTGAACATCTTCATGTTGATCATATCTACTATATGACTCATGTTCGACCTTTCGGTCTCTTGTGTTCCGAGGCCATGTCTGTACATGCTAGGCTCGTCAAGTTTAACCCAAGTGTTCCGCGTGCGCAACATGGCTTGCACCCGTTGTATGTGAACGTGGAGTCTATCACACCCGATCATCACGGCGTGTCTCGAAACGACGAACTTTCGCAACGGTGCACACTCGGGGAGAACACAATTTATCTTGAAATTTAAGTGAGGGATCACCTTATAATGCTACCGTCGTCCTAAGCAAAATAAGATGCATAAAAGGATTAACATCACATGCAAATCATAAGTGACATGATATGGCCATGAACTTGTGCTTTTGATCTCCATCTCCAAAGCACCGGCATGATCTCCATCGTCACCGGCATGACACCATGATCTCCATCATCTTGATCTCCATCAACGTGTCGCCATAAGGTTGTCGCGCCGACTGTTGCTTCCACGACTATTGCTAACGTTTAGCGATAAAGTAAAGCATTACATAGCGCTTAATGATTGACACGCAGGTCATACAATAATTAAAGACAACTCTATGGCTCCTGCCAGTTGCCGTACTCATCGACATGCAAGTCGTGATATTCTATACAACACATGATCATCTCATACATCACATACATCTCATCATGTAATTGGCCATATCACATCACAACATACCCTGCAAAAACAAGTTAGACGTCCTCTAATTGTTGTTGCAAATTTTACGTGGCTGCTACGGGTTTGCAAGAACCGTTCTTACCTACGCAAAACCACAACGTGGTGTAGTGATTGCTTTTTGATCTTCTAAAAGAACCCTCTTCATTGAAATCGATTCAACTAAAGTGAGAGAGACAGACACCCGCTAGCCATCTTTATGCAACGAAGTTACATGTTAGTTGAAGGAACCTGTCTCGCGTAAGTGTACGCGTAATGTCGGTCCGGGCCGCTTCATCTCACAATACTGCCGAATCAAGTATCAACTAGTAACGGCAAGCAATATGTATACACCCACGCCCACAACTCGTTTGTGTTCTACTCGAGATCTCATCTACGCATAGACCTAGCTCAGATGCCACTGTTGGGGAACGTTGCATGGGAAACAAAAAATTTTCCTACGCACACACAAGATCTATCCATGGTGATGAGCATCTACGAGAGGGAGAGTGAATCTACATACCCTTGTAGATCGCTAAGCGGAAGCGTTTAAGAAACGCGGTTGATGTAGTCGAACGTCTCCGCGATCCAAATCGCAAGTCGTCCCTCGATCCGATCACGAACTAGCGCCGAACGGACGGCACCTCCGCGTTCAACACACGTACGGCTTGATGACGCCTTCACCTCCTCGATCCAGCGAGCGATGGTGAAGTAGTGGTTGAGTTCCAGCAGCACGACGGCGTGGTGATGGTGGTGAGGAACTATCTCTGCAGGGCTTCGCCAAGCGCTACGGAGATTATGACGGAGGAACTAGAGGGCTAGGGTTGCCGGCACACGGCTTGGGAAATCCTGATATGTCCCGTGTGCTAGCCCTGCCCCTCTATTTATATGTTGAGCCTTGGGGTCTAAACTTGGAGTAAAAGCCTCCTCCAGGTCGGTTTTGCCCGCACAAGGTCGGTTTGGCCCGCAGGGAAAGAGTCCAACTCGGATCCCTGCCGAACCGTGCACAGCCGCACACAAGCGGTAGTACCGCTTCACACAAGCGGTAGTACCGCTAGGGCGGTAGTACCGCTTCACACAAGCGGTAGTACCGCTCGGGCGGTAGTACCGCTTCACCAAGCGGTAGTACCGCTTACGCGGCAGCAAAACTACTTTTGCACTTTCCAATACCTCGTGGGCTTTATCCCTTTGGCCCATATAAAGTGTTGCTGCACCCGAACACTTCGGTAAACATTCGGAACCCCTTCCGGTGAATTCCGGAACCCTTCCGGAGATCAAAACACTATTATCACATATATCAATCTTTACCTCCGGACTATTCCGGAGATCCTCGTCATGTCCGGGATCTTATCCGGGACTCCGAACAACCTTCGGTCACCAACAAAATAACTCAACTATACTAATCGTCACCAAACGTTAAGTGTGTAGACCCTGCGGGTTCGAGAACTATGTAGACATGACCGAGACACCTCTACGATCAATAACCAATAGCGGGACCTGGATGCCCATATTGGCTCCTACATATTCTACGAAGATCTTTATCGGTCGAACCTCTATGTCAAGGATTCAGTTAATCCCGTATGCTGTTCCCTTTGTTCTTCGGTATGTTACTTGCCCGAGATTCGATCGTCGGTATCTCTATACCTAGTTCAATCTCGTTACCGGCAAGTCTCTTTACTCGTTCCGTAATACAAGATCTCGTGGCTAACACTTTAGTCACATTGCTTGCAAGGCTCATTGTGATGTTGTATTACTGAGTGGGCCTTGAGATACCTCTCCGTCATACGGAGTAACAAATCCCAGTCTTGATCCATGCCAACCCAACAGACACCCTCGGAGATACCTGTAGAGCACCTTTATAGTCACCCAGTTACGTTGCGACGTTTGATACACACAAGGTACTCCTCCGATGTCAGGGAGTTGCATGATCTCATGGTCATAGGAACAGATACTTGACATGCAGAAAACAATAGCAATAAACTGACACGATCATATGCTACGTTCGTAGTTTGGGTCTTGTCCATCACATCATTCTCCTAATGATGTGATCCCGTTATCAAATGACATCTCATGTCAATGGCTAGGAAACCTTAACCATCTTTGATCAACGAGCTAGTCAACTAGAGGCTTACTAGGGACACAGTGTTGTCTATGTACCCACACATGTATTTGAGTTTCCAATCAATACAATTATAGCATGGATAATAAACGATTATCATGAACAAGGAAATATAATAATAACTAATTTATTATTGCCTCTAGGGCATATTTCCAACACAGCCGGGCAAGGAGCCGGCTGGACTTAGGAGCCAGCCTGAACGGGGTGCCAGCCGGAGTGGCCGAACAGAGGGGCGTTGGCTGCCCTGTTGTTTTAAAAAGTTGAGTCGCCCCCTTGAGCCTACGCGGGGGTAATCCCCCCGACAGTAGCCTCCGAGCCTCCGGGCGACTTGGGGAGTCGGGAGGAGGGTTTTCGCCGTTGTCATTGTTGTTGCAGAAGTTGTTGATGACGGTCGATTGCGGGCCGGGGACGGCGCGGCTTACTTCCAGCGGGGGCGCGTCAGCGCACCCGCTGGGTGTAGCCTCCGAGCCTTCGGGCGACTCGAAGAGTCGGGCGGAGGGTCTTTGCTGTTGCTGAAGCAGATAGTGGCGTTGAGGACGCCGGGTCGGACGCGGGGTCCGCTGACCGATGTGCGTGGGGCCCTGCCAGGCGCGGACGCGGGGTCCGCCGGCTGATGGGCGCGGAGCCCTACAGGGGAAGGACGCGGGGTCCGCCGGCTGATGGACGTGGGGCCCTACCGGGCGTGGTCGCGGGGTCCGCCGGCTGTTGGGCGCGGGGCCCTGCCTGGCGTGGACGCGGGGTCCGCCGGCTGTTGGGCATGGGGCCTTGCCGGGGGCGGACGCGGGGTCTGCCGGCTCTTGGGCGCGGAGCCCTGCCGGGCGCGGACATGGGGTCCACTGGCTATTGGGCGCGGGGCCCTGCCTGGCGTGGACGCGGGGTCCGTCGGCTGTTGGGCGCGGGGCCCTGCCTGGCTTGGACGTGGAGTCCACCGGCTGGCTGTTTCCAGCGGGGGCGCGCCAGCGCACCCGCTAGGTGTAGCCTCCGGGCAACTCAAAGAGTCGGGCGGAGCGTCTTTGCTGATGCTGAAGCAGACGACGGCGTCGGGGATGTCGGGCGCGGATGCGGGGTCCGCCGATTGATGGGCGCGGGGCCCTGCTGGGTGCATACGAGTGGTCTGTCGGCTGATGGGCGCGGAGCCCAGCCGGGGGCGGACGCGGGGTCCGCCGGCTGATGGGCGCGGAGCCTTGCCGGGCGTGGACGCGGAGGCCACCGGCTGGCTGCTTCTAGCGGGGGCGTGCCAGCGCACCCGCTGGGTGTAGCCTCCAAGCGAGGGGGGTTCCTCATGGAAATTATCGTGCAAAAGACAAGGTTAGTCGGCGCAGATATATTAGATATTTAGTTTTGGTAGTGCAGGCTTTATGCAAAGGGGGCGGACTCGATTTCGTCCGAGCCCCCTTCAATATTTTTCATGTGCTCTCCGTTCTTTGGCTTTTGCTCTTGCCAGCCGGACACCCGGGAGCCGGTCTTTGGCTGAGGCGAAGAGTGGGCCGCGGAGTGGAGCGTACAGTACTCGGACTCTAGGAGCAGACTCGACTGAGCAGATACTCACAAATGAAATGACCGGGTTGCCCAAGCCGTTTTCTCCCGGGACGTTTTTCGCGTGGGGTGACCTCCAGCTTGTGCTCTCGCTAGCCGGACAGTCGTGGTCCGATCTGTAGCTGAGACAAAGAGTGGGCCTCGATACCGTACACGCTACTAAACCGTTTTGTGGGAACGAACGTATCGGGCCACACGGCCGGCCCCTTAGCTGGGATTAGCTAGAGCTAGGGTGAATGCTAAGGCAGCTGAATAAATGCGGAGATGGCCTCCGAGGGACGCTCGGGGTGTCCATGTTTTTTGTGCGGCACGAGGATATGCGGGTGAAAAGCTCACAATGATTTTCGCGTAGGCGAGGCGGGTGTTGTTGAAGACAGTCGGCTGCCGGCCTGCAGCCGGCGCGACTTTTTACCAGCAGGAAGCGTCGGTCGCACTCGCTGGGCATCACCCGCTGGGTGTAGCCTCTGGGGCGGCCGATGGGGGTGCTGGCCAGTTAGGCCCGACCGACCAGCGTCGAAGCAGATGGGCAGCCGGAGAGCCGCGGGCATCCCTGCCGGCCAGGCGACGTCGCAGGCGCGCGGGGCCGGGCTGGTCTTTTGTTTTCAGCCGACAGCCCCTTCCTTTCTTTATTTCCCAGCCGGGACTCACTTTTTTCTTCTCTCCCTGCGTGGGCAGCCGACCACGGCAGTCGGGAGCGGGAGGAGCCGGCCGAGGGGTGCGGGAGCCGACCAGCGTGGCATGGCGAGCCGGCGGGCGCGGGGCGCAGTGGAGCCGGCACAGCGGAAGGTGCCGGCGCGACGCAGAGGAGCGGACCTGGCCGGGGGCGGGACCGGCCATCGGGCGCGGGGCAGCAGCCGACCTAGGGAAAGCGGAGGCGCGAGGGGCCCGGCGACGAGCCAGCGCGAGCTTGCGCGGGGACGCAACTGCCGTGTGAGGCCGACCGGGGCCCTGGGGGCGGCAGGTGGAGGTGAGGCGGCGGACGCCGGAGGCGGAGCCGGCCATTGGGCGCGGGGCAGCAGCCAGCGGTCGCGCGGGCCAGCTCGCAGACGCGGAAGTGCTCAGGAGGCGGGAGCCGGCGAGGCGGTAGCACGGATGTGGCGCAGAGGAGGCGGGAGCCGGCGAGGCGGGCAGGAGCCAGCGAGTGCGGACGCGGCCATGGGAGCGCAGCGGATGCTCAGGGGGCGCGGAGGCAGTGCGGAGGCGGAGCGAGCGGAGCCGACGCGGTTGGTGGTGCTGCTGGCGTGTGGGACGGAGCCGCGCGCGGGGCAGGAGCGGAGCCGCCCGGGTCGCGGCGCAGCGGGGCGGGGCTAGGCGGAGCCGGCCGGGCCGGCCACCGGGCGGGGCGACAGCCGGCCCAAAGTGATGTGGAGGCGCGAGGGTGCAGCCTTCGCAGGTGCGGCCAGTCCGCGACGGGGGCACAGAGCCGGCGTGCGGCGAGGCGGGGGTTGAGGAGGAGCTCCTCGCGTGGGAACGGGTGGAGCAGCTCCATCAGCTTGGAGCGTGGGGGACGAGCGCTTGCCCCGCCCAGTGGAGAGGGCGCGGAGCGGAGGGGAGGGGTCTCCGGCTAGAGCCGGCGGTGCGGTAGGAACCTCATGCGGCGGTGCCATGGCCGCATGCGCGGAGGGCCGAGGCACCGCGGCGGGGCGGCGCGCGTGGGAGGCCGGGGCAGAGGCGCTGCCGCGGTGGTTGAGGGCAGCGGCGAGGCGACGGCCCAAGGCCGCAGCGCGGGGGCGCCGTGGGTGCCATCCGTGGGGTGCAGCAGCGGCAGCTGCACCATAGGCTTCGGGCGCGGTGCTCGAGCATGAGCTCTCCTCTGTGAGTTGCGTGTGTTGGGAGAGAAAATGGGGATCCCGTGATAAAAATTTCATGGTGGAACAGTGGATAACGCAAGAACGAGCGAGCATGATCCTGCTCGAGCGGCGGCCGCTGCAGCCGCCGGGACGCGGCCAACGTCGGCACGGGCACCCCGGCCAGCAGCAACGTCAACAGGAGGAGTACGACGGCCAGCGGTAGCAGCCAAGGCGGCCAGGACGGCGACCAATCGAACGGCGATGGCTGCAGCCGTCGAGACGCGGCCGGCGCCGCCGGCGTCGGCGTGAACGCGGCGGCCGGGAGTAGTGCCGGCGCGAGGAGTACGCGGCGATGGTCCGTCATGGCCGTGAGCCGCCAGCGGCGGCGCGCACGTGGTTGGTGAAGATGGAGTCGACTGTGGAGACATGCGATGCCGAGGCCGGTGATGAGGACGCTGCCGGCGCGAGTGCCCGGTGGAGTGTTGATGTCAGACCCCCGAGCCCCGCCACCGAGACGGCGACAACGTCACGGTGGTGCTGACGAAGAGGGTCCCGCCCGGACCGCGGTTCTAGCAGCAACTAGCCCCACGGTGGGCGCCAACTGTCGTTGTTTTCTCACAAAAGATGCCAGGGGGTGGCTAATCGAGGTGAGAGCAAGGCTGCCGTGAAAGATCCGGGACGGGATAGGGTAGTAGCACGCGGTGGTTTACCCGGGTTCGGGGCTCTCCGGAGAGATAATACCGCTACTCCTACAAGTCTGATGATATATGCAGTGTATATGGTCACGGTACAGAGTTGCTCCTGGAGCTGTCTTAGGAGAGGAAGAAGGAGCTGTGAGAGCTCTTCCTCCATGCCTCACGTGTGAGAGTGGGAGGGGAAAATGAGAGAATGGGATAGTGAGAGGAGCATGGCCATGAGTGAGCTTCCCTGGTGCCTCTTATAAAGGGAGGCCCAGGGGACAAGGGGTGATCCACATGGCCAACTATCCACTATTGGAGAAGACATATGAGATGATGCATGATGCAGGCAATAGTGCACCACTATTGGAGATGACATGCGAGGTGACGCGTGATGCATGCTACAGTGCACCACTATTGGTCAACAGTGCTGGGCTATTGGAGCGCAGCAAAGTGACGCATGATGCAGGCTATAGTGTATTCAGGTTGTGTCCGATGGGACGTGGTGGTTGACCTCGCGCAGCAGGCTCGCTGGAGCAGCCGGACGGGGGGTCGGTCGGAGCAGCCGGCTGGTGCAGCCGGGCAAGGAGCCGGCTGGACTTAGGAGCCAGCCAGAACAGGGTGCCAGCCGGAGCGGCCAGACAGAGGGGCGTTGGCCGCCCTATTGTTTTAAAAAGTTGAGTCGCCCCCTTGAGCCTACCCGGGGTTAATCCCCCCGACAGCGGTCACAGAGTTGCACTCGACAGAGGTGGCCAATCTCGTTGGCTGCAGAAGTTGCACATGCACAAAAGGGTAGTTTGTGACGCGCGGCCGTGGAGTTGCACATCTTCGTTGGTATAGTCACACACGCGCGACTGCAGAGTTGCACACTCTCTCCCTCATAGTCGCACACGCATAACCATAGAGTTGCACACTCTCGTCGGCATAGTCGCACATGTTTGGCCGCAAAGGTGCACACTCCGTCGCCATAGTAGCTCACGCACGACTGCTCCCACATGCACACCTGTGGTGTCAAAGTCGCATATACATGACCGCGGAGGTGCACACTCTCATCGGTATAGTAGCTTACGCATGGTCGTGGAGTTGCACACGCGCGATGTCATAGTCGCACATGTGTGACTAAGGAGGTGCACACCCTCATCGGCATAGTAGCTCACTGACGGGGTTATTACCCCCGGGTAGGCCAAAGCTGCGGGGTCCTCCCCCCGCTCGAAGAAAGAACAGTACCGCCGGCCGATCCGCGGCCGGCTAGGCCATGGCCGGCTGGCGGGCCACCAGTTGTCTCAGGACCGGCTGGCGGGGAGCCGGCAGGCCCGCCACCGGCTCCCTCAGGGCCGGCTGGCGGGCAGCCGCCACGTCCTTTGCCGGCTCACCCGGGGCCGGCTGATCGAAGAGTCGGTCGCCTGGTTGACGGCCGGCACCTCCGCGCCGTCTCCCCCTACGGCCCGGCTGTGCCCCGCCAGCTACGCCTTGCCGGCTGCGTCCCGCCGGCTTCGTCCTGCTGGCTGCGGCATGCCGGCCGGCTAGGGGCGGAGGCGCCTAGCCTCCTAGCCGACTGCGCATTTGAATGCCGCGGTCGGGGTGCGCGTGGCTACAGTGGCCACAGTCCCATCGGGGGTCAGCGCCCGCGAGGCCACAGTGGAGGAGGCGATGCCACCGACTCCAACCGACCGTGACAGGACTCTCAACAGTGTCGACAAGCCTTCGACCACTCCATTACCTGCCCCAGCCTGGCTACAGTGCGGCCGGCCGTACCGCTGACCGCGGCCGGTAGCCACAAGACGACGCCCTGACGGGCCACCCGTGCCGCGACGCGACCGGCACGGGGACCCACCAGGCGGGCCCCGCCGGCTCCTGACGGGACCCGACGGCCGGCGGGGCCTACCAGCGATAAGACCCCACAGCCGGCGGCCCCCACGGCCGGCTAGAGAGGCTGCCGGCTGGGCCCCCCCGAGACCCTTTATTCATATTGTAACCCGGGGGGGTTGGCCTATAAAACCCCCCGGGCCTCCCCCATGCAGAGGGGTTGGGGGTCCTGGGTCTGGTTCCGCTTCTTGATCGACTCACCACTGATACGTAGAGAGGTAGCGAGGGCAAGCTAGCTCTTTCTTCCTCCTCTATCCATACAGCTCGAGGAGCTCCATTGTAACCTTTCCATAGTCTCAACTAGACCAAGCAGGACTAGGGGTGTTACCTCCCACGGAGGGCCCCGAACCTGGGTACGTCGTGTGTCCGCCACCACTTGTGCCTAACCCCGCTCCCGGAGCCCGTCGGCGTCCTTCGGCCCCTCTCGATAAGCCACCCCATGGCATCTGCTGTGACAAAACGACGACAGTTGGCGCCCACCGTGGGGCCGTCCACGGCGCCGGCCGGAGTCACGCTACGGGCGGGGTCCTTCACCACCTCCCCCGGCCGCCTCGCATCCGGGCGGAACCGCATGCTCGTGGGGCTTGCTCCGGCAGGTCCTGCGGGCGACGCGGCCGGCATCTCCGACGAGTGCCTCGGCCACGACCTCGCGCTCGACGCCGCCTCGATCGCTGGGCGGTTCAGCAAGCTGAGCCTCGCCGGCGAGCCGGCGGCTGACGAGTACCCTAGCTGGGTGCTCGACTGCACCGACCCACCCTCGTCCGTGGGCGCGCTCTCCGCGGGCGGGACGGTCGGCTCCCTCACCTCCGTGGGAGTGATGGTCACCGCCTCGTCCACCACTTCGGGCCGCGCGCGGGCGGCCGAGGCCGACGTCGCCGCCGTCCGCGCCGGTACCTCCGACCCGCTCGCCGCTACCCTCCGGGGTTTGGGCACTCTTATCGCCCAGACGGCGGACCCGGCCGCCGCCAGAACCGAGCTGGAGGCGGCCCGCCGTCTGCTGTTCGAAGACGCCACAGCCCTCGCTGCCGAGCGGCGCCGGATGGAAGCCGCGCAGTGGGAATACAACTCCGCGTATGGACTCACCCCGGCTGGCCCCGAGCCCAGCCGGCGCGGGGCTGAGCGGGAACGCAGCCGCGTGGTCGCGGAAATCCTCGGCGGCCGCCTTCCCATCTACGACACCCCCGCGGCCAACCTGCGCGCCGCCAAGGTTGCCTACGAGGATCTGGCAACCTTGGAGGGCGAGGAGCGTGCTGCATGCGAGCAACACATCAAGGACCTCATCGACACCGCCAACGCGCAACAGGTCGTCCTCACCCCCGGTGGGGCCGCTTCCGAACTTCCTCGGCCCGAGGGTGAGGGCGCTGGGGCTACCAACCGTCAGCCGGCTCAGCACTCCAGTACCCCTCATCCCTCCGGCCGGCGGAACGAGGGAAGCAACGCCCGGTGCACCCAACTGCGCGGGAACGAGCAGCCGGCTGTAAACAGCCGGCGCAGCAACAATCCGGCTGGCAACGACCGCCGGGACGGGGCTCCGGCTGGCGGTAGCCGGCGTAGCCGCGGGCATACTCCGCCTCCGCGGCAGGAACCAGCCCGGTCCATCCCGCCGGCCGTCCGCCCCGAACTCGTGGCCCGGCTCGGACCACGGGTCCCCCACAGCGATAACGACGCCCGGCTCCGCCTCGACCGGCTGGCGCAGTCAGCTCTCCTCGAGGAGGAGGGCTCGATTGGCCCGGCCTGCTTCGGCCCTTGGATCCGCAACGAGCCGTTTCCACCCAGCTTCACTCTTCCCCGCGACACCCCGAAGTACACCAGGGCGGCCAAGACGGAGGACTGGCTGATCGACTACACCACCGCCGTCGGCATCGCCAGGGGGAACAAGCGTGTAGCCGTCCGCTACGCCCCCCTCATGCTGATAGGCTCGGCCCGCACCTGGCTAAACAGTCTAGCGGCTGGCAGCATCAACACCTGGACGGACTTCGAAGAGGCGTTCGTCCGCAACTGTACCAACACTTACAAGCGGCCGGGCCGGCCCCGCGAGCTGGCCATGTGCGTCTAGGGGCCGGAGGAACCCCTCCGCGGCTATCTCACGCGTTGGACCGAGCTCCGCAACTCCTGCGAGGGAGTGCATGAGGTGCATGCCATCCAGTACTTCGTCGAAGGTTGCTGCGATGGCACCCCCCTCAAGCACAAGCCCTTGTGCTCCGAGCCAACTTCCCTGGCCGACCTAATGTCCAAAGCGGACAAATACGCCACGGCCGATTCCTCGATGAGGATGAAGGCTAAGGCACCAGCCACGCCAGCTCCGCTGCCCGCCGCGCCGCGGGCGGCCGCCGACAACCGGCAGCAGCAGAACAACAAATGCAAGGCCGACCAGCCGGATCCCCGCTACGGGAGCCGGCAGGTCGTCTCAATCGAGGAAGAGCAGCCGGCTGCCCAGGCTTCCAGCCAGCGTCAGCACGCCGGCAAGGCTGCCTGGTAGCCTAAGCTCACATTCGAGCAGATGCTCGACCTCCCCTGCAAAAACCATTCCGGTGCCAAGCTGGCCACGCACACGCTCCGGCAGTGCAGCTTCTCACAGCGATTGGCCCGGGGAGACGGCCTCCCGGCTCCCCCCGTGCCGCCAGCCCGCACGCCGGCTCCGGCTCCGGCACCGGCTCCCGCTTTGGCTCAGGCCCCGGCTCCGGCTCAGAATGACGGCCGGTTGCTCGACCTGTTCCCCGACCAAGACGGCTGCTACGTCGTCTTCACCAGCGAAGAGACGGACAAGCACGCTCAGCGCCGGCTCCACCGTGAGGTGAATGCCACCATGCCCGTGACTCCCCAGTTCATGCACTAGTCCGACAAGCCGGTCACCTGGAGTCGGGCTGACCACCCGACCGTAATGCCAAGCCCTGGCAGCTATGCCCTCGTCCTCGATCCCACCATCGCCTCCGAGAGGCGCACGTGCCGCTTCTCGCGGGTGTTGATCGATGGGGGCAGTAGCATTAACATCCTCTACCTTGACACGATGCTCAAATTGGGGCTCAAGGTAGAGGACCTACAATCGAGCCGGACTGTTTTCCATGGCATCGTGCCGGGAAAATCCTGCACCCCCGTCGGCAAGATCAAGCTCGACGTCCTCTTCGGCGGCTCCAGCCACTTCCGCCGCGAACCGATCTGGTTCGAGGTAGTGGACCTCGACAGTCCCTACCACGCGCTGCTGGGCCGGTCGGCTCTCGTCAAGTTCATGGAGATCCCCCACTACGCCTACCTCAAGCTCAAGATGCCGGGCCCCAAGGGTATCATCACCATAGCCGGCGACTACAAGATATCAATCGCGTGCGCGCGGGACGGCAGCCGGCTGGCAAAACCCCTGGAGATAGCGGAGAAGAAGCGCCAGCTCGACCGGCTGGTGGCCCTTGCCTCTGCCCAACTGGGCGTACTGGCTCCTCCATCCCAGTCGGTCGACGAAGCTTCCTTCCAGCCGTCCAAGGACACCCGGCAGGTGCCGCTTGACCCGGCTAACCCCACCCAGTGCGTCACCATCGGCTCTCGCCTCGACAGCAAACAGGAAGGCGAGCTCGTCGACTTCCTCCATGAGAATCGGGACATCTTTGCATGGTCTCCCAAGGACATGCCGGGTGTTCCGAGGAAGTTCGCCGAGCACAAACTTCACGTACGACCGGACGCGAAGCCGGTCAAGCAACCCCTATGCCATTTCTCCGAGGAGAAGCGGCGTACTATAGGAGAAGAGATCGCCCGGCTGCTCGCAGCCGGCTTCATCATGGAAGTTTTCCACCCGGACTGGCTGGCCAACCCAGTCCTGGTGCTGAAGAAGAACAAGACCTGGCGCATGTGTATCGACTACACAAGCCTAAACAAGGCGTGCCCCAAGGACCCGTTCGCCCTGCCACGGATCGATCAAGTCATCGACTCCACGGCCGGCTGCGACCTGCTGTCTTTCCTAGACGCCTACTCCGGCTACCACCAGATCAAGCTGGACCCGGCCGACCGGCTCAAGACCTCCTTCATCACCCCATTTGGGGCCTACTGCTACATCACCATGTCCTTCGGCCTGAAGAATGCAGGCGCTACCTTCCAGCGCTGCATGCAGAAGTGTCTCCTGCCTCAGATAGGCAGGAACGTCCACGTCTACGTTGACGACATCGTCGTCAAGTCCAAGAAGCATTTCAGCCTCCTCGACGATCTCCGGGAGACATTCGCCAACTTGCGCGAATACAAGATCAAGCTCAACCCAGAGAAGTGTGTCTTCGGCATTCCAGCCGGCCAACTCTTGGGTTTCTTCGTGTCCGCTCGCGGCATTGAAGCTAACCCCGAGAAGATCAGCGCGATCGAGCGCATGCCCAAGCCGAGCCGGCTCCGCGACGTCCAGAAGTTCACCGGCTGCCTCGCCTCCCTCAGCCGGTTCATCAGCCGGCTGGGCGAGAAGGCCCTGCCCCTCTACGGGCTCCTGCGCAAGACGGCTCTGGTCGAGCCGGGCTGGGACCCCTCGAAGAGGCCGGCCCTTTTCGACTGGTCCGACGAGGCGGACGAGGCATTCCGCGGCCTCAAGCGGGCTCTCACCAGCGCGCCCATCCTGGCCGCGCCGGCTGAGAAGGAGCCTCTGCTTGCCTACATCGCGGCAACCACGCACGTCGTCAGCATCGTTCTGGTAGTGGAGCGGCCGGAGGAAGGCAAAGCGCTGCCGGCCCAGCATCCCGTCTACTACCTCAGCGAGGTCCTCTCCGCCTCCAAGCAAAACTACCCCCACTACCAGAAGATGTGCTACGGCGTATACTTTGCCGCCCAGAAGGTCAAGCAGTACTTCCAGGAGCATGTCATCACCATAGTCAGCACCGCGCCGCTGGGTGAAATCATGAGCGGCCGGGACGCCACCGGCCGGATAGCCAAGTGGACCATCGCCCTCGCCGACTACGAAATACGGTACGAGCCTCGCACCACCATCAAATCACAAGCGATGGCCGACTTCCTCATCGACTGGGCCGAAACCCAGTTCGTGCCGCCTCCGCCCGACTCTACACATTGGCGCATGCACTTCGACGGATCGAAGATGCGTGCCAGCCTGGGTGCCGGCATCGTCTTGTCATCCCCAAGAGGAGATCAGCTCAAGTACGCGCTCCAGATTCACTTCGCCGCCTCCAACAATGTGGCCGAGTACGAGGCCCTCGTCCACGGCCTCCGGCTCGCCAAGGAGATCGGCATCCAGCGCATCATATGCTTCGGCGACTCCGACCTCGTGGTGCAGCAGGTCTCTGGCGAATGGGACGCCAGGGATGCCAACATGGCCAGCTATCGTTTCCTCGTCCAACAGCTCACCGGCTCCTTCGAGGGCTGTGAGTTCCATCACGTCCCCTGCACGGACAACAAGGCGGCCGATACGCTGGCGAAGATCGGCTCCACCCGGCAGGCCATCCCAGCCGGCGTCTCCCTCGAGCGGCTGCTAAAGCCTTCGATCAAGCTCTCTCCCGAATCAGAGTCCATATTCGTGCCGGCTAACGCTGCCGACCCCTCGGCGAATCCGGCTGCCCAACCAGCCTCACCGTCTGCGGCAGCTTTGCCGGCTCCGCCCCCGCCGGCTGCCCAGCCGGCGCTGCCCGTTCCGGCTGTCGAGCCGGACACATCCGCAACGGCCGGCCCTGAGCCCGCGGCCGTCATGATGGCAATCGACGTTCCTCCCACAGTTTCACTCCCGGGGACTGGCGAGCTGGTCCCGGGGGCTGGTCTCCCGGGGGCTGGCGAGCCGGTCCCGGGGGCTGGTCTCCCGGGGGCTGCTGCCGCCACCAACGTCCCGCCCGAGCCGGAGCCGGCTCCCGTCTCGGCTCCCTCATGGGCCCAGCCCATCCTGGCGTTCCTCCTACGTGGCGAGCTCCCCTCCGACGAGGCCACTGCAAGGCGAATCCAACGCCGAGCCCCAGCCTACAGCATCATCAACCACGAGCTGGTTCATCGCAGCACCACCGGCGTTTTTCAATGCTGCGTCGAGTCGGAGAAAGGGCAAGAAATCCTCCTCGACATCCACCAGGGCGAGTGCGGGCATCACGCCGCCTCCAGGTCCCTGGTGGCCAAGGCATTCCGTCACGGTTTCTACTGGCCGACTGCTTTGGAGGCGGCCAAGAAGCTGGTTGACGAGTGCGAAGGCTGCCAGCGCTTCAGCACGCAGAGCCACCTACCGGCCTCAGCCCTCCAGACCATCCCCCTCTCGTGGCCCTTCGCCGTTTGGGGGCTGGATATGGTTGGACCTTTCAAGACCGCGCGAGGCGGCATGACACATTTGCTGGTAGCCATCGACAAATTCACCAAGTGGATCGAGGCCCGGCCTATCAAGAAGCTGGACGGCCCCACAGTCGTCCGGTTCGTCGAGGACATCACGGTCCGCTACGGCGTCCCCCACAGCATCATCACCGACAATGGCACGAACTTTGCCAAGGGCGCGCTAGCGCGTTTCTGCTCCAAGCAGGGCATCCGACTCGATTTGGCGTCTGTCGCCCACCCACAGTCAAACGGACAAGTCGAGAGGGCCAACGGCCTGATCCTGTCCGGCATCAAGCCCCGGCTCGTGGCGCCACTGGTCAGGTCAGCCGGCTGCTGGATCGAAGAGCTGCCGGCTGTCCTCTGGAGCCTCAGGACCACTCCCAACCGTTCGACCGGCTACACCCCGTTCTTTCTCGTGTATGGGTCCGAGGCAATCATCCCCACCGACATCAAGTTCGATTCGCCTCGGGTTACCCTGTACACGGAAAAGGACGCAAAGGAAGCGAGAGAAGACGGCGTTGACCTCCTCGAGGAGGCCCATGAGCTGGCCATGAGCCGGACGGCCATCTACCAGCATAAGCTCCGGCACTACCACCGCAAGCGGATCCGGCCACTCTCCTTCCGCGAAGGGGACTTGGTGCTCAGACGGATCCAGTGAACTGCCGGTCAGCATAAGCTGTCCTCCCCATGGGAGGGCCCGTTCATCGTCAGCAAGGCGCTGCACAACAACGCGTACTATCTAATAGACGCCCAGAAGCCGCAGAAGCGCAAGAGAGACGCCTCCGACGAGGAGACGGAGCGCCCGTGGAATGCGGCGCTCCTCCGTCCGTTTTACTGCTAAAAGACCAGTGTATGTATATATCCTTCCCTTTTTGGGCTTATGAATGCAATGGGGGCCCCAAGCCGGCACTTGGGGCACGCCCCTTTTTCAATCCTTCCAAAGGTTTCTCGTTATTTGCGCGTCACCCGGGTCCGGCTCCCTGACCCGGGGCCTCGCCGGCTCCCCTCCGAGGCGGATACCTAATGTGAGCAAGCAACCCTTCGCTACCCCCTCTAGCCAGCTACAGACCGGCTCCCGGCTGTCCGGCTAGCGGGACCACGGGGTACGAGGAAACTTCTCACACAAAGGTCAGCCAAACGAGTGGCAGTCGGACTATGTTATTTCTAGCAACCGGCCACTGCCGGCTCAACCTAGCCCTAGCCAGTTGACTCTAAGAGCCTGCTTGTTTTCCCAAGGGTGATGCCTCGTCCCTGTCCCAGACCGGCTCCCGGCTGGCTGGCAGGCGGGGCGGAAGCCGGAAGGATCCCGGCGTGCGACACAGGTCAAAAGGCAAAAGGCGAAAGAAGAGCCGGCATGCACAATTTTTTTTTTGACAGCATAAGTTAAAAAGATAAACGGCCATAGGCCAAAGGTTCATTACAGCCGGAGGTTCATTACATTAACACACCCCCAGTGGGTGGAAAAGCAGCTTAAACATAACGTTGCAGCGAAGGAAACAGGTAAATATGCGGGGCGGCTCAGGCCACCGGCACGTCGTCAGCCGGCTCGACGGTCCGCCCCGAAGAAGCTGCGGCCTTCGGGTCCACCTCCGTGGTCTCTGTGGCGCCGGCACCACCGTCGGTGCTGCAGTCTGTGCTCTCTTCGGCGACCTCATCGTCCTCCGGGCATTGGGGGTTGCCGAAGGAGTCCTCGGCACCCGGCTCGCCGTCGTCACCAAGCGCCGGCAGAAGCACGTCCGGGTCAACATACGAGGCAAGCTCGTTGGCCCGGCGGACAAGGGCATCCTCGCGGGCCACCCGCTCCGCCTCCGGGACGTTACGCATCGTGGCCAGCCGGTCCAAGTTGATACCGGCATACCACGACATGACGAACCGGAGCGCCATCTGCACGCCGGCTCGGGCCGCCGACGCCTTCCAAACCTCGAGCCGGTCCTTGGCGTTCTCCAGCCACAGCGCCACCCGGCTCTCCGGGGCCCCACGGCCCGGCCACAAGGCGGCGATCACCTCCTTGGCGGCTGTCTTCAGCCGCTCGACGCTGCGCTAGAGAAAGATCAGCCGGTTCTCCACGGCCAGTGCAATCTCGTCCACGTCCCATCCGGCGTCCTCCTAGCGCTCTCGCCCGCGCTGCTGCTGACCCTCCCGGTGGGTCGCCACGGCTCGCTCGGCATAGCGCTGGGTTTCCGGGAACCGCTCTGAAGAAAGAGAGGGCGGAATCAGAAAACACCTCAAGGGCAAGAAAACGCGGACGGCTGAGAAGAGGATCATGACTTACGCTGGAAGGCGTCGTCCATCTCGATGGCGAACTGCAGCGCCGCCTCCTTCTCGCTCGCCAGCGCCTCCTCCGCCCGGGCAAGGGCGGCTCCGCGCGTCTCAAGCACCTTCTCGAGGCGGGTCACCTTGACTTCAAGGGCGGCCTTCTCTTGGGCGGCAACAGCCGCCTGCTTGACGGCGTTCTCCTTGGCCGCCACCTCCCGCTGCAGCTCCTCCCGCAGGCGCTCTTGGGCCGCCTGCCCGTCCACCAGCAGGCCGGCCAGCCGGTCCCGCTCCGAAGTGATCGCCTTGACGTTCTGCACCAGCCGGTCCCGCTCGGCGGCCACCTCATCCCTCTTCTCCCGGATGGAGGTCATGGCGTCCAGGTCTCCTGCAGAGGCAAACAAACACGATCAGCAACACGCACAAGACCCGCGCAGGCTGCTGAGCAACCGGCCCGGCTCTCGGGGGCTACACCCAGTGGGTGCGCTCGCGCGCCCCCACTGGAACTGACGTACCTTGCGCCTTCTTCAACTCCTGCTCCAGACGGTAGTAGCCGTGCTTGCCACGATTGTGGATAGCGACCGCCTCGTCAAAGAGCTCCTGCCGCCTGGAGTTCCCCGCCTGCTACAAGAAACCAGTTAAGAAAATGCAAAAGAAGATCCGGCCCGGCTGCCTCGCAGCCGGTCAGCCGGCCCGCATCTCGGGGGCTACACCCAGTGGGTGCGCTCGCGCGCCCCCACTGGAAATTCGACGAAGACCAAGAAGGTTTACCTTTGCGCGCTGCAGGGCGCTGTCGGCCGCTTCGGCAAACTTGGCCAGCTCCTCGCGGCACCGCGTCAGGACGCTTCCCAGCTCGTCGAGCGCCGGGCCCGGGCCACCAGCCGACGGAGGCAGGATGGCTGGGGCGCGGGCCAGCGCATCCCAGTCCTTGATCACCTCCAGCATGGTCCTCCCGGACCGGCTCCCCTCGCCGCTCGCTCCGGCAACCGCCGCGTCGCCTGCTAGGGAGCGGTCGCTGACCACAAGGGCCCGGGAATCAGCTCCCGGCTGCCCCACGTCCGGCTCCGTTGCCCCCGCTCCCGCCCGGCTCGATGGGACGGTCGCGGTGGCCGGCGCTTCCGTCTCCACGGCCGGCACCTCCGGCGCCGCCTCCTGCGGCACCTCCGGCACCGCCTCTTGCATCGCCTCCGGCGCCGCCGGGGCCTCCGGCACGCCGGCCGCGGGCGGCGTCACTACCGCCTCCGCCTGCCGGGGCCCCTCCGGTGCCGGCTCAGGGTTCACTCCCCCCGGCCGGGCCACTTCCGCCCCAGTCGCGGTCACGGCCGCCTCCGCGGCCGGCCTCCGCGGCTCGCTCGACGAAGGTCTCGACCTACGAGTCGATTCCGCCGCCGAGTACGATACCCGTGTGGGGTCCGCAGATCGCCTCCGCCTCCCACCGCTCGAAGCCCCAGAGTGCGCGGTCCCGCCCTGGACTCCTGACTTCGAGGCCCGCAGCTCTGCCTGCCTCCTCCTCTCCTCCCGCTGCGTGGCCGCGTGCTCCAGGGCCAGCTGGCTGGCCGGCTCCGCCGGGTTGGCCGTCGACTCCACGTCGTGGAGCTCGATGGGGTCCCTGGAACGAGCGGTCACTCAGCCGCCTGCCGGCACGAAACTCACTAAGAGAAACACCTCCAAGAATCAAAGTACTTACCCGGTAACGACGGGAAGGGCCCGCTTGGCCCGCGCCGGCGGCTTCGCCGTGACCGCCTTCACCCGCTTGCGAGCTGGCGGTTGGGCCGCCGGCTCCTCCTGAGCCGGCCTTTTCTCCCGACGGGAAGACCCGGCCGCCCGGCTGCGCGACGGCCGCTCCTCGCTCCGCCCGCGTGGGCTCCTCTGAACTGCGGGGGGAGACGCATCCAGGACCCGAACATCATCATCATCGTCATCATCATCGTCGCTCCAATCTTTGATCGTGGGGCCGGAGGGGTACTCACCAGCCGGTCGGGACCCGCCGGCTCCCGGGTCGTCCCCCGCCTCGGCCTCTCCCGTGGAGTCAATCCCCTCTTCGACGCCGCCCCCCGGCTCGACATCCTCCGCGTCGGACTCAGCGCGTTCCACCTCGAATATCTGGGGGTGCGGGCCATCCGGCGTATTCTGTCGCACGGAGCGCTGCGGTCAGCATGGAATGTGAGTCGGGGGGAGGCCAGCCAAAACGCAACGGGGGGAGAGATTTACCGTGGCTGGGCGTACCAAGGGCGCCGGGTCGTGCTGGCTGTACGGCGGCTTGCCGAACCTCCAGGTCCCCGGCTTCAACTTGAAGTTGGTGATGGCGTTCACCCGCTTCGCCACCTGGGACGGCGTCCGTTCGACGGTGGACAGCCAGCAGGGGTCCCGCCGGCCCGACATGTCGCAGATCCGGTGCGGCCTCAGCTGCAGAGGCAGCACCCGGCGGTCGATGAAGGCGGCCACCAGGTCTGCCGCGACCAGTCCCTCCCTGGCTCTCATGGCCTTGAGCCGGGCCAGCTCCGCGTGGACGTCCACGAACGGCCCGTCGCCCGTCCAGTTGATCTCGGACGACGGGGCGTTGACGAAGGCCGGCAGCCGGATGTAGTCCCGCGCAGAGTCGACGTTCTGCACGTAGAAGAACGTCCGGTGCCACCCCTTGACGGATTCGATGAGGGTGAGCTTGGGGAACAAAGTCCCCCGGACGCATATCACTGCGCCCCCGCAGGCGTACGGCCCGTCGGTGTTCCTCAAGGACTTGAGGTAGAAGAGCTTCCTCCAAAGCTCCACGAAGGGGAGGAGGCCGAGGTAGCCCTCGCAGAGCTTCACGAAGCTCGCGAGCTAGAGGAAGGCGTTGGGGCCGAGATGATGCGGCTGGAGGTCGTACGTGTCCATGAAGTATCGGCAGAACTGGCTCACCGGCAAACCGAAGCCACGTGAGAAGTGCCAGGCGAAGACTACGAACTCCCCCTCCTAGGGGACGAGCGCCACCTCGCCGCCCGGCGGACGGGCGGCGACGCGATCCGCCGACGGCAGCATCCGGGCGCTGCGGAGGTGCTCGATGTCCTCTTCGGTGATGAAGGACCCATCCCAGCTGCCGGAGGGCCTGCCCGCCATCCCCGCGTCGATCGAGCGCGAGATGGGGGGTGGGCGGCGCCGCGGCGGCGAGCGGGCGGAGCTGTGGCGCGAGGCGAGCGCGAGGCGAGCGCAGAAGGCGAAGAGAAAGATGACGAGGGGAGCGAGGAGAGCGCAACTGCCTCCGCCCCTCGCCCTTCCCCTTTTTATAAGGGGGCGACGCCCGGGGGAGGCGGGGATCTTCTGCACCCACTCCCCCGGGATACCCGCGAGATTGTGGGTGCCTTGGGTCGCGGCCGCTGCGATCTGGGCGCAGAAGATCCCGGCCTGCGGCCCGAGGCCTACTAGGCTACGCCCGCGGTCTAGCGGGCTAGGCCCAGGGCGACTTCCCGTCTGCCCACGCGGGCGGGCCCCGCAGCATCATTACACCCCTCGTGGCGCGCCATGGGCCGATGCGAGGCCCGGGGCGGCACGGCGGAGCCCGAGGCGTCGGGGGCGGCCACCGCCTCGCCCGGCCATTCGGCTCCGCGCGGGAGTCGGCACCGCCTGGAGGAAGCCGCCGGCTCCCCCTCGTCCGGCTAACATGGGCCCCCGCCGGCTTCGGGGACTACTGACGGGGTTATTACCCCCGGGTAGGCCAAAGCTGCGGGGTCCACCCCCCGCTCGAAGAAAAAATAGTACCGCCGACCGGTCCGCGGCCGGCTAGGCCATGGCCGGCTGGCGGGCCACCAGTTGTCTCAGGACCGGCTAGCGGGGAGCCGGTAGGCCCGCCACCGGCTCCCTCGGGGCCGGCTGGCGGGCAGCCGCCATGTCCTTTGCCGGCTCACCCGGGGCCGGCTAATCGAAGAGTCAGTCGCCTGGTTGACGGCCGGCACCTCCGCGCCGTCTCCCCCTACGGCCCGGCTGCGCCCCGCCAGCTACGCCTTGCCGGCTGCGTCCCGCTGGCTTCGTCCTGTCGGCCGCGGCATGCCGGACGGCTAGGGGCGGAGGCGCCTAGCCTCCTAGCCGACTGCGCATTTGAATGCCGCGGTCGGGGTGCGCGTGGCTACAGTGGCCACCGTCCCATCGGGGGTCAGCGCCCGCGAGGCCACAGTGGAGGAGGCGATGCCACCGACTCCAGCCGACCGCGACAGGACTCTCAACAGTGCCGACAAGCCTTCGACCACTCCATTACCTGCCCCAGCGTGGCTACAGTGCGGCCGGTAGCCACAAGACGACGCCCCGACGGGCCACCCGTGCCGCGACGCGACCGGCACGGGGACCCACCAGGCGGGCCCCGGCGGCTCCTGACGGGACCCGATGGCCGGCGGGGCCTACCAGCGATAAGACCCCATAGCCAGCGGCCCCCACGGCCGGCTAGAGAGGCTGCCGGCTGGGGCCCCCCGAGACCCTTTATTCATATTGTAACCCGGGGGGGTTGGCCTATAAAACCCCCCGGGCCTCCCCCATGCAGAGGGGTTGGGGGTCCTGGGTCTGGTTCTGCTTCTTGATCGACTCACCACTTATACGTAGAGAGGTAGCGAGGGCAAGCTAGCTCTTTGTTCCTCCTCTATCCATACAGCTCGAGGAGCTCCATGGTAACCTTTCCATAGTCTCAACTAGACCAAGCAGGACTAGGGGTGTTACCTCCCACGGAGGGCCCCGAACCTGGGTACGTCGTGTATCCGCCACCGCTTGTGCCTAACCCCGCTCCCGGAGCCCGTCGGCGTCCTTAGGCCCCTCTCGATAAGCCACCCCATGGCATCTGCCGTGACAAAACGACGACACTCACGCATGACCGCAGAGTTGCACACCCTCATTGGCATAGTAGCTGACACACGATCGCAGAGTTGCACACCCTCATTGGCATAGTAGCTGACACACGATCGCAGAGTTGCACACCCTCATCCACATAGTCGCACACGTATGACTGTGGAGTTGCACACTCTCATCGACATAGGTGCCCACTCTCGTCGGCTGTGGAAGTTGCACACATGATGGAGGAGTCGCTGACGGGCGACTGCGGAGATGCACACCCTAGTCGACATAGTTGCTCACACATAGACTATATGGTTTCACACTCTCATTGGATAGTAGCTCACACACGGCTATGGGAGTTGCACACGCACGGCCACTACCAGGTAGTTGGGGGAGGCAACAAACCAAGTTGCACATTCGAAAGGACCGAAATGACTACTAGGGGGGGGGGGGGGTGAATAGGCGTTTTGAAACTTTTACGGATTTGGCTTTATCCTAATGCGAAATTAAACTAAATGGATACTTTTGAAGCACAAATCCTAAATATGCTAGGCTCAACTAAGTGCACCAATGACCTACACTAAACAAGATAGGTACTTAAAGAAACTAGCAAGCACAAACTATATCACACGATATGGAAATGTAGGAGCAACTAAGCAATTCTAACTAGCATAAGATATATCAATATGAGCAAGTATGAATTGCGGAAAGTAAAAGGTGTGGGAATGAGATAACCACAAGTGAGTCAGGGATGCAGATTTATCCCAAAGTTCACACTCGTGAGAGTGCTAATCTCCGTTGGAGCGGTGCCGAAGCCAAAGCTCCGGAGCGCCACCAAGTGGCTCACCGTATTCTCACTTTCGAGTCACGCCCAACGGATGAGCCTCGATTCACTCGGGGTTGGTCTTGAAGGCGACCACCACACCTTTACAACTTCGCCGGAGCACACCAAAAACAGGAAGCTTCCGGAGGAACTTGACCACCTATGCCACTTCACACCCTTCCCCAGAGCACACCACAAAAGGAAGCTTCTAGGAGAACCTTGGCCACATAGGCCTCTTTACAAACTCCTCAATATATCACCAAACCGTCTAGGAGGCGGAAGCCTCCAAGAGTAATAAACTAACGGGCTCACGCTCGAACAAATCGATGCGGTGATCTCAAACCAATGCAACAAATGCAATGCAAGGTCAAGCAACAAATGCTCAACTCACTCTCTCAATCTCACAAGATGCACTCTAGAAACTAGGAGATTGAAGAGTGGTATGCAATGGAGGAAATCAACAAATGACTCCAAGATCTATCCAAAAATCCCCCCTTCACATAGAGGGGAGATAGGGGCTTGGGAAAGGTGGTATGATGCTCAAAAATGATGTTTAGAAAGTGTATGAACAACCACCAAACCGGTGGGGAGGAAGGGCTCTTTTATAGCCAACCTCCAGAACTAGCCATTGGGCTCCAACGGACACTTCCTGGGCACCCCATGCCCACGGGGTCCCCGTGCCCACGGCCTCAAAACCCCGTGCCCACGGGGTGCTACGAGACAGCCCAAGGAGGAAACTGAAATATGCATAACTTGGGCATACGGACTCCGAATTCGATGATCTTGGGCTCGTTTTAAAGCTATGGAAAAGCCCAAGGTCCTCACATAGAGTACCACCCAAGATCAACAAATAAGAATGATGCAAATCATGAAATGGTTAGAGTTCTCTACATGCGACGTGATCAAGCTACTCGCCCGAAAGTTCCTCTTGATAGTACGGCTATTAAACCTATAATCCGGTCTCCCACCAAGAACCATGAGACCGGCAAAACTAGGAAAACCTATCTAAGGTATACCTTGGACTTGCATATTCCACTTGAGCTTTTTGATGACCTTTAATGCTTGCCTCAAGTTGTAATCCTTTTCTTGTCCACGATCACTTGGTGAAGATACTCGAAATGCTTCCTCATATTGGAATGAGGGAAGCCTTAACTTAAGTCCATCTTCACATGCAAATTATCATGATGTGGACCACAAGCTTCAAAGCATATAACCTCCGGCTTCTTATCTTGCACTTGGACTCCTCGAACCCGATGACCATCACCAGTTGATGTCATCCTTACATAGACTACTCGAAATCTTTCTTTTGATGCAAGCCCATGAGAAACACCTACCCACATAGACATAGCAAACACATAGCAAGGGTTAGTGCCCAAAACGCAATTCACAATTACTTACCATACCACTAGATCACTTGATCCCACGCGGTACATTGTTTGCGTTTGTGTGTTGACCATCTAGATACAATCTTTGAACTTCATCTTGGTCAACCAACATCTTTAATTAAAGCTCTATATTGATTTCTTGAAAGCTATAATGAACTCTTCATTTTACTTTATTGCTTCAAGACTATATCACCAAAGCTCTTTCATGACCATATCAAGATTCACCATGAACATCATATTGGTCATCACTTGCTCTTTTAAATGCCCCATCACAAACTCTTGAGAGACACAATGAAGTATTCACTCTAGTTTCTTGCTTCGAGATATGATCAACCAAAACCCAACACATGAGTTCATCATAATCTTCTCTTGATCATACCATAGCTTGAATTCTTCCCTTTAATTATACTCTCAAGACCTTGATTCTTATAAGCCTAAATGTGTCAACCTTTGAGATCCTCCAATGAACTCCACCATGAGGACTTCTTGGAGAGGCTTTTGATGGAACTCTTCCCACATAAATTCAACATGCTTCATGCATCACTATGGAACATTTCTTCGTATAAGATACAATCCCCTTGATGCTCCATAGAGATTGTAATTCAATACCAAAGCTAAGAGCAAATCCTCATCTCTATGGCAATCATCCTTAAGCATGCACCTATGTAATATCCCTTAAAATATATCTCAGTGAAATCATTAGTCCATAGAGATTGTTATTAATTACCAAAACCACACTTAGGGGCTAGATGCCCTTTCAATCTCCCCCATTTTGGTAATTGATGACAATCTCAACAAGAGGGTTTATATAAGGAATTTCAACACAGGTATTCAATTTATCCAAGAATAAACTGAATACTTGAGGTGGTTTTGATAGCCTAAATATCATAAAGATAGTTGATGTTATCAAAATCGGCTATACTAGCATCACAATAGTACATAAGAATTTGATGTTAGTAGAACCACACTATATAGAGCAAACTCCCCCACAACATATGCATGTGTGAATGAACTTGAATTTCATTGCACACATTGTATGACATAACCTTGTCGGAGTTTTCTCTATATACAAGCAACAAGCATACACAACAAATGTAGATATGCATGAATGACAAGAACCAACCCACTTCTCCTAAACCCTCTAAACTTCTCCCCCATTGGCATCAAATGCCAAAATGGAAGAAATGTAGAAGGCCAATATAGTATGAGTTCCTCCTTAATTTGTGCATTTCTCATATGTGAGTGGAATAAAATGCACATACCCATTTATGAATAAATGGAGGAGCTCAAACTACATTGGGGATCCATGGAATGAACCAAGAAGATAAAACATGAGAAAAAAGTCCAAAAACTCATGAGTTCAAAGATATAAGAAATGCATACAAGCACTCACTTCTCATCCTCCTAACGTATCCATCAAAGAATCAAAGAAGAGACAATCCCAAGGATTGGTAGTAAAAAAAGATATCAAAGAGCGATATGCACTTTGTCATGTGTATAAGTTTCTTAAGTGGCCAATAATCATCAAGATGAGCATCCACAAAGAAACTTCCACACACAAAAAGATACAAAAAAAGAACATGATATCCATGAATGAATCCATTCTTACACAAACTTGATCTTCACATATGAGCTTTGTCACATGGCACATGGCACAAGGCACATGGCCCAAATTGATCTTATTTGAGTAAAAATGAATTACTAAGCGAGGGAGCAAATACCACAACCAATGAGAGTGTTTTTGCAATTTTATCAATATTGCACATAAGAGAGCATTGAGCATTTGACATGCAACAAATTTCTTAATCGACATATTTGGGATAAGTGAACCATGAGCATGGTTTTATAGGTCCCCATAATATGCTTTTTCTCAAATGTCTCATAGATGCAATAAAAGAGGTTAAAGCTTTTGCAAGAAACACAAACTCAACAAGTACTAAGCATGCCATGATGCAACATATATAATGTTGACTCTAATTCAAATAAATGCATGGTGAAGTACTTGTTACCCAGGGAGCATTGGCTTAAGGGGCCCTTGATCTAGCTCGGGAACATGAGGGAATTGGTCTTGTTCTTGGATATGTACATGATCTCCCATAGCATCTCGCTCTTGCATTGGGGGTGATGACTTCCCTTGTGGTGGATCCACAAGAGGGGCTATTACTCCTTCTTCTTCTACACGGACACGGGATTTTTCTTGTGGAAAAGATATGACCATTCCCCATTGTACTTTAGCTTGGGAAGGAGCATAATCACCTACAACACTTACAAATTTCTCTACACGGAAGCCGTTATTCTCATCACACTACACATTCACTGTTCCCTCAATGCATCCCAACTGAACCGGGTTTTCATTTATCTTTTCCCTCAAATCAAGGAATCATCCAAACTTGACTCTAATAGTTTCCCACGGTGTCTCCACATTCCTCATGAATAAGCCAAGCATCCAATGCTTCTCCAAAGTACCTAAAACACATAAAGGTACAATTTGGTCCCCAAACTTATTGGGTCCGAAGTAGTTAGCATAACTACAATACATATGGCAAACTCCTCATTTAAATAAGTGCATATGGATAAGAACTCGAGATTCATGCACATATTTAACCATTACGAACGTTATGGAGTTTACCCAATATAGAGGGCCAAGTAGAGCAAGGCATGAAGAAGTATATAAATAAAAATGCATGCATAAGCCTACCAAGGTCCAAAGAGATACAATTTGGACAAAAGGACACATGCATGGTGAATGCACCAATAATAACAAAGCATTCAAGTTGTCCAAATTATACCAAAGTGCTGAATCCACACAAAACCACACACAAAGAACAACATATGAACTAAGCAAAAACCAATGAGCATAGGATATACACTACATACATGCTCAAAGGCTTACCTCACTCAAGTAGATAATAGATAGTGCAAGTAGTGAGATAAGGCAAGTTGAAGGACGAGCCGAGAAGAATATGATCATAAAATTTCTACCACATGAAGAAATACCAATTGTAAGAGAAGAAAAGGTATTTGCAATTAACACTCGGTGGTAGATTCCGAAGATGCACAAGATCAAAAACATAATCCAAAGCATAAGATGAGAGTTTCATAGTGTACTTGGTCGGGTGGGCATTTCTGCCCGTTGGACCCCGTGCGCACGGGGGTCTAGGAGCCCGTGCGCACGGGGTGTCCAGAGAGTTTCGCGGCACCCCGTGCACACGGGGGTCAAAGACCCCGTGCACACGGGGTGTCCAGTAAGTTTATGTGAAACTCTAAGAACACCTCGGCGAAGCACACTACAAAGGCAAATAAAAACCAACAAGAGTAATTAATGGATGCTTTGAGAATTTGAATTTCAAATGAGCTTGACATACCACATAGTGACTAGATAATATTGAATATCAATACTAGGTGGTATTTCACATTTTTCACATTTTGGGTTTGTGATGTGCACAAAACATAAACCTCCCCCATAATGTGATGATCCACTAATATCTCACAAGATCCAAACAAGATTCTAGTATGATACACTAAAGGCTCAAGACTACCAATACCACCATATGATGTGCAATGCAACCTACACATGCTAGATAACATAAATCAAGCATACTAGGAAAGACAACATATACATACACATGCTAGATACAAAACCTAAACATGCAAGGGGCGAATAACTTTCAATGTGGTCAAAATAAATACAAGTTACCGCAAAGAGGAACATTGGATAGATAATATGAAGATAATCCACATGACTTGGCTCGAACAAATAAATGGTGGATATCTTTTTCTTCATGAACTAGCCAAATCTCCAATGTCCTCCATACACCTATTGATCAAGTTTGAGCTTCATGGTCCCCAACCAAGTTGGGTCCTAAGAAGTTAGTCACAATAGGCTTGGCAACCCAAATGGTCTTTTCCAAATCCAAACCACTTTGGGAGCCAACAAACTTGGCAAACAAATTGCCAACACCATCCATCCTAAGTGGATAATGATCATTGACTATTAAAGGATTAGAGATGTTACCGTTGGGACAAGATGAGGATATGTGACCCTTCTCACGACAATTATAGCAACTAGTTCTACCCCTTCTCCTCTTCTTTATTTTCTCAACTTGGGGAGCAATATCTAGGTTCATCGTTGATAGTGGCCTTTCTTCAAGTTGAGGTTGACCTTGAGATTTTACTTGAGGTTGTTTCCCTTGTTGCTTCACATTTGAAGCCTTCTTCTTCAATGGACAAGATATCACATGGTGTCCAACATTCTTGCACTTGAAGCAAGTAATGTTGGCCTCATTCTTGACTTGCTCTTGTCCCTTCTTCTTGTTCTTGGACTTCTTGTTGTTGGAGATAAAACCAAGCCAACCCTTGTCATGAGGGGATTTCTGAACACACAAAATATTGTTGAGAGTGGAATTTCCTTCATGACACTTTTCCAAGTCTTTCTTCAAATTAGTGACTTGGGCATTGAGCTCTTTGTTTTCCTCTACAAGGTTAGTATCAACAAAAGTACTAGAGGAGGTAGAAACTTTATTGTTAGAGCAACAAGGAAAGGAGAGCAATTCATCACAAGAAGTGGCAACAACATGAATAGATGAATCACTAGGACTAGCACATGTCAATAAAGCATTTTGAGTAGAAATAGTGCTAATGTCCACATGAGGCTCACAAGATGTTACCTTAGTCACAATAGCCTCATGAGATAACTTTAGCCTTTCATGGGAGATGAGAAGATCACCATGAGAGCTCGAGAAGTTTTCATGACTTTCTTCTAATTTTCCATAATTGCAAGTTAGCAGAGCAAGTTGAGCCCTTAGCTCAACATTCTCCTTCAAGATAGATGTCTCACAAGAAATAAAGTTAGTAACACAAGCATCATTCACAATATGAGAGGAGCTAGTAGAAACTAGAGACTTCACATGTGTACCTTGAAGTTCCTCATAAGACTTAGAGATTATGGTGAGCTCTCCTTTGATATTCTGGTAGCCAAGGTCAAGGTGCTCAAAATCGTCTTTAAGATGATCATGAGCAACTTCAATCTCTTCTTTAGAAGATTCTAAGTCTCTAAGAGTTTCTAGAGCATCAAGAAGGTTACTATCAAGTTTTTCATTTTGTTCTTGCTCTTCGTGAAGTAAATCATTACACTTTCCAAAATGAGTAATAAGATCTTTAAACATCACATTAGTGTTCTTATTTACACCACGAAGAGAATTTCCAATTTCATATATTACTTGACTCATATCCCTATCACATTCATTATCACTATCATCATTATCATTACTAAGAGTAGATGATACCTCGGTAATACCTCTTCCCATGAGGCACATATAAACATTGGAGGTCGATGACAATTCTTTTGGAGAGGAAGATTCTTCATCAATAAGAGTAGGAGATTCATGTCCATCCTCTTGACACTCATAGCATTTCCTCTCCAACAAGGTCATTTCCTTCTTTGCTCTTCTAGAAAATACTCCATTAGTGATGTGTGCACTAATTTCTCTTATTTCCTCTACATAGTTAGTTAAACAACAACTAGAGGAAATAGAGGCATAGCGATCAGGGCAACAAGGAGTATCTGTAGGATCAAAAGTATGTCTAGAGGGGGGTGATTAGACTACTTGAGCAAATAAAAACTCTACCTTTTCCCAATTTTAAGTGTTGGCAGATTTTAGCGATTATAGCAATTCAAGTACACCCTACACATGCATGTCTAAGAATATAGCAGCGGAAAATAACAACAAGCATATGTAGTAGAGGGTAGGCAGGAAGATCAAACGCAATTTGGAGACATGAAGATTTTTCCCGTGGTTCCGATAGGTGGTGCTATCGTACGTCCACGTTTATGGAGTCTTCAACCCACGGAGGGTAACGGTCGCGAGAGTCCACGGAGGGCTCCACCCATAAGGGTCCACGAAGTAGCAACCTTGACTATTCCATAACGGCTTCCGTCCACGAAGGACTAGCCTCACTATGGGTAGATCTTCATGAAGTAGGCAATCTCCTTGCCTGTACAAACTTCTTGGTTCAACTCCACAACACGAAGTAGGAGGCTCCCAAGCGACACCTAACCAATCTAGGAGGCACCACCCTCCAAAAGGTAATAGGCTCGGTAATGTCGATGAACTCCTTGCTCTTGTGCTTCAAGATGATAGACTCCTGAACACACAATCACTCTCTCACAGATTTGGCTTTGGTGGAAGAGATTGATTTGGTGGAAAGCAACTTGGGGAGGCTAGAGATCAAGATTCATATGGATGGAGTGGAATGGCTTGATCTCAACACATGAGTAGGTGGCTCTCTCTCAGAAAATTGGATGGGGCAAGTATGGAATAGTTCTGAGTGCTTCGTTTTCGGGTGGGTGGTGGTGAAGGGGTATATATCGGCATCCCCAAAAATCCAACCGTTACACCTAAAGTGACCAACTCGGTGACACCAAAGTGTAAAACTCGATGGTACCGAGTTGCTCCAAAGGTAGCAACTTTCGAATCTCGGTGAGACCGATACAAAAATCTCAGCGGTACCGATTAGGTGACCAACGGTTAGTTTCCAAAACTCGGTGACGCCGATCCAAAAACTCGGAATTTCCTATTTTAAGAATCGAGGTAACAGAAAGTTGGCAAGCTAAACTCAGTGGCACCGAAGCAGAATTGGTTGCTCCGATGTGCTAGGGTTTGGTAGGGGTCTGTCTGAGGTGGGAATCCGTGGGACCGAGTGGAAATTGTTGGTAGCACCGATTTTGATGATGGGCTTGGACAGACTTTTGTGGAAGAGTTTGTGGGTGTTTTTGGTGACTATCACTTGTGCACGTGGATCATCTTGTTCACCAACAGTACCTTACCCCCTTTTAATAGTATTGGCTTTCCTATGGACTCAAGGTGATTTCTCACAAAGTAAAATGTAGAGTCCTCTTGCTTGAAGCTTTTGCCAATCCAATTCCTTGCTTCTAGGGGTATCTCCTCACAATCCCTTTTTGCCAACCCATCATTGTACTTTTCCTGAAATATGCTTAGTGGAAATATTAGTTCAATGATATATATGTTGTTATTAATTACCAAAACCACCAAGGGAGCAAATGTGCTTTCAATCTCCCCCTTTTTGATAATTGATGACAACATATAGATCAAAGCTTCGACATATGATATAATCAATGAATATAATCTTCGCTTTGAGAAGTATGTGATAAGCAAGGGCTCCCCCTAAATTTGTACATTATTTTGAATTTGCGTTTGAATGCAAATGCACAATCGATTAGGTACATGGGGCACTCTTTCATGTCACATACAACTTGGTGGTGTGCGAGAATAATATGAATGAATATCATAGCACAACACAATCAAGCACAGGTGACTGATCATTTCATAAGCATCACAAGGATAGGAAATAGTAGCAATACACATCAAGTGTATGATCAAACACCAACAAAGTTTAACACAAGCAAACCAGCCAAAAGATATCAATGTTTCGAAAAGCGATAAAAGGCAACGCTCTCTCTCGAAGCCCTAATGATCTATACAACTTCTCCCCCTTTGGCAACAAGTTACCAAAAAGTTCAAAGGTATAGATCTAAGCGCTCTTCTGGGGCTGATCTCCTCCGGTGGCTGATGAAGGAGACAAGAGAACGGCATCAGCGAAGACTTCTGCAGACGTCATGGACGGAGTCGGAGTAGCAACTGGAGGTGCTGGAGGAGCTGAAGGAGCTGCGGCAGGTGCTGATGAAGAAGGTCTAGATTGTGGAACTAGCAATGTGGCAGATCTGGGCTGAGTCCTGAACTAAGTGGCTGTACTGAGAGGTGGACTATCCTCATCATCATGTGTAGTGTGGGGACTGGGCACGCCATCAACTTCCTTCTTGAGCTCATTCACAGTCACTGTGAGCTCATCCACCTTGTTGTTGAGAATATGGAATTTGGTATCAACAATCCTCGAGAGGCTCTCCTGGTTCTTCAAGATGTTCCCGATGTCCTTCTGCATACTGAGCACAGAGCTAAGGAGAAGATCCATCTGCTCACTCCTAGTCTTTGGCACCTGAGCACTAGAGTCTCTGGCAGCCTCTGCATGTGCCTGTGTTGTAGCTGAGGTGGGATGATCTGGGTCCATCACCACAACATTGTCTTCTAGCTCTGGCAAGAGTGGAAAATGTGGTCTATCAAGTGCATATATGTGCTTCTCCAACTTGGAGTTGATAAGCATCTGAATATATGGAGCGTATCCACATGACCTCTTCTGATCTGCTGCAGTCCTCTTCACTGTTTCAGCTATCAAGTCCATCACTCTGAATCTGGTGTGTTGATCAAGATGGAGCGGCATGTTGATAGAATATCCTCTTATCATCTTCTCATCTCCAGACTTAGGCATCAAGGTATGCCTTAAGATGGTGTTGATCGTGCGAACACCAGCCTGGAGGACGTAAATAGATCCAAGCTTGTGAGATGGCAAGTTTGCAGCAGGGATCTCATTGTACATGTTCTTCATGGCATTTTGATTTGCCTTGGACTCGGAGTACACATCTAGGTCACTGTCTTCCACCTGTGGAGCTCCTAAGATGGCAGCCCACTCCTCAAATGTGGATTCATACCTAGTGCCTTCTGTCATCCATACAATCCTACCATCTCCATAGAAATGTGTAGTGGAGTAGAATTGCATGATCATCTCGTCGTTCCAAGCAGTGAACTCCTTACCAACAAACTCATCAAGACCAATGCAGTGGAAGTTATCTTGCACACTTGGGAAGTAGTCTTCATTGTCCTTGATGTGCTTCCAATCCACATATCTCATGTCACTCACTGCGGGGCTCTTGTCAAGCAAAACTGTTTCATAGAAATCTTGTTGTTCCTTTGTGTAGAACCTGTAGTCTACAGCTGTCCTTCTCCTCTGAGAGTAAGGATCAACAGCTCTCCACTCTCTCAAACCCGAGTCCTTCCTCTTCTCCATGTCTTCAACAATAGGATGGCTGGCATTATGCTCTGGAAGGTGTGGTCTTAGCTTCATCAAAACAAACTATGTATCAACCTCAGCTTCCCTGAAAGTAGAAGTCTTGTTCTTGCTAGAAGTTGGGATGTCTTTGGAAAACCTCTTGGGTTTAGGAACAGCAGCAGCCTTCTTGGGGGCAGTCTTGGTGCCTTTGGATGATGTATCCTTGGGCATAGCATCAGCCATAAGCTTCTTCTTCTTCTTAGGAGGAGCCTTGGCAGCTGGTTCTTCCTCCTCTTCAGCCTCAGCCTCTGGATCCTCATACATAGAGGTAGGCCTGCCCATAACATGTATGATCCTCTTCCTGGACTTCTTCTTTTCTCCTGCCTTCTTAGGCATAGACTTCTTTGAGGGCTCAACAGTCAATGTTGCCCTAGCACTCTCTCGTGCTCTTACTGACCCTGAGCTGGCATATTCTTTCCTTATTGCCTTCTTCTTGGATGAAGTGGCAGCAGCAGTGCTCTTGGCAGTTGCATCTTTCTTGGGTAGCTCCTCAGGTATAAAGTCTTCATCCCCCTCATCTGAGTTGAGCTTCCTTCTTGCCCTGGTTGCAGCTTTGGGCAGATCTGGTGAGCTAGGCACATCATCATAGCTCCCTTCAGGACTAGTGCCTGAGCTCATGTCAACACTTTTCTCTCTGAAGTCATTCTGGCTATCATCAGAACCTGACATCTCTGACCTTGTGAAAAGAGTATAGAAGAGTAGAAGGGTTGAGTCATCACAAAATGCATACAATTTTCTCAAAGATTTGAACTAAAATTTCTCAAGATTTGCATTCTCCCAAGTGAATATCGGTACAATCGAGGCAAACTTTTTGGACCCACCGAGACAAACAACCTGCATTACAGAAACTTGGCACCACTTTCGGTGACACCGAAAATGGGCACTCGGTTTCACCGAGGTTGTTCTCGGTTGACCAAAAAAAGGGAATCGGTGCTACCGATTCTTTTGCTTCGGTTTCACCGGGATTCAAGTTGCGGACGACAAACCCTAAAAAATCTTTCGTTCGCTATTCTAATGGAAGTTCTTGTGGATAGATCAATCTCAAAGTTTGTCTTATCGATGGAAAAGTCCTAATGCGCAAGATTTGGAGGGAGGAGCGCACGAGGGGTCGAAACCGTACCCTAATTCGGTGACGATCTCACTATGGCGGCGACGGTGGTGAAGATTCCGTCAACGGCGTGGACTTCCAACGGCGGAGGCGCTCAGGAAGACGAAGGAGATGACCAGGGGTCTTTGTTCTGTAGCTAGGGTTTTGGTGGGGATGACGTTTGAGAAAGTAATTTCAAAAGTTGGGTCCGCCTCTTTATATACCCGTGGCTATCGGTGACACCGGTTCTAACTTTTTGGTGTCACCGAGTTCCTCTACTGTCAGCTGACAGGGAAACTCGATGTAACCAAGAAGATGGAATCAGTGATACCGAGCGTGAAAACCAGATCAACCCTAGGCATTCGGTGAGACCGAGATTTTGGTATTGGTTCCACCGAGATGCACTTGGGAGGTTTTAATGGTCAGTCCTTTGTCGATACGGAACTCCGAGTGCTCCTCACACAGAGAGATCGAAAAGTACTTGTTCAAATTTTGTGATGTAGCAAGAATGGAATATGAGACGAGAAAGCATAGATAGCTAGATAGTGGTCTTAGGCATTCTTGTCCATCCAATTGGCAAAAGAAAAACCAAAGTCCAAATAGCAACAATTGGATGTCCTCGAATGAATAAAGAAATGCAGACCAACATGCTCACACAATAAGATGTCAAATGAAATCATGGCAAACATGCACATACATACTAGCATCTATCAAGCATTTTGGCGATGACAGGGTCATCTATATATGAGTATATTGACTTAGGAGCCAAGCAAGAATACTTGATCATAGGTCATACTCATCGTTTAAGCGCAAGTGGGGTTACCACTTTTACATAAAGCATTTAATGTTGTCACATTCTAAGAGATGCTTTAACTCAAGTGTTAGAGTAAAGCTCCCCATTGATGTGGCATCCCCCCATAGGAGGGATAAACTAACCTTGGGTTTGTCGTAGAAGACTTCATGTGGGTGATGTAGTGGCGGATGCTCAAGGTTGATGAAGATCACCACGAGTTGGGAGCATCCTTGTTGTTTCCTTACTCTTCTCACCTACATGGGTTAGTCCCAACACACAAGAGACAAATACAAGGATATCTATGGACATGGAGTGCAAAGCATACATGATAATGTCCATGGATTTGTTGATTACCTTGTCCCTTGCTTACCTTTGAGGGAATGTGTGACTCCTTGAACTATTGCATGATGTTGACGTGGATTGCAACTAGTTCTTGCCAATAATGAATGTGAGTGAATTTCATTGGCGGAGTCACCCCTCAAGAACTTCTCTAGTTCTTCTTCTTGGGGACCCACATCAACTTGATGGGGATCCTTGGTGTTGAAGCGGCACTTGTAGAAGTTGATCTTGAAGTGGCCTTGGGAACCCACTCCACCAAAGCTTGGGATTCATCTTCATATGAGTCAATGTCCTCTTGAAGCTTGTCCTTGCCCTTGAGCTTGTGGTCTTGTGGTGGAAGGTCATCTTGAGTGTTTGTTCCCTTGGGAAGAGTATGTTCATACTTCTCCCTTTGAGGAACAAACTTAGGCTTGGGGTATTGACCTTCTTCCCATTCAACTCTATTTGCGTTGAAGTAGCCAATGCCATGGTTCTTCCGGTATCCTCCGTGCTTGCGTACAATTTCCTCAAATTGCTTACAGCTAGCAAGACTCTTGTAGATACCTTCCTCTATAATTCCTTTCAATAAATCGTTTTCTTGCTCAAGTGTAACTTGGCTAAGAGAATCATCATTAGTGGAATCAATAGAACTAGTAGAAGCAACATCATTATATTTAGCATTTTTATTATTGCTACTAGATGAAGAACCTTTCTTTCCTTTGTTACTAGTTTGTCTAGGTTTAACTTGTGGCATGAATGTAGACAAGAGTAATCGTTTGGCTAGATAAGATGAAGTCTTCTTTTGGAGATCGTCATTGATAGCTTTAAGAAACTCATGTTCTTGCTCTAAGGTGAGCTTCTCGAAGCGTAGCTTCTCATGAGTCCTTACAAGCTCTCTATGATCTTCTAGAGTAGATTCATGGGCTAACTTAAGAGTGTTTAATTCTTTAGTTAGTTGTTCTATTTTCATCTCATCATCATCAACCGACTTATCTTGACTAGCATGAAAATTATCAAGTTCATTTTGACTAACATTACTAGTTTTATCAAAGAGCAAGTCATCATCTCCAAGTAAATCATCTTCATCACTATTGAAATCAAGATACTCGGGGTGTGATACCTTGGGGCCTTTAGCCATGAAGCAACTTCCACTCCCTTCATTTGGTGAATCAAATAGATCATAGGAGTTGGTATTCACTAGTGCAAGTCCGGCAACACCTTCATCTTGACTATAGTCGGAGTTGGAGTGATAGCTCCTCTCGGAGTGGTTGTCGGATTCGGAGCCAGAAACCCATTCACCAACATGAGCTTGATGTCTTCTTCTTGATTAGCTCTTGGTGTACTTGTCCTTCTTCTCCGAGTCCCTACTTCTCCTTGAGGGTCTTCGTTCATAATGATCATCTCTACTCCTTCTCTCTCTTTGACGTGATTCATTTCTTGAGCTTCGTCTTCTAGGCGACTCTTCTCTTCGCTTGTACGAAGCCGTGCACTCATTGGAGTAGTGTCCGGGCTTCCCACAATTGTAGCAGTTTCGGTCACGACTTGACGAACGCTTCTCTTCATATCTTGAGTTGGAGCTTCGTTCTTTGCCTCTATTCTTGTAGAACTTGTTGATTCTTGACCATGAGGCTTATCTCTTCATTGGTGACAAGGTTGTCACTTGAAGTTGCGGGAGCATCACTTGTGGCTTTGTAAGCATCGCTAGACTTGTTGTGAAGCTCTTCCTTGTCCTTGAGTGTCATCTCATGAGCAACAATTCTTCCAATCACTTCCGTAGGTTTGAGATCTTTGTAGTTGGGCATCATTTGGATCAATATGCACATGGTGTCGTATCTCTCATCCAAAGCTCTAAGTATCTTCTTGATGATGAATTTGTCGGTCATTTCCTCGCTTCCTAAGTCCGCAATCTCATTGGTGATGTGAGCTAGCCTAGAGTACATCTCTGCGACTCCTTCACCATCTTTCATCTTGAACTTGTCAAGCTGACTTTGAAGAACATCCAACTTGGATTCTCTCACAGATTCGGTACCTTCGTGCATATCAACCAAAGTATCCTAAATTTCCTTGGCATTCTCAAGACGGCTGATTTTGTTGAATTCTTTGGGGCATAGGCAGTTGAAGAGAATGTCACATGCTTGAGCGTTGTATTGCAACATCTTCAATTCATCCGCGGTCGCTTCATGATCCGGTTCCTTTCCATCACCAAAGAATTCACCTTGCAAGCCAACACGAACAATAGCCCAAACGGCGGGGTTATGACCAAGAATATGCATTTTCATTTTGTGCTTCCAACTAGCAAAATTTGTGCCATCAAAGTACAGACCTCTAAGGTGATAATTTCCCTCACTAGACGCCATACTCTCCTAGGTTGTGAGACCAATGCAATGGAGACCAAAGCTCTGATACAACTTCTAGGATCGAAAGTATGTCTAGAGGGGGTGAGGTGATTGGACTACTTGAGCAAATAAAAATTCTACCTTTTCCCAATTTTAAGTGTTGGTAGATTTTATCGATTATAGCAATTCAAGTACACCCTACACATGCATGTCTAAGAGTATAGCAGCGGAAAATAACAACAAGCATATATAGTAGAGGGTAGGGAGGAAGATCAAACGCAATTTGGAGACACGAAGATTTTTCCCGTGGTTCCGATAGGTGGTGCTATCGTACGTCCACGTTTATGGAGTCTTCAACCCACGGAGGGTAACGGTCGCGAGAGTTCACGGAGGGCTCCACCCATAAGGGTCCATGAAGTAGCAACCTTGACTATTCCACAACAGCTTCCGTCCACGAAGGACTAGCCTCACTATGGGTAGATCTTCACGAAGTAGGCGATCTCCTTGCCCGTACAAACTTCTTGGTTCAAGTCCACAACATGAAGTAGGAGGCTCCCAATCAACACCTAACCAATCTAGGAGGCACCACCCTCCAAAAGGTAATAGGCTCGGTAATGTCAATGAACTCCTTGCTCTTGTGCTTCAAGATGATAGACTCCTGAACACACAATCACTCTCTCACAGATTTGGCTTTGGTGGAAGAGATTGATTTGGTGGAAAGCAACTTGGGGAGGCTAGAGATCAAGATTCATATGGATGGAGTGGAATGGCTTGATCTCAACACATGAGTAGGTGGCTCTCTCTCAGAAAATTGGATGGGGCAAGTATGGAATAGTTCTGAGTGCTTCGTTTTCGAGTGGGTGGTGGTGAAGGGGTATATATAGGCATCCCCAAAAATCCAACCGTTACACCTAAAGTGACCAACTCGGTGACATCGAAGTGTAAAACTCGGTGGTACCGAGTTGCTCCAAAGATAGCAACTTTTGAATCACGGTGAGACCGATACAGAAATCTCGGCGGTACCGATTAGGTGACCAACGGTCAGTTTCCAAAACTCAGTGACGCCGATCCAAAAACTCGGAATTTCCAATTTTAAGAATCGAGGTAACAGAAAGTTGGCAAGCTGAACTCGGTGGCACCGAAGCAGAATCGGTTGCACCGATGTGCTACGGTTTGGCAGGGGTCTGTCTGAGGTGGGAATCAGTGGGACCGAGTGGAAATTATTGGTAGCACCGATTTTCATGATAGGCTTGGACAGACTTTTGTGGAAGAGTTTGTGGGTGTTTTTGGTGACTATCACTTGTGCACGTGGAGCATCTTGTTCACCAACACTACCTTACCCCCGTTTAGTAGTATTGGCTTTCCTATGGACTCAAGGTGATTTATCACAAAGTAAAATGTAGAGTCCTCTTGCTTGAAGCTTTTGCCAATCCAATGCCTTGCTTCTAGGGGTATCTCCTCACAATCCCTTTTTGCCAACCCATCATTGAACTTTTCCTGAAATATGCTTAGTGGAAATATTAGTTCAATGATATATATGTTGTTATTAATTACCAAAACCACCAAGGGAGCAAATGTGCTTTCAGTATCAAGCGTATCATCACAAAATGTATTCAAGGAATCTCTAAATGATATGCATGGACTATCAACACAATAATGTATGACATTTTTGCTACATATGTTCAAGTCCAAAGAAGCTACAACATTATAATTTTTGCATGAAAGATCATCAATGTTGAGCACAACATCATCATCATAAATGACATTTCCACTCACCATGTCATTACCTTGGGACATGCCATATGATGGTGAGGTGGAAGAACTTGAAATGTCCAAGCACGCGGAGGAAGAAGCAATATGGAGTTCTTCTTGTTTTGAAGATGTGGATAACTCCTCAATTAACTCCCCCACAAGATGATGAACCTCATCGAGATTGGACCCACCATATATTTCTTCAAGTTTGATCCACATCTCATGAGCCATCACACAAGTCATGATTGACTCAAATACTTCGAGGGATATTGACCGGATTATGGCATTCTTAGCACCATACCCACAAAGCATATCATCACTTTCCTCAGTAGTTGGAAAAAGTTCATCCTTCCATGAAGAAGCCCCTACAAGAACAATTCACACAAAATTTGGACCCATGGCCCGGAAATGACAAAGCATGCGAATTTTCCACAAGTGATAGTTTGTGCCACTAAAACAAAAAGTGTCATCGTGCACTATCCACTAGTTGACATCTTTACTCTCTAGGCGGTGAAGCCTACCAAGGAGAGACCAAAGCTCTGATACCAATTGAAAGGACCGAGATGATGACTAGAGGGGGGGTTGAATAGGCGTTTTGAAACTTTTACGGATCTGGCTTTATCCTAATGTGGAATTAAACTAAACGGATACTTTTCAAGCACAAATCCTAAATATGCTAGGCTCAACTAAGTGCACCAACGACCTATGCCAAACAAGATAGGCACTTAAAGAAACTAGCAAGCGCAAACTATATCACACGATATGGAAATGTAGGAGCAACTAAGCAATTCTAACTAGCATAAGATATATCAATATGAGCAAGTATGAATTGCGGAAAGTAAAAGGTGTCGGAATGAGATAACCACAAGTGAGTCGGGGACGCAGATTTATCCCGAAGTTCACACTCGTGAGAGTGCTAATCTCCGTTGGAGCGGTGCCGAAGCCAAAGCTCCGGAGCGGCACCAAGTGGCTCACTGTATTCTCACTTTTGAGTCACCCCCAACGGATGAGCCTCGATTCACTCGGGGTTGGTCTTGAAGGTGACCACCACACCTTTACAGCTTCTCCGGAGCACACCACAAACATGGAAGCTTCTGGAGGAACTTGACCACCTAGGCCACTTCACACCCTTCCTCGGAGCACACCACAAAACTAAGCTTCCGGGAGAACCTTGGGCACATAGGCCTCTTTACAAACTCTTCAATATATCACCAAACCATCTAGGAGGCGGAAGCCTCCAAGAGTAATAAACTCACGGGCTCACACTCGAACAAATCGATGCGGGAAGCTCAAACCAATGCAACAAATGCAATGCAAGGTCAAGCAACAAATGCTCAACCCACTCTCTCAATCTCACAAGATGCACTCTAGAAACTAGGAGATTGAAGAGAGGGGATGCAATGGAGGAAATCAACAAATGACTCCAAGATCCATCCAAAAATCCCCCTTCACATAGAGGGGAGATAGGGGCTTGGGAAAGGTGGTATGATGCTCAAAAATGATGTTTAGAAAGTGTATGAACAACCACCAAACCGGTGGGGAGGAAGGGATCTTTTATAGCCAACCTCCAAAACTAGCCATTGGGCTCCAACAGACACTTCTTGGGCACCCCATGCCCATGGGGTCCCCGTGCCCACGGCCTCAAAACCCCGTGCCCATGGGGTGCTACGAGACAGCCCAAGGAGGAAACTGAAATATGCATAACTTGGGCATACGGACTCCGAATTCGATGATCTTGGGCTCGTTTTAAAGCTATGGAAAAGCCCAAGGTCCTCACATAGAGTACCACCCAAGATCAACAAATAAGAATGATGCAAATCATGAAAAGGTTAGAGCTCTCTACATGCGACGTGATCAAGCTACTCGCCCGAAAGTTCCTCTTGATAGTACGGCTATCAAACCTATAATCCGGTCTCCCACCAAGAACCATGAGACCGGAAAAACTAGGAAAACCTATCTAAGGTATACCTTTGACTTGCACATTCCACTTGAGCTTTTTGATGACCTTTAATGCTTGCCTCAAGTTGTAATCCTTTTCTTGTCCACGATCGCTTGGTGAAGATACTTGAAATGCTTCCTCATATTGGAATGAGGGAAGCCTTAACTTAAGTCCATATTCACATGCAAATTATCATGATGTGGACCACAAGCTTCAAAGCATATAACCTCTGGCTTCTTATCTTGCACTTGGACTCCTCGAACCTGATGACCATCACCACTTGATGTCATCCTTACATAGACTAGTCGAAATCTTTCTTTTGATGCAAGCCCATGAGAAACACCTACCCACATAGACATAGCAAACACATAGCAAGGGTTAGTTCCCAAAACACAATTCACAATTACTTACCATACCACTAGATCACTTGATCCCACGCGGTACATTGTTTGCGTTTGTGTGTTGACCATCTAGATACAATCTTTGAACTTCATCTTGGTCAACAAACATCTTTAATTGAAGCTCTATATTGATTTCTTGAAAGCTATAATGAACTCTTCATTTTACTTTATTGCTTCAAGACTATATCACCAAAGCTCTTTCACGACCATATCAAGATTCACCATGAACATCATATTGGTCATCACTTGCTCTTTTAAATGCCCCATCACAAACTCTTGAGAGACACAATGAAGTATTCACTCTAGTTTCTTACTTTGAGATATGATCAACCAAAACCCAACACATGAGCTCATCGTGATCTTATCTTGATCATACCATAGCTTGAATTCTTCCCTTTAATTATACTCTCAAGACCTTGATTCTTATAAGCCCAAATGTGTCAACCTTTGAGATCCTCCAATGAACCCCACCATGAGGACTTCTTGGAGAGGCTTTTGATGGAGCTCTTCCCATATAAATTCAACATGCTTCATGCATCACTATGGAACATTTCTTCGTATAAGATACAATCCCCTTGATGCTCCATAGAGATTGTCATTCAATACCAAAGCTAAGAGCAAATCCTCATCTCTATGGCAATCATCCTTAAGCCTGCACCTATGTAATATCCCTTCAAATATATCTCAGTGAAATCATTAGTCCATCGAGATTGTCATTAATTACCAAAACACACTTAGGGGCTAGATGCCCTTTCAACATCTCACTGTTAGGCGATAGTTTTGGGTGGAGGTCTCACCAGCGAAAATTGCGTATCCATGCGATAGGGGAAGTTGCACATCGACAGCTACATAGTTGCACCAAACGGAAACTGAATTACACATAAAAGAGTTCATCGAGACATACATATGTGGGATCAGTTTCGAAAAGCACGTCACGAGAATTCCTACGGTGAAAGCGGATCTTAGTTTTGATATTTGGTCCAAAAGCTATGACTTTTTGAAAATCTACATTAAATGAGTTCATACCCGCTCATATTGGTGAAAACGGTACATCCAAGAGTAGGGAGAAAGTTACACATTGACTGTCAGTTAGTTACACATCAACAGGTTGACAGTTGCACAAAACGGTGATTAAATTGCACCTTAAAAAGTTTGTCGAAACATACCCTTGCAGTATCTAGTTTCGAAGATCACGTCGCAAGGATTCCTAGAGCGAAAGTGGATCTTAATTTCGAATTTGGTTTCAAAAGTTATGTCTTTTAAAATAATCTTAAATTACAAAATAAATACGTTCATACCTGTTGCATGTGTGCTTTCGTTGCATGTTGCTTTTTGTAGACAATAAAACACTCTTTCAAATTTATTTGCTGGGACAAAAACTTGCTAAAAAGGAAGGATGCTAGGGAGCGCTAGCGAGCAGCCGGCCGCTCGCTAGACGCGTCCGATATTTTATATATCTGTTCCTTGTAATACGTGATCATCAGATAATTAAGGGTCATATGATGTGCTCAGTATACAGATTATGCCCAAACATATACGCAGTTGCCTGTTTTTGCAAGAATAGAAGAGACTATTGCTACAGGAGATTTAGAAACATTATAACTAAGCACTCTAGGAGGCATCTCAGGCTATCAGATTCTCAGCCATCCATTCTCGCGATCCAATCATTCTGTGTCGTTCGATGCCGTGGACTGCGATTGGCCTGATTCGTGAAGGGTCGCTACCCCAGTAGCATTTTTGGAGGCCCATGGTTCATCAGGGTCCGTGTACCCGTTTGGCTGCATCGAACAGGCCCTTCTCCCCTGATGAATCGGGCAAGCCCTTCTCACCCCAACAGTCCCACTCCCGGACGCAACTTGCTCGACCCCAACCCTAGCCGCCAGTGCGCCGTGGGGCAAAATTTCGTGTTTTGACCCTTTTGCGAAACCTATTCGAGATCTGACCCTCGTTCGTAAAAAATTCGGGATCTGACCCTTTTCCTACCGCCAGGGTCTATGGCGGTAGGGCATAACAGCCTACCGCCGATGTCCCTGGCGGTAGGGTTGCATGCCCTACCGTAAGATTTTCCTAAGTATAGGATACAGTGCGTGTTCGCACCTACCGCCGGACACCTTGGCGGTAGGGGTGTATAGGTTACCGCCAGCCTATTTGGCGGTAGGTACGATTCCTACCGCCAGGGGCCTCGGCGGTAGGCTGTTATACCCTACCGCCATGGACCCTGGCGGTAGGAAAAGGGTCAGATCCCGAAATTTTTACGAACGAGGGTCAGATCTCGAACAGGTTTCGCAAAAGGGTCAAAACACGAAAATTTGCCGCGCCGTGGAGGTCACGCCGGCGGCCGACGGGACGAAGCAACCGGCCACGCCACCCTTGCCCAGTCGCTCCGGTAGCGCCGCCTTCTTCTCCCCCTGATGCCCCGCACGAGCGCCGTCACGACGAGGACCTGGCGACCTGCTCAGTCTCCCTCAGCTACCCCGTTTGAGCGCTGCCGCGATCTCGACATGCTCCAGCGACGCCGCCCGATCGAGCTCCTCTGCCACCAGCAAGACCGCCGCCTCTATCTCGCTCTGCCGCCGCCAGTAGTACGTGTTCCTTCTCCCCTCTTCCGCCCCGGTCAAGCGCCGCCGCCAGCAGGACGTGCTCCAGCAACGCAACCCCGACCTAGCTCATTCACTTGCACGCCCTCCACTCGGGCCAATATAGAACTCCATGACATAGTTGAAAATTAGTCTTTCCAGGCTATGATATCTTTCTCTATTTGAATAAATATGCAATCTGGATGTTTTACTCATGGAGCGATTTTAATGCCATTTTAGGCAAGCACGAGTATCAAAATGGGCACCGTGTGTTCAATAGTTTTTGGTTACTGCAGGTCCAGGAGCACAATGAAGGGTTTTTCTTTCTCTTAGAATCATTCAGTCATATGAAAGGGGAATTGCTGACAGATAAATCATATGTCCATACACCATGTACTTTCATAATGTGTATTCTTATATTCCATCAACTCGACTGTGTCATTACAGGTTGTGGACTTGCAGTATGCATCATCAACTATTATTTTCTCAAATCCATCCTTTGACTGGCTTTCAGTGCTACCAAATCCAGTCAAAATATGGACTTGCGGAGTTCAGTGCTACCAAATCCATCTTTTGACTGGCTTTTGGATATTTCCTGCAAGTGATTGTTTAAAGTTTTGTAAGTATAACAAGTTCATTTGTTCTACTGAGCAATTGTTATTTAATTTGCATACTCATGCAACGAGCATGTAACATCTCTTTCTTCATTCTATGTACATCCGTCAAGATATTATATGGTTCGCCAAGAAGATATGAGGAACTGATTATGTACCCTCAAATAATGTTTTGATTGAAATAGATATTACTAATTTCTTCGGATTGTTATTTTGCAAAAAAATATGTATTGCCTTGGCCAACTCTTATAGAGAATCTTAAGACCACTGCAGATCTATGAAGAATCATGAAAAAATATCCACATCTATACAATGGAACTGAAAATCTTGTGGGATTGGAAATAGAAATTGAGGAACTAAAGAAGATACAACTTGTCAGCTCAGTTAGGTTCTACTCTATGGAGTTTCTTTTTTCTTTTTTCCTGTTGTTAAAAACTGATGTTGAGTAATGAGTATTCTATGGCTTTTGCTTGGTCAGTTTTTTATTTGTCAGGGAAGGATGAACTTCTTTTTTCTTTTTTCCTGTCGTTAAAAACTGATGTTGAGTAATGAGTATTCTATGGCTTTTGCTTGGTCAGTTTTTTATTTGTCCGGGAAGGATGAACTAGATATCTAGAGATAAGGTTGTGGAGCAACTTCTACTTTGCCAACCATGTTACAGATACTTGGAGTTTTTTCTTCATTGGACTTTAACCACCACCACAACAACAACAACAACAAAGCCTTTAGTCCCAAACAAGTTGGGGTAGGCTAGAGGTGAACCTATAAGATCTCGCGACCAACTCATGGTTCTGGCACATGGATAGCCAGCTTCCACGCACCCCTGTCCATGGCTAGTTCTTTGGTGATGCATCATTGGACTTTAACCCATTTAAAAAAAAATCCATCTGAATTGGTTGTACAGCTGAGTCCGCAGCTTTCTTTTGTTTATTTGAATGCACTCCATAATTAATGGATGTAATATTTAGAGGGCCAATAGATCGTTTTTTTGTATATGGCACTTCCTGTGAAGTTTCCTCCAATCATCACATATGTTCTGGTTGATGCTCTCATATATTTGCAAAAAACTGAAAATGTATGCTTATATTACATATTTGAAGTTCCTTCCATTCCCAACAAGCACAAGCGTCAGTGCAATGCAGCATGACCTGCTTCTTTTCAACACTGATGTTATGTAAGTTCTCAATTTGTTAAAGAGGTCATGGCAGCAGTTATTCAATGTATGTGATATTCCATTGTCATGTCCATGATGTATGAAGTGAGAACTTTCTTACAGCAGTGCCAAGTGATCAATTTTAGGGTGACGGTAACAATCAATAAAATCTGCTCACAGGCGTATATCAGATGGTTGTTTTTTCTTTGAGGGTAGATATGGTTGCTCTGCATTACCAGTCAATCAGATGGTTAGAGTTGTAAGTTTAGTTTCTCCTATTTCAATAGGAGTTCATACAGATATGAGTAGTGCAGTACAGTATATGTTAGAATCTTGACTTAAAAAACAGTGTTATTAAGTAATTTATCATATATTCATTTTAATAAGACATAAACAGTTGCCTGATTAAATTAATGGTAAGTCTTGTGAGCAGTGGAGGATTCGGTACAAATTGTTTGCTTTGTCCCTAAAATTCTTACTTTTTTGTCAGATAGTTCCTCTACTATATATACATGCTTTTCCTTCTTCAGAGCATATTGCCTAACTATTGCACTCTTTCGTTGCGAACCCACTTTTCTATGGTGGCGGCAAACATTTTTACAAGTTACTTTCATGTTTTATGTCTCATATTCACAAAAATCACTATCATTTTATTGAAAAAATAGAAGGGCGCAGCAACGCGCGCCATTAATGATCTAGTAGAAATGAAAAGACCTCATCATGGGCACACCCTCAAATAACTGTGGGTGGCTCAGGTGAGGAGGGTGGCGATAGGGCTGCGACCGTGTTGTCATTCTTCTCTCCTCTCAGCACATGGCAGAGGGGTGTGCCCACTGCATTGCAGAACAAATGAGAGAACTGGTTCCGTGGCATCCTGTAGCTGCTCCTGGTCCTAAGAAAAACAGAAATATAATCAATTTCCTCTGTTTTTACCCTGTGGTAAAAATGAATATTTGTGTAATGCTTTTGCTTACTGGAAGCGACGTGCACAACTTATGAAAATCTGAAATGAATTGCTCGTCGCAGGGAGGCAGATCTCTGTTATGAGCAGATACTCTCTTCTGCAGCTTGTTCCTGAATAATTCACATGATCATAGTACAGAATGGGTGCTATAAGACAATGTACAAGAAAAACAGATACCACACCAGGGTTGCATGAGCTACCTCAAAATTCTCAGCATAATATGGCATTGAAGAAGGCATAATCTTCATGCTCTCAGTTAGCGTCATGTGCGGTGGAACATTCATCTACAAAGTCACGCGCACCCAGGGTCAAAATCCACTATTGTTTTCACCACAAAATTAGATCAGGCAAGAGGGAAGACAAATTCAAAGTATAATCAGCAAAGCACCATCCACTCTAAACTGAGCAGGTAAATAGTAAATCGAAATCCTTATGAGGTTCTTTGGAAAGCAGACCAAATAGAGCAATACGTAGGCGAAAGTTTAAAGCAGGCTCACTGTGCTTCCCCACTGGTCCTCGATGATGGCCTCTGCACCATGGTCGAGCAGCAGCTCGATGACCTCGGCGTGGCCCTCGCAGGTGAAGATATGCAGCACAGCGCAGTCGTTGGAGTCAAGGAAGTTGAGGCCAGTGCCGTGCGGCCATCGGAGTTGCGGAAGTTGGGGTCAGCGCCCGCGTCAAGGAGCTTGTGTATCCTTCCTCCACGGGAGCCATCCTCCACCTCTCCTCATCTACGGGCAGCCGTCGGAGTGCGGGCTCGACCAGGATGGGTTCCTCGGTTGTCCTCACTGCAGCAGCCGCTCCTACTCTCCTGGCGAAGATCTGTGCCCGATCTGGAATCACGGGAAAGTAACAGTAGTGTGTCCTTCACGGAAAACATCTAACAGCAGGTAGCACATGTTTGATCGAGGTTCCCTAATCCTAGTCGTGTGAGCTGTGATTATTTTGTCAGGGACTCATGGCTGTATATAATTTTCACAAATAGCAGCCCCTATGTGACAACCTGCCTCCAGTGACAAAGCTATAAACTATCTAAGGGACCAAAATGAAGCTTTTGACAATCTGCACAACATTTTTATCTACTACAATGTGACGAAGCTGAGAAATTGTACTTACCAAGATTTCATTGGACCATTCAGGACTTTGACAAAAGATACAAAATTTGCATTCAGCTCCTCCATTTAAGTTCACAAAAGATGAGTGAGACTCGTGTAGCAATTCATATAGATAACGGTAGAATATAGGATGGCACGCTCGTCAGTGTAGAGTGAGTGGCTTCCAGTGGCAGCTTCTTTGGAGGCATTTGTAGCTGCAACTACGTCAATAGCCACGGTATCTGTGAAGAAAGCATGAAGTTAGATGTTTTCCTTAATCATTCAAATTTAATTTGTAGTGTACGAAAACGATTTAATTATGTATCTATTCAGCAGCAATGGTCTGTACAATAATCACGCTGTGCAATAACCTAAATGTACATAATACGATGTGTAAGGCATGAGTATATGTCAGTTGTACGCCATTTTATTCTAAGTAACGACGATAACAAAGTAGTGCAAGAGAGAGCATAAATCCATTTGCAAAGGATAAGAACAGGTAAAAAGGAAAGGTCACATAAACATATATGTTGCAAGCAGGACAAAGCATCAATAAAAAGGGAGGGATTTACCTACATGATCATCTATATACTGCAAGTTACAATAATGCTCTCAGTAAAATCAGTTACCTAACAATTTCCATAAACTATGATAGACTAGTATAATGCCCGTGCGTTGCCACGGGCCATGAATATATTTTTATCAATTGCCAACATAATCAAAATGCATGTAAAAATTTGCATGCATAGAAATTATAGTATGTAACAATGAAAAATAACTTGGCAAAAAAAACAATGAGAAGTAATTGAAATTCACTTTAATGATCCAACTAATTATCTCTTACAACCTAAGATCTTGTATTTGTTTAAGATATTTTATTACAATGTGAGAAATGTTGTCTTTAGCTTCATTGCATGGCATAATGTGAGCCGCATCCTGATTTTGGTGAGTTTTAAATTGTAGGCTACATACAGATCATTTGGTTGGTATTTTTCTTAGAATGACTTGTTCTGCTATGTGGCATTGATGTCAACGTATAGAAGCTCCTCATTTCTATTTTTTGACGAAAAAAGCAACTACTCGTCTCACTCACGCACCGCACAGCTGCCTTCTACTCTGCCCGCACAACCAACCAGCCACCGACTGTCGCCACATCTCATCTCCTCGGTACAGCGTTGCCGCCACCATCTCTCCCAGGCACCTCCCCTCCATGCCATGGCGAAGCCCGCCCACTCCTCTCCCCATCACCTCCCCTCTCATCCATGGCGTCACGAGCCCCCTCCTCTCCCTACCACGACGTGGCCTACCTCCTTCACCCTCCAACAACCTCTCGCCCCGCTACCTCGACACCAAGCTAGCCCACCGATCTAGCATCCTGAGTAGCTGGATTGCCCGGGAGGTGCAAAAGGGACCACAACCCTCTGTTAGTGCCAACCACGTAGTTGACCCATTCATATTTGTTTTCTCCCCTTATTTTGTGCAAAGGAAAACGCTTCCACCCATGCATGCTCGCCGCAGATGCAGGAAATAAGCCCAACTCACACATGCACACACACAAGGTAGCCCCCGATCGACCAACCCGGGGAAAGGATATCTTGCCCATGTCGCCCATGCACTCTCACTCTGCAGGCAAGCTCTTCCAATCTCGCCGCCGCTCCGTATCCCTTGGCTTCCGTTCTTTGTGTCCCCATCTTTCACCACCCCACCTCCCACATCCTCATGTCATTTTCGTCGACAGCCACCCATCATCACCCCCTTCGTTGATGAACTCCTCACCCCGACGAGAGCGCGAAGCCTGATCAGCATATCCATGCCACCATTGGTTGGGTCCACTGATCAAATAGTAGGAAATACAAACTGATTATGCTGGTGAGGTGAAACTAAACCGTTGAAGCGAGACTACCATCTCCCCTTTAATAGTAGAGATAATCTAGCAATCAAAATCAAGAAAAAAATGGGAGCTCAATCTACAAACACGTAGCAGAGAATGCACATTTTTAGGGAGAAACCATGCACCACCTTGACCTCATCTATAGCAATCTAGGAATTCAGGGGAGGGGGTCGAGTGGGAATCACGGGAGGTTACCCATCTCTTGGACATGAGGCGCTAACCCATGTCGAGGGGTCGCGGCAAGGTGCCATCGTGGTGGTGCTTCGGGGGCTGCCACGGCCCGTCCTCCTTGCCGCCACCCACAACAACGTGCCAACGCTTGTCGTTGCATGTACTCTTGGGCGGGACGGTGGGATTGAGATGGATTGGGGGAGCCACGACCTCCCTTGAGTCCTTCCCTGACCTAGGGTTGCGATGGCACCGCCGTCAACGGTCTCGGAGGTCGGCAGAGGAGTACAAAGTTAGGCGGCGGAGGCTGGGAACCCCGGGGATAGTGGCGGTGGCATCCCAAAACCACACCCTAGGATTTCCTAGATGGAGGAAGCAGCTGGATCGAGGAGAAGTGGCGGCATATTTTTCTTTCCTTGTGTAGTTTTAGAGCGGTCTGGTGGTGGTGACGCAAAAAAAGAAAAAAAATCAATGTGAAGGGAGGGAGGGTGGTGAGACAAAAAAAATCGTGGATCATAAGCTATCAAGTAGAGATTTGGTAGGATGTGTCATGTGACATTAATGTGATTAGAGGGCATATGGTAATGTTAATTAATTTAATTTTGATGACGTATGGAAAGATTATTAAGATGATTGAGCGACTTATGGTAAGGTTAATTAATTTAGATTTGATATTTAAAGATTCATTAAAGATTGACCGTGATTGATTTTTTTATATAGGGACATTACTAAATAACTTATGACCGCATGGAAATTTCAGATTTGTTTTCCATTGTGTGGGAGGTAAAGCAAAAACCAGAGGAATAGGGTGGTGGAAGGTGATGCGAAAAACCCGAGACGAAATAGGTGGCGGTGGAAGGAGGGACGAAAAAAAAACAGACAAAGGTGGGAGGACAAACGAAAAAAAACTATGAAACACCGGCTAACAAGTCCCCAATTAGGAGTAGATATCAGTTTATCATGATTTAGATGTTAATTTCCTTAAAGTCCGTTATTTATTTACCTAAAATCTGTTATTTGTTTCCTAAAACAAATTGCACTAATGAGAGGGATCGGTTGATTTGGATAAGTTAGGAAAGTTAGATTAAAATCTATTATTTGTTTCCTAAAAATCCGTTAGTTGTTTCCTAAAACAAATTGCACTAATAAGAGGGGTCGATTGATTTGGATAACTTAAGAAAGTTAGACCGTGATTTGTTATATGTTAGGAAAGTCCCGATTTGTAATAAAGAGTGGAAAGAAAAATAAACCGATGGACCGGAGTGGGAGGGGTGGTGGGAGGATAGACGAAAAAAACAATACGAAAGTGGAGGACGAAAAAATCGTGGATGCCATTCTACCAACGGAGCATTTAGGAGTAGAGATATCCAATTCTCAATTGTTTAAACCTAGTTTATTTTAAACATTCATATTCAGATTATAGTTAATAGTTGCATTAGCCAGGAACTAAGTCTTCAATCCACACATCAATCAATGATCTCAGGAGTAAGTAGAAGTTTACCCTCAAAGCGAAGACAAAATATTCACATGACATCATCGAATTCTTTGTCCAATCTTCATCATCCACTTCTTTTCCGCTCTTTTCTGTTTCTTCTCCATTGGTTATTGGCTCGGATGATGCGGTGACATATCGCTAGAACCATGCTTCCTGATCCTCAATTCTTCTCTCCTTAGCCCTTACCTGAGGCGATCAAATAGCATCAGCTTTACACAACTTGCAAATAAGATGTGAACTACAGTACACCCATTTAATGAATGTGTTGATACAATAAACATGAGAACAGATGGGGAGGAGCTTAGAACAGATCCGTCTGCTCGTTGACCTCCTAGCTCCGGGAGTCGTCCAATGCAAATCAAGTGAAATTACGAAGCAATGTTACTTGGATGAAAGAACAGTAGTAAAAAATTCAGATGCCTTAGATTGAAGAATAGAGATACTTCTAATCATAATTTGGCATGCAACCTAGAGTAGCCCATATGTTCAATATAAGTGCTTGCATTACCTCATAGGATCCTTTTTGATACTCATTCAGAAAGTTGGAGGCAATAACTGTCCAAAAAGATCCAGCTTCTCCTGAAACATTTATAGAAACATCACGCTGCTGGCACCCTGATTTTTACTGATTTTTTGTCTGAAACATCCTTTTAAACCGGCCATCTCCAGCATTTCCTCGCAAATATATGTGCTATCACGCTATAGGTGAGTGGTTCGAGTTACCGAAAGAAAATACATCAAGGTCTGCAATTAAGAAAAATGCACGTGTAGCCATCCAAAGAAGGCAGTACTTGTTCAAGTACGATGCTAATTATAAACCAATAGAACCCCATAGCACGACCTTGAGTCTGTTTGGAAACGACTGCAGCTAGCTTCACCAGAAGAGAAAGAAAATACTTTCTGTACTAACTGGAAGGCCGACTTCACGTACTATACTAAATGGTTTATAATTAAAACTAAAAAGGAACTAATATGCTGGGACAAATCACAGTACTTTGCTGGATGCGAATTAGTATATTAAATCCCAGTGCTGCTGTTGCATACCTTGCAAGCAGAGGCTTGCTTGTCCCGGTTTCACAGGTCCAGAGTTCAGTACGTCTGCATGCCCCCTGATCAGCTGCGTTGCTCTGCATGCCCGGTGAACAGATGAGTTGCTCGTACATCTGCATGCACTGATTTGAGTGCTAGAAGATGGGGTGGGGTGGGGTGGGGCGGGCTGAAAGCATCCTGTTGGCGGCGGCCACTTCAATATGGTGGAAGACGACGACAGCGGGAGACAGCGTGATCCGGCAGAAGAGGCCGTGGTTGCGGCAGCTGCGGCGCGAAGGAAGACGGCGTGATCCGGGCAAGAGACGACGTGATCTGGGCGACAGCTGTGGCGGATGCGCAAGCATGATGCGGCGGTCATGATCCTGCGCGGGGAGCCGGGGAAGGAAAATGGGCTTCGATGGCGGACGGCCGGCGAGGGCGAGGTCCTTCTGTTCAATGCGTGATTGATGCACGATTGATTAGCGCATGTGGCGGCGGCGGTGTCTCCTCTGGAGGTCGGCGGCGGTGATCCCTTACGCCCGCGGTGTCTCCTCTGGTAGATCGGCGGCTTCGATCCCGGAGGTCGGCGACGTCGATTCCTGTAAGTCGGCGACAACAAGATCGCGGCAGCAAGAGACGCCGATCCTAGACGTCGGCGGCGGCGTCTCCTCTAGGAGGGAGTTCTGTACGAGGGGATCGAGGGGAGCGGCCGGTTGTTTTTTCTAGTTGTCTGTTTTTTTAGGGGTGAGGGGGAGACGAAATTAAACCGGATGAAAAAAAACCCTGGATGCTATTCTACCAAGTGAGCAATTAGGAGTAGAGACGGATTCCAGTTTCGACTATTTAGTAGCTCCCACCACATCGTATAGAGTTTAGTAGCTCCCAAAATATTTAGAAGCCAACTTGCTAGCACAAGCATCCTCGAATGGCTTCTCATTTAATTACCCCAATTCCTTTATCCCAAGATACCATCCAACATCAATTTCAGGGTGCCCCTGGAATAACAATTTGGATATAACATCAATCGACCAGCGGACGGGTGCCTCAAATTTTCAAATTTAGCACACCCATATATGTAACTTATATGCATAATATGCTCACAGAAAGCTCATGTATCTAGAATGTATATATTATATCAGTTTAGGGTTGTGTGAGAAAACCTTGACCATCTTTTCTATGACCACCTCGAGGTCATCATCTCCGCTATCAGGCCATGCCCTGGTGTCGGTGTCAAATCCGACATATCTCGTAGTAGGGGTCCTAAGCTAGGCGTCTTGGAGCGATGGTAACATGGACACATGATTTTACCTAGGTTCGGGCTCTCTCAAGGAGATAATACCCTACGTCATGTTTTTGATTGTATTGATATGGGGATAGTACATAGTACATGTAGCTACCACGAGAATGTTGTAATGAATATGAGATTGTCTATTGACTAGCCTGGCCTCGGTTTATATAATGCACTGGAGGCCTAGGGTTTAGAAGAGTCCTTGTCTTGTGCGCCATGTCTTGGTGAGTCTTCCTTGTATGCATCATGGGCTGTCCAAAGTGGCCCATTAGTAAACCGTCCTAGGGGTCCTCGGTCCGACTCACTGGTCGGGAGACGACGTGGTGAGTACCCCCTAGTCTAGGACACCATCATTAGCCCCCTGAACCGGTCTTCAAGTTGGGGACGCTCCCCGGTTCTTCCGAACTGTTCTTTGTCTTCAGCCGTCGGTCTTGAAAACTGGTTCAACAAATCTTCCCATCTCTGATCTTGAGAATCGCCGAGGTGTATCCGAAGAGTTCACTCGTCGGGCATCCGAGGAGCCCCTTTAATTTCTCGGCCTTTATCAATGCCTTATTATTTTTTACGCCACACCTCGGGTTTGAAGTGTTTTCCGTGCGGCAGTGTCCTCTTGCGTCCGAGCTCCAACGCCGAACTGCATCCAAGGTGTCTTTTTTGCAGCCGAGCTCCAACGCTGGTCGGCATTCGAGCTCCAACGCCGGACTGCATCCGAGGTATCTCCAATCTTGAGCTTTACACTGGACTGCTTCCAAGATCCAACGCCGGACTGCTTCCGAGCTCCAATGCCGGTCGGCATCCGAGGTGTCATTGATTACCTCGGTCTCTAAAAATTTGAAGGAGTTCATTCGAGCTTAAATACCAGAATAGTCTTTTATGGAGCCAGCCATTCCCATCCGAGCTTTATGTCGAACAACTTCCGAGGTGGTGCACCATCTCGGTCTCGGGCTGTTTTTTGCGGAATTTAGTTTCAATCGCCGCAATTTATTTACTACCGAGATGTATAGCCAGTAGTCCCCAATACTTGGGTTGGGCAACATGGCCGACCCTAGGATCGATTTTTGTTTGACACAATTTATGTGTAGTGATTCTATGTATCCTAGTACTTTACATCATTAATACTCGTATCCGCATTGTACAAGACTTTGTTGACCGACCATTGGCTTCAACCTCCTCGGCCAGTAGCCGAGGAGTGTTTGTCCTACTTTATAAAGCCTTTATAAGGGCAAAGATTTACGGCAAACAAGGCAATCCGGCCACATGGTTTTATAAACAAAGGTACATGGAGAGATATGTTATATTACTATTAACGTAAGAAACATCTTCTGGGAAAAATAGTTCCTTTATAAGTTCCTTTTTCCCAGGCTATCATGTTGACCATGATCATGAAACCTCACCTCCGAGCAATATGGGAGGAAAATACTGAGGATTTAGTTTGGGGAAAGTTCCCGAACTCCGTGGTCTTTAATGAACCTAAATTTTCACTTCTGTCATTGCCGACCAATTATATTCTTAAGATGGCTAGCTTTTGGCTTCACTCAGTCTAAGGTACTAAACCGGATGACCCGGAAGTAACAATCACAGAGGTACTCCCTTTACCCCCTAGCCGAACAATCGGGAACGTAGGGGTATGCACAGGAGCCAGGCAACCCAACTTGGCCAAAATCTCAAGTCAAATTGATGCATATTTATGGCTTTATAACGATGATTACGGAAGGCAGCACTCGCATATTGAATACAAATGCTTTTATGCTATATGCTATTTTGACTCCTTTGTGACTGTTTATCATTTGAGATTGGCCCATCGTCGGCTTCTACCCCTTTGTAAATGCTACGCAGGGCGTTTCCACAGTAACAAGACAACCCTTATCCGACGTCTCTGTGCACGGAGGCGGTTGTGTTAGCGAAAACGAGGAAATAAGATATCTAGGCTTTATAACTTTCACTTAGCCCTAGGAGCTTAAAGTTTGGGAGGCCAGTTACTAGCCCCGGTTGGTGTTCGGGGTCAGCCGAGGTCAAGCCATTAACACTCCGACCAAATTTATAAAAGGCCCACGGGGTAACCTCTATCGGTCTAAAGTTTGACAGAGTCATCGGGTCGCTGACCAGTTTGCGCTCATTGTGACAGTCAGTTTTCGGCTTTCTCCACTGAGGTACTTGACCAGTTAAATCGGAAGTACAATCGCAGTGGTTCTCCCTTTGCACACCTAGCCGAACAAAGCGGAATGTAGGAGCCAATCATAGGAGCAGGGCAACCCAACTATTGACCGAAGACACAATTTGAAACTGATGCATACAAAGCAATATCTGAGAATGTTTTGACGAAGACTGCTCGGAGTACCTTGGCTTTTGGTGGGTTTGGCTCTAGTCAGAGTCACCCGTTGATATTGCCGATACTTTAAAAGCATCCGATGTTGTACTACGAGAGCTCTGTTGGAGACACATAGTATCCCCCGAGACTCAGGTTGGGTGCGGCCGACCAACCTGAGGATCGAATCTCCTCGGGAACTAGTCCAGATGTCATGTGCGTTTCACCAACACCGAGGTGTAGGTTGGCAGGAAAGATACCGAGCTGTAGGTCGGAAAAGATCTTCCAAGCTGAATTATTACGTAGGGCACCTTGGTCATGAGGATGTCCTGCCTCCTAAAAGAAAAACATACAAATAGCTTAAAAGTTCCATAAGCTCGAAAAGCCAAAAAACTTATGTAAAAACTTTGACATCCGAACTAAATCAAGTTTTTTGGTGCCAATCCAAAATTGGTCTTAAAATTAATACGTGCTTCAGTCGTGCTTTAACATGATACATCCAATATCCGGACTCCAAGCGGGCCAGCCTTTGGCTTCAACCTCCATATCCCGAAGGCGGAGCGTTTCTTCGAGGCCTGTTTAGCAAACTAAACTCGAGCGGCTTTAGAAAGAAACCAGGCTATCCGGCTATCGACCACACACTAGTGTCGGAAAAAGGAGTAATAGAAAAAGACTTTGCAACAACCAGGAAGAAAACACATTTATTATAAAACGTCTCATAAAAATTTAAGAGCCCCCGGTTAAATCGGGTAAAGAAATTTCTAACAAACAAAGTTTTTAACAAACATTTTTTTGTTTAACAAAAAATATAGTGTTTGGTTGAACTGAACAAAAAGTAAAATTGCAAAGAGAGCTGAGCATGAAAACGACTTAGCTGGTTGATGTGCTCGGTGTGGTCCGGGGTTGTGACGGGACGGAGATGTAGTCCTCGGCCTGTCTGAGGTCCCAAGCCCCAAGCCCGAGGTAATCGAGCGGAGAGCTCGGGTCGAGAAGTGGCAACACAACACGGTTGCTATGGCGAGGCGAAGCCCCCGGTCGAGCCGAGGAGACAGCGTAGTTCGGCAGCGTGACGGCGAAGGCCCCAGTTATCATGGGAAAAGAAAGTGTTTTTAACAAATAAACTTTTTTATTTAACCCAAATATAATGCTTGGTTGAACCGAACAAAAAATAAAAATTGAAAAAAGTTGAGCATGAAAGCGACTTACCTGGTTAATGTGCTCAATATTGATGACATGGGCCAAGCTTGCGGATCGAGGTCCCAACCCCCAAGTCAGTCCCGAGGTGACCGAGCGAAGCTCTTGACGAAGTGGCGATGCAACGCGGTTGCTGCGGCAAGGCGAAGCCCCCGATCCAGCTAACATGATGAAGTTGGTCGACCATTGACGCCGAAGTCCCCGGAGCAGGTTGATGAAGAGATGGTGCGGGGATGCCGACACAGGGCAGCGCACCAAGGTGATGACTGATGACCCACAAGTATAGGGGATCTATCGTAGTCCTTTCGATAAGTAAGAGTGTCGAACCCAACGAGGAGCAGAAGGAAATGACAAGCGGTTTTCAGCAAGGTATTCTCTGCAAGCACTGAAATTATCGGTAACAGATAGTTGTATGATAAGGTAATTCATAACGGGTAACAAGTAACGAGTGTAACAAAGGTGCAGCAAGGTGGCCCAATCCTTTTTGTAGCAAAGGACAAGCCTGGACAAACTCTTATATAAAGCAAAGCGGTCCCGAGGACACATGGGAATTTCTGTCAAGCTAGTTTTCATCATGCTCATATGATTCGCGTTCGTTACTTTGATAATTTGATATGTGGGTGGACCGGTGCTTGGGTGCTGCCCTTACTTGGACAAGCCTCCCAATTATGATTAACCCCTCTCGCAAGCATCCGCAACTACGAAAGAAGAATTAAGATAAATCTAACCATAGCATGAAACATATGGATCCAAATCAGCCCCTTACGAAACAACGCATAAACTAGGGTTTAAGCTTTTGTCACTCTAGCAACCCATCATCTACTTATTACTTCCCAATGCCTTCCCCTAGGCCCAAATAATGGTGAAGTGTCATGTAGTGGACATTCACATAACACCACTAGAGGAGTGACAACATACATCTTATCAAAATATCGAACGAATACCAAATTCACATGATTACTTATAACAAGACTTATCCCATGTCCTCTGGAACAAACGTAACTACTCACAAAGCATATTCATGTTCATGATCAGAGAAGTATTAATTATCATTAAGGATCTGAACATATGATCTTCCACCAAGTAAACCAACTAGCATCAACTACAAGGAGTAATCAACACTACTAGCAACCCACAGGTACCAATCTGAGGTTTTGAGACTAAGATGGGATACAAGAGATGAACTAGGGTTTGGAGAGGAGATGGTGCTGGTGAAGATGTTGATGGAGATTGACCCCCTCTCGATGAGAGGATCGTTGGTGATGACGATGGCTTCGATTTCCCCCTCCGGGAGGGAAGTTTCCCCGGCAGAACAGCTCCGCCGGAGCCCTAGATTGCTTCTGCCCAGGTTCTGCCTCGAGACGGTGGCGCTTCGTCCCGAAATCTCTCTTCTAATTTTTTCCAGCTCAAAACCCTCCATATAGCAGAAGATGGGCATCGAAGGGCTGCCAGGGGGCCCACAAGCCACAGGGGCGCGCCCAGGGCGCGCCCCCAGGCTTGTGGCCTCCTGGTGGGTCCCCTCTAGTATTTCTTTCGCCCAATATTTTTTATATATTCCAAAATAATTCTCCGTAACTTTTCAGGACTTTTGGAGTTGTGCAGAATAGGTCTCTCATATTTGCTCCTTTTCCAGTCCAGAATTCCAGCTGCCGGCATTCTCCCTCTTCATGTAAACCTTGTAAAATAAGAGAAAAAAGGCATAAGTGTTGTACCATAATGTGTAATAACAGCCCATAATGCAATAAATATCAATATAAAAGCATGATCCAAATGGACGTATCAACTCCCCCAAGCTTAGACCTCGCTTGTCCTCAAGCGAAAGCCGAAATCGATAAAGATGTCCACATGTTTAGAGATAGAGGTGTCAATAAAATAAAATACGGACATGAAGGCATCATGATCATCTTTAGAACAGTAACATATATTGACATATAATTTCTTATGCTAAAGTGACAATTCATTCACAAGGTAAAGTATGAATCAGAAACTTTATTGAAAACTAACAAACTATGATCTCGGTCATTGAAGCAATTGCAATTTATCATAACATCGGAAAGAGTCAATATAAGAGCTTTTCAGCAAGTTCACATACTCAACTATCATTTAGTCTTTTACAATTTCTAACACTCACGCGATACTTATGAGATGAAAGTTTCAATCGGACACAGAGAAAGATAGGGGCTTATAGTTTCGCCTCCTAACTATTTACCTCAAGGGTAATGTCAACAGAAATAACTCATGATCACCCACATCCGAGTGGATATATGTGTCTAGATCATTCCCTAACACATGACGCTTGCCCAGAGAGAAAGGTGAAATATAGGAAGTGGTGAAGATCACCGTGACTCTTGCATAAAGGTAAGTATTAGAAAGTAAAAGTAACATATAGGCCCTTCGCAGAGGGAAGCAGAGGTTGTCATGCGCTTTTATAGTTGGATGCGCAATCTCTTAATGCAAAAGAACGTCACTTTATATTGCCGCTTGTGATAAAGAACTTTATTATGCAGTCTGTCGCTTTTATTTCTTCCATATCACAAGTTCGTATAAAGTTTGTTTTCCTCACACCAATAGATCATACATATTTAGGGAGCAATTGTTTTATTGCTTGCACTGATGACAACTTACTTGAAGGATCTTACTCAATCCATAGGTAGGTATGGTGGACACTCATGGCAAAACTGGTTTAAGGGTGTTTGGATGCACAAGTAGTATCTCTACTTGGTGCGGAAGTTTTGGCTAGTATGAGGTGGATGCAAGCGTCACATGTTAGAGGATCCATGACAATATAACTTCTATTCGGAAATAAGCAAACATAACTCATTATGTTGTCTTCCTTGTCCAGCATCAACTTTTTAGCATATAATATTTTGATGAGTGCTCACAATCACAAAAGATGTCCAAGATAGTATATTTATATGTGAGACCTCTCCCTCTTTATTACTTCCTATTAATTGCAACAATGACCAAAACTATGTTTGTCAACTAACAACAAGTTTTATGCGACATACTTCTTATATGTGAAGTCATCACTCCCCATAAGGTCATCATATATACTCTTTGCTTTTATTCGATTCTTCTTTTTATTTCTTTTTCCCAAGATCATAGCAAGCAAGCAAAGCCCTCAACTTAAAACTAATTTTTATTATATAACTCTCGGACTCGATTACATAGGGGGGACATAAAGCAAAACTCAAAGATAGATCACACTAAAACTTTATTCTACTAGATCAAGATATAACCAAAAGGATCGAATTAAGAAAACGATAAAAGTAAAAGATGTGATGGTGATACGATACCGGGGCACCTTCCCCAAGCTTGGCACAAGCCAAGGGGAGTGCCCATACCCATGTGTTTAGTTGTCTTTCTTCGGAGGTGGTGATATTGGAGTTGTTGATGAGGTTGGAGGCTTGTCCTCTGTCTTCCAAGGCATAGGCTCACCATCGTAAAAAGATGAACGAGTCTCCAGGATCCTCAAATCTGCAGCCAAACTCATTCTCTTAAATCTCTATTCATACTCACAGTTCTGGTTTTGCAGGTCATAGATCTGGGCTTGGAGATGCTCGATTTTCTCGTAAAGCTTGAAGATGTCCTCCCCGATGTCCTTGGCGTCTAGCTTGTGCTTATGGGTAAACTCCGTGATCATCATGTGATTGGCATTGAGTCCACGTTCCACCATCCCTTGACACTTGAAGACTTGCTGCTCCATTGCTTCGAGCCTTGTCTCCATGCTTCCGTTCTTCTTTGGCTCCTCAACATCACGGATGTGCAGCACCCCTCATGCATCTCAATGGTTTGAGGGTGTCGCAAGACCTCCGCAAGGTAGGGGTTGATGACCTTCTCGAAGAACTTGTCCTTCAAAGCACTTGGGGATGTCATGGCGATCTAGATCTGTCCGGAAAGCAACAACAAACAAGAACAGAGGATTTTTCCGTGGTACGGTGGTCAAAACCCTCGGGAGATTATATAATGAATTTTTACCGACCTAAAGGAGTATACCACAAGAAAATGGAGTCCGGAGGGTACACGGGGCGGCCACAAGCCACAGGGGCGCGCCCAGGGGGGTAGGGCGCGTCCCCCTGGCTTGTCGCCTCCTCGTGCACTTTTCGGACTACTTTAAATTTTCCTAATTTATTAAATATTCCAAAACGGAGAAAAATTGCTATTGGAAAAGTTTTGGGGTCGGTTTACTTACCGTACCACATACCTACTCCTTTTCAGAGTCTGAAACGTTCTGGTAGACATCCCTTATGTACTCCTCCGGGGTTATGGTATTAATAATATTGGTTTCTACATTTACGGGAGTACCTGCGATATAATGTTTGATTCTTTGCCCGTTTACCGTCTTTGGGTTAGTGCCTTCGGCGTTGTTGATCTTGATGGCACCGGAACGATATACTTCCTCGACAATGTAAGGCCCTTCCCATTTAGAGAGAAGTTTTCCTGCAAAAAATCATAAACGAGAATTGTATAGCAATACATGGTCACCTACATTGAATTCGTGCTTTTGTATCCTTTTATCATGCCATCTCTTAACCTTTTGTGTAAACAACTTGGCATTCTCATAGGCCTGGGTTCTCCACTCATCAAGTGAGCTAATATCAAATAACCTCTTCTCACCAGCAAGTTTGAAATCATAGTTGAGCTCTTTGATTGCCCAATAAGCTTTATGTTCTAGTTCTAGAGGTAAGTGACATGCTTTACCATAGACCATTTTATATGGAGACATACCCATAGGGTTTTTGTAAGCAGTTCTATAAGCCCATAATGCATCATCAAGTTTCTTAGACCAATTCTTTCTAGATCTATTAACAGTCTTTTGCAAGATCAATTTAATTTCTCTATTGCTTAATTCTACTTGACCACTACACTGAGGATGATATGGAGATACAATTCTATGATTAACATCATACTTAGCAAGCAATTTACAGAAAGCACCATGAATAAAGTGTGAACCACCATCAGTCATTAAATATCCAGGGACTCCAAATCTAGGGAAAATAACTTCCTTAAGCATTTTAATAGAAGTGTTATGATCAACACTACTAGTTGGAATAGCTTCTACCCACTTAGTAACATAATCAACAGCAACTAGAATATGGGTATACCCGTTGGTCTTTGGAAAAGGTCCCATATAATCAAAACCCCAAACATCAAATGGTTCAATAACAAGTGAGTAATTCATAGGCATTTCCTGACGTCTACTAATATTACCAATTCTTTGACATTCATCACAAGACAAGACAAACTTACGAGAATCCTTGAAGAGAGTAGGCCAATAAAAACCAGATTGTAATACCTTGTGTGCAGTTCTATCTCCAGCGTGGTGTCCTCCGTAGGCCTCGGAGTGACACTTGTGTAGGATCTATTCCTATTCATGCTTAGGTACACAACGTCTAATAACACCATCTACTCCTTCTTTATAAAGGTGTGGATCATCCCAAAAGTAATGTCTTAAATTATAGAAGAACTTTTTCTTTTGTTGGTATGTGAAACTAGGTGGTATAAATTTAGCAACAATGTAATTAGTATAATCAGCATACCATGGAGCATTGTGTGAAGCATTTATGACAGCTAATGGTTCATCAAGAAAGCTATCATCAATAGGTTGTGGGTCATCAAGAACATTCTCTAACCTAGACAAGTTATCTGCTACGGGGTTCTCAGCACCCTTTCAATCAACAATATGCAAATCAAATTCTTGTAGCAAGAGAACCCATCTAATAAGTCTAGGTTTAGCATCTTTCTTTTCCATAATATTTAATAGCAGCATGATTAGTGTCAACAGTAACTTTGGAATCGACAATATAAGATCTGAACTTATCACATGCAAACACAACAGCTAAAAATTCCTTTTCAGTAGTAGCATAGTTTCTTTGAGCACTGTCTAGAGTTTTACTAGCATAATGGATAACATTCAATTTCTTATCAACTCTTTGTCCTAGAACAGCACCAACAACATAATCACTAGCGTCACACATGATTTCAAAGGGTAGGTTCCAATCAGGTGGTTGAACAACAGGTGCAGTGATCAAGGCTTTCTTAAGAATTTCAAATGCTTCTATGCAATCATCATCAAAAACGAATGGAACATCTTTTTGCAGGAGATTAGTGAGGGGCCTAGAAATCTTAGAGAAGTCTTTAATAAACCTCCTATAGAAACCAGCATGACCAAGGAAACTTCTTATACCTTTGATATCCGTAGGACACGGCATTTTTTCAATAGCATCAACTTTAGCTTTATCAACTTCAATACCTCTTTCGGAGATTTTGTGTCCCAAGACAATACCCTCATTAACCATAAAGTGGCACTCCTCCCAATTCAAGACAAGATTAGTTTCTTCACATCTCTGCAGAACTCGATGAAGGTTGCTCAAACAATCATCAAAAGAAGTTCCGTAAACGGAGAAATCATCCATGAAAACCTCAACAATCTTTTCACAAAAGTTAGGGAATATAGAAGTCATACATCTTTGAAAGGTAGCAGGTGCATAGCATAAACCAAAAGGCATATGTCTATAAGCAAAGGTACCGAAAGGACAAGTAAAAGTGGTATTCTCTTGGTCCTCTTTTGACACAGGTATTTGAGAGAAACCAGAATAACCGTCTAGAAAGCAAAAGTGTGTGTATTTGGATAGTCTTTCTAGCATTTGATCAATAAAATGTCGAGCGTAATGATCTTTCCTAGTAGCTTTATTTAATTTCCTAAAATCAATTACCATTCTATATCCCGTAACAATTCTTTGCGAGATCAATTCATTTTTATCATTGGGAACAACGGTAATACCTCCCTTCTTAGGGACACAATGAACGGGACTAACCCATCTACTATCAGCAATAGGATAAATTAAACCTGCCTCCAGAAGCTTTAATATTTCATTTCTTACCATTTCTTTCATTTTAGGATTTAACCGTCGTTGGTGATCAACAACTGGTTTAGCACCAGGCTCCATATTAATTTTATGCTGACATAGAGTGGGACTAATGCCCTTAAGATCATCAAGAGTATATCCAATAGCAGCACGATGCTTCTTCAGAGTTTTCAATAATCTCTTTTCTTCATGCTCTGAAAGGTTAGCATTAATAATAACAGGATATATCTTCTTTTCATCAAGATAAGCATATTTTAGAGTATCCAGTAATTGTTTAAGCTCAAACACGGGATCACCCTTGGGTGGACGAGGATCCCCAAGAATCTCAACAGGCAAGTTGTGTTTCAAAATAGGATGCTAATCAAAGAAAATCTTATCTATTTCATTCCTTTCATTCATATGCATATCGTTTTCATGGTCTAGGAAATATTGTTCTAAAGGATCAGTAGGAGGCAAAGCAATAGAAGCAAGACCAATAATTTCATCCTTACTAGGCAATTCTTTATCATGGGGTTGTCTACGAAATTTAGAGAAATTAAACTCATGGGATACATCCCCAAAACTTACAGTAACAGTTTCTTTCTCACAATCTATCTTAGCATTAATAGTATTCAAGAAAGGCCTACCAAATATAATGGGACAAAAATCATCTTGTGGGGAACCAAGAACAAGAAAATCAGTAGGATATTTTATTTTCCCACACAAGACTTCAACATCTCTAACAATCCCAATTGGTGATATAGTATCTCTATTAGCAAGCTTGATAGTAACGTCAATATCTTCTATTTCAGCAGGTGCAATATCATTCATAATTTCTTGGTATAAAGTAAAGGGAATTGCACTCACACTAGCACCCACATCACATAAGCCATGATAACAATGATCTCCTATTTTAACAGAAACAACAGGCATGCCAACAATAGGTCTGTGTTTATCTTTAGTATAAGGTCTTGCAATTCTAGCAGCTTCATCACAGAAATGAATAACATGCCCATCAATATTATCAACCAAGAGATCTTTAACCATAGCAATACTAGGTTCAACTTTAATTTGTTCAGGGGGTGTAGGTGTTCTAACATAGCTCTTACGAACCACAGTTGAAGCTTTGGCATGATCCTTTATTCTAACAGGGAAAGGTGGTTTTTCAATATAAGCAGTAGGAATAACAGGATCAACAATATAAGTAATGGTTTCTTCTTCAACTTTAATAGGTTCAACTACTTTCACTTCAATGGGAGGATGATATTTAAACCACTTCTCCTTAGGGAGATCAACATGAGTAGCAAGTGATTCACAGAAAGAAGCTACTATCTCAGAGTCAAGTCCATATTTACTGTTAAATTCACGAAAAGCATCGGTATCCATAAAAGATTTAACACAATCAAACTTAAGGTTTATACCTGACTCCTTACCTTCGTCGAGCTCCCAATCTTCAGAGTTGCGTTTAATTCTTTCCAATAAGTCCCATTTGAATTCAATAGTCTTCTTCATAAAGGAACCAGTACAAGAAGTATCGAGCATGGATTGATCATTACGAGAAAGCCGAGCATAAAAATTCTGAATAATAATTTCTCTTGAGAGCTCATGATTGGGGCATGAATATAACATTGACTTAAGCCTCCCCCAAGCTTGAGCGATACTTTCTCCTTCACGAGGCCAAAAATTATAAATATAATTCCGATCATGATGAACCAGATGCATAGGATAAAACTTCTGATGAAATTCCATTTTCAATCGGTTGTAGTTCCATGATCCAGTATCATCACATAGCCTATACCATGTCAACTCCTTCTCCTTCAATGATAAAGGGAAGACCTTCTTCTTGACTTCATCCTCGGGCAAACCTGCAAGCTTAAATAATCCACAAACTTCATCCACATAGATTAGATGCAAATCAGGATGTAATGTTCCATCTCCTGCATAAGGATTAGCTAGCAGTTTCTCTATCATACCTGAAGGAATTTCATAATAAATATTTCAGGTTGAGGGGCAACTCTTTGTTCTTCCGGTCGAGGTGAAGATACCCCGAACAAGCCCCTCAAAGGATTATTTTCCATAGTAACAAGTGACAGTAAATTTCAGCACACTATATAAAATTTTCCTTACCAAATTGCACTCACCAAAGGCGCTTCACTCCACGGCAACGGCGCCAGAAAAGAGTCTTGATGACCCACAAGTATAGGGGATCTATCGTAGTCCTTTCGATAAGTAAGAGTGTCGAACCCAATGAGGAGCAGAAGGAAATGACAAGCGGTTTTCAGCAAGGTATTCTCTGCAAGCACTGAAATTATCGGTAACAGATAGTTGTATGATAAGGTAATTCGTAACGGGTAACAAGTAACGAGTGTAACAAAGGTGAAGCAAGGTGGCCCAATCCTTTTTGTAGCAAAGGACAAGCCTGGACAAACTCTTATATAAAGCAAAGCGGTCCCGAGGACACATGGGAATTTCTCTCAAGCTAGTTTTCATCATGATCATATGATTCACGTTCGTTACTTTGATAATTTGATATGTGGGTGGACCGGTTCTTGGGTGCTGCCCTTACTTGGACAAGCCTCCCACTTATGATTAACCCCTCTCGCAAGCATCCGCAGCTACGAAAGAAGAATTAAGATAAATCTAACCATAGCATGAAACATATGGATCCAAATCAGCCCCTTACGAAACAACGCATAAACTAGGGTTTAAGCTTCTATCACTCTAGCAACCCATCATCTACTTATTACTTCCCAATGCCTTCCCCTAGGCCCAAATAATGGTGAAGTGTCATGTAGTGGACATTCACATAACACCACTAGAGGAGAGACAACATACATCTTATCAAAATATCGAACGAATACCAAATTCACATGATTACTTATAACAAGACTTATCCCATGTCCTCAGGAACAAACGTAACTACTCACAAAGCATATTCATGTTCATGATCAGAGAAGTATTAATTATCATTAAGGATCTGAACATATGATCTTCCACCAAGTAAACCAACTAGCATCAACTACAAGGAGTAATCAACACTACTAGCAACCCACATGTACCAATCTGAGGTTTTGAGACTAAGATTGGATACAAGAGATGAACTAGGGTTTGGAGAGGAGATGGTGCTGGTGAAGATGTTGATGGAGATTGACCCCCTCTCGATGAGAGGATCGTTGGTGATGACGATGGCTTCGATTTCCCCCTCTGGGAGGGAAGTTTCCCCGGCAGAACAGCTCCGCCGGAGCCCTAGATTGCTTCTGCCCAGGTTCTGCCTCGAGACGGTGGCGCTTCGTCCCGAAAGCTCTCTTCTAATTTTTTCCAGGTCAAAACCCTTCATATAGCAGAAGATGGGCACCGGAGGGCTGCCAGGGGGCCCACAAGCCACAGGGGCGCGCCCTGGGGGGTAGGGCACGCCCCCAGGCTTGTGGCCTCCTGGTGGGTCCCCTCTAGTATTTCTTTCGCCCAATATTTTTTATATATTCCAAAATAATTCTTCGTAACTTTTCAGGACTTTTGGAGTTGTGCAGAATAGGTCTCTCATATTTGCTCCTTTTCCAATCCAGAATTCCAGCTGCCGGCATTCTCCCTCTTCATGTAAACCTTGTAAAATAAGAGAAAAAAGGCATAAGTATTGTACCTTAATGTGTAATAACATACTATAATGCAATAAATATCAATATAAAAGCATGATGAAAAATGGACGTATCAATGACACAATACGGTCGACGGAGGCGAGACGACGTCAGCGCTTCGAGGTGACCGCGTTACATGGTCGAAGTCAATTACCTGCGCACATAATATAGTGTAAGTCAAAAGTAATAACAAATAAAGATAAAAACAATTCTTCTACTTAGATAATTTAAGTGAAGCAAATAATTAGAAAATATATAGCCTGTGAGCCAAGGTCGGCAGAGGCGGGACGACGACGTCGGCTCACCGAGGTAGTGGCAGCGCGTAGTCGAGGTCGGTTATCTGGCGCGAGGTCGATGTCGACATAGGTCAAAAATTCGCGAAAGGCTGGCTAGACCGACGTCACGCACGAACGTCGATAGAATATCTCTGCAAAAATAATGCAGTACAAACCAACAGAAAATATTATGTGTAATAATCTTACACGCTAAAGGAATGGCTAGGAGAAATAAAACCTGTTTCAGGGTAGCAGACCGACGCCAATAAATTGATCTGTAGTGAAATAGCCTCAACTAGCATCAGAAATTAGATCGCATTGGCCTTTATGTGAAGTAGCACCGATTGATCTAGTAATCACGTAGTATTAGTTGGACTAGTAGTCATCATCGATATACGTGGAGACAGGCCGCAAAACTAGCACTAAATGCTAAACCTTTTAGCAAGCAAAGGACACTACTTCCTCCATCCGGGTTTATTGGGCCTCCTGGTAGAAACTCAGGTACCAAGAAAAGAAGTTAATGTTGATGGCTCGTGATTTAACGCTGAGAATGCATTGTTCCAAGAACGTCAACAAGCAACCAGAGCAACTCATAATTACGGCATGCAGCCGGTGGCCCGCTTAGTTTTTTCACTTGGCCAATCACGCTCACATCTAGCACTAGATGAGCACTATTGGGTGGTGCATGCAGTTAATGACGCGGCTGACTAACCAATCATGCGCGCATGCAGCGGAAGAATCGAGGGAAATTTACTGCAAATGTTTAGGGGCCTTACAAAAATGGAACACGGTTAGTTTGCTGAGAGGCCCAATAAACCCAGACGGAGGGAGTATTAATGAACGATCAGCGGCCGCCCAAGTGCCGAATAATAAAAAAAGGAAAAGGAACAAATAAATAAAAAATAAAAAGGGAGAGAATCTCCCTGGATGGCCGTCGAGCCGATCTCTTGTCGGGCTCTCGTGCGCTGCTGCACGTGAGAAGTACTCCGGCGTGGCTGCTCGGCTACAGCGCCCCCGGATGGTTTTTTTGAACCTTCCACGGCCTATTGTATGTATGCTTGCGTCTTCAACATCTCTATAGGGCAGATTAGTACACCAAACGCCCGGACACTTTTCCCCAATCTTGTTTTGACTGAGATTATCCTTGTTGTGTTTAACCGGATCGAGAGACCTCGGTACGTGTGACCGCAAAGGAATCCCCACTGTGCATGTATGCTAGACATCAGCAATGTTCCCACACGGTGGTACTAATCATGCAAGTACTTGCCTACGTGCCATCTTCATGTGCACGTGATTTGGCCAATGCACTTTACGTTGCCTGATATTCCTGGAATGTTCTGAAGTCCATGATCGTTAGGTCTCTGCGCAGACAATTTTTCTGTAATCTAATCAAATCATCCTCGTTGAGACAGCCGCAAAACGTTGTTCGCTAATTCCTCCGATCCGATCTAGCACAACTGTTCACAAAATTGTACGAGCAAGCAATAATTTAAAAAGGAATTTGATGTGAAACAGATCTAATTCAAAAAATAACACCTGATCATCTCATCGATCTGTGACGGTCGCCCAGCAGACTCTCAATGAAAGCACCAATTTCGGTGTCAAAACCGAAATATCTCATAGTAGGGGTCCTAAGCTAGGCGTCTTGGAGCGATGGTAACATGGACACAAGATTTTACCCAGGTTCGGGCACTCTCAAGGAGATAATACCCTACATCCTGCTTTTGATTGTATTGATATGGGGATAGTACATAGTACAGGTATGTACCACAAGATTGTTGTAATGAATATGAGATTGTCTATTGACTATCCTGGCCACGGTTTATATAATGCACCGGAGGTCTAGGGTTTAGAAGAGTCCTTGTCTTGTGTACAAAGTCTTGTGGAGTCTCCCTTGTATGCATCATGGGCTGTCCAAAGTGGCCCATTAGTAAACCGTCCTAGGGGTCCTCTGTGATAGCCTGACTTATTAGGGATGATAGACTACTCATATCAATAAGGAATTCCTTCTTTTCTGGGAGCCCATTCGAACAGAACTCCCAAGTTAGGTGACCGACCGGGAAGTTGGTCCTGGGTGCACATGAGTGAGGACAAAGTGCGTAGAAAAGACTAGTATTGATCTGTGGGGCCAGTCTAGATCCCGCCAGGAGTAACGACCACCGGCGGGTGTGTCCGGGGTGTTACATCCTCGGTCCGACCCACTGGTCGGGAGACGACGTGGTGAGTATCCTCCCCAGTCTCGCCCTTTCAGTCCGAAATGTAGCCTGTAGCCCTAAAACAACCATAAAAGGCTACATAATTTACAATTAGTTCATATCAATCAAGTGATAAGATAATCAGGATCAGTGCATTCTAAGAGACCATGGACCCTATGGCAGCACTTTGGTCACCTATAGGACTTATAACAATAATATGCAACATAATTTCTCAGTAATCACCTGCTTTAAAGGTTCTTTCCATCCAAGTTTCTAGTGTTCTGTTCTAGATCATGAGCATTATTGCTCTGATCTGTCCTGATCACAAATAATCATTAAGAGAATATATTGCATGAAAGAGAGACTAAAATAGTCGGGCCAAAATATAGCAATATAAGAACCCATGTCTAGTAGGGGTGTGAAAGAAAACATGAAAAAACATGTTAATTTAAAGTTCTATCTGCATATAATTTGTAGTCCAACGGTAAACTGGAAACTGTAAGATTTCATGATTCTTTTTAACTGAACTGAATCTCCAAGAAGTCCTAACCCAAGAATACATTTCGGATACCGACGACTATATCAATTTGCACCACAAATCAGGTAGAAGCTGCAGACGTAACAAAATCTGCACAAACAATATTAGAAGTTCTGAGAGCAGCGCACTGGAAGAAGGAAAACAACAGGAAGAGGACAAGAGTGTGTGCACCTGCTTGAGAGGGCCAAATACGGCAAGGATGGGAGTTGTTTGCGCTTATACAGCAAGGTTAAATCAAGGACCAACAACAATAAAAGACCAATAACAAATTTATATGCAATAAATGTATGAGAGAGAATAAATCTTTACATAGGACACCTATAAACACTCGAGCATAAAAGGCAACACCTTTAAATACAAATAAAAGGGTTCAGGGTTCATTGCATAGTGGGCTCAGATTCGCCTTTCCTTGATCATATAACCTACCCCCGTCATCTCTTATCACTAGATCAATCTGTTTATTGTGGAGCTGCCCTGGTTATCACTCAACAAGAATGACCATCCAAGGACAGAACAATAAGTATCACATGATCAAAAAGGATTCTAGAGATGAGAGGGAGGATGCAACTTCATACCCACAGGTGCCTCGATTGCTTCAGTCATGGTTAATCATCATCGCCCTAGCAAGAATGGCCTCACAAATACAGAACGACAACAACATAGCACACTGTGCTTGAGGATCGGACGGCTAAGAACGCATCAAGCAGAGGATCCAAACGGCCAGAATGCTCTAAGCTCTGAGAATGTCCGATTTCTCCCACGGTTCTTATTTCTGGTGTTAAGATGCTTTAGGAAGGGTTCAAGGTTCATTGCATAGTGGGCTCAGATTTGTCTTTCCTTGATCATATAACCTGCCACCATCATCTCTTATCACCAGATCAATCTGTTTATATAGTGGAGCTGCCCTGGTTATCACTCAAGAAGAATGACCATCCAAGGAGAGAAAAATAAGTATCACTGTAGGACCGAAAGTATGTCTAGAGGGGGGGTGATTAGACTACTTGACCAAATAAAAGTCTATTTTTTCCCAATTTTAAGTGTTGGCGGATTTTAGCATTCATAGCAAGTCAAGCACACCCTACACATGCATGTCTAAGAGTGCAGCAGAAACTAAAGACAAGCATGAGTAGTAAAGGAAGGGTAGGAAGATCAAACGCAATTTGTAGACACGATGATTTTTCCCGTGGTTCCGATAGGTGGTGCTATCGTACGTCCACGTTTATGGAGTCTTCAACCCACGGAGGGTAACGGTCGCGAGAGTCCACGAAGGGCTCTACCCACGGAGGGTTCCACGAAGAAGCAACCTCGACTATACCATGGTGGCCTACGTCCACGGAGGACTAGCCTAACTTGGGTAGATCTTCACGAAGTAGGCGATCTCCTTGCCCTTACAAACTTCTTGGTTCACTCCACAACACGAAGTAGGAGGCTCCCAAGCGACACTAAACCAATCTAGGAGGCACCACCCTCCAAAAGGTAATAGACTCGGCAATGTCGATGAACTCCTTGCTCTTGTGCTTCAAGATGATAGACTCCTCAACACACAATCACCCTCTCACAGATTTGGCTTGGTGGAAGAGATTGATTGGGTGGAAAGCAACTTGGGGAGGCTAGAGATCAAGATTCATATGGATGGAATGGAATGGCATGATCTCAACACTTGAGTAGGTGGCTCTCTCTCAGAAAATCAGTTGGGATAAGTGGGGATCTGTTCTGAGTGCTTCTCTTCGAGTAAGTGGTGGTGGAGGGGTATATATAGGCATCTCCAAAAATCCAACCGTTACACCTTAAGTGACCAACTCGGTGACACCGATATGTGAATCTTGGTGGTACGGAGTTGCTCCAAAGGTAGCAACTTTGAATCTCGGTGAGACCGATATATAAAACTCGGTTGCACCGATTAGGTGACCAACGGTCAGATTGCCAAACTCGGTGACGCCAATTCAACAAACTTGGTCGGACCGATTTTGTGAAATCGGGTAACAGAATGTTGGCAACCCAAACTCGGTGGCACCGAATCAGAATCGGTTGCACCGAAAGGTTAGGGTTTGGCTTGAGTCTGTCTGAGTCTGGGAATCGTTGGCACCGAGTGGGAGTTGTTGGTTGCACCGATTTTGAGTGTTTGGCTTTGGACAGACTTTTGTGGAAGAGCTTGTGGGTGTTTTTGGTGACTATCACTTGTGCATGTATGAGCATTTTGTTCACCAACAGTACCTTACCCCCTTTTAATAGTATTGGCTTTCCTATGGACTCAAAGTGATTTCTCACAAAGTAAAATGTAGATTCCTCTTGCTTGAAGCTTTGCCAATCTATTTCCTTGCATCTTGGGGTATCCCACAATCCTTTTGCCAACCCTATCATTGAACTTTTCCTGAAATATGCTTAGTGGAAAACATTAGTTCAATGACATATATGTTGTTATTAATTACCAAAACCACCAAGGGAGCAAATGTGCTTTCAATATCCCCCTTTTTGGTAATTGATGAAAACATATAGATCAAAGCTTCAATATATGATATAATCAATGAATATAATCGTCGCTTCGAGAAGTATGTGATAAGCAAGAGCTCCCCCTAAATTTGAGCATTATTTTAAAATTTGCGCTTGAAGGCAAATGCACAATCGATTAGGTACATGGGGCACTTCTTCCATGTCACATACATCTTGCTGGTGTGCGAGAATAATAAGAGTTAATATCATAGCACAACACAATCAAGCAAAGGTGAATGATCATCTCAAAGCATCAAAAGGATAGGAAATAGTAGGAACACACATAAGCGTATGATCAAACACGAACAAAAGTTTAACACACGAACCAAAAGACCAAATGTTTTTGAAAACGCGATAAAAACCAAATGCTCTCTCACTCAAAGCCTAAAGATCTATATACAACTTCTCCCCCTTTGGCAACAAGTTACCAAAATGTTCAAAGAGATATAGCTAATCGTTCTTCTGGGGCTGATCTCCTCCGGTGGTCGATGTCGGAGTCGAGAGATCTGCGTCGGTGAAGACTTCTGCAGACGTCATGGATGGAGTTGGAGTAGCAACTGGAGGAACTGGAGGAGCTGAAGGAGGTGAAGTGACTATAACTGGAGCTGATGAAGAAGGCCTCGTCTCAGGAGCTAGCATTTTGGCTGATCTGGCCTGGGTAGTGAACTGAGTAGTTGGCCTGAGAGGAGAGACATCCTCATCATCTGACGTGTCCTCATCTTTGGAATGTGGGGTAGGCACATCATCTACTTCCTGCTTGAGCTCATTCACGGTCTTGGTCAGCCCATCCACCTTGTCACTGAGGGTCTTGATCCTGTTCTCAAAGATCCTCACAAGACTGTTCTGGTTCTCCAGTATGTCCTTGATGTCCTTTTGCATGCCTTGAATGGTTGAGATCAAGAGATCTATTTGCTCGTTCCTGGATCTAGGGACCTGAGCAATAGTGGCTCTAGCTGCCTCTGCCTCTGCCTGTGCTTGAGCTACAGCTGATGTGGGATGTTCTGGGTCCATCACCACAATGTTGTCCTCTAAATCTGGCTGTAGGGGCAAATGGGGTCTGTCTAGAGCAAAGATGTGCTTCTCGAGCTTGGAGTTGATGAGCATCTGAATGTAGGGTGCATAGCAGCATGAGCACTTCTGATCAGCAGCAACCCTCTTCACAGTCTCTACGATTAAATCCATCACCCTTATCCTGGTGTGTCTATCAAGATGGATCAGCATGTTGATGGAATAGCCTCGAATCATCTTGTCATCTCCAGACTTAGGCATCAAGGTGTGCCTCAAGATGGTGTTCATGGTGCGGAGGCCAGCCTGGAGGAAATAAATGGATCCTAACTTGTGAGATTTCAAGTTAGCAGCAGGGATCTCATTGTACATGTTCTTCATAGAATCATGGCTCTCCTTGGATTCAGAATAGACATCCAAGTCACCATCTTCCACCTCTGGGACTCCTAAGATGGCAGCCCATTCATCAATAGTAGACTCATATCTTGCTCCTTCTGTCATCCATACAACCCTACCATCTCCATAGAAGTGAGCAGTGGAGTAGAATTGCATGATCATCTCATCGTTCCATGTAGCGAACTCTTTGCCAACAAACTCATCTAGACCAATGCAGTGAAAGTTGTCTTGCACACTAGGGAAATAGTTTTCATTTGCCTTGATATACTTCCAGTCAACGTATCTCATGTCACTCACAGCTGGACTCTTGTCAAGCAGCACAGTCTCATAGAAATCCTATTGCTCCTTGGTGTAGAAACTGTAGTCCACAGCTGTTTTCCTTCTCTAGGCATATGGATCAATTGCTCTCCATGCCCTCAAACCAGAATCCTTCCTCTTCTTCATGTCTTCAGCAAGCAGATGGATGGCATTGTGCTCTGGAAGGTGAGGTCTGAGCTTCATCAATGCAGACATGGCATCCTCATCCATATCTCTGGAGGTAGTTCCCTTGTTCTTCTCAGAAGCTGGAATCTGTCTGGATGACCTCTTGGACTTTTCAGCAGCATCCTTCTTGGGGGCAAACTTGGTGCTCTTGGAGGGACCGTGCTTTGGCATAACATCTGCCAAAAGCTTCTTTTGCTTCTTCTTGGGAGGGGCCTTGACAACTTGCCTCCTCAGCAGCAGCACCAGCAGTCTCCTCTGGGTCCTCATACATGGAGGTAGCCCTGCCAGTGACATAGACAATCCTCTTTCTGGCATGCTTCTTCTCTCCTGCCTTCTTGGGCAATGACCTCTTTGGGGGCTCTATGGTTTTGGTAGCCCTAGCACTCTCAGGTGCTCTCATAGCTGACAGTTCTCCTGGAAGAGGTGGCTTCATTTGCAGACTTCCTGGCAGCTTTGTCTTGCTTCTTGGCAAGAACTTCCTCTGGCACAAAATTAGAATCCTCCTCATCTGAATTCAGCTTCTTCCTGGACCTAGTAGCAGCCTTGGGCAACCCATGAGAACTGGGGGTGCCTAGATCTGAAGAGGAACTAGACTCAGGACTAGTGCCTGAACTCATGTCAACATTCTGCTCCTGCAAATTCTGACTGTCTTCAGCATCTGACATACTGACCCTGTGAATAGAGTGTAGAAGAGTAGAAGAAGATAAGTCATCACAAAATCCAGCAATTTTTGTAAGTTTGAACAGAAAAATCTTAGATGTAGTTCATAGCAAAAAGGAATTTCGATGTCACCGAGTCAAAACTTTCGGTGCTGTCGAGACTCACAATACTCTTAATAGAAACTTGGTAGCAGTTTCGGTCGGACCGAAAACTGCAACTCGGTTTCACCGACTACTGTCCTCGGTAGCACAAAAAGAAAATCGATGGAACCGATTTTTCTGACTCGGTATCACCGAGATGCGATTTTGCGGGCAAGTAAACCTAAAATTTTTCGGTTTGCTAATCTAATGAGATTTCCAGTGGATGGAGAGGTTTGCAAACGGTGGATTATCGATGGAATAAACTTCAATGCGCAGGATTCGGACGGGGAGCGCAAAGAAGGGCCGGATCCATGCCCTAACTTGGCGACGGATCCGTTACGGCGGCGACTGGGGTGTTGATTCCGTCGGCGGCGGCGATTCCCAGCGGCGGAGACGCACGGGGAAGCAAAGGCGATGACCAGGGGTCACGAATCGGTAGCGTAGGGTTTTGGAGGGGGCGACGGTTTGAAGGAATTTTCAAAGGTCGGGTCCGCCTCTTATATACCGTCGGCTGTCGGTGACACCGATTCTAAATTTTCGGTGTCACCGAGTTCCTCAACTGTCAGCTGACAGTTGAGGAACTCGGTGTAACCGAGAATATGGAATCGGTGGTACCGAGATTGAAAACTAGATCAACCCTAGGCATTCGATAAGACCGAGATTTTTGAGTTGGTTCCACCGAGATGCACTTGGGAGGTTTTAATGGTCAGTCCTTTGTCGATACGAAACTCCGAGTGCTTCTCACACAGAGTGATCGAAAAGTACTTGTTCAAGTTTTGTGATGCAGCATGAATAGAATATGAGTTGAGAAAGCATAGATAGCTAGAGAGTGGTCCTAGGCATTCTTGTCCATCCAGTTGGCAAAAGAAAAAGCAAAAGCCAAATAACAACAATTGGATGTCCTCGAATGAGAAAATAAATGCAGACCAACATGCTCACACAATAAGATGTCAAATGAAATCATGGCAAACATGCACAAACATACTAGCATCTATCAAGCACTTTGGCGATGACGGAGTCATCTATATATGAGTATATTGACTTAGGAGCCAAGTAAGGATACTTGATCATAGGTCATACTCATCGTTTAAGCACAAGTGGGGTTACCACTTTTACATAACGCATTTAATGTTGTCACATACTATGAGATGCTTTGACTCAAGTCTTAGAGTAAAGCTCCCCCTTGATGTGACATCCCCCCATAGGAGGGATAAACTAACCTTGGGTTTTGTCGATGAAGACTTCATGTAGGTGAAGTAGTCATGGATGCTCAAAGTTGATGAAGATCACTATGAGTTGGGAGCATCCTTGTTGTTTCCTTACTCTTTTCACCTACATGGGTTAGTCCCAACACACAAGAGACAAATACAAGGATATCTATGGACATGGAGTGCAAAGCATACATGATGATGTCCATGGATTTGTTGATTACCTTGTCCCTTGCATACCTTTGAGGGAATGTGTGACTCCTTGAACCATTGCATAAAGTTGATGTTGATTGCAAAGAGTTCTTGCCAATAATGAATGTGAGTGAATTTCATTGGCGGAGTCACCCCTCAAGAACTTCTCTAGTTCTTCTTCTTGGGGACCCACATCAACTTGACGGGGATCCTTGGTGTTGAAGTAGCACTTGTAGAAGTTGAGCTTGAAGTAGCCTTGGGAACCCACTCCACCAAAGCTTGGGATTCATCTTCATATGACTCAATGTCCTTTTGAAGCTTGTTCTTTCCCTTGAGCTTGTGATCTTGTGGTGGAAGGTCATCTTGAGCTTTTGTTCCCTTGGGGTGAGTATTTTCATACTTCTCCTTTTGAGGAACAAACTTGGGCTTGGGGTATTGACCTTCTTCCCATTCAACTCCATTTGCGTTGAAGTAGCCAACACCATGGTTCTTTCGGTATCCTCCGTGCTTGCGTACAATTTCCTCAAATTGTTACACCTGGCAAGACTCTTGTAGATACCTTTCTCTATAATTCCTTTCAATAAAGCATTTTCTTGGTCAAGTGTAACTTGGCTAAGAGAATCATCATTAGTGGAATCAATAGAACTACTAGAAGCAACATCATTAGGTTTGGCATTTTTATTGTTGCTACTAGATGAAGAACCTTTCTTGCCTTTGTTACTAGTTTGTTTAGATTTAACTTGTGGCATGAAAGTAGACAAAAGTAGTCGTTTGGCTAGATAAGATGAAGTCTTCTTTCGGAGATCGTCATTGATAGCTTTAAGAAACTCATGCTCTTGCTCCAAGTTGAGCTTCTCGAAGCGTAGCTTCTCATGAGTTCTCACAAGCTCTCTATGATATTCGAGAGTAGATTCATGGGCTAACTTAAGAGTGTTTAATTCTTTAGTTAGTTGTTCTATTTTCATCTTATCATCATGAAATGACTTATCTTGACTAGCATGATAATTATCAAGTTCATTTTGACTAACATTACTAGTTTCATCAAAGTGCAAGTCATCATCACAACGTCCGATTTCTCCCACGGTTCTTATTTCTGGTGTTAAGGTGCTTTAGGAAGGTTTCAAGGTTCATTGCATAGTGGGCTCAGATTCGTCTTTCCTCGATCATATAACCTGCCGCCATCATCTCTTATCACCAGATCAATCTGTTTATACAGTGGAGCTGCCCTGGTTATCACTCAAGAAGAATGACCATCCAAGGACAAAACAATAAGTATCACTGTAGGATCGAAAGTATGTCTATAGGGGGGGGGGGTGATTAGACTACTTGACCAAATAAAAATCTACTTTTTCCCAATTTTAAGTGTTGGCAGATTTTAACATTCATAGCAAGTGAAGCACACCCTACACATGCATGTCTAAGAGTATAGCAGCGGAAAGTAAAGACAAGCATGAGTAGTAAAGGAAGGGTAGGAAGATCAAATGCAATTTGTAGACACGATGATTTTTCCCGTGGTTCCGATAGGTGGCGCTATCGTACGTCCATGTTTATGGAGTCTTCAACCGACGGAGGGTAATGGTCGCGAGAGTCCACGAAGGGCTCTACCCATGGAGGGTTCCACGAAGAAGCAACCTCGACTATACCATGGTGGCCTACGTCCATGGAGGACTAGCCTAACTCGGGTAGATCTTCACGAAGTAGGCGATCTCCTTGCCCTTACAAACTTCTTGGTTCACTCCACAACACGAAGTAGGAGGCTCCCAAGTGACACCTAACCAATCTAGGAAGCACCACCCTCCAAAAGGTAATAGGCTCGGCTATATCGATGAACTCCTTGCTCTTGTGCTTCAAGATGATAGACTCCTCAACACACAATCACTCTCTCACAGATTGGGCTTGGTGGAAGAGATTGATTGGGTGGAAAGCAACTTGGGAGGCTAGAGATCAAGATTCATATGGATGGAATGGAATGGCATGATCTCAACACATGAGTAGGTGGCTCTCTATCAGAAAATCTGTTGGGATAAGTGGGGATCTGTTCTGAGTGCTTCTCTTCGAGTAAGTGGTGGTGGAGGGGTATATATAGATATATAAAACTCGGTTGCACCGATTAGGTGACCAACGGTCAGATTACCAAACTCGGTGACACCGATTCAACAAACTCGGTCGGACCGATTTTGTGAAATTGGGTAATAGAATGTTGGCAACCCAAACTCGGTGGCACCGAATGAGAATCGGTTGCATCGAAAGGTTAGGGTTTGGATTGAGTCTGTCTGAGTCTGGGAATCGGTGGCACCGAGTGGGAGTTGTTGGTTGCACCGATTTTGAGTGTTTGGCTTTGGACAGACTTTGGTGGAAGAGCTTGTGGGTGTTTTTGGTGACTATCACTTGTGCACGTATGAGCATTTTGTTCACCAACAGTACCTTACCCCCTTTTAATAGTATTGGCTTTCCTATGGACTCAAAGTGATTTCTCACAAAGTAAAATGTAGAGTCCTCTTGCTTGAAGCTTTGCCAATCTATTTCCTTGCATCTTTGGGTATCCCACAGTCCTTTTGCCAACCCTATCATTGAACTTTTCCTGAAATATGCTTAGTGGAAAACATTAGTTCAATGACATATATGTTGTTATTAGTTACCAAAACCAGCAAGGGAGCAAATGTGCTTTCAATCACATGATCAAAAAGGATTCTGGAGACAAGAGGGGGATACAACTTGATATCCACAGGTGCCTCGATTGCTCAAAGGCACACTTATTCCAACCACGGTTAATCATCATCGCCCTAGCACGAACTCAACTGATCAATCAATTTAGCAAATCCAGGAGCATAGCTATAAGACTAGGGCTTTCACATGTAAACCAGAGCATCACATGAGCTCCTATGATAGTAACTAAACATGAATAACACCCTGCAAACCCCAGGATAGCATGGATCCACAACTACAGAGCTTGTCGGATTTCGGGCTCCGCAAAACCCTTAAGATTCGAACACAGGGGCGTGTGGGAAGATCCCCTGCAGCTTCGCCCTACCTAGCTCGCTACACGATGGCCTAGACAATGAACTCGCACGATGACGAGGAAGAAGATGAACACGATAGTTTACCCAGGTTCGGGCCGCTGCGAAGCGTAATACCCTAGTCCTGCTTTGGTGGATTGCCTCTCGTGGAGGTTTGGTGGATGAGCTAGTACAGCGATGATGAGCCTCGTGAGGGCGCTCCTGAGGCGCTCTTGGCCCTCTGTTGGCTTTGTGGTCGATGGGAGAATCGACCGATTACGGGTCCTTCTCTACGGTGTGGCCTAGCCTCTATATATAGCGGTGGCCCGGGTCCTCTTCCCTTATCGCAATGGCGGGAAGGGATCCCACAACGGCCAAATTCGAAGGGGGACAGGAGTACACCCCCGCCCTGTCCAAAGGCGGTCTTCGCCTGCAAAGTAGCTATCGACGATGCAGAGGTGGGCTCGGCGATGACATCCGTCCTGCGGGGCTCGTGGTCGTGGTATTGTTGCACCGGAATGGAAACCTTTGGGGGGCGCTTTGGGAATCCGCGTACGTCCTTGCTCCCTTTGCACAAAAGGAGAAACTGCACAGCCTGGCGCGCTGGCGCCCGCCTGTCCTTCCTTGCGTCATCTTTGACTCCTGAGGCCGGGCTCTGCATTGAGATCTCCGCCGCTCCGAAGGGGGCCTGGGGGGGGCCTATCCCTTGCCAGTCTTGACGCTGCTCCTCCTCGCGAGCCTAGGGGCCTCACGAGGGCCTTGTCCCCAGTGGGGTTGCACCTGGTTGCAATTTTCTGACGAAGTGGGCCATGACCTGGGTCGCAGGCAGGCAGGTCTGAGTACCCCCGTTCCCAGAATGACGACAGTAGCCCCCGGGCCCAAGGCGCACTCGAGCTGGCTTCTGGGCGAAGCCTTGTGGGCGGCCCGAAGCGCCGCGGGCCCCAAACGCCTATGGGCCAGGCTTCACATGCGACAGTCTGAGGGGCTATCGTCCCCTCTCCTCCACGCCGGACCGGCCATTACCAGGTTTGTCGAGTTGTCCGGCACACGCCACCAAGCCGTCTTTGTTCCCCTTTGATTTCGCTGTCTGTTCTCCCCTCTTCCGTGGCTCTCGCCCCTTTCGCCGAATCCCTACACGTGCGCCGCCTCGACCCCCTCGCCGTGGCTCCGAAGAAGGGAGGGGGCGAAGGCTTGAGGGTGCCGATGACCGCGTCGGCGCATAAGCCCGCGCTGGGCCGGTCATCGGTGGTGAACTTGGAGGGGTTGGAGAAGGTTCTGCTGGTGGTCACCGCCGGCTCCAATGAGTGGGGGGCCACCAAGATCTGGCCAGGCTCGCGGCCTCAGAGCGAGCTGGATGCCTCCGCCATCCCCCTTCATATCCACGCCCTTCTCTCGGGCATACTGCCGCCATTCTCAAGCTTTTTCTCCGCCGTGCTTTCGCATTACCGGATCGACGTGCTCTACCTTGACCCTGGTTCCCTTGTCCTCCTCTCGGCCTTCGCGTTCCTGTGTGAGGCCTTTGTCGGTGTCTTTCCCTCTGTGGCCTTGTTGCGCCACTTCTTCTCCCTTGAATTGGTCTCGAGGGAACAGTGCTCTGGGTGCGTGTCCTTGCGAGCAGCGGACGCATCGGCCCGGGGGGATCTCGACGCCGGACTCTCTTCGGAAGCAGAAGGGATCCGGCGGCAGTGGGTGTACGTCAGCGCCGCTGAGGCCGACCCTCTATTCCAACTCCCGCTGGCCCCCGCAGTGCCGGATCGTGGGTGGAGGCACGAGGAGCTTGCCGACCGTAGGCTTGCGCCGGTCCTAGCCAGGCTGGCGATGCTGAAGAAGGCGGGCGTGATGATGGCGATGGTGGTGCGGGAGTTCACACGCCGACGAATTGCCCCTCTCCAGCGCCATTCCCGTCCGATATGGGCCTTAATGGGCCCTTGCGATCCTATGAGGATCCAGGTTCTGCCTCTCTCCCCCGACGTGCTGCGCGAGTTGCTCGGCCGCCTGACCGGCGGTGAACCTGGCGAGCTTCCCCGGGACGGCCTCCCCTTGTACAACTAGAAGGACCGGGAAGCCCTCGTCTTGAAGATGCCACGTTTTGATGAGTGGGGGCTCCTCCCTCCGGAGAGGGCGCGTCCTCAGGATGTCCCTTTCTCAGGGACCTTGATCCACGGGAACTCAGAGGGCGCCGCCCCTCCCGTGGCCGGGGTGGAGCGCCCTTCGCTGCCCGCTTCTCCAGTTCCCGCTTCGAGTCAGCCCAGGGTCGGCGGTGACGCCCCGTCGGTGGTGAAGGTCGCCGTCTCCGCCGCTGCATGTCAGGTGCCGGTTGCCGGTTCCCTCGGTCCCTGCGCCGGCCGGAAGAGGAAGGCGCCCAGGGGCGGCCGCTCCTCGGCGCCGTGGGCACCGGTGAAGAGTAAGTGGATCGCCGTGGATGAGTAAGTGCCCGCGCCCTCTCGATTTTCCCTTTGGCGCCCTCCTTATAAGCTTTTTTTGCGCAGGCTCCCCACCGGTGAAGGGGGAGACAGGTCGGCGCCGCCCATTCCTGCGGCCGCCGAGCTTCTTGCAGTCTCGTTTCCCATCGGCCGTGGGGTTCGGGCCGCCAAAGCACCCACACCTGAGCTCGCTCGGCCGGCGGGAGGCCCCGAGCGCGAGCCCCCTGCGGTCTTCTTCGCCCATGACCTCCAGCTCCCTAGGATGGGACCGCTTCCCCCGCCAGTGGCCCTTCATGGGTGCGTGCCGCGCCGTGCCCTTGGGCCCCCTTTGCTTGGTGACGCGAGGCCTCAGGTGGCGCATCCTTCTCCCGGAGTGGTTACGTGGGAGCCCCCAGCCCTTGGGCACGCGTCCGGGCTGGGCGGTTCCTCGGATGCCTCCCCCGTCCATCCTGGGGGAGGCGGGGACCCCGGTTGGGCTCTTGAGCTCGCGGGTGACTGGAGCGCCGCGCGGTGGGGCCTACTCAAAACCGCGGCGGAAGCGCTAGGACACCTAGGGGTGGAGCTCGCCAACAATGATGCCTGCTTGGAGGTGGAGCGCCAGCGCCTTGCGCAGGGATGGCATCGGCTCGAGGTCGCCGTGAACTTCGGCCGCCTGTAGCCCGAGCGTGCCCGCACAAAGGCCGAGGAGTCCCTTGCCGCGGCGGTGGAGGCCCGGAGCGCGCCTTTGCCGAGGCCCAGGAAGCCGACTGCAGGCGCAGGGCCTCCGAGGAGCGCCTCGAGGAGCTTCAAGTCCTCAACGCCGCCCTTGAAAGGCAGATCCGGACGTAGAGGGCCACACTTGACGGCCCAATGGCCGAGTTCCTCCCTGCCGGCGCGAGCCCCCGAGAGCCTGTTGACTCGTTGGCGTTGGAGGCGCTGGAGCAGAGCCTGGAGCAGGAGAGGCTGGAGGTGAGGGAGCGCCAGGCGTCGCTTGCCGAGGAGTCCCTTGCCTCCCGCGAGGCGAAGTTCCAAGAGGAGGTCGACAACAAGGTGGCTCAGGCTTGGCGTTCCCTCCTCCAGGACTACCGCGCGAAGCTGAAGCTCCAGGAGTCTCGTTTCTGCAAGTGTCGCGACCACCTGAAAGGCGAGGGTGATGCCCTCAAGAAAAGGTTAAAGCAGGAGGAGGGGCGCCGACGAGCCGCAATGGACGCCCAGGCTGCTGCTGAGGCCGAGCTAGCCTTTCTCTATAAACAAGTGAAGGGCATTGCTTCCTTGGTAGAAAGGGCTTCGGACGAGGCGGGCCGAGCTCGCGGCCTCCAGCACGTGCGCTCCCAGATGTTCCGGTCCCTTGAGGGGAGGGCTACTCGGGCCTTGAGCGACATATGTGGTGCGAGCGTCTCGAGCCCCTTGGTTCCAGACGATGCCGGGTACCTAGGCTTCTTTTCCAGGGTCGTGGAGTGCCTTGAGGAGGGCGCGGAGAAGATCCGCATGCTTGTGGAGGAGAAGCGCCGCGACCTCCTCGAGCGGGTGGCCTCGAACGTCTTCAGCCACCTCCTTCGTCTCGACCCGCACTTTGATTTTGAGGCGGTGCTTGGTCCCATGCCTGAAGTGACTCGCGCTGCCCTCGCTGAGTGGGTTAAGGACCATGTGGACGACCTGCTAACTGTCAGGACCGGATTTCCGGGATATAAATTTCCCAGCAATTAGTCCTTGTGCTCACCAGCCCCAGGATTACTGTTAGCTGGTGAGGCACAATCTTGATACAGAAATTCCAAGAAAATACAAAATATTTAGTAGAAGACCATTCTGGTCTATGAGTACAACAAAAGGTTTCTAGTGGTTGATGGCGGAAGCGGTTCGGGGTCATCAGCGTCTATGGGACTCCATTTCCCACAGGAAGAGCTGACCTGGATAACTCCTATCTTCGCGCGGCTGCTATCTTCAGTGCCTAGGTTCCGGGGCTGTCGTCATTGCGCTCCTCTCCAAGCAAGAAATCTGGCCAAGACAATAGCCAGGGACAAGCCAGTGAGTACTTTGAATGTACTCGCAAACATCATGAAAACAGGTACAATATAGCAGGTGATAAACATGTACTGAAACAATCCACGATCGCTTAGTCAGTCTCAAAATAAAATTCATGATGCACGCAACCAGGTCATTCATATTAAACAGAAATAAGCAATCAGAGAATAAAAATAAAATAAACCAATCGGGTGTCTGAAGCGACGCTTCGAAAGGATAATAATATAAAGCATGCCACAGTCGGGCGTCTGAGCGACACCACATAAAGGGCTTATAAGGGAAATGAATAACAAGCATGCCACAGTCGGGCGTCTGAGCGACACCACATAAAGGGCTTATAAGGAAAATAAATAACAAGCATGCCACAGTCGGGCGTCTGAGCGACACCACATAAAGGGCTTATAAGGAAAATAAATAACAAGCATGCCACAGTCGGGCGTCTGAGCGACACCACATAAAGGGCTTATAAGAAAAATAAATAACAAGCATGCCACAGTCGGGCGTCTGAGCGACACCACATAAAGGGCTTATAAGGAAAATAAATAACAAGCATGCCACAGTCGGGCGTCTGAGCGACACCACATAAAGGGCTTATAAGAAAAATAAATAACAATCATGCCACAGTCGGGCGTCTGAGCGACACCACATAAAGGGCTTATAAGAAAAATAAATAACAAGCATGCCACAGTCGGGCATCTGAGTGACACCACATAAAGGGCTTATAAGGAAAGTAAATAACAAGCATGCCACAGTCGGGCGTCTGAGCGACACCACATAAAGGGCTTATATGAGAATAATCACAATGAATATCCAGGAGGTAGAACCATCCCAGGGATACTCAATAATTCAAATAATATAAATGGTTAGTCCACAATAATAATAATCATAATTATCATTTGTCACATGTCATGATCAATGTTCCGGTTTAGAAGTTTTCCTCCGAAGACCGACACTAAGACCGACACTTGACCCATCCCAGACTGTAGTCCTTAACCGCAGACACGGCTATTCGAATAGATATAAACTCTGCAGAGGGTGTACTCTTTACCCACAAGTAACTGATTCCTTTAGTCCACCGGGACTAATTCCGCTTACGGTCTTTTAATTGAAAACACACCTGACCCGCACACACCAGCTTAACTTACCGATGTCTGGAATCACCCATGACACTCGTTAAGCAAAACTCTAAGTGGGGAGGCTCCAACCTCGATTAGCATGGGATCGAATTTATATTCGCGCGCTCTAAGGGGTGCCCCCCTCTCGGTCCCGGACCGGAAACACCCATGCCCCCGGACCAGGTGGCCTGCCTACCGGATGCACCCGGTATCTTCCACCATGGCCTCTCTGTACGGTGTGTGCCAAAAAAGGGGTTGACAACTTACTGAACCGTACCCTACCTGCGGCAGGGACGAGTGGTAGTACGAAACAAGTATGGGGGTTACTGGAACAAGACTCGATCTATGGTCGACTCAGGAGGCTTATGTGTTCCCTGCATGGTTAGCACAACAAATATTTTTCACGGCATCAGATAGAAATCTCCGTTCTTCATACCCCCTCATGCCTTTCTGACCATTCTCGCTCCAACGAGATGTCAGCACCAAGCTCATGTCTACCCGAGACAGAGACTTCTCCGGATTCCTTCCGGTAGGCATGTGAGGTATAAGAGGGCGAATACTGTCACCAGTATTTTAGTATCAACAGCAAAGAATGTACTCCAAGGCATGATCACAACATCACGTGAAATAACGAATGTTTCCAAAACACCTCGGTGTTGTAGTAACGTCAAACAACACACAATAAACATTTGACCAGGTTTCAGGATGCTTGCCTTCAAGGTGCAGAAGTGCAGGGTGCACCACAAAATTTTTGACAGCTTTCTTCCCTCTCCGATTCCTATTTCGAAAAGTATTTGAATTAACACGTAATTCAAAAACAGTGCAAAAAGTTGTCTTGGAAAATTTTCAAATAAATATGACAATAAACTAGATAAGATTCCAGAGAAGTAGGAAAAAGAATCAATTCATTTGGAGTTTTATTTAAAAAGATATGTCCAGTCAAAGGTTTAGTCAAACTCTGTTTTTAAATAAAACAGAAAATAGAAAACGGTTCGCAGTGAAAACGCTTTCGGAAGAAGAAAACGTACTTCGGGGGTTTTACGCTTTCTGAAAACTGTCGCGCACTTCCTGGAATACGTTTCCTCTTGAAGAAAACGCATTCTGGGTTAAGACGCCAATAGGCCAGGGCTTGTCTCGCCGACAGGCGGGGCCCGCCTGTCGGGTTCCTCTTCTTTCTCCCGCGCACAGGAGGCAGAACCAGAGGCGAGCTTCCGGCGGCGATTGCCGGTGGCAGGAGGCACCTCTCCTGGAGCTATGCACACCGGCGTGCTCAGAAGGGAGGGCCCCATCCTCTGGAGGGCAAAGGAATCACCGGGGAGCTCGGGGGTGAGCACCCTTTCCTCCGAGGCGGACCGAGAGTTCCGGCGAGCACGGTGTCGGCCTACTGCTGCTACGGCTCAAATTAACAGGGGGAATGGGCTTGCGGGGTCGAGAGGAAGCTACGGGTGAGGAAAGAATGGGACGGGAGGCTTTGGCTGCGGAGAAATTAACAGGAGGGTGGCGGCGGCTGGCTCGGCCGGAGATGGGGGAGGAAGGTTCCTCCGGTCAAATTGGAGCTAGGGGGGGGGTTCACAGGGGGCTGCAGGTTTGCGGTGAGGGCGACAGAGAGCTTGAGGGGTCCTATTTATAGCGCGACGAGGTCGGTACCGAGGCGGCCATGGATAAGATCGCCGGAGAACCGACGTTCTGTTGCTGCAGGGCGACGTGGCGGCGACTAGCGGTGTTGGCAGGGCGAGAGGATGAGGACGGCCTGTTCCAGGGGCAGCTGGCGGGCTGAGAGAGCTTGGGCGGTGCCGTGCGCGGCAAGCTCTGGCGGCGGCAGTGGCTGGTTGCGGGGGCGGCGCTGCAGCGAGTCAGGGAGCGGCTTGGCTGGTCTTGGCGCGTCGCGGCATAGTCAGGAGACAGGGGAGATGAACTGGAGCTAGCGGGGGAGGCGCTACTGGTCGCGGCGGCTCGGGCGCGGCACGAGCAAAACGTGCGCTTTGGGCGCGCCCAGAGCACGCACGGCGCCTGCTCGACGGAATGCTAGGGGGGCTAATCATGCTTGGATGCAAATGAAAATTAACAGGTTTCGGTTAAATACAATGGAAGGTTTAGGGGACATGGTGGTTTGGCAATTAGAACAAGCTCACAGTGCAATTTTAAAACCATGCCAAAATCTGGACATGCACTACAGATGCTCGACAAAATGCCAGCGGCATCTAGGGATCTGCTATGGCCACCAAAATTTCCAGATGAGAGTCTCTTTAGATGTAGGTGATAATGGTAAAGTTAGTTTGGGAGAAACAGAAACTTGTTAATGCAATTTTTGGTGAAAAGCAATTCTGGACAGAAACTGTAGACTATAATTTCATGTGTCCAAGTTATTCCAATGGGTCCAAAATTCTGGACTTAAGGGTTTTATAGGATGTAATATGAGTAGGAAAAATCTTAAGAGCAATGGGGCAAGATAAAATAAGGTTGTAGTACAAACTACCAATCTGGACCAGAATAAAGATGAGGATGGTTTGCTCAAATATTCCAAAGAACCCAAGTGGATTTTTACATAAACCAGAGTTATATAATCCTACTGACATCCCAGAATTTTTATAGAATTTTTAAAGGAATATTTAAATATGTTGAAGTGCAGACTGCAAATTGAACCAAATTTAAAAACTTGAAGTGGTGCTCAAATTTTACAATTGACAAAGCTGGGTTTTTGCATAAAAGTGATCCAGGGACATCACATGACTCCTACAAATTTTTGTGGAATTTATAGATGAAGTTATAAAATAGTTGCAGTGCAAATGGGGCTTTGAAAGGAGTTAAAATGCTATTAAATGAATTAAATCTTGGCCAAATTTTATTATAAAAATTATTCCACTGGTTTTTAATGAATGCAATAAAATTCAAGCCACACAACAATACTCAAAAGTTTCAAGATAGAACAGAAGGATTTTTGAAATTCAGGCAAAAAGGAGTGGCTCTGTGATCACAAGAAAATCCAGAAAGGAAATTTTTTAATCCCTGGCAAAATTTTAATTAACAAAACATGGTTAAATTTTTGGGGTGTTACACTAATGGAGCTTTCTTCTGATGAAGCCGAGGGCCGTGCCTGAGCCGGGAAGCGCGAGGCCGTCGCCGGGTTGTGGTGGTGAGAGTAGTGGCGACGGCGTGTCCCCTTGAGTAGCCTTCTTGTTTTCCTGACAGGGTTATGCATGAGGCCTAATGGCATCTTTTATGTATTTTGGAAAATACCTTTAAATGTGTCCCCAAATGACGAGGTGTGTAGCGCCGCACTTCCTTTTGTCCGGGGTCGCTGCCAATCCGGTTGTCGCGCTTGCGGCAGCCTTTGGCGTCAGGGGGGTTTAGCTGTAGCGCCTGGGGAGAAGTCCGGGCGTCCTGGGGGTTTCCTCTTCTTGTGAATGAGGCGAGTCGGGAGCCCTTTCGACACTCTGCCTCTGCAGGTCCCAGTCCCGCACATTTCCTGGCCACCATAGCATACGACCGGATCACCAGGATGCAACTACGAGGTCAGGCCTCGACACCCTTGATGCCGACCGGATCACCAAGGACGGCATCAAGGGGCGAGTGGCTTTGTGACCGGTAAGGCTCCTGAGGCTCGATGCTCAGGAGCCCCCCTTGACGCTCAAGCAGCTCTACGTCGGCAGGCCCCAGTCCCGCACATTTCCCTACCACCGTTAGGTACGAACGGATCACCAAGGACGCACTTCACGAGGTGGGGCCTTGACACCCTTGATGCCGACCGGATCACCAAGGACGACATCAAGGGGCGAGTGGCTATATGACCGGTAAGGCTCCTGAGGCTTGATGCTCAGGAGCCCCCTTTGACGCTCGAAAGATCCCCATTTCGTCCTGCCGGATACTGCCTCAGGAGGCCCTGTGGCCTCCCAAGACTCCATGCTGCATTTCTGCGCTGCGGTCGGAGCCCCCGAGTGGGGGTCGACTGCCAAAAGATGCAAGTCCCTGAGGCAACAGGGCCTGGCTATCCAGCTCCGAGGCGCCTCGGGGAGGTCCGGAGCGCACGGCTTCTTGCAAAACGCCAATCCGGAAAGAAAGAACTCAAGATCAGTAAAACGAGAGAACAAAGAGAGAAAAAGTCCCCGCCCCCTTTTCTTTTAAACATAGAGTTACAAAATCCTCGAACTTCCAACAGGTTCGAGTACAAAAAGGATTCTCGAAGGTTGCAACTTGGAATACAAAAAAGAGCGAGAAAACGGCCGCGTCTGGCTTTTTAGGGTAGTCCTCGTCTTCATCTTCCCCCAGCGCTGAGCGTAGGGCATCCACGTTGCATGGGCATAGCCATTGGTGGGCAGTGTTGACTTCTCCGCCAGCGCGGAGCTGTGGCTGCCACGTTGCGTGGGAGGAACCCCTCCGCGTCCTCGGGGGGCTCCGGGCGTATACAGCCCACTCATTATTACGTGAGAGTGTCACGGGTTGGTCCCGGGGGTGTATAGGGAGCTCCATGCCTCGCGGACACGAAGCCCACTCCCAGCCCCCGGGTTTATCGTGGCGAAGTAGGGTCTACTCTGGGCGGCCCCTCGAGCGTAGGGGGAGCCCCTTGCGCTCTCCGATGGGAAGGCCCGCCCCAGAAGAAGGCCCTGGGCTCCCCGGCCGGTGCCCCAGCGCGCCTCGCTGGGGTCCCCGGGGTTCCCATGCTGGTACTCGGGGCCCTGCCCCCAGGTCGGGCGAGCCGGGCCTGGGGACATGGGCGAGTACATGGTCGCCCGCTGGCGATCGAACGAATCCCGTCCCGAAGACATGGGCGTATGTTCCACCCTCCGTCTCCAAGCGGGCGTCGCGTGCCCCGGAGACACGGGCGTATGTTCCACCCTCCGTCTCCAGGTTGGGATCGTCTGGCCTGGAGACATGGGCATGTGTTCCACCCTCCATCCCTAAGCTGGGGCCACCCGACCCGGGGACGAGGGCGCATGTTCTACCCTCCGTTCCCAGGCAAGTGACCCCCGGTCCCCAGACCCAGATGCCTACTCAAGGCAGCTCCCTACCAGTGGGCGTGCCTCGCGAGGGTCCCCGCTTAGGGCATCTTCATGAGGCCAGCCCCGCAAGCCGCCCCCGCGAGGCTGCACATACCAGCCCGCGCAGGAGCTGCCCGCGAAGTCGCGTATGCACCTCCTGTCGCCGTGGTAGCCGGTGCTGCTCCCTTCGTGGCCTGGGCGCGCGTCAACATGGTCGTTGTAGAGTTGCACGAGCCCCCGGGCGCCGGCATAGTTGAGCCTTTGGTCCTCCTCCCTGGTCCTGATGAGCATGCCGAGAGGCGCGAGGCGACGCCCCTCTCGCGTGGCCAGCACCTCCCACCGGTCTCTGCCGGCGCCTGCGGCCGGCTCCTGCGCCCCTGGCGGCTCGAGGCAGGTCCCCAGTGAGTGCGGGCCGCCGCGGATGTCCCGAGCCGCCCGGGGGCGCGCCAGGCCTCGTCGATGCGGCAGTCGCGGGCGGCGTGTTGGCGCTGTAGCTCATGCATCACGAGGAGCGCGACATGCCTGTGCGTTGGGTCTTGGCAGACTCGGAAGAGTGGCGGCGCGGCCCGAACGCGGGGAAGGGCCGGGGCGACGGGGGCGTGCCGTGTGGTTGGTGAAGGCGGCAGCCCCCAACGCCGGTTGAGAGTCCGGCCAGTGACGGCGCCCGCTGTCGGTGTGGCAGAACGACGCGAGGTGCCAGGGTCCGCCGGCGCCGGCCGTGCCATGCGGGCAGCCCGCCGCTCAACGCGGGCTCGACGTCCTTTTTCCATGAGTGCGGCGAGCAGAGGCTAAGCGAGACCTGAGGAAGATTTCGACACTCCCCCTACCTGGCGCGCCAAATGTCGGATTTTGGGCTCTGCAAAACCCTTAAGATTCGAACACAGGGGCGTGTGCGAAGATCCCCTACAGCTTCGCCCTACCTAGCTCGCTACACGATGGCCTAGACGATGAACTCGCACGATGACGAGGAAGAAGACGAACATGATAGTTTACCCAGGTTCGGGCCGCTGCGAAGCGTAATACCCTACTCCTGCTTTGGTGGATTGCCTCTCGTGGAGGTTTGGTGGATGAGCTAGTACAATGATGAGGAGCCTCGTGCGGGCGCTCCTGATGCGCTCTTGGCCCTCTGTTGGTTTTGTGGTCGATGGGAGAATCGACCGATTCCGGGTCCTTCTCTACGGTGTGGCCTAGCCTCTATATATAGCGGTGGCCTGGGTCCTCTTCCCTTATCGCAATGGCGGGAAGGGATCCCACAACGGCCAAATTCGAAGGGGGACAGGAGTACACCCCCGCCCTGTCCAAAGGCGTTCTTCGCCTGCAAAGTAGCTGTCGACGACGCAGAGGTGGGCTCGGCGATGACATCCGTCCTGCGGGGCTCGTGGTCGTGGTCTTGTTGCACCGGAATGGAAATCTTTGGGGGGCGCTTTGGGAACCCGCGTACGTCCTTGCTCCCTTTGCACAAAAGGAGAAACTGCGCCGCCTGGCGCGCTGGCGCCAGCCTGTCCTTCCTTGCGTCATCTTTGACTCCTGAGGCCGGGCTCTGCATAGAGATCTCCGCCACTCCGGAGGGGGCCTGGGGGGGCCTATCCCTTGCCGGTCTTGACGCTGCTCCTCCTCGCGAGCCTAGGGGCCTCACGAGGGCCTTGTCCCGAGTGGGGCTGCACCTGGTTGCGATTTTCTAACGAAGTGGGCCATGCCCTGGGCCGCAGGCAGGCAGGTCTGGGTACCCCCGTCCCCAGAATGCCGACAGAGCTCAAGTAGGAATTGATGCGTGAGTAGGGCATAGAGCATCAACCAAACGAGCACCACATCAATATAGCCACGGCCATGTCCCAGCCAGTAGCCGAAGCAGAGGAGCAGGAGGAAGATGGAGCTCACCGAGGGAGGTGATAGCTGAGGCAATATTCAGCGGGCGCCGGGGTTGCGCCTGAACGCCGTCCAACCGGAGAGACCGCTTCCTACACCGCACATCCACCACGCCGGAGATGACTGGACGAGAGCGAGAGGAAAGACACCTGACCGACGAAAGACACACAATAGTCAGTACATGCAATTGTGAATAATTAATAATGTTGTTCCAGATTCACCGACACATGAAAAACTGGTATAGTAGTCTCTGATTTTCACCTTATCCGGAGCATTCTTAAAACAATAAGTTGTACAAAAAAAAACAGCCACACACTGCACTACATAGGCATGTGCGATGAGACCCCAAACTGGTAAGCTGGAGCACTATAAATGCAAACTGGGTAAACAAAGTTATCTAGCATAGAGAGTTATCATTTGCTCCAATGGTAAGTTTTCATTAACGCACAATCAGGAAAAGTTGCAGACCCACAGTAAGTCATGTCATCTAACTAAACTAAGCTTTGAACATGAATGCTTCACCAACTTCAATCTCAAATAAGAAGAAAAAACTATGAATCAATGCACAATGAAATAATATTAACACCACAGAGAATAATCTCTTTTCAAACATAATACAAATTCTGCATAAACAATATGACAATGAAAGCAGAGACTGCACCATCCAGCATGCTGAAATGAATTTAATAAGCTAACTGCAACTGATAGGAAACATTACCATGTCTATGAAACTCAAATCCCTAACAAGATTTTTTTTGAAAGATACATAAAATCCCTAACAACTGATATGACCCACCTGTGAGGCACGAACCCTCCTCAACAACAAAGACATACTTTATAAAGAAAACATCCAAGGCATAATTAGCACTCCCCCTTGCGATACATAATCAGGAGCAAGGACAAGGATTGATGCCCAAATCCCTCTCTCAAAAAAAGAATGTTCTGCGCTAGCTCCATGAATAAATGAGCACTCGCCCATGCCGTCTGAACCTGTCACACACCAACAATATGGAAGATAAAACATTTAGCCTTAGGAAAATGGATTATTACATGGGTGAAATTAATTACTAACAACTACAAACATGTTATATTTATTAGTATGTTCAAGGTAAGTAATTTAGTGAGCCAATATCCTACAAAAACTTAGGAATCTAGTCAGACCGCAACAATCTCCTACACAACAGCAAAAGACTCCTAGGAATCTAATCATACACCTAATGCGTCCAAGCACCAGACAAATTAAGAAAGGCAACAAAAATCTGCCACATAGCACATTAATATCTCATATCCAGTTGAATCATATAAAGCTAAAACCGAACATAGTAATATATATAAAGATAGGCACATCACGTACCACATAGCATAATAAAAACCTTCAGAACCAAATCTTGATCCTAGTCCTCTGCAAATAATACAAATTTTCTCACTTAGAGATGTTCGCACACGAACACGTCACGTGTACCCTCGACGTCGGGGGTGATGCACCGCAACTCACGTCGAAGGAGTCTCACCGGAAGCGAGATTCGCAAGACGACCGGCGAGAGCTTTTGAGGACCCAAAACCCCGCACGCCCGGGAGGGACCCCGTCAGGGAGTGCGGCGGCAATGGGCTGCCCTAGGTCGATTCGCTCGCCCCTAGAGCCTCGGGATTCGCAGCTCTCCAATACGAAGAACGATGAAGAACGAGGAAGCAAAAACGAGGGAGAGACAAAAATGTAGATGAAAAAGTAGTAGATGTGTTTTGCGATTGTGTGTTGTTCAATCGGCCGTCACCTCTAACATATATATGAGGCGACTGGACTTCCCGTACAAGAAAAGGACTAAAAAATCCTTCCAAAACGTCAAAAACCCTAACCTAACTCGGACAGGAAACTTTGGCAATTTTCCGGACCAACTCGGAGCCACCAAGTGATTATTCTCGGTCCCACCGAGTTAACATTGCCAACTTTCTGTAATCTTCTGCATCTCACTCGGAATTTCCGAATGATTTTTCTCGGAATTACCGAGTCAACTCGGTGTCACCGTGTCAAAAAACTCGGTGGATCCGAAATGACTCTGCAGCTTCTGTTACTGATCTTGTTTTGGCTCCACAGGTTGCATACGACCTCCTATTAAGACGATTTTTATACCAAAAGCAACCATTTCGACAAGACGCACAACTTTCGTGTTGAAACATTTTCCATAAGAGGCCATCTTAATTGAGTTTCGTGTCATTCTTTAATCTGGTGTCAACATGAGCATCTCTGAACTTGTCATAACTATTGCTTCCGAGCTCCGTTTTAAACCATCTTCATATATATCTCGATCTTCTTAAAGAGAACCATCCGGAGGTGACCTCCAATCATAAGTTTGAATTAGTCTTGATATAACCTATACTAATTTTATGACTGTGCCACTTTTGAGCGTCAACAAATGCCCCTCTGTTTTTCGGCATAGCTGGCGTGCCGAAAAATAACTTGTACCAAGTTTATTCTAAGGACGATGTCAACACTCCATCGGCCATTTATATGTTCTTAGGACAACAAGTATATATCGGCCATGTTCATGCTAAGGGCGATAGTTGCCTATCTAAGCTTCTTGCCACACACTTGGGTGGTACTTCTTTAAATATTTGCCATTGAGAGCTCGAGGTAACAATGTCCCTTGTATGGATTCCACCAAATATAAGTTTCCAGGAAGTACTCTTGTAATCTTAAAAGGACCATCCCAACTTGGAGACCACTTCCCGAATTTTTTATCTCTTGAACCAATCGGCAGAATCACTTTCGAGACGAGATCACCAACTTGAAAATTCTTCAACTTGACCTTCTTATTGTAAGCTCTTGCTACCCTCAACTTATCTCTCTCTATGGCCTTCAAAGCAGCCAAACGTTTATCGGCAACTTCATCAATATTGCCCATCATCAAGTTATAAAAGTCTACTGCCGATAAATCATTTTGTTTGGCTATTCTCAAAGCATTCAAATTTACTTCCACTGGTAGAACGGCCTCCTGACCATATACTAACTCGTATGGAGTTACCTTCATAGTACCATGCCTTGAGATTCTATGTGCCCACAAAGCTTCAGATAACAACTCATGCCACTTCCTTGGATTATCCTCAATCTTTTTCTTGATGAGCTTGATTAATATTTTGTTGCTAGACTCAGCTTGTCCATTAGCTTGGGCATAATATGGAGAGGAATTGAGCAACTTTATGTTATAAGATTCGGCAAATTCTCTAACTTGATGTGACATGAAAGATGAACCTTGATCTGTAGTTAATGTTTGAGGAATACCGAATCTATGAATAATGTGCTCGGTTATGAATTGAATTACCTCCGTATGCGTCATATTTTTGAGAGGTATTGCTTCAGACCATTTAGTGAAATAATCAGTGGCAACCAACACAAACCGATGCCCCTTTGAAGAAGAAGGATGAATCTCTCCAATAAAGTCTAATCCCCAACCTCTAAAAGGCCACGGCTTGATAATCGGATGTAACATAGCAGCGGGAGCCAATTGAATATCACCAAACTTTTGACAAGCTTCACATCCTTTATAATACCTGAAACAATCATTAATCATCATCGGCCAATAAAACCCAGCACACCGCAATAACCATTTCATTTTGGGGGCCGACTGATGAGTACCACAAATTCCTTCATGGACCTCTCCCATAGCAACTCTAGCTTGGTCCTTGTCCAGGCACTTTAAAAGAACATCATCAACCATTCGGCGGTAAAGTTCATCATCCCTCATCGTATATTTGAAAGCCATACGCCGAACGGTCCTGTCCACCCTTTTACTAGGATCACGCAAATAATCAATAATGGGTTTCCTCCAGTCTTGATTTTCTCCCGCATTAAATTTTTCGTTAGTGGCCGAAGCGGTGGGCTCCGGTTCGGCCTCCCCACCGTTGGCAAGACTAGACATCGGCCTTTTAGAAATATGAAACATGCCACGATCAACATGATAGCCAGATGATTGTTGTGCCAACTCATTTGCTTTCCAATTGTCATGTCTTGATATATGAGCAATGCTAAAATAATCTAAAGTAGAAATTATATCTAGACATTTATCAAGATAAACGTTAAGTGATTCATCAAAACATTGAAAGATTTTGGATATTTGTTGCACTACTAATAACGAATCACCAAAAGCCTCAATATGTGTAGCACCTATGGCAAGCAACATTTCCAGGTCGAATAACAATGTTTCATATTCGGCTTGATTATTTGTGCAAAAATATTCTAAGCGGCATGAGGCTTCAAAAACAGCACCATGAGGAGGTATATAAACAATACCAACACCTTGGCCATTCCTACAAACTGAACCATCAAAATATAATCTCCATGGTACTAACGAGACAATATTTATATCAACACTATGCTTGTCATTAATCCGATGCTCAACAATAAAATTAGCAACTATTTGGCCTTTCATAGATTTTAGAGATTCATAGGCCAAATCATATTCAATTAAAGCATAAGCCCATTTACCAATCCTACCACTAAGAATTGGTCTATGCAACATGTACTTAATGACATCGGTTTGACAAGCTACTATGCAAACACTCGGTACTAGGTAATGTCTCAGTTTTGTGCAAGCATAATATAAACACAGGCATAATTTTTCAATAAATGTATACCTTGTCTCGGCGTCCAATAAACGTCGGCTCAGATATGTAATGACATGCTCTTTTCCTTCGGTCTCTTGAATTAAAACAGCACCAATAACACCTTCCTTTGCTGCAATGTAAAGCTTAAATGGCTCCCTATGCTTGGGTGCTTTCATCACCGGAGGAGTGCACAAATAATTCTTGATTGTATCAAATGCTTCTTGCTGTCTTGCCCCCCAAGTAAAATTGGCATTGTTCTTTAACCGAAGGATGTGAGTGAATGCATCAACTTTCCCTGACAAGTTGGCTATGAATCTCATCAAATAATTGACTTTGACAAGGAATTTTTGCATATCTCTTTTGCATGTAGGAGCCCCCACTTTCTGTATAGCTTCTATCTTTTTGGGATCAATCTCTATGCCATTTTCATGAATAATGAAACCCAAAAACTTGCCAGCCGACACGCCGAATGCACATTTCAAAGGATTCATTTTCAGCCCATACTTTTTCATTCTTTCAAAGGCTAAACGCAAATCGGCTAGTTGAGATTAAAAAGCATCCGATTTGACAACAATATCATCAATATAAACTTCAATTATAATGCCGAGTAAATCATGAAAAATCAAATTCATAGCCCTTTGATACGTGGCGCCGACATTCTTTAATCCAAAGGTCATCACTGTCCACTCAAATAAACCAAGGAAACCGGGGCACCGAAAAGCCGTTTTGGACATGTCCTCTTCGGCCATAAAAATCTGGTTATACCCCGCATTACCATCAAGAAAGCTAATGACCTTATGTCCAGAAGCATCATTAATAAGCATATTAGCTATGGGCGTGGGGTACTCATCTTTGGGTGTAGCTCTATTCAAATCTCTGAAATCAATGCAGACCCTCAACTTGCAGGAGCCTTTCTTCTCCACTGGTACAATGTCAGAAATCCACTCAGCATACCTGCAAGTTCTAATAAAATTAGCTTTAAGCAAACGACCGATCTCTTCCTTGATCCGGTCATATGTTTTTGGATTAAACTTTCTAGCTGATTGCTTGTAAGGTCTAAAACCGGCCTTTATAGGCAACCGATGCTCTACGAGCTCTCGGCTTAAACCCGGCATTTCATGATATTCCCATGCAAAGCAACAAACATATTCTTTTAACAACTCGATTAACTTAGCTTTATAATCGGCTCTCAAAATTTTGTTTACAAACGTAGGCCTAGGAATTGAACCATCTCCAATATCTACCTCCTCCAATGGATCAGCCGATGTAAAACCTTGTCCTAACTTATCTATAACATCTAACTCTTCTATAGACTCATACATATCGTTCTCATTGGACCGATATTTTACAAGATGCTTTTGCAACCACTCTAAATTAGGATCCATTTAAATACATCATACCTTGTAGCCGATTACCACCAATCGGCTTTAAAGAAACGGCACGAAACCATTCTTTGTGGCACTGAGAAAATCAAACTCCGACAAGTCACGACCCGTCAAGCAAGTAGCATTGGAATGTTGCCAATCCACCGATGCATCGGCCAAAGCAACGCAAGCCGAATTATCCACATGAATGACTTCCACTTCATCGTCGATCCATTGAATTAAAAACTGGTTCATAGTAGATGGCACACATTGGTTTGCATGAACCCAATCACGGCCTAAAATCACATTGTAATTACCTTGCACCTCGGCGACAAAGAATGCGGTAACCAAAGTTTTGCTCCCCACTGTAAGCTTCACATACATAACCCCTGTGGCTTCAGTTTTCTCTTTGCCTTCAAATCCATTCAGCACCATATTGGTCTTTATTAACTCTTCATCATTTGGCCCCAATTTTTTGAAGACCGAATATGGCATAAGATTCACCATAGCACCACCATCAACAAGCATTCTAGCAACGGGCGATCCATTAATATGACCTTTAAGGAACAACGGCTTCAAGTGTGTTATTGGTTCTTTTGGCTTCTCAAATATAGCATTTTTAGGGCCAAAATCTAGCTGAGCTACTTCCCCTTCTTCATCTATAGCACGAAATTCAGCGGGTAAGTAATACACCATATTAATATCCATACCTTCATGAACTGGTGTAGACCCATAATCTAGAATATCATCTCCATCCTTAAGCATGTCCACCGACTCCGAAATATCTCCAAGTGAAGAGGAAGTAAAAGGTGAAGTGGACGATGTAATAGCAGCCACATCGTCCTCCGTTGGTGGTGTAGGTGTTGCTATGATCAATGTAGAAGCTGCTACATTTTCTTTTTGCTTAGGCTTCCACACTTGTTTTGCGGGCATCATGGGACGTGCTTCATTGAATAATTTATCCCTTTGCTTCTCCGCTTCTTGTTCCAACTTCTCATGACTCGTCATGCGCTACAATCTCCTTTTTTGTGCTTTGGTTAGACCGGAAGGACACCACTTAGGCTGAGTATATTTTGGATCCCTTGGCTTGGCCATATTTGCCCTAGCTTCATGATCATTAACCATGGGACCTTGTTGGCCAGCAGCCACATCTTTATTAGAATCAACCAGATTATCAACAATAATCGGCTCTTTGATTGTTAATTCTTTAGTGCCTATCATAATCGTTCCAGCAATAGCACCCTTTTCCTTTAACTTGGCAGGCTCTAAAATTTCAGCACTCGGTGATTTAACATGCCACATTTGCTTGCTGACCCCTTTTTGGTTATCTTGCATTGGCTGGTTGACACCATGGTTCAAACGGCCTCGTGTGGGATAAGAAAGCCTCTCACGAACAGGCCTCCTTGGTTCTGCCCAACCCGGATGAAAAGCATAAGGGGTCATCAGGGGCTGTCCCCATCCTCCATTGAAGTCTCCCATGTAGTATGGCGCATAGGGGGGTGGCGCCATCCATGGTCCTGGTGCCCACGACCCATATGGCCTTACGTGATGCTGAAATTCTTGCCGAGGAGGTGACCTTGAGAGCTTCAAATTTGATGACCAGTTAGAGCTAGAACCGGCCGCCTGATTGGCATATTTGGATAGCAACATATCAAAAGTTGGCTTGATCCTCCTACGCTATACTTTAGCTTCATTCGTCTTCCACTTGCCAACCTCTGGATTTTTGGGCTTAACAAACTTATTATGAGTGTTCTCTTGCACTTGTGGTTGCCCCCCGAGTGTAGGATTCTTGATGGTGATCTTAATTATCTCCTTGCCACCGGGTTGTCTGTCAAGCACAACTTGTCTCCCCAAAACCTTGTCGCTCTCCTTGCTTTTCCTAGCTTCACCAATAACAACGTTATCTTTATTAGCGGATTCGGCTATGTTGGGCCGAGTTAACATCTTTTTCCCCTCCAAATCCATCGTGTTCATTGGGAAGGGCTGCTTATCAACTTGCATCTCAGAAAAATTCAATGGTCCATCATTAATGGCCGATTGTATCTGTCGTCGAAAAACATTGCAATCATTAGTAGCATGAGAAAAAGAATGATGATACTTACAATAAGCACGCCGTTTCAGCTCTTCAAACGACAGTAAAGTATGATATATTCTAATAATCTTGGCTTGTAATAAAGCATCAAATATCCTATCACACTTAGCAATGTTGAAAGTAAATTTCATCTCTTCATCACGATTCTTATGAATCGGCTTTAGATCACTGCAAGTAAATGGTTTGGCTTTAGATGGACAAACAAATTCAGCAGCATAAATATCACCCTCATCGTCCATGTGCTCGCTGTCATACTCAATCATATTCAACTTAGGACGATCAGTTTTATACCTATGCACCTCTTTAAGATCTTTACCTCGGTTTTCTTGAGCCAAAGCCCTTTGTAGGACTTGGTTGATACTCAAAAACTCATAGCCCTCTAGTCTCTCTCTAATGTGAGTTCTCAAACCATTAAGTACTAGATCGGCCAAATCTCTCTCGGTTATCACCAAGCTATAGCACCGGTTTTTTGTATCTCTAAATCTCTTGACGTAATCGGAGACCGATTCGTCATGTTTTTGTCTAACCGATGTAAGATGTGATAACTTAAGTTCATTGTCGCCACTTTAAAAATGATCATGAAATTTCTGTTCTAGTTGCGACCATAAACGGATAGAACCATGTGGTAAAGAAGCAAACCATGAAAATGCGGTACCGGTTAAAGATAAAGGAAATAAACGCACTTTCAATTCATTTAGCGAACCTGCTTCACCCAACTGTGCCAAACATTAACTAACATGGTCCCATGTGGTTTTAGTGCCCTCACCATTAAACTTGACAAAGTCTGGAATTTTATATCCCGGAGGGCATTGAATTGCATCAAAGTACTCTGGATATGGCTTTTGATAAATTCGGTTCCTAGGTAATTCAACTCCAAAATTCTCCCGGAGTATCTTAGCCATCTCCTCTCTAAAATTAGCTAGAGCATCATCCATAGTGGACGATGAAGCTTGTGGCGGAGGCATATGAGGAGTAGAGTTAACAGCTGTAGGAGTGAATTGTGGCATGAATGCCGAATTGTAATTCGGCAGTGATCTAACCGCATTTGCACCTATAGGTAGGGTTTGGTTCGGCATCACCACCGAACTTGGCACAGTCGTAAGAGGACTAATGGGTGCAGCCACAATTTGATTTGTTTGGGTAGGATAATAACTCAACGGCACGGGAGGCACCGATGAAAGGGGTAAAGCTGGATTAGGAGTTTCTACGCTAGCAGGCACGCCAACATTACCACTAGACGATTGCGGTATATTTTTCTGGGCATTAGTATTCTCTAAAAAAGCTTGGTATATGAGATTATTGCTATCGGTACTACAGTAGCTTAATCATGTGAACACAGCAAAACAGAAAGTATAAGTGTTGGGTTATCTCCCAACAAGCGCTTTCCTTTAATGCCTTTTAGCTAGGCATGATGATTTCAATGATGCTCGCATAGGAATAATAATTGAAACATGCAAAAGAGCATCATGAATCTCATGACAAGCACATTTAAGTCTAACCCACTTCCTATGCATAGGGATTTTGTGAGCAAACAATTTATGGGAGCAAGAATCAACTAGCATAGGAAGGCAAAACAAGCATAACTTCAAAACTTTGAACACATAGAGAGGAAACTTGATATTATTGCAATTCCTACAAGCATATGTTCCTCCCTCATAATAATTTTCAGTAGCATCATGAAGGAATTTCACAACATAACTATCACATAAAGCATTATCTTGATGATCCATAAGCATAGAAAATTTGTCACTCTCCACATAAGCAATTTTCTTCTCATTCATAATAGTGGGAGCAAACTCAGCAAAATAACTATCATGAGATACTTGAATGACATAACCACTTTGAATATTAAAATCATGATGACAAGTTTCATGGTTACTATCACTCTTTATAGCATACATGTCATCATCATAATCATCATAGATAGTAGGCATGTCATTATCATAACAAATTTGCTCATCAAAACTTGGGGGACTAAAAGTATCATCTTCATCAAACATAGCATCCCCAAGCTTGTGGTTTTGCATATCATTAGCATCATGGATATTCAGAGAATTCATACTAGCAATATTGCAATCATGCTCATCATTAAAGTAATTCTCATTAAGTATTTTCATAATTTCTTTCTCTATCAATTGAGCACAATTTTCGGAATCCTTATTTTCACGAAAGACATTATAGAGACGAAACAAATGATGCAACCTAAACTCCATTTTTTTCTAGTTTTCTTTTATAGACTAAACTAGTGATAAAACAAGAAACTAAAAGATTCAATTGCAAGATCTAAAGATATACCTTCAAGCACTCACCTCCCCGGCAACGGCGCCAGAAAAGAGCTTGATGTCTACTACACAACTTTCTTCTTGTAGACTCGTGTTGGTCCTCCAAGTGCAGAGTTTTGTAGGACAGTAGCAAATTTCCCTCAAGGGGATGACCTAAGGTTTATCAATCCGTGGGAGGCGTAGGATGAAGATGGTCTCTCTCAAACAACCTTGCAACCAAATAACAAAGAGTCTCTTGTGTCCGCAACACACCCAATACAATGGTAAATTGTATAGGTGCACTAGTTCGGCGAAGAGATGGTGATACAAGTGTAATATGGATGGTAGATATAGGTTTTTGTAATCTGAAAATATAAAAACAGCAAGGTAACTAATGATAAAAGTGAGCACAAACGGTATTGCAATGCTTAGAAGCAAGGCCTAGGGTTCATACTTTCACTAGTGCAAGTTCTCTCAACAATACTAACATAGTTGAATCATATGTAAATCCCTCACGTGCAACAAAGAGTTCACTCCAAAGTCACAAATGGCGGAGAACAAACGAAGAAATTATTGTAGGGTACGAAACCACCTCAAAGTTATCTTTTCCGATCAATCTTATGAGCTATCCCTATAAGTGTCACGAACAACCCTTGAGTTTGTACTAAAATAACACCTTAAGATACACATCATCCAAAACCCTAATGTCACCTAGATACTCCAATGTCACCACAAGTACCCATGGGCTTGATTATATGATATGCATCACACAATTTCAGATTCATCATGTTCAATCCAACACAAAGAACTTCAAAGAGTGCCCCAAAGAGAGCCATCCGAGGTGACCTCCAATCATAAGTTTGAATTAGTCTTGATATAACCTATACTAATTTTATGACTGTGCCACTTTTGAGCGTCAACAAGAGAGAGCAGTCTAATAAAAGAATTGTACCTAGCAACAAAAAACCTGAACCATGTGCTCTCCATTGTCATCACTAATGAGGATAGGGTCAACATCTAACTCTTCTTCTTTGCCAGTTACTTTCTGCAATCAAATGGTAAAGCTAAGTTTGTTTAGGTTTCCTGATTTCATGATCAGATTCTGAAACCAAATTCCATTTAGCTTATAACCTTGTGTTATATATTATTTCCCCCTCTTCTCAGACCAAGACCAATATGTGATTACTAATCCCATAACTTTCTCTCTATTACTGATTGCAACATAACATAATGATGTATCCTCTGTTTTCCAAATTCCAATTACAGTGTAATATGAAATTAGCCTCTGTGGATGAATTAACAAAGATGTATCCTCTGTTTTCTACAATCCCATAACAAAGATGAATTAACCATCCAGAAGTAGTCTAAACCCAAAGAAGAAATCAAGCAGCTATGCCTAAATAATTAGAAGAAATAGCATTTATAGTGTGTAAAACTTTGAATCAGTAGCTAACCTCAGACCATCTCCATGCTCTCTCTCGCGAGACTGCCCCGTAGTGTGCAACCACCTTTAAAACAAATCAGGAAATGGTAGTCACTTTATGAATGTTACTCTTCGTAAAGTAAAACCGGGCAGATTATGCTATTTGCCAATAGGTACAGTACAAATCTGTTCATGCTAACAATATCTATTATTGGATCCTTGCAATCACAATTCATGTTTAAGTAATGCTACTAAGAATAATGAACAATATACTTCCAGATCCATGGACAGTACCACAAACAAAACAAATGAAAATTGCATAGGAGGAGCAGGAGGAAGGACCTCATGAGGAAAGAGACAACGATGTGCGGACTGGAGGTGGGAAGGATTGGACAAAAATTCCATACCTGCTCTATGGAGTTGCCGTTTCCATGAGCCACCGTGGATGTGGGCTGGCCAGATCCGGTTGATGCTTCCTTGGAGGAGCTCTCGACCAGTAAGAAGCTAAGCCTAAGAGCACAACCTCCTCCTCGTGACGCGTCGGCACCTTCCCCTGGGCCCTAGGCTCCCCCTCTGGTGCGTGGTGGTGGATAGGTCGCTGGATGTGGATGCATCTTTCCACCGGAGAGCTCATCCCGGCGAGCCTATCATTGGCGGCTCGCGGTGGATCTCCTTGCCCACCACCGTGAGCTTCTCCTCCTAGCCGCGTCCATCTGCCTGCGGTGCCACATCTGGTCAGACGACGACAAAGAGGAGAGGATTCGGCGCCGCTCGTGCTCGATGATGACGGACCCCCTGCCCTCCTTTTCTGGCTGCGTGATGTGCTCACGAGTGAGGGCGATGTCAGGTAATGGTCTATCTGAAAAAGGAGATTCATTTAGGGCACGTTTGGTTATCTGCATCATTTTTGGGCACTTTCCGTACTTGTCCCAACTGGGCCTGGCTGAGCATATGCAGGCAAAAAACCAACATCTGCATGTTGATTGGTTGCCTGCATTGCATCAAGGCCCAGATGGTTGCGAATTGTTTGGTTGCATGTGTTTGTGCTTTAGGTGTGAGAAGATGCAAAGCACAACTGTTTGGTTGTGTGCAAGTACTTGATCTGCTCACCCCTTTCAAATGTGGTGGAGTTACCACCCATTTGATAGCACACAACACACACAACACACTATGATCTATAGCATCACAAAAACAACAAGAACAAGCAAAGAACAGGCGGATCATAAGCTACTAGGCATAAGTTTAAAATAGCAGGGCATCCCATGCCCCTGCCGAACCCCAGGGTGCTGCTCCCTGATGTCTACTACACAACTTTCTTCTTGTAGACTCGTGTTGGGCCTCCAAGCGTAGAGTTTTGTAGGACAGTAGCAAATTTCCCTCAAATCGATGTCCTAAGGTTTATCAATCCGTGGGAGGCATAGGATGAAGATGGTCTCTCTCAAACAACCCTGCAACCAAATAAGAAAGAGTCTCTTGTGTCCCCAACACACCCAATACAATGGTAAATTGTATAGGTGCACTAGTTCGGCGAAGAGATGGTGATACAAGTGTAATATGGATGGTAGATATAGGTTTTTGTAATCTGAAAATATAAAAACAGCAAGGTAACTAATGATAAAAGTGAGCACAAACAGTATTGCATTGCTTAGAAACAAGGCCTAGGGTTCATACTTTCACTAGTGCAAGTTCTCTCAACAATACTAACATAGTCGAATCATATGTAAATCCCTCACATGCGACAAAGAGTTCACTCCAAAGTCACAAATAGCGGAGAACAAATGAAGAAATTATTGTAGGGTACGAAACCACCTCAAAGTTATCTTTTTCGATCAATCTTATGAGCTATCCCTATAAGTGTCACGAACAACCCTAGAGTTTGTACTAAAATAACACCTTAAGATACACATCAACCAAAACCCTAATGTCACCTGGATACTCCAATGTCACCACAAGTACCCATGGGCTTGATTATACGATATGCATCACACAATTTCAGATTCATCATGTTCAATCCAACACAAAGAACTTCAAAGAGTACCCCAAAGAGAGCCATCCGGAGGTGACCTCCAATCATAAGTTTGAATTAGTCTTGATATAACCTACACTAATTTTATGACTGTGCCACTTTTGAGCGTCAACAAGAGAGAGCAGTCTAATAAAAGAATTGTACCTAGCAACAAAAACCTGAACCATGTGCTCTCCATTGTCATCACTAATGAGGATAGGGTCAACATCTAACTCTTCTTCTTTGCCAGTTACTTTCTGCAAGCAAATGGTAAAGCTGAGTTTGTTTAGGTTTCTTGATTTCATGATCAGATTCTGAAACCAAATTCCATTTAGCATATAACCTTGTGTTATATATTATTTCCCCCTCTTCTCAGACCAAGACCAATATGTGATTACTAATCCCATAACTTTCTCTCTATTACTGATTGCAACATAACATAATGATGTATCCTCTGTTTTCCAAATTCCAATTACAGTGTAATATGAAATTAGCCTCTGTGGATGAATTAACAAAGATGTATCCTCTGTTTTCTACAATCCCATAACAAAGATGAATTAACCATCCAGAAGTAGTCTAAACCCAAAGAAGAAATCTAGCAGCTATACCTAAATAATTAGAAGAAATAGCATTTATAGTGTGTAAAACTTTGAATCAGTAGCTAACCTCAGACCATCTCCATGCTCTCTCTCGCGAGACTACCCTGTAGTGTGCAACCACCTTTAAAAAAAATCAGGAAATTGCAGTCACTTTATGAATGTTACTCTTCGTAAAGTAAAACCGAGCAGATTATGCTATTTGCCAATAGGTACAGTACAAATCTGTTCATGCTAACAATATCTAATATTGGATCCTTGCAATCACAATTCATGTTTAAGTAATGCTACTAAGAATAATGAACAATATACTTCCAGATCCATGGACAGTACCACAAACAAAACAAATGAAAATTGCATAGGAGGAGCAGGAGGAAGGACCTCATGAGGAAAGAGACAACGGTGTGCGGACTGGAGGTGGGAAGGATTGGACAAAAATTCCATACCTGCTCTATGGAGTTGCCGTTTCCCTAAGCCACCGTGGATGTGGGCTGGCCATATCCGGTTGATGCTTCCTTGGAGGAGCTCTCCACCAGTAAGAAGCTAAGCCTATGAGCACAACCTCCTCCTCATGACGCGTCGGCACCTTCCCCTGGGCGCTAGGCTCCCCCTCTGGTGCGTGGTGGTGGATAGGTCGTTGGATGTGGATGCATCTTTCCACCGGAGAGCTCATCCTGGCGAGCCCATCATTGGCGGCTCGCGGTGGATCTCCTTGCGCACTACCGTGAGCTTCTCCTCCTAGCCTTGTCCATCTGCCTGCAGTGCCGCATCAGGCCAGACGATGACAAAGAGGAGAGGATTCGGCGCTGCTCGTGCCCGATGATGACGGACCCCTGCCCTCCTTTTCTGGCCGCGCGATGTGCTCACGAGTGAGGGCGATGTCAGGTACTGGTCTATCTGAAAAAGGAGATTCATTTAGGGCACGTTTGGTTATCTGCAACGTTTCTGGGCACTTTCCGTACTTGTCCCAACTGGGCCTGGCTGAGCATATGCAGGCAAAAAACCAACATCTACATGTTGATTGGTTGCCTGCATTGCATCAAGGCCCAGATGGTTGCAAATTGTTTGGTTGCATGTGTTTGTGCTTTAGGTGTGAGAAGATGCAAAGCACAACTGTTTGGTTGTGTGCAAGTACTTGATCTGCTCACCCCTTTCAAATGTGGTGGAGTTACCACCCATTTGATAGCACACAACACACGCAACGCACTATGATCTATAGCATCACAAAAACAACAAGAACAAGCAAAGAACAGGCAGATCATAAGCTACTAGGCATAAGTTTAAAACAGCAGGGCATCCCATGCCCCTGCCGAACCCCAGGGTGCTGCTCCCTGATGTCTACTACACAACTTTCTTCTTGTAGACTCGTGTTGGGCCTCCAAGCGTAGAGTTTTGTAGGACAGTAGCAAATTTCCCTCAAATGGATGACCTAAGGTTTATCAATCCGTGGGAGGCATAGGATGAAGATGGTCTCTCTGAAACAACCCTGCAACCAAATAACAAAGAGTCTCTTGTGTCCCCAACACACCCAATACAATGGTAAATTGTATAGGTGCACTAGTTCGGCGAAGAGATGGTGATACAAGTGTAATATGGATGGTAGATATAGGTTTTTGTAATCTGAAAATATAAAAACAGCAAGGTAACTAATGATAAAAGTGAGCACAAATGGTATTGCAATGCTTAGAAACAAGGCCTAGGGTTCATACTTTCACTAGTGCAAGTTCTCTCAACAATACTAACATAGTTGAATCATATGTAAATCCCTCACATGCGACAAAGAGTTCACTCCAAAGTCACAAATAGTGGAGAACAAACAAAGAAATTATTGTAGGGTACGAAACCACCTCAAAGTTATCTTTTCCGATCAATCTTATGAGCTATCCCTATAAGTGTCACGAACAACCCTAGAGTTCGTACTAAAATAACACCTTAAGATACACATCAACCAAAACCCTAATGTCACCTAGATACTCCAATGTCACCACAAGTACCCATGGGCTTGATTATACGATATGCATCGCACAATTTCAGATTCATCATGTTCAATCCAACACAAAGAACTTCAAAGAGTGCCCCAAAGTTTCTACCGGAGAGTCAAGACGAAAACGTGTGCCAACCCCTATGCATAGATTCCCAAGGTCACGGAACCCGCAAGTTGATCACCAAAACATACGTCAAGTGGATCAATAGAACATCCCATTGTCACCACGGATATCCCATCGCAAGACATACATCAAGTGTTCTCAAATCCTTAAAGACTCAATCCGATAAGTAAACTTCAAAGGGAAAACTCAATTCATCACAAGAAGATAGAGAGGGGAAAACTCCATATGATTCATCTATATCAATAAAGCTCGCGGTACATCAAGATCGTCTCATCTGAAGAACACGAGAGAGAGAGATCGAACACATAGCTACTGGTACATACCCTCAGCCCCGAGGGTGAACTACTCCCTCCTCGCAATGGAGACCGCCGGGATGATGAAGATGGGCTCCGGTGATGGTTTCCCCCTCCGGCAGGGTGCTGGAACGGGCTCCCGATTGGTTTTTCGTGGCTACAGAGGCTTGCAACGGCGGAACTCCCGATCTAGGTTTCTTTTCGGAGATTTCTATATTTATATGAGTTTTTGGCGTTGGTCCCACGTCCAGAAGGTTCCCGAGGAAGTCACAAGCCAGGGTCGCACCCTGGGGGGGGGGGGGCGGCCCCCACCCTTGTGGCTTCCTTGGCCTTCCTCTCCGGTGACTATTCGCTCCAGTATTTTTTATATTCTCCAAAAATATTCTCCGTAAATTTTCAGCTCATTCTGAGAACTTTTATTTATGCACAAAAACAACACCACGGTAGTTCTGCTGAAAACAATGTCAGTCCGGGTTAGTTCTAATAAAATCATACCAAAATCATATAGAATTATTGAAAACATGGCATGAATACTTCATAAATTATAGATACGTTGGAGACGTATCAGCATCCCCAAGCTTAATTCCTGCTCGTCCTCGAGTAGGTAAATGATAAAAGAAATAATTTATGAAGTGTGAATACTACCCAACATGTTCATCATATTCTTTTCTTTTTTGTATAGCATGGACATTTGGACTTGTAAATGATTCAAAGCAATAGTCTAGTTTTAACATAATGACTTCAATACTCAAGCATGTCAACAAGCAACCATGTCTTTCAAAATATCAACACTAAAGAAAGTTATCCCTAGTCCATCATGCTCAATCATTGATCCATTCATGAAACACACTCAAATATTAGCTATGCCCAATGCTCAAGTACGATCATAGTGCCCCCTAGTTGGTGCTTATAAGAGAAGATGGAGACTCAAAGCAAAAATAAAAATTGCATAAAGTAAATAGATAGGCCCTTCGCAGAGGGAAGTAGGGATTTGTAGAGGTCCCAGAGCTCAAAGTTTTAAATTGAGAGAGAAAAAATATTTTGGGTGGCATGCTTTTCCTGTCAACGAGAACGATAAAGTAGCTCACAATACTTTCCATGCTAGATATATCATAGGCGGTTCCCAGACAGAAAATAAAGTTTTTACTCCCCCTCCACCAATCAATCACACTCCACGGGTACCGTCCATACAAACAACAATTCTGGGGGAGTTTTGTTTCATTATAATTTGATTTGATTTTTGAGCATGGAACTGGGCATCCCGAATACCAGCCACTTTCTCGTGAATGACAAGTGAATAAACACTTATCTTGAGAATAACACATCTAGCCTGGAAAAAATATTGGACACTCCCCACCGTTTCATGAGCGGTTCGGGCACACAAAAGAGAAATTTATTTTGAAAATTTAGAGAAGGCACATACAAATTTTCTTGGAACAGCATGGAAATACCGCATATAGGTAGGTATGGTGGACTCATAAGGCAAAACTTGGTTTAAGGATTTTGGATGCACAAGTAGTATATCTACTTAGTACAAATGGAGGCTAGCAAATAGATTGGGAAGCAACCAAACCAAGAAACAAAAATTCACATAAGTGAGCATTGAACATAACTAACACCGAATAATGCACCACAAGTAGGATATAACTTCATTGCATAACTATTGACTTTCGTACTTGCATAGGGAATCACAAACCTTAACAGCAATATTCCTACTAAAGCATAATTACTCACTAACATGACTCACATATTACTATCATCATGTTTCAAAACTATTGCAAAGAATCAAGTTTAATTTGTCCCATGATCTTCATGAAAGTTTTTATTATATCCTCCTTGGATATCTATCACTTTGGGACTAGTTTCATATATTGCCATTGCTTTTTCGACAAGCTCAAACAAATTTAAATGAAGCACATGAGCATAAAGATTTCATCCCTCAAAAAGGTATAAGTGAAGCACGGGAGGAAATGACAAGCTACTCTCAAAAGATAAAATTGAAGATGTCATGGTTTTCTCACGGCAGATGCCATGGGGTGGCTTATCGAGAGTGGTTGGGGCCGAAGGACGCCGACAGGCTCCGGGAGCGGGATTAGGCACACGCGGTGATGGACACACGATGTACCCAGGTTCAGGGCCCTCCGTGGGAGGTAATACCCCTAGTCCCGCTAGTCTAGTTGGATGGGGAGAGGCGTTACAATGATGCTCCTTGAGCTGTATATCTGGAGGTAGAAGAAGGAGCAGCCGGCTCCTCTTCCTCTGCTATGTGTGAGTGTGAGAGGGGGGCAAATGCCTCCGTGCGTCTCTCTCCTCCCTGATGCATGGGGGCTCTGGGGGGTTTTATAGGCCAACCCCCCGGTGTACAATATTCTTAAGATAGTGCAAGGGGGGACCCGGCTGGCAGTCTCTCCGGCCGGCCAAGGGGCCCGCCGGCTGGGCCGTCTCGTCGCCCGTAGGGCCCGCCGGCTGCGTGGTCCCATCGCCAGCTGGGGCCCGCCAGCTGGCTCTTCTATTGGCCCGCGCTCACCTGCCGCGGCACGGGCCGCCCTGCCCGGCGTCGTCTTGCGCCAGCCGGCCGAAGTCAGCGGTACGACCGGCAACGCTGTGGCCATGCCGGGGCAGGTAACGGAGTGGACGGCGGCGCAGAGGTACTGTGGCTCTGCCGGGTCCCAATCGATCCTCGGTCAGCGGTACGGTCAGCCGGACTGTAGCCATGCGCATCCGTGCGTCAGCGGCCGCTGTAGCTACATCAGAGTCCATCGTGGGGGTCACGTCTCGTCAGCGTACCCGGCCGCAGTAGGAAGGGACGGGTACCTGCCCGCTCGGAGGTCAGCGGGCGAGCTAGTTGCGTAACGGCCAGGCGCGCCGGGCCGGGGGCCGGACGGCTGGCTCCTGTCCAGCCGGCCGTGGGCCAGCCGGCCAGGGGGCCAGCCGGCTCCTCGCTGCCGGTCGTGGACCAGCCGGCAATGGGCCAGCCGGCCAGAGAGACAGCCGGCCATAGACCAGCCGGCCGTATAGTTTTTCTTAGGAGAGGAGCCGGAACTTCCTCCCCTTGGCATACCCAGGGGTAATAACCCCGTCAGTAGTCCCCGAAGCCGGTGGGCGCCCACGTTCGCCTGACGAGGGGCAACCAGCGGATTCATCCGGCCACGCCTGCCGGTCGTGCGGGACCGGCCGGGTGGCCGCGCCGGCCGCCGCCTCCGACGCCTCGGGTCCCGTCGCGCCGCTTCGGGCCTCGTGCCGGACCGCAGCGCGCCACGCGGGGCGTGATGATGCCGAGGGTCCCGCGCCTGCAGCCCGACGGGACGCCTTCCCGGGCCTAGCCTGATAGGCCGCGGGCCTAGCCTGATAGGCCGCGGGCCTAGCCAGGTAGGCCTCGGGCCTAGCCTGGTAGGCCTCGGGCCGTGGGTCGGGATCCTTTGCGCCTGGACCCCAGCGGCCACGGCGCACGATGCCCACGTTCCGCGGGTTTCCCGGGGGAGTGGGCGCAGTTAATCCCCACGTCCCCCGGGCGCCGCCCCGTGTTTATAAGGGGAGGGGGAGGGGCGGAGGCAGCTTACGCGCCCCTCTCCCCTTCGCCTCCCTTTGCCTTCCTTCGCCTTCCTCCTCTCGCGCTGCTCGCCGTTTCTGCTCGTGTCGCTGCGCCACCCATCTTCTTCCTCGCACCCGACCGCCGCGGAGATGGCTGACAGACCCTTCGGCAGCTGGGATGGGTCCATCATCACTGAGGAGGACATCGCGCGCCTCCGCCGCGCCCGGGCGCTGCCGTCGGAGGACCGCGTCGCCGCCCGTCCGCCGGGCGGCGAGGTGGCACCCGAACCCCAGGAGGGGGAGTTCGTGGTTTTCGCCTGGCATTTCTCGCGCGGCTTCGGATTGCCGGTGAGCCAGTTTTGCCACTTTTTTATGGATACGTTCGATCTTCAGCCGCACCACCTCGGGCCCAACTCCATCCTCCAGCTCTCGAGCTTCGTGACGCTCTGCGAGGGTTACCTCGGCCTCCTCCCCTTTGTGGAGCTGTGGAGGAAGCTCTTCTACCTCAAGGGTTTGAGGAACAAGGACGAGCCGTACGCCTGCGGGGGCGAGGTGATATGCGTCCGAGGCCCTTTGTTCCCCTGCATCACCCTCATCGAATCCGTCAAGGGGTGGCACCGAACATTCTTCTACGTGAAGAACGTCGACCCGGCACGGGACTACATCCGGCTGCCGGCTTTTGTCAACGCCCCGTCGTCTGGGACCAACTGTACGGGCGACGGGCCGTTCGTGGACGTCCTCGTGGAGCTGGCCCGGCTCAAGACCATGAGAGCCGGAGAGGGGCTGGTCGCGCCCGATTTAGTGGCCGCCTTCATCGACCGCCGGGTGTTGCCTCTACAGCAGAGGCCACACCAGATTTGCGACATGTCGGGCCGGCGGGACCCCTGCCGGCTGTCCACCTTCGACCATACGCCATCCCAGGTGGCGAAGCGGGTGAACGCCATCACCAATTTTAAGCTGGCGCCGGGGACTTGGAGGTTTGGCAAGCGGCCGTACAGCCGACATGACCTGGCGCCCCTGGTAGGCCCTGCTGCGGTAATTCTCTCCCTCCTTCGATTCGCCAGCCGGCCCTTCCTAGCTCACACACCATGCTAACCGCAGAACTCCGTACGATAGAACACGCCGGACGGCCCGCACCCCCAGGTATTCCAGGCGGAGCGTGCCGAGTCCGACCAGGAGGACTTCGAGCCGAGGGGCGGCGTCAAAGAGGGGGCCGATTCCTCGGGAGAGGTCGAGGCGGACATCGCGATGGGCGACCCGGGAGCCGGCAGGTCCAGAGTGGCTGGTGAGTTCCCCTCCGAACCCTCCATCAAAGATTGGACTGACGATGATGACGACGATGATGATGTTCGGATCCTGGACGCGCCACCCCCCGTAGCTCAGCGGGAGACACGCGGGCGGAGCGAGGAGCGGCCGGCTCGTGGTCAGACGGTCGAGGCTTCACGCCGGGAGAAGAGGCCGGCCGCAGGGCAGCCGTCGACCCAGCCGCCGGCTCGCAAGAGAGCGCGAGCGGCCGCCACGAAGCCGCCGGCCCGGGCCAAGCGGGTCCTTCCCGTTGTCGCCGGGAAAGTACTTTTCTGGATTTTTGTTGGTTTCTTGGTTTTGCGAGCCGGTGAGTGCCTAAGGCCCTGTTTCTTTGTCCGCCCCAGCGACGACATCGAGCTCCACGCCATGGAGTCGACTGCCGGCCCGGTGGATGCCGCCACCCTACAGGCGCGGGAGCACGCAGCCACGGCACGGGAAGAGAAGAGACGGCTCGCGGAGGTGCTAGCCGCGAAGGCGGGGGCGAAGGGCGTGCCCTCGCGCTCGGGGGCCTCGAGCGGCGGAAGGCGGAGGCGGTCCGCCAATCCGGAGCGTGCGACGGACTCTGCTGCGGAGTCGACGCGGAGGTCAAGGCCCTCGTCGAGCGAGCTGTGAGAGCCGGTCGTGGAGACGTCCGAGGCTCCTCCCGCGGCGGAAGTGATCCGTCCGGCAGGAGCGACCTCCGAGCCGGCCGCGGAATCGGCGCGGCGGGGGGAGGCGGTGGTGACCCCTCCCGCCGTCGAGCCGGCTACGGCGAGCGTGCCTGTCGCCCCGGCTGCGCCGGAGGCGGCACCGGAGGCACCGGCTGGGGGGAGGAGTGAGCCAGCCCGGCAGGAGGAGGAGCCGGCGGTGCCGGAAGTGGAAGGGCCCGAGGCCAGCTCCCGAGCCTTGGTTGTCACCGCCAACCCCCAGCCGGCTGCTGCCGTGGTGGACGCCGGGTCGAGCAGCGGGTCGAGGAGGACTATGCTGGACATGATCCGGGACTGGGAGGCGCCGGCTCTCGGCCCGGCCGCTCCGGCCCCGCCAGCCGGCGTCCCGACCCTAGCGCCAGGGGAACCAGACCGTATCATGGTGCACTGCCGTGAGGGGCTGGCTCGGTTCGCGGAGGCTGCCGAGAGCAACTTTCGGCGCGTGGAGGCGGCGATGGAGGTAAGACTCTTCTGTCTTGCGTTGAATTATCAGTGGGGGCACGCGAGCGTACCCACTGGGTGTAGCCCCCGAGATTTGGGCCGGCTGCGCGGCTGCGTGACAGCCGGGCCGGATCTAACCCTTTCTTGTTTGTCTAACTTCTTGCTTCGTGGCACGGGCAGGCTGAGAATGCCAGGCGGCAGGCGCTTTTCCATGAGGCGGTCCTCATCCACAACCGCGGCAAGCTGGCTACTGCCGGGTCCAGGAGGAGTTGAAGAAAGTGCAAGGTATGCTTATTCCAGTGGGGGCGCGCGAGCGCACCCACTGGGTGTAGCCCCCGAGAGTCGGCCGGCTGCTCGGCAGCCGGTCCGGGTCTTCCGCGTTCGAGTAGCTCATGCTTGGTTTTTATTCAGAGGAGCTGGTCCCAATCTGGCAGAAGAGGGACGAATAGGCCTCCGAGCGGGACCGGCTGTGGAGGGAGCTCCAGGGGGCCACTTCGGAGCGGGACCGGATGGGGCAAGAGCTCCAGGCTGCCACGTCGGAGCGGGAGCGCCTGACCGCGGAGCTGCAGTGGGAGGTGGTGGCCCGGGAGGACGCCGCCAAGCAGGCGGCCGACGCCACCCAGCGGGCCGCCGCTCTTCAGGCTGAGGTAGATCGCCTCAAGGGGGAGCTCGAGACGCGCGGGGTCACCCTTGCTCATGCGGAGGAGGCGCTGGAGAGGGAGAAGAGCGCAGGCCTTCAGTTCGCCCTAGAGATGGACGAGGCCTTCCAGAGTAAGCTTTGTTTGAATCTTTTCTCCCTTTGCCGATTGCTTTCGACTTGCTTTTGTCTTGTTCGTTGACTCTTCTCCCCCCTTAGGCCGGTTCCCGGAGACCCAGCGCCGCGCTGAGCGGGCTGTGGTGGATCACCGGGAGTGCCTGCAGCAGCGCGGGCAGGAGGTTGAGGAGGACGCCGGCTGGGACGTGGCGGAGCTTGCGCTGGCGATTGAGAACCGGCTGATCCACGTCCAGCGCTGCATGGACCGGCTCCAGACGGCCGGCAAAGAGGTGATTGCGGCCCTCTGGCCGGGTCGTGGGGCGCCGGTGGGCCGCGTGGCGCTGTGGCTGGAGAATGCGGTGGCCCGGCTTGGTGTTTGGAAGGCGTCGGCGGCTCGGGCCGGGGCGCAGATGGCCCTCCGGTTCGTCACGTCGTGGTACACCGGCGTCAACCTGGACCGGCTGGCCACGATGCGCGATGTCCCTGAAGCGGAGCGGATCGCCCGCGAAGATACCCTCGTCCGCCGAGCCAACGAGCTAGCCTCGTACATCGACCCGGACGAGCTCCTGCCGGCACTTGGCGAGGACGGCAAGCCGGTAGCTGAGGACTCCTTCGGCAACCCCCAAGGGCCTGAAGACAATAAGGTCGCCGACGAGAGCACCGCCTCCAGCACCGGCAGCGATAGCGAGGCCACGGAGGCCACGGAGGCGGACCCGAAGGCTGCGACCTCCTCTGGGCGAACTATCGAGCCGGCCGGCGACGCACCGGTAGTTTGAGCGGTCCTGTGCACTTTGTACCTTTTTTTTTCTTGTTAAGAAACTTGTTTGTCTGAGGAGACGCATTTCCACCCACTGGGGGTGTATTGCAAGGAATCCTTGGCCAGGGGCCTTTTGCTTATGGATCTGTTTGATGTTTAAAGCATTTGCATGCCGGCTCCTCCCCTGCCCCTTTGCCTTTCGACTCGTATTTCACGCACGGGTTCCTTCCGGCTTCCGCCCCGCCTGTCAGCCAGCCGGGAGCCGGTCTGGGACAGGGACGGGGCATCGTCCTTAGGGAAAACACGCGGTCCTTAGAGTCGTCCGGCTAGGGTTGGGGCGAGCTGGCAGAGGCGGGTTTTTAAAGGGAATACGGTCTGGTTGGACCTGTCCGGCTGCCACTCTTTAGGAGGCGTTCGCGTGGTAAGTGCCTTTCTACCCCGTGGTTCCGTTAGCCAGACAGCCGGGGGCCGGTCTGTGGCTGGGTAGGGAGGGTAGGAAGAGGTTGCTTGCCCATGCTACTTGTCTGCTTCAGAGAAGAGCCGGCGAGCCCCCTGGCCAGGGAGCCGGGCCCGGGTGTCCTGCTTAAAAGAATGACGAGCCTTGGAGGGAATTGAAAAAAGGGGCGTGCCCCAAGTGCCGGCTTGGGGCCCCCATTGCATTCATAAGGGAAGATACATACATACATGGGTTTTTTCTTAACAGTAGAATGGTCGGAGGAGTGCTGCGTTCCATGGGCGTTCCGTTTCCTCGCCGGAGGCATCTCTTTTGCGCTTCTGCGCCTTCTGGGCATCTATTAGGTAGTAGGCGTTGTTGTGCAACGCCTTGTTGACGATGAACGGGCCCTCCCATGGGGAGGACAGCTTCTGCTAGCCGGCAGTTCGCTGGATCCCTCTGAGCACCAAGTCCCCCTTGCGGAAGGAGAGGGGCCGGATCCGCTTGCTGTGGTAGTGCCAAAGCTTCTGCTGGTAGATGGCCGTCCGGCTCAGGGCCAGCTCGCGTGCTTCTTGGAGTAGGTCGATGCCGTCTTCTCTTGCTTCCTTCGCGTCCTTCTCCGTGTAAAGGGTGACCCGAGGCGAATCGAACTCGACGTCCGTGGGGATGATCACCTCGGACCCGTAAACGAGAAAGAAAGGGGTGTAGCCGGTCGACCGGTTAGGAGTGGTCCTGAGGCTCCAGAGGACAGCCGGCAGCTCGTCGACCCAGCAACCGGCCGACCGCACGAGGGGAGCCACGAGCCGAGGCTTGAGGCCGGACAGGATCAAGCCATTAGCCCTTTCTGCCTAGCCGTTTGACTGTGGGTGGGCCACCAACGCGAGGTCGTGCCGGGTGCCCTCCTGGGAGCAGAAGCACACCATCGCGCCCTTGGCGAAATTCGTGCCGTTGTCGGTGATGATGCTGTGGGGGATGCCGTAGTGGACCGTGACATCCTTGAAGAACCGGACGGCCGTGGGGCCATCCAGTTTCTTGATGGGTCTGGCCTCGATCCACTTGGTGAATTTGTCGACAGTCACCAGCAGATGCGTCGTGCCGCCTCGGGCGGTCTTGAAGGGTCCTACCATGTCCAGCCCCGAGACGGCAAAGGGCCATGAAAGCGGGATGGTCTGGAGGGCTGTGGCAGGGAGGTGGCTCTGCATGCTGAAGCGTTGACACCCCTCGCACTTGTCGACCAGTCGCTTGGCCTCCTCCAAGGCTGTCGGCCAGTAGAAACCGTGGCGGAAGGCCTTGGCCACCAGGGTTCTAGAGGCGGCGTGGTGCCCGCACTCGCCCTGATGGATGTCGAGGAGGATTTCTTGTCCCTTCTCCGGCTCGACGCAGCGTTGGAACACACCGGTGGTGCTGCGATGTACTAGCTCGCGGTTGATGATGCTGTAAGCTGGGGCGCGGCGCTGGATCTGTCGGGCCTTGTCTTCGTCAGGGGGGAGCTCGCCGCGCAGGAGGAAAGCCAGAATGGGCTGTGCCCACGAGGGTGCCGAGACGGGGGCCGGCTCGAGCTCGAGTAGGATCCCGGGGGTAGCCGGAGCCGGCCCATCAGTCCCCGGGACCGGCTCGCCAGTCCTCGGGACCAGCTCGCCAGCCCCCGGGGCCGGCTCGTCAGTCCCCGGGACTGGGACAGCGGTGTTTGCCATCAGGACGGCCGTAGGGTCGGAGCCAGCCGTCGCGGGGGTGCCGGATGCCGGAACCGGCAGGGTTGGCGTTGCTGTCGTCGCCGGAGCTGATGGCGCCGACAGGGCAGCCGGAGCCGGCGGCGCTGACTGAGCTACCGGAGTAGCTGGTATGAAGATGGACTCCGATTCGGGGGAAGGTTTGATCGAAGGCTTGAGCAGCCGTTCGAGGAAGACGCCGGCTGGGATGGCCTGCCGGGTGGAGCCGATTTTTGCCAATGTATCGGCGGCCTCGTTGTCCGCTCGAGGGACGTGGTGGAATTCACAGCCCTCGAAGGAGACGGTGAGCTGCTGGACGAGGAAGCGGTAGCTGGCCATGTTGGCATCCCTGGCGTCCCATTTGCCAGAGACCTGCTGTACTATGAGGTCGGATTCGGCAAAGCAAATGATGCGCTGGATCCCGATCTCCTTGGCGAGCAGGAGGCCGTGAACGAGCGCCTCGTACTCGGCCACGTTGTTGGAGGTGGCGAAGAGGATCTGGAGCGCATACCTGAGCTGGTCCCCCTTTGGAGACGACAGGACGATCCCGGCTCCCAGTCCGGTTCCCATCTTCGAGCCGTCGAAGTGCATGCACCAATGCGTGGAGTCCGGGGGAGGCGGCACGAACTGGGTCTCGGCCCAGTCGACGAGGAAGTCTGCCATGGTCTGTGATTTGATGGCGGTGCGTGGCTCATATCGGATCTCATGATCGGCGAGGGCGATGGCCCATTTGGCGATCCGGCCGGTCGCGTCCCGGCCGCTCATGATCTCGCCGAGCGGGGCCGTGCTCACCACGGTGATGGTGTGCTCCTGGAAGTACTGCTTGACCTTGTTGGCGGCGAAGTATAGGCTGTAGCACATCTTCTGGTAGTGGGGGTAGTTCTGCTTGGAGGCGGACAGGACCTCGCTGAGGTAGTAGACGGGGCGCTAGACCGGTAGCGCTTTGCCCTCTTCCGGCCGCTCCACCACCAACACGACGCTGACCACGCGGGTGTTGGCCGCGATGTATGCGAGCATCGGCTCCTTCTCAGCTGGCACCGCCAGGATGGGCGCGGTGGTGAGTGCGCACTTGAGATCGCGGAACGCCGCATCCGCCTGATCGGTCCATTCGAACTTGGGTGATTTCCTCATGAGCTGGTAAAGAGGTAGCGCCTTCTCGCCCAGCCGGCTGATGAACCGGCTGAGCGAGGCAAGACAGCCGGCGAACTTCTGGATGTCGACGAGCTTGGCCGGCTTGTGCATGCGCTCGATGGCTCTGATCTTCTCCGGGTTAGCTTCGATGCCGCGGGTGGACACGAAGAAACCCAGGAGCTGGCCGGCAGGCACGCCGAACACGCACTTTTCCGGATTCAGCTTGATCTTGTATTCGCGCAAGTTGGCGAAGGTCTCCCAGGGATCGTCGAGGAGGCTGAAATGCTTCTTGGTCTTGACGACGATGTCGTCCACGTAGACGTGGACGTTCCTACCGATCTGCGGCAGGAGGCACTTCTGCATGCAGCGCTGGAAAGTGGCGCCGGCATTCTTGAGGCCGAAGGACATGGTGATGTAGCAGTAGGCCCCGAAGGGGGTAATGAAGGAGGTCTTCAGCCGGTCGGCCGGGTCCAGTTTGATCTGGTGGTAGCCTGAGTAGGCGTCCAGGAAAGACAGCAGGTCACAGCCGGCCGTGGAGTCGATAACTTGATCGATCCGCGGTAGGGCGAACGGGTCTTTGGGACATGCCTTGTTCAGGCTCGTGTATTCGATACACATGCGCCACGTCTTGTTTTTCTTCAACAGCAGGACTGGGTTGGCCAGCCAATCTGGGTGGAACACTTCCATGATGAAGCCGACTGCGAGCAGCCGGGCGATCTCTTCTCCTATGGTACGCCGCTTCTCCTCAAAGAAACGGCGCATGGGTTGCTTGACCGGCTTTGCATCCGGCCGCACATGAAGTTTGTGCTCAGCGAACTTCCTCGGAACACCCAGCATGTCTTTGGGAGACCATTCAAAGATGTCCCGATTCTCACGGAGGAAGTCGACGAGCTCGCCTTCCTATTTGCTGCTGAGGTTGGCGCCGATGGTGACGCACTGCTTGGGGTTGGCCGGGTCGAGCGGCACCTGCCTGGTGTCTTTGGATGGCTGGAACGACGCCTCGCCGGTTGTCTGGGACGGGGGAGCCGGCACGGCCGGCTCGTTGGAGGCGTGAGCCACGAGCCGGTCAAGCTGCTGCTTCTCCTCTGCTATCTCCAGGGCCTCAGCCAGCCGGCTGCCGTCACGAGCGCACTCGATTGACATCTTGTAGTTGCCGGCGATGGTGATGATGCCCTTGAGGCCTGGCATCTTGAGCTTGAGGTAGGCGTAATGGGGGACCGCCATGAATTTGATGAGAGCCGGCCTGCCAAGCAGCGCGTGGTAGGGACTGTCGAGGTCCACCACCTCGAACCATATTGGTTCGCGGTGGAAATGGCTCTGGTCGCCAAAGAGGACGTCGAGCTCGATCTTGCCGATGGGGGTATAGGACTTTCCCGGTACGATGCCGTGTAAAACTGTCCGGCTCGCTCGCTAGTCCTTCTCCTTAAGCCCTAGTTTGAGCATCGTGTGGCGGTAGAGGATGTTGATGCTGCTACCCCCGTCGACCAACACCCGCGAGAAACGGCAGGTGCACCTCTCGGAGACGATGGTGGGGTCGACGACGAGGGCGTGGCTGCCCGGGTTTGGCATCACGGCCGGGTGGTCCGCCCGGCTCCAGGTGACCGGCTTCTCAGACCAATGCATGAACTGTGGGACCGATGGGGCGACAGCGTTCACCTCGTGCCGGCGCTGGCGCATGCTGTGTTTGTCGGTTGCTTCACTGGTGAAGACGTAGGACCCGTCCCGGCGACGGAACTGGTCATGGAGGCGACCGTCATTGGCTGCCGGGGCCGGAGCAGGCGGCGGGGCCTGGGCCGGAGCCGGCTCACAGGGAGCTAGAGGCGGAGGAGCCGGAAGGCCCTCGCCTTGGGCCAGCCGTTGGGAGAAACTGCACCGCCGGAGCGTATGGGTGGCTGGCTTGGCCCCAGAATGGTGCTTGCAGGGTAGGTCGAGCATTTGCTCGAAGGTAAGCTTGGGCTGCCAAGTGGCCTTGCCGGTGTGCTGACGCTAGCTGGGGGCCTGGGCAGCCGGTTGCTCTTCTTCGACGGCGGCGACCTGCCGGCTCCCGTAGCGGGGGTCCGGCTGGTCGGGCTTGCGTTTGTTGTTCTGCTGCTGCCGGTTGTCGGCGGCCGCCCGCGGCGCGGCGGGTGTCGGTATCAAAACCGGCGGATCTCGGGTAGGGGGTCCCGAACCGTGATACCTGGATCGATGGTAACAGGAGACAAAGGGGGCAAGGTTTTACCCAGGTTCGGGCCCTCCTATGGAGGTAATACCCTACGTCCTGCTTGATTATATTGAGTGTATGGAGATTACAGAGATGATCTACCACGAGATCGAGTAACTAAACCCTAGATGAGTTCTGTCGTCCTAAAACCCTCTGGCTTATATAGACGCCAGGGGTCCCTAGGGTTTACACATGGTCGGTTACACGTCGAAGGGATAAAACATGCCTATTCACTATTCCAAACGTGGAGAACAATCCACGATTCTGGAAGCTTCCTTCTTGGAGATGAGGTCTTCAACTCTTCCAGTATTCGGCAAGTGGCCCATACAGTCCGGCCCATAAGACATAGGCCGGCCTCCCGAGGACCCCTTAGTCCAGGACTCCCTCCGTAGTCCCCGAACTAGCCTCCAACGCCAAGGGTCCAAGCTCCAGCGGCTTTGAATGATCAGAGTCTTCGGCTTGCGAGGTGAGTTCCTTTCTCCAAACAATGACTGGCCCGAGCTATAGTTCGGCCTCCATCGACGTGTAATATTTCCGATCATAGATCGTCCGTATACCATGAGTGGTTCGGCTTTGAAGGCCAAACGTCAGAGAACCAATAGTGTCTTCTGACAACTTTTCAGATGAAAGGCCACGGCCCATCACGACCCCTAAACCAGTCGTGAAGACTCGATTCGCGGTTCGAGGCCGTTTCCACCAGCACGATCCTTTAGCACAGATCGTGCCCCGTTTTACACGGGATATGTTTAATCATGCGCGTACAACGGCACGCACGCCTCGGGAAGAGGAGGGATTCACGGCACTGCGAAGGGAGGCTAACCGGCCATAATCTTTAATAAAAGGGGAATAAAACCCCGAGGCTTATCCGCACTTCCCATTCACCTCCCTGCTTCCCTAACCTTCCGAGCTTCCTGAGCCCAGATCTAGGTCTTCCATTCTTCCCCCTCCGACCTCAACCATGGCCTGCGGCAAGTGGGAGGCTTCCACGGTCAAGGACCAGGACATCCGAGATCTCAAGGATGTCGGCTACCTTCCTGCCAACGTCTTCCATCGTGCTGCAGAGGAGGGCCAGGTGATCCCCACCCCCAAATCAAGCGAGAGTGTGGTCTTCGTCCCTCACTTCATCCGGGGATTAGGTTTCCCACTTCACCCCTTTGTGAGGGGTCTTATGTTCTTCTATGGGCTCGACTTCCATGACCTCCCGCCGAACTCTTTCATGCATATATCCGCCTTTATCATCGTCTGCGAGGCGTTCCTGCAGGTCAAGCCACACTTCGGACTGTGGCTCAAGATCTTCAACATCAAGCCGAAGTGTGTCGCCGGTGCACATGCGGACTGCGGCGGGGCAGTCATCGGCAAGCTTCCGCGCGCAGTGTGGCCATCTGGCACCTTCATCGACACTATCAAAACTTGGCAGATGGAGTGGTTTTACATAACTGAGCCAAAGGAGGAGGAAGGTAGAACTTTTCCTGCTGAATGCGGAACTGTTCCTGCCGAATTCAGGTCCGCCCCCCCAACCAGATTGACCTCATGGGTCAGGAAGGGTCTCGACTGGGGGTCAGAAACAGAGGTGGAGGACCTGCAGAGGGGCATCGCCTCCTTAATCAGGGAGGGAGTCGGCCTGACCAACGTGGTCCAGGTCATGCTTCGGCGGCACATCCTCCCCTGCCAGCGCCGGAGCTCTCCTATGTGGGATTACCGGACTGACGACGACCCTACAGTTCGTCGGCTCTTCCGCACTACGCGGGAGAAACTATGGAAGGCATTGTTCAAGGCGCAAGAGAACTGGCCAGGCAAGAAGGAAGACAAGGGCTTGAGCGCCATCAAGCTCGCACCCGAGGTATAGCATAGTGTTATTTCACCGGTCCATCTTCTCAGAGATACTCTAAGCATTTTCCGATTACCTTTCATAGGAATGGTTGAGCAAAGCCACGGGCATCAAGTGTCCGGATCCACAGCCCGAAGACCCCAAGTCTCCACTGCTGTAGGAGATGCTCGTCGCGGCGCCCTACAAGGCGCCAGAGAAGAAGAAGAAGATGAAGCCAGGCCGAACTGGCCTGCGCAACAGGGACCAGCCAGGGGCTGTGTCCGAAGAGACTCATGCCTCCTCAAATCAAGAGGAGGAGGACGAGGCTGAGGGGGGAGGTGATTCCCCCCTTCATAGGAAAGAGGGCGGCGTCATCGGATGCCTCGGAGGTGGTAGCTCCTCCCGCCCAGAAGAAACCGCGCCGGACACAGGTAATCTCGTCCGATGACAGTTCGGACTCGAACACCGAGTCCGAGGACTTCGAGAGGATTCCGCGAAGGACCCTCAGGGTCAAGCCCCCACCTAGAAGGTACAGATCCGAAGACCCTTCCGTGTTATTGATGTAAAGCTTCGAATGTTACTAACACGTGAGCGCTCACTGACTTGCAGTCCACCTCGTGTTCTCCCCACCGATCAAGTTTCGGAGGGGGAGACCCCACCCGCCGAGCTAGCGGAGAGCGGGTCTACGTCGCACCCCTCTCCTCCGGGCGCCACGAGGGACACCGCGGAGGCGTCCTCCCAACAGGCTCCTTTGGAGCCGAACTCTGGAGGCAGGGGCGACGAAGTCATGGCCGAGGGAAACACCTCGGCCACCGAAGACCCGGGGGAGAGGCTCCTCCCGGATACTAAGGAGACCGGACCAGAAGATGTCCAGTCACCTCCAAGGCGGTCTCCGGAGCGTACCATGCCTCCGGAGGCACCGATTCAATCTCTGGTCGGGGATCAGATCAATCGATCCCCACCGGCGCCACCGACCAGCGGGTGGTCGGTTATGGGGGAGGCTCTATCAAGCGCTTCCATCTCCGGGGAGCACCGCGTCCTTATGGGTGCGGTATTGTAGAGCATTCAGTCCGTAGACCACGGACTGAAGGAGGCCTTCAATGGTCTCCTGACGGGCTTTCAGGTGAGCCACGTAATGTTCTGTCCTTTGAAATACTATGTTCTTTGTATTATGGTTATATACATGGCAGCCCCCGAGCCCTAGGTGAGTTTGAAAAAACTTACCTGGGGGTCAAATCACAGATCCTTATCCGAACTATGCATAGGACAATATATGTTCGGATCATTCTGTTAGCCCATAAGAGGACCGTTCACATGATTCTTCTAGTCACAGCTCGGGCAGTCGTAATTCTTTTTTAATGGTTTAACTCTGTGACACAGGCTTTGTCAACAGCAGCGGCTACTAACGCCGCCGAGCTAGAGGAGCTAAATCGGAAGTTCAAAAGCGCCGAAGACGAGCTTGATGCTCTAAACAAGAGATTCGACGAGGCGCAAGGTAAGCCGAATTAGAGTATCGAAACTCTTCTTTACCGCTCTATCAACACGATTTTCTTAACGTAAGTCGATGCTTATGCAGCCTCGGCGAAGGAGATAGAGAAGCTCAAAGCCGAGCTTGAGAAACCAAAGCAGGAAGCTTTAGTTGAGAAGGCGGCGGCCACCCCTCTATCCGCCCTAAGGGCCACCAGCGATAAGCATGAGGCCCGGGTGGAAGAAATTCAACAGGAGCTCAAGGACGCCAGCAAAAAGTGCGAGGTCCTTGAGCTGAAAGGGAAGGAGCAAGCCGCCGAACTATCCACCCTAAAAACCGATCTCCGAAAGGAGCGGGTGGATAGGCGGTCATTCGAAAAGGAGCTCCGCCAAGCCAGAGCTATCCTAGATGGTAAGCCATATTCATTGCAGTGTATCTTCGGGGACAGTAAGTTCGAGTTGCTTACCCAAGTATGGCATTCCTCAGGCGCCTGCTCGGACCTCCAGAAGGACTTAGCGAACGCAAAGCAGTTCTATGCTTCACGGGGAGAAGGAGATGGAGCTACGCCGGATGGCGGAACCGGCCGTGAAGGATCTCTGTATCCAGCTATGGCCCAACAAGCCACTACCGGGCAGCTACTTCGGCCTGGTGCAGAAGCTAAGCGACGCCACTCCTCGGATCGACGCCTTGAGGCGGTCTTCCTGCATCGATGGGGCTAGGATGACCTTTCACGAAGGCCAAGGTGCACTGGCCGGGGCTGGATCCGATGAAGGTAGCAACTGCCCCTCCGCCGCCTGGGAAGGAGTATAGATGCCCCGAGCGGTACTTCTCCGGAGTTATGGAGGGTGCTCGGGCCATAGAATCACAGTGTTTCAGAGATACCGTGTATGAGTAAACGCTTGTGTAATATGTCCGAAGACCTTTGAATGCGTTTGTATAAAGTTGCATGGTTTATCATGTCTTGTATGTGTTTGCATCCTTTATAACTCCTTTGTGGCCGTTAACCCTGAAAGCTGCGAGTCGTCGGCTTCAGCCCCCGTGTAGATACTACACGAGGTGTCTCTACCAACAGCACTGTAACCCTTAGCCGAACTATCGGCGCCCGAAGGCGGTAGTGTGGGGCGGACAAGGCAATCAGACTATAATGCTTTATTGCTTTCACTTAGCCGTAGGGGCGGGAGAAAGGAGTGCGGGAGCTGATAACTAGCCCCCAGGTGTTTGTGATGTTCGGATGAACCGCGGCCAAAGCCTATACCACCTGGCTTGTACTAACACAAAACCCACCGTATGACACGGAATAACCTCTGACGAGATTTTAGTTAAGCTCAGATTCGCAGACCGGTTCTCGCATACCATGACAGTCAGTTTTCGGCTATCTCCGCTGAGGCGCTTAACCAGACTACCGCCTTTTAGCTTGGGTGCCTTGACGGCAGATGTCGGCTTTTGCCAATCATCGGTGTAATGGAATTCGGCCGCCAGGGCCAACGCATGTTCCTCAGTTCGGAGGGAGCGCTCTGTGTTGCCATTTACAGTAATGACCCCCCTAGGGCCAGGCATCTTGAGCTTGAGGTATGCGTAGTGTGGGACGGCATTAAAGCGAGCAAACGCTGTACGGCCGAGCAGGGCGTAATAACCACTGCAGAAAGGTAGGACGTCGAAGATCAAGTCCTCGCTTCGGAAGTTATCGGGCGAGCCGAACACAACCTCCAGGCTTACAGAGCCTATGCACCGGGCTTCAACGCCTGGGATCACTCCTTTGAAGGTAGTGTTGCTGGGCTTGATCCTCGAAGGATCTATTGTTGGGGAACGTTGCATGGGAAACAAAAATTTTCCTACGCACACACAAGATCTATCCATGGTGATGAGCATCTACGAGAGGGAGAGTGAATCTACATACCCTTGTAGATCGCTAAGCGGAAGCGTTAAGAAACGCGGTTGATGTAGTCGAACGTCTCCGCGATCCAAATCGCAAGTCGTCCCTCGATCCGATCACGAACTAGTGCCGAACGGACGGCACCTCCGCGTTCAACACACGTACGGCTTGATGACGCCTTCACCTCCTCGATCCAGCGAGCGATGATGAAGTAGTAGATGAGTTCCGGCAGCACGACGGCGTGGTGATGATGGTGAGGAACAATCTCTGCAGGGCTTCTCCAAGCACTACGGAGATTATGATGGGAGAACTAGAGGGTTAGGGTTGCCGGCACACGGCTTGGGAAATCTTAATGTGTCCCGTGTGCTAGCCCTGCCCCTCTATTTATATGTTGAGCCTTGGGGTCTAAACTTGGAGTAAAAGCCTCCTCCAGGTCGGTTTTGCCTGCACAAGGTCGGTTTGGCCCGCAGGGAAAGAGTCCAACTCAGATCCCTGCAGTATCGCGCACAAGCGGTAGTACCGCTCACGAGCGGTAGTACCGCTTGAGCGGTAGTACCGCTTCACACAAGCGGTAGTACCGCTTATGCGGTAGTACCGCTTCACACAAGCGGTAGTACCGCTTACGCGGTAGTACTGCCTTACCAGCGGTAGTACCGCTTAAGGCAGCAGCAAAACTTCCTTTTGCACTTTCCAATACCTCGTGGGCTTTACCCCTTTGGCTCATATAAAGTGTTGCTGCACCCGAACACTTCGGTAAACATCCGGAACCCCTTCCGGTGAATTCCGGAACCCTTCCGGAGATCAAAACACTATTATCACATATATCAATCTTTACCTCCGGACTATTCCGGAGATCCTCGTCATGTCCGGGATCTTATCCGGGACTCCGAACAACCTTCGGTCACCAACACAATGACTCAACTATACTATTCGTCACCAAACGTTAAGTGTGTAGACCCTGCGGGTTCGAGAACTATGCAGACATGACCGAGACACCTCTACGGCCAATAACCAATAGCGGGACCTGGATGCCCATATTGGTTCCTACATATTCTACGAAGATCTTTATCGGTCGAACCTCTATGTCAAGGATTCAGTTAATCCCGTATACTGTTCCCTTTGTTCTTCGGTATGTTACTTGCCCGAGATTCGATCGTCGGTATCTCTATACCTAGTTCAATCTCGTTACTGGCAAGTCTCTTTACTCGTTCCGTAATACAAGATCTCGTGGCTAACACTTTAGTCACATTGCTTGCAAGGCTCATTGTGATGTTGTATTACCGAGTGGGCCTTGAGATACCTCTCCGTCACACGGAGTAACAAATCCCAGTCTTGATCCATGCCAACCTAACAGACACCCTCGGAGATACCTGTAGAGCACCTTTATAGTCACCCAGTTACGTTGCGACGTTTGATACACACAAGGTACTCCTCCGATGTCAGGGAGTTGCATGATCTCATGGTCATAGGAACAGATACTTGACATGCAGAAAACAATAGCAATAAACTGACACGATCATATGCTACGTTCGTAGTTTGGGTCTTGTCCATTACATCATTCTCCTAATGATGTGATCCCGTTATCAAATGACATCTCATGTCAATGGCTAGGAAACCTTAACCATCTTTGATCAACGAGCTAGTCAACTAGAGGCTTACTAGGGACACAGTGTTGTCTATGTACCCACACATGTATTTGAGTTTCCAATCAATACAATTATAGCATGGATAATAAACGATTATCATGAACAAGGAAATATAATAATAACTAATTTATTATTGCCTCTAGGGCATATTTCCAACAGTCTCCCACTTGCACTAGAGTCAATAATCTAGTTCACATCACTATGTGATTTACATTGTAATGAATCGAACACCCATGCAGTTCTGGTGTTGTTCATGTTTAGCCCTTGGAAGAGGTTTAGTCATCGGATCTGCAACATTCAGATCCGTGTGTACTTTGCAAATATTTATGTCGTCCTCCTTGATGTAATCGCGGATGGAATTGAAGCGTCGCTTTATGTGTCTGGTCCTCTTGTGAAATCTTGGTTCCTTGGCTAGAGCAATGGCACCAGTGTTATCACAAAACAGAGTCATTGGGTTAAGCGCACTAGGCACTACTCCAAGATCTGTCATGAACTCCTTCATCCAGACACCTTCCTTCGCCGCCTCCGAGGCTGCGATGTACTCCGCTTCGCATGTAGAATCAGCTACCATGCTTTGCTTGGAACTGCACCAGCTAACCGCACCCCCATTAAGAACAAATACGTATCCGGTTTGAGACTTAGAGTCATCCGGATCAGTGTCAAAGCTTGCATCGACGTAACCCTTTACGACGAGCTCTTGATCACCTCCATAAACGAGAAACATGTCCTTAGTCCTTTTCAGGTACTTCAGGATATTCTTGACCGCCGTCCAGTGTTCCATTCCTGGATCACTTTGAAACCTTCGGACCATACTTATGGCAAGGCTGACATCGGGTCTTGTGCACAGCATTGCATACATAATAGAGCCTATGGCTGAAGCATAGGGGATGACACTCATCTTTTCTCTATCTTCTGCAGTCACTGGGCATTGAGTCTTACTCAACTTCACACCTTGCAAAACAGGCAAGAACCCCTTCTTGGACTGATCCATTTTGAACATCTTCAAAATCTTATCAAGGTATGTGCTTTGTGAAAGTCCTATTAAGCGTCTTGATCTATCTCTATAGATCTTGATGCCTAATATGAAAGCAGCTTCTCCTAGGTCCTTCATTGAAAAACTCTTGTTCAAATATTCCTTCACGCTTTCCAACAATTCTATATTGTTTCCAATCAGCAATATGTCATCCACATATAATATTAGAAACGCTATAGAGCTCCCACTCACTTTCTTGTAAATACAAGCTTCTCCGTAAACTTGTATAAACTCGAACGCTTTGATCACTTCATCAAAGCGAAGATTCCAACTCCGAGATGCTTGCACCAGTCCATAAATGGATCGCTGGAGTTTGCAAACTTTGTTAGCATTCTCTGGATCGACAAAACCTTCTGGTTGCATCATATAGAACTCTTCCTTAAGGAAACCGTTAAGGAATGCTGTTTTGACATCCATCTGCCAAATTTCATAATCGAAAAAGGCAGCTATTGCTAACATGATTCTGATGGACTTAAGCATCGCTACGGGTGAGAAGGTCTCATCATAGTCAACTCCTTGAACTTGTGAAAAACCCTTTGCCACAAGTCGAGCTTTATAGACGGTGACATTACCGTCCGCGTCCGTCTTCCTCTTAAAGATCCATTTGTTCTGAATGGCCTTACGCCCTTCAGGTAATACTTCCAAAGTCCATACTTTGTTTTCATACATGGATCCCATCTCGGATTTCATGGCCTCTAACCACTTCTCGGAATCCGGGCCCATCATCGCTTCTCCATAGCTCGTAGGTTCATCGTTGTCTAACAACATGACCTCTAAGACAGGGTTGCCGTACCACTCAGGAGCAGTATGCGTCCTTGTCGACCTACGAGGTTCGATAGCAACTTGATCCAAAGCTTCATGATCATCATCATTAACTTCCTCTTCAGCTGATGTAGGCTCCACAGAAACGACTTTCTGCACTGCGCTACTCTCAGGTTGAAGTAAAGGTTCAACAACCTCATCAAGTTCTATCTTCCTCCCACTCAATTCTTTCGAGAGAAACTCTTTCTCAAGAAATGTTCCGTTTTTAGCGACAAACACTTTGCCTTCGGATCTGAGATAGAAGGTATACCCAACTGTCTCTTTTGGGTATCCTATGAAGACGCATTTCTCCGCTTTGGGTTCCAGCTTTTCAGGCTGAAGCTTTTTGACATAAGCATCACATCCCCAAATTTTAAGAAACGACAGCTTTGGCTTCTTGCCAAACCAAAGTTCATATGGCGTTGTCTCAACGGATTTCGATGGTGCCCTATTTAAAGTGAATGCAGCTGTCTCTAATGCATAACCCCAAAACGATAGTGGCAAATCGGCAAGAGACATCATAGATCGCACCATATCCAATAAAGTTCGATTACGACGTTCGGACACACCATTACGCTGTGGTGTTCCAGGCGGTGTCAGTTGTGAAACAATTCCACATTGTCTTAAGTGACTGCCAAACTCATAACTCAGATATTCTCCTCCTCGATCAGATCGTAGGAATTTAATCTTCTTGTTACGATGATTCTCAACTTCACTCTGAAATTGTTTGAACTTTTCAAATGTTTCAGACTTGTGTTTCATTAAGTAAATATACCCATATCTACTTAAGTCATCAGTGAAGGTGAGAAAGTAACGATAACCACCGCGCGCCTCAATGCTCATTGGACCGCACACATCAGTATGTATGATTTCCAATAAGTCACTTGCCCGTTCCATTGTTCCAGAGAACGGCGTTTTAGTCATCTTGCCTAAGAGGCATGGCTCACATGTGTCAAGTGATTCAAAATCAAGTGACTCCAAAAGTCCATCAGCATGGAGCTTCCTCATGCGTTTTACGCCAATATGACCTAAACGGCAGTGCCACAAGAAAGTGGTATTATCATTATCAATCCTACATCTTTTGGCATCAATGTTATGAACATGTGTATCATTACTATCGAGATTCAATAAGAATAAACCGCTTACATTGGGTGCATGACCATAAAAGATATTACCCATATAAATAGAACAACCATTATTCTCTGATTTAAATGAGTAACCGTTTCGCAATAAACAAGATCCAGATATAATGTTCATGCTTAACGCAGGCACCAAATAACACTTATTTAGGTTCATCACTAATCCCAACGGTAATCGAAGAGCGAGCGTGCCGACGGCGATCACATCAACCTTGGAACCATTTCCCACGCGCATCGTCACTTCGTCCTTCGCCAGCCTCCGTCTATTCCGCAGTTCCTGTTTAGAGTTGCAAATATGAGCAACTGCACCGGTATCAAATACCCAGGCACTACAACGAGGGTTGGTAAGGAACATATCAATAACATGTATATCATATATACCTTGTTTGTTGTTGGCCACCTTCTTGTCAGCCAAATACTTGGGGCAGTTCCGCTTCCAGTGTCCAGTTCCCTTGCAATGAAAGCACTCAGTTTCTGGTTTGGGTCCAGCCTTGGGTTTCTTCACAGGAGCAGCAACTGCTTTGCCACCCTTCTTAGATGTACCCTTCTTACCCTTGCCATTTTTCTTGAAACTTAGTGGTTTTATTGACCATCAACACTTGATGCTCCTTCTGAATTTCAGACTCAGCGGCTTTCAGCATCGCAAACAGCTCGGCGACTGACTTGTTCATCCCGTGCATGTTATAGTTCAACACGAAGCTCTTGTAGCTAGGTGGCAATGATTGAAGAACTCTGTCAGTGATAGCCTCTGGCGGAAGGGGCATCCCCAATTCAGCCAGACGGGTGGAGTACCCAGACATTCTGAGCACGTGATCACTGATAGACCCGTTCTCCTCCATCTTGCAAGTATAGAACTTATCGGAGATCTCATATCTCTCGATCCGGGCATTCTTCTGAAAGATAATCTTCAACTCCTGGAACATCTCAGATGCTCCATGACGTTCAAAACGTCTTTGAAGTCCCGGTTCTAAGCCATACAACATTGCACATTGAACTATTGAGTAATCATCAGAACGAGCCTGCCAGGCGTTCACAACGTCTAGAGACTCAACTGGAGCGGGTGGATCACCAAGCGGTGCATCAAGGACATAAGCCTTCTGGGAAGCCGTAAGGATAATCCTTAGATTACGGGCCCAGTCCACAAAGTTACTTCCATCATCTTTCAACTTAGCTTTCTCTAGGAACGCATTAAAATTCAGGGGTGCTACTGCGCGAGCCATGATCTACAACATAAATATAGCAAAGACAACTTAGACTATTGTTCAAGATAATGAGTTTAATTAATCATATTACTTAAAAACTCCCACTCAAATTGACATCCCTCCGGTCATTCGAGTGTAACATGATCCAAATCCACCAACTCAAGTCCGATCATCACGTGAGTCGAGGTGGTTTCAATGGTGAACATCTTCATGTTGATCATATCTACTATATGACTCATGTTCGACCTTTCGGTCTCTTGTGCTCCGAGGCCATGTCTGTACATGCTAGGCTCGTCAAGTTTAACCCGAGTGTTCTGCGTGTGCAACATGGCTTGCACCCGTTGTATGTGAACGTGGAGTCTATCACACCCGATCATCACGGCGTGTCTCGAAACGACGAACTTTCGCAACGGTGCACACTCGGGGAGAACACAATTTATCTTGAAATTTAAGTGAGGGATCACCTTATAATGCTACCGTCGTCCTAAGCAAAATAAGATGCATAAAAGGATTAACATCACATGCAAATCATAAGTGACATGATATGGCCATGAACTTGTGCTTTTGATCTCCATCTCCAAAGCACCGGCATGATCTCCATCGTCACCGGCATGACACCATGATCTCCATCATCTTGATCTCTATCAACGTGTCGCCATGAGGTTGTGGCGCCGACTGTTGCTCCCACGACTATTGCTAACGTTTAGCGATAAAGTAAAGCATTACATAGCGCTTAATGATTGACACGCAGGTCATACAATAATTAAAGACAACTCTATGGCTCCTTCCAGTTGCCGTACTCATCGACATGCAAGTCGTGATATTCTATACAACACATGATCATCTCATACATCACATATATCTCATCATGTAATTGGCCATATCACATCACAACATACCCTGCAAAAACAAGTTAGACGTCCTCTAATTGTTGTTGCAAATTTTACGTGGCTGCTACGGGTTTGCAAGAACCGTTCTTATCTACGCAAAACCACAACGTGGTGTAGTGATTGCTTTTTGATCTTCTAAAAGAACCCTCTTCATTGAAATCGATTCAACTAAAGTGAGAGAGACAGACACCCGCTAGCCATCTTTATGCAACGAAGTTACATGTTAGTTGAAGGAACCTGTCTCGCGTAAGCGTACGCGTAATGTCGGTCCGGGCCGCTTCATCTCACAGTACCGCCGAATCAAATATCAACTAGTAACGGCAAGCAATATGTATACACCCACGCCCACAACTCGTTTGTGTTCTACTCGAGATCTCATCTATGCATAGACCTAGCTCATGATGCCACTGTTGGGGAACGTTGCATGGGAAACAAAAATTTTCCTACGCACACACAAGATCTATCCATGGTGATGAGCATCTACGAGAGGGAGAGTGAATCTACATACCCTTGTAGATCGCTAGGCGGAAGCGTTAAGAAACGCGGTTGATGTAGTCGAACGTCTCCGCGATCCAAATCGCAAGTCGTCCCTCGATCCGATCACGAACTAGTGCCGAACGGACGGCACCTCCGCGTTCAACACACGTACGGCTTGATGACGCCTTCACCTCCTCGATCCAGCGAGCGATGATGAAGTAGTAGATGAGTTCCGGCAGCACGACGGCGTGGTGATGATGGTGAGGAACAATCTCTGCAGGGCTTCTCCAAGCACTACGGAGATTATGACGGGAGAACTAGAGGGTTAGGGTTGCCGGCACACGGCTTGGGAAATCTTAATGTGTCCCGTGTGCTAGCCCTGCCCCTCTATTTATATGTTGAGCCTTGGGGTCTAAACTTGGAGTAAAAGCCTCCTCCAGGTCAGTTTTGCCCGCACAAGGTCGGTTTGGCCCGCAGGGAAAGAGTCCAACTCGGATCCCTGTAGTATCGCGCACAAGCGGTAGTACCGCTCACGAGCGGTAGTACCGCTTGAGCGGTAGTACCGCTTCACACAAGCGGTAGTACCGCTTATGCGGTAGTACCGCTTCACACAAGCGGTAGTACCGCTTACGCGGTAGTACTGCCTTACCAGCGGTAGTACCGCTTAAGGCAGCAGCAAAACTTCCTTTTGCACTTTCCAATACCTCGTGGGCTTTACCCCTTTGGCTCATATAAAGTGTTGCTGCACCCGAACACTTCGGTAAACATCCGGAACCCCTTCCGGTGAATTCCGGAACCCTTCCGGAGATCAAAACACTATTATCACATATATCAATCTTTACCTCCGGACTATTCCGGAGATCCTCGTCATGTCCGGGATCTTATCCGGGACTCCGAACAACCTTCGGTCACCAACACAATAACTCAACTATACTATTCGTCACCAAACGTTAAGTGTGTAGACCCTGCGGGTTCGAGAACTATGCAGACATGACCGAGACACCTCTACGGCCAATAACCAATAGCGGGACCTGGATGCCCATATTGGTTCCTACATATTCTACGAAGATCTTTATCGGTCGAACCTCTATGTCAAGGATTCAGTTAATCCCGTATACTGTTCCCTTTGTTCTTCGGTATGTTACTTGCCCGAGATTCGATCGTCGGTATCTCTATACCTAGTTCAATCTCGTTACTGGCAAGTCTCTTTACTCGTTCCGTAATACAAGATCTCGTGGCTAACACTTTAGTCACATTGCTTGCAAGGCTCATTGTGATGTTGTATTACCGAGTGGGCCCTGAGATACCTCTCCGTCACACGGAGTAACAAATCCCAGTCTTGATCCATGCCAACCCAACAGACACCCTCGGAGATACCTGTAGAGCACCTTTATAGTCACCCAGTTACGTTGCGACGTTTGATACACACAAGGTACTCCTCCGATGTCAGGGAGTTGCATGATCTCATGGTCATAGGAACAGATACTTGACATGCAGAAAACAATAGCAATAAACTGACACGATCATATGCTACGTTCGTAGTTTGGGTCTTGTCCATTAGATCATTCTCCTAATGATGTGATCCCGTTATCAAATGACATCTCATGTCAATGGCTAGGAAACCTTAACCATCTTTGATCAACGAGCTAGTCAACTAGAGGCTTACTAGGGACACAGTGTTGTCTATGTACCCACACATGTATTTGAGTTTCCAATCAATACAATTATAGCATGGATAATAAACGATTATCATGAACAAGGAAATATAATAATAACTAATTTATTATTGCCTCTAGGGCATATTTCCAACATCTATGCCCATCTTTTTCACCGTATCTGAGTAAATCAGATTAAGGCTACTTCCACCGTCCATGAGGACTTTAGTGAGGTGGTACCCATCTATGATCGGGTCTAGGACGAGTGCGGCCGAACCCCCGTGACGGATACTGGTCGGATGGTCGCGCCGATCGAAGGTGATCGGATATGCCGACCATGGGTTATACTTTGGGGCTACAGGCTCTATGGCGTAGACATCTTGAAGGGCGCGCTTCCTCTCCCTTTTGGGTATGTGAGTGGCGTAAATCATGTTTACTGTTTTTACCTCTGGGGGGAATTTCTTTTGACCACCACCGATCATGCCACGAGGTTCATCCTCATCCTCGCTGCGTGGGCTCTTGCCTTGGTCCTCAGTTGCGAGTTTGCTGGCCTGCTTGAAGACCCAACAGTTACGGTTGGTGTGATTGGCGGGTTTCTCCTGAGTGCCATGGATCTGGCAAGGTCTCTCCAGAATCTTGTCCAGCGGGGTGGGTCCGTCGTGTTTGCCTTTAGGAGGCTTCTTCCGCTGCCCAAAACGGTAATTGTGGAAGCCGGCGTTGACAGCCGTGTCATCGGCATCACTATTATTGTGCCGGCGCTTGTTCTTGTTGCACTTCGGTTTCCCGTTCCCGTCCCGAACTTCAGAGGTTCCGGGGTCTTCGGGGTTATGGCTACGTTGAGCGAGCCAGTTATCTTCACCCACACAGAAGCGGGTCATGAGTGACGTGAGGGCGGACATTGTCCTTGGTTTGTCCTGGCCGAGCTGTCGGGCCAGCCATTCATCCCGAATATTATGCCTGAAGGAGGCTATAACTTCGGCATCCGGGCAGTCTACGATCTGGTTCTTCTTGGTCAGGAAACGGTTCCAGAATAGCCGTGCGGACTCGCCTGGCTTCTGAACGACGTTGCTTAGATCGGAGGAGTCCGGCGGCCGAACATAAGTGCCCTGGAAGTTAGATCGGAATGCCTCTTCTAGGTCCTCCCAATACCCAATGGAGTTTTCGGGGAGGCTATTTAACCAGTGCCGAGCTGGCCCCTTGAGCTTTAGGGGTAGATACTTGACGGCGTGGAGGTCATCTCCTCGTGCCATGTGGATGTGGAGGAGAAAATCCTTGATCCATACGGTTGGGTCAGTTGTCCCATCGTATTGTTCTATGTTTACGGGTTTAAACCCTTCTGGGAACTGATGCCGCATTAGCTCGTCTATGAAACACAGTGGGTGGGCGGCGCCTCTGACCCGGGCTATGACGCGCCGGTGATTGGTGTCTGTCCTAGATCAGGCTCGTTCCCGATGTTCATTGCGGTCGAACCAAGGCATGTACCCTTCCCGTCTATCGGGTGAGTATCCTCTGGATCCGTAGATGGATCGCGTACGGCCTGCCCTATAGTCTAGGTCGTGTCGCGGGTCGAACCTGTCATCGGGCTCTAGTGGCTCCTTTCTTCGTCTACGGGGTATCGTCGGCCTATAGCCGGTATCATCAGCCGTCCTGTCTCGTCCTCGAGGAGGGCGGTCTGGCTTGTCGTACGGTGCATGCTTGGGAGACGGCGTATCAGTGAGCTCATCGTCGAATTGTGGCAGCAACCGTCTGCGAGGATAACTCTTAGGCTGGTCCGATAGACCGGTGCCGTATCCTTCCTCGGCTGAGAGGACTCTTGTCCATCTGTCGTTGAGGTCGTCCTGTTCGGCTTTGAGCTGCCGCTCTTTTGCTTTCAGGCTGCGAGCCATGGATATGAGCTGCTGTCTGAACAGTTCCTGGTCCGCAGGATTATCGGGGATGGCAAAGTCATCGGCATCTGCGTTATCCTCCCCCTCGATATAGCGGAGGTGGTCGTCGTCCTCGGGATCATCTGGATCATCAGGATCCCGACGGTCTTCGGGTCTCTCCTGACCCTCTAACGGGTTATCTGGGATGTCAGGACCGCCAATGTCCTCCGGGGTATCGCCGTTCCCGGTGCCATCGATGGATTTACGCCCCTTTTTTCCTTTGGATCGTTTATGCGGCTTCCGGCGCCTTGAAGGCGCTTCATCCGGTTTGTCACCGTTATTTTTCGGAGTGTCCACCATGTAAACATCATATGTGGAGGTGGCCGTCCACTGCCCGGTGTTAGCGGGGGTGAGGGAGTTATCTTCCACATCCATATATTCTGCTCCCTCGGAAGCATAGTCAAGCATGTCGGTTAAATCTTCGACAGTGGCTATGAAGTGGGTGGTGGGTGGGACGAAAAATCCGTCTTGACCCATCTGGAATTCGGTCTGAGAGCAGATCGGGGCTGGATCGTCGGTAATCTTCATCGACGAGATCCGATCTAGGGCCACGTTAAGTATCAAGAGCCTGATCGGGTCGGACTGCTTAGAGCCTCCGGAGTTAACCTCCGATGTGTCCGCGCAAGGGGAGTGTTCGGCAAGAGCAGATGTCCGGAAATCGGGTATTATGACCTAATTCGGACTGAGCGCCGGGCCCTCGCCGGGGTAGATCCCGCGGGCGGAGTCGAATAGTAGGTCAGAGGTTAAAGCCTCAGAGTTTTCGGGCATGGCAGGCGAGACTGCGAGCCCGGATAGTGATAGATCGCCTCGAGAGTCTACGGAGAACTCTAAGTTCCTGAACCTGACCTCTTGATCAGGGGCAAAGCTTCCGACGCAGCCTAGATGGCCAGTCGGGTCGGCGTGCAGCACAATGCTGTCGAAAGCAAAGATCTGTCCGGGGACAAAATTGCCCGGATTGCGGACCTCTTCGTTGATGACTAAGCGAGCCATCGATTCCTTCTGGCGATCACAGCGGAACTCTCAATGAAAGCACCAATGTCGGTGTCAAAACCGGCGGATCTCGGGTAGGGGGTCCTGACATCCCTGATAACCCGTTAGAGGGTCAGGAGAGACCCGAAGACCGTCGGGATCCTGATGATCCAGATGATCCCGAGGACGACGACCACCTCCGCTCTATCGAGGGGGAGGATAACGCGGATGCCGATGACTTTGCCATCCCCGATAATCCTGCGGACCAGGAACTGTTCAGACAGCAGCTCATATCCACGGCTCGCAGCCTGAAAGCAAAAGAGCGGCAGCTCAAAGCCGAACAGGACGACCTCAACGACAGATGGACAAGAGTCCTCTCAGCCGAGGAAGGATACGGCACCGGTCTATCGGACCAGCCTAAGAGTTATCCTCGCAGACGGTTGCTGCCACAATTCGACGATGAGCTCACTGATACGCCGTCTCCCAAGCATGCACCATACGACAAGCCAGACCGCCCTCCTCGAGGACGAGACAGGACGGCTGATGATACCGGCTATAGGCCGACGATACCCCGTAGACGAGGAAAGGAGCCACTAGAGCCCGATGACAGGTTCGACCCGCGACACGACCTAGACTATAGGGCAGGCCGTACGCGATCCATCTACGGATCCAGAGGATACTCACCCGATAGACGGGAAGGGTACATGCCTTGGTTCGACCGCAATGAACATCGGGAACGAGCCTGATCTAGGACAGACACCGATCACCGGCGCATCATAGCCCGGGTCAGAGGCGCCGCCCACCCACTGTGTTTCACAGACGAGCTAATGCGGCATCAGTTCCCAGAAGGGTTTAAACCCGTAAACATAGAACAATACGATGGGACAACTGACCCAACCGTATGGATCAAGGATTTTCTCCTCCACATCCACATGGCACGAGGACATGACCTCCACGCCGTCAAGTATCTACCCCTGAAGCTCAAGGGGCCAGCTCGACACTGGTTAAATAGCCTCCCCGAAAACTCCATTGGGTGTTGGGAGGACCTAGAAGAGGCATTCCGATCTAACTTCCAGGGCACTTATGTTCGGCCGCCGGACTCCTCCGATCTAAGCAACGTCGTTCAGAAGCCAGGCGAGTCCGCACGGCTATTCTGGAACCGTTTCCTGACCAAGAAGAACCAGATCGTAGACTGCCCGGATGCCGAAGTTATAGCCTCCTTCAGGCATAATATTCGGGATGAATGGCTGGCCCGACAGCTCGGCCAGGACAAACCAAGGACAATGTCCGCCCTCACGTCACTCATGACCCGCTTCTGTGTGGGTGAAGATAACTGGCTCGCTCAACGTAGCCATAACCCCGAAGACCCCGGAACCTCTGAAGTTCGGGACGGGAACGGGAAACCGAAGTGCAACAAGAACAAGCGCCGGCACAATAATAGTGATGCCGATGACACGGCTGTCAACGCCGGCTTCCACAATTACCGTTTTGGGCAGCGGAAGAAGCCTCCTAAAGGCAAACACGACGGACCCACCCCGCTGGACAAGATTCTGGAGAGACCTTGCCAGATCCATGGCACTCAGGAGAAACCCGCCAATCACACCAACCGTAACTGTTGGGTCTTCAAGCAGGCCGGCAAACTCGCAACTGAGGACCAAGGCAAGAGCCCACGCAGCGAGGATGAGGATGAACCTCGTGGCATGATCGGTGGTGGTCAAAAGAAATTCCCCCTAGAGGTAAAAACAGTAAACATGATTTACGCCACTCACATACCCAAAAGGGAGAGGAAGCGCGCCCTTCAAGATGTCTATGCCATAGAGCCTGTAGCCCCAAAGTATAACCCATGGTCGGCATATCCGATCACCTTCGATCGGCGCGACCATCCGACCAGTATCCGTCACGGGGGTTCGGCCACACTCGTCCTAGACCCGATCATAGATGGGTACCACCTCACTAAAGTCCTCATGGACGGTGGAAGTAGCCTTAATCTGATTTACTCAGATACGGTGAAAAAATGGGCATAGATCCTTCGAGGATCAAGCCCAGCAACACTACCTTCAAAGGAGTGATCCCAGGCGTTGAAGCCCGGTGCACAGGCTCTGTAAGCCTGGAGGTTGTGTTCGGCTCGCCCGATAACTTCCGAAGCGAGGACTTGATCTTCGACATCGTACCTTTCTGCAGTGGTTATTACGCCCTGCTCGGCTGTACAACGTTTGCTCGCTTTAACGCCGTCCCACACTACGCATACCTCAAGCTAAAGATGCCTGGCCCTAGGGGGGTCATTACTGTAAATGGCAACACAGAGCGCTCCCTCCGAACTGAGGAACATGCGTTGGCCCTGGCGGCCGAATTCCATTACACCGATGATTGGCAAAAGCCGACATCTGCCGTCAAGGCACCCAAGTCCTCTTCCTCTGCTATGTGTGAGTGTGAGAGGGGGGCAAATGCCTCCATGCGTCTCTCTCCTCCCTGATGCATGGGGGCTCCGGGGGGTTTTATAGGCCAACCCCCCGGTGTACAATATTCTTAAGATAGTGCAAGGGGGGACCCGGCTGGCAGTCTCTCCGGCCGGCCAAGGGGCCCGCTGGCTGGGCCGTCTCGTCGCCCGTAGGGCCCGTCGGCTGCGCTGTCCCATCGCCAGCTGGGGCCCGCCAGCCGGCTCTTCTATTGGCCCGCGCTTACCTGCCGCGGCACGGGCCGCCCTGCCCGGCATCGTCTTGCGCCTGCCGGCCGAAGTCAGCGGTACGGCCGACAACGCTCTGGCCATGCCGGGGCAGGTAACGGAGTGGACGGCGGCGCAGAGGTACTGTGGCTCCGCCGGGTCCCAATCGATCCTCAGTCAGCGGTACGGTCAGCCGGACTGTAGCCATGCGCGTCCGTGCGTCAGCGGCCGCTGTAGCTACATCGGAGTCCGTCGTGGGGGTCACGTCTTGTCAGCGTACCCGGCCGCAGTAGGAAGGGACGGGTTCCTGCTCGCCCGAAGGTCAGCGGGCGAGGTAGTTGCGTAGCGGCCAGGCGCGCCGGGCTGGGGGCCGGCCGGCCGGCTCCTGTCCAGCCGGCCGTCGGCAGCTGGCCAGGGGGCCAGCCGGCAATGGGCCAGCCGGCCAGAGAGGCAGCCGGCCATAGACCAGCCGGCCGTACAGTTTTTCTTAGGAGAGGAGCCGGAACTACCTCCCCTTGGCATACCCAGGGGTAATAACCCCGTCAGAAGATCAATGAGTAGTCAAACAATTAAGTAGCTATGTGAGGACTCTCTCTCTCTCAATAAATATTTTCAGATCTGAGTATTTTATTCAACAGCAACCAAAAGAAAAATAGCACTCCAAGAATATCACGCATCATGTGAACGAATAAACATTTAGGCTCAACATAGGCTAACCAATAATTCTTGATGAAGAGAGGTGGGATGCGTAGCATCCCCAAGCTTAGATGCTTGAGACTTCTTGAAATATTTACTTGGGGTGCCTTGGGCATCCCCAATCTTGAGCTTTTGTATCTCATTCAATCCTCTCATATCATGGTTTCACCTATTCTCAAAAACTTCTTCCACAGAAAACTCGAAAGGAACTCGTGAGATAGGTTAGTACACATAATAATAAATCAACTCTTTATGTACTGCCAAGACAAGTTGCATAATAATTTTCAAACATTAGGTACTGTATACTATCATTTCCACAATTTATATCTACCAATATAGGCTATGGAAACTATAGGATAAGTAGATAATGAAACTATGACAGCAATCTGTCCAAACAGAACAGTCTGTAGAAATCTATTAAACCAGTGTACTTCCGTAACTCAAAAAATTATGAAAATTTAGGAAATGCTATAAAATTTATATTAAAATACTGTGTAAAAATTTCAGAAACTTTCCTCCTTCCAGTAAAATATGAAAATTCAAACACTACAGCCAAAGTTTCTGTTTTTATACAACACACATCAAACATGCAATTCAGGCATCCTAAAGCAATTCTTGGAACTTTTTATTGAAAAACAAGATTATAAACAACACCTAACATAAAATAACAAAATATAATGAAGATCTAAGCAAAGCGCATATTATGTGACGAATAAAAATATAGCTCTAAGTAAGATATACCGATAGTGTTGAAGATGAAAGAGGGGATGCCTTCCGGGGAATCCCCAAGTTTAGGCGCTTGAGTCTTCCTTGGATATTACCTTGGGGGTGCCTTGGGAATCCCCAAGATTAGGTTCTTTTCACTCCTTATTCTCCTCATATCGGTGTCTCGCCCAAAACTTGAAAACTTCAATCACACAGAATTTAACGGAACTTCGTCAGAAGGGTTAGTGTAGTAAAGATAAATCATTCACTTAGGTACTCTCAAGACAAGATTCATAATTCTTAACACATGATACCTACTGTATTGTATCATTCCCATAATTTATACCACTGGATATAAGCTATGGGAACACTAAAACAAGCAAACTATGCATGCAAAACAGAATCTGTCAAAAACAGAACAGTCTGTGAAGATCTGTAGTGTAGCCATACTTCCCTGTCTCTTAAAATTCTGACAAATTAGGAAAAGCTGAAAACTTTGTATATGAAAACTTTGTAAAAATGTCAGATCATTATCACGCTCCAGTAAAAAATGAATATTCCTGTACTGGAGTCAAAAGTTTCTGTTTTGGTTCAGCATCAATTCTACTCATCTTGTGAGTCATCCCAAAGGCTTTACTTGGCACTTTATTGAAATAAAAGGCACAAAACATGGTTACTACAGTAGCTTAATCATGTGAACACACCAAAACAGAAAGTATAAGTGTTGGGTTGTCTCCCAACAAGCACTTTCCTTTAATGCCTTTTAGCTAGGCATGATGATTTCAATGATGCTCGCATAGGAGTAATAATTGAAACATGCAAAAGAGCATCATGAATCTCATGACAAGCACATTTAAGTCTAACCCACTTCCTATGCATAGGGATTTTGTGAGCAAACAATTTATGGGAGCAAGAATCAACTAGCATAGGAAGGCAAAACAAGCATAAATTCAAAACTTTGAACACATAGAGAGGAAACTTGATATTATTGCAATTCCTACAAGCATATGTTCCTCCCTCATAATAATTTTCAATAGCATCATGAAGGAATTTCACAACATAACTATCACATAAAGCATTATCTTGATGATCCATAAGCATAGAAAATTTGTCACTCTCCACATAAGCAATTTTCTTCTCATTCATAATAGTGGGAGGACACTCAGCAAAATAACTATCATGAGATACTTGATTGACATAACCACTTTGAATATTAAAATCATGATGACAAGTTTCATGGTTACTATCACTCTTTATAGCATACATGTCATCATCATAATCATCATAGATAGTAGGCATGTCATTATCATAACAAATTTGCTCATCAAAACTTGGGGGACTAAAAGTATCATCTTCATCAAACATAGCATCCCCAAGCTTGTGGTTTTGCATATCATTAGCATCATGGATATTAAGAGAATTCATACTAGCAATATTGCAATCATGCTCATCATCAAATTAATTCTCATTAAGTATTTTCATAATTTCTTTCTCTACCAATTGAGCACAATTTTCGGAATCCTTATTTTCACGAAAGGCATTATAGAGACGAAACAAATGATGCAACCTAAACTCCATTTTTTTGTAGATTTATTTTATAGACTAAACTAGTGATAAAACAAGAAACTAAAAGATTCAATTGCAAGATCTAAAGATATACCTTCAAGCACTCACCTCCCTGGCAACGGCGCCAGAAAAGAGCTTGATGTCTACTACACAACTTTCTTCTTGTAGACTCGTGTTGGGCCTCCAAGCGCAGAGTTTTGTAGGACAGTAGCAAATTTCCCTCAAGGGGATGACCTAAGGTTTATCAATCCGTGGGAGGCGTAGGATGAAGATGGTCTCTGTCAAACAACCTTGCAACCAAATAACAAAGAGTCTCTTGTGTCCCCAACACACCCCATACAATGGTAAATTGTATAGGTGCACTAGTTCGGCGAAGAGATGGTGATACAAGTGTAATATGGATGGTAGATATAGGTTTTTGTAATCTGAAAATATAAAAACAGCAAGGTAACTAATGATAAAAGTGAGCACAAACGGTATTGCAATGCTTAGAAACAAGGCCTAGGGTTCATACTTTCACTAGTGCAAGTTCTGTCAACAATACTAACATAGTTGAATCATATGTAAATCCCTCACGTGCGACAAAGAGTTCACTCCAAAGTCACAAATAGCGGAGAACAAACGAAGAAATTATTGTAGGGTACGAAACCACCTCAAACTTATCTTTTCCGAACAATCTTATGAGCTATCCCTATAAGTGTCACGAACAACCCTAGAGTTCGTACTAAAATAACACCTTAAGATACACATCAACCAAAACCCTAATGTCACCTAGATACTCCAATGTCACCACAAGTACCCATGGGCTTGATTATACGATATGCATCACACAATTTCAGATTCACCATGTTCAATCCAACACAAAGAACTTCAAAGAGTGCCCCAATGAGAGCCATCCGGAGGTGACCTCCAATCATAAGTTTGAATTAGTCTTGATATAACCTATACTAATTTTATGACTGTGCCACTTTTGAGCGTCAACAAGAGAGAGCAGTCTAATAAAAGAATTGTACCTAGCAACAAAAAACCTGAACCATGTGCTCTCCATTGTCATCACTAATGAGGATAGGGTCAAGATCTAACTCTTCTTCTTTGCCAGTTACTTTCTGCAAGCAAATGGTAAAGCTGAGTTTGTTTAGGTTTCTTGATTTCATGATCAGATTCTGAAACCAAATTCCATTTAGCATATAACCTTGTGTTATATATTATTTCCCCCTCTTCTCAGACCAAGACCAATATGTGATTACTAATCCCATAACTTTCTCTCTATTACTGATTGCAACATAACATAATGATGTATCCTCTGTTTTCCAAATTCCAAATACAGTGTAATATGAAATTAGCCTCTGTGGATGAATTAACAAAGATGTATCCTCTGTTTTCTACAATCCCATAACAAAGATGAATTAACCATCCAGAAGTAGTCTAAACCCAAAGAAGAAATCAAGCAGCTATACCTAAATAATTAGAAGAAATAGCATTTATAGTGTGTAAAACTTTGAATCAGTAGCTAACCTCAGACCATCTCCATGCTCTCTCTCGCGAGACTGCCCCGTAGTGTGCAACCACCTTTAAAACAAATCAGGAAATGGCAGTCACTTTATGAATGTTACTCTTCGTAAAGTAAAACCGGGCAGATTATGCTATTTGCCAATAGGTACAGTACAAATATGTTCATGCTAACAATATCTAATATTGGATCCTTGCAATCACAATTCATGTTTAAGTAATGCTACTAAGAATAATGAACAATATACTTCCAGATCCATGGACAGTACCACAAACAAAACAAATGAAAATTGCATAGGAGGAGCAGGAGGAAGGACCTCATGAGGAAAGAGACAACGGTGTGCGGACTGGAGGTGGGAAGGATTGGACAAAAAATTCCATACCTGCTCTATGGAGTTGCCGTTTCCATGAGCCACCGTGGATGTGGGCTGGCCAGATCCGGTTGATGCTTCCTTGGAGGAGCTCTCCACCAGTAAGAAGCTAAGCCTAAGAGCACAACCTCCTCCTCGTGACACGCTGGGCCCTAGGCTCCCCCTCTGGTGCGTGGTGGTGGATAGGTCGCTGGATGTGGATGCATCTTTCCACCGGAGAGCTCATCCCGGCAAGCCCATCATTGGCGGCTCGCGGTGGATCTCCTTGCCCACTACCGTGAGCCTCTCCTCCTAGCCGCGTCCATCTGCCTGCGGTGCCGCATCTGGTCAGACGACGACAAAGAGGAGAGGATTCGGCGCCGCTCGTGCTCGATGATGACGGACCCCCTGCCCTCCTTTTCTGGCCGCGCGATGTGCTCAGGAATGAGGGCGATGTCAGGTACTGGTCTATCTGAAAAAGGAGATTCATTTAGGGCACGTTTGGTTATCTGCATCGTTTTTGGGCACTTTCCGTACTTGTCCCAACTGGGCCTGGTTGAGCATATGCAGGCAAAAAACCAACATCTTCATGTTGATTGGTTGCCTGCATTGCATCAAGGCCCAGATGGTTGTAAATTGTTTGGTTGCATGTGTTTGTGCTCTAGGTGTGAGAAGATGCAAAGCACAACTATTTGGTTGTGTGCAAGTACTTGATCTGCTCACCCCTTTCAAATGTGGTGGAGTTACCACCCATTTGATAGCACACAACACACACAACACACTATGATCTATAACATCACAAAAACAACAAGAACAAGCAAAGAACAGGCAGATCATAAGCTACTAGGCATAAGTTTAAAAAAGCAGGGCATCCCAAGCCCCTGCTGAACCCCAGGGTGCTGCTCCCTGATGTCTACTACACAACTTTCTTCTTGTAGACTCGTGTTGGGCCTCCAAGCGTAGAGTTTTGTAGGACAGTAGCAAATTTCCCTCAAATGGATGACCTAAGGTTTATCAATCCGTGGGAGGCATAGGATGAAGATGGTCTCTCTCAAACAACCCTGCAACCAAATAACAAAGAGTCTCTTGTGTCCCCAACACACCCAATACAATGGTAAATTGTATAGGTGCACTAGTTCGGCGAAGAGATGGTGATACAAGTGTAATATGGATGGTAGATATAGGTTTTTGTAATCTGAAAATATAAAAACAGCAAGGTAACTAATGATAAAAGTGAGCACAAACGGTATTGCAATGCTTAGAAACAAGGCCTAGGGTTCATACTTTCACTAGTGCAAGTTCTCTCAACAATACTAACATAGTCGAATCATATGTAAATCCCTCACATGCGACAAAGAGTTCACTCCAAAGTCACAAATAGCGGAGAACAAACGAAGAAATTATTGTAGGGTACGAAACCACCTCAAAGTTATCTTTTCCAATCAATCTTATGAGCTATCCCTATAAGTGTCAGAAACAACCCTAGAGTTTGTACTAAAATAACACCTTAAGATACACATCAACCAAAACCCTAATGTCACCTAGATACTCCAATGTCACCACAAGTACCCATGGGCTTGATTATACGATATGCATCACACAATTTCAGATTCATCATGTTCAATCCAACACAAAGAACTTCAAAGAGTGCACCAAAGTTTCTACCGGAGAGTCAAGACAAAAACGTGTGCCAACCCCTATGCATAGATTCCCAAGGTCACGGAACCCGCAAGTTGATCACCAAAACATACATCAAGTGGATCAATAGAACATCCCATTGTCACCCCAGATATCCCATCGCAAGACATACATCAAGTGTTCTCAAATCCTTAAAGACTCAATCCAATAAGTAAACTTCAAAGGGAAAACTCAATTCATCACAAGAAGATAGAGAGGGGAAAACTCCATATGATTCATCTATATCAATAAAGCTCGCAGTACATCAAGATCGTGTCATCTCAAGAACATGAGAGAGAGAGATCAAACACATAGCTACTGGTACATACCCTCAGCCCCAAGGGTGAACTACTCCCTCCTCGTCATGGAGATCGCCGGGATGATGAAGATGGCCTCCGGTGATGGTTTCACCCTCCGGCAGGGTGCTGGAATGGGCTCCCGATTGGTTTTTCGTGGCTACAGAGGCTTGCGGCGGCGGAACTCCCGATCTAGGTTTCTTTTCGGAGATTTCTATATTTATAAGAGTTTTTGGCGTTGGTCCCACGTCCAGAAGGTTCCCGAGGAAGTCACAAGCCAGGGGGGCGCGCCCTAGGGGGGGCGCCCCCACCCTTGTGGCTTCCTCGGCCTTCCTCTCCGGTGACTTTTCGCTCCAGTATTTTTTATATTTTCCAAAAATATTCTCCGTAAATTTTCAGCTCATTCCGAGAACTTTTATTTCTACACAAAAACAACACCACGGTAGTTCTGCTGAAAACAGCGTCAGTCCGGGTTAGTTCTAATAAAATCATACCAAAATCATATAGAATTATTGAAAACATGGCATGAATACTTCATAAATTATAGATACGTTGGAGACGTATCACTCCCTGGGCAAAATATGGACATCTTGACAGCAAAAGAGACGATTGAGCTTCAGTTCAAACCTACACTACTTCAGTTTAGAGTACTACGCATGGTTCAGACTAGACAGACGAACTAGAGGGCCTGAGTGATGTCGCCGACGCAGCTGTGCCTCGTGCACCGAACGGTGCAGATGTTAGAGCTATTGGCATTGTAGATCTACACCTTGAGCCCCAGGTTGGAGAGCTTGAAGACTACAAGGTCACCGGGGTCGATCTTGTGCCGGCCGCAGCAATACTCCCAGCCGTGCCCCAGCACCATGTGCCCCTTGAACATCTGCACCTAGACCCAAAACTCGCACCACTTGTTGGCAGAGAGGCTGACGACGCGAGGAGGGCCGCTGACCAGCCATTGCTTCATCACCGGCCTGAACTTACGCAAGATGATGAGCATGGCGATGTCCTCCTGGTCAGCGATCTACACGCAGAACCTGATAGGTTCTCGTGCACCCTCTTCGTGCCCCGTCCTTGGCCTCCTGCCAGCGCCCAGCGACACCTCATGAACTCCACCCTGCCAGGGAGCACCACCCTCTTCAGCCACTGGTTGGTGGGGATGAGGTCCTCCGCCCCCTCTGCGCAAGCGACGACCTGCGCACCACCTCCGGCTATGTCCCACTCCGTCTTCATTATCTTGTCAGCAAGATGGCCATCAGTTAGCAACACATACGACACATGATCAAAGCTAACAAGTAGAACATGATGTATGCTCACTGAACACAGCTTACAATGATCACTACTAAGTACTAACACATTATCAGTATTACTTTGATCAGTGGTTACAATTATCAGTGGTTACAGTTATCAGTGCTAACACTGATCAGATGAAGCCACCTCTCACATGTCCTACTTGCACCTACTATTTTGGGCATTCATGTATGTCCTACTTGCATGCCACATGCACTCACGTACCCTAGAAACAAGAGCAACATAACAACAGCAGCAAGAAGAGTAGCATCAACAACAGCAGCAAAAGAGTAGCATGAACAACATCAGTAAGAACTAACAACAGTACCATATACACTAGTAATAGCATCAAGAACACACAATGTGGCATTACAAACTAACAATTTTGGCTGTAGAAAGTAACAACGTGGCACTAAAACGATGCAAACTACCACTACATTATGAACAATCTAGGCATGTGGGATGAACAAAGTAAGCATGCACTCTTGTTCATCCCCAAAACAGTGGATTATCATCGAATCCGGTCGAATCTAGTAGAATCCAGTCGAATCAGATCGAATCGGGTCAAATGTACGGGCCACAATCTAATCTAGCACACTATGAACTACCCTAAGAACCCTAACTAAGAAGCAGAGGGAGATTTGAGAGCTTACAGTGGGGGTTGCCGGTGTAGCATACGCCGGCCGTGGTGAAATCCCCGGCGGGAAGAGGGGTGCTGCCGCCGCCGATGAAGAGGACCCGACCATTCCCAGGGCCGTGACCGTGCACCTCGGCCTGCGCCGGCTCGAAGATGACGTCGGCGTCCTGGAGCTCCCCTCCCCTTGCACCGGACGCAGAGGAGAAAACCCTCTTATGGGGGTAAAAATACCCCCATAAGAGGGGCTTGCAAAGGACGGCACCGACGGGTATTGGATCCCCACGATGTTCGAGCCGATGGAGAGGACCACCGGCTCTGATGGCGAAGCCGGAGCGACTGGCACCCGCGCTGCATTGGCCCGGGGCGGCGGCATGCAGCAGAAAGGGGAGGGAGCTTGCAGTGCCGCTGCTAGATCTACTTCGTCCGCGCAGAGGCCGGCAACGCACCTCTCTTGGATGTGATTGCTACCGGCGATGACCGGAGTGGGTGGGGCGTGGCGAGACGGCGGCGTGGCTATCGGAGAAACCGAATGGGCGGTGAGGTGAGAGAGAGGGAGTGGGTGTGAATTGGCAAGGGAAGTGACGAGAGAGGGCATGGGGAGTTATGAGCAGTCGCGTTGTCTCCCGCGCGTCCCAAGGCGTGCAGGCGCTCGCCATGCGTGGCTCGAGCGAGCCTGGCTCACAAAAAACGGCTGATTCAGCACTTCCTCTAGAGCCAAGCTGAGGCCTAGTTTGAGGTTCGTGCGGGCCAGGTTTTTGATGCGGCCCAGGCAACCAAACGGACCAGATTCTTTCCGCGCGGGCCTGGCCCGACCTAATGCGACTAACCAAACGCATCCTTAACTGCGCCAATTCCGGCACGTACCGTTTTGCTGCATCCAATGGACGTCATGGCTCCTCCGTTTACTCTTGTCGCCAACCGTCTGATCTACATTGTCTTTATTACTATTTACCTTCTTTTACTTACCGCGTCGCGTGCGTGAGCTGGTACACCTATATAGCTGCCGGGTTGTGGCTGAGCTGGGTATTGAGAATTCCCCATTTCCACCAATATGGTCGAACCCTAGACCTATACGGCGCTGCCGATACTTAATACAAACCCAATCGGGACACTTCTAGTATAATTCTCCTGTGATTATATCCTCTTATAGTTCATAGATCGACTAGGATTTGACAAATTGGTATTCAGAGCAGTGGTTCCTCAGCAGCTTCCGATTAGATCAAAAAAAAATCCCAGGAGAGGCTAGAACACCCACCCTAATCCCTCCCTGATGTGTCACTGTGATGTGGATTAGCGACGGCGGCAGCGTTTGTCGGTGGCGGATCCAGGGCGGTGCAGGAGGCGGTGATTGTTCGGGTACAGATCAGTAGCACATATTGGTTATGCCGGATTCCTTCCACCACGGTAAAATTCCATGTCCTTCGCTGATCCGTGTACCTTGGTGGCGTGAATTTTGGCGGCAGCAGGATCTGGAGTTTGGAGGCTGGTTGCCATGTTTGTGGTGGTAAAATTCCCCCTCTCTTCTCTAGATCAAGGCGATGGGGCGTGCCAAGAACATCGACGAGGCAGATCGCAGGAACTTTTGTCCCCGCGGGAGGATTTTGGTGTAGTACAAACCAACAATGCAGCTTTATGGACAGATGTGTCAAAGTTGTAGGAAGATGTGCAATCTATTACTTCCAAGCAAGGTGAAATTTCCACGCAAGTTGGGGGAATTTAGAGAGTTGTGTTGGAACTGGGCAAACAATTGCCGGCCATGAATTCAGTGCTACAGAAGATTGTGGCACCTTCAGGTTCTGGAACGCAGGGTGAGAGACCATATGATACTGAAAAAGTGGTTAAGTCACCTACTCTACAACAACAACAAATTGACAGGCAAAATGTTAGAACTGATTAGTTAAGGCAATAGTTGGAAGCAGAGAGAGAAAGAACAAAGCAACTGGAAGAGCTGCAAATGCCAAACTTACCCCCAATCATAACTGGTAGAGGTCCAGGTCCACCAGGATACACTGCTCAAGGACATTTGGAGACTGCAATTGCAGTGGGTACTCCACTTACACAAAGAAGAGCAGGACACACCCCTGCATTCCAACAATATCAACAACCAGCAAGAGACAGACAGTTGTGCAGGGCTATTTCAGAACCTATGAGCAAGACATGCAGGTGCAGTTCATGAAAGCCATGACAAAAGGCCCTAAATTGGATTTTCCTAGATTTTCTGGTGAAGACAATATTAGTTGGATAAGACAATGCAACAAATACTTTCAAATGGCAGCAACTCCTGAAGAATATAAAGTATCATTGTCTCAAATGTATATGACAGGAGAAGCAGATGTGTGGTTAAGTAGATCTGGTCTCCTGAAGAAACAATTAACTTGGCAAGAATTTGGAAAAGAGATTATCAAGAGTTTTTCTTCACAAGGATCTTATGATCTCACTGAGTAGTTCAATAATCTGAAACAAAACAGCACCACTGTGTCAGAGCACACTAAGTCATTTGAGGATTTAATGGCTGAAATACAAGAGGAAAATCCCGCATTAACTGAACGGTGGTTTGTGAGGTGTTATGTCAATGGACTAAGAGCAAGTAGTGTGACACCCTGGTTTTTGGCAACTTTTTCTTTTCGAAATCTTTTTGGTTTTATTTGCATTTTGGTTGGTTTTTCAATCAACTATGGACTTATGAATCCTTGAATCTTTTCCTAAGTAACCCAAAGCTCTTATCACCTTGTCCAAATCTTGCCAACACCATGTCATACACCTTCTGGACCACAATCCATTTTTCTAATACTTTCCAATAATTCTTTTATTCCTTTGGGAATTATGTCATCACTATGGGTTGTGAAGGAACCTATAGTTTGGATGATCAATAAAATCCCAAACTCTTGTCACACCTTCTTATCATCATATAATCCCATAATCTTCAACAATATTCTATTGTCCAATAGAAAATTTTGGCCAGAATAATTATTTTCTCTCTGGTCAGAATTGGTCAATTGTGAAGCAACCCCTATTTTCCTAACTCAGAAAATTCCCAATAAATTTCCTGAGATATTAGGGATCCTATCAATCCACAATATCCAAAAATATCACATTGGCCAGTACAACTTTTTAGCAACAAGGCTCTACCAAGTTACTGCATTTCTGAAACCCTTGTGAAGAAAGTGCCAGCTAGGAGTGGCCAACTGCCATGAAATTTTTATGGCATCCTCTCTACCTCATATGACTCAACCATGCCAAATTTCAGCTCCATCAAATCTACCATATGAGTGCCACGAGCAGATCAAGTTTTTGGACCAGTATGGCAGTTTACACATGAACCCTATTCAACACTTTTCCAAACAACTTCAAATTTGGTCAGCCTGCAGTCCTTCCAACCTAAATCACTCCAGACATCTCCATTGGTGAAAGCAAATTTGCTCCCTTGGTGGATTTGGTAATTAATAACAACATATAAGTCATTGAACTAATGATTCCACTAAGTATATTTCAGGAAATGATCAATGATAGGGATGGCAAAAGGATTGTGAAGATTGTGGAAATACCCCAAGATGCAAGGACATGGATTGGCAAAGCTTCAAGCAAGAGAACTCTACATTTTACATTTGTGAGAAATCACTTTGAGTCCATAGGAAAGACAATACTATTAAAAGGGGGTAAGGTTTTGATTGGTGAACAAAATGCTCATACGTGCACAAGTGAGAGTCACCAAAAACACCCACAAGCTCTTCCACAAAAAGTCTGTCAAAGCCAAATATCCAAAATCGGTGCACCCAACACTTTCCACTCGGTACCACCGATTCCCAAACTCAGATAGACCTAAGCCAAACCCTAGCCTTTCGGTGCAACCGATTCTGCTTCGGTGCCACTGAGTTTAGGTTGCCAACTTTCTGTTACACAAATTCACAATATCAGTACCACCGAGATTGTTGGATCGGCGTCACCGAGAATGGGCAATCTGACTGTTGGTCACCTTATCGGTGCAACCGAGTTTCCTATATCGGTCTCATCGAGATTCAAAAGTTGCCACCTTTTGGTCACTTCGGTACCACCGAGATTAACACATCGGTGTCACCGAGTTGGTCATTTTGTGTGTAACGGTTGGATTTTTGGGGATGCCTATATATACCCCTTCACCACCACCCACTCAAAAGAGAAGCACTCAGAACTATTCCATACTTGCCCCATCCAGTTTTCTAAGAGAGAACCACCTACCCTTGTGTTGAGGTCAAGATCTTCCACTCCAACCATATGGATCTTGATTTCTAGCCTCCCCAAGTTGCTTTCCACCAATCCTATCTCTTCCACCAAGACAAATCTATGAGAGAGTGATTGTGTGTTGAGGAGTCTATCATCTTGAAGCACAAGAGCAAGGAGTTCATCATCAATACCGAGCCTATTACCTTTTGGAGGGTGGTGCCTCCTAGATTGGTTAGGTGTCGCTTGGGAGCCTCCTACTTCGTGTTGTGGAGTTGAACCAAGAAGTTTGTAAGGGAAGGAGATTGCCTACTTCGTGAAGATCTACCCATAGTGAGGCTAGTCCTTCGTGGACGAAAGCCGTTATGGAATAGTCAAGGTTGCTACTTCGTGAACCCTTATGGGTGGAGCCCTCCGTGGACTCTCGCGACCGTTACCCTCCGTGGGTTGAAGACTCCATAAACGTGGACGTAAGATAGCACCACCTATCGGAACCATGGGAAAAATCATCCTGTCTACATTTGTGTTTGATCTTCCAACCCTTTCCTTTCTATACATGCTTGTTGTTACTTTCCGCTGCTATACTCTTAGAACTTGCATGTGTAGGGTGTACTTGACTTGCCATGAATGTTAAAAACTGCCAACTCTAAAATCTGGTATAGGCAAAACTTTTATTTGGTCAAGTAGTCTAATCACACCCCCTCTAGACATACTTTCGGTCCTAGAAGTGGTATCAGAGCTTTGGTCTCCATTGCATTGGTCTCACAACCTAGGAGAGTATGGCATCTAGTGAGGGAAATTATCACCGTAGAGGTCCGTACTTTGATGGCACTAATTTTGCTAGTTGGAAGCACAAAATGAAAATGCATATTCTTGGTCATAATCCCGCCGTTTGGGTTGTTGTTCATGTTGGCTTGAAAGGTGAATTCTTTGGTGATGGAAATTAACCGGATCGTGAGGCAACCGCGGAAGAATTGAAGATGTTGCAATACAATGCTCAAGCATGCGACATTCTCTTCAACTGCCTATGCGCAGAAGAATTCAATAAAATCAGCCGTCTTGAGAATGCGAAAGAGATTTGGGATACTTTGGTTGATATGCACGAAGGAACCGAGTCTGTGAGAGAATCCAAGTTAGATATTCTTCAAAGTCAGCTTGACAAGTTCAAGATGAAGGATGGTGAAGGAGTCGCAGAGATGTACTCTAGGCTAGCTCTCATCACCAATGAGATTGCCGGCTTAGGAAGCGAAGAAATGACTGACAAATTCATCATCAAGAAGATACTTAGAGCTTTGGATGAAAGATACGACACCGTGTGCACATTGATCCAAATGATGCCCAACTACAAAGATCTCAAGCCTACGGAAGTCATTGGAAGGATTGTTGCTCATGAGATGACACTCAAAGACAAAGAAGAGCTTCACCACAAGTCTAGCGGTGCTTACAAAGCCACAAGTGATGCTCCCGCAACTTCAAGCGACAACCTTGTCACCAATGAAGAGATAAGCCTCATGGTCAAGAAATTCAACAAGTTCTACAAGAATAGAGGCAAAGAACGAAGCTCCAACTCAAGATATGATGAGAAGCGTTCGTCAAGTCATGACCGCAATTGCTACAATTGTGGGAAGCCCGGACACTACTCCAATGAGTGCACGGCTCCCTACAAACGAAGATAAGAGTCACCTCGAAGACAAAGCTCAAGGAATGAATCACCTCCAAGAGAGAGAAGGAGTAGAGATGATCGTTATGAACGAAGACCCTCAAGGAGAAGTAGAGATTCTTAGAAGAAAGACAAGTACACCAAGAGCTACACAAGAAGAAAACATCAAGATCATGTTGGTGAATGGGTTTCCGGCTCCGACTCCGACAACTACTCCGAGAGAAGCTATCACTCCGACTCCGACCATAGTCAAGATGATGGTGTTGCCGGAATTGCTCTAGTGACTACCAACTCCTATGATCTATTTGATTCACCAAACGAAGGGAGTGGAAGTTGCTTCATGGCTAAAGGCCCCAAGTTATCACACCCCGAGTATCTTGATTTCAATAGTGATGAAGATGATTTGCTTTGTGATGATGACTTGCTCTTTGATAATACTAGTGATGTTAGTCAAAGTGAACTTGATAATTCTTATGCTAGTCAAGATAAGTCAATTGATGATGATAAGATGAAAATAGAACAACTAACTAAAGAACTAAACACTCTTAAGTTAGCTCAAGAATCTACTCTTGAAGATCAAAGAGAGCTTGCAAGAACTCATGAGAAGCTATGCTTCGAGAAGCTCAACTTGGAGCAAGAACATGAGTTTCTTAAAGCTATCAATGACGATCTCCGAAAGAAGACTTCATCTTATCTAGCCAAATGACTACTCTTGTCTACATTCATGCCTCAAGTTAAAACTAAGCAATCTAGTAACAAAGGCAAGAAAGGTTCTTCATCTAGTAGCAACAATGAAAATGCTAAACCCAATGATGTTGCTTCTAGTAGTTCTATTGATTCCACTAATGATGATTCTCTTAGCCAAGTTACACTTGAGCAAGAAAATGCTTTATTGAAAGGAATTATAAAGAAAGGTATCTACAAGAGTCTTGCCGGGTGTAAGCCATTTGAGGAAATTGTACGCAAGCACGCAGGATACCGAAAGAACCATGGTGTTGGCTACTTCAACGCTAATGGAGTTCAATGGGAAGAAGGTCAATACCCCAAGCCCAAGTTTGTTCCTCAAAAGGAGAAGTATGAAAATACTCTTCCCAAGGGAACAAATGCTCAAGATGACCTTCCACCACAAGACCACAAGCTCAAGGGCAAGAACAAGCTTCAAGAGGACATTGACTCATATGAAGATGAATCCCTAGCTATGGTGGGGTGGGTTCCCAAGGCTACTTCAAGCTCAACTTCAACAAAGGCTACTTCAACACCAAGGATCCCCATCAACTTGATGTGGGTCCCCAAGAAGAAGAACTAGAGAGTTCTTGAGGGGTGACTCCGCCAATGAAATTCACTCACATTCATTATTGGCAAGATCTATTTGCAATCAACATCAACTCTATGCAATAGTTCAAGGAGTCACACATACCCTCAAAGGTAAGCAAGGGACAAGGTAATCAACAAATCAATGGACATCATTACACATGTTTTGCACTCCATGTCCATAGATATCCTTGTATTTGTCTCTTATGTGTTGGGGCTAACCCATGTAGGTGAGAAGAGTAAGGAAACAACAAGGATGCTCCCAACTCTTCGTGATCTTCATCAACCTTGAGCATCCACAACTACCTCACCAACATGAAGTCTTCTTCGACAAAACCCAAGGTTAGTTTATCCCTCCTATGGGGGGATGTCACATCAAGGGGGAGCTTTACTCTAAGTCTTGAGTCAAAGCATCTCTTAGTATGTGACAACATTAAATACTTTATGTAAAAGTGGTAACCCCACTTGTGCTTAAACGATGAGTATGACCTACGATCAAGTATTCTTACTTGTCTCCTAAGTCAAATACACATATATAGAGGTCTTCGGCATCGCCCAAGTGCTTGTTAGATGCTAGTGTGTATGTGCATGTTTGTCATGATTTCATTTGACATCTTATTATGTGAGCATGTTGGTCTGCATTTATTTTCTCATTCGAGGACATCCAATTGTTGCTATTTGGCTTTTGATTTATCTTTTGCCAATTGGATGGACAAGAATGCCTAGGACCACTCTTTAGCTATCTATGCTTTCTCACCTCATATTCCATTCCTGCTGCATCACAAAATTTGAACAAGTACTTTTCGATCCCTCTGTGTGTGGAGCACTCGGAGTTCCGTATCGACAAGGACTGACCATTAAAACCTCCCAAGTGCATCTCGGTGGAACCAACCCAAAATTCTCGGTCTTACCAAATGCCTAGGGTTGATCTGGTTTTCTATCTCGGTACTACCGATTCCATATTCTCGGTTACACCGAGTTTCCCTGTCAACTGACAGTTGAGGAACTCGGTGACACCGAAAATTGAGAATTGGCGTCACCGACAATGAAGGGTATATAAGCTGTGGTCCCGACGGTTCGAAAATTCAATCTTCAATCGTCGCGCCCCAAACCCTAAGCTGCCGCAAAAAGACCCCCTGGTCATCGCCCTTGTCTCCCCACACTCCGCCGCTGGGAATCTCGCCGTCGACGGGCATCTTCGCCGCCGTCGCCGCCGTAGTGGATCCGTCACCAAGCTAGGGTACGGATTCGATTTTCCTTGCGCTCCCCGTCTGATTCTCGCGCATTGGATTTGATTTTATCTATAAGCCACGTTTGCACATCTTCCTATCCACAAGAAACTTCCTGTAGATTAGAGAATGATCGATTTTCTAGGGTTTACCGTCCGCCCGATGGAACTCGGTAGAACCGATGCAAACAAATCGGTATCACCGATTTGCATTTCTGAGCCGCTGATAACTATCTCGGTGAAACCGAGTACTTCTTTTCGGTCTCACCGAAAAGAGTGCCAAGTTTCTGTTAAAGAGAAAGTCAGTCTCGGTAGCACCGAAATTTTTGCTTCGGCTGTACCGATTTCCATGTGACAGAATGTAAACCTTGAGAATCTTTTGTTCAAACTTAAAAAAAAAACTAGCCTCATTTTGTGATGACTCATCTTCTTCTGCTCCTCTATACTCTATTTTTTTTTACTATGTACTGCAAGGCAAAAAGCCTCACAGCAAACTTTTATTAAAAGCAAAGAACGCAAAGAATACAAGTGAACCAAAGTCTGACTAAGTTAAACTACAGAACAGGGGTGAGGGAACTTACATGAGCACATACATACAAAAATACACCCAAGGACCACTAAAGCAAGCCAGATAACCACGCCAGATAGGAATCCTTATATTTACTCCTAATCCTATGAGTTAGTAGAGTCATATCATGAATGAAATTGTGTCTCCAGGCACGAAAAGAGGGTCTTTCATTTCTAAACACCTTCCCATTTCTGAGAATCCAAATGTTCCAGGCATCATGAAACACCACTTCTGTGAAAAGATGTCTCCCAAACTCTCCCCTACCTTGCACAGCCATCTGATATGTGGACATACCAGGTCCAGGATTCCATATAATATTCAGGTAATTCCATACTCTCTGACTGAAGTTGCAAGAAAAAAACAAATGCACTCTATCCTCATGCACCAGGAGAGGGCAGAGAACACATGAATGATCATCTATGTGCCAGTGTCTTCTCTGCATCATATCTCTAGTGTTTAGTCTATCCATAAGAAACAGCCAACCAAACATTTTAATCTTTAGAGTACATGATGACCTCCAAATCCATTGAAAGATAGGATCAACAGTGATGTGCTGGTGCTGGTAAGTGTAGAATGCTTTTGGTCTGTACTTTCCTTTGTTGAAAGGCCACTGCCAAACATCATTAGAGTCAGGTAAAGTGACTGAACTGATGATGCCTTGAAGGGTGTTAAATTCCTCAAAAGCCTGAGCTGACAGAGGCAAGTGAAATCCAGTAATCAGATCAGATGAGACCACTTGAGAAACAGACAACTGCCCATCCAAAGCATAAGAGAATAATCTGGGGAAGCTTTCTTTAATGGAGGGGTGGGATAAACCTTGGTACCATGGATCTGTCCAGAATAAAACAGATCTTCCATTATTAACATTAGGCACAGATAATTGACAATATTGGTTAGCTAGCTTGAAAATGTCCTTCCACCAAAATGAGCCACAAAGAGTGGTAGTATGAGGAACAGAATCTCTGTAATATGTATCCCAGATCAACCTCACCCAGGGTGTATCATGATGATTGTAGAACTTGTGCAGAAACTTCATTAACAGAGCCTCATTCTGAACATTCAAATTGAGGACACCCAGACCACCTTTGTTTTTTGGCAAACAGACCAACTGCCAAGCAGCCAGGGATTGTCTTGGGCTGTCAGAAGTACCTCTCCAAAGGCATTGTCTCTGAATTCTTTCAATGAGTTTGATAATCCCAGCTGGAATGGCAAGGGTACAAAGAAATAAAATTGGCATGGAAGATAGAACAGACTGTAGCAATTGCAGTCTGCTACCCTGGTTGAGAAAGCAAGAAGATGCAGATAATCTCCTTTCAATTCCATGCACTAGAGGCATCAGTTCTTGAATAGTAGGTCTGGTAGTTCCCATTGGCAGCCCTAAGTAGGTAAAAGGCATGGTGCCAATCTTGCATCCAAGGATATTAGCTAGTCTATTTGACTCTTCCTGTGACATATTCATAGGGATCATTGAGGATTTAGCAAAGTTGACTTTCAAACTAGTGGAGGAACCAAAGACATCCAACATTTCCTTCAGAGCTACTAACTGTTGATCCACAGTAGGAAGTACTATCAGGGTGTCATCAGCATATTGGACAATTGGAAAATCCTTGCACTTAGTAGGTATTGGTAGAGAAAGGACTCCTTTAGCACACATATCATTGACTACAGACTGGAGCAAGTCAGCAGCTAAAACAAATAGTAAAGGTGACATAGGATCCCCCTGCCTAACTCCACACTTGCATTTAAAATGATTCCCAGGAACTCCATTAAGAAGAATGGAAGATGAGCCTGATGCAAGCAAAGACTGAATCCAAGAAATCCATTTCTCATTAAAACCCTTAGCTCTCAAGATCATAATAATGGTAGAGTGCTGAATGGTGTCAAAAGCTTTGGTAAAATCTAATTTTAGCAAGACAATGGGCTTACCAGAAGCTTTACACTGGTGAATATATTCAAAACACCACCCAAGACAGTCCTGAATTGTCCTTGTCTTAATAAATCCATATTGGTTCTGATGAATGCATGACAAAATGACTTTCTGCAACCTATTGGCCAGGAGCTTAGTAAGAAACTTAAGACAAGTGTTTGTCAGAGAAATTGGTCTGTAATCATTCAGGGACTCAGGACTAATCTTCTTGGGAATAAGAGTAATTAGTGAGCTATTGATACATTCCAAGTCCAACTTTCCTTCATAAAATTCTTTAACCAAGAGCATGAAATCATCTTTGATAATATGCCAGCATTTTTTTAGAAAAAGACCTGTGAACCCATCAGGCCCTGGAGCTCTATCAGGTGGCATCTGCTTAATGACCAAATTGATCTCCTCATCAGTGAAAGGTTTTGTCAGCTCCTCAAGCCCATCAACCTTCTTGATAATACTATTAAGATCAAATCCCATCTGGACATGATAGGAACAGCCCATTCTTTGCTTGAACTCCTGTAAAAACAACCCTGCCATGGTTGCATGATCAGAGACAACCTCACCATTGTCAGTAGTAAGACTAGAGATAGAATTAGATCTATATCGTTCAGTAGCCATAGCATGGAAATTTTTTGTATTCTCCTCCCCAACTTTGATAGTCCTGACTGTGCATCTCTGTTTCCAATATATAAACTGTAATCTCAGAACATGCTCCAAATGTAATTTAACAATCCTTCTGAAATTACTTTCTGGAGTAGTTAAGGGTCTTTGTTCTTCCAAGTTATCCAAACAGAGAATCACCTTGTTACAGTTGGAGATCAGAATTTTCACCCTGGCAAGACTTGTGTGCCACCTTTAAGCTCATGTCTCAAAGTTTTGAATTTTGCAGTGATGACAGCAGCAGCAGATTTCCTGTGAACTGGCCTGCTCCAGGAATCAGAAACACATTGTGTGAAACCAGGCAAATTAGTCCAATAATTTTCAAATCTGAAAATTTTGGCTTTTGGAATCATTGTCTTGATAGACACCACACAAGGGGTATGATCAGAGGCAGTTCTTGCCAAAGGGAAAACCATAGTGTTGGGAAAACATGTTGTCCATGTTGGGGATGTGAAAAACCAATCTATCTGTTCCAGAAGGGGTACTTGCTGCATGTTAGACCAAGTGAATCTCCTTCCTTTCAGGGGCAGTTCAATTAGTCCCAAATGACCAATAACCTCATTAAAAATTAACATATCATTCAGATTACCTCCTGGCTTGTTTCTGTTATCCATTGTCCTCATGAAGTTAAAATCACCCAAAAGCAGCCAGTTATCATCCTGAGGAATATTCAGATCATACAACCAATTAATAAAGTTCTCCCTCGCTGGATTCTGACAGGGACCATAAACAGTGACAAGAGTCCATATGTCAGTGTTATGCCTTGAGGTGAATTCAATTACAATGGCAAAGCTATGAGAAATAGTCAGTCTGCCAGTGAAAATAGCTGAATTCCACAGCACAATCATACCACCAGAAGTTCCCACAGAAGGCACAAACACAAAACTATAAAATCTCCTTGGGCAAAATTTTCTAATAAATCTCTGGTCCATGTTTTCACATTTAGTCTCTTGCAGACAGATAATGGCACAACCAGATTCATCAATTTTTTGCCTCACAGCTCGTTGACGGTCATCAGAATTAATACCACGAACGTTCCAACATAGAACTTTCCAATCTCTAAAGCTGTTCGGGTTCATCATAAACATGAAAGGAAACAAAAGCAAGAGCCCCCATATAGTGGCTAGGCCAGACAGCAGTGCAAAACAGACTGAAGTTTTTAGCAAGTACAGACATAAATAAAAGATAGATGGTTTTATCAGGGGTTGACCATAAACCCAATGAGACTAAAAAACTAAGCATCATCTGAACCCTTCTGTGAATCATCAACTGAAGAAGAGGAGGCATTAAGCTTCTCTTCCGTGAGCTTCTCCGGTGCGATACCCAGGTGATGCCCCACATGCTGGATTAAGGCAATCGGCGTCGTAGGAGGAACTGTCTCCCTGGGAGTCTCCTGCTGAGGAGATTGAGGCTCCAACCTGCGCTTCTTGGCAGATTTAACAGAGGGCTTCTTCAGAGGGGCAGGCTTGGCCGGCGTGACCGTGCCTCTGAAGCCGTCCCGAAGAGCAGAAAGGCGTGCGCTGTGCCTGACGTCTGTTTCAACCACTGCCATCTTCGCCCTACGAGACTTGACCGGTTTTTTCCTTGATGGAGCTGAAGCTGGGGCAGCAGAGAAACTGAAAGAGCTGAACTCGACTTCAGTCAGGGTGTCCTGAACACTAGAATCCAAAGCAGAGTCAAAACAAAGTGCCCGTGCAACCGGAGGCTTGGCGCATGCAGAAACAAATTTCCTCTAAGGAACTTGAGGACTCTGACAGCGAAGCAGCTTGTTGCCCATGATGGAAAACGAGAAAGAAACTTCCCAAGAACGCTTTGATAACACAATAGGCTTGAAGGGGCTAAGCAGAGGCATACCCGCTGGAATAGAAAACAAGTTCAAAGATGGCATAATATTCTCAAACCTTTGCTTCCAGATCATCTCAGGTGGTAGCTCCGGACCAAAAACAGTCAGCACTCGACCAATGATAAGAGGGGGTTGAACTGCTGGTGGTTGATAAACTGCAATAGCACCCAGCTGAATATCTTCCGAATCCCCTGAAGGAGCAGAATTCTGCATCACCACAGACTCCTGGGATGCAGGAAGAGGCACCTCATCAACATCATCAAACACTTCCTCAACAAGCACATTGTCATGATGATGTACATTGTGATGATTGTTAACCGGGGGGGCGTTCCATCCAAGCTCAGGAAATTCTGGCATGACAAAGTTGACATTGTCAAACTGGAGTTGACCAGGAAGTGGGTGCGGATTACCATTGAAGGGCATCTGATCCTCATCGCCAGGGAGAATGTCTGCGAATTCAGCTGACAGAACATAAACGGGAGCTGTCCAGGAGATGCGAGTAGCCCCAAAATCACCATATTCTCTGTATACCACATCTCGTGGAACCTGCTCAGCACAAGGAAAAGATGCGTACACTAATGATCTGACCAACCTGGGATCTTCCTGATGCCATAAGTGAAAGCGGCCAAAGGTACTGACAGCGTCTGAGATGTATTTCGTTGAACGGTAATCCAGTGGTATCCCCAAGAACATGAGCCAACCACGACGAAAACCCTGGGTAGCCCTATGATTGATGCCTTGATCATGAGGAATAAATCAAACAGAATGCCCATTGCCAAGATCATAGGGAGGATGATCCATGATAGCATGTCGAGATGCAGGACTATGAAACTCAAAAAGCCCGACCCCCTCAATCCAAGGTTGATCACTAAGAACATCACGGTGAAGCTGATTAACAACGAACTCACTGACCATCTGTCTGAAGTGCAGCAACTGTCCAGGCGGCGGAGGAGGCTCGACAATGCCGATGGCGAACTGTTCATGCCGACGATCGGGAACCACCGCGGGAGAAAAGAAGGAGCGAGGTAAGCGTGTTGGGCCCCCCTCAATGATGTCAAACCCCGGCGGGATGAACTCCATGGGATCAAGAGGAAAATTCGCCATTGTTGGGTCTGGAGTTGGAGACGAAGCTGGTTGGAACGGAGGCCGAGGAGGCGGCGGTGGTGTGACAGGACCCGGCTGGTCAGGCACTGAAGTCGTCTCGAAAACCAAAGCGTCGCTAGGAAAATCTCCGGGAAGATCAATAGGCTGAGGACTCGTGTCGGGTATGGAGATCTCTGGAGGTTGCACTTCCAAATATTGTTGAGATTTTTTAACCTTCCAAACATATCCGTTATCCCGTGCCCATTTAACACACTCCGACCTCGAATGACCCGAACGGGAGCAGGCCAAACAGGAAGGGCAAGAAGATGACAGGTGGCCCTGCTGGTTGCAAGTAGAACAGGTGAGAACCCGGGCCACCATGTCATTGACCATATGGTCAAAGAGGTCAGCCGCTTCTTGTGTAGATGGAATTTCCTGAACATCCAAAGACGGCTGGCTGGACGGCCCAGAGCAATGCGGCCCAACATGGGAGGTTGACGTGGCCAGATTCAAAACGGGATCTTGCTGCCAAAAAGCCTGAGAATGAGCCACCGAATCCGCATGATCGTTATGACGGATAGTCGGAGAACTAACCGAACCAAAAATTATGTGTGGCGTCGCCACCATCCACTGAAGATTCGCCGGCGGCGAGGTCCTAATGATGACACGTTGATTGGCAGAAAACTCGTAACCCGCTTCTATATGATCATCAATGCACTCTTGAGAAGCAGGAAAACGATATCCTTTGCAAGCCTCATATTGTTGGAAAGTGGCAAAACATAATTTCTTCTTGGCAGAACTAGCAGAATGCATACAAGATTTGACAGGAGGACGATGCATAGCTAGCATGCCAAGAGCAGCACGACGCTTAGAAGGACTGACAAGAATCCATTCAGCATCACATTCTAACTTCCAACGATTGAACTCACGAACCCAATTAGGACCCCCCGCCCCCATAGATTGAAAATGACATTTAAATTGAGGGCAAGAGAAGGACCTTAAATCTGAGACAAGAAAACCAACATGCTTGCAAGAGACGGTAAAAGAATAAACCTTATCTCGGATGCAAGAAACCATGAGATCAATAGCAGATCCACCAATAGCTGCTTCTAATGCCGCCGCAACAGAATCCTCATCGAGGCAAAATTCATGACGACTGAAAGAAACCACCATGATGAAATGACCAGAGCCTTCAGATGGATGTACCGTGTACCCCGTAGATCTAAAGACCTCATCAGTAAAAACTAAACCCTTGGAGAAATCCAAGCCAAGGGTAGATCCCAAAGAAGAACCCATGAAAGATGGGTATAATCCTGATCCTGAGAGCGCGCTGGAGAGATTGATCGGAGAGAAACAAGGGTTTAGTGGCTAGAGGTGGAGATCTTCGGTGGAGGGTGGGAGTCGCCGGTGGGGGTGGTGGAGCACCACATCTTGAAAAAGTTTTCATGTAACATCCTTGCTCAATATTATACATTATTCTTCCTCTATACTCTATTCACAGGGTCAGTATGTCAAATGCTGAGGACAGTCAGAATGATTTCCAAGAGCAGAGTGTTGAGATGGATTCAGGCACTAGTCCTGAGTCTAGTTCATCTTCAGATCCAGGCACTCCCAGTACTCATGCGTTGCCCAAGGTTGCTACTAGGGCCAGGAAGAAGCTGAATTCTGATGAGGAGGATTCCGACTTTGTGCCAGAAGAGGCTCATGCCAAGAAGCAAGAGAAGGCTGCCAAGAAAGCTGCAAATGAAGCTACCTCTTCAAGGAGAGCTGTCAGGAAAGAGTATGCTAGCTCTGAAGCTATGAGAGCACCAGAGGGTGCTAGGGAAAAAAATGGCTCTTCACCTTGAGTGACCCCCAAAGAAGTCATTGCCTAAGAAGGCATGGGAGAAGAAGAGAGCTAGGAAGAGGATTGTCTATGTCACTGGCAGGCCTACCTCTATGATTGAGGATCCTGAGGAGGCTGCTGGTGCTGCTGCTGAGGAGGAGGAAGTACATGTTGAGAAGGCCCCTCCCAAGAAGAAAAAGAAGCTTATGGATGATGCTATGCCAAAGACAGGCACATCCAAGAGCACTAAGTCTGCTCCAAAGAAGGCTGCTGCTGCTGAAAAGCCTAAAAGATTATCAAGGCAAATTCCTGCTTCTGAAAAGAACAAACGAACTACCTCCAGAGTTGAGGATGAAGATGCTATGTCTGATTTGATGAAGCTTAGACCACACCTTCTAGTTCATAATGCCAGCTATCCCCTTGCTGAAGACATGAAGAAGAGGAAAGATTCAGGATTGAGGGCATGGAGAGCTGCTGATCCATATGCCCAAAGGAGGAAAACAGCTGTGGACTACAGATTCTACACCAAAGAGCAACATGATTTCTATGAGACTGTGCTTTTTGACAAGAGTCCAGCTGTGAGTGACATGAGATATGTGGATTGGAAATTCATTAAGGAGAATGAGGACTACTTTCCAAGTGTCCAAGACAATTTCCACTGCATTGGTTTGGATGAGTTTGTTGGCAGAGAGTTTACTGCTTGGAATGATGAGATGATCATGCAATTCTACTCCACTGCACAGTTCTATGGAGATGGTAGGATTGTTTGGATGACTGAAGGTGCAAGATATGAGTCCACTGTTGATGAATGGGCTGCAATCTTAGGAGTCCTAGAGGTACAGGATGGTGACTTGGATGTCTACTCAGAATCCAAGGAGAGCCACAATGCTATGGCCAATATGTACAATGAGATCCCTGCTGCTCATGTGAAGTCTCACAAGCTAGGATTCATCTACTTTCTCCAGGCTGGCCTTCGTACCATGAACACCATTCTGAGGCATACTTTGATGCCCAAGTCAGGAGATGACAAGATGATCTGAGGCTACTCCACATGCTGATCCATCTTGACAGACACACCAGGATTAGAGTCATGGACTTAATTGTTGAGACAGTTAAGAGGGTTGCTGCTGATCAGAAGCGCTCATGCTGCTATGCACCCTATATCCAGATGCTCATAAATTCCAAGTTGGAGAAGCACATCTTTGCTTTGGACAGACCCCACTTGCCCCTAGAGCCAGATCTCGAGGACAATGTTGTGGTGATGGACCCAGAACATCCCACATCAGCTGCGGCTCAGGCAGAGGCAGAGGCAGCTAGAGCCTCTAGTGCTCAAGTCCCTAGATCCAGGAATGAGCAAATAGATCTCTTGATCTCAACAGTTAGGTGCATGCAGAAGGACATTAAGGACATTTTGGACAACCAAAACAGTTTAGTCAGGATCTTTGAGAATAGGATCAAGACCCTTAATGATAAGGTGGATGGGCTGACTAAGACAGTCAATGAGCTTAAGAAGGAAGTTGACTCAGTGCCTCCTCCTCATTCTTCAGATGATGATAATGATGATGATGAGGATGGATCACCTCTCAGGCCAGGCAGACAGTTTACCACTCAGGCCAGATCAGCCACTGTGCCAGCTCCAGACTTGAGGCCCTCTTCATCAGCTCCTGCTGCGGTCACCTCAGCTCCTGCTCCATCAGCTCCAGTTCCTCTAGTTGCCACTCCAACTCCATCCACGACATCTGCAGAGATCTTCGCCGACGCTGTTCTCTCGACTCCTTCATCAACAACCGGAGTAGATCACCCCAAGAACGCTTAGATAAATGCCTTTGAACTTTTTGGTAACTTGTGGCCAAAGGGGGAGAACTGTATATAGATCTTTAGGCTTCGAGTGAGAGAGCGTTTGGTGTTTATTGCTTTTTCAAAAACATTTGATCTTTGGTTGCTTGTGATTGAACTTATGTGTGTTTTGATCATACGCTTATGTGTGTTGTGCTACTATTTCCTATCATCTTAATGCTTATGAGATGGTCATTATCTTTGCTTGAATGTGTTGTGCTATGTTTTTCACTCTTATTATTCTCGCACACCACCAAGTTGTATGTGACATGGAAGAAGTGCCCCATGTACCTAATCGATTGTACATTTGCATTCAAACGCAAATTTTAAAATAATGCACAAATTTAGGGGGAGCTCTTGCTTATCACATACTTCTCAAAGCCACGATTATATTCATTGATTATATGATATGTCGAAGCTTTGATCTATATGTTGTCATCAATTACCAAAAAGGGGGAGATTGAAAGCACATTTGCTCCCTTGGTGGTTTTGGTAATTAATAACAACATATAATTCATTGAACTAATGTTTCCACTAAGTATATTTCAGGAAATGTTCAATGATAGGGATGGCAAAAGGATTGTGAAGATTGTGGATATACCCCAAGATGCAAGGACATGGATTGGCAAAGCTTCAAGCAAGAGGACTCTACATTTTACATTTGTGAGAAATCACTTTGAGTCCATAGGAAAGCCAATACTATTAAATGGGGGTAAGGTTTTGATTGGTGAACAAAATGCTCATACGTGCACAAGTGAGAGTCACCAAAAACACCCACAAGCTCTTCCACAAAAAGTCTATCAAAGCCAAATATCCAAAATCGGTGCAACCAACACTTTCCACTCGGTACCACCGATTCCCAAACTCAGACAGACCTAAGCCAAACCCTAGCCTTTCGGTGCAACCGATTCTGCTTCGGTGTCACCGAGTTTAGGTTGCCAACTTTCTGGTACGCAAATTCACAATATCGGTACCACCGAGATTTTTGGATCGGCGTCACCGAGAATGGGCAATCTGACCGTTGGTCACCTTATCGGTGCAACCGAGTTTCCTATATCGGTCTCACCGAGATTCAAAAGTTGCCACCTTTTGGTCACTTCGGTACCACCGAGATTAACACATCGGTGTCACCGAGTTGGTCATTTTGTGTGTAACGGTTGGATTTTTGGGGATGCCTATATATACCCCTTCACCACCACCCACTTGAAAGAGAAGCACTCAGAATTATTCCATACTTGCCCCATCTAGTTTTCTGAGAGAGAACCACCTACCCTTGTGTTGAGGTCAAGATCTTCCACTCCAACCATATGGATCTTGATTTCTACCCTCCCCAAGCTGCTTTCCACCAATCCCATCTCTTCCACCAAGCCAAATCTGTGAGAGAGTGATCGTGTGTTGAGGAGTCTATCATCTTGAAGCACAAGAGCAAGGAGTTCATCATCAATACCGAGCCTATTACCTTTTGGAGGGTGGTGCCTCCTAGATTGGTTAGGTGTCGCTTGGGAGCCTCCTACTTCGTGTTGTGGAGTTGAACCAAGAAGTTTGTAAGGGAAAGGAGATCGCCTACTTCGTGAAGATCTACCCATAGTGAGGCTAGTCCTTCGTGGACGAAAGCCGTTATGGAATAGTCAAGGTTGCTACTTCGTGAACCCTTATGGGTGGAGCCCTCCGTGGACTCTCGCGACCGTTACCCTCCATGGATTGAAGACTCCATAAACGTGGACGTAAGATAGCACCACCTATCGGAACCACGGGAAAAATCATCGTGTCTACATTTGTGTTTGATCTTCCAACCCTTTCCTTTCTATACATGCTTGTTGTTACTTTCCGCTGCTATACTCTTAGAACTTGCATGTGTAGGGTGTACTTGACTTGCCATGAATGTTAAAAACTGCCAACTCTAAAATCTGGTATAGGCAAAACTTTTATTTGGTCAAGTAGTCTAATCACCCCCCCTCTAGACATACTTTCGGTCCTACAAGTGGTATCAGAGCTTTGGTCTCCATTGCATTGGTCTCACAACCTAGGAGAGTATGGCATCTAGTGAGGGAAATTATCACCGTAGAGGTCCGTACTTTGATGGCACTAATTTTGCTAGTTGGAAGCACAAAATGAAAATGCATATTCTTGGTCATAATCCCGCCGTTTGGGCTGTTGTTCGTGTTGGCTTGCAAGGTGAATTCTTTGGTGATGGAAAGGAACCGGATCATGAGGCGACCGCGGAAGAATTGAAGATGTGGCAATACAACGCTCAAGCATGCGACATTCTCTTCAACTGCCTATGCCCAGAAGAATTCAACAAAATCAGCCGTCTTGAGAATGCGAAAGAGATTTGGGATACTTTGGTTGATATGCACGAAGGAACCGAGTCTGTGAGAGAATCCAAGTTAGATGTTCTTCAAAGTCAGCTTCACATGTTCAAGATGAAGGATGGTGAAGGAGTCGCAGAGATGTACTCTAGGCTAGCTCTCATCACCAATGAGATTGCCGGCTTAGGAAGCGAAGAAATGACCGACAAATTCAACATCAAGAAGATACTTAGAGCTTTGGATGAGAGATACGACACCGTGTGCACATTGATCCAAATGATGCCCAACTACAAAGATCTCAAGCCTACGGAAGTCATTGGAAGGATTGTTGCTCATGAGATGACACTCAAAGACAAAGAAGAGCTTCACAACAAGTCTAGCGGTGCTTACAAAGCCACAAGTGATGCTCCCGCAACTTCAAGCGACAACCTTGTCACCAATGAAGAGATAGGCCTCATGGTCAAGAAATTCAACATGTTCTACAAGAATAGAGGCAAAGAACGAAGCTCCAACTCAAGATATGATGAGAAGCGTTCGTCAAGTCGTGACTGCACTTGCTACAATTGTGGGAAGCCCGGACACTACTCTAATGAGTGCACGGCTCCCTACAAACGAAGAGAAGAGTCACCTCGAAGACAAAGCTCAAGGAATGAATCACCTCCAAGAGAGAGAAGGAGTAGAGATGATCGTTATGAACGAAGACCCTCAAGGAGAAGTAGATATTCGGAGAAGAAGGACAAGTACACCAAGAGCTACACAAGAAGAAAACATCAAGCTCATGTTGGTGAATGGGTTTCCGGCTCTGACTCCGACAACTACTCCGAGAGAAGCTATCACTCCGACTCCGACCATAGTCAAGATGATGGTGTTGCCGAAATTGCTCTAGTGACTACCAACTCCTATGATCTATTTGATTCACCAAACGAAGGGAGTGGAAGTTGCTTCATGGCTAAAGGCCCCAAGGTATCACACCCCGAGTATCTTGATTTCAATAGTGATGAAGATGATTTGCTTTGTGATGATGACTTGCTCTTTGATAATACTAGTGATGTTAGTCAAAGTGAACTTGATAATTCTTATGCTAGTCAAGATAAGTCAATTGATGATGATAAGATGAAAATAGAACAACTAACTAAAGAACTAAACACTCTAAGTTAGCTCATGAATCTACTCTTGAAGATCAAAGAGAGCTTGCAAGAACTCATGAGAAGCTACGCTTCGAGAAGCTCAACTTGGAGCAAGAACATGAGTTTCTTAAAGCTATCAATGATGATCTCCGAAAGAAGACTTCATCTTATCTAGCCAAACGACTACTCTTGTCTACATTCATGCCTCAAGTTAAAACTAAGCAATCTAGTAACAAAGGCAAGAAAGGTTCTTCATCTAGTAGCAACAATAAAAATGCTAAACCCAATGATGTTGCTTCTAGTAGTTCTATTGATTCCACTAATGATGATTCTCTTAGCCAAGTTACACTTGAGCAAGAAAATGCTTTATTGAAAGGAATTATAGAGAAAGGTATCTACAAGAGTCTTGCCGGGTGTAAGCAATTTGAGGAAATTGTACGCAAGCACGGAGGATACCGAAAGAACCATGGTGTTGGCTACTTCAACGCTAATGGAGTTGAATGGGAAGAAGGTCAATACCCCAAGACTAGTTTGTTCCTCAAAAGGAGAAGTATGAAAATACTCTTCCCAAGGGAACAAACGCTCAAGATGACCTTCCACCACAAGACCACAAGCTCAAGGGCAAGAACAAGCTTCAAGAGGACATTGACTCATATGAAGATGAATCCCTAGCTATGGTGGAGTGGGTTCCCAAGGCTACTTCAAGCTCAACTTCAACAAAGGCTACTTCAACACCAAGGATCCCCATCAACTTGATGTGGGTCCCCAAGAAGAAGAACTAGAGAGTTCTTGAGGGGTGACTCCGCCAATGAAATTCACTCACATTCATTATTGGCAAGATCTATTTGCAATCAACATCAACTCTATGCAATAGTTCAAGGAGTCACACATACCCTCAAAGGTAAGCAAGGGACAAGGTAATCAACAAATCAATGGACATCATTACACATGTTTTGCACTCCATGTCCATAGCTATCGTTGTATTTGTCTCTTATGTGTTGGGACTAACTCATGTAGGTGAGAAGAGTAAGGAAACAACAAGGATGCTCCCAACTCTTGGTGATCTTCATCAACCTTGAGCATCCACAACTACCTTACCAACATGAAGTCTTGTTCGACAAAACCCAAGGTTAGTTTATCCCTCGTATGGGGGGATGTCACATCAAGGGGGAGCTTTACTCTAAGTCTTGAGTCAAAGCATCTCTCAGTATGTGACAACATTAAATGCTTTATGTAAAAGTGGTAACCCCACTTGTGCTTAAACGATGAGTATGACCTATGATCAAGTATTCTTACTTGGCTCCTAAGTCAAATACTCATATATAGATGACTTCGTCATCGCCCAAGTGCTTGTTAGATGCTAGTGTGTATGTGCATGTTTGTCATGATTTCATTTGACATCTTATTGTGTGAGCATGTTGATCTGCATTTATTTTCTCATTCGAGGACGTCCAATTGTTGCTATTTGGCTTTTGATTTATCTTTTGCCAATTGGATGGACAAGAATGCCTAGGACCACTCTTTAGCTATCTATGCTTTCTCACCTCATATTCCATTCATGCTGCATCACAAAATTTGAACAAGTACTTTTCGATCCCTCTGTGTGTGGAGCACTCGGAGTTCCGTATCGACAAGGACTGACCATTAAAACCTCCCAAGTGCATCTCGGTGGAACCAACCCAAAATTCTCGGTCTTACCGAATGCCTAGGGTCGATCTGGTTTTCTATCTCGGTACTACCGATTCCATATTCTCGGTTGCACCGAGTTTCCCTGTCAACTGACAGTTGAGGAACTCGGTGACACCAAAAATTTCGAATCGGCGTCACCGACAGTGAAGGGTATATAAGCTGTGGTCCCGATGGTTCGAAAATTCAATCTTCAATCGTCGCGCCCCAAACCCTAAGCTGCCGCAAAAAGACCCCCTGGTCATCGCCCTTGTCTCCCCGTGCTCCTCCGCCGCTTGGAATCTCGCCGTCGACGCGCATCTTTGCCGCCGTCACCGCCGTAGCGGATCCGTCACCAAGCTATGGTACGGATTCGATTTTCCTTGTGCTCCTCGTATGATTCTCGCGCATTGGATTTGATTTTATCTATAAGCCACGTTTGCACATCTTCCTATCCACAAGAACCTTCCTGTAGATTAGAGAATGATTGATTTTCTAGGGTTTATTGTCCGCCCGATGGAACTCGGTAGAACCGAAGCAAACAAATCGGTATCACCGATTTGCCTTTCTGAGCTGCTGAGAACTATCTCGGTGAAACCGAGTACTTCTTTTCGGTCTCACCGAAAAGAGTGCCAAGTTTCTGTTAAAGAGAAAGTCAGTCTTGGTAGCACCGAAATTTTTGCTTCGGCTGTACCGATTTCCAGGTGACAGAATGTAAACCTTGAGAATCTTTTGTTCAAACTTTAAAAAAAAACCAACCTCATTTTGTGATGACTCATCTTCTTCTGCTCCTCTATACTCTATTCACAGGGTCAGTATGTCAGATGCTAAGGACAGTCTGAATGATTTCCAAGAGCAGAGTGTTGAGATGGATTCAGGCACTAGTCCTGAGTCTAGTTCAGCTTCAGATCCAGGCACTCCAAGTTCTCATGGGTTTCCCAAGGCTGCTACTAGGGCCAGGAAGAAGCTGAATTCTGATGAGGAGGATTCAGACTTTGTGCTAGAAGAGGCTCTTGCCAAGAAGCAAGAGAAGGCTGCCAAGAAAGCTGCAAATGAAGCTACCTCTTCAAGGAGAGCTGTCAGGAAAGAGTATGCTAGTTCTGAAGCTATGAGAGCACCAGAGGGTGCTAGGGAAAAAAATGGCTCTTCACCTTGAGTCACCCCAAAAGAAGTCATTGCCTAAGAAGGCAGGGGAGAAGAAGAGAGCTAGGAAGAGGATTGTCTATGTCACTGGCAGGCCTACCTCTATGTTTGAGGATCCTGAGGAGGCTGCTGGTGCTGCTGCTGAGGAGGTGGAAGTACATGTTGAGAAGGCCCCTCCCAAGAAGAAAAAGAAGCTTATGGCTGATGCTATGCCAAAGACAGGCACGTCCAAGAGCACTAAGTCTACTCCAAAGAAGGCTACTGCTGCTGAAAAGCCTAAAAGATTATCAAGGCAAATTCCTGCTTCTGAAAAGAACAAAGGAACTACCTCCAGAGTTGAGGATGAAGATGCTATGTCTGCTTTGATGAAGCTTAGACCACACCTTCCAGTTCATAATGCTAGCTATCCCCTTGCTAAAGACATGAAGAAGAGGAAGGATTCAGGATTGAGGGCATGGAGAGATGCTGATCCATATGCCCAAAGGAGGAAAACAGCTGTGGACTACAGATTCTACACCAAAGAGCAACAAGATTTCTATGAGACTGTGCTTTTTGACAAGAGTCCAGCTGTGAGTGACATGAGATATGTGGATTGGAAATTCATTAAGGAGAATGAGGACTACTTTTCAAGTGTCCAAGACAATTTCCACTTCATTGGTTTGGATGAGTTTGTTGGCAGAGAGTTTATTGCTTGGAATGATGAGATGATCATGCAATTCTACTCCACTTCACATTTCTACAGAGATGGTAGGATTGTATGGATGACTGAAGGTGCAAGATATGAGTCCACTGTTGATGAATGGGCTGCAATCTTAGGAGTCCCAGAGGTACAGGATGGTGACTTGGATGTCTACTCAGAATCCAAGGAGAGCCACAATCCTATGGCCAATATGTACAATGAGATACCTGCTGCTCATGTGAAGTCTCACAAGCTAGGATCCATCTACTTTCTCCAGGCTGGCCTTCGTACCATGAATACCATTCTGGGGCATACTTTGATGCCCAAGTCAGGAGATGACAAGATGATCCGAGGCTACTCCATCAACATGCTGATCTATCTTGACAAACACACCAGGATTAGAGTCATGGACTTAATTGTTGAGACAGTTAAGAGGGTTGCTGCTGATCAGAAGCGCTCATGCTGCTATGCACCCTATATCCAGATGCTCATAAATTCCAAGTTGGAGAAGCACATCTTTGCTTTGGATAGACCCCACTTGCCCCTACAGCCAGATCTCGAGGACAATGTTGTGGTGATGGACCCAGAACATCCCACATCAGCTGCAGCTCAGGCAGAGGCAGAGGCAGCTAGAGCCTCTAGTGCTCAAGTCCCTAGATCCAGGAATGAGCAAATGGATCTCTTGATCTCATCAGTTAAAGGCATGCAGAAGGACATTAAGGACATTTTGGACAACCAAAACAGTTTAGTCAGGATCTTTGAGAATAGGATCAACATCCTTAATGATAAGGTGGATGGGCTGACTAAGACAGTCAATGAGCTTAAGAAGGAAGTTGACTCAGTGCCTCCTCCTCATTGTTCAGATGATGATGATGATGATGATGAGGATGGATCACCTCTCAGGCCAGGCACACAGTTTACCACTCAGGCCAGATCAGCCATTGTGCCAGCTCCAGACTTGAGGCCCTCTTCATCAGCTCCTGCTGCTGTCACCTCAGCTCCTGCTCCATCAGCTCCAGTTCCTCTAGTTGCCACTCCAACTCCATCCACGACATCTGCAGAGATTTTCGCCGACGCTGTTCTCTCGACTCCTTCATCAACAACCGGAGGAGATCAGCCCAAGAACGCTTAGATATATGCCTTTGAACTTTTTGGTAACTTGTTGCCAAAGGGGGAGAAGTGTATATAGATCTTTAGGCTTCGAGTGAGAGAGCGTTTGGTGTTTATTGCTTTTTCAAAAACATTTGATCTTTGGTTGCTTGTGATTGAACTTATGTGTGTTTTGATCATAGGCTTATATGTGTTGTGCTACTATTTCCTATCATCTTAATGCTTATGAGATGGTCATTATCTTTGCTTGAATGTGTTGTGCTATGTTGTTCACTCTTATTATTCTCGCACACCACCAAGTTGTATGTGACATGGAAGAAGTGCCCCATGTACCTAATCGATTGTACATTTGCATTCAAAAGCAAATTTTAAAATAATGCATAAATTTAGGGGGGAGCTCTTGCTTATCACATACTTCTCAAAGCGACGATTATATTCATTGATTATATCATATGTCGAAGCTTTGATCTATATGTTGTCATCAATTACCAAAAAGGGGGAGATTGAAAGCACATTTGCTCCCTTGGTGGTTTTGGTAATTAATAACAACATATAAGTCATTGAACTAATGTTTCCACTAAGTATATTTTAGGAAATGTTCAATGATAGGGATGGCAAAAGGATTGTGAAGATTGTGGAAATACCCCAAGATGCAAGGACATGGATTGGCAAAGCTTCAAGCAAGAGGACTCTACATTTTACATTTGTGAGAAATCACTTTGAGTCCATAGGAAAGCCAATACTATTAAAAGGGTGTAAGGTTTTGATTGGTGAACAAAATGCTCATACATGCACAAGTGAGAGTCACCAAAAACACCCACAAGCTCTTCCACAAAAAGTCTGTCAAAGCCAAATATCCAAAATCGGTGCAACCAACACTTTCCACTCGGTACCACCGATTCCCAAACTCAGACAGACCTAAGGCAAACCCTAGCCTTTCGGTGCAACCGATTCTGCTTCGGTGCCACCGATTTAGGTTGCCAACTTTCTGTTACGCAAATTCACAATATCAGTACCACCAAGATATTTGGATCGGCGTCACCGAGAATGGGCAATCTGACCGTTGGTCACCTTATCGGTGCAACCGAGTTTCCTATATCGGTCTCACCGAGATTCAAAAGTTGCCACCTTTTGGTCACTTCGGTACCACCGAGATTAACACATCGGTGTCACCGAGTTGGTCATTTTGTGTGTAACGGTTGGATTTTTGGGGATGCCTATATATACCCCTTCACCACCACCCACTCGAAAGAGAAGCACTCAGAACTATTCCATACTTGCCCCATCCAGTTTTCTGAGAGAGAACCACCTACCCTTGTGTTAAGGTCAAGATCTTCCACTCCAACCATATGGATCTTGATTTCTAGCCTCCCCAAGTTGCTTTCCACCAATCCCATCTCTTCCACCAAGCCAAATCTGTGAGAGAGTGATTGTGTGTTGAGGAGTCTATCATCTTGAAGCACAAGAGCAAGGAGTTCATCATCAATACCGAGCCTATTACCTTTTGGAGGGTGGTGCCTCCTAGATTGGTTAGGTGTCGCTTGGGAGGCTCCTACTTCGTGTTGTGGAGTTGAACCAAGAAGTTTGTAAGGGCAAGGAGATCGCCTACTTCGTGAAGATCTACCCATAGTGAGGCTAGTCCTTCGTGGACGGAAGCCGTTATGGAATAGTCAAGGTTGCTACTTCGTGGACCCTTATTGGTGGAGCCCTCCGTGGACTCTCGCGACCGTTACCCTCCGTGGGTTGAAGACTCCATAAACGTGGACGTACGATAGCACCACCTATCAGAACCATGGGAAAAATCATCGTGTCTACATTTGTGTTTGATCTCCCAACCCTTTCCTTTCTATACATGCTTGTTGTTACTTTCCGCTGCTATACTCTTAGAACTTGCATGTGTAGGGTGTACTTGACTTGCCATGAATGTTAAAAACTTCCAACTCTAAAATCTGGTATAGGCAAAACTTTTATTTGGTCAAGTAGTCTAATCACCCCCCTCTAGACATACTTTCGGTCCTACAATTGGCCCTATCTCCCGCTCACCTCTCCTCTAGATCTCTCTCAATATTGCTGTCAGAAACTGTAGCTGAAGCTACACTTCACAGCAGAGTGAACCTAGCCAAACCAAGCATGCAGGGGCACCAAGTGATCAAAGGAAAAGGCACTGGACATGGTGCGCTAGACCTACACGGCCTCTAGGCGCCAGACACGGTGGTGAGCACGATGATGGCATGTCAGAGCGCGTGCTCTGTAGCTCGCCCGCGTCGGGTGCTGTCATTCCGGCCGTCCCACGTGGCCAGACGGTGTCCGTTGGTGCCGACTTCGCCGATGCCGTCCACGCACACCTCTCCCGAAGCCTCCCCTTGCCGGAATCCTCCCCGACGGCCGCCACGCACTCGGGCACTGTGGCGCCCGTGCGGCCACAGTGGCTCTGGTGCTCGTCTTCTTCCCCCGCCAGCCTCCACCGCGCCATTACTCCCTCCTGCTCTCTCCCATCCCGTCATCCGCAAGCAGCCAGCCAGCGCGGCGTCCTCTTGCCGGCGACGTGTCCCGCACCTCGCCGTTTCCAGAGAGCTCGCCAGAGCTCCGCTCCAGCCTATATAAAGCCACGGCCAGCCCTCCGAGCTCCTCATCCCACTCCCTTCACCACAAATTGACTCCCAGAGCGCTGAGCCATGGCCGAGAGGCCCTCTCGCCTCGCACCCTCGCCGGAGTTCTGCCGCCAGATGGTGCTCTACCACCAGCACCTTCCACCCCATTCCAGCCTCGTCCGACTGCTCCCACGAGCTGAGTGAGTTCCCCTGGTCCTCCTCGACCCCTTGCCCAGCCGAATCCTCACCGGATTCACCACCGCCGAGGAGTCCCGAAAGCTGCCGCCGCCGGAGAAGAAGGGGACGACGCCATCCGGCCACCTCTTGTTGATCTGCGGGTACGTGCGGGTTCGCCACGGTGAGCTCGTCCCATCCCCACTCTCTCCCGACGTCACCACCGCCCGGATCGCCGGCGGCGATCGCCGGAGCCCCGCCTCCCTCTATTCCCTCTCTCCCTTCTCTGTTTTAAAACGAGCGGACCCCACCCGTCAGCGGCTCAGCCGCACGCGCTCGAAGTGGTAAGTGGAGATGCCTCTCCACTTTACGCCTTCGACGTGGCCCCCTGTCAGGTTTTTTCTATTTTTATTTAAATTTCCAGTTTGACCAGTACCTTTGACTAGCCATATCTTTTTATTCCTAAGCCCAAATTGATTGATTCTTTTTGCACTTGGTTTGTCTTGAGCTCTTCTAATTTCTGGTAAAGTTTGCTATTTTTCTCTTACTCACAGAATTCTAGTAGCCAAAATAGTGTTATGCGACATTTTAAATTGTTGTTTAAAAATATTTTCAGCGGGAAACTTTGGTAACTTTGAAGACCAGGAGTTCTTGGGCAACCCAACAGAGCAAGGCAAGCCAGGACATCCATCTTTTGAAGCATTTCAATAGCATTGCATATTTCAATGCATTATGTTCATTTATTTGCTATATAATAATTCATAGCAATTTAATTTAAATACTTAGTTGCTGCCATTTTAAGTGATTTTGATAAACCACATGCTTGCTTAACGAAACTTAGTCGGTTGATCTGGAGTCAACTGTCCGGGCTTATCCGTGCAACCACATTTGCCGGTATGGGACGGCCTTGACTTGGTCTAGCTCTGTGCTCTTTCACCGGTACCTCCAGACATGGAGGGTTATGCGTGCGTGCTGCCCGAATCAGGTAGACGGCGGTAACCCTATGAGCCCAGTTGAGTATTGTGCCGTCGTCCCCGTTTGGGACAGTTTAGTTTGGCCACGACGTTGGCAGGTGTCACGAGGAGACATAGGGGCCACCCAAGGCAGGACTCCGGGGGAGGATGAATGCCGGTGGTATGATGGGAGAGTCACGGGTCAGGTGGGTTTCGTTGGAGCAACGTTGGTCCACCCGAATGGGTTCACGAGGCCAGGTGCTTCATGATGTGGGTAAAGAGCGCAACCTCTGCAGAGTGAAAAAATCTATTCGAATAGCCGCATCCACAGTATTGGACAGTCTGTCCAGGCCTCACTAGGTGGTCAACCGTAACAGTGATAATAATGATGGAAGAACTCGTCTTGTGTTCGGAAGTACTCGATGGCTTATGAGTATTCCGAGGATTGTGGGACAACCCGAAAGAGAGTAAGTTGATAACTGATGACAGTAAGTGAATCACTTAAGAATTTAACATGTTGATTGCCATGCTATTGTTTGCTGCATTACTTGGTTGTTGTGAGCTTGCGAGTACATTCAAAGTACTCACCTGGCATATCATGCCAGATGCAGGAGAAGCCGAGGACGGAGGTCCCGATGGTTCGTGCTATGCTAACTAGGCTGTGACCCAGCATTGTCCCCGTGGATGGAGTTTCCGCTATGTTCCGCTACGCCATAGAGTTTCCCTAGTAGTTTCGAGGCCCGCTATGTTTCATAAATAATGTAGATATTGTCATAGCACCAGGTGTGCCTTTGGCCTCGCTATCGATGTAAAATATGAGCTTGTACCCGAAGTTTATCAATAAAGTTTAGTTCTGTTCTGTTCCAAGTTGTTGTGTGTTTCCAGAAGACATGATCTCAGGGTTGGAAACACTGGTAATCCGGTTCGCTGAGCCGGGGTGCCACAACGCTTGGTATCAGAGCCAGGCTGACTATAGGACACCATAGTTAACCCGCGCTAGAACCACGATTAGTGTAGGGCTTTGAGTGTGCATCTTGCTTGCTGCATTTGATTGTTGCATAGGATGCATCATGATTCATTGTTTTACTAACCGTTGGTATTGTGAGTGTATATGGCACCAGTTCCATAACACTACCATCATGAGCCAGCACCGTTCACTTTTCCAGTACTGCTCCGTAACGTCTGGCTTCGACTGTACCCAACGGCGAAGATCTAGTATACCAGGTGTTTCGGGAGTAGCTTGCCGAGTCAGTATACGAGTATCACGCAGAGTCTTTCCTGACCGCGAGCTCGGATATTGGCAGCTACTCTCGCTCCTCTAAGGGCAGAACGGCTTCTACTCCGGAGCTGGCGATCCAGTTTGCTGTGATGGAAGCTCTCACTGACTTGTGCTTCCACGAGGTCGAGATGTAGACTCATCCAGGTTTCTTTCACTACCCCACCCCGTCGCCTACGACAGGGCGAGTCATTTTCGCGCCAGTTGACCCGGCGAGTGATCGTGCGACTGGTGTTTTATCTTGTTATCTGAAGGCCAGTTATCGTATGATCATTTCCTTGGCTGAGGAGCTGTCTCGTGTCCAGGAGGCACTTGTAGCCACGACTACAGTACCATCTTCACCCCAGCCTACATTCCCACCTATGTATCCACCGCCAGTTCCACCTCCACGTAGGCTTGATACTCCTTCTAGCTCTACTGCACCACCAGGCTTTTCATCTGGTAGTCGACATGAGACTCCCGCAGAGTGGGACTCACTCCTAGCCACTTCAGCTGCTCCGATGCTGAGGCGTCGTGCTCCTTCTTCCTCGGAGGGAGAACTGTCCCAGCAGCGTCGTCGTGTTTCCTTTGATCCGGAGGATGTGATCCACATCATCAGTTCCGATTCCGACTCAGGATCAGATGACGAGGAGTCTTCGGTTTGGCAGTGTTCGTGCCACCCGCGCCACTAGAGTGGAGACTTGAGTTGTAGTGCATGCATCTCTACATATGTCAACTGCCCTATGAGTAGTCTAGCCATGATATCCCCCTACTAGCTTGCCATGTATGATGTTGGGTTATCTTGTATAATTATGTTGTTGCTTTATTCGCCTTTTTCGTAAATCCTCTTTCTGGTGTCATATTACTGTGTTTCCCTTATGGATGTTGCTCATCGACTTGGTATCTTGCAATGGGAACAAATTTAGGATGAAGAGAGCTAGTAGCCAAGGCGGCGATGGAACCCCCGTTCGTCGATCCGTCAAACAAGCAGGAAAACCACCAGAAGACTTACCACCTCCACCACCTCAAGCACCGACCACCGATCAGATCATGAGGATGTTTGAAGAGAAAAGAAACCAGGATCTCATGGAATTTTTGAAAAGTATGCAGGCTATGGTGGGCCAGAATAACAACAACAATGGAACACACTCTAAGTTGTCTGACTTTCAGCGCACCAAGCCACCTAGTTTTGGTCAGGCTGTGGACCCTATAGAAGCTGATGATTGGCTGAGGACCATGGAAAAGAAGCTAGACATAGCCCGCCGTGAAGAATCAGATAAGGTTCCTTTTGTCACTCACTACCTAGAAGGGCCAGCAGCTATATGGTGGGACAACACAAAAATAATGTGGCCTTCTGGAGAAGATATTTCCTGGGAGAAGTTCAAGGAGCTATTCTGCAAGTATCATATCTCTACAGGCATAATGAAAGTGAAGCAAAGGGAATTTATTGCCCTTACACAAGGAAATATGTCCGTGGGGGAGTATCTGAACAAGTTCAACAATCTGGCACGGTACTCTACCCATGACGTGTCCACCGAAGAAAGGAAGATTGATCGGTTCCTGGGAGGACTGAATCACGCTCTCTGTTGTCAGCTCTGTATGGTGGACTTTCCGGACTTCCAGACTTTGGTGAACAAGGCTTTCATAGCTGAACGAGAGCATAAGTCCGGATATGATGACCGCAAGCGGAAGTTTGAACCCAAGAAGGATAACCGTGAGCAGTTTGTGCAGAAGCCACGCACCTGGCAGCCAGGCCCATCTGAAAGCAAGACCACATCCAGCCAAGGCTGCAAGAGGAGGTGGCCAAGCTAAACATGGTGCTATGCGGCCCGGTTAACCCGGATACTTTGGAGATTACTCCAACACTTATGGAAGAAATTAAGAAGGCTCAAGGGCCAGATGAAGGAATAAAAGAGATCAAGGAGCTGATGCAGCAAGGGAAAGCCAAGTCTTTCCGTGTGGATGACCAAGGCACCTTATGGTTTGAGAAACGGATATGTGTGCCCGATCAGAATAACCTGAGGCAGCAAATACTCAGAGAAGCTCATGAGTCCGCGTACTCTATCCACCCGGGAGGCACAAAAATGTATCAGGATCTGAGAGAAACCTTTTGGTGGCCAGGGATGCGAAGGGGCATAGCATACTATGTCGCCTGCTGCGACATCTGCAACAAAGTCAAGGCTGAACACCAGAAACCCGCTGGGCTACTACAACCTTTACCAGTTCCCCAGTGGAAGTGGGACGACATATGCATGGACTTCATTGTTGGACTACCCAAGTCAACAAGAGGCCATGATGTTATCTGGGTCATTGTGGATATACGCACGAAAGTGGCTCACTTTATTCCTGTAAAGACCACTTTTAATGCAAATCAGCTTGCACAACTCTACATGTCCCAGATAGTCAGCCTTCATGGAGTACCCAAGTCTATCACCTCAAATAGGCGCTCCTTATTCACCTCAGCATTCTGGTTGCGATTGCACCAAGCCTTGGGAACCGTGCTAAAGCATAGCACAGCATATCATCCACAGACAGATGGACAGACCGAGCGAGTGAACCAGATATTGGAAGATATGCTTCAATCCTGTGCTCTCACCGATGGACCCAAATGGGAAGATAGCCTACCCTATGCGGAATTTTCTTATAACAACAGTTATCAGTCAAGTCTCAAGATGTCACCATTTGAAGCACTATATGGGCAGAAGTGCCGCACCCCATTGAATTGGTCCCATACTGGAGATAGACGTATCTTTGGCACAGACTTGATGCTCGAGGCTGAGAAGCAGGTCAAGGATATTCAGGAGCGTCTTCGAGCAGCCAAGTCCTGCCAAAAGAGCTACTATGACCCAAAGCACCGAGAAGTGACTTTTGATCCCGGAGAATATGCTTACCTTCGAGTAACCCCCATGAAGGGAGTAAAGAGGTTTCATACCCGGGGAAAGCTTGCACCAAGATACATCGGTCCCTTTCCAGTAATTGCTAGGAAAGCCAGCACCGTTCACTTTTCCAGTACTGCTCCGTAACGTCTGGCTTCGACTGTACCCCAACGGCGAAGATCTAGTATACCAGGTGTTTCGGGAGTAGCTTGCCGAGTCAGTATACGAGTATCACGCAGAGTCTTTCCTGACCGCGAGCTCGGATATTGGCAGCTACTCTCGCTCCTCTAAGGGCGGAACGGCTTCTACTCCGGAGCTGGCGATCCAGTTTGCTGTGATGGAAGCTCTCACTGACTTGTGCTTCCACGAGGTCAAGATGCAGACTCATCCAGGTTTCTTTCACTACCCCACCCCGTCGCCTACGACAGGGCGAGTCATTTTCGCGCCAGTTGACCCGGCGAGTGATCGTGCGACTGGTGTTTTATCTTGTTATCTGAAGGCCAGTTATCGTATGACCATTTCCTTGGCTGAGGAGCTGTCTCGTGTCCAGGAGGCACTTGTAGCCACGACTACAGTACCATCTTCACCCCAGCCTACATTCCCACCTATGTATCCACCGCCAGTTCCACCTCCACGTAGGCTTGATACTCCTTCTAGCTCTACTGCACCACCAGGCTTTTCATCTGGTAGTTGACATGAGACTCCCGCAGAGTGGGCCTCCCTCCTAGCCACTTCAGCTGCTCCGATGCTGAGGCGTCGTGCTCCTTCTTCCTCGGAGGGAGAACTGTCCCAGCAGCGTCGTCGTGTTTCCTTTGATCCAGAGGATGTGATCCACATCATCAGTTCCGATTCCGACTCAGGATCAGATGACGAGGAGTCTTCGGTTTGGCAGTGTTCGTGCCACCCGCGCAACTAGAGTGGAGACTTGAGTTGTAGTGCATGCATCCACTACTAGAAAAACGGCTATAGCTAATATGGACATTAATGGCGCACCATGTATGTGGTGCGCCACTGCTATATAGCAGTGGCGCACCAGATATGGGTGCGCCATTAATGTCCATATTACTAATGGCGCACCGGGTGTGTGGTGCGCCACTGCTAAGTTTCTCCTGGGCACACCCCCCTCCCCAGACTTACTAGTGGCGCACCGGGGTGTGGTGCGCCATTACTAGTTTTAACTAGTAATGGCGCACCACACCCCGGTGCGCCATTACTAACAATTTTTTTTTCAATTTTTTTTTCAAAACTAGTAATGGCGCACCCGCACCAGGTGCGCCATTAGTAACCCTGGTTACCAATGGCGCATTCTTAGGAGGTGCGCCATTACTAGCCTGAGAGCAGCTAGATATTTTTTACAGCCACCTACCACACTCACTTTCCCCACTTCATTCTCTCCACCTCTACCAAGCTTGGTCTCGGCTGCCTCCTCCTCCTCACCTCATTTGCACCATAGATTCACCCAAATTAAGTGGTTAAATTTCCTTTTTTTGATAGGTAAGTAAGGGGAATAAAAGCTTTCTTTATGTTCTAGATCTACTTTTTTCTCCCTCCAACGTACACACTTTTTATGGCCTAGATCTACACTTTTCTCATTGAGCTAGATCTACGTATCTTTGTGGTGTTGCATATGTTTGTGTTTGCAGGTACCGGTATTTGAAATGCGATAGTTGCCAATATTTTGCCAGAATGTTGATTCATTTCCGTTTCGGCGAGAATTTGGCACTATGCATTCTTTTTGGTCCTATTTTTAGGCAAAGTCATGCCAAAAAAAATTTTGGTTCTAAAATATCGTTTTGCTCTACCCCGCAGGCGACCATGGTCCGCACGATGACCGAAGGCATCGTGAATAGGGTTTTGAGCTCCGCGAAGGCCGAGATGCTTCAAAAGAACGAGACGGAGATAAGATGTCCGTGTCGAAGATGCAAGCTAAAGAGCCTTATGGACCCGGATTCCAGACAGGTGCGGGACCACCTGCTCGTGCGTGGTTTCATGGATGGCTATCGGTGGCAAGGTGATGAAGATGATTATGAAGTCGTCCATGGGGGTCGGGCAAGAAATAAGGAAGGGCAGCAAGATAATAGCGGCGAGGGCGGCCGGCGAGAAGACGAAGAATCTCCAGGACATGATCACGAAGTAGATGCAGGACACAGTCATCATGTAGAAGATGCCGGACATGACGATGAGGAAGATCAAGACGAAGGGCATGATCATGAAGATGAAGATGCCGGAGCAGACGACGATGGACCATCGATGGGCTGGGTGCAGGACCCTCATATTCAAGAGCTGCTTCTCAAGCAGACGGGTAACGCAAGAGCTGCCGCCCGAGAGAAAGCCAAGCTGGATCAACTGGAGATAGACGCGGTTACTCCATTGTATGAAGGATGCAGGCCCGAGGATACCCGCCTGAAAGTAACGCTCATGGCTCTGGAGATGAAGGTAAAACACAAAATGACCGACGCATGCTTCGACGAGAACATGTCATTCTGGCACGAACGTCTTCCCAAGGGGAACAAGTGCCCGACCAGTTTCGAGGAGGCGAAGAAAATCGTGTGTCCTCTGGATTTACCGCACGTGAAATACCATGTGTGCATGAACGATTGCATCATTTATCGGGACGAGCACGCGGAGTCTACCATATGTCCGGTGTGTGGTGTCACTCGATACAAGAAGAGGAAGAAAGCTCCTCGAAAAGTGGTGTGGTACTTTCCGATCACTCCTCGTCTGCAGCGGTATTTCGCGGACCCTAAGCTAGCAGAGCTCCTACGTTGGCACGCGGATAGGAAGGAGAAGAAGCGAGAAGATGACGAAAATGATCCGGAGATAAATAAAAAAGACAAGATGCTGAGTCACCCTAAGGATGCGAGCCAGTGGCAAGCGTTGAACTTCGAACACCCAGAATTTGGGGACGATCCAAGGAACATCATGCTGGGCGCGAGCACCGATGGAGTCAATCCGTTTGGCAGCCAGAGAAGCACACATAGCACCTGGCCTGTGTTTGTGTGGATGTACAACCTTCCCCTCTGGATGTGCATGAAGAGGAAGTACATTCACATGAGTATGCTAATTGAAGGGCCGAAACAACCAGGGAACGACATCAATCTGTATCTGGGGCTGCTGAAAGAGGAGATAGACACGCTGTGGAAAACGCCAGCCAATACGTGGGACGCCGCAGCGAAAGAATATTTCCCTATGAGAGCCGCACTGCTCATGACGGTGCACGACTATCTCGGTTACGGATATGTCGCGGGGCAGGTGGTCCACGGATTTTGTGCATGCGTCAGGTGCATGGATGACACAACGTATTGCCAGCTAGATAGAGATCCCGGGTCTTCGAAAACCGTGTTCATGGGACATCGAAGGTGGCTTCGCGACGATGACGCATCAAGAAAACGCAAGGATCTGTTCGATGGTGAAACCGAACCCCGAAGACCCCCACGTACGAGGAGCGGCGAGGAAATAGACAAGCTATTGAAAAATTGGAAAGAGTGCCCACCGCCGGGAAAGAAGCGAAAGGCGCCAGAGCCGCTGCTGAAGGTATGGAAAACGAGGTCTGTTTTCTGGGACTTGCCGTACTGGAAGATCCTCCGTGTGCCTCACAGCCTTGATGTCATGCATATCACGAAGAACGTGTGCGAGAGTCTGCTTGGTACCCTGCTCAACATGCTAGAGAGGACCAAAGATGGGCCGAAAGCAAGGGCAGACTTGCAATCAATGGGCATCAGGGAGGAGCTTCACGCAAAATGCCCTAATGATGATGATGATGATGATGATGATGATGAGGCGAAGGACACGGAAAGTCGTCGCAAAGGCAAAAAGGCCAAGAAGATCGAATATGACTGCCCTCCCGCGTGCTTCACTCTAAGTCAGAAGGAGATCAAGCAGTTTTTCACCTGCCTCGTAGGAGTAAAACTTCCTTACGGTTACGCGGGGAAGATAAGCAGATACCTAGACTCAGCGAAGCAGAAGTTCAGCGGGATGAAGTCTCACGACTGTCACGTGCTGATGATGCAGATACTTCCAGTTGCAATCCGTGGGATCATGGACGCGCACGTCCGTGAAACGCTATTTGGCCTATGCAACTTTTTCGACGTCATCTCTCGGAAGTCGGTTGGCATGAGGCAACTCAGAAGGCTACAGGAAGAGATCGTGGTGATACTATGCGAGCTTGAGATGTACTTCCCGCCCGCATTCTTCGACGTTATGGTGCATCTGCTGGTCCATATCGTGGAGGATATCATCCAACTCGGGCCGATGTTCCTGCACAGCATGATGCCGTTCAAAAGGATGAATGGTGTCATCAAAGGATACGTTCGCAACAGGGCACGTCCAGATGGAAGCATAGCCAAGGGCTTTCTAACCGAAGAGTGCATCTCCTTCTGCATGAATTATCTAGGCATCGAGAACCCCGTTGGTCTGCCCGTCAACAGGCACCTCGGCAGGCTCGCTAGATGGGGTCACCGCGAGGGTCGCCGCGAAATGCATGTCGACTTCAAGGGTCGACTCGCCGACTTTGAAAGAGCAAACCTAGTCGCGCTACAACACATAGACGTGGTCGATCCTTGGGTGGTAGAGCACAAAACCTTTATTGAGAAGACGTACAATGACCGAGGCCAACAGAGGACGGACAGAGATATAATCAAAGAGCACAACTCATGTTTCACGCGTTGGTTCAAGGACAAGCTTCTGTCGTACCCTTTACATGAGGATTTTTCCGCGGAAGAAAAACTCATATTCGCCTTGTCACAGGGCGCCGAGCACAACCTGATGACCTATCAGGCGTACGATATCAACGGCTACACATTCTACACCGAGGAAAAGGATATGAAGAGCGATTATCAGAACTCCGGGGTAACGATGGAATCCTACACCGGTAACGACAAGGACAGATACTACGGAAGGATCGAGGAGATCTGGGAGCTGAGCTACGCTGGAGAGAAGGTCCCGATGTTCCGTGTCAGATGGGCCAAGAGCGTCCTAAAAGAAGACCGGTATTTCACCACCATGGTTATTCCCGAAGCCAAATCCAAGACCGCGGGCGCAAACGTCACCGCGAAAAATGAGCCATGGGTACTGGCTTGCCAAGTGGACCAATGCTTCTTCATTACCGACCCGTCAAAGCCCAGTCGTGTTGTCGTGAGGAGAGGCAAAAGGAACATCATCGGAATGGATGGAGTCGCCAATGAGCAAGACTTCGACAAGTACGGCGACCCGAAGATGGAAGATGACGACGACGATGAAGTACCATACACCACAAGAAGAAGCAGGACCACCCTACCTAAAGGATGTCCGTTCAAGAGAAGAATTCAAGGGGTTCCGGGGCTAAATTATTCAACTGCGAGAAAGAAGGGCAAGAAGATTGTGAAAAGATAGCTAAGATCGAATCACGACGTGTCGGCCGCGTGTGTGTGCATGTCAGTGGCAAGCTCAATCTTTGATGAATGTTAATTATTTCATGTCACTTGATTTCAACCATGTCATCTAATTCTAAATCTTTGCACAATGGTTTTATCACTCCATTTGCATTTTCCTTTTCTTTTATCTCAAATCTTAAATTATTACATGCAACTAAAAATTCAAAAAAATAAAAAAAAGTTAGTAATGGCGCACCAGGAGAAGGTGCGCCATTGCTATCACAGTGTTTATGGCGCACCTCTAAAAGGTGCGCCATTGATATACCAATTTTTATGGCGCACCCCTAAAAGGTGCGCCATTGCTATCCTTTTTTATGGCGCACCCCTCCGAGGTGCGCCATTGCTAACCCTCCCCCCACTACACAGCTTCCCCTCTCCCCTGCCTCGTCTCCCACCCCGATCCCTTTCCTCCCCTCGTCCTCCCACATCGTGCCGCCATCCACCTTGTTGCCTCCCAGCTCGCCGCCGGACTCCACCCCCTCCCTCCCCTCTCCTGCCCATCGAACACTGTCGCCGCCCGACCCCGCTCCGTCGCCGGTCGCCGCTCGACCCCGCCCAGACGCCCCCTCCCGGCTGCGCTGCCAGACGACGCAGCATCACCGCCGCATGCCGCCCGACCCCGCCCCGCCTCGCCGCAGGACGGCGGCCACCTCTCCGCTCGACCTCGCTCCGTCGCAGCCCCAACCCCGCCCGTCCCCCGGACGGCCCCTCCTGGCCGCCGGTGAGCTCTCTGTCTCCTCTCTTTCCCTCTTTGTATCCTCTGCCGTATGTGAATGGATGGATGGATTGCTGGATAGGATATATTGAGCTATTGTTGCAAATTCATTAAGTTATCCTGCTGCTGCCGTGTGTATTCGAATTCATATAAAGTAGTGATTTGCAAAGCCCCGCCTCCTCGTCTCCATTAAAGGTAGCAGTTTTTCAGTCTATTTCTTCCTTCGAAACCTCAATTCAGTCCTGTCTCTTTTCTTTTGCAACGCAAATGATGATTCACCTAAGTGTTGATGTAGTAGTACCGGAGCCACTAAAATGAGATGCACGGCTCTGTTTAGCATTCCTATTTGATTTAGAAAGATGCATGCCTATTTGGCTCTAGAAAACATTGCCTGATATGAATTAAGAATCTATGATCAAGTTCTGTAAATTCTGTAGTAGATTGCAGTGTTTGTGTTTATGATGAATGATAATGACCTGCCACTTTCTTCTCATATTAATCTTACTTTCATTGTTCAAATTATGCTATGAGTAATTTGAATCATTCATATACTCTGCTTCAAGGTTGTTCAATCTTGCATATTATTGACAGCTGATGTCAAGTTAGAACCTAAGACTGCACCCTGCTTCCTTATATTTTGAGATAAATACAGAGAGTTCATAATAGGGATCTGGGAGTGCCAAGTGAGTATGAAATATTAGATTTCAGACTCGAGGGGATTTTTAATGGTCCATCTTTCTGTAATATTTTTTGTTTTGAAATATTAGAGTATGACATATTAGAGTCCAGACTTGGGCTGAATACAAAATGTATTAATTCCTTATGGGCATATACAACATTTTCAACGGTCCAGCTTTTTGTAATTTTTTGTTTTGAACATGTTCAGCAGGCTTCCTTCAATTGAGCTTTTGAATATGTTTTAGAAAGTACACAGATATGAGGAGACCTCAGTCCACCATGAGGAAGAGGAACTACTAGATTATTCATTCAGGCCATGAACAAGAGCATGACTTCTAGAGAACTATAATGATCTGTTTTTATTACTAATTAACAGTATAAACTGAGAGAAAAAAATCCAGTTTATAAACTGAGAATGAATTTATATGTTTGTTTACTGCTACTGGATCTTGGAGGCGTGTCAGTTACTCTTAGTAAACTGCTGCTAGTTGGAGTAGATGATGTGCTCTAGGCTCTCTCCTTTCCATTCTTTCCCTCTCCCACAACATATATAGATGGAATACAAAATTCAGAAAATTCAGACTTGGTCACAACAGAAAATCCTCTGAATCTTTGAAGCTTGAGTAATAATTTAAACTAAAGTTGCTGGAGTACAAGTTAGTATAAACTGAATTTAGTGTAAATTGAATTTAAATTCAGAGTTTGTTGCTACTCCAAGATACTCATGGAGTATAATTGTTGCTATTCAAAAAACTGAAGTTGCTAGAGTACAAGTTAGTGTAAACTGAATTTAAAGTGTGCTGTTAATAATTTGTTTGCTATGCTCATTTCCATGGGAAGCAGCAGCTTATTTTATTTTGATGATGATATGTTAACCTTGGCACTTGTGTGGTGCTAGGTGATGTTCTGCCCTGCTATATTTGTATAGGAATTTCCCTGGTAGTACAGTATTGAGAACAGCTCCATAAATGAATTTTGACAGTTTTTAACTGCATTTATAGGACTACAGCATCCTATATCTGCTAGTCATTAACAGTTAACTGAATTTCTTGTTCTGGTGGTCTGACAAGTGTGTTGTTCATTTCTCTTGGTATCTTGGCTGCTCCAGTGGCACGAAGCGGACAAGAGGCTGCTGTGCTTGCTAGAGAAGGAGCAGAAACATCGGTCCGAAAGAAAGCACTCCGCCAGTAATTCCACCAAGGTAAAAACACCAACCAACCATAAAAGCTCAAGTCTGTATATGAAGACATGAGTTGGCACTCTCGTCTGTCACACACGTGGGTGCTTGTTCATGTGCTCCCGTGAACCAATACTGTTGTTCTGGTTGCTGTGGTGATGACAGCTCGCTGGGTTCTTCACCCCTGCTCCTACGGCTATGTAGTGCATATCCACTGGATTGGACTCCCTTGCTGGGCTGTATCCTTTTGGTTTGGGGTTTATGTGCAGGTACATTGAGTTGCCAATGTTTTGCCGGAACGTTGATTAATTTCCGTCCGGCAAATTTCTGGCACTCCGGCATGACCTTTTTTAGCAAAGGTCATGCCGAATTTTTCCTAGAATTTATGTCAATGAAATTACCCCTGTCATGCTCTATTAATAGTTTTAGGACACTATTCTTTTTTTGTGAAGTCAAATTAAAATAAGAATGTTTTTTTAGAAATAAAATACCCGAGCATTATCAGGTCCCAACAAAGCAGGAGCAATGTGCTTAAGATCACCATGGCACTAATTATTAGCCATTTTTTCCTATTTAGAGCGAACATGGTCAACAACGATGAGGCCGGCGGTTCGGGCAAGCCATTCTGGGAGCTGTCCCAGGAGATGGAGGAAGAACCTCACCGCTATGAGGACGCCGCGGAAGACACCGATCCTGACTACACAACCCCTAGTGGCGTCGGGGATGACACCACTAATGGTGCCGCCGGGGATGCCACCACTGATGATGGCAGCGAACGCACAGATGGCAGCCAACCGAAGAGGCAACGGAAGGACCGGAGCCCGAACGTGCTCGGCACCGTCAAGGAGGAATTTACTGAAGTGTCCTCCAGTGGGCATCCAACGGCGCCCAAAGAATTAGTCGGTGGGTACGCGGGACAACTCGGGTGCATTCTCCGGAGCACCGTCTCGATCAACACCGAGAACCTAAGGCATCGTGACCGAGGGAATTTGCGCAACCTCCTCTTCACGAAGCTGCACGAACGATACAAGTTCCCCGGTGACTTCGCAAACACACGCCTCTCAGGGAATAAACTGAACAGTGCCACCCTCACGAAGATGAGCACAACCCTGGCTACTTGGAGAGCCGCGGTGAAGAGAATGATTCTAAGAGGTGATAGTTATGAGAAGATCAAGGAGAAAAATCCTTCGATCAGCGAAGCTGACTACCTGGAGTTCAAGATCAAGTGCGAGAGCAACGCATCCACGGAATCAAGTCAGTGGGGGAAAGATATGCGGGACTTGAACTTAGGGGTCCACAAACTCGGTCCCGGCGGTTACAGAGTGGCGGAACCTAAATGGGACAAGGAGGACGCGGAGCGTGCCGCGCAAGGCCTACCGCCCCTCTTCGATAAATACCATGAAAAGCAGACCAGGAACTATGTCAGGGCCCGGTACAAGGTGGACCCGGTAACAAAGGAGCTTACCCCGGATCCGAAGGTGAACGATCTTGAGCGTGTTCTGGTAAGGAATATACCCCCGCGTAATTAGCTCCATATGGTTGCATTCTAATTAATGAAGCCAAATTTCTAAATGGTTCACGTTCCTTCCGCAGGAAACTGAAAGCAGTAGCGCGGGGTCTCAGAGCTCCCCGTCTGCCCCTTGGGACACCACTTTAAATAGGGCATTGAACGTAATGAAACACAAGGATAAGTTCAGTAAGCCGTCGTCAGCTGGTCGTGTGGCCGGCGAAGGCTTGTCCACGAAATGGTCGGAATACTATAAGGCTGGGCGAAAGGAGAGAAAGACCAGCTCGGAAAGCCAGGAGCGCGAGGTTAAAGAACTCAAGGCACAAGTGGCACGGATTCCGGAGATAGTCCAAGAGCAAGTGCGAGACCAACTGGGAGCGATGATCACCGCCATTATGCCTACCTTGCTTGAGGGGCTGCGGGGGTGGATTGCGGGCGGCCAACAGGGGCCGCCCCCGATTCCCAGCTTCACGGGCAGCAACTCCCACAACACGCCGGCATTGGTGTCTCCGGCGGAGGCGGCATTGGTGTCTCTGGCGCCGGCGCCGGTATTGGAGCTTAATGCACCCGGCTGTGGGAAGAATACGCCGGCCGGCACCTCGGCAGCAAGCGGCCCCTCCGTCACTTGCACGCACGCCGTTGGCGGTGCCTCGACATTAGCTGAGCTCGACGCCATCACGGTAACTAAGCCTCGGCCGATGACTTCATCTGCTTGCCTTTGACTGGGCATCCTTGACGCCCTACATGTTTTCGCAGGGCGCCGCCAACGTTCCATGCACTCTCCTGCACTTCGTGGACGGCGAGTTGATCGATGTCGCCAAGGCCAAAATCGTTGAACCGGACAACCGCGTGTTCCACGGTAATCCGATGCCACCCACCGTGTATAGGGTTCAACTGGTTCGGGTGCTGCGGGGCTGCGACGAATTGTTACCTCCGTATCGACCCCCTGGGGCCGACGAAGATGATGTGATGACCCTCAGCGCCTGCTTAAACTGGTCCATGCTTTGGCCGAAGAGCCAGATTCGTTTGGGGGCGGGGGACACCACCCCACAGACAACACCGCCAGTCGTGCCGGCGCCAAGCCATGGCAAGACTGCCGCAACGCTACCGCCGTCAGCTGATCCGGACATGCATATGGCACAGGATCCAGACGACGACGACGGTACATTTTCCAACGTCGATAAGTACATCAACGAACATGGGTACGGTGACGAATTCTTGGGGCCTCCTTCTCAAGAACCCAACCCTGCAAAAGACGATCGCGATCTAGCTGGTACCGCGGAGAAACCCAATTGCAACAGGCATCGTCTATTCAGTTCTCAGGAGACGCCTCCAGATGCCGCCTTCACCGAGACTCAAACAGCCGAGGTGCGAATTATTATCAGCCCCAACACACTCAAGAAGGTGGTCTCTGAGCAGAACTCGATCCCATTACAGCAGAAGAAGCAGAAGGAACGGAAAAGAAAAAATAACAAGGGTGCGAGCCAGCCGGCATCGAGTACGATCCGTGCTCAGGACGGGCCACAAATACCTAAGGATATCTCGAGGAGGGTGCATGTGGCGGGTAGGCCGATGCTACCGACTAATCTGCTCAATGCTGCAACCGGTGCTATGCGGAGTCTGCATGACGGTGTTCTTTCTATGGAGAAGCGGCGTCTCTTCGAGAATGATGTGGCATACCCGGTTTTCGTGACCAAGGTGCCAGAGGGCAAGGGCTTTGTCGATAGCCCCATCGGGCGTATGATCGTCCTGCGGTTTGATGACATCTTTGCTATGTTTAACCTTTATCCGCTGCACTACACCTTCATTCGGCTATTTTCGCTCAGTATGGAGATGCGGATCATTAGAGACAAGACCCCGGACATCGTGATAGTCGACCCCTTCTACATGCGTGCCAAGATCTTGGGCAGCGCTGGGTTCATACCTCGAAGGCGTCATTCTGGCGAACCCAGATAAGGATAACTTCCTCGTGCCTTACTTTTCCGAGTAAGTCATCCCCTCACCGCCCCGTAACATATGATTTCTTAGATTTTGATCGTTCTTTTTTTTTCTAACATTCCGTGTTTTGTGCAGTGACACACATTGCACACTCATCCTCTTAAGCCCGAAATATTCCATGGCCACGTATTTCGACTCGGACCGTCAGTCGAAGAAAAACTACACAGATATCAAGAAAGTTCTTGATGATGCTCTCCCCGGCTACGCCAAATCTGGAGGCACCTTCAGGAGGCAAATTTGTAGGTACGGCAAGCACGTGTTCACCCACGTAACGACGTTCCCCTGCGTCAAGCAGCCGCCTGGCAGTCAGAAGGATGCCTACTACGCCCTCCATCACATGCGGGCGATCGTACGGAACCATCATCAGCGTATGCTACCAAATGATCTCAAAGAATGGGCCGCACGCTTGTCGGCAATCCAGGACGAGGACATCAGACAAGAATTCTTTCGCATCCAGTCGGAGTTAGCGGACATCATCTATCAAGATGTCCTTCGTACCTCGGGGCAGTTCTACCTCAACTATCAACCGTCCAACAGTGAAATAGAAACAACGCTACAAATGCAGGCTAACAACAACCGCACATTCATGACCATCACGAAAGACGGCGGCTTCATCCATGCTCCGGTCCCTGAGTCGAGTCGAAAGTATTGATGCTATGTAGTTCTGAAATATCGATTAGCTCATGTTGTAATTAAACTTTAATGAACTTGTATGTCTCTTTAGTTTGGACAGTCGTTCAACTTATATGTAATCGATGCTATTTATTAGTAGGACCATCAACCGTGCTATTAATGTGTTGCTTTTCTCTTCTGATCCTTTTGTTGCATACTTATATATTGCTTATATATTATCTGTGAATTGCTACTAACGTTTTGTTTGTCTAGTGCATAGAGATGCCGTCGTATGTCGTGTACAAGGGTGAGGTTCCCGGAGTCTATGACGACTGGGAGGAGTGTCGGAAACAGGTTCACCGTTTCAGCGGTAACAGTTACAAAGGGTACACCACTAGGGCGGAGGCGGAAGCTAGATATGCGCGCTATCTAGCGGGAGAGAGGAGGGAGCGGAGGAGGAACCGGATGAAGACCAGTTTCATCGCGATGATGCTCATCGTGACCGCAGCTCTCTTCTATGTGATGGTAGTTTAGATGATATCGACTTTGTAATGTGACGACAAACTCGCTACTCGGTCTCGAGACCTAAACTTGTCTAATATTTCAACTTTGTTCGCTATTTCGAATTCGGAAACTAATGTGACAAATTGTATTATGTCCAGTTTATACTTGACTAATTGTGGTGCTGTATTGTATTGTATATTCTGTGCTGTATAATTAATATATACTGTGCTGTGCAAATATCAGAAAAGAAAAAAATAAAAAAAATCCTATAATTCATAGTAGTGGCGCACCTGCCAGAACATTAGTGGCACACCTTGCAAAATATCAGTGGCGCACTTATAGAGACATCAGTGGCGCACCTGTTGGCTACCAGGGCCCCCTCATCTGCATTAGTAGTGGCGCACCAGTAGCCATAGTAATGGCGCACTACAAGGTGTGCCACTATTATATTGAATACTAATGGCGCACCAGGGGTGCGCCATTAGTATTTGTTATTAGTGGCGTGGTAATAGTGGCGCACCTATGGTGCGCCATTAATACCCAAATGTGGTGCGCCACTAATGTGCCTTTTTCTAGTAGTAATCTCTACATATGTCAACTGCCCTATGAGTAGTCTAGCCATGATATCCCCCAACTAGCTTGCCATGTATGATGTTGGGTTATCTTGTATAATTATGTTATTGCTTTATTCGCCTTTTTCGTAAATCCTCTTTCTGGTGTCATATTACTGTGTTTCCCTTATGGATGTTGCTCATCGACTTGGTATCTTGCAATGGGAACAAATTTAGGATGAAGAGAGCTAGTAGCCAAGGCGGCGATGGAACCCCCATTCGTCGATCCGTCAAACAAGCAGGAAAACCACCAGAAGACTTACCACCTCCACCACCTCAAGCACCGACCGCCGATCAGATCATGAGGATGTTTGAAGAGAAAATAAACCAGGATCTCATGGAATTTTTGAAAAGTATGCAGGCTATGGTGGGCCAGAATAACAACAACAATGGAACACACTCTAAGTTGTCTGACTTTCAACGCACCAAGCCACCTAGTTTTGGCCAGGCTGTGGACCCTATAGAAGCTGATGATTGGCTGAGGACCATGGAAAAGAAGCTAGACATAGCCCGCTGTGAAGAATCAGATAAGGTTCCTTTTGTCACTCACTACCTAGAAGGGCCAGCAGCTATATGGTGGGACAACACAAAAACAATGTGGCCTTCTGGAGAAGATATTTCCTGGGAGAAGTTCAAGGAGCTATTCTGCAAGTATCATATCTCTACAGGCATAATGAAAGGGAAGCAAAGGGAATTTATTGCCCTTACACAAGGAAATATGTCCGTGGGGGAGTATCTGAACAAGTTCAACAATCTGGCACGGTACTCTACCCATGACGTGTCCACCGAAGAAAGGAAGATTGATCGGTTCCTGGGAGGACTGAATCACGCTCTCTGTTGTCAGCTCTGTATGGTGGACTTTCCGGACTTCTAGACTTTGGTGAAGAAGGCTTTCATAGCTGAACGAGAGCATAAGTCCGGATATGATGACCGCAAGCGGAAGTTTGAACCCAAGAAGGATAACCGTGAGCAGTTTGCGCAGAAGCCACGCACCAAGCAGCCAGGCCCATCTGAAAACAAGACCACATCCAGCCAGGGCTGCAAGAGGAGTTGGCCAAGCTAAACATGGTGCTATGCGGCCCGGTTAACCCGGATACTTTGGAGATTACTCCAACACTTATGGAAGAAATTAAGAAGGCTCAAGGGCCAGATGAAGGAATAAAAGAGATCAAGGAGCTGATGCAGCAAGGGAAAGCCAAGTCTTTCCGTGTGGATGACCAAGGCACCTTATGGTTTGAGAAACGGATATGTGTGCCCGATCAGAATAACCTGAGGCAGCAAATACTCAGAGAAGCTCATGAGTCCGCGTACTCTATCCACCCGGGAGGCACAAAAATGTATCAGGATCTGAGAGAAACCTTTTGGTGGCCAGGGATGCGAAGGGACATAGCATACTATGTCGCCTGCTGCGACATCTGCAACAAAGTCAAGGCTAAACACCAGAAACCCGCTGGGCTACTACAACCTTTACCAGTTCCCAAGTGGAAGTGGGACGACATATGCATGGACTTCATTGTTGGACTACCCAAGTCAACAAGAGGCCATGATGTTATCTGGGTCATTGTGGATATACGCACGAAAGTGGCTCATTTTATTCCGGTAAAGACCACTTTTAATGCAAATCAGCTTGCACAACTCTACATGTCCCAGATAGTCAGCCTTCATGGAGTACCCAAGTCTATCACCTCAAATAGGCGCTCCTTATTCACCTCAGCATTCTGGTTGCGATTGCACCAAGCCTTGGGAACCGTGCTAAAGCATAGCATAGCATATCATCCACAGACAGATGGACAGACCGAGCGAGTGAACCAGATATTGGAAGATATGCTTCAATCCTGTGCTCTCACCGATGGACCCAAATGGGAAGATAGCCTACCCTATGCGGAATTTTCTTATAACAACAGTTATCAGTCAAGTCTCAAGATGTCACCATTTGAAGCACTATATGGGCAGAAGTGCCGCACCCCATTGAATTGGTCCCATACTGGAGATAGACGCATCTTTGGCACGGACTTGATGCTCGAGGCTGAGAAGCAGGTCAAGGATATTCAGGAGCGTCTTCGAGCAGCCAAGTCCTGCCAAAAGAGCTACTATGACCCAAAGCACCGAGAAGTGACTTTTGATCCCGGAGAATATTCTTACCTTCGAGTAACGCCCATGAAGGGAGTAAAGAGGTTTCATACCCGGGGAAAGCTTGCACCAAGATACATCGGTCCCTTTCCAGTAATTGCTAGGAAAGCGAGCACCGTTCACTTTTCCAGTACTGCTCCGTAACGTCTGGCTTCGACTGTACCCCAACGGCGAAGATCTAGTAAACCAGGTGTTTCGGGAGTAGCTTGCCGAGTCAGTATACGAGTATCACGCAGAGTCTTTCCTGACCGTGAGCTCGGATATTGGCAGCTACTCTCGCTCCTCTAAGGGCGGAACGGCTTCTACTCCGGAGCTGGCGAGCCAGTTTGCTGTGATGGAAGCTCTCACTGACTTGTGCTTCCACGAGGTCGAGATGCAGACTCATCCAGGTTTCTTTCACTACCCCACCCCGTCGCCTACGACAGGGCGAGTAATTTTCGCGCCAGTTGACCCGGCGAGTGATTGTGCGACTGGTGTTTTATCTTGTTATCTGAACGCCAGTTATCGTATGATCATTTCCTTGGCTGAGGAGCTGTCTCGTGTCCAGGAGGCACTTGTAGCCACGACTACAGTACCATCTTCACCCCAGCCTACATTCCCACCTATGTATCCACCGCCAGTTCCACCTCCACGTAGGCTTGATACTCCTTCTAGCTATACTGCACCACCAGGCTTTTCATCTGGTAGTCGACATGAGACTCCCGCAGAGTGGGCCTCACTCCTAGCCACTTCAGCTGCTCCGATGCTGAGGCGTCGTGCTCCTTCTTCCTCGGAGGGAGAACTGTCCCAGCAGCGTCGTCGTGTTTCCTTTGATCCGGAGGATATGATCCACATCATCAGTTCCGATTCCGACTCAGGATCAGATGACGAGGAGTCTTCGGTTTGGCAGTGTTCGTGCCACCCGCGCCACTAGAGTGGAGACTTGAGTTGTAGTGCATGCATCTCTACATATGTCAACTGCCCTATGAGTAGTCTAGCCATGATATCCCCCTACTAGCTTGCCATGTATGATGTTGGGTTATCTTGTATAATTATGTTGTTGCTTTATTCGCCTTTTTCGTAAATCCTCTTTCTGGTGTCATATTACTGTGTTTCCCTTATGGATGTTGCTCATCGACTTGGTATCTTGCAATGGGAACAAATTTAGGATGAAGAGAGCTAGTAGCCAAGGCGGCGATGGAACCCCCGTTCGTCGATCCGTCAAACAAGCAGGAAAACCACCAGAAGACTTACCACCTCCACCACCTCAAGCACCGACCACCGATCAGATCATGAGGATGTTTGAAGAGAAAAGAAACCAGGATCTCATGGAATTTTTGAAAAGTATGCAGGCTATGGTGGGCCAGAATAACAACAACAATGGAACACACTCTAAGTTGTCTGACTTTCAGCGCACCAAGCCACCTAGTTTTGGTTAGGCTGTGGACCCTATAGAAGCTGATGATTGGCTGAGGACCATGGAAAAGAAGCTAGACATAGCCCGCTGTGAAGAATCAGATAAGGTTCCTTTTGTCACTCACTACCTAGAAGGGCCAGCAGCTATATGGTGGGACAACACAAAAACAATGTGGCCTTCTGGAGAAGATATTTCCTGGGAGAAGTTCAAGGAGCTATTCTGCAAGTATCATATCTCTACAGGCATAATGAAAGGGAAGCAAAGGGAATTTATTGCCCTTACACAAGGAAATATGTCCGTGGGGGAGTATCTGAACAAGTTCAACAATCTGGCATGGTACTCTACCCATGACGTGTCCACCGAAGAAAGGAAGATTGATCGGTTCCTGGGAGGACTGAATCACGCTCTCTGTTGTCAGCTCTGTATGGTGGACTTTCCGGACTTCCAGACTTTGGTGAACAAGGCTTTCATAGCTGAACGAGAGCATAAGTCTGGATATGATGACCGCAAGCGGAAGTTTGAACCCAAGAAGGATAACCGTGAGCAGTTTGCGCAGAAGCCACGCACCTGGCAGCCAGGCCCATCTGAAAACAAGACCACATCCAGCCAAGGCTGCAAGAGGAGTTGGCCAAGCTAAACATGGTGCTATGCGGCCCGGTTAACCCGGATACTTTGGAGATTACTCCAACACTTATGGAAGAAATTAAGAAGGCTCAAGGGCCAGATGAAGGAATAAAAGATATCAAGGAGCGGATGCAGCAAGGGAAAGCCAAGTCTTTTCGTGTGGATGACCAAGGCACCTTATGGTTTGAGAAACGGATATGTGTGCCCGATCAGAATAACCTGAGGCAGCAAATACTCAGAGAAGCTCATGAGTCCACGTACTCTATCCACCCGGGAGGCACAAAAATGTATCAGGATCTGAGAGAAACCTTTTGGTGGCCAGGGATGCGAAGGGACATAGCATACTATGTCGCCTGCTGCGACATCTGCAACAAAGTCAAGGCTGAACACCAAAAACCCGATGGGCTACTACAACCTTTACCAGTTCCCCAGTGGAACTGGGTCGACATATGCAAGGACTTCATTGTTGGACTACCCAAGTCAACAAGAGGCCATGATGTTATCTGGGTCATTGTGGATATACGCACGAAAGTGGCTCACTTTATTCCGGTAAAGACCACTTTTAATGCAGATCAGCTTGCACAACTCTACATGTCCCAGATAGTCAGCCTTCATGGAGTACCCAAGTCTATCACCTCAAATAGGCGCTCCTTATTCACCTCAGCATTCTGGTTGCGATTGCACCAAGCCTTGGGAACCGTGCTAAAGCATAGCACAGCATATCATCCACAGACAGATGGACAGACCGAGCGAGTGAACCAGATATTGGAAGATATGCTTCAATCCTGTGCTCTCACCGATGGACCCAAATGGGAAGATAGCCTACCCTATGCGGAATTTTCTTATAACAACAGTTATCAGTCAAGTCTCAAGATGTCACCATTTGAAGCACTATATGGGCAGAAGTGCCGCACCCCATTGAATTGGTCCCATACTGGAGATAGACGCATCTTTGGCATGGACTTGATGCTCGAGGCTGAGAAGCAGGTCAAGGATATTCAGGAGCGTCTTCGAGCAGCCAAGTCCTGCCAAAAGAGCTACTATGACCCAAAGCACCGAGAAGTGACTTTTGATCCCGGAGAATATGCTTACCTTCGAGTAACCCCCATGAAGGGAGTAAAAAGGTTTCATACCCGGGGAAAGCTTGCACCAAGATACATCGGTCCCTTTCCAGTAATTGCTAGGAAAGCCAGCACCGTTCACTTTTCCAGTACTGCTCCGTAACGTCTGGCTTCGACTGTACCCCAACGGTGAAGATCTAGTATACCAGGTGTTTCGGGAGCAGCTTGCCGAGTTAGTATACGAGTATCACGCAGAGTCTTTCCTGACCGCGAGCTCGGATATTGGCAGCTACTCTCGCTCCTCTAAGGGCGGAATGGCTTCTACTCCGGAGCTGGCGATCCAGTTTGCTATGATGGAAGCTCTCACTGACTTGTGCTTCCACGAGGTCGAGATGCAGACTCATCCAGGTTTCTTTCACTACCCCACCCCATCGCCTACGACAGGGCGAGTCATTTTCGCGCCAGTTGACCCGGCGAGTGATCGTGCGACTGGTGTTTTATCTTGTTATCTGAACGCCAGTTATCGTATGATCATTTCCTTGGCTGAGGAGCTGTCTCGTGTCCAGGAGGCACTTGTAGCCACGACTACAGTACCATCTTCACCCCAGCCTACATTCCCACCTATGTATCCACCGCCAGTTCCACCTCCACGTAGGCTTGATACTCCTTCTAGCTCTACTGTACCACCAGGCTTTTCATCTGGTAGTCGACATGAGACTCCCGTAGAGTGGGCCTCACTCCTAGCCACTTCAGTTGCTCCGATGCTGAGGCGTCGTGCTCCTTCTTCCTCGGAGGGAGAACTGTCCCAGCAGCGTCGTCGTGTTTCCTTTGATCCGGAGGATGTGATCCACATCATCAGTTCCGATTCCGACTCAGGATCAGATGACGAGGAGTCTTCGGTTTGGCAGTGTTCGTGCCACCCGCGCCACTAGAGTGGAGACTTGAGTTGTAGTGCATGCATCTCTACATATGTCAACTGCCCTATGAGTAGTCTAGCCATGATATCCCCCTACTAGCTTGCCATGTATGATGTTGGGTTATCTTGTATAATTATCTTGTTGCTTTATTCGCCTTTTTCGTAAATCCTCTTTCTGGTGTCATATTACTGTGTTTCCCTTATGGATGTTGCTCATCGACTTGGTATCTTACAATGGGAACAAATTTAGGACGAAGAGAGCTAGTAGCCAAGGCGGCGATGGAACCCCCGTTCGTCGATCCGTCAAACAAGCAGGAAAACCACCAGAAGACTTACCACCTCCACCACCTCAAGCACCGACCACCGATCAGATCATGAGGATGTTTGAAGAGAAAAGAAACCAGGATCTCATGGAATTTTTGAAAAGTATGCAGGCTATGGTGGGCTAGAATAACAACAACAATGGAACACACTCTAAGTTGTCTGACTTTCAGCGCACCAAGCCACCTAGTTTTGGTCAGGCTGTGGACCCTATAGAAGCTGATGATTGGCTGAGGACCATGGAAAAGAAGCTAGACATAGCCCGCTATGAAGAATCAGATAAGGTTCCTTTTGTCACTCACTACCTAGAAGGGCCAGCAGCTATATGGTGGGACAACACAAAAACAATGTGGCCTTCTGGAGAAGATATTTCCTGGGAGAAGTTCAAGGAGCTATTCTGCAAGTATCATATCTCTACAGGCATAATGAAAGTGAAGCAAAGGGAATTTATTGCCCTTACACAAGGAAATATGTCCATGGGGGAGTATCTGAACAAGTTCAACAATCTGGCACGGTACTCTACCCATGACGTGTCCACCGAAGAAAGGAAGATTGATCGGTTCCTGGGAGGACTGAATCACGCTCTCTGTTGTCAGCTCTGTATGGTGGACTTTCCGGACTTCCAGACTTTGGTGAACAAGGCTTTCATAGCTGAACGAGAGCATAAGTCCGGATATGATGACCGCAAGCGGAAGTTTGAACCCAAGAAGGATAACCGTGAGAAGTTTGTGCAGAAGCCACGCACCTGGCAGCCAGGCCCATCTGAAAACAAGACCACATCCAGCCAAGGCTGCAAGAGGAGGTGGCCAAGCTAAACATGGTGCTATGCGGCCCGGTTAACCCGGATACTTTGGAGATTACTCCAACACTTATGGAAGAAATTAAGAAGGCTCAAGGGCCAGATGAAGGAATAAAAGAGATCAAGGAGCTGATGCAGCAAGGGAAAGCCAAGTCTTTCCGTGTGGATGACCAAGGCACCTTATGGTTTGAGAAACGGATATGTGTGCCCGATCAGAATAACCTGAGGCAGCAAGACCACTTTTAATGCAAATCAGCTTGCACAACTCTACATGACCCAGATAGTCAGCCTTCATGGAGTACCCAAGTCTATCACCTCAAATAGGCGCTCCTTATTCACCTCAGCATTCTGGTTGCGATTGCACCAAGCCTTGGGAACCGTGCTAAAGCATAGCACAGCATATCATCCACAGACAGATGGACAGACCGAGCGAGTGAACCAGATATTGGAAGATATGCTTCAATCCTGTGCTCTCACCGATGGACCCAAATGGGAAGATAGCCTACCCTATGCAGAATTTTCTTATAACAACAGTTATCAGTCAAGTCTCAAGATGTCACCATTTGAAGCACTATATGGGCAGAAGTCACTACTAGAAAAATGGCTATAGCCAATATCCCTATTAGTGGCGCACCATGGTGGTGGTGCGCCACTGCTATATAGCAATGGCGCACCAGAAACAGGTGCGCCATTGTTATTTTTTTAGTAGTGGCGACCACCTGAGCAGTGTGCCATTGCTATTTTTTTTGTCCATCCCCGCACCCCACCAGACATAGCAATCGCGCACCACACCTAGGTGCGCCACTGCTATGGTACATAGTAATGGCGCACCTTGGTGTGGTGCGCCATTGCTATGTCTGGTGGGGGTGTGTGCCTGCGTGTGTGTGAGGTTAGTAATGGCGCACCCTCCCTGGTGCGCCATTGCTAAGGTTAGCAATGGCGCACCAGGGAGGGTGCGCCATTACTAACGTCTCACACACACAAACACACACCCCACCACACACACACACACACACACACACACACACACACACACACACACACACACACACACACACACACACCCGTGGACCGCCTTTTCAGTTTCAAAAAAAATAAAAGAAAATGATAGAAATGTGAAAAAAATAAAAGAAAATAATATTCCCATGTGATATGTGGTCTAGTTGTTAGCAAAATTTACAAACATGAATTTTCGACTTTTTTGCAAAATCTCTCGAGAATTTGTAAAATGGGCATAACTTTTGCATACGAACTCCGATGAAAAAGTTTTTTAATATGAAAAATCATCTACTCGAAAAGTTATATCCGAATTCTCGTTGAAGATTTTTAGAATCCTCAAAAACCTAACAGAAATAAAGTTACGGGGCTTTCAAGATCTGGAGAGGCAAAAAAATTTAAAAAAAATCAAACTCAGTAATGGCGCACCTGCCCATGGTGCGCCATTACTATCTTCCCGCCTTCAAAATTCAAAATAAATTAAAAAAATAAAAAAAAGTTAGTAATGGCGCACCATGTAACGCCACAACCACTATATATATTACCTCTTCTTCCTCTTCCTCCTCCCCTCCATCACTTCTTCCCTTTTCTACCTACCTCTTCTTCCTCCTCCCCTCCTCCATGCCCCTCCCTCCTCCTCACGGCTCTCCGACGACCTCCTCCTCCCTCCTCCTCACGGCTCTCCGGCGACCTCCTCCTCCTCCTCCTCTCCGGTGACCTCCTCCTCCTCCTCACGGCTCTCCGGCGACCTCCTCCTCACGGCTCTCCGGCGACCTCCTCCTCCTCTCCGGTGACCTCCTCCTCCTCCTCTTCGGCGACCTCCTCCTCCTCCTCTCCGGCGACCTCCTCCTCCTCTCCGGCGACCTCCTCCTCCCTCCTCCTCACGGTCTCTCCTCCCTCCTCCTCCTCCCTCTCTCCTCTCTCCTCCCTCCTCCTCCCTCCTCTCCTCCTCTCCTCTCTCCTCCCTCCTCCTCCCTCCTCTCCTCCCTCCTCTACTTCCAGCCACATGTGGAGCTCCCCGGCACAAAGAACGTACCAGATCCAAAACAAAATTCGAAAAAAATTGCAAAAAAAAAATCATACCAAATCCAGATCCAGATTTCAAAATTTTAGTAGTGGCGCACCTGTTCATCTTACCAGTGGCGCACCTGTTCATCTTACCAGTGGCGCACATGTATGGTTAGTAATGGCGCACCAGGTGGTGCGCCACTACTATCTGGATTACTAATGGCGCACCAGAGGTGCGCCATTAGTATTTGTTACTAGTGGCGTGGTAATAGTGGCGCACCTATAGTGCGCCATTAATGGCAAAAATAGGTGCGCCACTAACAGGCCTTTTTCTAGTAGTGAGTGCCGCACCCCATTGAATTGGTCCCATACTGGAGATAGACGTATCTTTGGCACGGACTTGATGCTCGAGGCTGAGAAGCAGGTCAAGGATATTCAGGAGCGTCTTCGAGCAGCCAAGTCCTGCCAAAAGAGCTACTATGACCCAAAGCACCGAGAAGTGACTTTTGATCCCGGAGAATATGGTTACCTTCGAGTAACCCCCATGAAGGGAGTAAAGAGGTTTCATACCCGGGGAAAGCTTGTACCAAGATACATCGGTCCCTTTCCAGTAATTGCTAGGAAAGGCAGGGTAGCATATAAGTTGGAACTACCACCGGAGTTATCTGATATTCACGATGTTTTCCACATATCACAGTTAAGAAAGTGCATTGCACCACCGATCAAGCAGGCAGATATGAGAGAGCTAGAACTGGCTAAGGATCTGACCTACGAAGAGAAACCTATCAGAATCTTGGATGAGATGGAAAGGACTACCAGGAGTAAGGTGATCAAGTTTTACAAGGTATTGTGGGAGCACCATACTGAGGAAGAGGCTACCTGGGAAAGAGAAGATTTTCTAAGATTCGCATACCCATACTTGTTCCCTGAGCAACCGAATCTCGAGGACGAGATTCATCCTAAGGGGGGTAGGTTTGTGACACCCTGGTTTTTGGCAACTTTTTCTTTTCGAAATCTTTGTGGTTTTATTTGCATTTTGGTTGGTTTTTCAATCAACTATGGACTTATGAATCCTTGAATCTTTTCCTAAGTAACCCAAAGCTCTTATCACCTTGTCTAAATCTTGCCAACACCATGTCATACACCTTCTGGACCACAATCCATTTTTCTAATACTTTCCAATAATTCTTTTATTCCTTTGGGAATTATGTCATCACTATGGGTTGTGAAGCAACCTATAGTTTGGATGATCAATAAAATCCCAAACTCTTGTCACACCTTCTTATCATCATATAATCCCATAATCTTCAACAATATTCCATTGTCCAATACAAAATTTTGGCCAGAATAATTATTTTCTCTCTGGTAAGAATTGGTCAATTGTGAAGCAACCCCTAATTTCCTAACTCAGAAAATTCCCAATAAATTTCCTGAGATATTAGGGATCCTATCTAGCCACAATATACAAAAATATCACATTGGCCAGTACAACTTTTTAGCAACAAGACTCTGCCAAGTTACTGTATTTCTAAAACCCTTGTGAAGAAAGTGCCAGCTAGGAGCGGCCAACTGCCATGAAATTTTTATGGCATCCTCTCTACCTCATATGACTACACCATGTCAAATTTCAGCTCCATCAGATCTACAATATGAGTGCCACGAGCAGATCAAGTTTCTGGACCAGTATGGCAGTTTACACATGAACCCTATTCAAAACTTTTCCAAACAACTTCAAATTTGGTCAGCCTGTAGTCCTTCCAACCTAAACCACTCCAGACATCTCCATTGGCCCTATCTCCAGCTTACCTCTCCTCTAGATCTCTCTCAATATTGCTGTCAGAAACTGTAGCTGAAGCTACACTTCACAGCAGAGTGAACCTAGCCAAACCAAGCATGGAGGGGAACTAAGTGATCAAAGGAGAAGGCACTGGACATGGTGCGCTGGACCTGCACGGCGTATAGGCGCCAGACACGGTGGTGAGCATGACGATGGCATGGTGCGCGTGCTCTGTAGCTCGCCCGCGTCGGGTGCGGTCATTCCGGCCGTCCCGCGTGGCCAGACGGTGTCCGCTGGTGCCGACTTTGCCGATGCCATCCACGCCACGTCTCCCGAAGCCTCCCCTCGCCGGAATCCTCCCCGACGTCCGCCACGCACTCGGGCACTGTGGCGCCCGTGCGGCCACAGTGGCTCTGGCGCTCGTCTTCTTCCCCCGCTAGCCTCCACCGCGCCATTACTCCCTCCTGCTCTCTCCCGTCCCGTCGCCCGCAAGCAGCTAGCCAGCGCAGCGTCCTCTCGCCGGCGACGTATCCCGCACCTCGCCATTTCCAGAGAGCTCGCCCGACCTCCGCTTTGGCCTATATAAAGCCACGGCCAGCCCTCCGAGCTCCTCATCCCACTCCCTCCACCACAAATCGACTCTCAGAGCGCTGAGCCACGGCCGAGAGGCCCTCTGGCCTCGCACCCTCGCCGGAGTTCTGCCGCCAGAAGGAGCTCCGCCACCAGCACCTTCCACCCCATTCCAGCCTTGTCCGACTGCTCCCACGAGCTCAGTGAGGTCCCCTGGTACTCCTCGACCCCTTGTCCAGCCGAATCCTCGCCGGATTCGCCACCGCCGACGAGTCCCGAAAGCTGCCACCGCCGGAGAATAAGGGGACGACGCCATCCGGGCACCTCTTGCTGATCTGCGGGTACGTGCGGGTTCGCCACGGTGAGCTCGTCCCATCCCCACTCTCTCCCAACCTCACTGCCGCCTGGATCGCCGGCAGCGATTGCCGGAGCCCCGCCTCCCTCTGTTCCCTCTCTCCCTTCTCTGTTTTAAAACAAGCGGACCCCACCTGTCAGCGGCTCAGCCGCGCGCGCTCGAAGTGGTAAGTGGAGACGCCTCTCCACTTTACGCCTTCAACGTGGCCCCCTGTCAGGTTTTTTCTGTTTTTATTTAAATTTCCAGTTTCACCAGTACCTTTGACTGGCCATATCTTTTTATTCCTAACCCCAAATTGATTGATTCTTTTTGCACTTGGTTTGTCTTGAGCTCTTCTAATTTCTGGTAAAGTTTGGTATTTTCTCTTACTCACAGAATTTCTGGTAGCCAAAACAGTGTTATGTGACATTTTTAATTGTTGTTTAAAAATATTTTCAGAGGGAAACTTTGGTAACTTTGAAGACCAGGAGTTCTTGGGCAACCCAACAGAGCAAGGCAAGCCAGGACATCCATCTTTTGAAGCATTTCAATAGCATTGCATATTTGAATGCATTATGTTCATTTATTTGCTATATAATAATTCATAGCAATTTAATTTAAATACTTAGTTGCTGCCATTTTAAGTTATTGTGATAAACCACATGCTTGCTTAATGAAACTTAGTCGGTTGATCTGGAGTCACCTGTCCGGGCTTATCCGTGCAACCAAATTTGCCGGTATGGGACGGCCTTGACTTGGTCTGGCTCCGTGCTCTTTCACCGGTACCTCCAGACAGGGAGGGTTATGCATGCGTGCTGCCCTGATCAGGTAGACGGTGGTAACCCTGTGAGCCCAATTGAGTATTGTGCCGGCGTCCCCGTTTGGTACAGTTTAGTTTGGCCACGAAGGTGGCAGGTGTCACGAGGTGACACTGGGGCCACCCAAGGCAGGACTCCGGGGGAGGATGAATGCCGGTGGTACGATGGGAGAGTCACGGGTCAGGTGGGTTTCGTTGGAGCAACGCTGGTCCACCCGAATGGGATCACGAGGCCAGGTGCTTTATGATGTGGGTAAAGAGCGCAACCTCTGCAGAGTGAAAAAAATCTATTCGAATAGCCGCGTCCACGGTATTGGACAGTCCGTCCAGGCCTCACTAGTTGGTCAACCGTAACAATGATAATAATGACGGAAGAACTCATCTTGTGTTCGGAAGTACTCGATGGCTTATGAGTATTCCGAGGGTTGTGGGACAACCTAAAAGAGAGTAAGTTGATAACTGATGAAAGTAAGTGAATCACTTAAGAATTTAACATGTTGATTGCCATGCTATTGTTTGCTGCATTACTTGGTTGTTGTGAGCTTGCAAGTACATTCGTAATACTCACCTGGCGTATCATGCCAGATGCAGGCACTACTAGGAAAAAGCCTAGTAGTAGCGCGGGTTAAACAGCTAGTAGTAGCGCGTGTGCCCGCGCTACTACTACGGTGCTACAGCTAACTGGTAGTAGTAGCGCGGGTGCACCCGCGCTACTAGTACATGTGTTAGTAGTAGCGCGTGTGCCACACGCACTACTGCTAACTATTTGTAGCGCGTACATGTGACCCGCGCTACTACTACTAATTTCAAAAACCAAAAAAAAATCGATTCCGTGCGTGCTGTCAATGATGCCAATGGTTCGATGCAGCGACGACAGGGGTCGCCGGGGGCGCGGACGCGCAGCGACAGACCAGATCCGGCGGCGGCTGCTAGAGAGGGCCTGGATCCAGGGCGTAGCAAGGCGGCGGCGTGGGGCTTCTGTTCGCATACAAGGCAGAGAGCTCCTGGTCGTCCATGGCGACGACCTGCACGGGCATGGACATGGGAGGGTGAGTCAAACCAGTGGGAGAGAGAGAAAAAGGAAAACGAGGGAGAGAGGAAGGAGATGGAGGGAGCAGCTGGGTTTTGGTCACCGGTGGTGGGGTGCTCTGGCGTGATGGGGAAGATCAGCGAGCTCTTGGACGCCGGCGGCCGAGGCGGCGGCCTCTTTATGCGCCATGGAGGAGGAGGCGCGCCTGGGCAGGAGGTCCATGTGAGAGCCTATGGAGAGAGAGGGGCGAGAGGGATGGGAGAGAAGAAGGATTTAGAGGAGGAGATGGGGAGATGGGGCTGTTAAAAAACTCTGTACTTAGTAGTAGCGCGGGTTATAAACCCGCGCTACTACTATGGCCTGTCCGAGGGGGCCACGGTAGATACCACTTACTAGTAGCAAGGGGTATAAACCCGCGCTACTACAATCAACTTAGTAGTAGCGCGGGTTTATAACCCGCGCTACTACTAAGTGGTCTCTACCGTGCCCCCCGGGGACAGGCGATAGTAGTAGCGAGGGTTATAAACCCGCGCTACTACTATCAACTTATTAGTAGCGGGTGGTATAAACCCGCGCTACTAGTAAGTACCAGTAGCGAGGGGTAAAAACCCGCGCTACTAGTAAGCGTCTGTCTATAAGCTTTTTCCTAGTAGTGAGGAGAAGCCGAGGATGGAGGTCCCGATGGTTCGTGCTACGCTAACTAGGCTGTGACCCAGCATTGTCCCCGTGGATGGAGTTTCCGCTATGTTCCGCTACGCCATAGAGTTTCCCTAGTAGTTTCGAGGCCTGCTATGTTTCATAAATAATGTAGATATTGTCATAGCACCAGGTGTGCCTTTGGCCTCGCTATCAATGTAAAATATGAGCTTGTACCCGAAGTTTATCAATAGAGTTCAGTTCTGTTCTGTTCCAAGTTGTTGTGTGTTTCCAGAAGACATGATCTTTGGGTTGGAAACACTGGTAATCCGGTTCGCTGAGCCGGGGTGCCACAAGTAGCAGTTGAGGCTATTACAACCAACTACCTTATCTAATGCTTACTGTCTAGCTAAGGAAATAGAACCCTGTCATCCTCCTCTAGTAGTACAGCAGAAGAAATCAAAAGCTCCTTACAACAATTACTACAAAAAAATTATATCCCTCCATCAACTAAACCTACTACCAGTGTTACCACAGTTCCAACTATTAGTGGCAAGTATACTGAGCATGTTAATAACACCATTCAGAAAAGCAAAAAGGCTGGTGAGTGTTGGAGGTGTGGGGATAAGTGGTTCCATGGTCACAAGTGTACTCTAGTTCCCAATGTGCATATGTTACGGCATGAGATGGAAGAATCTGGCCCATCTGAAACTGAAGGAGATCAACAGGAGGAAGTATAAGAATGTGCTGAACAAACAGAATAGGCTATGTACATTTCCTTACATGTAATGGTCCAACAAATCATAGTACAATCACCTACTGTGGTGGTGTATGTAAATGGAAAAAGAGCAGTAGCATTATTAGATTCTGGTAGCTCCACTTCATTTATAAGTGAATAGTTTGCCATCAAATCAAATTGCCAGTTGCTTCCTATCAAACTAAGAAAGTGTAAGTGCATCTAGTGCCCCTTAGTGATTTTGGTGTATTGAAGACTTATAGGTTAAGGGACTAATATGCTTATGAGTGTACACAGGCTCTATAAGTCAATCAGGAGCTTGATATGAAGAAGAATGTCGACCCCTAAAAATTGAATGTCTTCAGCTGAAGACTTTGGTATTCCTTGAAGACTTTGAAGCTGAAGAATTCGGTGTGACCTTGAAGATATGAACAAGGACTATGAAGCGTGAAGACTTTTGTTTTCTTAGTTTCATTTCCTTTCTTTGAGTCATAGGAAACACCGTACTATTAAAGGGAGCCTAGGTAATACTAAGGAAAGATTTCCAACTGATGCTCAACTCAAAAGCCTCAACACAACCCAATCCTTCGAGTGAAGCCTTTGGAAATCTCTTACAGTTCAGTCAAGTTCTTCAGCGACAGAGACGATGTTCTTCTGGTCTCTGAGGAAATTGGTCTGACTGAGGAGTTAGGATTTTGCTAGTGCGAATTGCCTACCATGAGGAATATGATAAGCCCCGAGGATTTTGATAGTTCAAATTCCGGCCGTTGTTGTGCTTTGCGCCAGCTGTCCAGATATTCTATCCACCTAACGGTCATATCATTGGGGGGGGGGCATTTATGTCTTATCATGTCGGGTTGCACCCTGGCTAAAAATAGCCGCCCCCCACAACCAATAGTTGGTTGGCTGCTCTGAGAGAGAACTTGACACTTGTCATTTGAGAGCAACCCATTCCTCGAGGACTTTGAAAGAAAACATCAGTGAGGAAAACCACAAAAACCCAAAACACCAAACCCCAAGTGATTGAGCATCACTGAAGAGATTGTTCATGTGTGGAGCTGAAGCTTTTTACCTTTGGAGACTGTGCATCTTCTAGACGGTTAGGAGTCATGGTCTAGAGCATCCAAGAGGAAATTGTGTATTGCCGGGTGACCGAGTTTGTGAGGGTTTGGACGTCTACCCTAAATACTTACCACGAGTGTTGGGCAAGGTCTGTGTGACCTTAGCTCAAGGAGAATACGGTAAGGACTGTGTGTCCTTTGGTTTAAATACCAAGCCGCTCCAAACCAGATGTACGACTGTCACATCAGTTGGAACTGGGTCATCAAATCACTGTCTTCATTGAGCTCCTGGTTCTATTTCCTCAACCCCTTCATTTCCGCGAAGTATTTGTTGATGAATCTAATTGTTACAGTTTGAAGAATTTGACTGAAGACTTTCTCAATTTCCGCATCTCAAATTCTTCAGTCACTTTATCTTCTGCCTGCTTATCCTGTTTTCTCGCTACTTGTGCTCTGTGTGTGTTTTACTTCATCATGATGACTATGCTACTGCTATGTTCCGCATGCACTTGAGTACTTATTCCGCTGCTAGCATATCGTTACTTAGTGAATTCCTCGGATTGTAATTCCTTAGTGACGAACATTTAAAAATAGCCTATTCAACCCCCCTCTAGTTGATATAACGCACTTTCAATTGGTATCAGAGCAAGGTACTCCTTTGTTCTGTGTGATTTTGGTTTAACCACCTGGTGTTTTAGTTATGTCGACTGCAGGCATGATCAAGGTCTCCGCTGGGTGTCCTACCTTCGATGGGACGGACTACCCCTACTGGAAGAACAAGATGCGCATGCATCTTGAGGCAATTGACAATGATGTTTGGTATGTTGTGGAAAATGGTGTTCCCTCTATCACTCCCACCATCAATGCTGCCGCTGTGAAGAGATTCAAGCAAGTCGATTCTCATGCGAAGAATATCATATGTGGCCATCTGAGCAAAGGTCAGTATGGCAGAGTGAGTGCTTTGGAATCTGCTAAGCTTATCTGGGATAGGCTATCCAAGGTCAATGAAGGTGTTTCAACTCAGCGTGACTCTCGAGTGTATGTTCTTCGCAATCTCTTCAACCGATTCAAAAGACTAGACAATGAGAATGTTCAGCAAACTTTTGATCATCTCACTGATATCTCCAATGAGCTTCAAGCTCTTGGTGCCACTGACATCACCGACCATGAAGCGGTGAAGAAACTACTGAGATCCCTTTATTCCTCATTCGATACACTTGCTTTGATGATCCAAGAATGTGGAGACTACAAGTCACTTGATCCCGCAGATATTCTTGAGAGACTCAATACTCATGAATTCCAACAAGCTGAAAAGTGAGACCTCTATGGACCAAGCTATGGAAGGTCACGGGCACTGAAGGCCAAGGCAATTTCCTCATATGAAGACGAAGATTCTGATACTAGCCTTGGTGATCCTGAAGAACCGAGTCAGGAGCTTGCAATGCTCGTAAGGAAATTCCAGAAGTTTTCAAGAAGAGGCCGATTTGGAAAATCTTCAAGAAATGATGACAAACGATCAGATTCCTCATCCCGCGACTACAAGAAGAGAACCTGCCACAAATGCAAGAAATCTGGTCACTATATTGCTGATTGTCCACTCTGGGAGAAGGAATCTAAGAAGAAGAAATACAAGGATGATAGTTCTGATGACTCAAAGAAAAAGAAGAAAGCTTCAAAGTCCTCATCCTCCAAGTCCTCATCTCGCAAGAAGATCAGTTCCAGAAAGGCTCGGGCTTTTATTGGCAAGGAAATGGATTCTGATGCTGAGTCTGAAGAATATGAAGAAGAGGAAGAATCTGAGGAGGAGTCTGACTCTGGTGTAGCCAGTCTTGCTCTCGCTACTGCTTTCGTAAGCAAGTCTATCTTTAACACTGAGGAAAGTGATGATGACTCCAACCCTGACGATGATTACTTTGCTCCCACCTATTGCTTCATGGCATCCAGTGCTAGGGCATCCATAGAGTGTCCTTTCTTCGATGGCACAGATTATCCTAGGTGGAAAGTTCTGATGCAGAAGCATCTCATATCAAAGAACAGTGAGGTATGGATGGTTACTGAACTTGGATTGACGGATCTCTACAAGATGGCAAATGTTGATGACATTCACAAGTACAAGCAGCTGGATGCACATGCCAAGAATATCATCTTCTCCAGCCTTTCGAAGGTCATGTTCAAAAGCATCTATCATCTTCAGACTGCAAAGCTCATTTGGGACAGGTTATCCGATGTTCATGAAGGATATCGCACTCGCCAAGATTCCATATTCATCGAATACAAAAATTCCCTCAAGTCTCAGTCTTCAGATTCGGCTTCATCTTCTTCAACTATGTGCCTCATGGCTAAAGGCTCAAAGGTACTCAAACATCATTCCTCATCTGAATCTAGCGAGGGTGAATCTGATGAAAACCTCAAACCTAGCTATGCCAAACTTGCTAAAATTGCTACTAAACAACAAACTGCTTTGGAGAAAGTTCAGAAACTGCTAGACAAAAGCGATGATTTGTTGAATGAGGAAATGGATCGTACTCAAAATTTGACTAAGGACTTTCAAAGTCTTCAGTCCAAATTTGATAACCTTCAAAGTCGTCATGATGCACTCTTAGTCGATCATGAGAAACTTTCTTATTTATTTATTCAAAGAAAGCAAGATCTTGAGAAACTAAGGGTGTCTCATGAAGATCTCAAAAGGGACAACGATTTGTTGCTTGCTCAACAGATCAGTTCCGCTCAGGAAGAATTTATTCCACCATGTTTGAAATGCATCGAACGTGAATCTGCTAATTCTTCACCTGAAAGTTCAAATGCTTCTATCGCTGCAAATTCTTCAACTATATCTGTGGTCACAAATTCCTCACCCGAGGATACAACAAGTGCTTCTAACGAAAATGCAGGGCTGAAGGAGTTGTATGTGACAGGCATGTACAAAAGTCTCAAAGGGCATCAAACCCTTTGCGATGTGCTCAAAAAGCAAATTCTGAACAGGAACCCCAGAAAGGAAGGCATTTCCTTTGTGAGGAAACTCAATGCTGATGGGACCTACTGGAAACCTGAGCATTACCCCAAAACCTCATGGGATGCTACAAAAGGACCTCCAGTGGATCCATCCACATTATCTGGCATTACTTGTGAATCGCCATGTTCCTCTGATGAGTCATTTGACTCCAATTACAAACTGTTCAAAAATCAGAATGGTGAAGTATTTGCTAGATATGTTGGTACTAACTGTAGGAACGGTCCTCCGATGAAGAAAATCTGGGTCCCCAAAAGTTGTCTTGAAAATCTTCAGGTGAATGTCCTCATGACTCCACTTGTGGAGAACAGGAACCCCAGATCCAATTCTTCATCTGGACCAAAGTCTTCACATGGACCAAATTCCTCATATGGTCAAAAATCATATCATTCTAGTGCTAATGCTTTTGTTTCGTAGGGAAAATCTAAGGGTCATGAATATGTGCATAATTCCTCAAATCATTATGTTCATAAGTCCTCGAAGAATTTCTCTTCATATTCATATGAATACTCTAACCCTACTCCTGTGAAACAAAGTGCACTTGCTTCAATGCCTCCATTCTCATATGGTGCTCGCAGAATGATAGACTCTTTACCACCCCTCCAAATGTGGGTGGTGAAGAAATCGAACTAACCTCTTATGCAGGGTCAGGTCTCCAGACGAATTTGAACGTCTGAAGAATGTGCTGGAGACCTGAGGAAATGCTTGAAAGGACGCAAGCTAATCACGAGGAAATGAATCATTCATTTCTCATGTCCTCATATTGCTTTGCTTACTATTCTATGTGATGAAATTCAATCTGATGAATTTTATGTCATATTCTTCACTCTGAAGTATATGAGTTCGTAAGTTGTACTAATTCATCTGCAGGATGAGCCACCCAAAGCTACTGAATGGGTCCACGACAGTGGATGCACCAATCATATGACTGGTGACAAGAACTTATTAATGCATACTCCACTTGCTCCATCTCATCTGAAGCATATCACCTACGCTGACAAAGGAAAAAGCAAGGTATTGGGTCTAGGTAAGGTTGCAATCTCAAAAGATCGACACATGGATAAGGTGATGCTTGTCGAATCTCTCGGATTCAACCTCATGTCTGTTTCAATGCTTTGTGATCTTCATATGATAGTCATCTTTGGCAAATATCGCGGTGTTGTTATTATGGAATCTGACAAATCCAAAGTCTACGAGGGATTTAGGAGAGGAGATTTGTACATTGTTGATTTCTCTATAGGACCATAGCCGACCACGTGTCTACTTGCAAAAGCTTCAGAATGCTGGCTATGGCATCGACGACTTGGACACGCTGGCTTGAGGAACCTGCACATGCTTGTGAAGAAAAAGCACGTCATTGGCATTGAGGGTGTCAAATTCCTCAAGGATCACTTGTGTGCGGCTTGTGAGGCTGGAAAGATTACCAGATCCAAGCATCCCTCCAAGACTATCATGACTACTACTCGTCCCTTTGAATTGCTTCACATGGATTTATTTGGTCCTACTCATTATCCCGTGCTAACCAGTTCACCATCTTTATATGGCTTTGTTATCATTGATGATTATTCTCATTACACTTGGGTGCACATTATCTTATACAAAACTGAAGTGCAGAGTGTCTTCAGACGATTTTCTTCAAGGGCCTCAACCAACTTCGGTGTCAAGATCAAGCACATCAGGAGTGATAATGGGACCAAGTTCAAGAATACCGGTCTTGATGAATATCTTGATGAACTTGGTATTACGCATGAGTTATCTGCTCCATACACTCCTCGGCAGAATGGCGTCGTGGAACGCAAAAACAGGACTCTTGTTGAGATGGCTCGCACCATGCTTGATGAATACAAGACTCCTCGATGCTTCTGGCCTGAAGCTGTTGATACTGCATGTCACATCATCAACAGGGTATATCTTCACAAATTCCTAAAGAAAACCTCTTATGAACTCATCACAGGCAAGAAAGCCAATGTGAGTTATTTCAAAGTCTTCGGTGCTAAATGTTGGATTAGAGATCCTCACCATAGTTCTAAATTTGCAACGAAAGCACATGAAGGTTTTATGCTTGGTTACGGAAAGGACTCGCACACCTACAGAGTCTTCAACACCTATCATCACAAGGTTGTTGAAACTGTGGACGTGCGGTTCGATGAAACTAACGGCTGGCAAAGAGAGCACCTGCCTCCTGTGCTATGAAATGCCTCCTGAGGAAGCTATTAGGTTCAAGGCTACTGAAGATGTGATGCTTACTGAAGAACCTCTAGCCACTGAGGAAATTGTCCCAAACACTAAAGATATTCATAAAGGCGAACCTGAAGAAAATGGCACCAAGGAAAATCCTTAGCCCCAACGAAGTCGTCAACCTGCTCATCCAAGACTCGCAAATGAAGTGCAGATTGAGAAAATCCTCGACCACATCAATGCACCAGGTCCCCTCACGCGCTCAAAAGCTTCACATTTGTCTATCTTTTGTGGGCACTTTGCTTTCGTCTCCATTACAGAAGCCACCAAAGTTAATGAAGACTTCTTGGAACCTGAGTGGATTCAAGCGATGCAAGAGGAACTACGTAAATTCAAGCTCAACAACATGTGGGAACTCGTCAAACATCCTAATCCTCGCAAGCACAATGTCATCGGTACCAAGTGGATCTACTGCAACAAACAATATGAACTTGGTCAGGTAGTGAGGAATAAGGCTCGACTCATAGCTCAGGGCTACACATAGGTTGAGGGAATTGGCTTTGATGAACCTTTTGCACCTGTTGCTAGACTTGAAGCTATTCGTATATTGGTAGCTTATGCAAACCATCATAACATCATATTATATCAAATGGATGTGAAAAGTGCATTCCTCAATGGTAAGATTGAGGAATAAGTACATGTTGCTCAACCTCCAGGTTTTGAAGACCCTAAGTATCCCGACAAGGTCTTCAGACTCAACAAGGCCCTCTATGGCCTCAAGCAAGCCCCTCGGGCATGGTATGACACTCTGAAGGAATTCCTCATTAAGAAAGGCTTCAGACCCGGTTCACTTGACCCAACTCTTTTCACAAAATCCTATGATGATGAATTATTGGTTTTCCAAATATATGTGGATGATATTATCTTTGGCAGTACTGACAAACGTTACAGTGATGAATTTGCCTATATGATGAGTGAAGAATATCAAATGTCTATGATGGGAGAGCTGAAATTCTTCTTAGGTCTTCAAATTCGACAACAACGCAACGGCATCTTCATCTCACAAGAGAAATACCTCAAGGATGTCTTGAAGAAATTCGGCATGCAGGATTGCAAAGGCATCAAGATTCCTATGCCCACATCTGCTCAGCTCTACACTGACAAAAGTGGTAAAGATTTTGATCAGAAGGAATATCGCTCCATGATTGGTTCTTTATTGTATTTATGTGCATCTAGGCCAGATATTATGCTTAGTGTTTCCATGTGTGCCCGATTTCAAGCCAAGCCAAAGGAATCACACCACAAGGCTGTGAAACATATTCTTCGATATCTAGCTCACACACCAACACTAGGATTATGGTACCCCAAGGGCTCAGATCTTGACCTCATTGGATATTCTGATTCTGATTATGCTGGAGATCGTGTGGACCGCAAGTCAACATCAGACACTTGTCATTTCCTCGCACGATCCTTAGTCTGTTGGTCCTCGAAGAAGCAAAACTCTGTGTCACTATCTACTGCTGAAGCTGAGTATATTGCTGCTGGTTCCTGCTGTGCTCAATTACTATGGATGAAGCAAACCCTCAGGGATTACGGCATCAACACGAAGAATGTCCCTCTCTTCTGTGACAACAAGAGTGCAATCAAGATCGCTTACAACCTAGTTCAGCACTCAAAGACCAAGCACATTCAGATTCGTCACTATTTTCTTCGTGATCATGTGTTGAAGGGCGATATCTTCATCAACCACGTGAAGACTGAAGAACAACTGGCTGATATCTCCACAAAGCCCTTAGATGAGAAGAGATTTTGGAAGTTGCGGTGTGAGATAAATATCTTAGAATCTTCGAATGTCCTTTGAAAGGGCACACATCCTAACACTGATGCAAAATTGATGACTTAGATGTGCAACACACGAAGTAACGTTTTTCTTCAATCAATGAAGACTAACACTCTAAGTGTGAAGAAATTAATGAAGAATTTGATTCTTAGAACCCTATGACAATTGTACGCGGTGTCTGAAATCATCATTCTTATATGGTGGGTCACGCCACCAACCATAGGTGAAATTCTTCATGTTTGAGTTTTTCCTCATTTTGCAAATTCTTCAAATTTTCAAATTCTTCAAGTTTGCAAAATCCTCAAAAATCTTCAAATTCTTCAAACTTTCAACTTAAAGTTCTTCATTGACTATATATATATATATATATATATATATATATATATATATATATATATACGTATTTGAGCTTTTTCCATGTCCTCAACAGCATTCACTTATAGCTAATTCTTCAAGTTGATTTTTCTTCTAAGTGAATGTGATAGGACCCGTTTCCCCTCTATGCTAAGCTCAACCAAGTCTGTTCACAAATTCTTCATATGCGTTCTACTTTGAAACCCGTTCAAAGTCTTCACTGTGTCCTAGACAGCTGAAGAATTTGCGAACGAAACTTTAAAAAATTTTGACTTCAAATTTTGGCGATTGCCGGCCAAACCGTTCCGATTCCCACGACTGGATAACCCACGCCCCCCACTATCTCCACTACACAGTACGTGGGTGACACATGTCGCATGGATAGCAAGGGTCAGGGGCATACTGATCCAAAATATTCGGACCAGTTGGTTTTTACTGCCGCTATAAATACCCCCTCCCTTCCACTTGCTCGGGTTACTCCTCACTCCCATCTCTCCCGAGTTCCAGACCTAGCGCCGCCGCTAACCTCATCGTCACCGGAGAGGAAGAGCTTCACTACCTTGACCTCGCCGTCGTCGTACTCGCATCGTCCGCGAAAGTCTTGACCCCGCCTGTCGGTGTCAAAACCGGCGAATCTCGGGTAGGGGGTCCCGAGATGTGAGACTAGAATCGATGCCGTCGTCGTACTCGCATCGTCCGGACACCTGTTCTTGCTGAGCTTGAAAAAATTGTCCTGACCCGCCTTGAGCCCGATCTGAGCACAGATCGGGGTTGGGTCGTCGGTAATCTTCATCGACAAGATCCGATCTAGGGCCTCGTTGAGTATTGACAGCTCGATCGGGCCAGCCTGCTCAGAGCTTCCGGAGTTAACCTCCGATGCGTTTGTGCGGGGGGAGTGTTCGGCAAGAACAGGTGTCCGAAGGTCAGGCACTATGACCGGGTCCGGACTGAGAGTCGGGTCCTCGCCGGGGTAGATCCCATGGGCGGGACCGGAAGATGGATTTGAGGTTAAAGCCTCAGAGTCTTCGGGCGTGGCAGGCGGGACTGCGAGCCCGGTAAGTGACAGGTCGCCCCGAGAATCTGCGGAGAACTCTAGGTTCCCGAATCTGACCTCTTGATTGGGGGCGAAATTTCCGACACGGCCTAGATGGCCGGTCGGGTCGGCGTGCAGCACAATGCTGCCGAAAGCGAAGATCTGTCCGGGGACGAAAGTGTCCGTATTGTGGACCCCTTCATTGATGACGAGGCGTGCCATCGATTCCTTTGGCGATCACAGCGGAACTGTCAATGAAAGCACCAATGTCGGTGTCAAAACCGGCGGATCTCGGGTAGGGGGTCCCGAGCTGTGAGACTAGAATCGATGGTAACAGGAGAAGAGGGAGACGATGTTTACCCAGGTTCGGGCCCTCCTATGGAGGTAATACCCTACGTCCTGCTTGATTATATTGATGGTATAAGGGTTATAGAGTTGATCTACCTCGAGATCGTATGACTAAAACCCTAGATGAGTTCTCTTGCCCTACAACCTAAAACCCTCCGGCTTATATAGACGCCGAGGGTACCTAGGGCATACACATGGTCGGTTACACGTCGAAGGGATAAACATGCCTATTCACTACTCCAAACGTGGAGAATACACCACGATTCTCGAAGCTTCCTTCCTGGAGACAGGGTCTTCGATCCGTCCAGTGCTCAGCAAGTGGCCCATATAGTCCGGCCCATAAGAAATAGGTCGGCCTCCCGAGGACCCCTTAAACCAGGACTCCCTCACCACCGCCGCTGTAGCTGTGTCCCTCTGCCAAGCTAGGGCATGGGAGATCTGGACTGACGAACTTCTTCTCTTCACTTCTCAATTCGTCATGTTCTTCGCTTACGGTAAATAAAATCTTATTTTACCGCATTTTTTATCTTCATGATTCTCACAAAAACTTCAAACTAAGTTCATTCTTCAAGAATCCATCTCTCTAGATCCAATCAAACATGTTCTCTTGAGAAATTTCTCTAAGTAACAATATTCTTCATGATTCCTCAATTGTGTGGATCTCATAATCTGCACAACTCTGGAACCTGAGAGAAGAACACTTAGTGAAATTCTTCAAGACATCACTGGTCAAAATTCCTCAAACTTGATATTTTTGCAAAATTTCTCAGAACGCATACGATCTCTCCAAATTCTTCGCACCTACACTGTATTCACAGGTACAAAATGTCAGCTGACGAATCACTAGGTTCTCATCAACTTAACTCATTTGCAGCATTCCTTGAAGAAAAATTACACACCTCTTCAGAATCCTCAAAAGTGCAAAATCCTCAGCCGAAGAAAATGGCTGATGGCAAAAGACCTCAGAAAGGAGGAAAGAAACCAGAAGTACAGACTGCTTTTGAGATTCCTGATGATCTGTATGAGGAATACTGTATGCCTGATGAAGCAACTCATGGCAAAGAGACAAAACAACAGTGCAAAGTTCGCATTCAGAGGATTGAAAGGATATGGATGAAGTAATGAAGAGAATAGTGTTGTGTCACCCCCAAGTACATGAAGAAATTCGCAATCAAGCCGCCGTGTACAAGACCACTTTTGGCTGAAGGGCAAATTGCTGACCCCACTAGTCTCAAACTGGTGAGGACTTTCCTCATGAATGGGCAAGACGCCAGGCAAAATTGGCAAGGCAAGCAAAAGAGGCTGTGAGGAAATTCAATGAAGACTCTGTTGTTGCTGTCCTTGCCAAGGCCTCTGCCAGTGCATTAGCACCAAAGAAAGCAATGATAAAGAAATCGGTTGTCAAGTCGAAATCCTCAATGTCTTCTGTCCCCAGTTCCTCACAGCAAATGCCTTAGGAAAAATCATCAAGGGCTCCTTCAGTGGACGCACAATCTTCAGCTATCGCCGCCAAGTCCTCAACACCAGTGCACCTTGCAACATGTGCTAGGACAGCAGGATTTTCAATTGCTTCAGGGACATCTGCAACTTCATCAGCACCAGGACATTCCTCAAGCAGTCCCACTTTGCTGAGAAGGAAAACCACTGCTGGTCGTGGAAAACGTCCAAATCCTCATGAGAAGAAAGTGGTCTTCCAAGTTCCTTCAGACTCTGAAGATGATGATGCAGATGATGAAGAACTAGCTGCAATTGTGAGGAATAAGCAAGAAAGAGTGGCCCAGGCCAAGGGCACTTCAATTCCTCTACTGTTGGACCCGAAGACTGTGCTCAACTTCATTGACATTTGGCACCAGGACCCAAACACTCCGATTGATGATTTGAATCTGCCTCCTGGTCCAAGCCATGTCGTCACAGCGTTCATTGGTGAGGAAAAATGGAAGTATGAAAAGGCTAGAAAGGCCAAGAAGGCTCAGTTCAAGAAAGAGCGCTTCTTGAAGGACAATGTTCTTAATCTGACGCCTGATCAACTTGTCTCTGTCCAAAAGGACATCAAAGCCCCCAGTGATGATTTTAACCATTACTATGCAGACTGGAAAGGCGCCAAGGTCAGATTCGTCAAGCTAGCTGATAAAGCTATCAAGGATCACAACTCAAGGGTTGCAGCAAGATCGCAACTGCAAATTCCTCAGGCTAGCTCCTCTGCTCAGCCTACTAAAGAAACTGCAAGTGCAGCTGAAGAAATTCATGCTGCTGAAGAAATTGCCAGGGCAACTTCCAACATTGCGCCTGAAGAAACTGCTAGGACAAACTGCATCAGTCGTGCCTGAAGAACATGCATCACCTTCACCCCATGCTCCACAAGCAAAATCTTCAAGGGTGAAGAAAGTCACACTTAGTTCTGCATCATAAGTGAAGAAAACTAAGGCTGTGGAAAAGGAAGCTGCCAAGAAAAGGAAGGCCTCAGCATCTGCAGAGTCCTCAGCTGCTAAGAAAGTGAAGACACTGCCAAGCTCTTCAACTGAGCCAATCGATGCAACTCCACTTTCTGCAGTCCCAGCCTATGATCTGGTTCCATTTGGTGAGGACTATGAAATCCCAAATGACGAACCTGAAAAAAATCAATCTGCTGCTTCTGAGCCGATTGATGAAGAAATTCAAATGGAGGAAAATGCTCCAACTCCAGTAATTGAATATCCCCAGCCTCAATTGACTGCTGAAGAGGCTGGCGTTTAAGAAATGGAAGAGGAGGTGGACATTGGTAACACTACACCTATTATCAATGATCATTATTGGGAAACTAAACATCCAAACTCTCCTCTTACCACTCCCCTCACCCAAATTCCTTAGTCTCCAGCTGCGACTGAAGAAATACCAGCTAAGTCAGTGCCTGAAGAAACTCATGATGCCTCTGCTGAAGAAACTATGGATGAAGAAACTGCCTCAACCAAGACTGCTAAAGAATCTGCTCCTTCTGTTCCTCACACTGACATTATTGCTGTTATGCCAAAGGAGATTCATGGGCGCTTCAAGCCAAATCTTCAACAAAAGCCAGCTCTTCCTTTCAAGAAGTGACCGAAATTCATCAAAGAAGATTTCTATGATGAGCATCACTTCTTCACAGCAGCAAATCCTTATGACTCCCAAAGGTCACGTCATAAGAGATTCTGGACGCCTACACAGGCTAATTTCTATGAAGCTGTGCTATGTCAGAAGGACAAGGTTTTCCAACATTATTCAATTCCTCATGCTGATACGGAAACCATCCCATGCTTCACTCTAGTACTCAGTGTTCTTCATGATGCTGGATTACTGCCCTTCTGTGTTGACATCTATGATTGGAATGAAGAACTCATTCCTCAATTCTACGCCACTCTTCACATCTCTGGTGATGCATAAGACATCAACACTTGGAAATTTGACTGGATAACAGGCAACACTCACTATACTGCGCTTGCCTATGAATTGCTTCGGGTCATCACTGTCAATATTCCCTCAGCTGAAGCCAGATGCCTATATGATGAGCCTGAGCTTCCCAATCACCTCATGCAAGTTCTGATGAAAACTTTAAAGCCTGGTCAAGCTCCCAGAACAACTTTTCTGGTGCAGGATTTACTGTATGTGCCTCGCACTGTCTATCGCATTATGACCAAAACCTTTAGCCCCATCAAAGGGCACAACAATGAAGAAGAAGATGTGGTTGGAGTAATGAAGAATCTACTCTTCAACATAATTCATGGCATTCCCATAAATCTTCATGATTTCTTCTTGAGTACATTGGCCAACATTGCACTATCACCTTTTGAACTGAAGCCTTATGCTCCATGGATCATGAAGTTCATCAGGGCGAGATCCTCAATGCCTTATGAAGCTGACTTTCAAAATCATTTCAGTTTTCTGCCACCAATTGAAGTCCTCAAACACACATTTTCTTCAATGGATGGGAAAGGCAAAACTATCATTGATGAAGGATCTCGACCTTTGAATGGTCAATTTTGCCCTGCTGCCTCCTACTCAACCAACGATGACACTGCTTCTCAAGACTCTGCTGGCAAGGCCACAACTCAAAGACCTCGAGAAGCTGCTCCAAGGGTGATGACTGATCGTGAGCTTCTCCTCAGTCTTCACCAAAAGGTTGATCGCAATCACAAATGGGTCAAACAGCAGTTTGGTGCACTTCTTCAGGACATGACAGTCACTCACAATGTGGTGAGGAAAAACCATTACAACCTGCATGAAGTCTTCGACCGCACTTGGGCTACCCTTGAACATCTTTACACTCCTGAAGAACTTGCGGAGATGGAATTTCAGTGGGACTTTGACTGGTCTTATCCGCCCAAGAAGAGGTTCACAAGGTGCAAGGCTCCTCAGTTGGTCAACAGTTCATTTTCTTCATCACGCGGTACGGACTCCAATGAGGATATTGACGACACTGTTGCAGGCCCTGCTGAGGGAGTCCTGGACTAAGGGGTCCTCGGGAGGCCGGCCTATGTCTTATGGGCCGGACTGTACGGGCCACTTGCCGAATACTAGAAGAACCGAAGACCGCACCTCCAAGAAGGAAGCATCGTGAATCGTGGCTTGTTCTCCACGTTTGGAATAGCGATTAGGCATGTTTTATCCCCTCGACGTGTAACCGACCATGTGTAAACCCTAGGACCCCTGGTGTCTATATAAGCCAGAGGGTTTTAGGATGTACGACGACAGAACTCATCTAGGGTTTTAGATACTCGGTCTCGTGGTAGATCAACTCTGTAATCTCCATACACTCAATATAATCAAGCAGGACGTAGGGTATTACCTCCATAGGAGGGACCGAACCTGGGTAAAACCTTGTCCCCTTTGTCTTCTGTTACCATCGATCCAAGTATCACAGTTCGGGACCCCCTACCCGAGATCCGCCGGTTTTGACACCGACATTGGTGCTTTCATTGAGAGTTCCGCTGTGATCGCCAGAAGGAATCGATGGCTCGCCTAGTCGTCAACGAAGAGGTCCGCAATACAGGCACTTTTCTCCCTGGACAGATCTTCGCTTTTGGCAGCGTGGTACTACACGCCGACCCAACCGGCCGTCTAGGCCGCGTCGGGAGCTTCGCCCCTGATCAAGAGGTTAGATTCGGGAACCTAGAGTTCTCCGTAGACTCTCGAGGCGATCTATCACTATCCGGGCTTGCAGTTTCGTCTGCCATGCCCGAAGGCTCTGAGGCTTTGACCTCTGACCCACTTTTCGGCTCCGCCCACGGGATCTACCCCGGCGAGGGCCCGACGCTCGGTTCGGATCCGGTCATAGAACCCGATGTCCGGACATCAGTTCCTACCGAACACTCCCCCTACGCGGACTCATCGGAGGTCGACTCCAGAGGCTCCAAGCAGGCTGGCCCGATCGAGCTCTCAACACTCAATGAGGCTCTAGATCGGATCTCGTCAATAAAGATTACCGATGATCCAACCTTGACCTGCTCGCAGATCAGATCTCGGATGGGTCAGGATGAATTTTTCGTCCCACCCACCTCCCACTTCATAGCTACCGTCGAAGATTTAACCGACATGCTTGACTATGCTTCCGAGGGAGCAGAATATATGGATGAGGAAGATAACGCCCTCATCCCTGCCAAGACCGGACAGTGGACTGCCACCTCTACATACGACGTCTACATGGTGGACACTCCGAAGAACAATGGCGACAAGTCGGACGAGGCGCCATCTAGGCGCCGAAAACCGCATAAACGGTCCAAAGGAAAGAAGGGGCGAAAAGCCATCGATAGCACCGGAGGCGACGATACCCCGGAGGACGCTGGCGGCCCCGACATCCCCGATAACCCGATAGAGGGTCAGGAGAGACCCGATGACCGCCGCGACCCTGATGATCCAGATAATCCCGAGGACAACGACTACCTCCGCTCTATTGAGGGGGAGGATAATCCGGATGCCGATGACTTCGCCATCCCCGATAATCCTGCGGACCAGGAGCTGTTCAAGCAACAGCTCATATCCACGGCACGCAGCCTGAAAGCAAAAGAGCGGCAGCTCAAAGCCGAACAGGACGACCTCAACGACCAATGGACGAGAGTCCTTTCAGCCGAGGAAGGATACGGCGCCGGTCTATCGGACCAGCCTAAGAGCTATCCTCGCAGACGGTTGCTGCCACAATTCAACGACGAGCTTACTGATTCGCCGTCTCCCAAGCACATACCGTACGACAAGCCAGACCGCCCTCCCCAAGGACGAGACAGGACGGCTGATGATACCGGCTATAGGCCGATGATACCCCGTAGACGGGGAAAAGAGCCAGTAGAGCCCGATGACAGGTTCGACCTACGACACGACCTGAACTATAGAGCAGGCCGCACGCGATCCATTTACGGATCCAAAGGATACTCACCCGATAGACGGGACGGGTACGACCTCGGTTCAACCGCGACAATGAAGACCGGGAACAGCACCGAACTAGGGTAGACGCCGATAACCGGCGCACCATAGCTCGGGTTAGAGGGGCTGCACACCCACTGTGCTTCACAGACGAGGTAATCCGGCATCAGTTCCCGGAAGGGTTTAAGCCCATAAACATTGAGCAATATGATGGGACAACCGACCCAACAGTATGGATAGAGGATTTCCTCCTCCATATCCACATGGCACGAGGAGATGACCTCTACGGCATCAAGTATCTGCCCCTAAAGCTCAAGGGGCCAGCTCGGCACTGGTTGAATAGCCTCCCCGAAAACTCCATTGGGTGTTGGGAGGACTTAGAAGAGGCATTCCGATCTAACTTCCAGGGCACTTATGTTCGGCCGCCGGACTCTTCCGACCTGAGCAACGTCGTTCAAAATCCAGGCGAGTCCGCACGGCTATTTTGGAACCGCTTCCTGACCAAGAAGATCCAGATCGTAGACTGCCCAGATGCCGAAGCTATAGCCTCCTTCAGGCACAATATCCGGGATGAATGGCTGGCCAGACATCTCCGCCAAGACAAACCAAGGACAATGTCCGCCCTCACATCGCTCATGACCTGCTTCTGTGCGGGCGAGGATAACTGGCTCGCTCGACGTAGCCATAATCCTGAAGACCCCGGAACCTCTCAAGTTCGGGATGGAAACGGGAAACCAAAGCGCAACAAGAACAAGCGCCGGCACAATAATAGTGATGCCGATGACACGACTGTCAACGCCGGCTTCCGCAATCCCCGCTTCGGGCAGCGGAAGAAGCCTCCTAAAGGCAAACAAGATGGACCCACCCCGCTGGATAAGATTCTGGAGAGACCTTGCCAAATTCACGGCACTCAGGAGAAGCCCGCCAATCACACCAACCGTAACTGTTGGGTTTTCAAACAGGCCGGCAAACTCACAACTGAGGACCAAGGCAAGAGCCCACATAGCGAGGACGAGGATGAGCCTCGTGGTCCGATCGGTGGCGGTCAAAAGAAATTCCCACAGAGGTGAAAACAGTAAACATGATCTACGCCACTCATATACCCAAAAAGGAGAGGAAACGCGCCCTTCGAGATGTCTACGCCATAGAGCCTGTAGCCCCGAAGTATAACCCATGGTCGGCATACCCGATCACTTTCGATCGATGTGACCATCCGACCAGTATCCGTCACAGGGGTTCGGCCGCACTCGTCCTAGACCCGATCATAGACGGGTACCACCTTACTAAAGTCCTTATGGACGGTGGAAGTAGCCTTAACCTGATTTACTCAGATACGGTGAAAAAGATGGGCATAGATCCTTCGAGGATCAATCCCAGCAACACTACCTTCAAAGGAGTAATCCCAGGCGTTGAAGCCCGGTGCACTGGCTCTGTAAGCCTGGAGGTCGTGTTCGGCTCACCCGATAACTTCCGAAGCGAGGACTTGATCTTCCACATCGCACCTTTCCGCAGTGGTTATCACGCCCTGCTCAGCCGTACAGCGTTCGCTCGCTTTAACGCCGTCCCTCACTACGCATACCTCAAGCTCAAGATGTCCGGCCCTAGGGTGGTCATTACTGTAAACGACAACACAGAGCGCTCCCTTCGAACTGAGGAACATGCGTTGGCCTTGGCGGCCGAATTCCATTATACCAATGATTGGCAATCGCCGACATCCGCTGTCAAAGCACCCAAAGCTGGGAAAAGAGCTCTGAATCTATCCGAGGTATCAGATCCTTCCACTCCCTGTAAATAGGGACTCGCCCCCCATCGCGCGGCCCTCTTAATGGCGGAGTATGTGCCGTGGAGGCACAACTTCGCGCTCAAAATCCCATGGGCAGCGGTGGGGACAAACTATTAGCAGGTAGGTGCTCGGTTAGACCGACCTATTACCTCCAACACGTCTCCGGACACACTACAGGTACCATAAAGTGCCTGCTGAATGGCGTTAAGCTCATCCATACATCGGCGACTTCTCAAGACCACCTCTTCAAGGTCCGTTCGCCGAACTAGTAAAGCCCATCGAGGCACAGAAATACTTTGGAACTGCTGGAGCAGACAAGCGACAGGGCATATCAAGGACGTCATGTCATCTACCGAAGGCTCTTGGTACAAATCTCTCCTGTCAAATTTTTTATTTCATTTATCCTATACCTGTAAACAGTTGCATCAGCAATTTGAATAATAAGAGCTGTTGAGTAAAAATACAGATATATCATTTTCATTTTTGATATCCCTTTTTTGGAATTCTTTCTGTTTCCTCCCTCTTTTTGCGAACCTGTTTGGTATACTGGACGCTGCAACCGGCTAATAGACCGGGGGCTCGACCTTTAAAATCGCCCTACTCTCAGTATCGTTAAGCGTTCGGCGTCTTGGAATTCCGCTTTATATGCATTGGTTCCGAACTATGTCTTGGGTCAATAGTTGGGTTGCCCGGCTCTTGTGCTTGCTGTTGGTGAACGTTGCATGGGAAACAAAAATTTTCCTATGCACACACAAGATCTATCCATGGTGATGAGCATCTACGAGAGGGAGAGTGAATCTACATACCCTTGTAGATCGCTAAGCGGAAGCGTTAAGAAACGCGGTTGATGTAGTCGAACGTCTCCGCGATCCAAATCGCAAGTCGTCCCTCGATCCGATCACGAACTAGTGCCGAACGGACGGCACCTCCGCGTTCAACACACGTACGGCTTGATGACGCCTTCACCTCCTCGATCCAGCGAGCGATGATGAAGTAGTAGATGAGTTCTGGCAGCACGACGGCGTGGTGATGATGGTGAGGAACAATCTCTGCAGGGCTTCTCCAAGCACTACGGAGATTATGACGGGAGAACTAGAGGGTTAGGGTTGCCGGCACACGGCTTGGGAAATCTTAATGTGTCCCGTGTGCTAGCCCTGCCCCTCTATTTATATGTTGAGCCTTGGGGTCTAAACTTGGAGTAAAAGCCTCCTCCAGGTCGGTTTTGCCCGCACAAGGTCGGTTTGGCCCGCAGGGAAAGAGTCCAACTCGGATCCCTGCAGTATCGCGCACAAGCGGTAGTACCGCTCACGAGCGGTAGTACCGCTTCACACAAGCGGTAGTACCGCTTATGCGGTAGTACCGCTTCACACAAGCGGTAGTACCGCTTACGCGGTAGTACCGCCTTACCAGCGGTAGTACCGCTTAAGGCAGCAGCAAAACTTCCTTTTGCACTTTCCAATACCTCGTGGGCTTTACCCCTTTGGCTCATATAAAGTGTTGCTGTACCCGAACACTTCGGTAAACATCCGGAACCCCTTCCGGTGAATTCCGGAACCCTTCCGGAGATCAAAACACTATTATCACATATATCAATCTTTACCTCCGGACTATTCCGGAGATCCTCGTCATGTCCGGGATCTTATCCGGGACTCCGAACAACCTTCGGTCACCAACACAATAACTCAACTATACTATTCGTCACCAAACGTTAAGTGTGTAGACCCTGCGGGTTCGAGAACTATGCAGACATGACCGAGACACCTCTACGGACAATAACCAATAGCGGGACCTGGATGCCCATATTGGTTCCTACATATTCTACGAAGATCTTTATCGGTCGAACCTCTATGTCAAGGATTCAGTTAATCCCGTATACTGTTCCCTTTGTTCTTCGGTATGTTACTTGCCCGAGATTCGATCGTCGGTATCTCTATACCTAGTTCAATCTCGTTACTGGCAAGTCTCTTTACTCGTTCCGTAATACAAGATCTCGTGGCTAACACTTTAGTCACATTGCTTGCAAGGCTCATTGTGATGTTGTATTACCGAGTGGGCCCTGAGATACCTCTCCGTCACACGGAGTAACAAATCCCAGTCTTGATCCTTGCCAACCCAATAGACACCCTCGGAGATACCTGTAGAGCACCTTTATAGTCACCCAGTTACGTTGCGACGTTTGATACACACAAGGTACTCCTCCGATGTCAGGGAGTTGCATGATCTCATGGTCATAGGAACAGATACTTGACATGCAAAAAACAATAGCAATAAACTGACACGATCATATGCTACGTTCGTAGTTTGGGTCTTGTCCATTACATCATTCTCCTAATGATGTGATCCCGTTATCAAATGACATCTCATGTCAATGGCTAGGAAACCTTAACCATCTTTGATCAACGAGCTAGTCAACTAGAGGCTTACTAGGGACACAGTGTTGTCTATGTACCCACACATGTATTTGAGTTTCCAATCAATACAATTATAGCATGGATAATAAACGATTATCATGAACAAGGAAATATAATAATAACTAATTTATTATTGCCTCTAGGGCATATTTCCAACAGTCTCCCACTTGCACTAGAGTCAATAATCTAGTTCACATCACTATGTGATTTACATTGTAATGAATCGAACACCCATGCAGTTCTGGTGTTGTTCATGTTTAGCCCTTGGAAGAGGTTTAGTCATCGGATCTGCAACATTCAGATCCATGTGTACTTTGCAAATATTTATGTCGTCCTCCTTGATGTAATCGCGGATGGAATTGTAGCGTCGCTTTATGTGTCTGGTCCTCTTGTGAAATCTTGGTTCCTTGGCTAGAGCAATGGCACCAGTGTTATCACAAAACAGATTCATTGGGTTAAGCGCACTAGGCACTACTCCAAGATCTGTCATGAACTCCTTCATCCAGACACCTTCCTTCGCCGCCTCCGAGGCTGCGATGTACTCCGCTTCGCATGTAGAATCAGCTACCACGCTTTGCTTGGAACTGCACCAGCTAACCGCACCCCCATTAAGAACAAATACGTATCCGGTTTGAGACTTAGAGTCATCCGGATCAGTGTCAAATCTTGCATCGACGTAACCCTTTACGATGAGCTCTTGATCACCTCCATAAACGAGAAACATGTCCTTAGTCCTTTTCAGGTACTTCAGGATATTCTTGACCGCCGTCCAGTGTTCCATTCCTGGATCACTTTGAAACCTTCCGACCATACTTATGGCAAGGCTGACATCGGGTCTTGTGCACAGCATTGCATACATAATAGAGCCTATGGCTGAAGCATAGGGGATGACACTCATCTTTTCTCTATCTTCTGCAGTCACTGGGCATTGAGTCTTACTCAACTTCACACCTTGCAAAACAGGCAAGAACCCCTTCTTGGACTGATCCATTTTGAACTTCTTCAAAATCTTATCAAGGTATGTGCTTTGTGAAAGTCCTATTAAGCGTCTTGATCTATCTCTATAGATCTTGATGCCTAATATGAAAGCAGCTTCTCCTAGGTCCTTCATTGAAAAACTCTTGTTCAAATATTCCTTCACGCTTTCCAACAATTCTATATTGTTTCCAATCAGCAATATATCATCCACATATAATATTAGAAACGCTATAGAGCTCCCACTCACTTTCTTGTAAATACAAGCTTCTCCGTAAACTTGTATAAACTCGAACGCTTTGATCACTTCATCAAAGCGAAGATTCCAACTCCGAGATGCTTGCACCAGTCCATAAATGGATCGCTGGAGTTTGCAAACTTTGTCAGCATTCTCTGGATCGACAAAACCTTCTGGTTGCATCATATACAACTCTTCCTTAAGGAAACCGTTAAGGAATGCTGTTTTGACATCCATCTGCCAAATTTCATAATCGAAAAAGGCAGCTATTGCTAACATGATTCTGACGGACTTAAGCATCGCTACGGGTGAGAAGGTCTCATCGTTGTCAACTCCTTGAACTTGTGAAAAACCCTTTGCCACAAGTCGAGCTTTATAGATGGTGACATTACCGTCCGCGTCCGTCTTCCTCTTAAAGATCCATTTGTTCTGAATGGCCTTACGCCCTTCAGGTAATACTTCCAAAGTCCATACTTTGTTTTCATACATGGATCCCATCTCGGATTTCATGGCCTCTAACCACTTCTCGGAATCCGGGCCCATCATCGCTTCTCCATAGCTCGTAGGTTCATCGTTGTCTAACAACATGACCTCTAAGACAGGGTTGCCGTACCACTCAGGAGCAGTATGCGTCCTTGTCGACCTACGAGGTTCGATAGCAACTTGATCCAAAGCTTCATGATCATCATCATTAACTTCCTCTTCAGCTGATGTAGGCTCCACAGAAACGACTTTCTGCACTGCGCTACTCTCAGGTTGAAGTAAAGGTTCAACAACCTCATCAAGTTCTATCTTCCTCCCACTCAATTCTTTCGAGAGAAACTCTTTCTCAAGAAATGTTCCGTTTTTAGCGACAAACACTTTGCCTTCGGATCTGAGATAGAAGGTATACCCAACTGTCTCTTTTGGGTATCCTATGAAGACGCATTTCTCCGCTTTGGGTTCCAGCTTTTCAGACTGAAGCTTTTTGACATAAGCATCACATCCCCAAATTTTAAGAAACGACAGCTTTGGCTTCTTGCCAAACCAAAGTTCATATGGCGTTGTCTCAACGGATTTCGATGGTGCCCTATTTAAAGTGAATGCAGCTGTCTCTAATGCATAACCCCAAAACGATAGTGGCAAATCGGCAAGAGACATCATAGATCGCACCATATCCAATAAAGTTCGATTACGACGTTCGGACACACCATTACGCTGTGGTGTTCCAGGCGGTGTCAGTTGTGAAACAATTCCACATTGTCTTAAGTGACTGCCAAACTCATAACTCAGATATTCTCCTCCTCGATCAGATCGTAGGAATTTAATCTTCTTGTTACGATGATTCTCAACTTCACTCTGAAATTGTTTGAACTTTTCAAACGTTTCAGACTTGTGTTTCATTAAGTAAATATACCCATATCTACTTAAGTCATCAGTGAAGGTGAGAAAGTAACGATAACCACCGCGCGCCTCAATGCTCATTGGACCGCACACATCAGTATGTATGATTTCCAATAAGTTACTTGCCTGTTCCATTGTTCTAGAGAACGGCGTTTTAGTCATCTTGCCTAAGAGGCATGGCTCACATGTGTCAAGTGATTCAAAATCAAGTGACTCCAAAAGTCCATCAGCATGGAGCTTCCTCATGCGTTTTACGCCAATATGACCTAAACGGCAGTGCCACAAGAAAGTGGTATTATCATTATCAATCCTACATCTTTTGGCATCAATGTTATGAACATGTGTATCATTACTATCGAGATTCAATAAGAATAAACCGCTTACATTGGGTGCATGACCATAAAAGATATTACCCATATAAATAGAACAACCATTATTCTCTGATTTAAATGAGTAACCGTCTCGTAATAAACAAGATCCAGATATAATGTTCATGCTTAACGCAGGCACCAAATAACACTTATTTAGGTTCATCACTAATCCCGACGGTAATCGAAGAGCGAGCGTGCCGACGGCGATCACATCAACCTTGGAACCATTTCCCACGCGCATCGTCACTTCGTCCTTCGCCAGCCTCCGTCTATTCCGCAGTTCCTGTTTAGAGTTGCAAATATGAGCAACCGCACCGGTATCAAATACCCAGGCACTACAACGAGGGTTGGTAAGGAACATATCAATAACATGTATATCACATATACCTTGTTTGTTGTTGGCCGCCTTCTTGTCAGCCAAATACTTGGGGCAGTTCCGCTTCCAGTGTCCAGTTCCCTTGCAATGAAAGCACTCAGTTTCTGGTTTGGGTCCAGCCTTGGGTTTCTTCACAGGAGCAGCAACTGCTTTGCCACCCTTCTTAGATTTACCCTTCTTACCCTTGCCATTTTTCTTGAAACTAGTGGTTTTATTGACCATCAACACTTGATGCTCCTTCTGAATTTCAGACTCAGCGGCTTTCAGCATCGCAAACAGCTCGGCGACTGACTTGTTCATCCCGTGCATGTTATAGTTCAACACGAAGCTCTTGTAGCTAGGTGGCAATGATTGAAGAACTCTGTCAGTGATAGCCTCTGGCGGAAGGGGCATCCCCAATTCAGCCAGACGGGTGGAGTACCCAGACATTCTGAGCACGTGATCACTGATAGACCCGTTCTCCTCCATCTTGCAAGTATAGAACTTATCGGAGATCTCATATCTCTCGATCCGGGCATTCTTCTGAAAGATAAACTTCAACTCCTGGAACATCTCATATGCTCCATGACGTTCAAAACGTCTTTGAAGTCCCGGTTCTAAGCCATACAACATTGCACATTGAACTATTGAGTAATCATCAGAACGAGCCTGCCAGGCGTTCACAACGTCTAGAGACTCAACTGGAGCGGGTGGATCACCAAGCGGTGCATCAAGGACATAAGCCTTCTGGGAAGCCGTAAGGATAATCCTTAGATTACGGGCCCAGTCCACAAAGTTACTTCCATCATCTTTCAACTTAGCTTTCTCTAGGAACGCATTAAAATTCAGGGGTGCTACTGCGCGAGCCATGATCTACAACATAAATATAGCAAAGACAACTTAGACTATTGTTCAAGATAATGAGTTTAATTAATCATATTACTTAAAAACTCCCACTCAAATTGACATCTCTCCGGTCATTCGAGTGTAACATGATCCAAATCCACCAACTCAAGTCCGATCATCACGTGAGTCGAGGTGGTTTCAATGGTGAACATCTTCATGTTGATTATATCTACTATATGACTCATGTTCGACCTTTCGGTCTCTTGTGCTCCGAGGCCATGTCTGTACATGCTAGGCTCGTCAAGTTTAACCCGAGTGTTCTGCGTGTGCAACATGGCTTGCACCCGTTGTATGTGAACGTGGAGTCTATCACACCCGATCATCACGGCATGTCTCGAAACGACGAACTTTCGCAACGGTGCACACTCGGGGAGAACACAATTTATCTTGAAATTTAAGTGAGGGATCACCTTATAATGCTACCGTCGTCCTAAGCAAAATAAGATGCATAAAAGGATTAACATCACATGCAAATCATAAGTGACATGATATGGCCATGAACTTGTGCTTTTGATCTCCATCTCCAAAGCGCCGGCATGATCTCCATCGTCACCGGCATGACACCATGATCTCCATCATCTTGATCTCTATCAACGTGTCGCCATGAGGTTGTCGCGCCGACTGTTGCTCCCACGACTATTGCTAACGTTTAGCGATAAAGTAAAGCATTACATAGCGCTTAATGATTGACACGCAGGTCATACAATAATTAAAGACAACTCTATGGCTCCTGCCAGTTGCCGTACTCATCGACATGCAAGTCATGATATTCTATACAACGCATGATCATCTCATACATCACATATATCTCATCATGTAATTGGCCATATCACATCACAACATACCCTGCAAAAACAAGTTAGACGTCCTCTAATTGTTGTTGCAAATTTTACGTGGCTGCTACGGGTTTGCAAGAACCGTTCTTATCTACGCAAAACCACAACGTGGTGTAGTGATTGCTTTTTGATCTTCTAAAAGAACCCTCTTCATTGAAATCGATTCAACTAAAGTGAGAGAGACAGACACCCGCTAGCCATCTTTATGCAACGAAGTTACATGTTAGTTGAAGGAACCTGTCTCGCGTAAGCGTACGCGTAATGTCGGTCCGGGCCGCTTCATCTCACAGTACCGCCGAATCAAATATCAACTAGTAACGGCAAGCAATATGTATACACCCACGCCCACAACTCGTTTGTGTTCTACTCGAGATCTCATCTACGCATAGACCTAGCTCATGATGCCACTGTTGGTGAACGTTGCATGGGAAACAAAAATTTTCCTACGCACACACAAGATCTATCCATGGTGATGAGCATCTACGAGAGGGAGAGTGAATCTACATACCCTTGTAGATCGCTAAGCGGAAGCGTTAAGAAACGCGGTTGATGTAGTCGAACGTCTCCGCGATCCAAATCGCAAGTCGTCCCTCGATCCGATCACGAACTAGTGCCGAACGGACGGCACCTCCGCGTTCAACACACGTACGGCTTGATGACGCCTTCACCTCCTCGATCCAGCGAGCGATGATGAAGTAGTAGATGAGTTCCGGCAGCACGACGGCGTGGTGATGATGGTGAGGAACAATCTCTGCAGGGCTTCTCCAAGCACTACGGAGATTATGACGGGAGAACTAGAGGGTTAGGGTTGCCGGCACACGGCTTGGGAAATCTTAATGTGTCCCGTGTGCTAGCCCTGCCCCTCTATTTATATGTTGAGCCTTGGGGTCTAAACTTGGAGTAAAAGCCTCCTCCAGGTCGGTTTTGCCCGCACAAGGTCGGTTTGGCCCGCAGGGAAAGAGTCCAACTCGGATCCCTGCAGTATCGCGCACAAGCGGTAGTACCGCTCACGAGCGGTAGTACCGCTTGAGCGGTAGTACCGCTTCACACAAGCGGTAGTACCGCTTATGCGGTAGTACCGCTTCACACAAGCGGTAGTACCGCTTACGCGGTAGTACTGCCTTACCAGCGGTAGTACCGCTTAAGGCAGTAGCAAAACTTCCTTTTGCACTTTCCAATACCTCGTGGGCTTTACCCCTTTGGCTCATATAAAGTGTTGCTGTACCCGAACACTTCGGTAAACATCCGGAACCCCTTCCGGTGAATTCCGGAACCCTTCCGGAGATCAAAACACTATTATCACATATATCAATCTTTACCTCCGGACTATTCCGGAGATCCTCGTCATGTCCGGGATCTTATCCGGGACTCCGAACAACCTTCGGTCACCAACACAATAACTCAACTATACTATTCGTCACCAAACGTTAAGTGTGTAGACCCTGCGGGTTTGAGAACTATGCAGACATGACCGAGACACCTCTACGGCCAATAACCAATAGCGGGACCTGGATGCCCATATTGGTTCCTACATATTCTACGAAGATCTTTATCAGTCGAACCTCTATGTCAAGGATTCAGTTAATCCCGTATACTGTTCCCTTTGTTCTTCGGTATGTTACTTGCCCGAGATTCGATCGTCGGTATCTCTATACCTAGTTCAATCTCGTTACTGGCAAGTCTCTTTACTCGTTCCGTAATACAAGATCTCGTGGCTAACACTTTAGTCACATTGCTTGCAAGGCTCATTGTGATGTTGTATTACCGAGTGGGCCCTGAGATACCTCTCCGTCACACGGAGTAACAAATCCCAGTCTTGATCCTTGCCAACCCAATAGACACCCTCGGAGATACCTGTACAGCACCTTTATAGTCACCCAGTTACGTTGCGACGTTTGATACACACAAGGTACTCCTTCGATGTCAGGGAGTTGCATGATCTCATGGTCATAGGAACAGATACTTGACATGCAGAAAACAATAGCAATAAACTGACACGATCATATGCTAAGTTCGTAGTTTGGGTCTTGTCCATTACATCATTCTCCTAATGATGTGATCCCGTTATCAAATGACATCTCATGTCAATGGCTAGGAAACCTTAACCATCTTTGATCAACGAGCTAGTCAACTAGAGGCTTACTAGGGACACAGTGTTGTCTATGTACCCACACATGTATTTGAGTTTCCAATCAATACAATTATAGCATGGATAATAAACGATTATCATGAACAAGGAAATATAATAATAACTAATTTATTATTGCCTCTAGGGCATATTTCCAACAGTCTCCCACTTGCACTAGAGTCAATAATCTAGTTCACATCACTATGTGATTTACATTGTAATGAATCGAACACCCATGCAGTTCTGGTGTTGTTCATGTTTAGCCCTTGGAAGAGGTTTAGTCATCAGATCTGCAACATTCAGATCCGTGTGTACTTTGCAAATATTTATGTCGTCCTCCTTGATGTAATCGCGGATGGAATTGTAGCGTCGCTTTATGTGTCTGGTCCTCTTGTGAAATCTTGGTTCCTTGGCTAGAGCAATGGCACCAGTGTTATCACAAAACAGAGTCATAGGGTTAAGCGCAGGAGGACCGCCTTAATGCTTCGATCCGAGGAGCGGCGTCGTCCAGCTTCTGCACTAGGCCGAAATAGCTATCCGGCAGCGGCTCATCGGGCCATAGCCGGATACATATCCTTCATGGCTGGCTCCGCCGTCCGGTGTAGCTCCAATAGTTGCTTCAGCTGCTCGTTAAGAAGAGGAGGGCGCTCGGGGGATCCGAATTGTGCCCAGAACACACGAGCCTCATCTCCTCCTTCCCGCGAGGCATAGAACTGCTTCGCGTCAGCTGCGCTCTTCTGAAGGTCCAAGCAGGAGCCTGCGGAACGCCATACTCGGGTCAGCAACTCGAACTTGCTGTCCCCGAAGATACACTGCAATGAATATGGCTTACCATCTAGAATTGCTCTGGCTTGGCGGAGCTCCCCTTCAAATGACCGCCTATCCACCCGCTCCTTTTGAAGGTCGGTTTTTAGGGTGGATAGTTCAGCGGCTTGCTCCTTCCCTTTTAGCTCAAAGACCTCGCACTTTTTGCTGGCGTCCTTGAGCTCTTGTTGAATCTCTTCCACCCGAGCCTCATGCTTGTCGCTGGTGGCTCTCAGGGCGGATAGAGCGGTGGCTGCTTCTTTGGCCGCCGCCTTCTCAACCAAAGCTTCCTGCCTCGCTTTCTCAAGCTCGGCTTTGAGCTTTTCTATTTCCTTCGCCGAGGCTGCGTAAGCATCGACTTATGTTAAAGAAAACCGTGTTGATAGAGCGGTAGAAAGGAGTTTCGATACCCTAACTCGGCTTACCTTGCGCCTCGTCGAATCGCTTGTTTAGAGCATCAAGCTCGTCTTCGGAGCTCCTAAACTTCCGATTCAGCTCCTCTAGTTCGGCGGCGTTAGTAGCCGCTGCTGTGGATGAAACTTGTATCACAGAGTTATATAAACCGTTAAAAAAAGGCTAACAACCTCCGAACTGTCATTCTAATAATCCTATGAACGGCCTTGTGCATAGTTCGGATATGTATTTATAATTTGACCCCCAGGTAAGTTTTTCCAAACTCACCTAGGGCTCGGGGGCTGCCATGCATATAATTATAATTAGAATTTTGCGAAGTAGAGCATTACTTGGCTCACCTGAAAGCCCGTCAGGAGACCTTTGAAGGCCTCCTTCAGTCCGGAATCCACGGACTGAATGCTCTGCAGTACCGCACTCATGAGAGTTCGGTGTTCCCCGGAGATAGAGGCGCCGGATAGAGCCTCCTCCATCGCCGGCCACCCAGTGGTCGGCGGAGCCGGCGGGGATCGGGTAGCCCGATCTCCAGCCGGTGATTGAATCAGTACCTCCGGTGGCATTGTATGCTCCGGAGATGGCCTTGGTGGAGACTGGACACCTTTATGTCCAGCCTCCTCGGTGTCCGGGAGAGCCTTCTCCCCCGGGTTTTCGGCAGCCGAAGTGTTCGCCTCGGCCATAATTTCGTCGCCCCCGCCCCCAGAGTCCGGCCCCAAAGGAGCCTGTTGGGAGGATGCCTCCGTGGTGTCCCTCGCGACGCCCGGAGGGGAAGGGTGCGACATGGACCCACTCTCCGCTCGTTCGGCGGGCGGGGTCTCCCCATCCGAAACTTGATCGGTGGGGAGGATGCGTGGTGGGCTGCAAGACGTTAAGCACTCATGTGTTAGTAACGTTTGAAGCCCTGTATCAATAGCACAGGTGGGTCTTCGGATCTGTACCTTCGAGGTGGGGGCTTGACTCTGAGGTTCCTTCGCGGAACCCTCTCGAAGTCCTCGGACTCGGTGCTTGAATCCGAACTATCATCGGACGGAATCACCTGTGTCCGACGCGATTTCTTCTGGGCGGGAGGTGCTACCTCCTCCGAGGCGTCCGATGACGCCGCCCTCTTTCCTGTGAGGAGGGAATCACCTTCCCCCTCGGCCTCATGTTCCTCCTCTTGATTCGAGGAGGCATGGGTCTCTTCGGACCCGGCCTCTGGCTGGTCCCTGGTGCGCAGGCCAGCTCGGCCTGCTTTCTTCTTCTCCTTCTTCTCTGGTGCCTTGTAGGGCGCCGCGACGAGCATCTCCAACAGCAGCGGAGACTTGGGGTCTTCGGGCTGTGGAGCCGGACACTTGCTGCCCTTGGCCTTGCTCAGCCACTCCTGCAAAGGTGATCGGAAAATGCTTAGGCTTCCTTCAAGAAGGCAAGGCCGATCAGTTAAAACCATACTATACCTCGGAAGGGGGCTTGGTGGCACTCAAGCCCTTGTCCTCCTTCTTGCCTGGCCAGTTCTCCTGCGCCTTGAACAACGCCTTCCATAATTTCTCCCGTGTAGTGCGGAAGAGCTGACGAACTGTAGGGTCGTCGTTGATCCGGTAATCCCACATGGGAGCACTCCGGCGCTAGCAGGGGAGGATGTGCCGCCGAAGCATGACCTGGACCACGTTGGTCAGGCCGACTCCCTCCCTGATTAGGGAGGTGATGCCCCTCTGCAGGTCCTCCACCTCTGTTTCCGACCCCCAGTTGAGACCCTTCTTGACCCATGAGGTCAATCTGGTTGGGGGGCCGGACCTGAATTCGGCAGGAACTGTTCCGCATTCAGCAGGAACAGTTCCTCCTTCCTCCTCCTTCGGCTCAGTGATGTAAAACCACTCCTTTTGCCAGTTTTTGATGGTGTCGATGAAGGTGCCGGATGGCCACACTGCGCGCGGAAGCTTGCCGATGACAGCCCCGCCGCAGTCCGCATGTGCGCTGGCAACACATTTCGGCTTGATGTTGAAGATTTTAAGCCACAGTCCGAAGTGTGGCTCAACCCGCAGGAACGCCTCGCAGACGATGATAAAGGCGGATATATGCATGAAAGAGTTCGGTGGGAGATCGTGGAAGTCGAGGCCGTAGAAGAACATAAGACCCCTCACAAAGGGGTGGAGTGGAAAACTTAATCCCCGGATGAAGTGGGGGACGAAGACGACCCTCTCACCGGATCTGGGGATGGGGATCACCTTGCCCTCTTCTGCAGCGCGATGGAAGACATTGGCAGGGAGGTAGCTGGCGTCTTTGAGATCTCGGATGTCCTGGTCTTTGACCGTGGAAGCCTCCCACTTGCCGCTGGCCATGGCTGAGCTCGGAGGGGGGAGAAAGGAAAACCTTGATCTGGGCTCAGGGGGCTCGGAAGCTCGGAAAGCAGGGAAGTGAATGAAAGGTGAGGATAAGCCTTGGGGTTTCTTTCCCTTTTTATTAAGTGTTGTTGCCGGTTAGCCTCCGTCCGCAGCGCCGTGAATCCCTCCGCTTCCCGAGGTGTGCGTGCCATTGAACATGCATGATTAAACATAGCCCGTGTAAAACGGGACATGATCTGTGCATTAATGGATCGTGCTGATGGAACACGACCTCGAACCGCGAATCGAGTCTTCATGACTGCTTTAGAGGTCATGGTGGGCCGAGGCCTTTCATCTGAAAAGTTGTCAGAAGACATTGTTGGTCCTCTGACATTTGGCCTTCAAAAGCTGAACTGCTCATGGTATACGGAACGATCTATGATCGGAAATATTACACGTCGACGGAGGCCGAACTATAATCCGGGCTGATCATTGTTTGGAGAAAGGAACTCGCCTCGCAAGCCGAAGACTCTGATCATTCGAAGAAGCTGGAGCTTGGACCCTTGGCGTTGGAGGCTAGTTCGGGGGCTACTGAGGGAGTCCTGGACTAAGGGGTCCTCGGGAGGCCGGCCTATGTCTTATGGGCCGGACTGTACGGGCCACTTGCTGAATACTAGAAGAACCGAAGACCGCACCTCCAAGAAGGAAGCATCGTGAATCGTGGCTTGTTCTCCACGTTTGGAATAGCGATTAGGCATGTTTTATCCCCTCGACGTGTAATCGACCATGTGTAAACCCTAGGACCCCTGGTGTCTATATAAGCCAAAGGGTTTTAGGATGTACGACGATAGAACTCATCTAGGGGTTTAGATACTCGGTCTCGTGGTAGATCAACTCTGTAATCTCCATACACTCAATATAATCAAGCAAGACGTAGGGTATTACCTCCATAGGAGGGCCCGAACCTGGGTAAAACCTTGTCCCCTTTGTCTCCTGTTACCATCGATCCAAGTATCACAGTTCGGGACCCCCTACCCGAGATCCGCCAGTTTTGACACCGACACCTGCATCGCCAAACGACCCCGACAATGCTGGTGCTCCTCCTTCAACCACCGGATGAAATACTTTAGGGGCATTAGTCCTAAATTTCGTCCCTTTTGGTCACTTGATGACAAAGGGGGAGAAATTTGAGTTAGTCTTCAAGCGGGTCGTTACATATATGGGCTCTATTTTGTTTAAGTTACAACTCTCGTTCTTCTGAGGAGTTTGTTGATTGAGTTGTAAACTTAAGTCCGATGGTGGTCTGACTCTTTTGAACTGCTATCTGCATGCTTATTTCCTCAAGTACTTTAATGCATGCATGCTGAATTTCGTCAGACACCATTTTCCTCATGCACTTCAAATTCCTCATACTATATATATTGAATGAGTGTATGGATTACAAGATATAGGGGGAAATCTCCAAAAGTTTATCCTGCCATGTGCATTTGCAGTCCAAAGCAAATTCCTCAAATATGCACATCTTCAGGGGGAGTTCCTCTATATCTTGCAATAAAATTCCTCAAACTCAGTACTTACACTTCATATGTTTATCCCCGTTGAAAACTTAACCTATTTGTCATCTATCACCAAAAAGGGGGAGATTGTAACTGCATCTAGTGCCACTTAGTGATTTTGGTGTATTGAAGACTTATAGGTTAAGGGACTAATACGCTTATGAGTGTACACAGGCTCTATAAGTCGATGAGTAGTTTGATATGAAGAAGAATGTCGACCCCTAAAACTTGAATGTCTTCAGCTGAAGACTTTGGTATTCCCTGAAGACTTTGAAGCTAAAGAATTCGGTGTGACCTTGAAGATATGAACAAGGACTATGAAGCGTGAAGACTTTTGTTTTCTTAGTTTAATTTCCTTTCTTTGAGTCATAGGAAACACCGTACTGTTAAAGGGGGCCGAGGTAATACTAAGGAAAATTTTCCAACTGATGCTCAACTCAAAAGCCTCAACACAACCCAATCCTTCGAGTGATGCCTTTGGAATTCTCTTACAGTTCAGTCAAGTTCTTCAGCGATAGAGACGATGTTCTTCTGGTCTCTGAGGAAATTGGTTTGACTGAGGAGTTAGGATTTCGCCAGTGCGAATTGCCTACCATGAGGAATATGATAAGCCCTTAGGAATTTGACAGTTCAAATTCCGACCGTTGCTGTGCTTTGCGCTAGCTGTCCAGATATTCTATACACCTAACGGTCATATCATTGGGGGGGGCATTTATGTCTTATCATGTCGGGTTGCACCCTGGCTATAAATAGCCGCCCCCCACAACCAATAGTTGGTTGGCTGCTCCGAGAGAGAACTTGACACTTGTCATTTGAGAGCAACCCATTCCTCGAGGACTTTGAAAGAAAACATCAGTGAGGAAAACCACAAAAATCCAAACCACCAAACCCCAAGTGATTGAGCATCACTGAAGAGATTGTTCCTGTGTGGAGCTGAAGCTTTTTACCTTTGGAGACTGTGCATCTTCCAGACGGTTAGGAGTCATGGTCTAGAGCATCCAAGAGGAAATTGTGGATTGCCGGGTGACCGAGTTTGTGATGGTTTGGAAGTCTACCCTGAAGACTTACCATGAGTGTTGGGCGAGGTCTGTGTGACCTTAGCTCAAGGAGAATGCGGTAAGGACTGTGTGTCCTCAGACTGTGTGTCCTTTGGTTTAAATACCAAGCAGCTCCAAACTAGACGTACGACTGTCACAGCGGTTGGAACTGGGTCGTCAAATCACTGTCTTCATCGAGCTCCTGGTTCTATTTCCTCAACCCCTTCATTTCTGCGAAGTATTTGTTGATGAATCTAATCGTTACTGTTTGAAGAATTTGACCGAAGACTTTCTCAATTTCCTCATCTCAAATTCTGCAGTCACTTTAACTTCTGCCTGCTTATCCTGTTTTCTCGCTACTTGTGCTCTGTGTATGTTTTACTTCATCATGATGATTATGCTACTGCTATGTTCCGCATGCACTTGAGTACTTATTCCGCTGCTAGCATATTGTTACTTAGTGAATTCCTCAGATTGTAATTCGTCAGTGACGAACATTTAAAAATCGCCTATTCACCCCCCCCCTCTAGTCGATATAACGCACTTTCAGAAAGATTGCTTTAGCTGGTGGTGGAATGTTACTATCTGCTGCTGTAGATCCATAGTGCACCTTTCAATTGGCAAAGCTATAGATGTCACATTCTTTCAGAATCCTGCATCTTCCCAGTCATGATATGATCTTGGGATATGATTGGTTTTCAATAGTTAGTCAAGTGGCATTTGATGTTCCCAACAATCAATTCAGTTTCACTGTTCAGGGTAAAACTGCTATCACTACTGCTATATACAACACTAGTGAGGAAATTGTGGAAATACTAGGTGAACAAGTTACTAAATTGTTAGACAAAAGAGTAGAGGTTTTTCTGCTACAAATTCACAATATTGTAGCACAAACTCCTGAGAAACATTGTATTCCTGCTGCAATTAACAAGTTACTAGTGGAATATGAGGATGTGTTTGCTGAACCTACCTCATTACCTCCAAAAAGGGCTTTAGATCACAAGATCACTCTGTTACCAGGTGTTGAGCCACCTCATGCAAGACCTTATAGAGTACCCCATCATCAGAAAGAGGATATGGAGAAAGAAATTAAGCATTTACTGGATAATAATCTCATAAGGCATAGCCAAAGCCCATATGCTGCTCCTGTGTTGCTCATGAAAAAGAAGGACGACACCATGAGACTTTGCACAGATTTCAGGAAATTGAACATTGTTACTGTCAAAAACAAATTCCCTATACCAGTCATTCAAGATTTACTGGATGAATTAAATGGAGCAAAAGTGTTTTCCAAAATTGATCTGAGATCAGGGTATCATCAAATCAGAATGGATCCTAAGGATATACATAAAACTGCATTCAGAACATTTCTGGGACATTTCGAATATCTTGTCATGCCCTTTGGATTATCAAATGCTCGAGGAACTTTTCAAGGTCTTATAAATTTTTGTTTGCTAAATACAACAAGAAGTTTGTCTTAGTATTTTTTGATGATATACTAGTATTTAGCAACACCATAGAGGAGCATGTTGAGCACTTGAAACAGGTACTGCAAATTCTGAGAGAAAATCAGCTATATGCCAAAATGTTGTAGGATTGAAAGTATGTCAAGAGGGGGGGTGATTAGACTATTTGACCAATTAAAAATCTACCTTTTCCCAATTTTAGTCGTGGGCAGATTTAGCAACAGTAGCAAGTCAAGCACACCCTACACATGCATGTCTAGGAGTATAGTAGCGGAAAGTAAAGACAAGCACATGTAATAGAGGTAAGGATTAGAAGATCAAACACAATTGTAGACACGAAGATTTTTCCTATGGTTCCGATAGGTGGCGCTATCGTACATCCACGTTTATGGAGTCTTCAACCCACGGAGGGTAACGGTCGCGAGAGTCCACGGAGGGCTCCACCCATAAGGGTCCACGAAGTAGCAACCTTGACTATTCCATAACGGCTTCCGTCCACGAAGGACTAGCCTCACTATGGGTAGATCTTCATGACGTAGGCGATGTTCTTGCCCGTACAAACTTATTGGTTCAACTCCACAACACGAAGTAGGAGGCTCCCAAGCAACACCTAACCAATCTAGGAGGCGCCACCCTCCAAAAGGTAATAGGCTTGATAATGATAATGAACTCCTTGCTCTTGTGCTTCAACATGATAGACTCCTCAACACTCAATCACTCTCTCACAGATTTGGCTTGGTGGAAGGGATTGATAGGGTGGAGAGCAACTTGGGGAGGCTAGAAATCAAGATCCATACGATTGGAGTGGATGATCTTGATCTCAACACAAGGGTAGGTGGTTCTCTCTCAGAAAACTGGATGGGGCAAGTATGGAATAGTCCTGAGTGCTTCACTTTCGAGTGGTATGTGGTGGAGGGGTATATATAGGCATCTCCAATAATCCAACCGTTACAACATTATTGCCCAACTCGATGAAACGGAAGTAAATCTCGGTGGCACCGACTTGTTCAAAATGTGGCAACTTTAGGAATCTCGGTGAGACCGATATGGAACTTTCAGTGGTACCGAAACCAGTGGCCGAGGGAAGTTTCCAAAACTCGGTGAGACCGAAGCATAAACTCGGAAATTCCGATTTTATGATTTGGGACACCAGAAAGTTGGTCACTGAAACTTGGTTGCACTGATGTGAACTTGGTTGCACCAAAAAAGGGTTTGTGGCTAGGGCTTCTGTCTAGGGTTTAAACTCAGTGTAGCTGTTATGGAATTCTTGGTGGCACCAATTTTGAGTGGTAGGGTTTTTTAGATAGAATCTTTGTGGGAGTGCTTGTGGGTGATTTTGGTGACTAGCACTTGTGCACATGGAGCAATTTGTTCACCAACAATAACTTACCCCCTTTTAATAATATTGGCTTTCCTATGGACTCAAAGAGATTTCTCACAAAGTAAAATGTAGAGTCTTCTAGCTTGAAGCTTTGCCAATCCATTCCTCGCATCTTGGGGTATCTCCACACAATTTGTAGCCATCCCATCATTGGACTTTTCTTGAAATAAACTTAGTGAAACCATGAGTCCAATGACATATATGTTGTTATTAATTACTAAAACCACCAAGGGAGCAAATGTGCTTTCAATCTCCCCCTTTTTGGTAATTGATGACAACATATAGATCAAAGCTTCGACATATGATATAATCAATGAATAAAGTCATTGCTTTGAGAAGTATGTGATAAGTAAGAGCTCCCCCTAAATTTGTGCATTATTTGAATTTGCGTTTGAATGCAAATGCACAATTGATTAGGCTCATGGGGTTCTCTTCCATGTCACATACAGCTTGGTGGTGTGCGCGAATAATACGAATGAATAACATAGCACAACACATCAAGCAAGAAGTGAATGATCATCTCATAAGCATCTCAAAAGATAAGACGTAGTAGCAACATGTAAGAAGTGCATGATCAAACACCAACAAGTTTAACACACAAACAAACAACCAAAAGATTTTAATGTTTTGGAGAGCGATAAAAAGCAACACTCTCTCTCTCTCTCGAAGCCCTATTGATCTATACAACTTCTCCCCCTTTGGCAACAAGTTACCAAAAAGTTCAAAGGTATAGGACTAATCGTCTCTCTGGGGCTGATCTCCTTCGGTTGTTGATGTAGGAGTCGAGAGAACCACTTCTGGGAAGACTTCTGCCGATGTCATGGAAGGGGTTGGAGTGGACACTGGAGGTGCTGATGGAGCTGATGGGACTGAAGGAGCTATAGCCGGAGCTGATGTAGATGGTCTCATCTCAGAAGCTGGCACTGACAAGGATCTGGCCTGTGTCTTGAATTGAGTGCTGGGCCTGAGGGGTTGACTGTCATCATCATCATCATCCTCTGAGGTGTGGGGAAGGGGTACTGAGTCCACCTCCTTCTTGAGCTCATTAACTGTCTTAGTCAACCCATCCACCTTGTTGTTCAAAGAGTGAAACTTTTCCTCAACAATCCTTTCCAGGCTCTTTTGGTTCTTGAGAATCTCCGTGATGTCATTCTGCATGCCTTGGATGGATCTAAGAATAAGATCCATTTGCTCGTTCCTTGTCCTTGGCATTGGAGCACTAGTGGCTCTGGCTGCCTCAGCTGCTTCCTGTGCAGTAGCTGAAGTGGGATGGTCTGGGTCCATCAACACTATATTGTCTTCAAACTCAGGCTGGAGAGGCATGCGGGGTCTATCAAGAGCAAATACATTCTTCTCAAGCTTGGAGTTGATGAGCATTTGAATGTATGGAGCATATCCACATGACCTCTTCTGGTCAGCAACTGTCCTCTTCACAGTCTCAACAATCAAGTCCATAACTCTAAATCTGGTGTGAAGGTCAATATGATGCAGCATGTTTATGGAGTATCCTCTGATCATCTTCTCATCTCCTAACTTGGGCATCAATGTGTATCTCATGATGGTGTTGGTGGTTTTCAAACCTGCCTGCAGAAAGTACACTAAGCCAAGCTTATGTGAGTGCACATAGTCCTCAGGGATCTCCTTGTACATGTTAGCCTTGGAGTTGTGATTTGCTTTGGACTCAGAGTACACATCCAAATCACCATCTTCTACCTATGGGGCTCCTAAGATGGTAGCCCACTCTACCACTAAAGATTCATATCTGGTGCCCTCGGTCATCCACACTATCCTGCCATCGGGATAGAAGTGTGCAGTGGAATAGAACTGCATGATCATCTCATCATTCCAGGAAGTCATCTTTCTGCCAACAAAAGCATCAATACCAACAGCCTTGAAGTTATCTAGCACATGGGGAAAGTAGTCCTCATTTTTCTTAACGTAGTCCCAATCTACATGTCTCATGTCACTGACATCAGGGCTCTTATCAAGCAAGATTGTCTCATAGAACTCCTGTTGCTCCTTGGTGTGGAACCTGTAGTCTACAAATGTCTTCCTCCTCTGAGAATAAGGATCTATGTCTCTCCACTCTCTGAGCCCTGAATCCTTTCTCTTCTTCATGTCCTCAGCAAGTGGATGGTTGTCATTGTGTTGTGGGAGGTGAGGTCTAAGCTTTCTCAAAATAGACATATCCTCATCTTCAGCAGCAGCTATGGAAGAGGTTCCCTTGTTCTTGGCTGCAGCTGGAATGTCTCTGGTTGTCCTCTTGGGCTTAGGAGCTATGGGCTTCTTGGGAGGAGGAGCTATCTTGCTTTTGGATGGGGCCTGAGAAGTCATGGCATCAGAAAGCAGCTTCTTCTTGTTCTTAGGAGGAGCCTGGGCAGCTGGCTCTTCCTCTCCCTTAGCATCTGCTAGATCCTCATACATGGAAGTTGGTCTTCCAACAACATGTACTGTCCTCTTCCTGCTTCTCTTCTTTTCAGCAGGCTTCTTGGGCATAGAGCTTCTGGCTGGCTCTATAGATATGGAAGCCCTAGCACTCTCTGGTGCTCTCACAGCCTCAGAACTGGCATACTCCTTCCTAACAAGTCTTCTAGATGAGGTGGCCTCAGAAGCAGCCTTCTTAGCAACTCTGTCTGCTTTGTCCTACCTTTGCTTGGCAAGGACCTCCTGTGGCACAAAATCAGAGTCCTCTTCATTTGAATTTAATTTCCTCCTTACTCTAGTTGCAGCCTAGGGCAATCCATGGGAGCTAGGAGTGCCTGGATCTTCTGAGGAAGATGAGCTTGGGTCAGGACTAGTTCCTGGATTAGCATCAATGCTAGGCTCTCTGGAATCATTCTGACTATCACCTGAAGCTGACATACTGTCCCTATGAATGGAGTATAGAAGAGCAGAAAATTTGAGTATCACAAAAACACAGATTTTTTTTCAAAGGACAAACTCAGAAACTTTGGGTATGAACTACTGCAAGATGGATTTCGGTAGCACCGGGTTGTTGTTTTCGGAGTCACCGAGACTGACCACTACCTTAACAGAAACTTGGCAGCCATTTTCAGTGGAACCGAAAAAGTCTACTCGGTCTCTCCGAAGTGGTTCTCAGTAACCATAAACACAGAATCGGTTGAACCGATTCTTACAACTCGGTGTCACCGAGATGCACTCCGCGGGAGATCAGATCCAAAATTTCTTTGTTTTTCCTGTCTATGGATTGTTTTGTGGTATACGAAGTTTGCACATGGTGGAACCGGACGAAATCATGTCAATGCATTAGAATCGGAAGGGGAACACATAAAGAAATTCGAAACCATACCCTAACTTGGCAATGGTCTTACTACGGCAGCGACGTCGGAGTAGATTCCTGTCGGCGGCGTGATTCCCAACTACGGAGGCGCTCAGGAAGACAAAGGCGATGACCGGGGGGGTGGTCTGGTTTCGACAGCTTAGGTTTGGGGCCGCGATGTTTGAAGATATAAATTCAAAGCGTCGGGTCCGCCGGTATAAGTGCCCTTCACTGTCGGTGTCACCGAGACTAAAATTTCGGTGCCACCGAGTTCCTCTACTGTTAGTTGACAGGGAAACTCGATGCAACCGAGATTGTGTTATTGATGGTATCAAGGTGCAGAAACAGATCAACCCTGGACAATCGGTGGAACCGAGACTTTCAGGTTGGTCACACTGAGTTGCACTGTAGGGAGGTTTTGGAGGTCAGCCTTGACGAAACGGTACTTCGAGTGCTCCTCACACAAAGGGTTCGTCAAGTGCTTCTTCAAGTTTTTGTGCTATAGCATGAATAGAACTTGAGGTGAGAAAACATAGATAGCTAGAGAAGGGTCCTAGGCAATCTTGTACTTCCAATTGGCAAAAGAGAAAACAAAGTCCAAATAGCAACAATTGGATGTCCTCTAATGATAAAAGATATGCAAACCTGCATGCTCACACAATAAGATGTCCAATGAAATCATGGCAAACATGCAAAACTACTCTAGTATCTACCAAGCACTTTGACGATGATGAAGTCATCTATATATGAGTATATTGACTTAGGAGCCAAGTAAGAATACTTGATCATAGGTCATACTCATCGTTTAAGCACAAGTGGGGTTGCCACTTTTACCTAAAGCTTTCAATGTTGTCACATTCTTAAGAGATGCTTTAACTCAAGTCTTAGAGTAAAGCTCCCCCTTGATCTGACATCCCCCCTAAGAGGGATAAGCTAACCTTGGGTTTTGTCATGGAAGACTTAATGTGGGTGATGTAGTAGTGGATGCTCGTAGTTGATGAAGATCATCTTGAGTTGGGAGCAATCCTTTGTGTTCTTTACTCTCCTCACCTACATGGGTTAGTCCCAAGCACAAGAGACAAATAGAAGGATATCTATGGACATGGAGTGCAAAACATTCATGATGATGTCCATAGATTCATTAATTACCTACAACTATTAGTCCCAAGGCTTTTGGACATGGAGTGCAAAACATTAGTCCCAAGCACAAGAGACAAATGCAGCTTTGTCCACATATGAGAAAGAAGCTACAACTATTCTGGAAGCTTTAAAGAAATGGAGATACTATCTACTGGGCAGTAATCTAATCATCAAAACAGATCAGCAATCATTGAAATTTATTACTGATCAAAAGATTATTGAAGGAGTCCAAGACAAGCTTATGATGAAACTCTTGGAGTTTAATTATTCAATACAAAAAGGGCAGCACTAACAGAGTAGTAGATGCTCTTTCCAGAGTGCTCCCTAGATGTATGTCCATATCCAGTGTTACTCCTACATGGGCAGAAGAATTACTGCAAAGTTATAGCAAAGACCTAGTAACAAAGAAGTTATGAGAGAAGTTGTTACTGAAAAATCCTAAAGACACATCTGATTATTCAATACATGCTGGTATTATCAGATTTAAAGGGAAAATTTTAGTTGGCAATGACAAGCAGCTATAGGAAAGATTGATTGGAGCTTTACATAACTCTCCTGTGGGAGGGCATTCAGGAATGAGGGATACTTGTCAGAGAATTAAAGGCATATTCTACTATCCACGTCTGAAACAAGCTGTAGAACAATTCATTGCTAGTTGTCCCATTTGCCAGAGAGCAAAGCATGAGAACTATCTACAACCTGGGCTATTAGATCCTCTGCCTATTGCTAACATGGCTTGGCAGCATATTTCTATGGATTTTATTGAAGCACTTCCAAATTCTAAAGGCAAAGAAGTGATACTTGTGGTGGTTGATAGGTTTACCAAATATGCTCATTTCATTGCCCTTACTCATCCATACTCTGTCCAAAGTGTGGCCCATGCTTTTGTGGACAACATCGTCAAATTACATGGCCCTCCAACTCTCATCATCTCTGATAGAGACATAATATTTACAAGCTAATTATGGAGAGATATATTTGCTGCTTACAAAAGTGAGCTCAAATATAGTACTGCTTATCATCCATAGACTGATGGTCAAACAGAAAGAATTAATCAGTGTTTGGAAACATATTTGAGGTGCATGACTACTCAGGAACCTAAGAAATGGTTGGCTTGGCTACCTTTGGCAGATTACTAGTACAACACCACTTATCATACAGCCTTGAAAATGTCCCCATTTCAGGGTTTGTATGGGTTTCCTTCACCTTTGATAGCTGAATTGGCTATTCCTGGACCAGAAAGTACTAAAGCTCAAGATTTCTTAACACAAAAGCAGAGCATGTTGGAGCAGTTAAAGGAAAATTTGTTGCAAGCTCAAAACAGAGTGAAAATATATGCAGATTTGAAAATATCTGAAAGACAATTTCAAGTGGGAGATCTGGTTTATCTCAAAATGGCACCTTATCGATTAGCTGCCTTTGGATTCAGAGGAGCATTGAAACTCCAGAACAAATACTATGGTCCCTTTAGAGTGATTCAATGAGTGGGCAACAGTGCTTATAAACTGTAGTTTCCTGAACATATCAAAATACACCCTGTCTTCCATGTAAGCCAGCTTAAAAAGCATTGGGGTCAGCGGTCTATTCCTAGTCCGGATTTACCAGTGGTCAATGAGGATGTTACACTGAAGATTGAGCCTGCTATGGTTTTGGAAGTTCAACAAGTTCCTCGCTAGAACTTGCCGGTGGTACAATGGTTCATTTAGTGGGAGAATCTGCCTCCGCAGGATGCTACTTGGGAAGACGCCGATTTCATCAAACACACGTTTCCCCAGTTCTTCAAGAAGACTACTAATGAGTGGCACGTGTCACATTCAATGTCGTGAGGACACGATGACTCTTCAGAAAGGGGCAATGTTAGGTACTGGTCTTACCGCGTCGCGTGAGCTGGTACACCTATATAGCTGTCGGGTTGTGGCTGAGCTGGGTATTGAGAATTCCCCATTTCCACCAATATGGTCGAACCCTAGACCTATACAGCGCTGCTGATACTTAATACAAACCCAATCGGGTCTCTTCTAGTATAATTCTCCTGTGATTATATCCTCTTATAGTTCATAGATCGACTAGGATCTGACAGATGGGTGGAGGCGGCTAGTGGGGAGAAGGAGATGGGTGAGGAAGGAGACGGCATTGGCGTGTGGACGGCGCTGGTGGCGGTAGCGGTGGAGATAGGGTTAGTGTTTGGGTAGAGGCGGCATAGAGGAGGAGGGACGTGCGAGGGCGGGAGGAGGTGGCCGCTAGGTCTTCTTCATGGGAGTGATGTCCTTTTATACGCCCATATGCAGAAAGACAAAAATGCCCTCGGTGGGGCACGGAAATTACACGCGGTGGCATGAGTCGTATTTCAACTGTTCACGGTGTTCCGATCCGACGGCCGACATCTCTCAATCTCGTGATCCGACGGTCGGAATCTCATCAAGCAAATCGATCCGACGGACGAGAATCCCTGAGCGCTGAGGAGGCTCGGTTTTGCCCGTGAATCTTGTTTTAGGATGTAGGATTTCTATAGTGGTTCACGATTGGCGAGAGAGGGAAAGGGGCGACCACGATTGGGTGGCGTGTATTTACTATCTATCTACTACCCCTATAAAAGGAAGAGAGGGGGCAGATCTAGGCCATATCCATCGTCCATCTACAACTAAAGGTTCGGAACCTCTCAATGTTTAACGCAGCAAGCCACTAAAACGCACTAACGAAACTCTAATCCCACCGATCGAAACAACCCCCGGTACCTCTCTCTCCCCACTCCGCACGTTACCTGTGTCGCCCCTACCAACCGCTCGGCCGCACCAGATATGCCGACCACCGCTCCTTCTCTTCCCATTCAACCTCTCAGCCGCACCCTGTTGCACCCGTCGCCGGTCGCTCGTCGATTCTCTGGACTCTGATGGAGCCTAACGACCGCGAAGCTGGCAGGAGCCGCACACCCCCGCGCCTGCCTACCTGGGGTTGCGATGGCCCTAGCCGCCGGAGGAAGCCGCCGCCACTGAGCCCTGCCGACCATTGGTTGCGCCGGCTGCCCGCCAATTTGTCGCTTGGCAGGGCCCCGCACTCCCCCGACGCCGGCCGGGACTGCCAGCGCGGTCGCCTTACTTCATGTGGTTGCTGGTTGCTGCTGATGCCATCTGCGTGAGGCATCTTGTTCCCTAGACTGCAGTTAAGCACAACGTTCATCTATACCGGATTCAGTACAAGGTTCACTACAAACTGCGTGAGCCTCTCAATTTCTTCAAGGAATAGCAATAACAGCCCCACTTGATTCCTTTGATTTTGTTAGTATATGCCCCATCTTTGAGACAAATAGAGTACTCTGAACGTTTCTGTTCAAGCACTGATTGTTTTCACGAAATATTTAATGTGGTCGAAAATAGTTAGTTAGTCATCTTTCAATTGCATCTCATCTATACTCTTAGTTTCTCTGTGCTCAACTCTCCATTGTACATCGACATTGGTAGCTTCGAAACCACATAGTTCAATTCTGATGGATGAGTCAGTGGAATATTCCAACAATTGATTTCATGGTCCTTAGCTACACTTCTTTTTTGTTGATGTTCAGCTGAGCAAATCAACCTGGATGTAACATATATACTAAGTGGACAGGTAGATGACCTCTCCATCACTGATGTTTCCTTTTTCAGTAGTCCAAAGGTCTTCCATCCGATGAGCCAAAATGACCTTGACGTCACATTGGTTTCTCTAACAACTCTTATATTCGGGAAATGCAACATGCATTGGAAAAATCAATAATAATCAGTATGTTTGAACCCACCAGTTTCAACCAGGTGATGGACATGATTGCAGGTAAAAACTATGATTAAGTATCCCTATATATTATTTTCATTTTTAAATGTTTGTAGGATTTTGAAAGCACATTTGTTCCCTTGGTGGTTTTGGTAATTAATAACAACATATATGTCATTGGACTCATGGTTCCACTAAGTATATTTTAGGAAAAGTCCAATGATGAGATGGTAATAAGTTGTGAGGAGATACCCCAAGATGCAAGGAATGTCTTGGCAAAGTTTCAAGCTAGAAGGCTCTACATTTTACTTTGTGAGAAATCACTTTGAGTCCATAGGAAAGACAATACTATTAAAAGTGGTTAAGGTACTGTTGGTGAACAAATTGCTCCACGTGCACAAGTGCTAGTCAGCAAAAACACCCACAAGCTCTCCCACGAAGATTCTGTCTAAAAACCCTACCATTCAAAATCGGTGCCACCAAGAATTCCATATCGGCTAAACCGAGTCAAAACCCAAGACAGAACCGTAGGGAAACCCTAGCTCTTCGGTGCAACCGTCACATCGGTGCAACCGAGAATCAGTGACCACGATTCTGTTGGCTGTTTTCATAAAATCAAAATTTCCGAGTTTTGTGTTTCAGTCCCACCGAATCTTGGAAACTGCCTCGGCCACTGACTTCGGTACCACCGAGATTCCTATATCGGTCTCACCGAGATTCCTAAAGTTGCCACATTTTGAACAGATCGCTACAACCGAATTTTGCATCACTTTCACCGAGTTGGACAATAATGTTGTAACGGTTGGATTTTTGGAGAAGCCTATATAAACCCCTCCACCACCTCTCACTCGAAAGCGAAGCACTCACACTATTCCACACTTGCCCCATCCAGTTTTCTGAGAGAGAACCACCTACCCTTGTGTTGAGATCAAGATCATCCACTCCAACCATATGGATCTTGATTTCTAGCCTCCCCAAGTTGCTTTCCACCCAATCAATCCCTTCCACCATGCCAAATCTGTGAGAGAGTGATTGAGTGTTGAGGAGTCTATCATCTTGAAGCACAAGAGCAAGGAGTTCATCATCAATATCAAGCCTATTACCTTTTGGAGGGTGGTGCCTCCTAGATTGGTTAGGTGTTGCTTGGGAGCCTCCTACTTCGTGTTGTGGAGTTGAACCAAGAAGTTTTTATGGGTAAGGAGATCGCCTACTTCGTGAAGATCTAACCATAGTGAGGCTAGTCCTTCATGGACGCAAGCCGTTATGGAATAGTCAAGGTTGCTACTTCGTGGACCCTTATGGGTGGATCCCTCCGTGGACTCTCGCGACCGTTACCCTACGTGGGTTGAAGACTCCATAAACGTGGATTTACGATAGCACCACCTATCGGAACGACGGGAAAAATCTTCGTGTCTACAATTGCGTTTGATCTTCTAACCCTTACCTCTATTACATGTGCTTGTCTTTACTTTCCGCTGCTATACTCTTAGACATGCATGTGTAGGGTGTGCTTGACTTGCTACTATTGCTAAAATCTGCCCACAACTAAAATTGGGAAAAGGTAGAACTTTTAATTGGTCAAGTAGTCTAATCACCCCCCTCTAGACATACTTGCGATCCTACAGATTTACCTATTGTCTAATTAAAATTTTAGTCTTGTTTGGGACTGAGCCATGTGGATTATGATGGGTCTGACCATCTACATCTGGCCGCATGCTGGAGGTCGGGAGAGGGCATGGTACTTCCGGTGCTCCACGGTTCACCTATTAATGATGGCACTTCTCTTTTGTCTTTGTTTTCTTTTCTCTTAACTCCCTAGAGGCAAAGTGGATGGATCATGTAGTTAAATGAACACATGAAGCAGTGCCTCAGCATTTTTTGTGTATTTGTGCAAGCATGGTAACTTTCCATCGTGTTGAAGGCTCTATTCGACGAGTAGTTCGAGGGGCATTGTAATCTACATGTTCAGATGGTTTAGCTTTTAGAAGCAATTGCTTTTGACCAGCAGAATATCAATAGTTTAGATGAGGTGTTTCATCTATTTTTGCAATCGGTGATTTCAACAAATATAGGCTTTTACTTCATTTGGATTTGTGAACCAGTACTAATTGCATTATATTCACGGCATGCTTTTGTAAGACACTACGAGTAACTTTTTGCATTTTTCGTAGTAATAATTATGATTCGTCGTGCTCATAGGCAATAAATAAAAAGTTTCTAGATTTTTATTTCACAATTGTTGGTGTGAAGCCAAAACTGCGAGTACTAGATATTTATCCTTTAGCAGCCTAATCTTGAAAATTCAGTAAAAAATTGAATCAATTTCAGAATCAATTTTCTATACCCTTTCATCGATCTGAAAGTGTATGTCCTCCGAGTTAGTCTGTTTGATGCCCCGCAAATGTTCAACGAATTACTTGTGAGAGGGGCGGCTGTCATTTGTCTTACACGGATGGATGGGAGAAACAGATAAGGACATGCAATTTCTGCGGAGCAGTAGGAGACCTTGCATTGGACACCCTCGCCTTCTCCCAAGTAAGATCATTGAATCATATGGTCTACATTTTTTTCTTTTTCTTGGAACTTCATCTAAATGTTGGTCGCTCTTGGGAGTTTTTGTTCCAACCAGATCCCGTATCCGCTGGAACCGAAGGTGATCATGCTAACATGTTGTAGATTATGGGTAGTATGTGGGATTTACAGTACAAGAGTAGCTTCACAAATTGCTCTTTTTGGTGCCGCTATCTCTTGTGTGGACATCCTTGCCGTTCCCATGTCAGTGCAAGACACAATGCGTGAGACTAATATTATCAGGCACTCATAATTTACTGGTTATTAACTGTTATGTATTTTTTTTTATTCCTAAATACATGGGATATTAGAAAGTGTGTTGTCTAAATTTGGCCCATGCCATACAAAAGAGTATTTCGATTGTTTTCTCGAGCAAAGAGAGTATTCAAATTGGTTAGGTGAAAACATATTATTCAATTTATCTGGTTTTCTTTTTCTTTCGGGCTTCAATCTTGAAAAAAGTTGTTTAAAGAATGATTCACACTGTGACCAATCTTGAAATAAATAGTATTAGTCAAGACGTGCGTTGCACGTGCACGATTACTAGTAGGTAGGAAAGGGAAGTGAGGATGGGTTGCGTGCGTGCAATAAAACCTGGCTGCCACTCATTCTTTCCCCTCTCATGCCGCTCATCTCTGCCTGCTACCACACACCTCACGCCCTTGCGCTCACCACCACCACGCCATCGTCGTTGACCTACACCGTCATCATCCCAGCCGTGCGCCATGCGCTCGCCAGCGAGGGAGAGGCCGCAGCCTCTCCTTATCTCCTTCACGGTTACTATCGGGGATATAACCCTGCGGTGTAACCCGCCCTTGTTAGAATTAGGCTCCGCAAACCCAAGAAAGGTTCAAACACAGGGGTGCGCTCGCCCTCCAATCCCCCTCAACTAGTGGCTACAAAACCTTCCCTTGCCGAAGATGCACCAGAGCGCAAGAAGATGGACACAGCGATTTACCCAGGTTCGGGCCACCTTGCGGTGTAAAACCCTACTCCTGCTTTGGGTGGATTGGCCTCACGAGGAGGTTTGGTGATGAACTTGTACAGTGGTGAGCAACCTCACGAGGGCTCTTGGGTGAGGATGGATATGTCCCCCTCTACGGTGGAGGCTAGTCCCTATTTATAGTGGCCTGGGTCCTCTTCCCTTATCGCACTGGCGGGAAGGGATCCCACTGTCACATCCCTAGTCTTCCCTTGTCTTGTGCTATCTAAGTTGTGCATCATGTTTAAATTTGCATCAACATGAAATGGGGAATATCAGAAACCCTAGCACCTCACTTGATTTAAACCAATTCAAATACTTGTGATTTTCAATGAATCCAAAATGCCCTTCAAAAATGTTCACTATTTCTGATAAATGTTGGCAACAACATATCAGGGGACATTTTATTTTTCACAACAGATATAGCATTCTAAAACTAACTCATAATGCTACTGAAATTGTTAAATAAAGCACTATAATTATGATAGTTGTCCAAAAATGCTAAAACTTTTTGTGGAAGTTTGAAATATTCAAACTACACTCCATAAAATATGTTGGTATTTTTGTGCTAGGTTTTGTGGCCAAACAAAAACAAAACAAATGTCAGAAAAACAGAAAACAGAAACAAATATAAAAAGGAAAGAGAGAGAGTGAGCTTACCTGAGGCCGAGGGGCAGGCCGACCCATCTGGCCCGTGCCAGTCATCCCCTACCTCTGCCAGCAGGCAGAGGCGAAGGGAGGCACGGCGAGCGTGGCCAGGGCGCCACGCCTCCTGCCTGCCTGGCCTCCCCCGTCGCACTGGTGCGTTGGATAGCACTACTAGGGAAAAGCCTAGCAGTAGCGCGGGTATTATGTATAGCAGTAGCGCGGGCAACCGCGCTACTGATATGGCGCTACAGCTAACCTGTAGCCGTAGCGCGTGTTGGCCCGTGCTACTGCTATACATGCGTAGCAGCAGCGAGATCCAAAACAGCGTGCTGCTGCTAATATCTATAGCGCCTTGTATTAGACCGTGCTACTGGTAATGGCACGTTGCTGCTAACTTTACTCCACGCGCTACTGCTAACTTTATTAGTTTCTGATTTTTTTTCTGCATATTTGTTTTGTATTTGAACAGGCTTTATACAAGAATCTTTAGCACATACAAATGTCATCATCATACACATACAAATGGCTGCGAGACCACGAATGTAATCATAGCATATACATACAAATAGTCTCATCAAATCATGTCATCATCATAATCATCATCCAACACAAAGTGGTCTCTCGTCATCATCTCGAAAATAGCGATACAAGTCTCGAATACTTGCAACTACATCGTCATCCATCTAAACAATGATTTACGCGAGAAGAGCTATCACTATGAGTGAGAGCGAAACTATGTAGTACATGAGGCGGCGGTTATGAGCCCTCTCTCGCGCTAGCGTGAGCCTCCTCACATAACTAGCTTCTGCTTCTTGTCTGCTTTTGAAGCCTTTATGGCTGGCGCACGAGACCCCCTCCACTTGCGCCTGACACTCGGACCACTCTTCGGCCATAGTAGCACCCAACCCTTGCAGCTTCCAATCCGCGATGGGGTCTCGTCGTCCTCTCCCCCTAGCCGTACTGAAGGAGGCAAATCCTCGTGCCCCGATTTCACACTCGACAAGGTAACCCTAAAGTGCCCACCGGGCATCGGCTGGCCGTGGAACGTGTGTTCCAAGGGCTTCGTTATCACCCCCTTTCCCACATCCACCTTCTGGCCTTTGATCAAGTAGAGTACGGTGCACGGGGTTTCGTTGGCCTGCAAACACATGTCTGCGGCGTAAAACATCCGAAAGGCAACGAAAATGGAATATTCTAGATATATGTTGGTACGACATGTAATTACCGTGAGGTCGTCGAGCTCAGCCAAAGACGAAGGCCCGCCTAGCGCGCCAGAGACTGAGGACGCGCTGCTATGAGCGGGTGCGGGTGCGGGTGCGGGAGCAGGCCCTGTTGCGTGAGCAGGTGATGGTGCGGTGGTGTTGTTCACCGAGTTGCTCCCGACGAAACTGGGCATGGGGAAATCATGTACCGTCTTGTTTGGATTTTCCTTCGTCCAGTTGATGATAGCCGGGATCAAGTTAGTAGCGAAATCATTTCTGTAGGCATGTACAGCTGCATCGACTGCCTGCTGTAGCAACTCATTTTTCTCCTTGGCTGCTTTTTCCGCGTCCTCAGCTGCTTTTTTCTCGAACTCAAGCTTCACCTTCTCGTCGATGTCCGTCTGACTAAACTTCTTTTTCTGCTTCTTGGCCTCCGGGCCCTCATTGTAAAACACCTTCCATGTGGCGCCGTCTCCGGCGCCGTGCACACGTCCATATTGCGGCCGCTAGCCCAAAGGTAGCCACGGCTTCCGAGGCGATGCTTCCCCGTGTTCCTTTGTTGAAGGCTCTTGAATTTCGTAGCCTTAGCCTTGGCTGCCTCGGTAGCGCAAGTGTCCTTGAACTTTTTGAACTCCTCTTCCGTAAGTGTCGGATTTTCCTCCAGAATCTTGGACAAGGGTTCCTCAGCCTCAATAGCTCGTTTCACCCTCCCTTTCCAGGAGGCCAAATCATTGCTGAACATGCCCAGGGCGTGATTGTTAATCTTTTTCATCTTCTTATCATCCCACGGGTGTTCTATGGCGTCATCCCGCTCGGGGAACTTGAATCTCTTGTGCAGATTCATCAGGAGCAACTGCATCAAATGTTCTTTACCCCTTATGTCATCGTCGTTGATGCTCACGCATTCCCATAGGATGCATCCTACTTGGTTCCCATAGCACTTGCGAGGTTCTTCCGGCTCTAATGGCTCAAACTTGCCAGGGGCCATCTTTGTGATCACCAGTCGTCCGATGCCGAGTTTGTTAGGTTTTCGTATCCTCTGCTTCTTCTGCTTCTTCTTTTCGGTAGCGGCATCGGCGCCGGTACCTTCCCCGCTGGTATCTTCCCCGCCGGTACCTTCCCCACCGGTCTCGGCCCCGCCATCGGTGCCGGCGCCGTCGGTGTCGATGACGGCGTCAGTATCATCATCTAGGCCGACCTGCAAACCTTGACTGTGCTTAGTAGACAAAAAGTCGAGGTACTGTTGTTCACCCTCATAATCCATCTCGTCTGCATCTTGGTCAGAAGGCCCAGTTTCTTCGTTGTTCGACATGTTTCCTATGATTAAGTCTCCTCGTTTAATTCTAAAACTATAAAAAAATGAGAAATGACATAAAAAAAGATCTATGTTTGCCGGAATGCCGTTTCCCAGCAAATCCCGGCACTCGATATGCCTACTTTCTAGCACAAGTCTTGCCAAAATTCACGGAAAATTTCGGCATGACCTTTGCTAAAAAGTGGACATATCGAGCACCTGAAATTCACTGGAATGGAAATGAATCAACATTCCGGTGAAACATAGGCCGCTCGGATCATTTACCTTGCACATAACCATCATTTTCCAAATATCACATGTCCACTTCAAATATAAGCTGGCTAGTGGGGGGTTATTCCACCACGGCCCTATTTGAATCACATGTCCAAATCACATGTCCACATATCATATAGGGTTCATATAGCAACAATAGCTTTAACTAAAAAAAATCAAATAGCAACAATTCTATTTTTTCTTTAAATACCAATAAAAATTCCTTGAATAAAATTTGCTACCTAGCTAAATTCATAACTAAATTTGATACCTAGCTAGGGTTCATAACTAAATTCATCACCGCAAAAAAATAACTACCTAGGGTTCATAACTAAATTTGATACCTAGGGTTCATAACTAAGTAAATTAACCTAAGAACGTAATTAACCTACTTCCCTAACTAAATAGATAACCTAGTTAACCTACTTCCCTAACTAAAACCTAAGTAAATTAACCTAAGAACCCTAGCTAGAACCCTAATGGCGCGGACAGAGGAGCGGTGGGGGGCTTACAGAGGGTGCAGGGCGAGGAGGCAGGCCCAACGACGGCCGAGGTTGGGAGGGGAGGAAGCAGAGGAGGGAGGCGGGCCGCAACGGGGTCGGGGCCGGGGCCGGGCGACGGCGACGGAGGCGTGCGGCGTCGGGGTCGGGGCCGGGCTCCGAGGAGGGAGGCGTGCGACGTCGGGGTCGGCGTCGGCGCTCGGGCTCCGGCGAGGGCGAGGGCAAGGGCAGGGGCTCCGGCGACAAGGGGGAGAAGAGAGTGGGGGAATTGGGGGAGGAAGCAGAGGAGGGAATGAAGCAGATTTGGGGGAAGAAGCAGAGGCGGGAAGCAGATTTGGGGGTTAAGTCAACATAGCAGTAGCGCGTTTCCTAAAAACGCGCTATAGCTAAGTTATCTATAGCGCATTTCTCCAAGCAGCACTACTACTATCACAGGTAGCTATAGCGCATTTCTCCAAACGGCGCTACTGCTATTTCGACTAGCTATAGCTCTTTTTCGGAAAAGCGCTACTGCTATAACCAGTACCTGTAGCAGTTTTCCTGTTTGTTTCTTCTATTGTCTTTTCCTTTATTTTCTCTTCCTTTTCTTTTCTACTTTTTCTTTTCCTTTTTTCCAAGAGCAGGAATGAAGGGAGGGTGATACAATGTATATAACTAAGGCGATATATATTGCATCATTTGACGGTTAAGTATGTAAACAAAATAGGAACATATATATTACATCATTTGACCGATAACGGTTCCTCAGCGTCGACGTTTTCGTTTTTGAGTGAGCTTCTTTGCCTTCTTGTTCGTTGAAGAATAATTGAGCCCCTCATTGTGACTTTTCCTTTTCCATGGAGTACGATCTTTCTTAGGTAATGTAGTATTGATTCTTCTTTTGACGTATACTTCATCGTCATTGTCATCTTCCCTCATTGGGTTGCCGTACTAGTCGTAGTCTTCCTCGTTGGCGACTCCATCCATTCCAGTGATGTTCCTTTTGCCTCTCCTCACGAGAACACGGCTGGGATTGCACGGGTCGGTTATGAAGAAGCATTGTGTCACGTGCTTAGCGTGTATCCTTGCTCATTTTTTGCGATAGCGTTCACAGTACCGCTCTTGGCGTCGGGTATAGTCATGGTAGTGAAATACCGGTTTTCTCTTTCGACATTCTTAGCCCATCTAACACGGAACATCATCGCATTGTGCAATCCAGAGTTGTCAAGCTCCCAGATCTCCTCGACCCTTCCGTAAAATCTCTCAGTTGCGTCGTTGTCGCTGTCGGTCATGCATTCCATCGTCACCCCTGAGTTCTGATCATCACTGTCCATATCTTTGGCCTTCGTGTAGAACGTGTATCCATTGATATCGTATGCCTGATAGGTGAGGAGGTTGGGCGAGGGGCCATGTGCTAAGGCGTATATGAGCAATCCGTCCTTAGAGCCCTCTTCTGGGGGATTAGCAATAATATGCTCTTTGAACCAATGCAGGAAAGTGGAGTTGTGCTCTCTAGTAACTTCGGCGTTCGTCCTGCATACCCCCCGGTCATGATACTTCTTTGCGATAGTTTCTTTGTGCAGTGTCGCGAAAGGATCTACCTGGTGTAGGTGTTGTAGCACTACCAAGTTTGCTCTGTCAAAGTCGTTGCGTCGATCTGAGTAGGCCACATGCAGTTCCCTGCGACCGTCGGAGTGACCTTCTCCTTCGAGCCTCCCATCGTGCTTGTTAACGGGCAAACCAACACCAGGCGGCCGGTCTGCGTCATATAGAAAATTCTCGCAGAAAGAGATGCACTCTTGTGTCAGATAGCCCTGGACGATGCTTCCATCCGGACGGGACATGTTACGAACGAATCCTTTGATGATCCCATTCATCCTCTCAAATGGCATCATGTTGTGCAGGAATGACGGCCCCAGGTCTATTATGTTGTCCACAATATGGACACACAGATGCACCATGACGTCAAAGAACGCAGGCGGGAAGTACATCTCAAGCTCATTTAGTATGACAACGATCTCTTCCTGTAGCCTTCGGAGTTGCTTCACACTGATCGACTTTCGAGAGATGATGTTGAAAACGTTGCAGAGACCAATAAGCGTGTCACGGACGTGCTTGTCCATTATCCCTCTAAGGGCAACAGGTAGTATCTGCATCATCATCACATGATAGTCATGGGACTTCATCCCGCTGAACCTTTTCTTCTTCGTGTCTAGATATCTGCTTATCTTGCCACAGTAACCGGAACTAACTTTGATTCCGGTAAGGCACTTGAAGAATTGATCGATCTCAGCCGGACTTAAGGTGAAGCAAGAAGGGGGGCAATAATCCTCTTCCTTTACTTTTTTGCCCTTCTTCTCCCGCGCCTCTGTCTCCGTCTCTGTCTCCTCTGACTTTTTATGGGGCGGCATGTGCAGATCTGCCCTGATCTCCAAATCTTGCAAGTCTTTTCTTGCCTTCGGCCCATCCTTGGTCTTATCTGGCATGTTCATCAGTGTCGCAAGCAAGCTCTCAAGGACATTCTTACATATATGCATTTGATCAAGGCAATGAGGCGTGTCGAGTTTTTGCCAGTACTCCAAGTCCCACAAAACAGACCTCGTCTTCCATACCTTCAGCAGCGGCTCCGGTGCGTTTTTTATCGTCTTTCCCGGTGCGGGGCACTGTTCCCAGTTTTTCAACAGCTCATCGATTTCGGCGCCGCTCCGCTTACGTGGAGGTCCTCGATGCTCAGCCTCACCATTGAATAGATCTCCACGGTTTCTCCACGGGTCGTCCTTCTCGAGCCATCTTCGATGCCCCATGTACACGATTTTCCCAGACCCGCCATCTTTCCTTGACGTTAGCTGCTGAGACGTCATATCATCCATGCACCGCGTGCATCCACAATATCCATGGCACACCTGTCCTGCGACATATCCGTAACCGAGATAGTCGTGCACCGTCGTGATCAACGCGGCTCTCATATAGAAATACTCGCCTTTGCTGGCGTCCCATGTCTTGGCCGGTGTTTTCCATAACGTGTCTAACTCCTCTTGAAGTAGCCCCAGATACAGATTGATATTATTTCCCGGTTGTTTCGGCCCTTGAATCAGCATGCTCATGTGTATGTACTTCGATTTCATGCACAACCAGGGGGGAGGTTGTACATCCATACAAACATGGGCCATGTGCTATGGTTGGTGTTCTGGTTGCCAAACAGATTCATGCCATCGGTACACAGGCCGAGGACAATGTTCCTTGCATCACATGCGAAATACCGATATTCGCCGTTGAACGCTCTCCACTGGCTTCCATCCATGACGTGTCTCAGCTTCGGATCATCTCCATCGTCGGGCTTCTTCCTCTCCGCATGCCAGCGCATGAGCTTTGCTTCCTTGGGATCTACAAAATACCGCTGGAGACGGGGAGTGATCGGTAAGTACCATACAACTTTCTGGGGACATTTCTTCTCGGCCTTCTTGTATCGAGAAGTATTGCACACCGGACAACTTGTTTTTCCCGCGTGCTCCTTTCGATAAATTATGCAATCATTGATGCATGCATGGTATCTAACGTGTGGCAGATCAAGAGGGCACATGATCTTCTTGGCCTCATCCACACTAGTAGGACATAGATTCCCCGCGGGAAGAACATCCTTTAGGTACTTGAGAAGGTCATCGAGACTAGTGTCGGTCCATTTGTTTTTAGCCTTCGTCTTCAGGAGATCGAGCGTGAAACTCAAGCGGGTCACCTCGGGATTGCAACCATGATACAATGGAGTGTTCGAGTATACCACCAATTGCTGCAGCTTGGCCTCCTCTCTAGAAGAAGCTCTCTCAATACTTGTCTCCTTACAAAGCAGTGCTTGAACATGAGGGTCCCGCACGATTGAACTTAGTACCGACGAATTCTGCGGCGTGGAGTATACATTTTCTCTGCTGCCATGTCCGGCCCCTTCTCCGCCGCCATGTCCGTCCTCTTCCCCGCCGCCATTTCCGGCCCCTTCTCCGCCGACATATCCGGCCCCTTCTCCGCCGCCATGTCCGGCCTCTTCCCCGCCGCCCTGTCTGGCCCCTTCTCCGCCGCCATTATCGATCATCTCTTCGTCTTGCCCCGTGTCGTCATTGCCTGCCCCGTCAGCGTCCTCAACATCATCATCCTCATCTTCAATTATCCACCGAGTATAGCCATCCATGAAACCAGTCATGAGCAGGTGCGCCATCACACGACCATCGTCATAGGGGTCGAGCCAAGCTCGTCCTTTGCATCTTCGACACAGACATAAAACCTCTGTCAGGTTATTTTCCTTCATGTCCTGCACCGCCGATCGCAACCACCTGTCCACCACCGTTCCACTGACCATCATGAACGCCTGAACGGTAATAATAAACAAATTGATTATCAAAATGCATGCATGCATCAAAGTCATACAAAAATTCGGCATGACCTTCCCTAAAAATAGGATCTATAGAGTTTGCCCGGAATTCGCCGAAACGGAAATAAATCGACATTTCGGCAAAACATAGGCAACTCACAAGCACAATTCGGCGGCAACTCATGCCACACACACAATTTCCATCATATCGCCCGATTATGTCATATCGCACACATACACATATTTCCATTCTTGCAAACGCATAAATTTTTAATCACCTATCTCGAGATCGAGCACGGTGATGATGATGTCGATAGGTGTCGCCACACACACCTATGGAATGATCAAAAGTGGACAAAACTCTTCCTGACAAGGCTATAGATCTAGTTAGGGAGGTACATAGGTCACTTCACTAAATGCTAGCTAGATCTACCTAGCTTGCTAGTTTGGGAGGAGACAAGTTCAACTAGTGGAGGGGGAAGGAAAAAGAGAAAGGAGATGCATTAATGGAGGTTGGTGTAGTTAGCTAGGAGTAATAAAGAGAGAGAAAGATAGGTAGAAGAGGAGAGTAATGGGAGGGGAGAAGTAGTGAGGAAGAAGCAAAGTGAGGGAGAGAGGAGGTGGGAGCAAGGGCAAAGTGAGGAAGAGAGGAGGGGATGGGAGGGGGAGGAAAAAGGTGGTATGGCTGCGGCTTAGCAGTAGTGTTGGGAGAAAAACGCGCTGCTGCTAATAATATAGCAGTAGCGCGCCTCTGTCACGAGCGCTACTGCTAAGAGGGGCCCGCCATGTGGCCAGTTTCAGAATTAGTAGTAGCGACATGAAAAAAAAGCGCGCTACTACTATTACATTAGAAGTAGCGCAGTTATCGTAGGCGTGCTACTGCTAAAACTAGTGTGGCGGGAATGGTTAGTCAATTTTAGTAGCAGCGCGGTTCTACCGAGCTGCGCTACAGCTAAGTTGATAGCAGTAGCACCTGTCTGCAGACCACGCTACTGATAATTAGTAGTAGCGCCCCGTCCTGTCCCGCGCTGCTGCTAAGATTCTATGTATAAGGTTTTCCCTAGTAGTGTAGGCTCGCCAGAGCCATCCGCATCGCCTCCTCCTCCATTCGCCCCCTCTGCTCCTCCCCTCGCCTCTGCTTCGCCATGGCCGCCGCAGCTGAGCGCTCCCCGCCGCCGGTCGCGTTGCAAGAGCCGCTCCCGAGCCTCCCCGTCCCCTCCACTAGCTCCGGCTCGTCGCCCCCGACCTCCTCGCCGAGCAGCTCGATGCCAGACACCTCCAGTCGCCGCCTCGAGATCGTCTTCCACCTCGGGCCACCGAAGCTCGCCGCCATCAAGCCGTCCCCGAGCTCGCTTCCATCGCCGCTGCAACCGCTGTGAGATTGCGGACCCATCCCCCCTCTCCTCATAGTCGATTGCTAGACGTAGCCTTGCTTTGCTCGAGCCCGAGAGCTCCTCACCGCTGGCGATGGCGCTGCCATAGCCACGGCCACAGAAGCTCAACCCTGAACAAGCAGGCGTGCTCAGATGAACTCCAGGAGCTCGTAGGTGCCGTTAGTTTCGCCCCTAACCACCTGTAGCGTCAGCCTGATCGATGCCCGAACTCTGGCGTTCGCTAAGGTCGTCGCCGGCGACGATTCCAGCGCCCCCGCGGCCAGCTAACCCCGTAGTTAGATGCGGCCCAGCGCGGGCGTCATTTTGGTGGTCTCCGCGCATCCAGCCGTCGTCGTTTGTGCAACTCCGGCGACTCGCCGCCATCGGTTTGGTCGCCGCCGGCAAGTCACCAGTGGGGGCCGACGTGGAGAGTCATTAGGAACTAACCCACCTAATTAGCAGGCCTAACATCCACTGACAGTTGGCCCTGGCTGGGGTCAAAGCCAGGGTCAACTCGGGATTATCTCCTGAGCCAATGACATGTGGACCCCACATGTCAGTGACTCTGAATAGCCCTGAGTCACTGACCTGTGGACCCAACTGATCAGGTTTGACCTGGCAACGACCAGTTGACCTGCTGACGCAATGCTGATGTCATGCTGACGTAGTACATATTTTCTGATTTATAATAATTCCATAAACTAGATAAAACTTCTAAAATTCATAGAAATTAATCTGTAGCTCAGATTGAGATAATTTATATATGAAAAATTATCAGAAAAATCCAAAGAATCCATTGGTTCTATTATAATGCATGCTAGAGCAACCTAAAGAGGAGAAAATTGACATTTTGGAATAATGCAATATGTGGAATATCACATGGAGTACGATTTTGAACCTATATTCAACTCTACTCCATTTAACTCTAATGATAGATGCATTAGCTCATTCTTATCATTTTGCCATGTCATGATCATGCATCATATTGTTGCACTTGCCGTGTATTGGTTGCTCCGTCCATGTCGCGGTAGGTTCTGCTCCATCGGATACCCGTGAGTATCCCTCTGAAGGAGAGTACCTCCCCACCAATCTGCAAGGCAAGCAACCCCATTGATCATTCCGATAACACCCCACTCTCTCGCTCCTGCTCTTGTTTAATGCATTAGGACAAACACCTCTACTGTCTATGTATTGCGGTAGTTGAACCCATTCCTCTGCATGACCTGTCATTGACACAGTAAATAGCTAAACCAAGCAACCTAGCATACCTGGTAGATGCTTGAGCCCTATTGTACTTTACCTGCTTTGCTTGCTATGCTTGGTTTGCTTAGAGTTGTGTCAGGTCTGATTCATCTGGGTGATGAACCGGAGTAAAACAGTGTTGTTCTGATGTGATGAGCTAAATGATGAACCTGATTTGGTAAAGGTAGCGATGAGAGGCTATGTAGGAGTACATAGCAGGTTGTCTCATTGGGACCGTTCTTAGGAACTGAGTTCTGTGTTTGTGATCCAAGACTAGTTACTACGACACATTGAGCTCCGGGCACTCCAAGCTCTCTGAAAGCACATTTGCTCCCTTGGTGGTTTTGGTAATTAATAACAACATATATGTCATTGAACTAATGTTTCTACCAAGTATATTTCAGGAAATGTTCAATGATAGGGATGGCAAAAGGAGATTGTGGAGATACCCCAAGTTGCAAGGAAATAGGTTGGCCAAGCTTCAAGCAAGAGGACTCTACATTTTATATTTGTGAGAAATCACCTTGAGTCCATAGGAAAGACAATACTATTAGAAGGGGGTAAAGTTTTGTTGGTGAACAATATGCTCAAACGTGCACAAGTGATAGTCGCCAAAAACATCCACAAGCTCTCCCACCAAAGTCTGTCCTAAGCCAAACACTCAAAATCGGTGCAACCAACTTTCCTATCCCGGTGCCACCGATTCCAAACTCTAGACAGACTCAGCCAAACCCTAGCCACTTCGGTGCAACCGATTCCATACCGGTGCCACCGAGTTTAGGTTGCCAACTTTCTGTTACGCAAATTCACATTTTCGGTCCCACCGAGAATGTTGGATCGGCGTCACCGAGATTGGAAATCTGACCGTGGGTCACCTTATCGGTGCAACCGAGTTTCCTATATCGGTCTCACCGAGATTCAAAAGTTGCCACCTTTTGGTCACTTCGGTACCACCGAGTTTAACACATCGGTGTCACCGAGTTGGTCATTTTGTGTGTAACGGTTGGATTTTTGGGGATGCCTATATATACCCCTTCACCACCACCTACTCGAAAGAGAAGCACTCAGAACTATTCCATAGTTGCCCCATCCAGTTTTCTGAGAGAGAACCACCTAGTCTTGTGTTGAGGTCAAGATCTTCCACTCCTACCATATGTTTCTTGATTTCTAGCCTCCCCAAGTTGCTTTCCACCGATCCCATCTCTTCCACCAAGCCAAATCTGTGAGAGAGTGATTGTGTGTTGAGGAGTCTATCATCTTGAAGCACAAGAGAAAGGAGTTCATCGACATTGCCGAGCCTATTACCTTTTGGAGGGTGGTGCCTCCTAGATTGGTTAGGTGTCGCTTGGGAGCCTCCTACTTCGTGTTGTGGAGTGAACCAAGAAGTTTGTAAGGGCAAGGAGATCGCCTACTTCCTGAAGATCTACCCATAGTGAGGCTAGTCCTTCGTGGACGGAAGCCGTTATGGAATAGTCAAGGTTGCTACTTTGTGGACCCTTATGGGTGGAGCCCTCCGTGGACTCTCGCGACCGTTACCCTCCGTGGGTTGAAGACTCCATAAACGTGGATGTACGATAGCGCCACCTATCGGAACCACGGGAAAAAATCATCGTGTCTACAACTGCGTTTGATCCTTCTACCCTATCCCTTCTATACATGCTTGTTGTTACATTCCGCTGCTATATACTCTTAGACTTGCATGTGTAGGGTGTACTTGACTTGCCATGAAATGCTAAAAACTGCCAACCCTAAAACTTGGTATAGGCAAAACTTTTATTCGGTCAAGTAGTCTAATCAACCCCCCTCTAGACATACTTTCGGTCCTACAAGTGGTATCAGAGCGTTGGTCTCCATTGCTTAGGTCTCACAACCTAGGAGAGTATGGCGTCTAGTGAGGGAAGTTATCACCGTAGAGGTCCGTACTTTGATGGCACTGATTTTGCTAGTTGGAAGCACAAAATGAAAATGCATATTCTTGGTCATAACCCCGCCGTTTGGGCTGTTGTTCGTGTTGGCTTGCAAGGTGAGTTCTTTGCGGATGGACGGGAACCAGATCGTGAAGCGACCGCGGATGAATTGAAGATGTTGCAATACAATGCTCAAGCATGCGACATTCTCTTCAACTGCTTATGCCCCGAAGAATTCAACAAAATCAGCCGTCTTGAGAATGCAAAAGAGATTTGGGATACTTTGGTTGATATGCACGAAGGAACCGAGTCCGTGAGAGAATCCAAGTTAGATGTTCTTCAAGGTCAGCTTGATAAGTTCAAGATGAAGGATGGTGAAGGAGTCGCAGAGATGTACTCTAGGCTAGCTCTCATCACCAATGAGTTTGCCGGCTTAGGAAGCGAAGAAATGACCGACAAATTCATCATCAAGAAGATACTTAGAGCTCTGGATGAGAAATACGACACCGTGTGCACATTGATCAAGAAATTCAACAAGTTCTACAAGAATAGAGGCAAAGAAAGAAGCTCAAACTCAAGATATGATGAGAAGCGTTCGTTAAGTCGTGACCGCAATTGCTACAATTGTGGGAAGCCCGGACACTACTCAAATGAGTGCACGGCTCCCTACAAACGAAGAGAAGAGTCTCCTCAAAGACGAAGCTCAAGGAATGAATCACCTCAAAGAGAGAGAACGAGTAAAGATGATCGTTATGAACGAAGACCCTCAAGGAGAAATAGAGATTCGGAGAAGAAGGACAAGTACACCAAGAGCTACACAAGAAGAAAACATCAAGCTCATGTTGGTGAATGGGTTTCAGGCTCCGACTCCGACAACAACTCCGAGAGAAGCTATCACTCCGACTCCGACTACAGTCAAGATGATGGTGTTGCCGGAATTGCTCTAGTGACTACCAACTCCTACGATCTATTTGGTTCACCAAACGAAGGGAGTGGAAGTTGCTTCATGGCTAAAGGCCCCAAGGTATCACACCCCGAGTATCTTGATTTTGATAGTGATGAAGATGATTTGCTTTGTGATGATGACTTGCTTTGTGATAAAACTAGTGATGTTGAACAAAATTAACTTGATAATTCTCATGCTAGTCAAGATAAGTCAATTGATGATGATAAGATGAAAATAGAGGAACTAACTAAAGAACTAAACACTCTTAAGTTAGCTCATGAATCTACTCTTGAAGATCATAGAGAGCTTGTGAGAACTCATGAGAAGCTACGCTTCGAGAAGCTCAACTTAGAGCAAGAGCATGAGTTTCTCAAAGCTATCAATGACGATCTCCGAAAGAAGACTTCATCTTATCTAGCCAAACGACTACTCTTGTCTACTTTCATGCCACAAGTTAAGACTAAACAAACTAGTCACAAAGGCAAGAAAGGTTCTTCATCTAGTAGCAACAATAAAAATGCTAAACCCAATGATGTTGCTTCTAATAGTTCTATTGATTCCACTAATGATGATTCTCTTAGCCAAGTTACACTTGAGCAAGAAAATGCTTTATTGAAAGGAATTATAGAAAAAGGTGTCTACAAAAGTCTTGCCGGATGTAAGCAATTTGAGGAAATTGTACGCAAGCACGGAGGATACCGGAAGAATCGTGGTGTTGGCTACTTCAATGCAAATGGAGTTGAATGGGAAGAAGGTCAATATCCCGAGCCTAAGTTTGTTCCTCAAAAGGAGAAGTATGAAAATACTCTTCCTAAGAGGACAAGCACTCAAGATGACCTTCCACCACAAGACCACAAGCTCAAGGGCAAGAACAAGCTTCAAGAGGACATTGACTCATACGAAGAAAAATCCCTAGCTTTGGTGGAGTGGGTTCCCAAGGCTACGTCAAGCTCAACTTCTACAAAGGCTACTACAACACCAAGGATCCCCATCAACTTGATGTGGGTCCCCAAGAAGAAGAACTAGTAAGTTCTTGAGGGGTGACTCCGCCAATGAAATTCACTCACATCTATTATTGGCAAGAATTATTTGCAATCAACATCAACCTTATGCAATAATTCAAGGAGTCACACATTCCCTCAAAGGTGAGCAAGGGACAAGGTAATCAACAAATCAATGGACATCCAAACATATGCTTTGCACTCCATGTCCATAGATATCCTTGTATTTGTCTCTTGTGTCTTGGGTCTAACCCATGTAGGTTAGAAGAGTAAGGAAACAAAAAGGATGTTCCCAACTCTTGGTGATCTTCATCAACCTCGAGCATCCACAACTACCCCACCGACATGAAGTCTTCTTCGACAAAACCCAAGGTTAGTTTATCCCTCTTATGGGGGGATGTCACATCAAGGGGGAGCTTTACTCTATGACTTGAGTTAAAGCATCTCTTAGTATGTGACAACATTAAATGCTTTATGTAAAAGTGGTAACCCCACTTGTGCTTAAACGATGAGTATGACCTATGATCAAGTACTCTTACTTGGATCCTAAGTCAAATACTCATATATAGATGACTTCGTCATCGCCCAAATGCTTGTTTGATGCTAGTGTGTTTGTGCATGTTTGTCATGACTTCTTTTGACATCTTTATTGTGTGAGCATGTTGGTCTGCATTTATTTTCTCATTCGAGGATATCCAATTGTTGCTATTTGGCTTTTGTTTTATCTTTTTCCAATTGGATGGACAAGAATGCCTAGGACCACTCTTTAGCTATCTATGCTTTCTCACCTCATATTCTATTCATGCTGCATCACAAAACTTGAACAAGTACATTTCGTTCCCTCTGTGTGTGGAGCACTCGGAGTTCCGTATCGACAAGGACTGACCATTAAAACCTCCCAAGTGCATCTCGGTGGAACCAACCCCACAATCTCGGTCTCACCGAATGCCTAGGGTTGATCTGGTTTTCAATCTCGGTACTGCCGATTTCATATTCTCGGTTACACCGAGTTTCCCTGTCAGCTGGCAGTTGTGGAACTCGGTGACACCGAAAACATAAAATCGGTATCACCGACAGTGGAGGGTATATATATCTGTGGACCCGACGCTTTGAAATTTCATCCTCAAACCGTCGCGCCCCCAAACCCTAAGCTGCCGCTTCGAAGACCCCTGGTCATCGCCTTGCCTTCCCGAGCCTCTCCGCCGCTGGGAATCCTCGCCGTAGACGGGAATCTTCGCCGCCGTCGCCGCTGTAGCGGATCCACACCAAGTTAGGGTACGGATTCGACCTACTTTGCGCCTCCCCTTCTGATTCTTGTGCATTGGTTTCATTTTCTCTATAGGCCACTATTGCACAGCTCTCTATCCACGTAAAAACTCCATAGCCTAGCGAATGATCGTTTTTCTAGGGTTTGCCTTCCGCCCGACGCAACTCGGTAGAACCGAATCAAGAAAATCGGTACCACCGATTTTTGATTCTGTCTTGCTGAGAACTGTCTCGGTGAAACCGAGTACTCTTTTTCGATCCCACCGAAAATGGTGCCAAGTTTCTGTTAAAGGGACAGTTAGTCTCGGTGTCACCGAAATGTTTGCTTTGGCCTTACCGATTTGTATCTGACAGAATTTAAATCTTTGGAAATCCATTGTTCAAACTTTCAAAAACCAGCCTAATTTTGTGATGACTCATCTACTTCTGCTCATCTATATTCTATTCACAGGGTCAGATATGTGTGGAGCTGAGGACAGTGAGAATAGCTTCAGAGAGCAAAGTGTTGAGATGGATTCAGGCACTAGTCCTGAGTCTAGTTCATCTTCTGATCCAGGCACTCCCAGTTCCCATGGTTTGCCCAAGGCTGCTACTAGGACTAGGAAGAAGCTGAACTCTGATGAGGAAGATTCAGACTTCGTTCCAGAAGAGGTTCTTGCTAAGAAGCAAGAGAAGGCTGCCAGGAAAGCTGCTAGTGAAGCCACTTCTTCCAGGAGAGTTGTTGGCAAAGTCTATGCCAGTTCTGCTGCTGTGAGAGCACCTGAAGGTGCTAAGGCTAAGATGGCTCTTCATCTTGAATCACCTCCAAAGAAGAAATCTTTGCCTAAGAAGGCAGGTGAGAAGAGAGCCAGAAAGAAGATAGTTTATGTCACTGGCAGGCAGACCTCCATGTTTGAGGATCCAGAGGAGGCTGATGGAGCTGCTGCTGCTGAGGAGGAGGAAGTACATGTTGAGAAGGCCCCTCCCAAGAAGAAGCAGATGAAACTGATGTCTGATGCTATGCCAAAGAGCGGTACTTCCAAGAGTACCAAGTCTGCTGGTAAGAAGCCTGCTGCTGAGAAGCCTAAGAGGTTGTCTAGGCAAATTCCTGCTTCTGAAAAGAACAAAGGGACTACCTCCAGAGTTGAGGATGATGATGCTATGTTAGCTTTGATGAAGCTTAGACCCCATCTTCCAGTTCAGAATGCCAGCTACCCACTAGCTAAGGATATGAAGAAGAGGAAGGATTCAGGGTTGAGGGCATGGCGAGCTGCTGATCCATATGCCCAGAGAAAGAAGATAGCTGTGGACTACAGATTTTTCACCAAAGAGCAACAGGATTTCTATGAGACTGTGCTCTTCGACAAGAGTCCAGCTGTGAGCGATAAGCGATATGTTGACTGGAAATTCATCAAGGAGAATGAAGACTATTTTCCAAGTGTCCAAGACAATTTCCACTGCATTGGTCTGGATGAGTTCGTTGGCAGAGAATTCACTGCCTGGAATGATGAGATGATCATGCAATTCTACTCCACCGCATATTTCTATGGAGATGGTAGAATTGTATGGATGACTGAAGGTGCAAGGTATGAATCAACTGCTGAAGAGTGGGCTACCATCTTAGGAGTCCCAGAAGCACAGGATGGTGACTTGGATGTGTACTCAGAATCCAAGGAGAGCCACAATGCTATGGCAAATATGTACAAGGAGATCCCTGCTGCCAATGTGAAGTCTCACAAGCTAGGATCCATCTATTTTCTTCAGGCTGGCCTCCGCACTATGAACACCATTCTGAGGCATACCTTGATGCCCAAGTCAGGAGATGACAAGATGATCCAAGGCTACTCCATCAATATGTTGATCCACCTTGACAGACACACCAGGATCAGAGTCATGGATTTGATTGTTGAGACAATCAAGAGGGTTGCCGCTGATCAGAAGCGCTCTTGCTGTTATGCACCCTACATCCAGATGCTTATCAACTCAAAGTTGGAGAAGCACATTTTTGCTCTAGATCGACCCCATTTGCCCCTACAGCCAGATCTCGAGGACAACGTTGTGGTGATGGACCCAGAACATCCCACATCAGCTGCTGCTCAAGCAGAGGCAGAGGCAGCTAGAGCCTCTAGTGCTCAAGTCCCCAGATCCAGGAATGAGCAAATGGATCTATTGATCTCATCTATCCTGGACATGAAGAAGGACATAAAGGAGATTCTGGAAAACCAGAACAGTCTTGTGAGGATATTTGAAAACAGAATCAAGACTCTCAATGATAAGGTTGATGGGCTGACTAAGACAGTCAATGAGCTCAAGAAGGAAGTTGACTCAGTGCCTCTTCCTCATTCTTCTGATTCAGATGATGATGATGATGATGGATCACCTCTCAGGACAGGCACACAGTTTCCCACTCAGGCCAGATCAGCCACTGTGCCAGCTCCAGACTTGAGGCCCTCTTCGTCAGCTCCTGCTGCTGTCACCTCAGCTCCTGCTCCATCTGTTTCAGTTCCTCCTGCTGCCACACCTGCTCCATCCACGACATCTGCAGAAATCTTCGCCGACGCTGTTCTCTCGACTCCTTCATCGACAACCGGAGGAGATCAGCCCAAGAACGATTAGATGTATGCCTTTGAACTTTTTGGTAACTTGTTGCCAAAGGGGGAGAAGTGTATATAGATCTTTAGGCTTCGAGTGAGAGAGCGTTTTGGTGTTTATTGCTTTTCAAAACATTTGATCTTTCGTTTGGACGTGTTACACTTTTGTGTGCTTTTGATCACAACGATTTATGTGTGTTGTGCTACTATTTCCTGTCATCTTAAATGCTTATGAGATGATCATTATATTTGCTTAATTGTGTTGTGCTATGATGTTCATTCTAATTTATTCTCGCACACCACCAAGTTGTATGTGACATGGAAGTAGTGCCCCATATACCTAATCGATTGTGCATTTGCATTCAAACGCAAATCCAAAATAATGCACAAATTTAGGGGGAGCTCTTGCTTATCACATACTTCTCAAAGGGACGATTATACTCATTGATTATATCATATGTCGAAGCTTTGATCTATATGTTGTCATCAATTACCAAAAAGGGGGAGATTGAAAGCACATTTGCTCCCTTGGTGGTTTTGGTAATTAATAACAACATATATGTCATTGAACTAATGTTTCTACCAAGTATATTTTAGGAAATGTTCAATGATAGGGATGGCAAAAGGAGATTGTGGAGATACCCCAAGTTGCAAGGAAATAGGTTGGCCAAGCTTCAAGCAAGAGGACTCTACATTTTATATTTGTGAGAAATCACCTTGAGTCCATAGGAAAGCCAATACTATTAAAAGGGGGTAAAGTTTTGTTGGTGAACAATATGCTCAAACGTGCACAAGTGATAGTCGCCAAAAACATCCACAAGCTCTCCCACCAAAGTCTGTCCTAAGCCAAACACTCAAAATCGGTGCAACCAACTTTCCTATCCCGGTGCCACCGATTCCAAACTCTAGACAGACTCAGCCAAACCCTAGCCACTTCGGTGCAACCGATTCCATACCGGTGCCACCGAGTTTAGGTTGCCAACTTTCTGTTACGCAAATTCACATTTTCGGTCCCACCGAGAATGTTGGATCGGCGTCACCGAGATTGGAAATCTGACCGTGGGTCACCTTATCGGTGCAACCGAGTTTCCTATATCGGTCTCACCGAGATTCAAAAGTTGCCACCTTTTGGTCACTTCGGTACCACCGAGTTTAACACATCGGTGTCACCGAGTTGGTCATTTTGTGTGTAACGGTTGGATTTTTGGGGATGCCTATATATACCCCTTCACCACCACCTACTCGAAAGAGAAGCACTCAGAACTATTCCATAGTTGCCCCATCCAGTTTTCTGAGAGAGAACCACCTAGTCTTGTGTTGAGGTCAAGATCTTCCACTCCTACCATATGTTTCTTGATTTCTAGCCTCCCCAAGTTGCTTTCCACCGATCCCATCTCTTCCACCAAGCCAAATCTGTGAGAGAGTGATTGTGTGTTGAGGAGTCTATCATCTTGAAGCACAAGAGAAAGGAGTTCATCGACATTGCCGAGCCTATTACCTTTTGGAGGGTGGTGCCTCCTAGATTGGTTAGGTGTCGCTTGGGAGCCTCCTACTTCGTGTTGTGGAGTGAACCAAGAAGTTTGTAAGGGCAAGGAGATCGCCTACTTCCTGAAGATCTACCCATAGTGAGGCTAGTCCTTCGTGGACGGAAGCCGTTATGGAATAGTCAAGGTTGCTACTTTGTGGACCCTTATGGGTGGAGCCCTCCGTGGACTCTCGCGACCGTTACCCTCCGTGGGTTGAAGACTCCATAAACGTGGATGTACGATAGCGCCACCTATCGGAACCACGGGAAAAAATCATCGTGTCTACAACTGCGTTTGATCCTTCTACCCTATCCCTTCTATACATGCTTGTTGTTACATTCCGCTGCTATATACTCTTAGACTTGCATGTGTAGGGTGTACTTGACTTGCCATGAAATGCTAAAAACTGCCAACCCTAAAACTTGGTATAGGCAAAACTTTTATTTGGTCAAGTAGTCTAATCACCCCCCCTCTAGACATACTTTCGGTCCTACACTCTCTCGACTTATCAACCGCCTAGTCCTCGGTCCAGGTGTTGCAACTAGTTTCTGGTGTTTGTAGCTATGCTGGAGGCCGTGCGTAGCGCTGACCTTAGGGGTGGGCTATGACGCGATAGGCAGTGGCACGGTGTACCAAGGGTCACCCGAATGGTGGGCTTGGGAACCCCGCGCACATCGTTTGGGGCCGTAGCAAAAACTTTGGCCGGACTTCCACGCGGGTTCAGTCTCTAATAGGCGATAGCCTGGACTAGGGTCTTGTGTGTTTGACGGTCGTGGCCGACTCCCTCGCTGGGCTTCCGCTTGAAGGTTACCGAGGTGCTTGTTTTTATGTGCATGCAATGATAAGTGGCGAGAGTGTGTGTGAAGAAGTACACCCCTGCAGGGTAATGAATCTATTAGAATAGCCGCATCCTCAGATATGGATTACTTGGAGAACTTATGCTGTTCATAGATAATCTAAAGGTTACTCATAAAAGACTCAATACAATTGTGAGTACCGTGGATGGCACTCTCATAGGTGACGGGAGCGGATCCATGGTGGTGTATTGAAGTGGTGTTAGTGGACTCGTGTGCGCTATCTCAAAACTTGTTCAAAGAACTGGTAGTCGTAATATACGCTAACCAAGAGTCAAAGCTGGCTTGCTGCATAAACCCCACTACTCCCCTTGATGAAACATGAGCATGAATAGCTTAGGTCTGCTTTAAAGACTTGCTGAGTACGTTTGTACTCATGTTTGCTTAATAACTGTTGCAGATGAGAATATGGACCCATCTGGTGGGTTCTACCTAGACGTCGACGACGCCGAGTAGCTGGTATCCTAGCTACGATCTGATGCCCTGGGATGGGCTGTAGACAGTCTGGCTTTATGCCTTTTTACGTTTCATTTGGCTGTACTCAGACAGCTTTAAGCTTCCGTTTGGTTTGTATGAACTTGTTTGTATGACTTGAGTGTCGGGTCATGTGACCCCTACCTGTATGAACATATTATGAAAGGGTTTTGTGAGCCTTCTAAATAAATGTTGTGTTGTTGTATGGTTATGTTGTGATGCCATAGTTGTATCTATGCATATCGGACATGTCGTGCGTATGTGTGACGTGTAACGGTATGTATGGGGTTCGACACCTAGTTGTGTGCCTCTAGTAGTACTCTTTACGGGGAAATGCCTCTTTGTGCTTCCACTGAGCCTTGGTAGCTTGCTACTGCTCCGGACACATTGATTGACCGGCGTGTATCCTTCTTGCTGTTGTGTCTGTCCCTTCGGGGAAATGTCTCGCAGTGTAATGGAGTCCATGTAGCCTGCTATGACTCTTATACGCGTAGTTGATGACATTTATGTCCCACGGCGTAATGGAGTCCTTGTAGGTTGCTATGACTCGTCTACACACGCTGAGACCGACACCTGCATTGTTGGGTTACGTATGCTTGTCCCTGTACGGATGTGCCACTTGGGTTCTATGACTAGTCATGTCGACCCAGGTTCTTGGACATTTGAATGCTAGCGACATATTCACATCGTGAGCCAAAAGGCGCAAACGGTCCCGACCCAGGTAAGGTGGCAGCCGTGGAGATAACCGTGCGTGAGGCCGCAAAGTAATGTGAAGTGTTACATGCTAGATTCTTATGGCTTAGGATCGGGATCCCGACAGCGTTGGTATCAGAGCCTGACTGACTGTAGGATTACCAAGCCAAACTGGTCAATGTTGAGTCTAGAAATGCTTTAGTTATGTAAGGGAATTGATTGTGGAAGGGAACGTAAGTCTCTTTTTACTCCTCTTCCCGAGTCATTCTATTCTGAGTCACCGTCTTCTTTTCTACGGGGTTAAGAGCTAGGCTTCTTATCTACCTCTCAGGATTAAGAGTTACTAACCATGGACTTGTAGACTAAGTTGCTTGAGAGTCAACTCCAGTTTTCAAGTATTGCTTTTGTGTGACAATCAATTTTGTTAGAATCTTGAAGCTAGAAAGTTGAGTGGTTATGCTATCCAATCTTTACAGGATGTCTCAAAATTGTTTTTGAGCATTTTCAGTTGTTATGCTGTCCGATTTCTGCTAGGATCTCTAATGCACTTCGCATTATTCTCTGTTTCAGATGCCTTCTTGTCCTTCTCATCAAGTGGTCCGTCTGACCAGGTGCATTGATGTACCGGGTCACACGGCTATGTTGGTCAGAGGAGCAGTACCGCGACTTCAATCAGAGCCAGTACCTCTGTACTGTTAGGATTTGTCCATCTTACCCTGGAGCTGCGGAGCCGCTCCATTGGGCTTATGGATTAGGAGTTACCATTGATATGGCAGTTCAGGAGGCTGCTTACACGATGCTGACCATCATGAGAGCTCACCATGGTCTACTTCAGGGCACGGAGTTCTGTTATATTCCAGCGACACTAGGAGGAGAGGATGGCTATCTTACTGCAGCCTATTATGATCACTCTCATGAGGATCCTAGGCTCCAGGTCACTGCTCAGTTGTTGGAGAACAGGGATCGTGATGCACGTGCTCTTCTCATGGAGCTTTATGCTACACGTGCACGTCTTTGTACAGCCTTGATGCAGCTAGCTCTAGTCGTTCAGACTGTTTATGGTGATATGGATATGTTGAGCCCGCTTCGGACTCATCTTCCAGCTCGAGTAGACTGGCCTGACGTTGGAGGCATTGTTCCTCGTCGAGGACCTCTGCTGCTGCCAGCCAGGGGACCTAGGCCACATCCGTGTCCCTATGGACCCCAGGGATCTCAAGCTAGGGTGTTTCCAGACCCTCAGCTTCAGCTTCCAGGTCACGGGGGTAACCTGTATGAGATGTTCTACGCAGATGCTTGAGTTCATGAGTGGAGGTGGTAGTATTGTAGAAGTTGTATGTCCACAGTCCTACGCGTCTTGTGGAATATAACTGAGGTGTGAGTTGAGTTCCGGAGGTGTAGAAAAATAATGTGTAGGAAGCCTGTAATGCCTCCGATGAGTTGTATTATCTTCTCACTAGCTTGTACTTCAGCTTGGGTTTGTACTGAACTATATCATGGTGTGTATGAATCATGTTGTATATATGGCAGTTTGATTGTACCATGTTGCTTGGGTGTTTACCCATGCATTCCATGTTGTTCAGTATATTCCGTATCTCTTATCTTAGAGTTGATGTCTTCCTTGTCTAAGATGTGGGTTTTGTTTTCCCCAGGATGGTATCCACCAGGAACAACCCCGCTCCTGCTTACGAGCAGGGTGAGGGCAGCCAAGTCAGGCAAGAGAATCTGCCCCACCCGCCATCTTTGGCGGAGGTGATGCTTGAGGCGGAACGCAACAAGAGAGAGACCAATAGGCTGCTAGAGCGTATTGAGCAGAATACAGCACGCCCTCCCCGCAATGAGGGTAATGGTGGAGTGTCCCTCAATGACTTCATGAAGTTATACCCGCCAAAGTTCCATCATTCCATCGACCCCTCGATGCGGATGATTGGCTCACTAGTATGACCCGCAAGCCGCGTTCTGCAAATGTGGCCGAAGCGGATAAGGTTAACTTTGCCGCGTACTTCCTTGAAGGACCCACCAACTAGTGGTGGGAAAATTATGAGGCTATGCGCCAGAGGGCCCCGCTACTACATGGACAGACTTTTGCAGTGCCTTCCGCACCCACCATATTCCTGAAGGTCTGATGGACCGTAAGAGAGAGGAATTATGTGCGTTCACTCAGGGTAAGATGACCGTCGATGCTTACAGCCGTGAGTTCAGCAACCTAGCCCGCTATGCACCGGAGGAGGTGTCAACTAACGCCAAGAAGCAAGCTAGGTTCCGCAAGGGACTTAGCCCCGAGCTCCGTCGTGATCTGTGCCTGCATGTGTGCGCTACCTTCCAGGGTCTTGTCAACAAGGCTATCAATCACTACTAGGGAAAACCTTATACACAGAATCTTAGCAGCAGCGCTGGTTAAAATAGAGCGCTACTGCTACTTAGTAGTAGCGCGTGTTAACTTAGCGCGCTACAGATATTTCTCTAGCAGTAGCGCGTCTTCTCGTAAAAGCGCTGCTACTATAATTCCCACACTGTTGCCGGTAGGCTAGAAATAGTAGTAGCGAGGCTTCCAAAAGAACGCTACCGCTAAGTGTCTTGTAGTAGTGCGTTTTCTGTATAGAGCGCTACTGCTAAAAAAAGAAAATAAAATGGAAAAGAAGTAGAAAAGTAAATGAAAATGAAAGAAGTAGAAAAAGGAGAAATGAAAAAAATAAAATATAAAGATAAACAAAAGAAAAAGAAAAATAAAGGAAAAAGGCATAGCAGCAGCGCTGGTTAAAACAAAGCGCTGTAGTTACTATAGCAGTAGCGCGTTTTGTAGGACCACGCTATAGCTACATTCCTTACATAAAAAGAAAAGAAAAAGGAAAATAAATAACTACTTCCTATAGCAGTAGCGCGTTTGGTAGAAAGCGCTATAGCTAAGTTAGCTATAGCGCTTTTTCCCTACAAGCGCTAATGCTATTTTGACTTAACCGCACGCGGGCTCAAAATTTTGCTAAGTCATTTCCCCCAATTCCCCATCGCCGCCTCTCCCTCGTCGCCCATGCTCCCTCGCCGCCGTCGTTCCCTCGCCGGCCTTGCCCCACCGGAGCCGCACGCCGTCGCCGCCACCGGAGCCGTGCGCCCTCGACGCCCCTGCCTCCCTCGCCACCACTGTTTCCCTCGTCCGCTCCTCGCCGCCCCTGCCTCCCTCGCCGCCACTGCCTCCGTCGCCGCCAACGGAGCCACGCGCCCTCCCCGCCCCTGCCTCCGTCACCGAGAACCTCCCCGCCACCGTCTCTCCCCTCTCTGTAAGCCCCCCACCCCTCCCCCACCCCTCCTCTCTCTCTGCCTGTTCTTCCTGCCATGTTCTAGGGTTCATAATTTTTATTAGGACAGAATTTGAGTTCTAGGGTTCATAATTCTTAGTAGGGTTCATAGATAATGTTTTTTAGTAGTAGTAGTAGATGTTAATTAGTAGTAGTGGTGGTACTAGTTAACTAGGGCAGTAGGGTTAATAGTAGAAGTTTTTTAGTTAGGGTAATAATAGATGTTAAGTAGTAGATAATGTAGATGTTAATTAGTTTAGTAGGGTTTAGTTTTTGAATTGAGTTTGTTTAACTAGATGTTAATTAGGGCAGTAGGGTTTAGTTTAGAGTAAAATTTAGTTCAGTAGTTAACTAAATATATTTTTTAGGAAAAATTTGTATATGCTTAACTAGGGCAGTAGGGTTAGGGCTGTAGGGTTTAATTACAAATTTTAGGAAAGTAAGGTTTAATTACAAATGTTAGGAAAGTAAGGTTTAACATAATTTGACTTCTAGGGTTCATAATTTTTATTAGGACAGAAACGGAGTTCTAGGGTTCATAATTCTTATTAGGACATAATTTTTATTAGGACAAAAATATGTAAAGGTTCTAGGTCTCTAGGGTTCATCCATCTATTTTTGGTTTTTGAATTGAGTTTGAGAGAGCATGAGATTTGTGTAGATTTTCTTGAAGTGTCAAACACTAGGAGATGCAAATTTGAAGTGGTCATGTTATATGCAAATTCCTCAATAGTGTTTGCTCATGTTTATCTACTGTTGTAGTTGCTCATCTACATGTTCTTAAGTGGTCCTGTTATATGCAACATTGAAGTGGTTCGATTGTGCCCAAGTGGCCTTTTGTTGTCTGCAGGGAATGATTCCGAGTGGCCTATGTTTTGCCGGAATGTTGATTCATTTCCGTTCCGGCAAATTTCAGGCGCTCTAGTAATTAAACCGTCCTCCTCAACTAGCGAAGATCACTCTAGTTAGGGCATTTTGGGTACGATGAACTTTGTTATTTATGCTTATGATATGTTGCTTCTATTTTTGCCAAGTCTGTCTCTTTCTGTTGATCAACTATATATGTTGCATATCATCAACTCATGTGACGATGCAGGTGCATAGATCATCGATGGCGAAGAAGTGCTACACTAGCAGTATACGACGAGTGGCCGGAGTGTCAGGCCCAGGTGTACCGGTTTCCAGTTTCCGAGCGACAGCCAGTAGTTAGTTTAGGTTCACGCTAGTGCGAGAGAGGGATACGAACCGACAGCCAGTAGTTAGTTTAGGTTCAAGCTAGTAGCCAGAAGTACTACATTATGTATGATGAGACATGTCATGTAACTTGTATAGCTATATCGTGATTATGACGTGACGACATGATTTGTGTTGGATGATATGATGAGACTATTATGTGTATGATATGATGAGCATATTGCATGTTTATGATATGATTAGAATACTGTATGAAACCTGTACAGAAACATCGCAAATACGTAGCAAAAAAAAAGATATGAGAAAATATAGTAGTAGCGCTCTTTAGCGCTGGATAGGAAAACGCTGCTGCTAAAGGACTTAGCAGTAGCGCTGGTATGGAAAGTGCTACTGCTAAGTAGGTATAGCAGTAGCGCATGTCAAAACGCGCTACTGCTAAACGTTAGCTGTAGCGCCGTATCAGTAGCGCGGGTACCCGCGCTACTGATACACCAAATACCCGCGCTACTGCTAGGGTTTTCCCTTGTAGTGAATGCCGAGACTGGACAGACCGACTACGAGGCAACCAAGAAGCACTCTCGTGACTTCAGCTCCTCATCCCGCTCAGGATCCCATAAGCGCCGGGTGTGGGTGCCCAACACTGCCCTGCCATCAAGGTACACATCGAGACCATCCTATGAGGTGCCTCGCCCAAATCAGGCCAACCCTCTAGCTAAACCCTATGGTAGTCCTGCTGCTAATGCTGCTCCGAGGTCTTCCACTGTGATCTGCTACAAATGCGGAGAGCCCGGGCACTACTCTTGTGAGTGTCCTCAGAACAACACCAAGCCTACTCGACGTGGTAAGCCGGGCAAGGCTTATTACGTGAAGCCAACTCCTGCTCGTGGTCGTGTGAACAATGTCACCCTTGAAGAAGCCCATGATGACCCCGACGTTGTGCTTAGTCTGCTCCTTGTCAATAGTCATCCATCATCTGTTCTATTGGACACTGGTGCATCTCATTCATTCATCTCATAAAGTTATGCATAGTTGCATAACATGACCTTTTGTGATATGCCCACTCCATTAGTAGTTTAGGCTCCTGGATCAAAATGGCAAACTTCTAGAGTGAGCCATGACAATGAGATTCTCGTGGATAGGCTAGTCTTCTTAGCCTCCCTGATAGCTTTGAAGTCTTCGGACATCAACATCATCTTGGGTATGGACTGGATGTCAGCTCATTATGCCAAGATTGATACTCATACTAGGAATGTTCAACTTACACATCCTTCAGGTGAAATAGTCACTTTCTCAACTCGAGTGGCTAAGCGCCAACTCTATTCCCTCAATGCAGCCCTCTTCCAGAGCTTGAGGATATTCCGGTGGTCCGTGACTTCCCGGATGTCTTTCCAGAGGAACTGCCAGGTATTCCACCTGTCAGAGATGTAGAGTTTGTGATAGACCTCATTCCAGGGACTGTCCCAATAGCTAGAAGACCCTATAAGATGGCACCCTTAGAACTAGTTGAGCTAAATAAACAACTCGATGAGGCCTTGAAAAAGGGATTCATCCGCCCTAGTTCTTCTCCCTGGGCTTGCCCCGTCCTCTTCGTCAAGAAGAAGGATGGAACGGATCGGATGGTTGTAGATTACCAACTAGTGAATCTGGTCACCATAAAAAACAAGTATCCGCTCCCCAGGATCAACGACTTGTATGATCAACTCACTGGATCCTCAGTCTTTTCTAAAATGGATTTGAGGTTGGGATACCATCAAATCAGAATCAGGAACGGGGACATTCCAAAAACGGCTTTTGTTACGCGTTATGGCCAATACGAGTACACCGTTATGTCTTTCAGATTAACCAATGCCCCAGCCACCTTCTCTCGTTTGATGAATTCAATCTTCATGGAGTATTTGGATAAATTCGTTGTGGTTTACCTCGACGATATACTCATCTACTCGAAGAACGAACAAGATCATGCCGAGCATCTCTGGCTGGTATTGACGAAACTTCTAGAGCATCGCTTGTATGCCAAATTCTCCAAGTGTGAATTCTGGCTACCAGAAGTGACCTATCTAGGCCACGTAATCTCTGGCAAGGGCATTGCTGTCAATCCCGAGCGAGTTCAGGTTGTCCTTGATTGGACTCAACCTGAATCGGTTAAGCAAGTTCGGAGTTTCCTTGGCTTAGCGAGCTATTGTCGCCACTTTGTTGAGAATTTCTCCAAGGTTGCGAAGCCTCTTACTGAACTACTCAAGAAAGATAAAAGGTTCGAGTGGACCCCACAATGTGAGCACAGTTTTCGGGAACTGAAAAGACGCCTAACTTCTTCACCCATATAGGTGCCACCAGATTTTTCTAAGGACTTTGTTATCTATTGCGACGCCTCGCGACAAGGATTAGGTTGCATTCTCATGCAAGATCGTCATGTGATTGCATACGCATCTCGATAGTTGTGTCCACATGAGGATAATTATCCAACACATGATCTTGAGCTTGCAGCTGTAGTCCATGCACTTAAAACATGGCGACATTACATTCTGGGTAATCGTTGTGAGATTTACACTGATCACCAAAGTCTGAAATGTATCTTTACCCAACCGGATTTGAATCTCAGGCAAAGACGTTGGGTTGAGTTGATCACAGATTACGACTTAGGGATAACTTACACCCCGGGGAGAGCCAATGGCATGGCTGATCCACTAAGTCGTAAGTCTTATTGTAACAATTTGATGTTACAACAAGGTCAACCGCTTCTCTATGAGGAATTTTGGAAGTTAAACCTTCACATTGTTCCTAAAGGATTCCTTTCCACCTTGGTGGCGAAACTTACCCTTAGGGACAAAATCATAGCTACCCAAAAGCAGGATACGGGAATTTCCCGGATCAAGAAAAACATCAGGAGCGGAGCTGCTGGCTGTTTTTCAATAGATGGGCAGGGTGTTGTTTTCTTTGAGAATCGCTTGGTGGTTCCCAAGAACCAACATCTTCGGCAGCTGATCCTTAAGGAGGCTCATGATTCTCCTCTCATGATTCATCCTGGTAGTACCAAGATGTATCAGGACCTATGCCAGAGGTTCTGGTGGACCAGAATGAAGAGAGAAATTGCTCAGTTCGTTGCTAACTGGGACGTCTGTCGTCACGTTAAAGCAGAACATCAAAGGCCTGCTTGCACCCTTCAACCCTTAGCTATTCCTGAATGGAAATGGGACAAGGTCGGTATGGATTTCATCACCGGTTTTCCTAGGACCAAGAGAGGGAATAATGCTATCTTTGTGGTCATTTACCGTCTTTCCAAAGTGGCTCATTTCCTTCCTGTTTGCGTAAGTATAACTGCTAGTCAGCTAGTGGATCTATATATTTCTTGAATAGTATCTCTTCATGGTGTTCCTTTGGAGATCAACTCAGACCGTGGAAGTATCTTTACTTCCCGATTTTGGGAAAGTTTCCAAAATTCTATGGGGACTCATCTATCCTTTAGCACTACTTTCCATCCGCAGTCAAGTGGTCAAGTAGAGTGAGTCAATCAAATTCTGGAAGACATGCTCAGAGCTTGTGTTATCTCTTTCAGCATGAATTGGGAGAAATGTCTTCCGTTCGCCAAATTTGCTTATAACAATAGTTATCAGTCAAGCTTGGGCAAAGCCCATTTTGAGGTTCTCTATGGATGAAGGTGTCGAACACCTCTTAACTAGTCAGAAAACGGAGAGAGGCAACTCTTTGGCCCGGATATGATCCAGGATGCAGAGGAGCAAGTTCGCATTATTCGTGAAAAGTTGAAAACAGCCCAATCTCATCAAAAGAGCCAATATGATCGCCATCATAAGGTTGTGACCTTTGAAGTTGATGAGAAGGCTTACCTTCGGGTTACACCTTTGAAGGGTACCCAACGATTCGGTATCGAGGGCAAGTTGGCTCCTTGTTACATTGGACCTTTTCGCATTCTTGCTAAACGAGGAGAGGTTGCCTACCAATTGGAACTTCCACTGCATCTTTCCAAGGTTCATGATGTCTTCCACGTCTCGCAACTCAGGCGTTGCTTCTCGGACCCTGTCCGCGAAGTGGACCACAAAACACTTGATCTCCATGATAACCTTACATATCGAGAATACCCTGTTCGTATCCTCGATCAAGATGAGCGTATCACTCGACGTCAAAACATCAAGTTTCTCAAGGTTCAGTGGTCACACCATTCCGAGAAGGAAGCCACATGGGAAAGAGAGGATCGTCTTCGACTATAGTACCCCGCACTCTTCCCGACGACTTCCAAATCTCGGGACGAGATTGTTTTGAGTGGGGGTGAGTTATCACATCCCTAGTCTTCCCTTGTCTTGTGCTAGCTAAGTTGTGCATCATGTTTAAATTTGCATCAAAATGAAATGGGGAATATCAGAAACCCTAGCACCTCACTTGATTTAAACCAATTCAAATACTTGTGATTTTCAATGAATCCAAAATGCCCTTCAAAAATGTTCACTATTTCTGATAAATGTTGGCAACAACATATCAGGGGACATTTTATTTTTCACAACAGATATAGCATTTTAAAAATAACTCATAATGCTACTGAAATTGTTAAATAAAGCACTATAATTATGATAGTTGTCCAAAAATGCTGAAACTTTTTGTGGAGGTTTGAAATATTCAAACTACACTCCATAAAATATGTTGGTATTTTTGTGCTAGGTTTTTTGGCCAAACAAAAACAAAACAAATGTCAGAAAAACAGAAAACAAAAACAAATAGAAAAAGGAAAGAAAGAGAGAGCTAACCTGAGGCCCAGGGGCAGGCCGGCCCATCTGGGCCTTGCCAGTCGTCCCCTACCTCTGCCAGTAGGCAGAGGCGAAGGGAGGCACGGCGAGCGTGGCCAGGGCGCCACGCCTCCTGCCTGCCTGGCCTCCCCTGTTGCGCTGGCATGTTGGATAGGCGTGCCAGAGCCGTCCGCATCGCCTCCTCCATTCGCCCCCTCTACTCCTCCCCTTGCCTCTGCTTCGCCATGGCCACCGCAGCCGAGCGCTCCCCGCCGCCGTTTGCGTAGCTAGAGCCGCTCCCGAGCCTCCCCGTCCCCTCCACGAGCTCCGGCTTGTCGCCCCCGACCTCCTCGCCGAGCTGCTCGACACCAGACGCCTACAGTCGCTGCCCCAAGATCGTCTTCCACCTCGGGCCACCGAATCTCGCCGCCATCAAGCTGTCCCCGAGCTCGCTTCCATCGCCGCTGCAACTGATGTCTACTACACAACCTTCTTCTTGTAGACTCGTGTTGGGCCTCCAAGCGCAGAGTTTTGTAGGATAGTAGCAAATTTGCCGCAAGTGGATGACATAAGGTTTATCAATGCGTGGGAGGCGTAGGATGAAGATGGTCTCTCTCAAACAACTCTGCAACCAAATAACAAAGAGTCTCTTGTGTTCCCAACACACCCAATACAATGGTAAATTGTATAGGTACACTAGTTGGGCGAAGAGATGGTGATACAAGTGTAATATGGATGGTAGATATAGGTTTTTGTAATCTGAAAATATAAAAACAGCAAGGTAACTAAGTAACAAAAGTGAGCAAAAACGGTATTGCAATGCTTGAAAACAAGGCCTAGGGTTCATACTTTCACTAGTGTAAGTTCTCTCAACAATAATGACATAGTTGAATCATATGTAAATCCCTCACGTGCGACAAAGAGTTCATTCCAAAGTCACAAATAGCGGAGAACAAACGAAGAAATTATTGTAGGGTACGAAACCACCTCAAAGTTATCTTTTCCGATCAATCGTATGAGCTATCCCTATAAGTGTCAGGAACAGCCCTAGAGTTCGTACTAAAATAACACCTTAAGATACACATCAACCAAAACCCTAATTTCACCTAGATACTCCAATGTCACCACGAGTACCCATGGGCTTGATTATACGATATGCATCACACAATTTCAGATCCATCAAGTTCAATCCAACACAAAGAACTTCAAAGAGTGCCCCAAAGTTTCTACCGGAGAGTCAAGACGAAAACGTGTGCCAACCCCTATCCATAGATTCCCAAGGTCACGGAACCCGCAAGTTGATCACCAAAACATACATCAAGTGGATCAATAGAACATCCCATTGTCACCACGGATATCCCATCGCAAGACATGCATCAAGTGTTCTCAAATCCTTAGAAGACTCAATCCGATAAGAAAACTTCAAAGGGAAAACTCAATTCATCACAAGAAGATAGAGAGGGGAAAACTCCATATGATTCATCTATATTAATAAAGCTCGCGGTACATCAAGATTGTGCCATCTCAAGAACACGAGAGAGAGAGAGATCAAACACATAGCTACTGGTACATACCCTCAGCCCCGAGGGTGAACTACTCCCTCCTCGGCATGGAGACCGCCGGGTTGATGAAGATGGCCTCCGGCAGGGTGCCGCAACGGGCTCCCGATTGGCTTTTCGTGGCTACAGAGGCTTGCAGCAGCGGAACTCTAGATCTAGGTTTCTTTCTGGGGGTTACGGGATTTATAGGAGAACTTGGCATTGGAATCAAGTCAGGGGGACTCCCGAGGGACCCACAAGCCAGGGGGTGCGCCCTAGGGGGGGCGCCCCTAGGCTTGTGGCTGCCTCGGGACTCCTCTCCGGTATCTTTTTGCTCCAGTATTTTTTATATTTTCCAAAAATATTCTTCGTAAATTTTCAGCCCATTCGGAGAACTTCTATTTCTGCACAAAAAACCAACACCATGGTAGTTCTGCTGAAAACAGCGTCAGTCCGGGTTAGTTCTAAGAAAATCATACCAAAATCATATAAAATTATTTTAAACATGGCATGAATACTTCATAAATTATAGATACGTTGAAGACGTATCAGCAACCGCTGTGAGATTGCGGACCCATCCCCCCTCTCCTCGTAGTCGATTGCTAGCCGTAGCCTCGCTTTGCTCGAGCCCGAGAGCTCCTCGCCGCCGGCGATGGCACTGCCATAGCCACGACCGCAGAAGCTCGACCCTGAGAATGCAGGCGTGCTCAGATGAACTCCAGGAGCTCGTAGGTACCGTTAGTTTCACCCCTAACCGCTCGCAGGATATCTCATTGGGACCGTTCTTAGGAACTGAGTTCCGTGTTTGTGATCCAAGACTAGTTACTACCACACATTGAGCTCCGGGCACTCCAAGCTCTCTCGACTTATCAACCGCCTAGTCCTCGGTCTAGGTGTTGCAAGTAGTTTCTGGTGTTTGTAGCTATGCTGGAGGCCGTGCGTAGCGCTGACCTTAGGGGTGGGCTACGACGCGGTAGGCAGTGGCACGGTGTACCAACGGTCACCCAAATGGTGGGCTTGGGAACCCTGCGCACATCGTTTGGGGCTATAGCGGAAACTTCGGCCGGACTTCCGTGCGGGTTCAGTCTCAAATAGGTGATAGCCTAGATTAGGGTCTTGGGTGTTTGACGGTCATGGCCGACTCCCTCACAGGGCTTCCGCTTGAAGGTTGCCGAGGTGTTTTTTTTATGTGCACGCACTGATAAGTGGCGAGAGTGTGTGTGAAGAAGTACACCCCTGCAGGGTAATGAATCTGTTCGAATAGCCGCGTCCTCGGATATGGACTACTTGGAGAACTTATGTTGTTCATAGATAATCTAAAGGTTACTCATAAAAGACTCAAGACTAGTGTGAGTACCGTGGATGGCACTCTCGTAGGTGATGGTAGCAGATCCATGGTGGTGTATTGAAGTGGTGTTAGTGGACTCGTGTGCGCTATCTCAAAACTTGTTCACTGGTAGTCGTAGTATAGGCTAGCCAAGAGTCAAAGCTGGCTTGCTACATAAACCCCACTACTCCCCTGCATGAAACATGAGCATGAATAGCTTAGGTCTGCTTTAAAGGCTTCCTGAGTATGTTTGTACTCATGTTTGCTTAATAACGGTTGTAGATGAGAATATGGACCCATCTGGTGGGTTCTACCTAGACGTCGACGACGCCGAGTAGCTGGTATCCCAGCTACGATTGGATGCCCTGGGATGGACTGTAGATAGTCAGGCTTTATGCCTTTTTACCCAGATAGCTTTAAGCTTCCGCTTGGTTTGTATGAACTTGTTTGTATGACTTGAGTGTCGGGTCATGTGACCCCTACATGTATGAGCATATTATGCAAGGCTTTTCTGAGCCTTCTAAATAAATGTTGTGTTGTTGTATGGTTATGTTGTGATGCCATAGTTGTATCTATGCATATCAGACATGTCATGCGTACGTGTGACGTGTAACGGTATGTATGGGATTCGACACCTAGTTGTGTGCCTCAAGTAGTACTCTTTACGGGGAAATGCCTCTTTGTGCTTCCACTGAGCCTTGGGAGCTTGCTACTGCTCCGGGCACATTGATTGACTGGCATGTATCCTTGTTGCTGTTGTGTCTGTCCCTTCGGGGAAATGTCTCGCAGTGTAATGGAGTCCATGTAGCCTGATATGACTCGTCTAAGCGCAGTTGATGACATTTTTGTCCCACGGCGTAATGGAGTCCCTGTAGGTTGCTATGACTCGTCTACACACGCTGAGACCGACACCTGCATTGTTGGGTTACGTATGCCTGTCCCTGTACGGATGGGCCACTTGGGTTCTACGACAAGTCATGTTGACCCGGGTTCCTGGACATTTGAATGCTAGCAACATATTCATATTCGTGAGCCAAAAGGCGCAAACGGTCCCGGCCCAGGTAAGGCCACAGCCGTGGAGATAACCGTGCGTGAGGCCGCAAAGTAATGTGAAGTGTTACATGCTAGATTCTTATGGCTTAGGATCGGGGTCCCGACACCCACAACGACCAAATTTTAAAGGGGACAGGAGGTACAACTTATCCTGACTAAAGGTGGTATTCACCTGCAAAGCTCCTGGCGTGACGCAGAGGTGGGCTCGTCGATGACATCCCCCTGCCGAGCTCGTGGTCTTGGTCTTGTTGCACCAGAATGGAAACCTTTGGAGGGGGGGGGGTCCCTCGGGTACCCGCGTACGTCCTTGCCTCCCTACCACCAAAGAGGAAACTGCCCCCCCTGCACCTGCTGGCGCCCGCGTGCCTCGGTCGTTGTCGTGGTTTTATCAACCAGGCAGATGTCGTCTTAACATGACTTAGGTGTGAGGCCATCGCCGCTTGGTGGCGACTCAAAGGGTTTAAGCGAGAGAGAGACAGTCGGGTTTACCCAGGTTCGGCCCCTCCTATGGAGGTAATAGCCTACGTCCTGGTTTTTGTGTATTGGATGAATAGATCTCGATTACAAGGGTGCGGAAACGCTAACCTAGCTATCGAGAGGTTGTGACTTGAGTCTTTTTGACCTAGGGGCTTGCCTTTATATACAGGTCAAGCCCTAGGGTTTAAAACAGAGTCTGGGTCATATTGTGAGCCGTGATCTACTACATCTCTAACTTATCTTGCACCTTAAGGAAGCTTTAATCGGCATCCTTATCTTCATGGGCTTTATGCCATCGTCTTCTGGTATTGGGCCGCCCGGCGTCTTGGTCAGCCGCCACCTTACTTATCTTGTACTTGAGACACGACCTACTTAATCTTGGTTGCAGAGTCGTTGATAGGTTTAACCCGGCCCAGAATGTCGGGTTACACAGTAAAGTTATATCCCCGACATTAGGCCGCAGATTGACTTTGAATTCATTCATGTCAATAGATCCTTTCCTCCTTTGGCGACTCATCTTTGGAACGGTATCTTTTATGAACCTCATAGTGCCAGCTTGTTCTGTTCCCACACTTGTCATTTTCTTCGGCTCATAGTTGGTGTGACGTCAACGTCAATCTAGAATAATGATGACATCATAGTAAATATGGCTATATCCGTTTATCCCGAAAATCGAGGCGTTTTTGTTTCCCGAAATTTACTGTGTCCCCTCGATTGTAGCGCCTGTCATTTGCCCCTCCGGGCTTCCTCCCTTTAAATATTTACTGAAAAGCCCTGGATTTACTTTTCACCTCCTCTCTTCGCTTCTTCTTCTTCCTCGAGTCTGGAAGCTCCTCACGCCGCTGCCGCAACTTCCTTATCCTAGTGATCTTCCTCAAGATCGTCGTGGCACAGTTCTTCTTCATCAGCCAATCCTCCGTGCATTTGTTTTGCCACCAGCGACCGCTCAAGTAAGTGATCTTTCCTCTGACCTAGATCTATTATAGCACCTCGAGGTTCCTCGAGTTCTTCGGCAACTTTCATCAGTTCATCGTCATTGCTAGCTACGTGTGTAGATCCTGCGGTCATAATCACCAACGTAGAGCGGTAGAGTCACCAACTCCATTTTATGCACGACATGTCTTAATCCTTCCTGGCATTAGATAAACCATGTTGTCATCATTTCCTTGCTCCCCGTGCGAGGGCTAGCGAATATTCTCGCCTCTTTTTGAACTATTTTTAGATCCAAAATTGCTGCAACTTCCTGAGAAACTTGTTTGTCTCTACTTAGCAAAATTCCCAAGAACCTCTTATCTTAGCACAAGCTGCCCTTATTCCTTCCGGCTTGATAATAGAAAACCGTTGTATATTCAAGTCGGTGTATAAGCTAGTTCTTTTCCAGGCTTGACCTTTCACTGCAAATACTTTAGATCATTTTACTTGAAGCGTTTACTTAAGTCGCCCTCTTGTACTTTATCCAGGTGACTTAATATGTCGGAGTCAAAAGCCTGCAATTGGGTGGCGACTCAAGTTTCTGATGTTCACTTGAAGGATTATGAGGAACATGGGTTTCTGCCGCCTCAGAATGTGATGGCGAGTCATTCTTGGAGAGGAAATCCCACATCCCCAAGAGGGAGAAGTGGTGGTATTTTTGGATCACCATCAGAGGGGTTTTTCACCTCCCGGGTCAAAATTCTTCCGAGACATCTTGCATTTCTTTGGCCTTCATCCTCAATACCTTGCCCCTAACTCCATATCGAACCTCTGCCAGTTCCAAGTGTTTTGTGAGGTGTATCTCCAAACAGAGTGACGGGGTTATTACCCCCGGGTAGGCCAAAGCTGTGGGGTCCTTCCCCCGCTCGAAGAAAAAACAGTACCGCCGGCTGGGCCGCGCCCGGCTGGGCCGCGACCGTCTGGCGGGCTACCAGTTGCCTCAGGACCGTCTGGCGGGGAGCCGGCTGGCCCGCCACCGGCTCCCTCGGGGCCGGCTGGCGGGCAGCCGACACGTCCTTTGCCGGCTCGCCCGGGGCCGGCTGATCGAAGAACCGGCCGCCTGGCTGACGACCGGCTGCCTCCACACCGCCTCCTCCGCTGACCTTCGGACGGACCAGCTCCCGTCCCGTCTTTCTGCGCATCAGTACGGCGACAAGACAAGACCCCCGTTACCTGCCCCGGCGTGGACACAGTGGCCCCTGACACGCGGGCGCAGGGCCACAGTGACTGCTGACCTCGGCTGACCGCGTCAGGGCTTCCAACAGTGCCGGCACGCTCCAACCACTCCATTACCTGCTCCGGCATGGCTACAGTGCGGCCGGCCGTACTGCTGACCACGTCCGGTAGCCGCAAGACGACGCCCCAGCGGGCAACCCGTGCCGCGACATGACCGTCACGGGGACCCACCAAGCGGGCCATGCCGGCTCCTGACGGGACCCAACAGCCGGCGGGCCCTACCAGCGACAAGACCCCACAGCCGGCGGCCCCCACGGCCGGCTAGAGAGGCTGCCGGCTGGGGCCCCCCGAGACCTTTTATTCATATTGTAACCCGGGGGGTTGGCCTATAAAACCCCCCGGGCCTCCCCCATGCAACGGGGTCCCCGATCGACTCTTTACACTCACCACTCACACGTAGAGAGGCAGCAAGGGCAAGCTAGCTCTTTCTTCCTCCTCTATCCATACAGCTCGAGGAGCTCCATTGTAACCTTACCATTGTTTCAACTAGACCAAGCAGGACTAGGGGTGTTACCTCCCACGGAGGGCCCCGAACCTGGGTACATCGTGTGTCCACCACCGCTTGTGCCTAACCCCGCTCCCGGAGCCCGTCGGCGTCCTTCGGCCCCTCTCGATAAGCCACCCCATGGCATCTGCCGTGACAAAACCACGACAGTTGGCGCCCACCGTGGGGCCCTCCGCGGCGCCGGCCGAAGTCACGCTACGGGCGGGGCCCTTCACCGACTCCCCCGGCCGCCTCGCGTCCGGGCGGAACCGCATGCTCGTGGGGCTTGCTCCGGCAGGTCCTGCGGGCGACGCGGCCGGCATCTCCGTCGAGCGCCTCGGCCGCGACCTTGCGCTCGATGTCGCCGCGCTCGCTGGGTGGTTCAGCAAGCTGAGCCTCGCCTGCGAGCCGGCGGCTGACGAGTACCCTAGCTGGGTGCTCGACAGCACCGACCCGCCCTCGTCCGTGGGCGCGCTCACCACGGGCGAGGCTGTCGGCTCCCGCGCCTGCGTAGGAGTGATGGTCACCGCCTCCTCCACCACTTCGGGCCGTGTGCGGGCGGCCGAGGCCGAAGCGGCCGCCGCCCGCGCTGGTACCTCCGACCCGCTCGCCGCTACCCTCCGGGGTCTGGGCACTCCCATCGCCCAGACGGCGAACCCGGCCGCCGTCAGAACCGAACTGGAGGCGGCCCGCCGTCTGCTGTTCGAAGACGCCACCGCCCTCGCTGCCGAGCGGCGCCGGATGGAAGCCGCGCAGCAGGAATACAACTCCGCATATGGTCTCACCCCGGCTGGCCCCGAGCCCAGCCGACGTGGGGCTGTGCGGGAACGCGGCCGCGTGGTCGTGGAAATCCTCGGCGGCCGCCTTCCCGTCTACGACACCCCCGCGGCCAACCTGCGCGCCGCCAAGGTTGCCTACGAGGATGTGGCAACCTTGGAGGGCGAGGAGCGTGCCGCACGCGAGCGACACATCAAGGACCTCATCGACACCACCAACGCGAAACAGGTCGTCCTCACCCCCGGTGGGGCCGTTTCCGAACTTCCCCGGCCCGAGGGTGAGCGCGCTGGGGCTACGAACCGTCAGCCGGCTCAGCACTCCAGTACCCCTCATCCCTCCGGCCGGCGGAACGAGGGAAGCAACGCTCGGCGCACCCAAATGCGTGGGAACGAACAGCCGGCTGTAAACAGCTGGCGCAGCAACAATCCGGCTGGCAGCAACCGCCGGGACGAGGCTCCGGCTGGCGGTAGCCGGCGTAGCCGCAGGCACACTCCGCCCCCGCGGCAGGAACCGGCCCGGTCTATCCCGCCGGCCGTCCGCCCCGAACTCACGGCCCGGCTCGGGCCGCGGGTCCCCCACAGCGATAACGACGCCCGGCTTCGCCTCGACCGGCTGGCGCAGTCGGCCCTCCTCGAGGAGGAGGGCTCGATTGGCCCGGCCTGCTTCGGCCCTCGGATCCGCAACGAGCCGTTCCCGCCCGGCTTCACTCTTCCCTGCGACACCCCGAAGTACACCGGGCTGCCAAGCCGGAGGACTGGCTGATCGACTACACCACCGCCGTCGGCATCGCCAGGGGGAACAAGCGCGTAGCCGTCCGCTAGGCCCCCCTCATGCTGATCGGCTCGGCCCGCACCTGGCTAAACAGCCTAGCAGCCGGCAACATCAACACCTGGACGGACTTCGAAGAGGCGTTCGTCCGCAACTTCACCGGCACTTACAAGCGGCCGGGCCGGCCCCGCGAGCTGGCCATGCGCGTCCAGGAGCCGGAGGAACCCCTCCGCGACTATCTCACACGCTGGACCGAGCTTCGCAACTCCTGCGAGGGAGTACACGAGGTGCAAGCCATCCAGTACTTCATCGAGGGTTGCTACGATGGCACCCCCCTCAAGCACAAGCTCTTGTGCTCCGAGCCAACTTCCCTGGCGGACCTAATGTCCAAAGTGGACAAATACGCCACGGTCGATTCCTCGATGAGGATGAAGGCTAAGGCACCAGCCACGCCGGCTCCGCCTCCCGCCGCGCCGCGGGCGGCCGCCGACAACCGGCAGCAGAACAACAAACGCAAGGCCGACTAGCCGGATCCCCGCTACGGGAGCCGGCAGGTTGCCTCAATCGAGGAAGAGCAGCCGGCTGCCCAGGCTTCTAGCCAGCGTCAACGCACTGGCAAGGCAGCCTGGCAGCCTAAGCTCACGTTCGAGCAAATGCTCGACCTCCCCTGCAAGAACCATTCCGGTGCCAAGCCGGCCACGTACACGCTCCGGCAGTGCAGCTTCTCACAGCGATTGGCCCGGGGGGACGGCCTCCCGGATCCCCCCGTGCCGCCTGCCCGCGCACCGGCGCCGGCTCCGGCTCCCGCTCTGGCTCAGGCCCCGGCTCCGGCTCAGAACGACGGCCGGTTGCTCAACCAGTTCCCCGACCAAGACGGTTGCTACGTCGTCTTCACCAGTGAATAGACGGACAAGCACGCTCGGCGCCGGCTCTGCCGTGAGGTGAATGCCACCATGCCCGCGACTCCCCATTTCATGCACTGGTCCGAGAAGCTGGTCACCTGGAGCCGGGCTGACCACCCGGCCGTGATGCCGAGCCCTGGCAGCTATGCCCTCGTCCTCGATCCCACCATCGCCTCGGAGAGGCGCACGTGCCGCTTCTCACAGGTGTTGATCGATGGGGGCAGCAGCATCAACATCCTCTACCTTGACACAATGCTCAAATTGGGGCTCAAGGTGGAGGACCTACAATCAAGCTGGACCGTTTTCCACGGCATCGTGCCGGGAAAGTCCTGCACCCCCGTCGGCAAGATCAAGCTTGACGTCCTCTTCGGCGGCTCCAGCCACTTCCGCCGCGAACCGATCTGGTTCGAGGTAGTGGACCTCGACAGTCCCTACCACGCACTGCTGGGCCGGCCGGCTCTTGTCAAGTTCATGATGATCCCCCACTACGCCTACCTCAAGCTCAAGATGCCGGGCCCCAAGGGTATCATCACCATAGCCGGCGACTACAAGATATCAATCGCGTGCGCGCGGGACGGCAGCCGGCTGGCCGAGGCCCTGGAGATAGCGGAGGAGAAGCGGCAGCTCGACCAGCTGGTGGCCCTCGCCTCTGCCCAGCAGGCCGTGCCGGCTCCTCCATCCCAGTCGGTCGGCGAAGCCTCATTCCAGCCGTCCAAGGACACCCGGCAGGTGCCGCTTGACCCGGCTAACCCCACCCAGTGCATCACCATCGGCTCTCGCCTCGACAGCAAATAGGAAGGCGAGCTCGTCGACTTCCTCCGTGAGAATCGGGACATCTTTGCATGGTCTCCCAAGGACATGCCGGGTGTTCCGAGGAAGTTCGCCGAGCACAAACTTCATGTGCGACCGGACGCGAAGCCGGTCAAGCAACCCCTGCGCCGTTTCTCCGAGGAGAAGCGGCGTACTATAGGAGAAGAAATCACCCGGCTGCTCGCAGCCGGCTTCATCATGGAGGTGTTTCACCCAGACTGGCTGGCCAACCCAGTCCTGGTGCTGAAGAAGAACAAGACCTGGCGCATGTGTATCGACTACACAAGCCTAAACAAGGCGTGCCCCAAGGACCCGTTCGCCCTGCCGCGGATCGATCAAGTCATCGACTCCACGGCCGGCTGCGACCTGCTGTCCTTCCTGGACGCCTACTCCGGCTACCACCAGATCAAGCTGGACCCGGCCGACCGGCTCAAGACCTCCTTCATCACCCCCTTCGGGGCCTACTACTACATCACCATATCCTTCGGCCTGAAGAATGCAGGCGCTACCTTCCAGCGCTGCATGCAGAAGTGTCTCCTACCTCAGATAGGCAGGAACGTCCACGTCTACGTTGACGACATCGTCGTCAAGTCCAAGAAGCATTTCAGCCTCCTCGACGATCTCCGGGAGACATTCGCCAACTTGCGCGAATACAAGATCAAGCTCAACCCGGAGAAGTGTGTCTTCGGCGTCCCAGCCGGCCAACTCTTGGGTTTCTTTGTGTCCGCTCGCGGCATCGAAGCTAACCCCGAGAAAATCCGTGCAATTGAATGCATGCCCAAGCCGACCCGGCTCCGCGACGTCCAGAAGTTCACCGGCTGCCTCGCCTCCCACAGCCAGTTCATCAGCCGGCTGGGTGAGAAGGCCCTGCCCCTCTACGGGCTCCTGCGCAAGACAGCTCTGGTCGAGCCGGGCGGGGACCCCTCGAAGAAACTGGCCCTGTTCGACTGGTCCGACGAGGCGGACGAGGCGTTCCACGGCCTCAAGCGGGCTCTCACCAGCGCGCCCATCTTGGCCGTGCCGGCTGAGAAGGAGCCTTTGCTTGCCTACATCGCAGCAACCACGCGCGTCGTCAGCATCGTTCTGGTAGTGGAGCGGCCGGAGGAAGGCAAAGCACTGCCGACCCAGCGTCCCGTCTACTACCTCAGCGAGGTCCTCTCCGCCTCCAAGCAAAATTACCCCCACTACCAGAAGATGTGCTACGGCGTATACTTCGCCGCCCAGAAGGTCAAGCAATATTTCCAGGAGCATGTCATCACCATGGTCAGCACCGCGCCGCTGGGCGAAATCATGAGCGGCCGGGACGCCACTGGCCGGATCGCCAAGTGGACCATCGCCCTCGCCGACTACGAGATACGGTACGAACCTCGAACCGCTATCAAGTCCCAAGCGATGGCCGACTTCCTCGTCGACTGGGCCGAGACCCAGTTCGTGCCACCTCCCCCCGACTCCACGCATTGGCGCATGCACTTCGACGGCTCAAAGATGCGAGCCGGCCTGGGTGCCGGCATCGTCTTGTCTTCCCCCAGGGGAGATCAGCTCAAGTACTCGCTCCAGATTCACTTCGCCGCCTCCAACAATGTGGCCGAGTACGAGGTCCTTGTCCACGGCCTCCGGCTCGCCAAGGAGATCGGCATCCAGTGCATCATATGCTTCGGCGACTCCGACCTCGTGGTGCAGCAGGTCTCTGGCGAATGGGACGCCAGGGACGCCAACATGGCCAGCTATCGCTTCCTCGTCCAACAGCTCACCGGCTCCTTCGAGGGCTGTGAGTTCCATCACGTCCCCGCGCGGACAACGAGGCAGCCGATACGCTGGCGAAGATCGGCTCGACCCGGCAGGCCATCCCAGCCGGCGTCTCCCTCGAGCGGCTGCTAAAGCCTTCGATCAAGCCCTCTCCCGAATCAGAGTCCATCTTCGTGCCGGCTAACACAGCCGGCCCCTCGGCGGATCCGGCTGCCCAACCGGCCCTGTCGGCTGCGACAGCTTTGCCGGGTCCACCCCCGCCGGCTGCCCAGCCGGCGCCGCCCGTTCCGGCTGTCGAGCCGGACACTTCCGCAACGACCGGCCCTGAGCCCGTGGCCGTCGTGATGGCAATCAACGTTCCTCCCACCGCTTCACTCCCGGGGGGCTGGCGAGCCGGTCCCGATGGCTGGCGAGCCGGTCCCGGGGGCTGGTCTCCCGGGGGCTGGCGAGCCGGTCCCGGTGGCTGGCGAGCCGGTCCCGGGGGCTGGCAAGCCGGTCCCGGGGGCTGGTCTCCCGGGGGCTGCTGCCGACACCAACGTCTCGGCTCCCTCATGGGCCCAGCCCATCCTAGCGTTCCTCCTACGTGGCGAGCTCCCCTCCGACGAGGCCACTGCAAGGCAAATCCAACGCCGAGCCCCGGCATACGGCATCATCAACCACGAGCTGGTTCATCGCAGCACCACCGGCGTTTTCCAACGCTGCGTCAAGCCGGAGAAAGGGCAAGAAATCCTCCTCGACATCCACCAGGGCGAGTGCGGGCACCACGCCGCCTCCAGGTCCCTGGTGGCCAAGGCATTCCGTCACAGTTTTCTACTGGCCGACTGCTCTGGAGGCGGCCAAGAAGCTGGTTGACGAGTGCGAGGGCTGCCAGCGCTTCAGCACGCAGAGCCATCTACCAGCTTCAGCCCTCCAGACCATCCCCCTCTCGTGGCCCTTTGCGGTGTGGGGGCTGGACATGGTAGGACCTTTGAAGACCGCGCGAGGCGGCATGACACATTTGCTGGTAGCCATCGACAAATTCACCAAGTGGATCAAGGCCCGGCCTATCAAGAAGCTGGACGGCCCCACGGCCGTCCGGTTCGTCGAGGACATCACGGTCCGCTATGGCGTCACCCACAGCATGATCACCGACAATGGCACGAACTTCGCCAAGGGTGCGCTAGCGCGTTTCTGCTCCAAGTAGGGCATTCGGCTCGATTTGGCGTTTGTCGCCCACCCACAGTCAAACGGACAGGTCGAAAGGGCCAACGGCCTGATCCTGTCCGGCATCAAACCCTGGCTCGTGGCGCCACTGGTCAGGTCAGCCGGCTACTGGATCGAAGAGCTGTCGGCTGTCCTCTGGAGCCTCAGGACCACGCCCAACCGGTCGACCGGCTACACCCCGTTCTTTCTTGTGTATGGGTCCGAGGCAATCATCCCCACCGACATCGAGTTCGATTCGCCTCGGGTTACCCTGTACACAGAGAAAGACGCGAAGGAAGCGAGAGAAGACGGCGTCGACCTCCTCGAGGAGTCCCGCGAGCTAGCCCTGAGCCGGACAGCCATCCACCAGCAGAAGGTCCGGCACTACCACAGCAAGCGGATCCGGCCACTCTCCTTCCGCGAAGGGGACTTGGTGCTCAGACGGATCCAGCGAACTGCCGGTCAGCACAAGCTGTCCTCCCCATGGGAGGGCCCGTTCATCGTCAGCAGGGCGCTGCACAACAACGCGTAGTATCTAATAGACGCCCAGAAGCCGCACAAGCGCAAGAGAGATGCCTCTAGCGAGGAGACCGAGCGCCCGTGGAACGCGGCGCTCCTCCGTCTGTTTTACTGCTGAAAACCAGTGTATGTACATATCCTCCCCTTTTGGGCTTATGAATGCAATGGGGGCCCCAAGCCGGCACTTGTGGCACGCCCCTTTTCAATCCTTCCAAAGGTTTCTCATTATTTAAGAGCGCGTCACCCGGGTCCGGCTCCCTGGCCTGGGGGCTCGTCGGCTCCCCTCCGAGGCGGACAAACAATGTGAGCAAGCAACCCTTCGCTACCCTACCCCCCAACCAGCCACGGACCGGCTCCCAGTTGTCCGGCTGACGGGACCACGGGGTACGAAGGAACTTCTGACACCAAGCTCAGCCAACGAGTGGCAGCCGGACTATGTTATTTCGAGCAACCGGCCACTGCCGGCTCAACCTAGCCCTAGCCAGTTGACTCTAAGAGCCCGCTTGTTTTCCCAAGGGTGATGCCTCGTCCCTGTCCCAGACCGGCTCCCGGCTGGCTGGCAGGCGGGGCAGAAGCCGGAAGGAACCCCGGCATACGACACAAATCAAAAGGCAAAAGGCGAAAGAGGAGCCGGCACGCGCAAACTTTAAAAAAAAACTGCATAAGTTAAAACGATAAACGGCCATAGGCCAAAGGTTCATTACAGCCGGAGGTTCATTACAATAACACACCCCCAGTGGGTGGAAAAGTGTCTTAAACACAATATTGCAGCCTGAGACAGAAACAGGTAAAAAGCGGGATGGCTGAGGCCACCGGCGCGTCGTCAGCCGGCTCGATGGTCCGCCCAGAAGAAGTTGCGGCCTTCGGGTCCGCCTTCGTGGTTTCCGTGGCGCCGGTACCACCGTCGGTGCTGGCGGCGGTGCTCTCGTCGGCGATCTCATCGTCCTCTGGGCCTTGGGGGTTGCCGAAGGAGTCCTCAGTGACCGGCTCGCCGTCCTCGCCAAGCGCCGGCAGAAGCACGTCCGGGTCAACATATGAGGCAAGCTCGTTGGCCCGACGGACAAGGGCACCCTCACGGGCCGCCCGCTCCGCCTCCGGGACGTCACACATCGTGGCCAGCCGGTCCAAGTTGACACCGGCATAACACGACGTGACGAACCGGAGCGCCATCTGCGCGCTGGCTCGAGCCGCCGACGCCTTCCAGACCTCGAGCCGGTCCTTGGCGTTCTCCAGCCACAGCGCTACCCAGCTCTCCGGGGCCCCACGACCCGGCCACAAGCCGGCGATCACCTCCTTGCCGGCTGTCTTCAGCCGCTCCACGCTGCGCTGGAGGAAGATCAGCCGGTTCTCCAAGGCCAACGCAATCTCGTCCACGTCCCATCCGGCGTCCTCCTCGCGCTCTCGCCCGCGCCGCTGCTGACCCTCCCGGTGGGTCGCCACGGCTCGCTCGGCATAGCGCTGGGTGTCCGGGAACCGCTCTGAAAGAAGAGAGGGTGGAATCAGAAAACACCTCAAGGGCAAGAAAAACGCGGACGGCTGAGAAGATCCGGACTTATGCTGGAAGGCGTCGTCCATCTCGATGGCGAATTGCAGTGCCGCCTCCTTCTCGCTTGGCAATGCCTCCTCCGCCTGGGCAAGGGCGGCTCCGCGCGCCTCAAGCGTCTTCTCGAGGTGGGTCACCTTGACCTCGAGGGCGGCTTTCTCTTGGGCGGCTTCAGCCGCCTACTTGACGGCGTTCTCCTTGGCCGCCACCTCCCGCTGCAGCTCCTCCCGCAGACGCTCTTGGTCCGCCTGCTCGTCCACCAGCAGGACGGCCAGCTGGTCTCGCTCCGAGGTGATCTCCCGGACCTTCTGCGTCAGACGGTCCCGCTCGGAGGCCACCTCGTCCCTCTTCTCCCGGATGGTGGCCAGGGCGTCCAGGTCCCCTGCAGAGGCAAACAACTACGATCAGCAAAACGCACAAGACCCGCGCCGGCTGCTGAGCAACCGGCCCGGCTCTCGGGGGCTACACCCAGTGGGTGCGCTAGCGCGCCCCCACTGGACCCGACGTACCTTGCGCCTTCTTCAACTCCTCCTCCAGCCGGTAATAACCACGCTTGCCGCGGTTGTGGAAAGCGACCGCCTCGTCAAAAAGCTCCCGCCGCCTGGAGTTCCCCGCCTGCTCCAAGAAACCAGTCAAGAAAATGCAAAGGAAGATCCGGCCCGGCTGCCTCGCAGCTGGTCAGCCGGCCCGCATCTCGGGGGCTACACCCAGTGGGTGCGCTCGCGCGCCCCCACTGGAAATTCAACGAAGACCAAGAAGGTTTACCTCTGCGCGCTGCAGGGCGCTGTCGGCCGCTTCGGCAAATTTGGCCAGCTCCTCGCGGCACCGCGCCAGGACGCTGCCCGGCTCGTCGAGCGCCGAGCCCGGGCCACCAACCGGCGGAGGCAGGGCGGCTGGGACGCGGGCCAGCGCCTCCCAGTCCTTGACCACCTCCAGCATGGTCCTTCCGGACCGGGTCCCCCCACCGCTCGCTCCGTCATCCGCCGCGTCGCTGGCTGCCCGGGGGCGGTCGCTGACCACAAAGGCCCAGGAATCAGTTCCCGGCTGCCCCACATCCAGCGTCGCTGCCCCCGCTCCCGTCCGGCTCGGCGGGACGGTCGCGGCAGCCGGCGTTCCCGTCTCCGCGGCCGGCACCTCCGGCGCTGCCTCCTGCACCGTCTCCGGCGCCGTCGCCTGCGGCACCTCCGGCGCCACCTCCTGCGCCGTCTCCGGCGCCACCGCCTGCGACACCTCCGGCGCCGCCTCCTCCGCTGCCTCCGGCGCGGCCGAGGCCCCCGGCACGACGACCGCGGGCGGCGTCACCACCACCTCCGCCTGCCGGGGCCTCTATGGCGCCGGCTCGCGGTTTGCTCCCCCCGGCCGGGACACTTCCGCCCCGGTCGCAGTCACGACCGCCTCCGCGGCCGGCCTCCGCGGCTCGCTCGACGAAGGTCTCGACTTGCGAGCCGATTCCGCCGCCGAATCCGACGCTCGCGCAGGGTCCGCGGACCACCTCCCCCTCCCGCCGCTCGAAGCCCCAGAGTGCGCGGTCCCGCCCTGGACTCCTGACTTCGAGGCTCGCAGCTCTGCCTGCCTCCTCCTCTCCTCCCGCTGCGTGGCCGCGTGCTCCAGGGCCAGCTGGCTGGCGGGCTCCACCGGGCTGGCTGTCGACTCCACATCGTGGAGCTTGGTGGGGTCCCTAGAACGAGCAGACGCTCAGCCGCCTGCCGGCGTGAAACTAACTAAGAGAAACACCTCCAAGAATCAAAGTACTTACCCGGTAACGACGGGAAGGACCCGCTTGGCCCGCGCCGGCGGCTTCGCCGTGACCGCCTTCACCCGCTTGCGAGCCGGCGGTTGGGCCGCCGGCTCCTCCTGAGCCGGCCTCTTCTCCCTACGGGAAGACCCGGCCGCCCGGCTGCGCGACGGCCGCTCCTCGCTCTACCCGCGCGGGCTCCTCTGAACTGCGGGGGGAGGCGCATCCAGGACCCGGACATCATCATCATCATAATAGCTCCAATCTTTGATCGTTGGGCCGGAGGGGTACTCACCGGCCGGTCGGGACCCGCCGGCTCCCAGGTCGCCCCCCGCCTTGGCCTCTCCCGAGGAGTCGATCCCCTCTTCGACGCCGCCCCCCGGCTCGACGTCCTCCGCGTCGGACTCGGCGCGCTCCTCCTCGAATAACTGGGGGTGCGGGCCATCTGGCGTATTCTGTCGCACGGAGCGCTGCGGTCACCATGGAATGTGAGTCGGGGGGAGGCCAGCCAAAACACAACGGGGGGAGAGAATTACCGTGGCTAGGTGTACCAGGGGCGCCGGGTCGTGCCGGTTGTACGGAGGCTTGCCGAACCTGCAGGTCCCCGGCTTCAACTTGAAGTTGGTGATGGGGTTCACCCGCTTCGCCACCTGGGACGGTGTCCGTTCGATGGTGGACAGCCGGCAGGGGTCCCGCCGGCCCGACATGTCGCAGATCCGGTGTGGCCTCCGCTGCAGAGGCAGCACCCGGCGGTCGATGAAGGCGGCCACCAGATCAGCCGCGACCAGTCCCTCCCCGGCTCTCATGGTCTTGAGCCGGGCCAGCTCCGCGTGGACGTTGACGAACGGCCTGTCGCCCGTCCAGTTGAGCCCGGACGACGGGGCGTCGACGAAGGCCGGCAGCGTGATGTAGTTCCGCGCCGGGTCGACGTTCTTCACGTGGAAGAACGTCCGGTGCCACCCCTTGATGGATTCGACGAGGGTGAGCTTGGGGAACAAAGGACCCCGGACGCATATCACTACGCCCCCGCAGGCGTACGGCCCGTCGGCGTTCCTCAAGGTCTTGAGGTAGAAAAGCTTCCTCCAAAGCTCCACGAAGGGGAGGAGGGCGAGGTAGCCCTCGCAGAGCATCACGAAGCTCGAGAGCTGGAGGACGGCGTTGGGGCCTAGATGGTGCGGCTGGAGATCGAACGTGTCCATGATGTAGCGGCAGAACGGGCTCACCGGCAAACCAAAGCCGCGTGAGAAATGTCAAGCGAAGACCAGGAACTCCCCCTCCTGGGGGTCAGGCGCCACCTCGCCGCCCGGCGGACGGGCGGCGACGCGGTCCTCCGACGGTAGCATCCGGGCACTGCGGAGGCGCTCGTTGTCTTCCTCGGTGATGAACGACCCATCCCAGCTGCCGGAGGGCCTGCCTGCCATCTCCGCGGCGATCGAGCGCAAGAAAGAAGGTGGGCGGCGCTGCAGCGGCGAGCGTGCGGAGCTGCGGCGCGAGGCGAGCGCGAGGCGAGTGCAGAAGGCGAAGAAGAAGAGGACGAGGGGTGCGAGGAGAACGTAACCGCCTCCGCCCCTCACCCTTCCCCTTTTAATAAGGGGGCGACGCCCGGGGGAGGCGGGGATTAACTGCGCCCACTCCCCCGGGATACCCGCGTGATCGTGGGTGCCTCGGGTCGCGGCCGCTGCGATCTGGGCACAAAGGATCCCGGCCTGCGGCCCGAGGCCTACTCGGCTACGCCCGTGGTCTGGCGGGCTAGGCCCAGGGCGACGTCCCGTCTGCCCACGCGTGCGGTCCCCATGGCATCATTACGCCCTGCGTGGCGCGCCACGGGCCGGCGCGAGGCAGGGGGCGGCGCGGCGGAGCCCGAGGCGTCGGGGGCGGCCACCGCCTCGCCCGGCCGTTCTGCTCCGCGCGGGAGTAGGCACCGCCTGGAGGAAGCCGCCGGCTCCCCCTCGTCCGGCAGATGTGGGACCCCGCCGGATTCGAGGACTACTGACGGGGTTATTACCCCCGGGTAGGCCAAAGCTGTGGGGTCCTTCCCCCGCTCGAAGAAAAAATAGTACCGCCGGCTGGGCCGCGACCGGCTGGCGGGCCACCAGTTGCCTCAGGACCGGCTGGCGGGGAGCCGGCTAGCCCGCCACTGGCTCCCTCGGGGCCGGCTGGTGGGCAGCCGGCACGTCCTTTGCCGGCTCGCTCGGGGCCGGCTGATCGAAGAACCGGCCGCCTGGATGACGACCGGCTGCCTCCACGCCGCCTCCTCCACTGACCTTCGGACGGACCAGCTCCCGTCCCGTCTTTCTGTGCATCAGTACGGCGACAAGACGAGACCCCCGTTACCTGCCCCGGCGTGGCCACAGAGGCCCCTGACACGCGGGCGTAGGGCCACAGTGACTGCTGACCTCGGCTGACCGCGTCAGGGCTTCCAACAGTGCCGGCACGCTCCAACCACTCCATTACCTGCTCCGGCATGGCTACAGTGCGGCCGGCCGTACTGCTGACCACGTCCGGTAGCCGCAAGACGACGCCCCAGCGGGCAACCCATGCCGCGACATGACCGCACGGGGACCCACCAAGGGGGCCCCGCCGGCTCCTGACGGGACCCAACAGCCGGCGGGCCCTACCAGCGACAAGACCCCATAGCCGGCGGCCCCCACGGCCGGCTAGAGAGGCTGCCGGCTGGGGCCCCCCGAGACCTTTTATTCATATTGTAACCCGGGGTGTTGGCCTATAAAACCCCCCGGGCCTCCCCCATGCAACGGGGTCCCCGATCGACTCTTTACACTCACCACTCACACGTAGAGAGGCAGCAAGGGCAAGCTAGCTCTTTCTTCCTCCTCTATCCATACAGCTCGAGGAGCTCCATTGTAACCTTACCATTGTTTCAACTAGACCAAGCAGGACTAGGGGTGTTACCTCCCACGGAGGGCCCCGAACCTGGGTACAACGTGTGTCCGCCACCGCTTGTGCCTAACCCCGCTCCCGGAGCCCGTCGGCATCCTTCGGCCCCTCTCGATAAGCCACCCCATGGCATCTACCGTGACAAAACCACGACACAGAGCCCACCATCTCCCTCTTCAGGGAGTTCTTCTATTTGAACCGACAAACAGAGTGCGCAGATGATCTCGGCTTAGAACTTGGCGAGGTTTCAATTCAAAGGCGGAAGGACGTCCTCTTCCCTGTTGCCACTTTACCAAGCCACCCTAAAGGGTGGAACAAGACTTAGTTTTACTGTCGAAACACTACTCCTGCCAAGGAAAATCCTTTGCCGGGTTATAGGCCCAACCGCCTTCCCATGGATCTTGAGCTTCCGGGTTGGGCTCCTCCAGAAGAGCGCTCCCAACATGCCCATGTTTATCCAAAGTTGAGGGCTCTCCTAGCCAATGGGTTGACGGGGGTTGATTTTACCCGGTGTTGGGTATCCTGGAGGATTCTTCCATTAAGCCTGCATAGTGGCTTAATGTGCACCGATTCTGGCGACTTGAACGATCCTCTATGGTATAGCAACTTTTCCTTGGAGGCCGATGAGATAAACCGGATGGTGAAGAAACTGCTGGGTGAAAACTAGGAGACTTGTAGCAAAGACGGGTTGAAACCCTTCTATGCCCTCAACCCGGCTCCTCCGGTATAAAACCTTTTAAGATATTGACCCGGTTTTTTTGAACGCACTTTGAGCCTTTGCTTTCCTAGTCCGAGTGTTTGATTTCGCAGGCCACCTCTTCTTTTTGGAATCAGAAACGCCTCAAGGCCACGGCTAACAAGTCCAAAGCCGCCCCGACCAAGAAGAAAAGTAAGGCGGCTGCAGAAGGACCGTCTCATATGGACGAAACAGCCGCCACTAATACCCAATCAGAGGTAAAATTAACCTTTCGCTTATATTTCCTTGAATTTATCTGACGCATTTTCCTTCTTAGGGTGATATTGAAACAAGCCGTGCAGGCGATGTTGAGGTAATTTCCATATCTTCCGACTCAGATCCTCCGCCTCCGTTGAAAACAAGGCGGGTTATTCGGAAGGTAAAATTTTCTCACCCGGACGCTCATCTGGATCCTTGCCTTATTTTGAAGAAAACCCAGCACCAGTCTAGGCGTCAAACCCGAAGTGGGAGTGGCGATCTTGTTGAAGGTGTACCCGATAAATCAGTCGTGAGGAAGCGATCAGCTAAGGTACTTAATATTCCAAACTTTCCAAAGAAAATTCTGGTTTGATGTGTCAATGTTTTGACTCCTATGCCTTGGTTAATCAGGAGACGCCACCTTTGTTGGATGACTCGACTGCATCCAAGCTGGCGCCCTTTGTCATCAATCAAGGGTAACTTCCTCATCAATTCATCCATTTGAGTAAGCTATTGGTTTTTCCATTTTTCATATCATACTTTTGTAACTTGGCAGGGCCAAAGCAAAGAAGAGGAAGACTGGCGGGTCTTCTGTTAACCCGGAGGTCCCTGAGTCGTAGCTTCCTAAGCCGGCGGCTCATGAAATCCATGCTAATCATCCTGAAGACCCTCAGGATATCCAAAACAATTTACCCCCTCCAACTGAACCAAATAATATTGATGTCGCAACTATTGAAGCTACCTCAGCGGTTAACCCTGACCCGCCCAATCCTTCAGTGACAAACACAAACAATCCTGAAGTTATTATTACTGGGACGGGTTATACTGCTCCTGAGACTTCCAGTGTATTAACAAAGGTTGTTGCTAAGGATGAAGCGGTACTGCAAGAAAAAGGGAATGCCAAGTTGGAGCTTCGAAATTATGAGAGCTTTAGTGTCGAAGATCTTCATGCTACCTACTTAGACCGCCTGGCAACAAGCTGTGAGATGGAAATCGTCCTAGTTAGCATGATGAAAAATAAATATGAGGTATGTTCTCTTTTTCATACTCTCATCATATATCCTTTTGTAGCGCCAAGGCCCATCTTTGTCTTTCTAAGATAAGCTGGGTCTTGCAAATGTTAGGTTGCCTCAGCCTGTAGCCCCCAAGGGCCGGCTCATCTCCTTGAGATTAGTCGGGTCTTTTAGGAAGAACTGTCGAACTGCAGCCCCCAAGGGCCGGCTCATCTCCTTGAGATGAGTCGGGTCTTTTCGGAAGAACTGTCGACCCGTAGCCCCCAAGGGCCGGCTCATCTCCTTGAGATGAGTCGGGTCTTTTAGGGAGAACTGTCGACCTGTAGCCCCCAAGGGTCGGCTCATCTCCTTGAGATGGGTTGGGTCTTCTTGTAATAACATTGAAGAACTTTGGACCTGTGGCCTCCAAGGGCCGGCTGATCTCCTTGTGATGAGTCGGGTCTTCGTCTCATCTTCCATGTTAAAAGAGCTGAGATACAATAGCCGCCAAGTGCGAAATATATTGATTTGCAATTTGTTTGGGACTTGATGTAAACTTCATTCATGATGCAGGAAGCTCTGAAGAGAGTAGAATCCAGCGCGGCTAATTTGAAAAAAGACCTGGAAAAAAGGCAGACTTCCCAGGCAGAAATTGAAGAAAAACTTTGCCTTTCTTTGATTGAGCTAGAAAACACCAAGGTGGGCTTCTTAATAGAGAAGAAAGCCTATGAAGATGAAAAGAAGGCTTTGGTTAAGCATGCAGAGGATGCTGAGGGCCGGCTCAAGCCCATTACCGAGGAATTGTCCGGGTTAAAATGACATATTGCCCAGATGGCCCAAGATGTTTTTGGTAAGTATATATATATCCTACTGTCTTCTTTGGAATATAGATAGAATGTGCCTGCCAACTTATACATTGATTCTATTTTGCAGGTCCCCAGACTAGCAGCTTTTATGATAACAGTCTGATCATGCTCAAGGCCGTTTATTCTCTGACGAAGTGGCTCTATAGAGGGAGTCATCTCGCAATTAAGGCAACATTGGGGGATAAGCAACCCTTAAAGTACATCAAGAATGTGTTGGAAAATCTCTCCATCATCCCTCAGCATATTCTAGAGCTAAAGAGATCAGCCACCCGATCGGGCGCAATATATGCATTGAGCCGTGCTCTGGCTTACAGAGAAGAGCTTGACCCGGACGAGCTGGCAATGGGCTTTACTGAATTTAAAAATGACGGGTCAGAATTCTCCCAGGAAGATTACGCGGCTTGTGTCAAGGACGCTCAGATTCTGTCGACTCAGCTGGTCTCCGAGATGAAGCTGAGGAGCTACCAGGCGGCTTATGTTGCCAACCATACTCAGATTCCACCACCTGATCTGATAACAAAAAATCTGGCTCCTCAACGGCACGAGCACGTTTTTGCCCCTGAACTTGACCCGTCTTCAATTCTTGACGACGAGGCTGTGTTCCAGTCTTTAACTCATTGCAACTAGGATGCAGACAATCTTCAGATTCAGGAGCCAGAAGACCAGTCGATGGATAACCCGGAGGTGTCTCATGCGCAAGATTAGCTGCCACTGACCCGGATCATGTGGTCGGTGATTTGACCTTCCTAAACTGTTACCTTGTCAACTTAAGCCCCCATGTATGGGCAGAAAAATAGTTTGTGGCCTCCTTAAGCCTGTAATAGGGATAGTTTGAACACTGTTGTCGTGCCATCGTGCACGTTTTGCACCTTTGATGCTAGATACTTTATTTGATGTTTCCTCATCCCGTCCATGCAATTCTTCCATTGACGGGTCTTTTGATAACACATAACCGGGCAAAATGACCCGACCTTTAATTTCAATAACCTATTCCTCTTTCAACAATGTTGAATTTGTAGGATAGCTTGTCGATTGGCTGCTCATGCATATTCAATCATTTAACCCGGTCTTTGAAGCATGGGCCGGTAATAATTTTGGACCTCAAACTTGCTGTAATAAACAATCCAAATAAACAATATGGATAAGCCGATTCAACGAGTCTTGGCTAAAATTGATGTCCAAGCTTGAGGTCCTTTGTTAGCCTCTTCAAGCAATAACATAATTTGTTGCTGTCATGCAGCCGATAACCCAGTTATTTCATACAAAAATTGGTAAAAACAGGGTCGTGCCCAAAATGTGGTGTGATGAGTTTCATCACATAGTATTCATGTTGGGAATTATTTCCCGAAGGTTAGAAATATAAGGTAGCCCCCTTTGAAGGCACCTTTTGTGGTCATCGCCTTAATGCAAAGGACGTATGATTATAATGCCGGCTTTCGAGACTTGACAGAAAAAGACCAACTTTCGAGGCTCGGGTCCTGCTTCAATGAAGCAGGTATGATAACCCATGGTTTATCCTAGCTTTCCGTGTGCCCGCTCTCACATGACTCAAGCCGATGTTTTAACCTTCACAAGTTCAGGGTCCAAAAAAGGATTGACTCGTCCAGAGTTCACGGGGTCATCTGATTGGAGTCGCATCGAGCACACAGGCAGGTTTAACCATATATGGCGTTTATTTTTCCGGGTCAAGAGGGTGAGAAAGCTAAGCCCGATGGGTTGGAAGCCCCCAAATGCCCTTGATAAGGTGGCATTGATATGCTAGGTCACAAGGGTGAGAAAGCTAGACTAGATGAGTCGGAAGCCCCCAAGCGCCCTTCGTTTCAGAAAATAAAGACTCAAACTCATCTTGCAAGTTGAAATGACAAAATACGCCGGCTTTATTCATACTTGAAACATAAAGAAGTATATACATAAGTTTGCAAGGGGGGAAGAAATTACATAAAAAGAGCCGGCGGAGCTAGGTTTTGATAAAGCCACTGGTATCCCAGGGCCGACTTATTTCCCTTCTTGGAGACATAAGATTTCTTCTCTGTTATTCTCCAGAATTATAAATTTCATCCAGGGATTCAAGGGCTAGGTATACTGACCATTATTCAACTGCTTGGGATTACTTTGAAATCCTCCTTGGTTATTATGTTGATTGCCCTGGCTAGGATGTTGCCCATTGCCATGATTTCCTTGATGTTGAAAACCAGGTCTTGGGCCACCTTGTGACCCGCCAGGTCCATGTTGACCCGGATGTCCTCCACCATTGCCTCCTGAGTTATTCTAGAAAGCCTGGCTACGGAACTCTTGCATGATATAACAATTCTCCCAAGAGTGGCTAGCCGGCTTATCTTGGGTGCTATGTTTAGGACAAGGTGCTTTAAGCGCCTCCTCATAATTGCGAGGTTTATTCCCAATGTAAGCTCCTCCGGGTCGACCATTCCGGCGCTGGTTCTTGAAACCTGTATTGGTGTTGGCCACAAAGTCTGACCCGCCATCCGGTTACTTCGTTTATTTTGAGCCCCCTGGTTGCCTCCTAGACCGTGCTGACCTTTCCCTCCTTCAGCTTTTTTGCCTTTGGTGGTCTTGTCCTCGCCTGAGTCGGGATCCTTCGTGCTATCTGACTCGGCATACCTGGTGAGGACGTCCATCAAGTCGCCCATGTCTTGCACCTTCCGCTTGAGCCGCCCGAGCTTCAGAACCACAGGCTGGAAATGACAGTTCTTTTCCAATATTAGGACTCCCTGAGCCGCCATGATGCTGTCCGACAAGTGGATGATTTCCGCGACCCGGCGAGTCCAGTGGTGAGCTGACTCGTCTACTCGTTGAATGCAACACTGTAGATCTACTATCATCATAGGCTTCTTGCAAGTTCCTTGGAAATTCTTGATGAATCGCCCTTTCAGCTCAGTCCATGAGTTGATGGAGTTAGGCAGCAAGTTTTTCAACCATGTCCGAGCCGGTCCTTCCAACATCATGGTTAAGTAGTTAGCACACACCGCATCGCTGACATCCAGCATGTCCATCGCCAACTCGTAACTCTCGATCCAAGACGTTGGCTCAAGATCTGTCGTGTAGTTTGGCACCTTTCGAGGCCCCTTAAAATCTTTGGGCATGCACTCTGCGCGGAGCGCTGGAGATAAACATGGGATACCAATCATCCTACTATTGGACCCAGCCCCCAAACTTGCCGGTTGAGTGTGAAGCTGCTGGATCGCCCATGCTGCTGCCTCTGCTTCTGCCTGTCGCGCACCTCTCGTAGCGTCAACAACCACCTGGGCGTCTGATGGCAAGGGACAAGTCGGAGAGACTTGACGTTGCTGTCTTCGCCCACTGCTAGAGACGTCTGGGGACTCCACATGGCGGCCCTTGCTAGCATACGGAGTGGAATGCATACGGTCCCAACGATACGAATACTGTGCCTGTTGTACCACAGCAGTCTTCAGCATCTCGATGGCGTTCCTAGCTTCAACCTCAAGTGGAGAGTTTCCATTAATGGGCAATGCTTCCAAATTTCGGGTTGCAGCCAACATGTTCTCAACATGATTAAAAAAGTGGCCCCGTGGCGTGTGAAATCGCTGAGGGGGAGATTGAACCGGCGGGGACTGAGCCGGTTCCTTTGGCCGATTCCTGGGTTGCTGAACAGTCCTTGGTGTCTGTTGTGGGTTGTTAAAAAGTTGTTGAGGCTCAAGGTTCGGGGGGAGTCCACGATGGCGTCTTCTCTCGTAAACTGCCACCGATGCTTCTCTATGAACCGCTAACTGCCAGGCGTCAGCCTTAAGGCGTTCCGTCTCTTGATGTATGCGAGCCTGCAGATCTGCCATCCGTGCGTTTTCAGCATCTATCTCCTTCTGTACCTCAATTATTTGAGTACGCAATTTGGTTAGCTCCACATTGCGCTCTTCCTGGTTTTCTGTAGTGACCGGGGTATCCACGAGTTTTGCCATCTCGGCCATAAGATCAGCCATAGCCTGAGCCGGCGTTTTGGTTGACCCACCAGAACCTCCAGCCGCGTACGGATCTGGAACCACTGTAGCCCCGGCCATGTAGACGACAATTTGGCGAGGTGACTCATTGCTTTCCTCAGGGGTTTCGGTCTCCAACGAGCCCCCAAGTCCGCCCTCATAAAGGGGGCAGATTGACTCTGTATCTCCCATAGATGACGTGCCGTCTGAATTGATGAGGACGTCGCCGTTGGAGGCTGGCTCATCCGAAAGGCTGACCCCTTGTGTGAAGCCAATGAATACACGACGAAGATTGTCCTGACATTGATTGGATCGGGCGCTCCGAGCCGGCTCGTCGATGTTGATGTAGATGTCCGACTTGGAAGTTTCTAACCCAATCTCTCCCGTGGGATCTCATGACCTACGTCCAATCGGGTCATCATTGACGCCCCAAACCAGTTCGTAGATCCTGTCATGGCAGCTCTTGATCATCTGGTTCACCGCAAACTTCCCGAATCCTGACTAGATCCCCTTCGAAAACTCAACTCCACCGGGTGAGGGCCCCACGGTGGGCGCCAACTGTCGTGGTTTTATCAACCCGGCAGATGTCCTCTTAACAGGACTTAGGTGTGAGGCCATCGCCGCTTGGTGGTGACTCGACGGGTTTAAGCGAGAGAGAGAGTCAGGTTTACCTAGGTTCGGCCCCTCCTATGGATGTAATAGCCTATGTCCTGCTTTTTGTGTATTAGATGAATAGATCTCGATTACAAGGGTGCGGAAACGCTAACCTGGCTATCGAGAGGTTGTGACTTGAGTCTTATTGGCCTAGGGGCCTGCCTTTATATACAGGTCAAGCCCTAGGGTTTACAACAGAGTCCGGGTCATATTGTGACCCGTGATCTACTACATCTCTAACTTATCTTGCACCTTAAGGAAGCTTTAACCGGCATCCTTAGCTCCATGGGCATTAAGCCGCCATCTTCTGGTATTGGGCCACCCGGCGTCTTGGTCAGCCGCCACCTTACTTATCTTGTACTTGAGACACGGCCCACTTAATCTTGGTTGCAGAGTCGTTGATAGGTTTAACCCGGCCCAGTATGGCGGGTTACACTATAAAGTTATATCCCCGACAGTCGTCATGGCTCACGTCACCGCAGCCTCCTGAGGACGAGCACTTCATAGGAATCTCCACTCCTCGGGAGGCAACCTGGGGAGGCCGCTCCCCTGGAGGTCTTGGAGTTGTTCTCCTCGTGAGGCCGGGGCCCTCACGAGGGTCTTGTCTTGTGGGGTTCATCACCAGGCCGTACCAGGCCGTCGTGGTGGGCCACGCGCTGGTCAGCAGGTAGACAGGTCTGGATACCCCCGTTCCCAGAACGCCGACAACCCTGTTGGGCCAGGTCAATGTATTGACGGCTCTGTAATCGAACTCAAGATGGGCCGCGCCATGAAGACAAGGCGAACAAGGCGGTTGCCGATTAAGTCTCTGGGCGGCCCAACACCTGAAGATGGCGACTCATGACCCACAAGGTAGGAAGACGCCAGAAGATTCCTTGCTTGAGAGGCAAGGCGTGTTAGAGACCTGATAGGTTACGAGTTGCAATGAGACTCGGACTCTGTTGTAAAACGTAGGGTCTCGACCTGTATATAAAGGCGAGTCCCTAGGGCTGAAAGACTTAAGTCATAATCTCTCGAGAGCTAGGTTAGCGATCCCGCACCCCTGTAATCGAGATCTATCCATCAATACACCCAAAGCAGGACGTAGGCTATTACCTCCATCAGAGGGGCCAAACCTGGGTAAACTGGTCTCTCATTCCCGGTCAACCCCTCTGAGTCGCAACCTATCGGCGATGGCCTCACACCTAAGTCCTTGCATGAGGACATCTGCCGTGACAAAACCACGACAGTTGGCACTCACCGTGGGGCACTCGCCCGGTGGAGATGAGTTCTCGAAGGAAATCCTTCCAGGGTTCGGGAGATTTGCAATGGGACAGATGGCTAAGAGTCGCCGCAACAAAAGATCTACATCGACAATTCAGGCTGGGAACCCGAGGCCGACTCAATTGAGCATGGGACCCGGTTTCACCTTGGCAAGAGTGGCGTTTTGGCTCCTGAGTCGGACATCTACACCAAAATCAATGAGCCGGCTCGGCACGCTCAACCCGGCCGGCATCGCGCTGGCCGTCGCCATGTCTTCGTCGGTTTCACCCAAGGAGTTAGTCTCTCGGATGAACCGGCCTCCAGTGGAAACACCCTCGTCAACTCAGATAGTGAGTCATCCATGGGAGATACTGAGTCGATATGCCCTCTCTATGATGGCGGACTTGGGGGATCGTTGGAGACTGAAACCCCCGAGGAATACCATGAGTCGCCTCGCCAAGTCGCCGTTTATATGGCAGGAACTGCGACAGTTCCCGATCCATCCGCAACTGGAATAGCAGGTGGTTCCGGCAGGTCAGGCAAGACGTCGGCTCAGGCCAGGACCGATCTAATGGCAGAGATGGCGAAACTTGTAGATACCCCAATTACCACAGAGAATCAGGAAGAGCGTAACACGAAGTTAGCCAAACTACGTGTCCAGATAGTTGTGGTGCAGAAGGAAATCGATGCTGAGAACGCTCGGATGGCAGAGTTACTGTCACAGCCCTAGCTAGCCATTGCTTGTCATTGCATTAACCATCATGGCATCATGTTTAAATTTCATCAACATGAAATGGGGATTAACAGAAACCCTAGCACCTCACCTAACCAAACAATTCAAATAGTTGTGAATTTTCAATGAATCCAAAATGCCCTTCAAAATGTTCACTATTTCTGATAAATGTTGGCAACAACATATCAGGGGATATTTTATTTTTCACAACAAATATAGCACTTTAAAATAATCCTTTAATGCTACTGAAATCAATTAATAAAGCACTATAAATATCTTAGTGGCTCCAAATATTCTGAAACTATTTGTGGGACTTTGAAATATTTAGTTCATGACCCATAAATTATCTCAGGGTTTTTGCCTTAGTATTTTGCCCAAGCATAAAATAAAACAAATGACAGAAAACTAAAAACAGAAATAAAATAGGAAAAGCAGAGAGAAAGATGGCTTACCTAGCCGGCCCATTAGGCAGCCCAGCCCACCAGGGGCATACCTGTCTTCCTCCCCTCGCCAGTAGGCAGAGGGGAAGCAGGGCATGGCATGCACCTGGGGCCTCCACGCCGGCAGGTGCAGGCCTGCCTCCCCAGGACAACGAGGCGACGGGGATGAGCCGCCAGATGTCATCTGGATCCCCTCCTCCTCGCCATTCTTGCCACTGCCTTCTCCCTCGTCCTCCCATCGCCATGGCTGTTTCGGCCGCGAGCTCGACACCGTAATTGCCGTAGCCACCGCGCCTCTCTCCCTTCCCCGTGCTGTCCAGGAGCTCTGCCATGACCCCCTGTACGTCTCCAACGATTCAAGCATCACCGGACGGCCTCCATCCTCGCCACAAATTCATCCTCAACATCGGGATCCGCCGGCCGCCGTCGTTCAATTCGACACTGGGAGAGCGTCCCCGAGCCCACTGACCTGCTCATCAGAACCACGGTGAGCCACTGCTCCATTTCCCCTACCCCCGTTGCTCCGAGCGCCCCTAGCTAGCTGCGCCGCTGGGGCCGAGAGACCCTCACCACCGGCAATGACGCCGCCGTACGCTCAGCAACCGCAGCTCGTGTTCGAGCACCTGAGCGTGCTCAGCAAGCCCCTAGGAAGCTCTAGAACTCATCATATCGTCTTGTGGATCACCGTAGCGCCGAAACCATCGATCCCGTAGCTTCGGCCGCTACAAATGTGCTCGCCGCCATTGACTCCAACCACCCCATGACCCTCTGGAGCCTCCCCTGGATGCGGTCGAGTGTGGGCTACCTGTTGGTGTCCTCTGCTCGTCGAATGGCCGCCTGTAGCGCAAGTCCGGCGAGCTTCCGCCGTCAGTTTGGTCATTTCCGGCCAACTCCGGCGACTGCCTACGTGGCAGGTCCATTAGTGACTAATCAAGCCACTAACTAAACCCGTTACTCACTGACAGCAGTCCCCGCAGTGAGTCAAAGCACGGGTCAACGCGGGGATTAACTCTCTATAGATGACAGGTAGGTCCCACATGACAGGTTTGACTGCGGTTGACCTGCTGACGCGGTGCTGATGTCATGATGATGTCATAAAGCAATTTCCTAGAATTTCCTATTTAGAAATAAATTTGTATATTCTAGAAAATAATAGAAACTTCTAAAAATCATAGAAATTCAACCATAACTCGAATGAAAATAATTTATATATGGAAAATGATCAGCAAAATCCAATGAGTCTGTTTATGCCATGTTCATTCATGTTTGAACAAGTTAACATCACCAACTAGGACAAATGACGATTAGGGCAAATTTGATAAATAGTTTGGAGTTGGAATTTGATGTCCATTTGAATTCCACTTCAATTAATATGACTAAATATTGTACTAGGTGAATTCATTACCTAAATTTGTCATATCATACATCATGATTGTGCATCACATGAATTGAATGTTGTTCCTTCTTGTTTGCCGGTGTGTGTTCCTTCTCGGTAGACAATGGTTCCGACATTGAGATCGTTGTCATCGATGAAGACTCATTGTTATCTTCAGAAGTGCCAGGCAAGCATCCCCCCATTGAGCATACTGATATGAACCCACTCTCTCGCCCTGCTCTCTTTTACTGCATTAGGACAATAACGATTCAACGGTTACCTGTTCTCGGTAGTTGAACCCATTCCTTTGCATGACCTGTCCTTCTCACAGTAAATAGTTGAAACCACTTAGCATGAGTAGCAACTGTTTGATCCTTGATGTGCCTACTCATCCATGCTTGCTTACTTACTGTTCCTGCTATGCTTAGAGTCGTGTTGTGTCGAGTCTGATCCATCTGGGCGATGAATCAGAATGGCATTGTTCATGTCCTACTGTGTGAGAGCTAAGTGTGTGACCACGATTTGGTAAAGGTAGCGATGAGAGGCCATGTAGGAGTACATGGCAGGTTGTCTCATTGGGACCGTCCTTAAGAACCGAGTTCTGTGTATATTATCTAAGACAAGATACTACCACACATTGGGTTCCGGTAACTCGAGCCCTCTCGTCTTATTAACCGCCTAGATCTGTGTCCAGGAATTGCAACTAGTTTATGTTGTTTGTAAGAAAAGTGTTGGTGGCCGTGCATAGCGCTGCCCGACGGGGTGGGCTGTGATGCGGTAGATACACAGTGGCACGGTGTACGAAGGGTCACCCGGATGGTGGGCATGGGAACCCTGCGCACATCGTTTGAGGCCGTAGCGGAAACTTCGGCCGGACTTCCGTGCGGGTTCAGTCTCAGATAGGCGATAAACCTGGACTAGGGTCTTGTATGATTAACGGTCGTGGCCGACTCCCTTGCTGGGCTTTGGCTTGAAGGTTACCGCGGTGCCTTTTTTACGTGCACATGGCGATACGTGGCGAGTGCGTATGTGAAGAAGTGCACCCCTGCAGGGTTATCAATCTGTTCCAATAGCCGCGTCCTCGAATATGGACTACTTGGAAAACTTATGTGGTTCATAGAGAAGTGAAATGGATACTCTAAAATGCACAAGATAAGTGTGAATGCTATGGATGGCCTTCTCGTAGGGAGACGGGAATCGATCCATAGTGGTGTATTGATTTGGTTAATATGTGGAATCATGTGCGCTATCCCACCTCAAAGATACTACTTGTAGTCGTAGTACAGGTTAGCCAAGAGTCAAAGGTGGCTTGCTGCAATAAACTCCACAAGCCCCTTCATTGATACTGATGCATATGTAGATAGTTTTGATGTAAGTTTTGCTGAGTACCCTTGTACTCACGTTTGCTTAATTTATGTTTCTGCAGAGGAGACATTGGTCTCATTAGTGATTCTTACGACGTGAAGTTCAATGTTGATTGGATTAGCTTGGGAATCCTAGACAGAGGTCTGGCTCCTTTGGTAGGGTCGTTGTAGCTTTTCAGTCTCTTCGAGCCGCTTTTAGTAGATGTTTGTTCCCAGACATGTAACTTCCGCTTATTGTTTGTATGCTCTGAATGATGGGTCATGTGAACCCCTACTTGTAACATTATACTATGTTGGCTCCTCGGAGCCTTCTAAATAAATGTTATGTTGTAGAGTTTTGTTGTGATGGCATGTTGTATCTACGCATATCGTGCATAATGTGTGTATGGTTGAAATGCATTGGTATGTGTGGGATTCGACACCTAGATGTATACCTTTAGTAGCCTGCTTTACGGGGAAATGCCTCTTTGTGCTTCCACCGAGCCTTGGTAGCTTGCTACTACTCCAGACACATTGATTGACCGGCATGTATCCTTCTTTGCTGCTGTGTCTGTCCCTATGGGGAAATGTCTCACAGTGTAATGGAGTCCCTGTAGCCTGCTATGACTCGTCTATGTACCATTGATGAAAGATATGTCTCACGAAGAAATGGAGTCCCTGTAGCTTGCTACGACTCGTCTACACACGTTGATGACTGACAGCTGCATTGCTGGGTTACGTATGCCTATCCCTGTATGGTTGTGCCACTTGGGTCTATAACTAGTCATGTCAACCCGGGTTCTTTGACATATGATTGCTAGCAACATATTCATATACGTGAGCCAAAAGGCGCAAATGGTCCCGACCAAAGTAAGGTGGCAGCTGTGGGGATTACCGTGCGTGAGGCCGCAATGTGATATGATGTGTTACATGCTAGACTCGTATGGCTTAGGATCGGGGTCCCGACAGCTTTGGTATCAGAGCTTGACTGCCTGTAGGATTACCAAGCCAAACCGGTCGATGTTGAGCCTAGAACTGCTTTAGTTATATAAGGGAATTGATTGTGAAAGGGAACGCAAGATTCTTTTTACTCCTTTCCTTGTGGCCTTCTAATTCTGAGTCACCCTCTTCTCTATTCTACGGGGTATAAGAATTAGGCTTCTCATCTATCCATCAGGATGACGAGTTACTATGCTCCAGACTTATAGGAAAGTTGATGTCTTCCTGGAATGATGTCTCCACAAGAATTCATTGTTATGTTGTCAGTTGTCTTGCAGGTTGCCTCATATTTCATGCCCGAACAACCGTTATGCTGTCCGAGTTATCTAAGGTTAATAAAAATCTGATGCAACTGCAAATTCCTTCCTGCTGATCCCGATGTCTTTGGGCTAGACAAAGCAAACTAATTGTTGTGTTGGGATACCTTATTACCTCGACGTGTTTGATATAGTGATAGGAAACCAGGTTATTCTAGTGAACCACCCAACAGTCTAGTTGTGTTTTGTGTTTCTAGTGTGATAATTCTGGCCATCGTTATCGAAAGCATCCTGTGATGCTACTTAGTCAGTAGGTATCATGTTTCTGGGTTCTTGAACCCAAGGATCATTCTGCTCACTCCCGTTGATAGCATTTGCTCGTTCCTTTAGGATATTAGTAACCTTGTTCCGGTCTTCAAGGTTTGTGGTACATCATTCTTCCAATACAATGAACCAGTTATGGCAGAAGTTCCTCGTGAACTGAAGATCACAACAAGAGTGCTCTTCATGAGTCCTCCATTCTATAGTTGTGGACCTGCCAATTCTTTCCCTTCTGCATGGATTATCTGGAAGAAAATATGTTGAACTTTGTTCGACATATTCAATCTATGCATCTACAACTCAGGAAAAATCATGTGCTCTTGAGTTGCCCCTCTTCAATTGTATTCTGACCTTCATCTATTAGTGGATAGTCAAGAGTAGTTGTGCATTCGTAATTATCGATGCATATTATTCTTGTGGTCTATCAAGTCATTCTATTTCAGAATGTCTAGGAGAAACAAACTCCAGTACCTCATCCATTTCTAGGATTGGGTCAGAGCAGTTGTATTCCGCAGATCAAAATGCCAATCCAGCTTTTGTTCTGTTCTACCTCGAAGTATTACCCTCTTCATGTCGTGATTGTCATGAGAATTGCACCACCTCTTATCACTTCTTGGTACAGTGATACTTCTCGCCATCCTCATTCATTCCTCGGTCTCTGTGTTTGACGGGGGGATTACCCCCGGGTAGGCTCAAGGAGACGACTCAACATTTTAAAACAACGAGGCAGCCAACGCCCCTCTATCCGGCTGCTCCGGCTGGTACCCCAGTCTGGCCGGCTACTGAGTCCGGCCGGCTCCCTGCCCAACCGGCTGCTTCGACCGGCCTCTGTCCGGCTGCTCCAGCGAGCCTGCTGCGCCAGGTCAACCACCACGTCCCATCGGACACGACATGAAGACACTATAGCCTGCATCATACGTCACTTCACTGCACCCCAATAGTGGTGCACTATAGCCTGCGTCATCACGTCACCTCGCATGTCATCTCCAATAGTGGTGCACTATTGCCTGCATCATGCATCATCTCACATGTCTTATCCAATAGTAAATAGTTGGCCATGTGGGCCACCCTTTGTCCCCTGGGCCTCCCTTTATAAGAGGCACCAGGGGATCTCACCCACGGGCAAGATGCTCTCATTCTCTCATCCCCTCCCATTTCTCTCATTCTCACACATGTGAGGCCATGGAAAGGAGCAGGCAGCTCCCTCTTCCTCCTCAAACACAGCTCCAGGAGCAACCCTGTACTACAAATACACTTCATATACAGACATGCAGGAGTAGGGGTATTATCTCTCCGGAGAGTCCCGAACCTGGGTAAACCACCGCGTGCTACTACCCTATCCCGTCCCGGATCTTCCACGGCAGCCTTGCTCTCACCTCGATTAGCCACCCCCTGGCATCTGTTGTGGCAAAACGATGACAGTTGGCGCCCACCGTGGGGCTAGCTGCTGCTGGGAATGTGGTCTGGGCGGCACCTCCTTCATCATCACCACCGTGGCGTTGCCGCCGTCTCTCCGGCGGCGCTGATGTCTACTACACAACCTTCTTCTTGTAGACTCGTGTTGGGCCTCCAAGCGCAGAGTTTTGTAGGACAGTAGCAAATTTCCCTCGAGTGGATGACCTAAGGTTTATCAATCCGTGGGAGGCGTAGGATGAAGATGGTCTCTCTCGAACAATCCTGCAACCAAATAACAAAGAGTCTCATGTGTCCCCAAGACACCCAATACAATGGTAAATTGTATAGGTGCACTAGTTCGACGAAGAGATGGTGATACAAGTGCAATATGGATGGTAGATAAAGGTTTTTGTAATCTGAAAATATAAAAACAGCAAGGTAGCAAGTAACAAAAGTGAGCACAAACGGTATTGCAATGCTTGGAAACAAGGCCTAGGGTTCATACTTTCACTAGTGCAAGTTCTCTCAACAATACTAACATAGTTGAATCATATGTAAATCCCTCACGTGCGACAAAGAGTTCACTCCAAAGTCACAAATAGCGGAGAACAAACGAAGAAATTATTGTAGGGTACGAAACCACCTCAAAGTTATCTTTTCTGATCAATCTTATGAGCTATCCCTGTAAGTGTCACGAACAGCCCTAGAGTTCGTACTAAAATAACACCTTAAGATACACATCAACCAAAACCCTAATGTCACCTAGATACTCCAATGTCACTACGAGTACCCATGGGCTTGATTATACGATATGCATCACACAGTTTCAGATTCATCATGTTCAATCCAACACAAAGAACTTCAAAGAGTGCCCCAAAGTTTCTACCAGAGAGTCAAGACGAAAACGTGTGCCAACCCCTATGCATAGATTCCCAAGGTCACGGAACCCGCAAGTTGATCACCAAAACATACATCAAGTGGATCAATAGAACATCCCATTTTCACCATGGGTATCCCATCGCAAGACATACATCAAGTGTTCTCAAATCCTTTAAAGACTCAATCCGATAAGAAAACTTCAAAGGGAAAACTCAATTCATCACAAGAAGATAGAGAGGGGAAAACTACATATGATTCATCTATATTAATAAAGCTCGCGGTACATCAAGATCATGTCATCTCAAGAACATGAGAGACAGAGATCAAACACATAGCTACTGGTACATACCCTCAGCCCCGAGGGTGAACTACTCCCTCCTCGTCATGGAAACCGCCGGGATGATGAAGATGGCCTCCGGTGATGGTTTCCCCCTCCGGCAGGGTGCCGGAACGGGCTCCCGATTGGTTTTTCCCGGCTCTGGAGGCTTGCGGCGGCAGAACTCCCGATCTAGGTTTGTTTCTGGAGTTTTTGGTATTTATAGGAATTTTTGGCGTCGGTCTCACGTCAAGGGGGGCCACGAGGAGTCCACAAGCCACGAGCGCCCTCCCGAGGGGGTAGGGCGCGCCCTGCTGGCTTGTGGCGGCCTCATAGCTCTTCTGGCCCATCTCCAATGCTTCGGGGGTCTCTTTTGGTCCATAAAAAATCACCGTAAATTTTCAGCCCATTCCGAGAACTTTTATTTATGCACAAAAAACGACACCATGGTAGTTCTGCTGAAAACAGCGTCAGTCCGGGTTAGTTCTAATCAAATCATACCAAAATCATATAGAATTATTGTAAACATGGCATGAATACTTCATAAATTATAGATACGTTGGAGACGTATCAGCATCCCCAAGCTTAATTCCTGCTCGTCCTCGAGTAGGTAAATGATAAAAGAAATAATTTATGAAGTGTGAATGCTAGCAAGTGCACAAGTTTGATCAATGATAATTCCAATCACTTTTCCTAGCATCAATATAAACCATAAATAGTAGCTCATCTCATAAAACTTCTCATGATCAAGTAACAAGCTATTCACATGTTTAAAGTATAGACCAGAAAGTTTCTTGAAAACCAGCAAACCATATTCCTAGTGATTGAACAATTGCAATTCATCTTATTTTCAAGAAGGGTCTATGTAAGAGCTTTGATTTAGCAAATTCCACATACTAAACTATCATATAGTCTTCCATGATTATTGACACTCAAAGCATATTTTTAGAACAAATATCATCCATCGAACACAGAGAAAGATAGGGGCTTAATATTTTGCCTCCCAACTTATTTATCATATAGATAATTGTCAACAATAATAGTTCATGATCAAATATATTTGTGTAGATATATATTTCTAGATCATTCCCCAACACATGACGCTTGACAAGAGAAAAAGGCGAAATATAGGAAGTGGTGAAGATCACCATGACTCTTGGATAAAGGAAAATACTAGAAAGTAAAAGATAGGCCCTTCGCAGAGGGAAGCAGAGGTTGTCATGCACTTTTTGTTTTTGGATGTGCAAACCCCTTAATGCAAAGGAACGTCACGTTGTATTGCCCTTTGTGATAGCAACTTTTATTATGCAGTCCGTCGCTTTTATTTCTTTACCATCACAAATTCGTACAACGCTTATTTTCCCTTACAATAAAAGATCATACATATTTAGGAGCAATTTTTATTGCCTTTTGCACCGATGACAACTTACTTGAAGGATCTTACTCAATCCATAGGTAGGTATAGTGGACTCTCATGGCAGAACTGGTTTAAGGGTGTTTGGATGCACAAGTAGTATTTCTACTTGGTGCGGAAGTTTTGGCTAGTATGAGGTGGAAGCAAGCACCACATGTTGGAGGATCCATAACAATATAACTTCTATACAAATATACCCAAACATAACTCATTAAGTTGTCTTCCTTGTCCAACTTCAACTAATTTGCTCAAGTTTGAAAATAGTTAATGGGCATTCACAATCATAGAAGATGTCCAAGATAGTATATTTATATGTGGAATCTCTCTTCCTTCAATATTCTTTCATGAATTGTTCAAGTGACCAATGAGGTGTTTGCTAACTTTCAATAAACTTCACCACCTATACTTATTATGTGTGAAGTCATTACTCCCCATGGGATAAGTATATGAAACATATTTAATTTCAGATTTATGATATTCAATTGATTCAACCATTTACTCATAGGATATAAGTGAGGCACGAGAGTGAATGACAAACTACTCCAAAAAAGATATGAGTGAAGATCAATGAGTAGCCAACAATTAAATAACTATGTGAGGACTCTATCATCTAAGAATTTCAGATCCAAAGATTTTATTCAAACAGCAAAGCAAAATAAAAATAGCACTCCAAGAATAGCATGCATCATGTGAACGAATCAAAATTTAGGCTCAACATACGCTAACCGATAATTGTTGATGAAGAGAGGTGGGATGCGTAGTATCCCCAAGCTTAGATACTTGAGACTTCTTGAAATATTTACTTGGGGTGCCTTGGGCATCCCCAAGCTTGAGCTTTCGTCTCTCGTTCAATCCTCTCATATCTTGGTTTTACCTATTCTCAAAAATTTCATCCACACAAAACTCGAAAAGAACTCGTGAGATAGGTTAGTACACATAAGAATAAATCAACACTTCATGTACTGCCAAGACAAGTTGCACAATAATTTTCAAATATCATCTACTGTTTACTATCGTTTCCACAATTGATATCTACCAATATAGGCTATGGAAACTAGAGGATAAGTAGATAACAAAACTATGACAGCAATCTGTCCAAACAGAACAGTCTGTAGCAAATTATGAAAACAGTGTACTTCCATAACTCAAAAAATTATGAAAATTTAGTACGTGCTAAATAATTTATATGAAAATACTGTGTTAAAATTTCAGAAACTTTCCACGTTCCAGTAAAATATGAAAATTCAAACAGTACAGAAAAAGTTTCTGTTTTTTTCACAGCACACATCAAACATGCAATGCAAGCATCCTAAGGCAATTCTTGAAACTTTTTATTGAAAAACAAGATTATAAATAACACCAAACAGAAAATAACAAAATATAATGACGCTCCAAGCAAAACCCATATTATGTGACGAATAAAAATATAGCTCCAAGTAAGATATACCGATAATGTTGAAGACGAAAGAGGGGATGCCTTCCGGGGCATCCCCAAGCTTAGGCGCTTGAGTCTTCCTTGGATATTACCTTGGGGGTGCCTTGGGCATCCCCAATCTTAGGTTCTTGTCACTCCTTATTCTCCTCATATCGGTGTCTCACCCAAAACTTGAAAACTTCAATCACACAAAACTTAACGGAACTTCGTGAGATGGGTTAGTATAGTAAACAAAGGTCATTCACTTAGGTACTGTCAAGACAAGATTCATAATTGTTTCCACATGATACCTACTGTATTATATCATTCCCATAATTTAAATAACTGAATTTAAGCTATGGGAACACTAAAACAAGCAAACTATGCATGCAAAACAGAATCTGTCAAAAACAGAACAGTCTGTGAAGATCTGTAGTTTAACCATACTTCCCTGTCTCCACAAATTCTGAAAAATTAGGAAATTTGTATATAAATCATGTGTAAAATATTCAGAAGCTTTTGTCTCTCTGGTGAATGTATAGAAATTCTGGACTGGGCATCAAAGTTTCTGTTTTTGCACAGAATCAAGTCAACTATCAACCACATCACCCCAAAGGCATTACTTGGCACTTTATTTAAATAAAAGGCACAAAACATGATTACTACAGTAGATTAATCATGTTAAAACACAAAAACAGAAAGGGTAAATATTGGGTTGTCTCCCAACAAGCGCTTTTCTTTAATGCCTTTCTAGCTAGGCATGACATTGATACACTTCCCAACCCAATTGCGATGGAAATTTTATTCATACTCTAAAAGATATAAGTGAAGTTCATAGAGCATTCTATAATTAATGAAGATTAACCAATACCCAAGCTCAAAATATATAAGTGAAGCACACGAAGCATTCTATAAGGCCATACTCAAAAGATTTAAGTGAAGCACAAAGAGCATTTTACAAAGCCATGCTCAAAAGATTTAAGTGAAGCACAAAGAGCATTCTACAAAGCCATGCTCAAAATATTTAAGTGAAGCGCATGAAGCATTCTACAAAATCAATGAAGGACTCTCACATACTAGAAGGGTGCATAAAGGAAAAGAAAAACACTAAAGACGCATAACATGTGAACAAAACAAAAACCGAGGTATACCGATAATTGTTGAAGAATAAAGATGGGATGCCTCGAAGGCATCCCCAAGCTTAGATGCTTGAGTCTCCTCGAAATATTTACTTGGGGTGCCTTGGGCATCCCCAAGCTTGAACTCTTGTCTCTCCGTATTCTTCTTATATCGATACTCCCTCGATCTTCGAACACTTCATTCACACAAAACTTAGCAAAAACCCTCGTGAGATCCGTTAGTATAATAAAGCAAAATACTACTTTAGGTACTGTTGTGAATTCATTCCAAATTCATATTAGCATTATATATACTGTAGTTCAACTTCACCATGGTTCACGATACTACCCATAGATTCATCAAAATAAGAGAACAATGCATAGAAAACAGAATCTGCCAAAAACAGGACAGTCTGTAGTAATCTGGAAACTTCGTATACTTCTGTAAACCAAAAAATTCTGAAAAATTAGGAAAAATTAAAAACTTTATATAGAAGTACTGTGTAAAAATTTCAGAATATTTGACGTTCCAGTAAGAAATGTAAATTCATGCACTACAGTCAAAGTTTCTGTTTTTGCACAGCACAAAGCAAACAAGCAATCTATTTGTCCTAAAACCAAATCTTGGCACATTATTTTTATAATACAATGGATATATACAAGGGGATAATTATTTTTGAGAAGCTTCCATGAAAAATTCTACATTGTTTCCATGAGCATGAACACAAGTGTTCAAGGTCGACCCTCACTTCTCCAATGCACAACTTTCCAATCACTTCTCTTTTTGAAAAACTTCTTAGGTAAGAGGCAAGTAATTCCTTTTGTATTTTTCATTATTTTGTTTTTGTTTGTTTCACCCACAACTAAAGAAAGAAAAAAGGGCAAACAAAATCTACTTAGTGAAGAAAGCAAACAAGCACACACGAGAATATCAACCCCACTCTATACCTCCCCGGCAACGGCGCCAGAAAAGAGCTTGATGTCTACTACACAACCTTCTTCTTATAGACTCGTGTTGGGCCTCCAAGCGCAGAGTTTTGTAGGACAGTAGCAAATTTCCCTCAAGTGGATGACCTAAGGTTTATCAATCCGTGGGAGGCGTAGGATGAAGATGGTCTCTCTCGAACAACCCTGCAACCAAATAACAAAGACTCTCTTGTGTCCCTAACACACCCAATACAATGGTAAATTGTATAGGTGCACTAGTTCGGCGAAGAGATGGTGATACAAGTGCAATATGGATGGTAGATAAAGGTTTTTGTAATCTGAAAATATAAAAACAGCAAGGTAGCAAGTAACAAAAGTGAGCACAAATGGTATTGCAATGCTTGGAAACAAGGCCTAGGGTTCATACTTTCACTAGTGCAAGTTCTCTCAACAATACTAACATAGTTGAATCATATGTAAACCCCTCACGTGCGACAAAGAGTTCACTCCAAAGTCACAAATAGCGGAGAACAAACGAAGAAATTATTGTAGTGTACGAAACCACCTCAAAGTTATCTTTTCTGATCAATCTTATGAGCTATCCCTATAAGTATCACGAACAGCCCTAGAGTTCGTACTAAAATAACACCTTAAGATACACATCAACCAAAACCCTAATGTCACCTAGATACTCCAATGTCACCACGAGTACCCATGGGCTTGATTATACGATATGCATCACACAATTTCAGATTCATCATGTTCAATCCAACACAAAGAACTTCAAAGAGTGCCCCAAAGTTTTTACCGGAGAGTCAAGACGAAAACGTGTGCCAACCCCTATGCATAGATTCCCAAGGTCACGGAACCCGCAAGTTAATCACCAAAACATACATCAAGTGGATCAATAGAACATCCCATTGTCACCACGGATATCCCATCGCAAGACATACATCAAGTGTTCTCAAATCCTTTAAAGACTCAATCCGATAAGAAAACTTCAAAGGGAAAACTCAATTCATCACAAGAAGATAGAGAGGGGAAAACTCCATATGATTCATCTATATTAATAAAGCTCATGGTACATCAAGATCGTGTCATCTCAAGAACACGAGAGAGAGAGATTAAACACATAGCTACTGGTACATACCCTCAGCCCCGAGGGTGAACTACTCCCTCCTCATCATGGAGACCGCCGGATGATGAAGATGGCCTCCGGTGATGGTTTCCCCCTCCGGCAGGGTGCCGGAACGGGCTCCCGATTGGTTTTTCGTGGCTCTGGAGGCTTGTGGTGGCGGAACTCCCGATCTAGGTTTGTTTCTGGAGTTTTTGGTATTTATAGGAATTTTTTGCGTCGGTCTCACATCAAGGGGGGCCACGAGGAGTCCACAAGCCACGAGGGCCCTCCCGGGGGGTAGGGTGCGCCCTGCTGGCTTGTGGCGGCCTCGTGGCTCTTCTGGCCCAACTCCAATGCTTCGGGGGTCACTTTTGGTCCATAAAAAATCACCCTAAATTTTTAGCCCATTCCGAGAACTTTTATTTCTGCACAAAAAACGACACCATGGTAGTTCTGCTGAAAACAGCGTCAGTTCGGGTTAGTTCTAATCAAATCATACCAAAATCATATAGAATTGTTGTAAACATGGCATGAATACTTCATAAATTATAGATACGTTGGAGACGTATCAGGCGCTCGGGGGCTCGACACCAACACGCCCCGGGGTGGCCGCACGGGACGGCGCATCCCCGCCGTCGGCCTCGTCCACCTCCAGCTCGTTACAACGAGCCACCGGGGCGACCGCGCAGGTTGGCGCGTCCTCACAAAAACGGATACGAATTATCCGGCTATAGTGCCGCTATACGTTTAACGGTTCGGGTATCAAACGAACTCCAAATGCGACAAAATTTGGCAAGCGGTCTTCCTATATTAAAATAAGACCGCATGCCAACTCTTGACTTAATCCGAGAAAGTTTTATACACACTTTTGAAAACAATATTTTGACGATGCCGCGGGCGCGTGTGTGTGTGGCTGGTCTCGAAACGTTCGTTGACACGAATGGAGAGAACCGGCAACTACGAACGGATGCAAGTTTTCAAAAACGAGTGACGATGCTATGCAGATGATGCGAATGATGCGATGATGAATGCGACAAACACAAGAATCACACGATGACAACAGAATAAAAGGGGAATCTTTTGGAGCGTCGGTCCCGGGCTGTTACATATAGCCTGCATCATGCGTCACTTCACTACACCCCAATAGTGGTGCACTATAGCCGGCGTGTGGCATCCCGGCTCAAAGAACCGGATTACCAGTGTTTCCAACCCAGAGATCATGTCTTCTGGAAACACTCAACAACTTGGTACAGAACAGAACTGAACTCTATTGATAGGAGTCGAGTACAAGCGCATATCTTACAATGATGACGAGGCCAAAGGCACCCTCGGTGCTATGACAGTATCTACATTATTTATGTCACATAGTAGGGCCTCGGAATACTAAGTACTTCTACGGCGTAGCGGAACATAGCGCAACTCCATCCACAGGGACACTGCTGTGGACACGTCCTAGTTATCATAGCCCGAACCATCAGGACCTCCGTCCTCGGCTTCTCCTGCATCTGGCATGATACGCCAGGTGAGTACTTTGAATGTACTCGCAAGCTCACGACAACCAAGTAATGCAACAAACAATAGCATGGCAATCAACACAATATCATTTAAGTAATTTACTTATTGTTACCGATCATCAACTTACTCTTCTCCGGGTCGTTCCACAATCCCCGGAATACTCGTAACCATCGAGTACTTCCGAACACAAGACGAGTTCTTCCATCATTACTGTCAGTAATATGATCGATCACCTACTGAGGTCTGGACAGGCTGCCCAATACCGTGGACACGGCTATTCGAATAGATTTTTCACTTTGCAGAGGTTGCGCACTATACCCACACCATGAAGCACCTGGCCTCGTGAGCCCAATTGGGTGGACCAGCGTTGCTTCAACAAAACCTGCCGGACCCGTGACTCTTCCATCGTACCACCGGCACTCATCCTCCCCCGGAGGCCTGCCTTGGGTGGCCCCTGTGTCCTCATGACACCTGCCACCGTCGTGGCCAAACTATGTAGACCCAAACGGGGGCTACTGTCCCAAACGGGGACGCCGGCACAAACTCAACTATCAACTGGGCTCACAGGGTTATCACCGCCTACCTGATCAGGGTAGTGCGCGAGCATAACCCTCCCACTTTGGAGGTACCGGTGAAAGATCACGCAGTCAGGCCCGGTCAGGACCGTCCCATACCGGCAAATGTGGTTGCACGAGTATGCCCGGATAGGTGACTCAAGATCAACCACTAAGTTCATTTGTCAACTATAGTGGTTCAACACAATACTTAAGTATTTAAATATTACTAGGAATTTTCTATATCAATTAAATCAACCTAATGCACATAAAGATGCAATGCTATGGAAATGTATGCATGAAATGGGTATCATGGCTTGCCTTGCTCTGTTGGGTGGTTCAAACACTCTTGATCTTCAAAGGCACCAAAATCTCCCTCTGAAATTATTTTCAAAATACAATTGAAAATGTCACATAAAGCATTTTTTTTCACCAGATATTTTGTGGGTATATGAAAAATACCAAAATATGCCAGAAAATAAAGGGGCTCAAAACAAACACAATGCAAAAAGAATCAACTGATTTGGAGCTATAGATAAAAAGTTATTAATGGTCAAAGTCTGGTCAAAAATCTGGATTTAAATAGAAAATCAGAAAATCAAAAGGGGGCCACATCGAAAGCGTAAAGTGGAGGGGGCGCCTCCACTTACCGCTTCGGGCGTGGGACGGGGTCGCCGACAGGTGGGGCCTGCCGGTTTAAAACAGAGAGAGGGAGGAGACAGAGGGGAACGGCGGCTCACCGGCGACGCTCACCGGCGTTAGAGATGACAGCGAGGCTAGGAAAGGGTCGGAACGGGTCGGGCGTTCAACGGCGGTCACACACGTACCCGCAGCTCCTCCGGTGGTGGACAAACAGCGTCGCCCCCTTCCTCTCCGGCGGGTGGAGCTTGCGGTGGTTCCCGGCGATGCCGATTCCGACGAGGATTGGGCTGGGCAGAGGGTCGAGGAGGATCAGAAAGATCTGCTGGGCTCGAGGGATGGCTCAGGAGGGCTAGGAAGGGGCTGGAGGTGGCTGACGACAGGAAGGATTTAGGCGGCGGAGCCTTCGTCGGAGTCGTGGGAGACGAGCTCCCGGCTCTTGCTGGGGACTCTATGGGCGATTCAGAGGTGGGGAGGTGGGTTGAGGAGCTAGGAGGGGCTGGGCAGAGCCTTTTATAGGCCAGCGACGACCTCTGCCAAGCTCTCCTGAAACGGCGAGGCTCGGGCCTGCCACTGGAGCTAGGTCGGTGAGCTGGCCATCGCGGCACGAACTGAGGTGATGGAGGAGGGCAGGGGAGCGACGGGACAGGTCCAAAGCCATTAAGGGCTTGCGGACGACCACAGTGGCCGGAGCCCACTGTTCAGCCCGTGGCGAAGCTTGGCCAGAAGTGGCGGCGGCCTTCGCCGGCGGTCAGGAGGGTTCAGGAGACGCCACGCGTTCGCCAGGGCGCTGTCGGCACCAAAGACAAGGGGGGGGCAGCGAAAGACGGCTCGGGCGAGCGGACCCGTCTCTGGAGCTGCGCAGAGCGCGCGCTGTGGCATGCCAGCACCGTGCTCACCACGGGTGTTGCCATCAGGAGGCCACGCAGGTCTGACGCTCCTTGTCCAGGGTGTCGACCCTTGACCCCCTAGCCTCTCTATACCACTGGCTCGACCAGGTACACTCTGGTGCGATGGGTAACCTCAGCAACAGCTTCTGCCAGCCAACTTGAGAGGGATCTGGAGGAGAAAAGAGATAGAGATGGAACCTATGGAGATGTCTGGGGTCATGTATGTTGGAAGGACTATAGACTGGCAAAGTTTGAGAGAGTTTGAGAAAGAAATGAATAGGGTTGCTTTGAAAACCATCATTCTGGTCCAGATTCCAAATGAGCTTGTGGCACTCATCTGGTTGCTCTACAAATGATGAAACTTGGTGAAAAGATGTTATTTGGTAGTGCACACATGCCACAAAAATTGTAGCTCAATTGTGCACCCCTGGCTTGTACTTCCTTCACAAAGGTTCAAAATAAGAAAAAACTTGACAGGGTCCTGCTGCTCAAAATTTGTACTGGACCAGATGATGTTTTTGGATATTGGGGCTAGATAGGTTCCCTAGGAACTTGGGGAATTTATTGGGAATTTTCTGGAATAGAAATAATAGGGTTGCTTCACAATGGACAGATTCTGGTCAGAAACAAAATAATTATTCTGGCCAAAATTTCCCATTGGGCAATAAAATATTTTGGGAGAATATGGAATCCTATGATGACGAGAAGATGAGGGAAAAGTTTCGGAATTAATTTACCACCCAAACTATAGGTTGCTTCACAACCCATAGTGATGACCTAAATTCCCAAATTGAGAAAATGATTTTAGAGAAAAGATTAAATATTGGAAAATTGTCCAAGAGAGTCATGGAAGGGTTTTATTAAGATGATAAAGGTTTTGGGATGCTTGAAGAAAAATTTAACAAGACATAGGTCAACTCAACTGAAAAGGTTTTGAAAATCAACTAAATTGCAAATAAAACCCAGATGTTTTTGAAAAGAAAAAGTTGCCAAAATCAGGGTGTCACACGGCGTCATCACATCACCTCGCATGTCATCTCCAATAGTGGTGCACTATTGCCTGCATCATGCATCATCTCACATGTCTTATCCAATAGTAAATAGTTGGCCATGTGGGACACCCCTTGTCCCCTGGGCCTCCCTTTATAAGGGGCACCAGGGGAGCTCACCCATGGGCAAGCTGCTCTCATTCTCTCATCCCCTCCCATTTCTCTCATTCTCACACACGTGAGGCCATGGAAAGGAGCAGCCAGCTCCCACTTCCTCCTCAAACACAGCTCCAGGAGCAACCCTGTACTACATATACACTTCATATACAGACATGCAGGAGTAGGGGTATTATCTCTCCGGAGAGCCCCGAACCTGGGTAAACCACCGCGTGCTACCACCCTATCCCATCCCAGATGTTCCACGGCAGCCTTGCTCTCACCTCGATTAGCCACCCCTGGCATCTGTTGTGAGAAAACGACGACAGTGTTGTTTGTAACCAGAATACCGACAAGTGAACCGTGAAGCGTGTCGGCGTTCTGGGAATGGGGGTACCCAGACCTGCCTGCCTGCGGGCCTGGGCATGGCCCACTTCGTCAACCAAGCATGGCCCGGCGAGGACTCTAGTCAAGACAAGGCCCTCGCGAGAGCCCCATGCTCCCGATGGAAACGACACCAAGACCCGTAGGGATAGGCCTCCTCAGCCCCCCTCCGGAGCGGCGTAGATCTCTATGCAACGCTTGGCCTCAGGAGGCCAAGGATGACGCAAGGCGGGCCAGGCGGGTACAGCGTGCCAGGCAGGACAGGTTTCCTCTTTGGTGCAAAGGAGGCGAGGGCGCACGCAGGTTCCCAAAGCACCTCCCAAAGTTTTCCATTCCGGTGCAACGAGACCAAGACCACGAGCCCTGCATGACGGATGTCATCGTCGAGCCCACCACTGCATCACCATCAGCCACTTTGTAGGCGAAGACCACCTTTCGTCAGGATAAAGATGTACCCCTTGTCCCCCTTCAAATTTGGCCGTTGTGGGATCCCTTCCCGCCATAGCGATAAGGGAAGAGGACCCGGGCCGCTATAAATAGAGGCTAGGCTGCACCAAAGAGAGGGGACGAAGACAGAGAAAGCAGAAGAGAGGTGAGACCGCCAGAGCGCTCTCACGAGGCACCCACCACTGTACTAGTTCATCCATAAACCTCCTCGCGAGGCAATCCACCAAAGTAGGAGTAGGGTTTTACGCTTCGCAGCGGCCCGAACCTGGGTAAATCGTCGTGTGCATTCTTCTTCCTCGTCATCGTGCGAGTTCATCATCAATACCATTGAGTTGTGAGCTTGGAGGGGTGAGGCCGCTGGGGATCTTCCCACACGTCACTATGTTCGAACTTCTTCGGGTTTTGCGGAGCCCTAGATCCGACATTTGGCGCCCCAGGTAGGGGGCGTGTCGAAACCCTTGCACAAGCCTCGCCTCCACTCCTATCATCGTATCCATGGCTCAAGAACACCAAGCCCGTGCAGAACGGCGGGCTGCTCGCGTGGCACGGGCAGCGCCAGCGGGCCTCGGCATCCCGCGTCGCACTACCTCGCCACTGGCGGGTACCATCGCCAACAGGGCCCTGGATAGGCGCTGGGGGCTGCCGCCTCCACCAACCGCACTGCACGCCTTCATCGTCCCGGCTTCCTCCGGCCCCCGAGCCATGCCATCGCCCTTGCGAGTCTGCCAAGACCCGACGCACAGGCGTGTCGCGCTCCTCGTGGCCCATGAACTACGGCGCCTTCGCGTTGTGCGCGGCCGCCACAAAGACTGGGCACGACGTGCGCCCAGGCGCGCCACCACCGCCGGCGAGACCCGGGCGCACCCGTACGAGATGAGCTTGGAGGCCCGCACCCGAGGACTGGTCCGACAGACCGGCATGGCGCTGGGGCCACACGCACGCACTAGGGAGGCGCGTTGTGACCCGCACCCATTGGAGAGGTGGCCCGGTTCGTCGGGCGTGCAGGAGTCGGCCCCGGTCGCAGACGAGCACCGGTGGCGGGTGCTGGCCGTGCGGGCAGGGTGCCACCAAGCACCTCCCGGCACGCCCATCATGCCCGTGGTGACCGCCAGTAGGCCCACCCGCGCCGGCGTCTGGGGGCTAGAGCAACTCTACAACGACCATGTTGACGAGCGCCCGGGCGAGGATGGGGTCCACGCCGGCTACCACGACCATAGGAGGAGCGAACTTGGCCCCACGCGCGGCCCTCGTCCTGGCTGGAGTGCACAGCCTCGCGAGGGCGGCATTCGGGTTTGGTCTCGCGAAGGTGCCCGGCGCTAGCAGTCTTGTCAGGCGCCCCCGCTGGTAGGGAGCTGCCCTGAGCAGACACCTGGGTCTAGGGACCAGGGGTCACTCGCTTGGGGACGAAGGGTGGAACACACGCCCATGTCCCCGGGTCGGCGACCCCAGCCTGGAGACGGAGGGTGGAACACACGCCCATGTCTCCGGGTCAGGTGATCCCAACCTGGAGACGGAGGGTGGAACATACGACCATGTCTCCGGGGCGCGCGTCGCCTGCTCGGGGACGGAGGGTGGAACATACGCCCATGTACCCAGGCCAGGCTTCGTTCGATCACCAGCGGGGGACCACATACTTGCCCATGTCTTCAGGTCCGGCTTGGTCCTCCTAGGGACTGGGTATCGGGTACTTGTGTGATTCCCTTGGGCAGCCCAGCGAGGCGCACTGGGGCACCGCCTTGGGCACCAGCCTCACGCGATGCAGCAGGGCTCCGCCAGGCCCCGCTCGCAGTGCAGGGGGCTGCGGCGTCACTACAACGATGGCATCCGACCTCGGGCCCTGGGGCGCCCACGGCCTTATTCCGAGGCTGGTCTTCCCCGCAGAGGGCGCGAGGGACTTCCCCCGCGCTCAAGGGCCCGTCCGGGAGCGGCCTCACTTCGCCACGACAAGCTTGGGGGCGGGGAGTGGGCCTCATGACCAAGAGGTATGGAGCTCCCTCCACGCCCCCAGGACCAACCCGTGACACTCTCACGTAATAATGAGTGGGCTGTATATGCCCGGAGCCCCCCGAGGACGCGGAGGGGTTCCTTCCCACGCCCAAGTGGAAGCCCCATGCTCCGCGCTGGCGGACAACACTACCCTCCAATGGCTATGCCCACGCAACGTGGATGCCCGACGCTCCGCGCTGGGGGAAGACGAAGATGAAGACTAGCCTAGGTGCCGGACGCGGCTGTTCTTTGCTTTTCTTGTGTTCGAATTCGCAACTTTTCTGGAACAAAACCCGAGGTTTTCGCAAACGTGTTTTAAGGGAAAAGGGTCAGGGATTTCTTATCGTTGTCGTTTCCTATCTTGAGATTTCTCTCTTCGAGTCGAGCGCTCGCCTGCTTCTCCCCCCTCGCGCCCCGCGAGTGGGGGCTATGGGGCACGGTGCTCGCACCTTGCCAAGGTCTTGGCGACCGGGTCCTTGCGTGGCACTCACGGGTGAGCAAGCAGGCGCATGTCGCTGAGTGCTCGCTCGGGGGCACCGCCGCGGTGGCCTGGCCTACCGTCTTCGAGCCTCTGGAGGCCCGCGCCTTCTGGGACAGGTAATAAAATTTCTTGGGGAGCCACTTGAGCATCAAAGGGGGCTCCTGAGCAACGCGCCTCAGGAGCCTTACCGGTCATATAGCCCCTCGCCCCCTGGTGTCGTCCTGGCGATCCGGTTGTCCCCAGGGGTGTCGAGGCCTCACCCCGTAGTCGCGTCCTGGTGATCCGGATGCCCCTTACGGGGGTCGAGGAAATGTGCGGGACTGGGACCTGCCAACGCAGAGCGCTACTTGAACATCAAGGGGGGCTCCTGAGCAACACGCCTCAGGAGCCTTACCGGTCATATAGCCCCTCGCCCCCCTGGTGTCGTCCTGGCGATCCGGTCGTCCCCAGGGGTGTCGAGGCTTCGCCCCGTAGTCGCGTCCTGGTGATCCGGACACCCCTTACGGTGGTTGAGGAAATGTGCGGGACTGGTTTCTGCCGACGTAGAGTGCCGAAAGGGCTCCCAATCTGCTTCACTCGCAAGAAGAAGAAGCCTCCCAGGACATCCGGGCTTCCCAAATACCACGGCCAAGCCCCCCGACACGGAAGTCTGCCACGAGCATATCAAGCTAAGTACCCTAATCGCGACGAGCAGGAAGTCTCAATTGACAGTAACACAAGGACCAGGACACAAGGTGAGAATACTAATAAAAGGGCGCAAGCACCGAAATTCATTAGATGCCCATAGCCCCCCCCCCCACGATTCTTTGGTTACAGGAAAAGGAAAAGAGAAGGAGAAAGAAAGTGAAGAAACCCCCTTAGGAGCTGACGCTCCGGGAGCCCTGGCTTCGACGCGCCAACACTCAGTCGGAGCCCCCCTCCTCCTTGATGGGCCCATGGAGGCGGGCCGGTGTGGCCGCTTCCTTGGCAAGGGGGCGGCGCCGTAGCGGCTGGCTACCCCCCGAGGTCCGGGCGCGCCGGCGCAGTGGTGCGCCGTAGCTGCTGTCACTGCTGTCGCTTAGACTCTCCTAGGAGGAGGTGTCGCTGCTGCTAAAGACACGGCGGCGGGCGCCAAAGGCAAGCTCATCTCCAAGATCGCCACTGCTGTCGCCCTCCGGGCAGCACCCCAAGAGCTCGCCTCCTTCCCCAAAGACCTTGATGAAAAGCGATGCGGCACCATCGTGCTTGAAGAGGAGCGTGAGTCTCCCCTCCAGGCCATGGGCGCGAGCAAAAGTTTGCCACCCGCGGCTCAAGAAGACGTGGCCTGTGGGGGCGACCTCGACCTCCACCCACAGCGCACCACTACAGCACCCATCGGCCTGCAACCACAGACCGGCGGGCTCGCTGTCTCGCAGTACTGATGCAAAGAAGTACGGGAGCCGTAGCCGAGGGACCACGGGCTCGTCCACCAACACCAAGAACTCCTGGCCCACATCCGCCGTGCGGGCGCGTTGGTGCGACGGATGGGCGCCAGTCGAGGGCCTCCCCCCGGGCCACGGCCGCTGCGCCCGCTGCTCTTGCTGGTACCGGCGGGGGCACCGGTCCGCGTAGAAGCACGGCCGCCCGCCCGGGACTCCTTTGTCGACGCCTCGGCGTACTTGCGCGGGCGGCCCCGGCCCCTCTTGGGAGGCTGACCAACCGGCCCCGCCTCGCAGGCCTTCCCCTTCCCGGCGGCGGAAAACCTCCTCACCGGCGTCATGGACAAGGAAGCAGAGGAAGAAGGCGGAGGAGCGAAGAGTGAGAATGGGCTGGGGGCTCTGCCCTCCCGCCCATTTATAGCCAGGCGGAGGCCAAGAGGCGCATCCCTTCGCCCCAAGCAGTCAAGTCGGACGATGTGCGCCTGCCGCGGAGCAGGCTGGGTGGCAGTCGAGGCATCATGGGAAGCTAGAGCGCGCTACGCCCCTTGGGCTCCGAGGGCAGTCCTGCTTCACGTCGCCTCACCTGCCCCCGTCGGGTCACATCCGGGTGGCCCGGGGAGTAGGATCCCAAAAGGGGGGCGGTGCATTCAAGGAAGGGTAATGATGACCGGCGCAGTGCACAGGTGTCACATCAGTGTGGCCTGGGGCGGACCACGATATCCTCGGGGAGCGGAGGCGCCGGCGCCTTGGTGTGTGACGCGTGTCGAGCCTGGCCCATAGGCGTTTGGGGCCCGCGGCGCTTCGGGCCGTCCTCAAAACGGCTTCGCCAGGAAGCCATCTCGAGCGCGCCTTGGGCCTGAGGGCTACTGTCGGCGTTCTGGGAACGGGGGTACCAAGTCCTGCCTGCCTGCGGGCCAGGGCGTGGCCCAGTTCGTCAACAAAGCACAGCCCGACACGGCCTCCAGTCAAGATAAGGCCCTCGCGAGAGCCCCGTGCTCCCGAGGGAAACGACACCAAGACCCGTAGGGATAGGCCTCCTCAGGCCCCCTCCGGAGCGGCGGAGATCTCTATGCAACGCTTGGCCTCAGGAGGCCAAGGATGACGCAAGGCGGGCCAGGCGGGTACAATGCGCCAGGCAGGACATGTTTCCTCTTTGGTGCAAAGGAGGCGAGGGCGCACGCAGGTTCCCAAAGCACCTCTCAAAGGTTTCCATTCCGGTGCAACGAGACCAAGACCACGAGCCCTGCAGGACGGATGTCATCGTCGAGCCCACCACAGCATCACCATCAGCCACTTTGCAGGCGAAGACCACCTTTCGTCAGGATAAAGATGTACCCCTTGTCCCCCTTCGAATTTGGCCATTGTGGGATCCCTTCCCGCCATAGCGATAAGGGAAGAGGACCCGCGCCGCTATAAATAGAGGCTAGGCTGCACCAAAGAGAGGGGACGAAGACAGAGAAGGCAGAAGAGAGGCAAGACCGCCAGAGCACTCTCACGAGGCACCCACCACTGTACTAGTTCATCCATAAACCTCCTCGCGAGGCAATCCACCAAAGCAGGAGTAGGGTTTTACGCTTTGCAGCAGCCCGAACCTGGGTAAATCGTCATGTGCAGTCTTCTTGCTCGTCATCGTGCGAGTTCATCATCAAAACCATTGAGTTGTGAGCTTGGAGGGGTGAGGCCGCTGGGGATCTTCGCACACGCCCCTGTGTTCAAACTTCTTCGGGTTTTGCGGAGCCCTAGATCCGACAATGCGTGGAATCAATACTTCTAGCAATCCTATTGCTTGGAAGTTAATGGACAATAATTCCATCCTTAACATGTTGGTTATTGAATCACCACTTTAAGGTTGATCGTGCTACCTTGTCCATCTTTGATGGTGCACTCTTTGATCAATGAGTTAGGATTGTGTCAATCCTTCGCCCTTTTGATCTTATCATCTCGCCTGAAAAGCAAGATCGTTCTCGAGCTTAATAACATATTGGTGGTTTGTGATTTTCCGAATATCTTCTCGGAAGTATTACCAGGTTGTTCCGTGACCACTATGTTGAGTTCGTGATCAAGATGGTTTTTCTATAAACCACCCCTTCTCCAAGAATCTGTGTTAGATACCCCTGAGCCAGTTGGTTAAGCTAAACAACAACTTGGAGAGTTGGAAGATAAATGCTTCACCTAACTTAGCTCATGTCCAAGTGATATCTTTTGTGTTTTTGTGTGTGTGTGTCGAAGAAAGATGATACCTTCCTCGGTTGATCCTTGTGATCAATTCATGCATCTATTGTCTAGTCCAATCTTTGATTTGAGAGTCGGCTATAGTCAAATCAAAATAAGAACCAAAGATCTTCCTAATGTTGTTTTACTCGTGGATGTATCCTCGAGCATACACCGTTATATCTTTTGGTCTAACCAATGCTATCTCCTTGTTCACATAGTTATGGGCTTCCATCTTCATGGAAACCTCGAGGAAATGTTGTTGAGCCCATCGACAACATTGTTTATCCTCTCAACAATTCATGATGAACATAAAGCTAGTGTTGGAAACTTTGTAGGCAATATCTTCATGCCCTATACATGAAGTATATGTTTGGTGTAAGGAGTGACTTACTCAAAATTTACGTGCATTTGGTGCAAGTTGCCGCCGTGAATTCTAGAAAAGTTATTTTGCTCCCTTTGGAATCATCCCAACTCAGTCATGCATGTGTAAACTATTCTATGGTTTGATAGGCTCGCTACCTCCATTCCATATGTATTCCTAGCACACCAAGCCACTGATTAAGTTGTTTAAGGAAAAGAAGTTCTTTCTTAAGAGCTAATCGTACGACTTATGCAAGGACTTCGTTACCTCCAATATTGATTCCTAACCAGAACTCGGAAGTATTTTGTTCTAAGGTTTTCCTGTGATCACATTTGTCCTAGACAGTGTGCTCACATGTGTCTTGCAATCCAAATCATGTTTTGGAGCTGGCGCAGTTCGTTTCCTGAGAATCCTGCAACGTCATCTCGTCAATTTGTGTTGCAAACCTTCTCTTTCAGGCATGCTGAGTCTGAAACATCTTGTCTCCAGACAAATCTGAATCTCAGGCAGATATGATGATTGGAATGTTTCCTAAGAATTATGATATTGGTCTCATTGTAACCCGGTAAGGCGATGTCATGGCTAACACGCCTAGTCGGAAGACCTATTATTGTAATATCTTATATTAGCAACATTAGCCACTTCCCCATGAGGATCCATATGACTTATTCTAGAAGTTTATCCTGATGGACCCTTTGAGATCCCGAAGTCCGACCTTTTACTTGCTGTGCTAGATACCAATCATTATCTATAATTGGGGTATACTAGTACAACAAGGGGAACATTAGAAGTGGAGTGCTAAATGTCTCTCGGTCGATCATCCAGATTTCGTTCCCTTGGCATAGCTAAGGTGAAATCTGAGAAAGTGATGTCTTGCTTCGCATCTGCATCCTCCATCATTGTTCATCGTGGTAGTATGATGTGTTGCCAGGATCCTTGGCATGGATGCTGGTAAAACCCTAATGAATATGGAAATGCTCAAGTTCTTGAGAGCACGCTTAGACACTGGGTTATACCTCGGTATCATTTGGAAAGTGCCTTCCGTTTACCGAGCTGTCCTATAACTCTAGTTTCTTTTTCAAACTAAGTATGACATTCGCTCGAATTCCTTCAAACGATTGCTTGTGAATTGCCTTAGGCTGGTATAAAGAGTTTCAGTAATCTTTGTATCAAAAGTAATTCTTTTTGCCACTTAAGGGATAATCCTACGAGTCACCTTCCCTAAGGTGCCCGTTATGGTATGAAGGGCAACTAACTCCTCGCTACTTTGAAACCCATGCTCCATCCTAGCTAAGCATGAAATTGCTACCTATTAATTGAAATCTCCGTCATCTGCCTCATTCCATCGTGCTCGATGTGTTTGGTGTCTCAGCTCAAGAGACGTTCTTACGTTTCATTCCATGAGTTGCTCGATCTCGAGGAGATCGATTTTATTAGAGCTTTTCATTCTTCTGTTGTCGTGTTGGATGAAGATCCCAAAGAAAAAGATGTAAAGATCACCATGATGTAAAGAATCAACATCTTCGAAAAGAGAAATTGGATCGCGAAGATTGTGATAGTTGTGTCCCCTCTGTCCTCTTACCCTACGCTTGAATCTCGAGACGAGATTCTTGTTTAGTGGGGGTGAGTTTTCACAGCCCTAGCTAGCCATTGCTTGTCATTGCATTAACCATCATGGCATCATGTTTAAATTTCATCAACATGAAGTGGGGATTAACAGAAACCCTAGCACCTCACCTAACCAAACAATTCAAATAGTTGTCAGTTTTCAATGAATCCAAAATGCCCTTCAAAAATGTTCACTATTTCTGATAAATGTTGGCAACAACATATCAGGGGACATTTTATTTTTCACAACAAATATAGCATTTTAAAATAATCCTTTAATGCTACTGAAATCAATTAATAAAGCACTATAAATATCTTAGTGGCTCCAAATATTCTGAAACTATTTGTGGGACTTTGTAATATTTAGTTCATGACCCATAAATTATCTCAGGGTTTTTGCCTTAGTATTTTGCCCAAGCAATAAATAAAACAAATGACAGAAAACTGAAAACAGAAATAAAATAGGAAAAGTAGAGAGAGAGATGGCTTACCTAGCCGGCCCATTAGGCAGCCCAGCCCACCAAGGGCACACCTGTCTTCCTCCTCTCACCAGTTGGTAGAGAGGAAGCAGGGCACGACGTGCACCCGGGGCCTCCACGCCGGCAGGTGCCTGCCTACCTACCCATGACAGCGAGGCCACGGGGATGAACCCCCAAATGCCGTATGGATCCCCTCCTCCTTGCCATTCTTGGCCCCGCCTTCTCCCTCGTCCTCCCATCGCCATGGCCGTTTCGGCCGCGAGCTCGACGCCGTAATTGCCATAGCCACCGCGCCTCTCTCCCTTCCCCGTGCTGTCCAGGAGCTCTCCCATGACCCCCTGTACGTCTTCGACGAGCCAAGCATCACCAGACGGCCTCCATCATCGCCACGAGTTCATCTTCAAAATCGGGATCCGCCGGCCGCTGTCGTTCAATTCGTCACTGGGAGAGCGTCCCCGAGCCCACTGACCTGCTCATCAGAACCACGGTGAGCCACTGCTCCATTTCCCCCTACCCCCGTTGCTCCGAGCACCCCTAGATAGCTGCGCCGCCTCGGCCGAGAGCCCGTCGCCATCGGCAATGACGTCGCCGTACGCTCAGCAACCGCAGCTCGTGTCCGAGCACACTAGCGTGCTTAGCAAGCCCCTAGGAAGCTCTAGAACTCATCATATCGTCTTGTGGATCACCGTAGTGCCGAAACCGTCGATCCCGTATCTCCGGCCACCGCAAATGTGCTCGCCGCCGTTGACTCCGACCATCCCGCGACCTTCTGGAGCCTCCCCTGGATGCGGTCGAGTGTGGGCTACCTGCTGGTGTCTTCCGCTTGTTGAATGGCTGCCTGTAGCGCAAGTCCGCCGAGCTTCCGCCGTCAGTTTGGTCATCGTTGGCCAACTCCGGCGACTGCCTACGTGGCAGGTCCATTAGTGACTAATCAAGCCACTAACTAAACCCATTAGTCACTGACAGCGGGCCCCGTAGTGAGTCAAAGCACGGGTCAACGCGGGGATTAACTCTCTGTAGATGACAGGTATGTCCCACATGATAGGTTTGACTGCGGTTGACCTGCTGACGCGGTGCTGATGTCATGATGATGTCATAAAGCAATTTCCTGGAATTTCCTATTTATAAATAAATCTGTATATTCGAAAAAATAATCGAAATTTCTAAAAATCATAGAAATTCAACCGTAACTCGGATGAAAATAATTTATATATGAAAAATGATCAGAAAAATCCAATGAGTCTGTTTATGCCATGTTCATGCATGTTTGAACAAGTTAACATCACCAACTAGGACAAATGACGATTAGGGCAAATTTGATAAATAGTTTGGAGTTGAAATTTGATGTCCATTTGAATTCCACTTCAATTAATATGACTAAATATTGTACTAGGTGAATTCAGTACCTTAATTTGTCATATCATACATCATGATTGTGCATCACATGAATTGAATGTTGTTCCTTCTTGTTTGTCGGTGTGTGTTCCTTCTCGGTAGACGATGGTTCCGACGTTGAGATCGTTGTCACCGATGAAGACTCATTGTTATCTTCAGAAGTGCCAGGCAAGCATCCCCCTTGAGCATACTAAGATGAACCCACTCTCTTGCCCCTGCTCTCTTTTACTGCATTAGGACAATAACGATTCAACTGTTACCTGTTCTCTGTAGTTGAACCCATTCCTTTGCATGACCTGTCCTTGTCACAGTAAATAGTTGAAACAACTTAGCATGAGTAGCAACTGTTTGAGCCTTGATGTGCCTACTCATCCATGCTTGCTTACTTACTGTGCCTGCTATGCTTAGAGTCATGTTGTGTCAGGTCTGATCCATCTTGGCGATGAATCGGAATGGCAGTGTTCATGTCCTACTGTGTGAGAGCTAAGTGTGTGAACACGATTTGGTAAAGGTAGCGATGAGAGGCCATGTAGGAGTACATGGCAGGTTGTCTCATTGGGACCGTCCTTAAGAACTGAGTTCTGTGTATGTTATCTAAGACAAGATACTACCACACATTGGGTTCTGGTAACTCGATCCCTCTCGGCTAATTAACCGCCTAGATCTCTATCCAGGAATTGCAACTAGTTTCTGCTATTTGTTGGAAAAGTGTTGGCGGCCGTGCATAGCGCTGCCCGACGGGGTGGGCTATGATGCGGTAGATACACAATGGCACGGTGTACCAAGGGTCAGCCGGATGGTCGGCTTGGGAACCCTGCGCACATCGTTTGAGGCCGTAGCAGAAACTTCGGCCGGACTTCCGTGCGGGTTCAGTCTCAGATAGGCGATAAACCTGGACTAGGGTCTTGTGTGATTAACGGTCATGGCCAACTCCCTCGCTGGGCTTCCGCTTGAAGGTTGCCGCGGTGCCTTTTTTACATGCACATGGCGATAAGTGGTGAGAGCGTGTGTGAAGAAGTGCACCCCTGCAGGGTTATCAATCTGTTCGAATAGCCGTGTCCTCGAATATGGACTACTTGGAAAACTTATGTGGTTCATAGACAAGTGAAATGGATACTCTAAAATGCACAAGATAAGTGTGAGTGCTATGGATGGCCTTCTCGTAGGGAGACGGGAGTGGATCCATAGTGGTGTATTGATTTGGTGAATATGTGGACTCGTGTGCGCTATCCCACCTCAAAGATAATACTTGTAGTCGTAGTATAGGTTAGCCAAGAGTTAAAGCTGTCTTGTTGCAATAAACTCCACAAGCCCCTTCATTGATACTGATGCATATGTAGATAGTTCTGATGTAAGTCTTGTTGAGTAACCTTGTAGTCACGTTTGCCTAATTTATGTTTTTGCAGAGGAGACGTTGGTCTCATTAGTGATTCTTACGACGTGAAGTTCAATGTTGATCGGATTAGCTTGGGAATCCAAGACAGAGGTCTGGCTCCTTTGGTAGGGTCATTGTAGCTTTTCAGGCTCTTCCAGCTGCTTTTAGTAGATGTCTGTACCCAGACATGTAACTTCCACTTATTGTTTGTATGCTCTAAATGATGGGTCATGTGACCTCCTGCTTGTAACATTATACTATGTTGGCTCCTCGGAGCCTTCTAAATAAATGTTATGTTGTAGAGTTTTGTTGTGATGCCATGTTGTATCTAAGCATATCGTGTATAATATGTGTATGGTTGAAATGCATTGGTATGTGTGGGATTCGACACCTAGCTGTATACCTTTAGTAGCCTGCTTTACGGGGAAATGCCTCTTTGTGCTTCCACCGAGCCTTGGTAGCTTGCTACTGCTCCGGACACATTGATTGACCGATGTGTATCCTTCTTTGCTGCCGTGTATGTCCCTACGGGGGAAAGTCTCGCAGTGTAATGGAGTCCCTGTAGCCTGCTATGACTCGTCTACGTACCGTTGATGACAGATATGTCTCACGACATAATGGAGTCCCTGTAGCTTGCTATGACTCGTCTACACATGCTGATGACCGACACCTGCATTGCTGGGTTACGTATGCATGTCCCTGTACGGTTGTACCACTTGGGTCTATAACTAGTCATGTCGACCCGGGTTCTTTGACATATGATTGCTAGCGACATATTCATATACGTGATCCAAAAGGCGCAAACGGTCCCGACCAAGGTAAGGTGACAGCCGTGGGGATTACTGTGATAGCCTGGCATATTAGGGATGATAGACTACTCATATCAATAAGGAATTCCTTCTTTTCCGGGAGCCCATTCAAACAGAACTCCCAGGTTAAGCGTGCTTGGCTTGGAGTAGTTCTAGGATGGGTGACCGACCGGGAAGTTGGTCCCGGGTGCGCACGAGTGAGGACAAAGTGCGCAGAAAAGACTAGTATTGATGTGTGAGGCCAGTCTAGATCCCGCCAGGAGTAACGACCACCGGCGGGTGTGTCCGGGGCGTTACAAGTTGGCATCAGAGCCGACCCTCGCGGTTACACGGATGTTTGCCGATAGGTGCGCGGTCATGTTGTTCATGAAGTTGGTGACCCGTCGTGGCACACGGATTGACACATGTATCGGACTGGAAGCACAGACGTTTGTGCCAAGAGGGAACGTTCCTGTGGCCCGACGAGGACGTCGGTTCCTCTGAGTGGTGGTGTATGTGATAGCCTGGCATATTAGGGATGATAGACTACTCATATCAATAAGGAATTCCTTCTTTTCCGGGAGCCCATTCAAACAGAACTCCCAGGTTAAGCGTGCTTGGCTTGGAGTAGTTCTAGGATGGGTGACCGACCGGGAAGTTGGTCCCGGGTGCGCACGAGTGAGGACAAAGTGCGCAGAAAAGACTAGTATTGATGTGTGAGGCCAGTCTAGATCCCGCCAGGAGTAACGACCACCGGCGGGTGTGTCCGGGGCGTTACAATTACCGTGCGTGAGGCCGCAATGTGATATGATGTGTTACATGCTAGACTCGTATGGCTTAGGATCGGGGTCCTGACAGTTACAAGCTCGTATACATAACGAGACGGTGCGCCTAAAGGTTGAGGCTTCTCGGTTAGGGCTTCAGAGAGAAGCATCAGAGGCGGTTTACGATAGAAGACGCCATCGCGGGCTGCCACCGAACCTTGAGCCGCAACAGCTTTTTACTATCCCACATCAGACACCGGGAGTTGTCCAGCCGCCCGGGAATCAGCGAGATAAGCCGGCCCAACCACCGCTGGCTCACTTCCTGCCTTGACGCTTTCAAACTCCACGGGGTCATTTTTCCAACACAGTTGACAACATGCTGGTGGCGACCCGGAATTTGGAAGCAATGCCTATTCATGGAAACACCCCGTTGAGGTTGAGGCTAGAAACGCCATTTTGATGCTAAAGACATCAGTAGTACAACAGGCGCAATACTCTAATAGCCGCGATCGGATGCACTCCACTCCGTGCGCTAGCAAGAGCCGCGATGTGGAGTCTCCGACTGTTTCCAGCAGTGGGCGTAGGCAATAGCCTTAGGTCTCCCCAACCCAGCCTATGCCGTCAGACACCCAGGCGGTTGTCGATGTAGCCAGGAGCGCACGACGGGCAGAGGCGAAAGCAGCAGCACGGGCGATTCAACAGCTTCACCCTCAACTAGAGGCTTTGGGGTCTGGGACCAACAGTAGGACGATTGGGATACCGTGCTTATCCCTGGCTATCCACGCTGAGCGTATGCCTAAATATTTCAAGGGGCCTCGCAAGGTGCCAAACTACACGGCGGATCTTGAGCCGGCGGCCTGGATCGAAAGCTACGAGTTGGCAATGGATATGCTGGACGTCAGTGACGCTGTATGTTCCAAATACTTAACCATGATGCTCGAGGGACCGACTCGGATGTGGTTGAAAAATCTGCCGCCAAATTCCATCAACACTTGGGCAGAGCTGAAAGAGCAGTTCAATAAGAATTTCCAGGGAACATGCAAGAAGCCTATGACGATAGTAGATCTACAGCATTGCATCCAGCGAGTGGATGAGTCGGCCCACCACTGGACCCGCCCGGTCGCAGAAATTATCCACTCATCAGATAGTATCATGGCAGCTCAAGCCGTCCTAATCTTAGAAAAGAACTGTCACTTCCAACCGTTGGTCCAGAAGCTCGGGCGGCTCAAGCGAAAGGTACAAGATATGGGCGACTTAATGGAAGTTCTCACCAGATACACCGAGTCAGATAGTACAAAGGATCCTGGTTCGGATGAGGACAAGACTGCCAAAGGCAAGAAAGGCGAAGGACCAAAGGGCCAGCACAGCCACGGTGGTAACCAGGGGGCTCAAAATAACAACAACAAGCAGAAACAACCCAATGGCGGGTCAGACTTCATTGCTAACACTAATACTGGCTTCAAAAACCAACGCCGCAATGGTCACCCCGAGGGGCTTACAACGGGAATAAGCCTCGTAACTATGAGGAAGCACTTAAAGCAACATGTCCGAAACACAGTACCCAGGATAAGCCGTCTACCCACTCATGGGAGAACTGTTACATCATGCAGGAGTTCCGTAACAAGGCTTTCCAAAGTAATCCAGGAGGCAATGGTGGAGGACACCCGGGTCAGCATGGTCCTGGCGGGTCGCAGGGCGGCTCGAGGGCTGGTATTCAGCATCAGGGAAATCATGGCAATGGACAACATCCTGGCTAGGGCAATCAGCATAAAAACCAAGGAGGATTCCAGAGCAATCCCAAGCAGCTGAATAGCGGTCAGTACAACTAGTACCTGAATCCCTGAATAAAATTCACTATGGAGGGTTTTTGTCACACCCTGTGTTTTGTCTCATGACTAAGTTAACATGACTCAAAAATTAGGGCCAATTAAAACTTTTTGTGTGCTTGTGATGCTTGTCTTGATTGCTGATTGTCTGATAGTTTGCTGGTGCTCAATATTCATAAAACTCCCTCCTACTCTCAAAACTCTATTCCTTGATCCAAAATCTTGTCCAATGATCATACCATGTGTATAGGACCTAAAACTATTTTTATCAAATATTATTTGGGCCAAAAAGCATTTATTCAATTTAGGTTTTCAAAACCCCCTGAATTGAGGTTTGTACTACAAGTTCTCAAATTGGGTGGATTGTTTTGCCCCAACGGATTTATTTGGAACCTACTATATATATAACTCCCCAAAACCACAAAATATTACTTTTAAAGATTATTTTATTATTTCATTTAAAGGCTTTTTCTTAAGGCCAAAAATGGTTTTCCATAGTGAAAAATTACTTAAATGCTTTGAAAATATTTGAGAAAATTTAGAGAAACTCACTGGACATATAATATCCATATATATGAGTTTCAACACATGGTCATGTTCAAAATATTGGAAAAACCCCTTCAAAACTTTTTCCGCCTATTTCAAGCATTGAAATATTTCTATAAGAAATATTATAAAAAAAACCAAGAAGATTCTAGCATGTCACATATGATATATGTGACGATCTTGCAAAGTTTCATCCCAATAACAATTGTTTTGGTTCACCAAAGTATTCCAAAACCATTCCTGTCCAGATCCAAATTGGAACAACTTTACATTGTGAAGTTTCTTCTCTTGCCCCCAAACTTTGTGGGAATGCTCTAATACCAAAATAATGATACTACACCAAGTGGTGCATCAAGGAGATTAGATTAGCCTAACTGGATCTACAGAAACCTGATTCTGTTGATTTCTAGGGTTCACAAAGTTTGCATTATCAACTTTCTTCATTTGAGCTGAAAACTTGTGATCAGTACCAAATGGACTTACCCTTCAACCCTGGTAAATCCCAAGGCCATAGGATTCCTCTACCTAGCCCAATCACAACACAAACACCTTCAGCCATAAGCTTGTGGACAAGCAAAGTGGGCCCAAAAAGATTCTCCTTGTCTCCAACTTTTTACCACAGTATATTCTATCCCCAATTTACCTCCAGTAACTTCGCCATGGCCTCTGATCAATTATTGGGGAGGGGGGGTAACTCCCTCATTTCCCTCTCTTTTTACCATGGCATGGACTATTCTTCCTCTCCCCCACTATTCTGTTCATGCTAATGACCCCAAACTTATCTGCAACCTCACTTGCATGCCTATGCATCAAACCAAACCCAAACATGGCAGGCTCATGTGGAAAATATGAGCAGTTCATCTAAACCTACATTATGGCAGCAAATATGGCTTTGTACTGCAAGTACCAGTTATACTTGTCTCCCTGAGCTGAAATTTGAGGTGTTAGTACTCCTTCCATACCTAAGTAGCCTAGACAACTTTTTACCCCCAATGCCCTCCATTACAAACCCCTTAGATGAGCCTCCAGTCTGCTGCTGCAAACTTATCCACAGTAAAAACCTCCCATACCCAGATCTATTTCCTTTGCAACTTAACCAGACACCTCTAGCACGCATGCCTTGCATGCCAGACAAATTTGTCCGACCAAAATGCTGCCCTGGACACCAAGTGGCGTGGTGACCACGCTGTTGACCTGCAAAATGGGTGCTCTGCAGACAAAGCTCGTCGATTGGCTCTCGTCCGGCCCCGACAGGATGCCCCCGCGTGCCGGGGAATCCCTCCTTGCCTCCCACGCCCCTCTCCGACGCGCAAAAGCATCCAAGGTTGCTCAGGAGCGCGTGCTCACCGCGCCCGAGGACCTCTGGCGGCCACCCGAGCCCCTCTCGGTAGCCCCCCTATATCAGTCTCTCCCTGAGCTCCCTCTCATGCGCATGACTCCCCTCTCTCTCCCACAGAGCTTTGGACCGAGCCATCGGAGCTCCTGTGCCCTCCTCCTTCTCCCCTGGCCACCATGGCGTCCCCTCGGCCTCACTCGAATCCGAGCTCCCCCAAGCCCTCCCTCTCTATTGAGCTTCCCCAGGAGTTCTCCCGCGTTGTAAAAACGCTCCCCCGCACCCCTCTCCTTCCTCCTAGTAGTCGGAGCACTGCTACCTCGGTCGTCGGTTGCCGGCCTCCTCCTACGACCGAGGCCTCACCTCCCTGGTACTCCCCGGCGAAAATGGGGCACCCAGGCGGATGCAGGTCCCCATCCCGAGCCCTTCGGTGGCTGGGCCATCGCCGGAGGTGGCCGAAGCCGCAGGGGCGAGCGCCGGCGAGCGCTCGGCCCGCCTCCCCTACCTCTGGTCCGTTTGAGCGGGAGGAGAGGGATAGACCTGCTAGGCGGGCCCACCTGTAAGTGGCTCGCCGGCCGGGCCTGACGTTAAGTGAAGGCACCTACCCCCAGGGTCCGCCTCCCTGCAAGGAAGGTGTATAAGGCATAATACGCCTCCGACGTCGCCGCTTCCCCCGCCAGGCCGAGCCAGCGGGCCGGCCCAGCTCCTATCCCGCGCCCAGTGCGAGTTGTAGGCGTTAGGTAAAGCCCTTTTTCCTTATTTATTTTGCAGAAACTTCCAAAACTTCTTCTAGGCAAAATATTTATCCAAATTGCATGACTCCAACTCCCAAATTTTTCTAAAACTCCAAAGAATTTAATGGTGCAACCTTCATATTTTTCTCTCACCAGTTTCTGTGCTACTCAAATTCAAATTTGAATTTGAGCCTCCTAATGACCCCATTGCAAATTTCCTAGAGCATCCACATCAACTCCAAATGCAGTGATCCAAATTCCTAGGTGCATCTAAAATCATGTCTTAGGGTGTGAACATTTTTCCTTACACTTATTATGCTATGTCAAATACTTGATCATTTCTTCATATATGGCTCACTTTGAAAATCCCTAGGAAAATCATGCCAACTCCAAATCCAGTGAAACCACTTCCCAAATGTTTCTAAAATCATGACCTATTTGATGAATGCATCCACTCATTTTTATAAAAATGTTTCCTGTTGACATCTAATAGGATCATCATTTCATTCATTTCCTCCATTCAAAAATCCCCCTTAATCCACATCCAATGAGACCTCCTTGGCTATTTTTCTTATGACTAGAGGTATCCAAGAAAAATAAAACTCCTATGTATAGAGCACTTTTATTTCTCTGCTTGTTGTGTTGCTTATTGCGGTTGTTTCCGGCGACAGTTGACGAAGTAGATGAAGTGCTCGGAGTGGACGAGAAGCATGTAAAGACCTCGAAGACTTTGCTGAGCCAGGCAAGCAGCCCTTTGACCATGACTATGAACCCTTTTATTTGCATGGCATATAGCACTTATATCCGTGATGTTGATCATGTTGCTATGGTGACCACTTCGGTGGGATGCCACCGATACTTTACCAATGATACTTGCATCGTGCATGACCCTACCATTCTTATGAGGGTTATGCGGGTGGGAGTAGTTAGGTTGCTAGTAGATGCTACATAAGTGGGATCGGGATAGGCATGGAGTTGGATACAAAAACTTTTCAAAGACTTTTTGAAAACACCGTCGGGTGCCACAAATGCCCGAGGGAGATGAGGATGAGCTAGGTAGCCACTTGATAAAGAAGTGGTGTACCGGAGCAAGTGAGTGTGTGTGGTTTTCGAAAACGGATTACATTTAAGATTTGTCAACCGTCCCAACCTTACATGCACAACCACGATACCCCTTATGGGATGGGGCTTTGTTGACTACCTTAGTGGGTACTAGCATAGAGCCCGCATTACTAGTGGCGGGAGTGAAGTGGTCACTCTCGATACGGGGTCGTACCGGAATGGGCGATCATGCGTTGTCTTTACAGGCACCGGGCACACCGTTGCGTGCCCTCATGGACAGTTGGGTGGTGCTGCTTAAACTACGTCTAGATGTTTTCACAAACTGGGTGTGTGGGTGGTGACACTGAGATGATACTGGAGTTAAGTCGGGTGACTTAACATGATGCCTGAACATGATGTGTTCAACCCCTGCTTATGAAGATATCTGTAGCTTGCTCATATGGATATCTGCCAACTATTGATGCATGCTTACATAGTTACTTGATCATGTCACTTCACTCAAAATTAGCTTTCTGCAAAATACCTACTTAGTGCTATATCATGCATTGTTATTGCCTTGTTCCAAACATGGGTTGCTTGCAAGTACATTCAAAGTACTCATTGGCTTGCCACTTGTTATTTTATTGGCCAGGCATGAAAGACCAGGTTATGATGAAGATTACCATGGTGACGTATGTGCAAGCTAGGACGCTTCCTAGTCAGAATGCCTTTAGGGTTAAGGCAGATGGCATGGGTTCACGCTATCGTTGAAGATTTCTGCTGCAATCATATGAAGACTTGGCCATAAAGGCTATATTTGAGTAAAACGGTACGTAATGGATGTAAGACTCTTGTTATTCAGTTTCTGTGTGTTCAGTGAGCATTGATCTCTGGGATCACTGTGCACGTCCATTCGGTGATCACGACTTATGAGTCGGGGTCCCCACAGAGCTGGTATTAGAGCCAGGTTAACTGTAGGAAGCCCTTAGTTAGCATGGACGTTAGTTAGGACAAAACTATTTTCTAGACCTTTCAAAATACCTTGCAAAACCTCTATATTTCTCACCTCTCCTAAATTTTCAAAAGAAGCAAAGGTTTTTGCCTTAGCACTTCCACCATTATTCTCTTTGACTCTCCTCGTCTGCCTTTTCAAAACCTTGAGAATGGTCGCTACTACCCTTATGCCCCTGACCACGGGATTCCTTGAAATCCTCATGGGTAGCCTAGAAGGAAGCCACCTTGCCAGACATTCACACAAGTTTGACGACATCAAGACAAGACAACACCAACAGGAGATACCTTCTCAAGGGATGAGGATATCAAGAGTCAGAGGATGGTGACACCCTCGACACTGCCCCAGGATGATGCAACCTTGGCTTACGCTGACCATGGCATAAGACATGCAATGTCATGATATGCATCGCTAATAGACCAACCTTGTCCTTACTGTTGTTGTATCGACAACCGCCGGTGTATGAGAACCTCGCCATTTGGTCTGCCTCACCATAGTGAGCAGGAAAAACGGTTCTCTTCATCCCCCGCTCTCGGTGTCGATGTCGTCATCAACATGACCGACAAGTTGGAACTCTATCGTGCCTTGTTAATGTCATTGCATACAGGATTGCCTCCCTGGAACCCTTGACATATCAGAAGACAAGGAGGCATTGTCACGATTACGAAGACACCATAAGACCCTGTCAACAACAGCTATGAATAATCACCTTCGTCGTCAACTCACCATACCCGAAGTTGTCAAGGACTCTTCAGGCACAACCCCGATCGTTTCGACAGACAACAACTAGGGAGATAGCAGCATCTAAAGAAGACCCAAAAGATTGAGTGGACTCCCCTCCAAGACCCAACGCAAGCACGACTACTGAGTCCGAGGACCCCTAGGGTAGGATAAGTCGTGTAACCCCCCATGCGAAGTCGAGTCCGTGTGATGGTTCAGATGGAACCATGATGTGTGTTGCTTGTTTTTGCTTGTTTGTGCTTTGGTGTAAGTCGCACTTTTGCCCTTGGCAACAAGTACGTGACTATAACACCTATCTTACCTTAATGTTATGATTGGCCTCTTTGGCACTTATTTGGTTGCACTTGCACTATACCGCCCCCTTAGGCACTTTTCTCTATGCTACTTCTTCCCTCCCCCTCTCGTCAACCGAAGACCATCAGGACAAGATGCACCAAGGAATCCACCTCGATGGACAGCTAGCACTGAAGACTCTGACTACAGCACACTCAATCAGACACAACCCCACATGGTTATGCTTTTCCCTCAAGACTGAAAACCCTCCCTAGCACAACCTAGACCTCACGAGCTTCCCCAGCTCAAACACCTGACCACGTGTTTAGCACACCGATTTGCCAGGGCACCTGTTGAGCTTCAATAACCCCTGCTTAGCACTGGGTTCATTATGGCACTAGTGATCATAGTGAGCAAACACATTACATCCTTAAGCTAGCACTTGGTCTAATGATGCCATAGGGAAGATTGTTTTGGGGATGCATGGTTAGTAGACTAATGATCATACAAGCTGTAGTAGATATCTTGAGGAAGCAGTTGAGACCCTTTGGTGGATTACGAAACTCTATGTTGGTAGACGAGCTTAGTGGATCAAAGTTGGTAGAGTAGCATAGCGTGCTTCTCCCTTGAGTGGATTGGATTCAGTAGGACAATGGTGATCACAAGTCAAAAATTCTTTGTGGTATGGTAACTTGATTTTTGCAAGTAGTGGTCACGGATCGATGATGTTGCAATAGTGACTGGAGTTACTAGTAGGGAATTCTTACTAGATGTAAACCTTGGATCTAAATAGGTGATTCTAATAGGTGCTCGGGATCAGCGAAACTACATGGTTCGGAGTAATTTGGATTTAGTCTGATGATCTTGATCTTGATACCCTGTTTCTCGGTGGGAGACAAACTAGGAATGTTGGATGGTTGTCAAAATTGATTCAGGGGTCCATATGCACCTAACATCGGAGATTACTAGATCATCATGATGGAAATTTCCGGTTATACTGTGATGAGATAGCTCTTTCTGGAATTTGGGGACTTAGGAAATCTGGGAGATATATGGAACATCACCGGTATTGGATTTGTAGCAGTAATAGATCATGTAATAGTGGATGGTATTCATGGATCAATTAATTGGATTCACAGGAAGGAAACAAGATCTTGGGTTGGTTTATTACGTGTTTCCTTATCATAGTAATGAAATGCCTTAGACCTTGGATAGGTCAGTAGGACACTTGGATTTGTAGTGTCTTGTGCAAGCTTAGCAGCTTGTATGCTTTCCCGAGGATTTTTACATAGGGATATATATGAGTCAGCTTTAGAATGCATGCAAGATTGTGGTTTAGTCCTTCACTCAAACCTTGGAGTTGAATAGCATGAGTGATGTTGGAGTTGACTTATATGAGATGATACCTTCAATGAGGTAGGGTGATTTTGTTTGGAGTAAATAGTAGGGCTATTGGCATCTCAATAACTGTGCTCAAGGATGAGATGTTAGACGTTCACTCACATCCTAAGCTCCTTGAAGCCCCGAAGCTTTACCAGGCCATAACAAGGCCGGATATGACCATATGTCTTGGCTCTAAGTCATTAGACTATGGCCAATACTCCACCTCGACCACCACCGATCCTATTCAAAGGAAGGTAGACACAGAGAACTAGATTACGTTGGATCACAAACCCCTGGACAAGTGACCATCCAGAGCAAATGCACGCTCCTCTCACATATCCCATGGGCAATGTGTTTATGTGATACTTGGAGGAATAGTTTGTTGTCCTCCGGGATGACATACTTATTTACCCAATAAGAGAAGGAACACCTTAGTCCTGTTCGGATAAGCCCCAGGAACACCAATTGCCATGCCTCTCAAGAAAAAGGTTTCACCTTGAAAGGGTTGGACTCCTCGAAGCACCCTCCCTTCAGCAGAAGACATTCTTGCCCAAGAAAGACAAAGGACCACTACGATTAGGGAACCCAACGAAGAAGATGAAGTAAGAGAAGTCAACCACCGCTCCTCTACCGACTACGTCAACTAGACTATACCAAGAAGCACCAACGTCCAAGCATGATGAAGCCCTTGCACATCAAGAGGATTATAGAGCCCCTTGTCTTATCAATCACCTATCAGTTCCTGACTATGAAGGAACCGAGAAGTTGATAGCACCCCTCACTCCACCACCTTGATGGTGTATGACGAGCATGACGTCCCTATACTTTCCAGACCTGGAATGAAGTGGGACGACTGTCATGACTTCATTATTAGCCCCTTTCGGTCCAATCTAGGGCGTAAACCCTGACTGGATCATGGTGAAACACCTGTCAAAGGTAGTTCACCCCGCTTGCCAATCCTCAGACCCTGGGGAATGGATGGTTAGTCCATACTTTTGGGTAGCCAGCTCATCCAGGATCCCTTAAAAAACTTTCCTAGAAGGTAGGAACTGTTTTGCGTCTCTAAGCTTAGTCTTAGGGATGAGACTCAGCCCAGACCTTCCCACAATGGATACGGAGAGACCAGTAGACCAAACACTCAAAGACCCGCCAGAAACGCGCGTCTGTGACGGCAAAGGCAAATGGCCGTGGGTGAATGAAGGACATACCTGGGCAACTTACTCTAGAGGAAGATCGCGACGAGGAGCCTACGATGACGCGCTTCAACACTCTCGAGGATGAAGACCACCTGCTACTGAAGGTCACTTGCCTTAAGGAAGACAAGGACTTCCTTGTCGACAAGAAGCTACACCAAGACTCGACCCTTCTATTCTAACCCGAGACATCTAAATGTCACTAACCAGCGTGCATGAACCCGGTGCCAGCCCACAGAACTGGTAGTATTCCGACTTTGGGATACACATGCAAGCCAGGCCCTTGCCCGAACCTTGTTCACCAAACCCTTGACCTTTAGGCAAGCCTGGCATACCGTAGGAAGCCCGATCACCCTCAGACGAAGCCAAGTGATGCATTCGGAGCTGCATCTTCAAGCACTTCAAGATCCAACGGAGCAATCACATCGAAGAAGAAGCAACATGGAACGTGAAGACTACCTCACCTCTGAATTCCTGCACCTTTTCTATGCCTACCCAAGGAATCTCAGGGATGAGATTCTTGAAAGGGGGGTAGGTCTGTCACACCCTGTGTTTTGCCTCATGACTAAGTTAACATGACTCAAAACTTAGGGCCAATTAAAACTTTTTGTGTGCTTGTGATGCTTTTCTTGATTGTTGATTGTCTGATTGTTTGCTGGTGCTCTATATTCATAAAACTCCCTCCTACTCTCAAAACTCTATTCCTTGATCCAAAATCTTGTCCAATGATCATACCATGTGTATAGGACGTAAAACTATTTTTATCAAATATTATTTGGGCCAAAAAGCATTTATTCAATTTAGGTTTTCAAAAACCCCTGAATTGAGGTTTGTACTACAAGTCCTCAAATTGGGTGGATTGTTTTGCCCAAAAGATTTATTTGGAACCTACTATATATATAACTCCCCAAAACCACAAAATATTATTTTTAAAGATTATTTTATTATTTTATTTAAAGGCTTTTTCTTAAGGCCAGAAATGTTTTTTCATAGTGAAAAATTACTTAAATGCTTTGAAAATATTTGAGAAAATTTAGAGAAACTCAGTGGACATATATCCATATATATGAGTTTCAACACATGGTCATGTTCAAAATATTGGATAAAACCCTTCAAAACTTTTTCTTCCTATTTCAAGCATTTGAAATATTTCTATAGAAAATATTATCAAATAAACCCAAGAAAATTCTAGCATGTCACATATGATATATGTGATGATCTTGCAAAGTTTCATCCCAATAACAATTGTTTTGGTTCACCAAAGTATTCCAAAACCATTCCTGTCCAGATCCAAATTGGAACAACTTTACATTGTGAAGTTTCTTCTCTTGCCCCCAAATTTGTGGGAATGCTCTAATACCCAAATAATGATGCTACACCAAGTGTTGCATCAAGGAGATTAGATTAGCCTAACTGGATCTATAGAAACCTGATTCTGTTGATTTCTAGGGTTCACAAAGTTTGCATTATCAACTTTCTTCATTTGAGCTGAAAACTTGTGATCAGTACCAAATGGACTTACCCTTCAACCTTGGTAAATCTCTAGGCCATAGGATTCCTCTACCTAGCCCAATCACAGCACAAACACCTTCAGCCATAAGCTTGTGGACAAGCAAAGTGGGCCCAAAAAGATTCTCCTTGTCTCCAACTTTTTACCACAATATATTCTAACCCCAATTTACCTCCAGTAACTTTGCCATGACGTCTAATCAATTATTGGGGCGGGGGGGTAACTCCCTCATTTCCCCTCTCTTTTTACCATGGCAACGCCTATTCTTCCTCTCCCCCACTATTCTGTTCATCCTAATGACTCCAAACTTTTCTACAACCTCACTTGCATGCCTATGCATGAAACCAAACCCAAATATGGCAGGCTCATGTGGAAAATATGAGCAGTTCAGCTAAACCTACATTATGTCAGCAAATATGGCTTTGTACTGCAAGTACCAGTTATACTTGTCTCCCTGAGCTGAAATTTGAGGTGTTAGTACTCCTTCCATACCTAAGGAGCCCAGACAACTTTTTACCCCCAATGCCCTCCATTACAAACCCCTTAGATGAGCCTCCAGTTTGCTGCTGCAAACTTATCTACAGTAAAAACCTCCCATACCCAGCTCTATTTCCTTTGCAACTTAACCAGACACCTCTAGCACGCATGCCTTGCATGCCAGACATATTTGTCTGACCAAAATGCTGCCCTGGACACCTAGTGGCGTGGTGACTACGCTGTTGACCTGCAAAATGGGTGCTCTACAGACAAAGCTCGTCGATTGGCTCTCGTTCGGCCCTGACAGGATGCCCCTGCGCACTGGGGAATCCCTCCTTGCCTCCCACGCACCTCTCCGATGCGCGAAAGCATCCAAGGTTGCTCAAGAGCGCGTGCTCACCGCGCCCGAGGACCTCCGGGGGCCACCCGAGCCCCTCTCGGTCGCCCCCCTATATCAGTCTCTCCCTGAGCTCCCTCTCGCACGCATGCCTCCCCTCTCTCTCCCACAGAGCTCTGGACCGAGCCATCGGAGCTCCTATGGCCTCCTCCTTCTCCCTTGGCCACCATGGCGTCCCCTCGGCCTCACTCGAATCCGAGCTCCCCCAAGCCCCCCCTCTATATTGAGCTTCACCAGGAGTTCTCCCACGTCCTGAAAACGCTTCCCCACACCCCTCTCCTTTCTCCTAGTAGCCGGAGCACTGCTCCCTCGGCCGTCGGTCGACGGCCGAGGGCTCACCTACCTGGTGCTCCCCGGCGAAAATGGGGCACCCAAGCGGATGCAGGTCCCCATCCCGAGCACTCCGGTGGCCGGGCCATCGCCGGAGGTGGCCGAAGCCGCTGGGGCGAGCGTCGGCAAGCGCTCAGCCCGCCTCCCCTACCTCTGGTCTGTTCGAGCGGGAGGAGAGAGATAGACTTGCTGGGCGGGCCCACCTGTAAGTGGCTCGCCGGCCGGGCCCGACGTTACATGGAGGCGCCTACCCCCAGGGTCCGCCTCCCTGCGAGGAAGCCGTATAAGGCGTAATACGCCTCCGATGTCGCCGCTTCCCCCGCCAGGCCGAGCCAGCGGGCCGGCCCAGCTCCTATCCCGCGCCCAGTGTGCGTTGTAGGTGTTAGGTAAAGCCATTTTTCCTTTTTTTATCAGAAATTTCCAAAAATTCTTCTAGACAAAATATTTGTCCAAATTGCATGACTCCAACTCCCAAATTTTTCTAAAACTCCAAAGAATTTAATGGTGCAACCTTCATATTTTTCTCTCACCAGTTTCTGTGCTACTCAAATTCAAATTTGAATTTGAGCCTCCTAATGACCCCATTGCAAAATTCCTAGAGCATCCATATCAACTCCAAATGCAGTGATCCAAATTCCTAGGTGCATCTAAAATCATGGCTTAGGGTGTGAACATTTTTCCTTACACTTATTGTGCTATGTCAAACACGGGACCATTTGTTCATATATGGCTCACTTTGAAAATCCCTAGGAAAATCATGCCAACTCCAAATCCAGTAAAACCACTTCCCAAATGTTTCTAAAATCATGCCCTATTTGATGAATGCATCCACTCATTTTTATAAAAATGTTTCCTGTAGACATCTAATAGGATCATCATTTCATTAATTTCCTCCATTCAAAAATCCCCCTTTATCCACATCCAATGAGACCTCCTTGGCTATTTTTCTTATGACCAGAGGTATCCAAGAAAAATAAAACTCCTATTTATAGAGCACTTTTATTTCTCTGCTTGTTGTGTTGCTTATTGCGGTTGTTTCCGGCGATAGTTGACGAAGTAGATGAAGTGCTCGGAGTGGACGAGAAGCATGTAAAGAACTCAAAGAATTTGCTGAGCCAGGCAAGCAGCCCTTTGACCGTGACTATGAACCCTTTTATTTGCATGGCATATAGCACTTATTTCCGCGATGTTGATCATGTTGCTATGGTGACCACTTCGGTGGGATGCCTCCGATACTTTACCAATGATACTTGCATCGTGCATGACCCTACCATTCTTATGAGGGTTATGCGGGTGGGAGTAGTTAGGTTGCTAGTAGATGCTACGCAAATGGGATCGGGATATGCATGGAGTTGGATACAAAAAAAATTCAAAGACTTTTCGAAAACTCCGTCGGGTGCCACTAATGCCCGAGGGATATGAGGATGAGCTAGGTAGCCACTTGATAAAGAAGTGGTGTACCGGAGCAAGTGAGTGTGTGTGGTTTTCGAAAATAGATTAGATTTAAGATTTGTCGACCGTCCCAACCTTACATGCACAACCACGATACCCTTTATGGGACGGGGCTTTGTTGACTACCTTAGTGGGTACTAGCATAGAGCCCGCATTACTAGTGGCGGGAGTGAAGTGGTCACTCTCGATACGGGGTCGTACCGGAATGGGCGATCATGCGCTGTCTTTACAGGCACCGGGCACACCGTTGCGTGCCCTCATGGATGATATGTGTGATGTATATCATGAGGGATGGCACCAACGAGTGGACTCTCTGTTTAGTATCGCTAGGGGAAAGGCAATGTTCGGGTACTTACCTCGGGTATGTAATATACCGCGAGTCGTGGATGACACGGAAGTTCCCCGAGTCTTGTGGGTAAAGTGTGCAACGTCTGCAGAGTGTAAAACTATTTGAATAGCCGTGTCCACGGTCAAGGACAGTTGGGTGGTGCTGCTTAAACTACCTCCAGATGTTTTCACAAACTGGGTGTGTGTGTGGTGACACAGAGATGATACTGGAGTTAAGTCGGGTGACTTGACATGATGACTGAACATGATGTCTTCAACCCTTGCTTATGATGATATCTGTAGCTTGTTCATATCGATATCTGCCAACTGTTGATGCATGCTTACATAGTTACTTGATCATGTCACTGCACTCAAAATTAGCTTTCTGTAAAATACCTACTTAGTGCTATATGATGCATTTTTATTGCCTTGTTCCAAACATGGGTTGCTTGCAAGTACATTCAAAGTACTCATTGGCTTGCCACTGGTTATTTTATTGGCCAGGCATGAAAGATCAGGTTGTGATGAAGATTACCATGGTGACGTACGTGCAAGCTAGGATGCTTCCTAGTCAGAATGCCTGTGGGGTTAAGGCAGATGGTATGGGTTCACGCTATCGTTGAAGATTTCCGCTGCAATCATATGAAGACTTGCCATAAAGGCAATATTTGAGTAAAACGGTACGTAATGGATGTAAGACTCTTGTTATTCAGTTTCTGTGTGTTCAGTGAGCATTGATCTTTGGGATCACTGTGCACATACATTCAGTGATCACGACTTATGAGTCGGGGTCCCCATAGTTTTACAAGAAGAATTTTATACCTCCAAGAAGAAAACAAGCCGGCCCTGGAACACCCGCGACCTTATTATACTTAGAGCCACCGGCTCCTTTTTGTAATTTCCATCCCCCCTTGCAAATTCGGTGTATACTTCTTTATGTTTCGAATATAATAAAGGCGGCACCCTGAAATTCGGGTTGTTTTGTCGTTTTAGCCTACAAATTGAGCATGAGTCTTTATTTTTTTTGAAACAATGGGCACTTGGGGGATTCCAACTCAACAAGTTCAGCTTTCTCACCTTTGTGACCCGGCAAATACACGCCATAATACTTTGGGCATTTGGGGGCTTCTAACTCATCGAGTTCAGCTTTCTCACCTTCTTGACCCGGCAAGAAACGCCACATATGGTTAAACCTGCCTGTACGCTTGATGCGACTCCGATCAGATGACCCCGTGTACTCTTGACAAGTCAATCCTTGTTGGACCCTGGACATTCCAAGGTTAAAACACCGGCTTGAGTCATGTGAGAGCCGGCATACAGAGAGCTAGGATAAACCATGGGTTATCGTACCCACTTCATTGAAGCAAGACTCGAGCCTCGAAAGCCGATTTTTTTTCTCTGATTTCATATGCATACATTATTGCATCATTACATCATACCTGCATGTTCATATTTGTGCGGAAAACTGGTCTTCAGACCGGGATACATCATAAACATCTGTAGGAAGAAAATAAAGGTCTTTGGCCGATCCACATCATGGTTTATTTTAACCAGGATCAAATGGTTGGAGCCCTCAAAGCCGGCTCCAAAGGTCTGCTCTATATTTCTGAGTTTCGGAAGCCAGTTAGTTTTGCCGAGTCCCGCTGGGCCGGCTTATTAACAGTACTATGTATTGTTATAAAAATTATGCTATCGCCGCATAACAGCTTTCAGGTACACCCTGTTCTCATTGCCGGCTCATGCATGAGCGTTCGAATTATTAGCTGTAGTCAAAACAATGACTAGCGCAAAATTGTATTATTGGGGAAAACTCAAGACCAGAGCCTCGAAAGCCAGTCTCTCTTTGCCAAGTCTCACCGAGCCGGCTTATCAAGATTGCATTATTTACATCATTTATCATAGTAATTTCCAGGTACAATATTTTCACTATTGCCGGCTCACACTTGAGCGACCGAGTTAAACAATTGAGTTCACATTGTGACCAGTTGTCAAATCATACGTCTTCAACATTGTTGGAGGGAGAGTTGATAGAACTTGAGTCTCGAAAACCAAGACCTTCTGCTAGCTTATTTTTGCTCAGACTTTCCTTTCAAAACACTCATTGATCATAATAATAGAGATGTGCAATAATAGGCTGAAAGAGTAGCAAAATGATATTGATCCCAGAAGTTTAATGTCTAACACCAACAAAGGTGCAAACATGCACGATGGCACCACAAAGTATTTCATAAGTTTTTAAGATACTCCTATTACAGGCTCAAGGAGCCACAAAATGTTTTTACCCCATACTTGGGGGCTCGAGTCGTCAGGCTGGCGACTTAAGAAGCTCATGTCATCATTTTTTCAACTCGCCTTCTGTGCCATCCGGGTTAGCTATGATCTGATCTTTCGAGATGTTTTCGAGTTATCCGCCACTGGGTCATCTAGTTCTTATATCTGAAGATTGTCCGCATCCCAGTTACAATGGGTTAAGGCCTGGAATATGGCTTCGCCATCAAGGATGGAAGACGGGTCAACTTCAGGGGCGAAGATGTGCTTACGTCGTTGAGGAGTGAGATTCACCGACCTAAAGGTGGGCGTTGGAATCCATGAATGGTTGGCATCGTAAGCCGCCTAATAGTTCTTCAGCTTCATTTCATAGACCAGCTGGGTGGGCAACACTCGAGCGGCTTTGACACAAGAAGTGTAGTCGTTTTTAGTGAATTCTGACCCGTCAACCTTAAACTCGGGGATGCCTTTTGCCAATTCTGTCGGATCAAGCTCTGTTGAGTAAGCTTGTCACACCCTGTGTTTTGCCTCATAACTAAGTTAACATGGCTCAAAAATTAGGAACAATTAAAACTTTTTTTGTGCTTGTGATGTTTGACTTGATTGCTGATTGCTGATTGTTTGATTGCTTGCTTGTGCTCTATATTCATAAAACTTCCTCCTATCCTCAAGAACTCTTTTCCTTTATCCAAACTCTTGTCCAATGATCATACCATGTGTATAGGACCTAAAAATATTTTTATCAAATATTATTTTGGCCAGAAAGCATTTATTCAGTTTAGGTTTTCAAAACCCCCTGAATTGAGGTTTGTACTACAAGTCCTCAAATTGGGTGGATTGTTTTCCCCCAAAGGATTTATTTGGAACCTACTATATATATACCTCCCCAAAACCACAAAATATTATTTTTAAAGATTATTTTATTATTTTATTTAAAGGCTTTTTCTTAAGACCAGAAATGGTCTTTTATTAAGAAAAAATATTTTTATGATTTCAAAATATTTGAGAAAATTTAGGGAAACTCAGTGGACATATATTTTCCATATGTAAGAGTTTCAACACATGGTCATGTTCAAAATATTGGACAAAACCCTCCAAAACCCTTTGTGCTTAAATAAAGCTTTTGAAATATTTCTATAAGAAATATTATCAAATAAATCCAGGAAAATTCCAGCATGTCAAACATACTATATTAGATGATCTTGCAAAGTTCCATCTCAATCCCAATTGTTTCGGTTCATCACAATATCGCAAAACCCTCTCTGTCCAGAATCAAATTTGAACAACTTTACATGGTGAAGTTTCTCCTATTGGTCTCAAACTTTGTGGACATGTTATAATCCTCTAATAATGCATCCACACCAAGTAGTGCATCAAGGAGAACAGATCCACTTGTCAAAATCCCTCCAAACCCATCTCTGCTGAATTGTAGAGTTGGGAATTTTTGCATTATCAAGTTTCTCTATTTGATCCCAAACTTTTTGGGAATGCTCTAATACCCAAATAATGCCACCACACAAAGTGGTGCATTAAGGAGAATAGAATTGCATGGGTAGATCTATAGAAACCAGCTTTTTGCCCATTTCTAGGTTTTATAAAGTTTGTATTGGCAACTTTCATCTCATAATCCCAAATTTTGTGATCAAACTCATTTATATCTATCTTTCACTCCTGTTAACTTTCATAGGAAGGAAAACAATTTAACAAGCTCAAACTTGCATCAAACACATTCTGGCCATTTCTAAAAGCTATTGTTTTCACCACTTTTTCAATTCCCCTTGCTCTCAAATTTTTACCACACTCACTCACATACCTCTTATACCTCCAGTAAGGATATCCTGCCCATAGCTCAATAGTTGATGGGGTAAAAACCCCATTTACCCCTCTGGTTTACTCTGGCAGACCCCCTCTTTCCCTCTCTTGCTTTTACCTCTACCCTTGCTTAGCTCCTAAGGGTCAAGATACACCCCAGGAACACCCCAGCAGCTAGTGGACAAGGTGGACGCGCCAAAGCACTCTGGAGCGCGCCATGCCGGCCATATGCATGCTCCAGAGCGCGCTACAGTGTGCTCCCACATTGTAGCCGCTCGCTGCCCAATGCCCCGACCACCTCGGGTGGAGCAGGCATGCCACCGAGCCCTCCTCGACGTCCACAGCAAGCCTGTCCAACGGCCCCCTCCTCCCCTGTCGTCGTTTCCCCCTGTCCGGCTCGCCCGAGCGCCACCCGAGCTCGCCACTCGCTGCCCACGCGCCTGGCCCGCCCCGACCTCACCTCGTCCCTCCTCTCTCGTCCCAGTGCCCTGAACCACCCTCATGAGCACCACAGGGAGACCGAGGCCGCTCCTCAGGGCCACCGAAGCCATACCCGTGGGTCGCCATGAGCCTTGTCCACTGGAAACCCCAGCAACACTATAAGTAGCGCCCCCGAGCTCCCCTCCGCACTCCTTTGGTACCCTCTCCCTCCCGTTAACACCCCTGTACCACCAATTCAACCTCCCCTACCTTCTTTCTCCTCCTTTCGCTGGCATTGCCACCTCGGGTCCTGCTCAAATTCGAGCTTCCTAGTCGCTTCCTCCCTCTCTAAACCCCACCAAAGAACCTCCTGCATCGCCACGGGTTCATCCCACACTTGTTTCTCCCCTCTCGATGACTGGAGCGTCGTGTCCTCTCTTGCCGACACCGTCCTCCGCCATGACCAACGTCGCGGTCGACCTCGACCTCCCCCGGGACCAAGGGCCACCTAGGAGGGTGCGGCAATCCGCCCTGAGCCCACCGTTGGCCAGACCACCATCGGAGGTGGCAGGAGCCACCGGGGCAGGCGTCGGCGCACGCTCGGTCGGGCTCCCCTGTCTCTCCCCTGTTCTGGTGGGAGGTGGGAGGAGAACCCGACAAGCGGGCCCCGCGTGTCAGCGACCGGCCGGTCTGGCCCCCGTTTAAGTGGAAACGCTCCCGCGGTTTCCCGCCTCCCTACACAGGAGACGTACTCGTGGGAGTACGCCTTCGGCGTCAACCAGCCCCCTGCGCGGTTGAGCTGCTGGGCCGGCCCAGCTACTTATCCTGTGCATCGTGCGCTTTTTAGCCCAATTGGTAATACACTTTTCCTTTTTCTTTTTTTTTTGACAGATTCAAATATTTATAGTAAATTCATTTTAACCGCAAACTTGATGATTCAAATTCCTAATGAATTCTAAAATCTTATCCTATCCAAAAATGTGCATTACACATTTTCCCTGCAAACTTCTCTGTAGTGTTCAAATTCAAATTCAAATCTGGATTAAGAAAACACCACCTTGCAAAATCCCTAGAGGATTCAAATCAACTCCAAATGGAGTGATTCAAATTTCTATAGACTACAAAAATCATGCCCTATTTATATAGGCATGTTTAACATTTTTCCCATACATTATTTCTATTAGGCCAAATAAATAGCTCCATTTTCCATTATTCCACATTAGAAAATCCGTAGGATATTCATCCCAACTCCAAATCCAGTGAGACCAATTTGTAAATGTCTCTAAAATCATGCCCTACTTAATAAGTGCCTCCACTCATTTTTATAAAAATGTTTCCTATAGACATCTTATAGGATCATCATTTCCTCCATTTCCACCTTTCAAAACTCCCCCTTGACCCACATCCAATAAAACCTACTTGGTTATTTTTCTTATGACCAGAGATGTCCTAGAAAAATAAAACTCCTATTTGTAGAGCACTTTTATTTTTCTGCTTGAGGTGTTGCTTATTGCGGTTGTTTCCGGCGATAGTTGACAAAGTAGATGAAGTGTTCAGAGTGGACGAGAAGCGTGTGAAGACCTCGAAGACGTTGCTAAGCCAGGCAAGCAACCCTTTGACCATGTTAAGAAACCATTTTCATTGCATGGCATATAGCACTTTATTATCGATATGTTGATGATGATGATGTGGTGACCAATTCGGTGGGTTGCCTCCGATACTTTTACCGTTGATACTTGCATCGTGCATGACCCTACCTCCTTATGAGGGTTATTCGGGTGGGAGTTGTTAGGTTGCTAAGTAGTTGCTACGCAAGTGGGATGGGGATATGCATGGTGATGGAAATAAAAGTGTTTTCAAAGACTTTTCGAAAACCCCATCGGGTGCCACTAATGCCCGAGGGAGATGGTGTTGAGCTAGGTAACCACTTGATAAAGAAGTGGTGTACCGGAGCAAGTGAGTGTGTGTGTTTTTGAAAACGGATTAGATTTAAGATTTGTCGACCGTCCCAACCTTACATGTACAACCACTCTACCCCTATATGGGAAGGGGCTTTGTTGATTACTTTGATGGGTACTAGCAGGGAGCCCGCATTACTAGTGGCGGGAGAGTATGAGTTACTCTCTCGATACGGGGTCGTGCCTGGTAGGGCGACCATGCGCTGTCTTTACAGGCACCGGGCACACCGTTGTGTTCCTTCATGGATGGTACTATGTGGAGCGATGCTCGTGTTTGTACATCACGAGGACACGGACCAACGAGTGGACTCTTTGTTTAGTATCGTCGGGGAAAGGCATTGATCGGGTGCTTACCTCGGGTATGTAACATACCGCGAGTCGTGGATGACACGGAAGTTCCCCGAGTCTTGTGGGTAAAGTGTGCAACCTCTGCAGAGTGTAAAACTATTCGAATAGCCATGTCCATGGTCAAGGACAGTTGGGTGGTGCTGCTTAGACTATGTCCAGATGTTTTCTCAAAACTTGGTGTGTGTGTGACAAAGATGATACTTGAGTTAAGTCGGATGACTTGACATGATGACTGAACATGAGATGTTCAACCCCTGCTTATGATGATATATGTAACTTGTCCATATGGGTATATGCCCACTGTTGATGCATGCTTACACAAGTTACTTGATCATGTCATTGCACTAAAAAAATTAGCTTTCTGCAAAACTTACCTACTTAGTGCTATATCATGCTCTGTTGAACCTTGTTCCAAACATGGGTTGCTTGCGAGTACATTCAAGGTACTCATTGGCTTGCCACTGGTTATTTTATTGGCCAGGCATGAAAGAACAGGATATGATGAAGCATACCTCGGTGTTGAACATGCGGGCTAGGACGCTTCCCAGTCAGAATGCCTGTAGGGTTAAGGCATATGGCATGGGTTCACGCTATCGTTGAAGATTTCCGCTGCAATCATATGAAGACTTGGCCATAAAGGCCATATTTATGTAAAACGGTACGTAATGGATGTAAGACTCTTGTTATTCAGTTTCTGTGTGTTTAGTGAGCATTGATCTCTGGGATCACTGTGCACATACATTCGGTGATCACGACTTATCAGTCGGGGTCCCCACAAAGCTAGATCTTGGCTCAAAGAATACGTTGCACCGGAGCGGGCGGCTGACCTTTTCAACTCCTGAATTTGCTGCGGAATGGTTGAAAGACATTCTAACACATCATTGATGAGTTTCAATGGTTGTTTATCCCCCATCACTGCCTTGATTGCAAGGTGACTCCCAGCGTAAAGTTGTTCTATCAGTGAATAAACAGCCTTGAGCATTAGCCGGCTATTATCATGAAGGTTGCTAGTCCGGGGGCCCTGCAAAGTAGTATCAATACATGAGTCGCCAGGCGATCTATATTCATATCTCAAGAAGGCAGGAAATCATCAAGATACTTACCAAAAACAGCCTGGGTCATCTGGACAATGTGCCATTTCAACCCGGATAGCTCTTCGGTGATGTGCTTTAGCTGGCCCTCAACATCCACTACACGCTTCAGCAGAGTCGCCTTTTTAGCTTCAAAGGATTCTCTCACTTTTAAGAAGTTTGCCTTGGTTTTTTTCCAGTTCTACCAAGGAGAGTCGACATTTTTCTTCAATTTATACTCGGGCGGCTTGCCCCGCTTCCAGATCCTTTTTCAAGCCGGCCATGTTTGACTCGGCCGTCTTCAGAGTTTCCTGCATAGTAAGAAATATTATAACAAGTCCCAAGCAGATTGCAAGCAATATATTTGGCACTTGGGGGATAATGTATGCAAACTTTCCTCAAATGCATCATACGAAGAGACCCGACTCATCTCAAGAAGATGAGCCGGCCCTTGGGGGCTACAGGTCAAAATTCTTCAAATTATCAAGACCCGACTCATCTCGAGAAGTTGAGCGGGCCCTTGGGGGCTAAATGTCAAAATTCTTCAAATTATCAAGAACCGACTCATCTCAAGAAGATGAGCCGACTCTTGGGGGTTGCAGGTCGAATCAATCACAATATACACAAGACCCAGCTTATCTCAGAAAGATAATCCTGCCCTTGGGGGCTACATAAGGATATATGGTATAAACAAGTGAAGAGGAGCATACCTCGTATTTGTTCTTCATCATGCAAACAAGGCCGACTTCTATCTCCCGGCTTGTAGCAGGGCGGTCCAGATAGCTAGCATGTAGCTCCTCAGCGCTGAGTTTTTCATAACTTGGAACCTCCAGCTTAGTTGTCCCCTTCTCAAGCAGCACTGTTTTATCTTTAGCAACAATTTTTGCCAACATTCTGGAGGCCTCAGGAGCGGTGTAACTTGCCCCAGTGATAGTGACCTCCTCAGGGGCATCTTCAGTTGTCTTTAGAGGACTGGGCGGATTAAGGTTGTCCGCCGGATTAGTTTCAACATCCATGGCATCGGTGCTTGCCGGCTCATGAGGAGGGGGTAAGTCAGCTTGGATTTCCTAATGATCTTCAGATCGATCAGTATGAATTTCAGGAGCCACCAATTCAGGGATCTCCGGCTCAGGGACCTCACGGTTGGTGGATGACCCGTCAGTTTTCCTTTTCTTGGCCATGTCCCTGCAAAATAGAGAGCAGTATAAGGCGTAGGCAAAGACAAAAGCCTACTAAAACAACTGAATGATAAAAGAGGAATTTACCCAGGATTGATAACAAAGGATGCTAGTTTGGAGGCAGTCGAGTCGCCTGATGAAGGTGGCGATTCCTGATAAACCAAAATATAAGGATTAATGGTTGACATATCAGGTCCATTCTCTTTGAAGAATTGGAACATCAAGTACCTCAGTTGGTCGTTTGCGGGCGGCTGGCTTATTGGGTAAGCCGACAGCAAGATCATCATTCCCACTCCGGGTCTGACGCTTTGACTTGTGTTGAGTTTTCTTCAAAACAAAATTGGGATCCAGATAAGCATCCGGGTGAGAGAGGCTTACTTTCTGAACAACCCGCCTTGTTTTCAATGGAGGCAAGGATTCTGAGTCGGAGGAGATGGAAATTACCTCAACATTGCCCGCACGGCTTGTCTCATCATCGCCCTAAGAAGAGGAGGCATCAGCTAGATTCAATGAAACATGGACAAAGTTAAATTCTACCTTTGATTGAGTATCAATAGCATCTGCTTCGTCCATCTGAGATAGTCCTTCAGTGGCCGCCTTATTCTTCTTCTTACTTGGGGCGGCTTGGGCTTATTAGCCAGAGTTTTGCCTCGTTTCTTGCCCCAAAAAGTAGATTTGGCCTGTAAAGTTGACAATCAAAGCAAACAGGTGAAGATTTAAAAGCTAAAAAGACAATATTTATAAAGCCGGATAAAAGTATCAAAGAATTTTTACCGGAGGAGACGGGTTAAGAGCGTAGAAAGGCTTCAACCCGTCTTTGTTGCAAGTTTCTTGGTTTTCACCCAACAACTTCTTCACAATCCGGTTTATCTCTTCAGCATCGAAAGAAAAGTTGATGTACCTTTGGGCATCATCTAAATCCCTGGAATAAGTGTGCATTAAGCTGCTGCGGTGGATTAATGGCAAGATCCACCAAGAGTCCAAGAAACCCAGCACCGGGTTAGGTCGACTCCAGTTAGACCGTTGGCTGGTACAGCCCTCAACTTTGGGTAGATGGGGGCGTGTTGAGAACGTTCCTCTTGAGGAGCCCAGCCAGGAAGATCGAAATCCATGGGAAGGCGATTGGGTCTGTAACCCGGCAAGGGGTTCTCGTCAGCAGGGGCAGTGTTCTGACACTAAAACCAAGTTTTATTCCACCCCTTAGGATGACTTGGTAGAGTGGCAGCAGGAAAGAGGACGTCTCGTTGCATCTTGATTGAGACCCCGCCAAGTTCTAAGCTAGGGCCATTTGCGCATTCAGTTTGCCGGTTCAAGTAGAAGAATTCCCAGAAGAGGGAGACAGAGGGTTCCATTTGCAGATACGCCTCACAAAACACTTGGAATTGGCAAAGATTGGATATGGAGTTGGGACCCAGGCCTTGAGGATGAAGGTGGAAGAAATGTGGAACATCTCGAAAGAATTTTGACCCGGGAGGTGAGAAACCTCTCTAAAGATGATCCAAGAATACAACTACTTCTCCCTCCTCTGGATTTGGGATTTCCTCTCCAAGGACAACCCACCAACCGATTACCTCTTGAGGTGGCAGGAACCCCTGATCTTGGTAATCTTTTAAAATGACATCAGAAACTTGAGTGGCCACCCAGTTGCAGGTGGTGGATTTTGACATGATGAGTCGCCTGAATAAAGTAAAGGGATGACTTAAAACATGTGGCTAAAGTAAAGACGACTTAACTATTCACAATGGGTAAATTGCCTTATAAGGAGCCAACATCTTAACCCGGCAGTTTATTACACGGCGGGTTATGTCTATGCTGATGAGCCGGCGAAAACATACACACGACTTAAGCTAAATCTGAGGCTTCTGGTTTCTTTGCTAAGTATGAGACAAACAAGTTTCTACCAGAGCAGCTATGTTTATGGATCTAAAAATAGTTCTAAAAAGCAAGATATTTGCTAGACCTAATAGTGATGAACCGAAGAAGAACTACCGAAGAACTCAAGAACTCCTACAAACTGCAATGGATCTAGGTCAGAGTAGATGACTTACCTGAGTGATCACCGATGGCGGCAGAGACGCGCAGATGGTTCCCGACAAAGAAGAAATGCCATTACGGTCTCAGGAGTGGTCGCCGGCGGCGAGCATGTAGCAACGGTGATGCAAGGAACCTCCGGGCTCGAGGAAGAAGAAGTGAAGAGATGAAGTGAAAAATGAGAAGGGGACCCCTCGTTAAATATTTAAAGGGAGGGAGCCCGAAGAGGCAACTGACGAGCGCAACAATCGAGGAAACGCGGTAAATTTAGGGAAACGAAGAGGCCTCGATTTTTCGGTTAAAAGGATACACTCATATTTGCCATGATGTCATTGTTGGCCTCCTAAATTAATGGCGGGTGACATCATTTGTGGACAGCGTAAAAGAACGGCAAAGGCTGGAAATATTGCAAGCCGGCATCGTGAGATCCATGAAAAACACAAATCGGAAGGTGAGCCGCCAAAGAAGGGAAGAGAAATTGACATGAATGGGTTCAAATCAATCTGGGGCCTAATGTCGGGGATATAACCCTGCGGTGTAACCCACCCTGTTGGTCCGGGTCAATGTATTGATGGCTCTGTAATCAAACTCAAGATGGGCCGCATCGTGAAGACAAGGCAAACAAGGCGGTTGCCAACTAACTCGCCGGGCGGCCCAACACCTGAAGATGGTGACTCATGACCCATAAGGCAGGAAGACGCAAGAAGATTCCTTGCTTGAGAGGCAAGGCGTGTTAGAGACCTGATAGGTTACGAGTTGCAATGTGACTAGGACTCTATTGTAAAACCTAGGGTCTCGACCTGTATATAAAGGCGAGTCCCTAGGGCTGAAAGACTTAAGTCATAATCTCTGGAGAGCTAGGTTAGCGATCCTGCACCCCTGTAATCGAGATATATCCATCAATACACCCAAAGCAGGACGTAGGCTATTACCTCCATCGGAGGGGCCGAACCTTGGTAAACTCGTCTCTCTTTCCCGATCAACCCCTTTGAGTCGCCACCTAGCGGCAATGGCCTCACACATAAGTCCTTGCATGAGGACATCTGCCGTGAAAAAACCACGACAATTACCGATCTAGAGTGGAGAGGGATAGTTGCGGCCACACATAGTGGCGCCTCCGGAAACGGCTCCTCGTCATCGTTGACAGGCATACAGGATCTACAGGTGCAGCAGTCGGCGACACAGTTGAATTCGTTGGACTTCGGCCGCTTTGGCCTCTTCTAGAGGCTGCCTCCCCCTCCCCATCTCACTGGAGCTACTGCTCTTGGATCTCCGCCGCCTAAAGAGTTACCCTCCCGCCCCACGCCGGATTTCAATGGCAGGGGAAGAGAAAATCGACCATGCGTCACGACCACTCGATGTTGGTGAATGGTGAATGGCTGTTAGCTATGTCATTTTGCACTCCTGTTTCACTAATTTACACATGCAAGTAACGAGCCCTGATGAATTGAGAGATTTGTTCTTGTAGGAAGACATTGGATGTGCATGAATTGGGCATCCGGTTCGGCTGTGTGAGGTTGATACCTTCTGTGCACAAGGGATTGGCGTTGTAAGTTTGCTCCATTTGGTAATTCTGTTGTGCTACAAGGCTAGCTTGATGTACATGTCTGGATATGCAATTGGCCTGGGATGCAAGGTTTTTATGCTCGTAAATGATGTACTCATGGTAGCATTGTATATTTCAGCTACAAGGAGCGTTTCTTGGCTGCATTGCCTCCTTCTCGCCCGCTCGCCAGTTATTTGCAGCATTTTCATGTCAAATTTAAGCAATTCATAGTTCATAGTTGTTATTTTGATTATCATGCGGGGTGGAATTGAGTTTAATTTCTCACAAATGATACAAGTTTCTATTGGCGGTGGCTCAAGCGATGCAGGACACCGGTTGGCGTCGGTGAGTGCAGCGGCCTCTATAGGTGGCAGGAGCGGTGATGTCAACTATGCAACTTTATTCTTGTAGACTATGTTGGTCCTCCAAGCACAGAGTTTTGTAGGACAGTAGCAATTTTCCCTCAAGTGGATGACCTAAGGTTTATCAATTCATGGGAGGTGTAGGATGAAGATGATCTCTCTCAAACAACCCTGCAATCAAATACAAGAAATCTCTTGTGTCCCTAACACACCCAATACAATGGTAAATTGTACAGGTGCACTAGTTCAGCGAAGAGATGGTGATACAAATGTAGTATGGATAGTAGATATAGGATTTTGTAATATGAAAATATAAAAACAGCAAGGTAACAAGTGTAAAACAGCGAGCAAAACATTTTATAAATGCTTGGTAATAGGGCCTAAGGTTCATACTTTCACTAGTGCAATCTCTCAACAATGCTAATATAATTGGATCACATAACCATCCCTCAACGTGCAACGAAGAATCACTCCAAAGTTCTTATCTAGTGGAGAACATAAGAAGAAATTGTTTGTAGGGTATGAAACCACCTTAAAGTTATCCTTTCCGATCGATCTATCCAAGAGTTCGTACTAAAATAACACCAAGTTATCCTTTCCGATCAATCTATCTAAGAGTTCGTACTAAAATAACACCATATGATACACATCAACCAACTCTAATGTCACCTAAATACTCCAATGTCACTGCAAGTATCCATGAGTTAATTATACGATATGCATCAAACAATTTCAGATTCATAATACCCAATCCAACGCAAAGAACCTCAAAGAGTGCACCAAGATTTCTACCGGAGAATGTAGATCGAAAACATGCATCAACCCCTATGCATAGATTACCCCACTGTCACCTCAGAAATCCGCAAGTTGAGCGCCAAGACATAGATCAAGTGCTCTCAAATCCGAAAACTTGCGGTTCTTCCCGTCAACCCTCTAGGACCTAAACAACTCACTTTTCGCCCATGAACAGTTTGTGTCAATGGATTCGTTTGATCAAAAACTTGAGATAATGGGTATATAAAAGTATTCAATCCAGCAACGAAATCTCAAAGGGAGAATTCAATTCATCACTACAAGATAGAGAGGGAATAACATCATATGATTCGACTATATTGACAAAGCCGGTGATACATCAAGATCGTGACATCTCAAGAACACGAGAGAGAGAGAGAGAGAGAGATTGAACACATAGCTATTGGTACAAACCGTCAACCCCGAGGGTGGACTACTCCCTCCTCGTCATGGCCTCCGCCGGGATGATGAAGATGGCCACCGGAGATGATTTCCCCTCTCCGACAGGGTACTGTTTTCTCCCCAGATTGTTTTTTTGCCAACACAGAGAGTTGCGGTGGCAGAACTTCTCGTCTAGGGTTATTTCTGGTGGTTTCTATATATATATATAGGATTTTTGGGTGTCGGTTTCACGCGAAGATGGGCCACGAGTGGAGCACGATACACCTGGGCGCGCCGGAGGGGCCTGGAGTTCCTAGGTGGGTTGTGCCCACCTCGTGGCTCCTCTCCGGTGGTTCTTCGCTCCCATATTGCTTATTTGGTCCAGAAAAAATCAACAAAAAGTTTCGGGCGATTCCGAGAACTTTCATTTTTTGCACAAAAACGACACTACGTAATTCTGCTGAAAACAGCGTCAATCCGGGTTAGTTCTAAATAAATCATATAAAGTGCATCAAAACCATATAAAAGTATTGTAAACATAGATGAATATGGCATGAATACTTCATAAATTATCGATACGTTGGAGACGTATCAGCATCCCCAAGCTTAATTCCTACTCGTCCTCGAGTATATAAATGATAAAAGAAATAATTTATGAAGTGTGAATGCTATCATAGTGAATAGTTTTGATCATGGATAATTTCAGTCACTTTTCTAGCATCATAACCAGCTACTTTTCCTCATAAAAATCATCATGATAGAGTAGCAATCAATTCATATGTTATGATTCAAACAATGAATTCTCTCAAAACTTAACAACCTATGTTCTTAGTCACCAAACAATTGCAATTCAACTTATTCTCAACAAAGTCTAAGTAAGAGCTCCACATACTCAATCATCATATAGTCTTCCATGATTGCTAGTACTCAAAGCATATTTTTAGAACAAATGGCATCCATCGAACACAAAGAAAGATATGGGCTTAATGTTTCGCCTCCCAACTCATTTATCATAGAGATAATTGTCAACAATAATAAGTCATGATCAAATATATTTGACTGGCCATATGTGCCTAGATCTTTCCTCACCACATGATGCTTGCCAACTAATAGATTGAGGATGGAATAAGAAGTTGACTCAACATGAATAGTAAATAACATGAAAGTAAATGGATTGTCCCTTCGCAGAGGGAAGCAGGGATTTGCATAGGTGCCAGAGCTCATTCTTTAAAAACAGAGAGAAAAATATTTTGGGTGGCATGCCTTTCCTGTCAACAAAAATGACCGAGAATTTCCAATACTTTTCATGCAAGATATATCATAGGTGGTTCCCAAACGGAAAATAAAGGTTATTCTTTTTTCCACCATTCTTTCACAATCCATGGCTAGCCGTATCCACGGGTGCCTTCCACACCAACACTTTCCAAAGAATTTATTATTTCACAACATAAAGTAAATTTCTTTATCATTTTGGGAGTGGGCATCCCTATTATCGCCGTACTCTCGTGCAATGACAAGTGAATAAACACTCATCTTGAGAATAACACATCTAGCATGGAAAAATATTGGCCACCCCCTACCGCTTCATGAGCGGTACGAGCGCACAAAAAGGAAATTCATTTTGAATGTTTAGAGGTGGCACATGAAAATTTACTTGGAATGGCAATGAAATACCATCTATAGGTAGGTATGGTGGACTCATATGGCAAGAAACTGGGTTTAAGGATTTGGATGCACAAGTAGTATCTCTACTTAGTACGAAATTGTGGCTAGCCAAAGGTTCTAACTAAGCACCACATGTTGGAGGATCCATAACAATATAACTTCTATGCAAATATACATAACCATAACTCATTACGTCATCTTCCATGTCCAACTTTAACTAATTTGCTCAAGTTTGAAAATAATTAATGGGTATTCACAATCATATAAGATGTCCAAGATAATATATTTGTATGGGAAAGTTCTCTTTCTTATACTAATTATTCATGAAATGCTCGTATGACCAGTACTGTGATTTCCAAACTTCAATAGATTTTACTTTCTAAACCAAATGTGAAACTATTACTAATCATTAAGCACATTAATAATTTCGGATTTTGATATTTCATTCATTCACGATTTACTCTTAGGATATAAGTGAAGCACAAGAGTAAACGTCAAACTACTCTCAAAAGATATAAGTGAAGATCAATGAGTAGTCAAACAATAAAGTAGCTATGTGAAGACTCTCTCTCAATAAAGATTTTCATATCTGAGTATTTTATTCAAACAGCAAACTAAATAAAATTCATTCCAAGAATAGCACATATAATGTGGAGGAATAAAAATTTAGGCTCAACATAGGCTAACCGATAGTTGACGGAGAGAGGTGGGATGCGTAGCATCCCCAAGATTAGACGCTTGAGACTTCTTGAAATATTTACTTGGGGTGCCTTGGGCATCCCCAAGCTTGAGCTTTTGTATCTCGTTCAATCCTCTCATATCCCGGTTTCACCTAAGTCTTAAAAACTTCATCCACACAAAACTCAAAAAGAACTCGTGAGATGGGTTAGTACACATAAGGAAAAATCAACGCTTCTTGTACTGCCAAGACAAGTTGCATAATAATTTCCAAACATCATCTACTGTTTACTATCGTTTCCACAATTTATATGTACCCATATAGGCTATGGAAACTATAGGATAAGTAGATAACAAAACTATGACAGCAATCTGTCCAAACAGAACAGTCTGTAGCAATCTATTAAACCAATGTACTTCTGTAACTCAAAAAATTCTCAAAATTTAATACATGGTAAATAATTTATAGGATGATTCTGTGTAAAAATTTCAGAAACTTTCAATTTTCCAGTAAAATATGAAAATTCAAACACTACATAAAAAGTTTCAGTCCTTACACAACACACATCAAACATGCAATTCAAGCATAATAAAAGCAATTCTTGGAACTTTTTATTGAAAAAAAATATTATAAATAACAGAAAGAAAATACTTAACAAAAAAAATGACACTCCAAGCAAAACACATATTATGTGACAAATAAAAATATAGCTCCAAGTAAGATATACCGATAGTGTTGAAGATGAAAGAGGGGATGCCTTCCGGGGCATCCCCAAGCTTAGGCACTTGAGTCTTCGTTGGATATTACCTTGGGGGTACCTTGGGCATCCCCAATCTTAGGTTCTTGTCACTCCTTATTCTCCTCATATCGGTATCTCACCCAAAACTTGAAAACTTCAATCACACAAAACTTAACGGAACTTCGTGAGATGGGTTAGTATAATAAAGATAGATCATTCACTTACGTACTGTCAAGACAAGATTAATAATTGTTCTCACATAATACCTACTGTATTATAATATTACCATAATTTATATCACTCAATATAAGTTATGGAAAAATTAAAACGAGCAAACTATGCATGCAAAACAGAATCTGTCGAAAACAGAACAGTATGTGAAGATCTGTAGTATAACCGTACTTCCCAGTCTCTAAAAATTCTAAATAATTAGGAAAGCTTATATAATTTGCATATAAATACTGTGTAAAAATTTCAGAATTTTTCGACGCTCCAGTAAAATCATAGAAATCCTTTACTGGAGGCAAAAGTTTCTGTTTTTGCACAGAATCAAATCAACAAGTATCCATACTATCCCAAAGGCTTTACTTGGCACTTTATTGAAATAAAAGACACAGTAGCTCAATAATGTGAACATATAAAAACAGAAAGTAAAAGTGTTGGGTTGTGTCCCAACAAGCGCTTTAATGCCTTTTAGCTAGGCATGATGATTTCAATGATGCTCATATAAGAATAGTAGTTGAAACATACAAAAGAGCATCATGAATCTCATGGAAAGCACATTTAAGTCTAACCCACTTCCTATGCATAGGGATTTTGTGAGCAAACAATTTATGGGATCAAGAATCATCTAGCATGTAACGCCCAAGATGCGGTCCTATCCCTATTAAGGCACAAGGGCCTCAATGGGGATAGAAGCGCATCTAGTCGTCTCGCAAGTACAGAAATCATTGCATACATGTAAAGAAGAGATGAGTATATGAGTTGGCTTACACTCGCCACAAGCTATCTTACAAGTTCACACAAATTATTCATACATCATCCAGAAGACAGGGTCCGGCTACGGACAAAATCAAACGATAAAAGAAGCAATGATAAACTGTCTTGCTATCCCAGGATCACCACCACGAAGCTCCCCTACTCATCCGGATAAGTCACGTACATACGCCTACTTGCTTCACCATACTCCCACTGGAGCTGGGACACATCAAAGAAATCGATATCATCAGTACCTGTACCTGTAGTGTTGTTGTAATCTGTGAGCCACAGGGACTCAGCAATCTCGTAACCTGGGTACCGAAACTACGTAAGCCAATGGGTGAGGAATGGTTAAGTGGTGAGGTTGCAGCAGCACTAAGCATGTATTTGGTGGCTAACTTATGAGAACAAGTATGTAAATATGGTGGCCTACGCATAACGGTCTTGAACTAGCATGATCACTAAGTGATCCTGAACAACTACTTACGTCAAACATAACCCCACCGTGTTCTCTCTCGGTTCATGTTCACGAGCAGAGACAGTCACGGTTACGCACACAGTTGGTGTATTTTATTTGAGTTTACTTCAAGTTTGCTATAACCGAGTTTTAAACAAAATATCCAATGTTTCCACATAACCGCGGGCGTGGCTTCTCGAAAAGATTTAACCCTGCAGGGGTGCTCCAACTAGTCCATCACAAACTACCACATGTTGCGGGAAAAACCACGAATCCCGTGATCTCCTAGGAAATTCCGTTGGAAATCCGCAACCTCGAGATAGCCCAAGGTATCATCGGAATTCCGCGCACAAGACATTCGAGAATGGTAAAACAAGTCCAGCAAGACCGCCCGGCAGGCATGATCCCAATAGGAGCCGCGCGTATATCTTTCTCAGGGCACTACCAGATGAGCTAGACGTCGGGTTGGCTGAAACCCCGGGTGACCAGGGGGCGCCGGACATCGCTCGGTTTGGACCAACACTCATGAGGAGCACTGGCCGGGGGTTAATTAAATTATCCATGGGGTTGCAAAGCCCTATGCATTATTATTAGGTTATTAGGCAAATGTAGTACCAAAGTTGGGTCTTGCCAGACAAGCTTTATCCTAAGACAAATAATCAAGGGGGTCCCCATAACAACCCCGAGCATGTTGGGAGCGCAAAATATGGAACATAACACCGGTAACAAGTAACTAGGGCGGCAAAAGTGGAACAAAACACCGGGCAAAAGTCCAAGCCTTCCACCTTTTACCAAGTATATAGGTGCATTGCTACTTCTTGAGCTTGCGTTGGTTTTCCCTTGAAGAGGAAAGGGTGATGCAGCAAAGTAGATAAGTATTTCCCTCAGTTTTGAGAACCAAGGTATCAATCCAGTAGGAGGTACAAGCAAGGCCCCAATCTATGCACCTGCACAAACAATCAAACACTTGCACCCAACACTATAAAGCGGTTGTCAATCCCTTCACGGTCACTTGCAAGGATGAGATCCGATAGAGATAGATATAAAAGATTACTAAAACGATAATTAAAATAAAAGTAAATAAATTGCAGTGAAGTAATTTTGTGTTTTTTAGTTTATAGATCTGAAAATATAATATGGAAAATAGACCCGGGGGCCATAGGTTTCACTAGAGGCTTCTCTCTTGAAGGAAAATAATACTGTGGGTGAACAAATTACTCTCGAGCAATTGATAGAAAAGTGCATAGTTTTGACGATATCCAAGGCAATGATTATGCATATAGGCATCATGTCCGTATCAAGTAGACCGAAACGATTCTACATCTACTACTATTACTCCACACATCGACCGACTCCTGCCTGCATCTAGAGTATTAAGTTCATGAAGAACAGAGTAACGCATTAAGTAAGATGACATGATGTAGAGGGATAAACTCAAGCAATATGATGAAAACCCCATTATTCATCCTTGATGGCAACAATACAAATACGTGCCTCGCTACCCCTACTTTGTCACTGGGTGAGGACACCGCAAGATTGAACCCAAAACTAAGCACTTCTCCCATTGCAAGAATTACCAATCTAGTTGGCCAAACCAAACCAATAACTCGAAGAGACTTACAAAGATATGAAATCATGCATATAAGAATTCAGAGAAGATTCAAATAATATTCATAGATAATCTGATCATAAATCCACAATTCATCGGATCTCGACGAACACACCGCAAAAGAGTATTACATCGGATAAATCTCCATGAAGATCATGGAGAACATGGTATTGAAGAACATAGAGAGAGAAGAAGCCATCTAGCTACTAGCTATAGACCCGAAGGTCTGAGGTAAACTACTCACGCATCATCGAAAGGGCAATGGTGTTGATGTAGAGGCCCTCCGTGATCGAATCCCCCTCCGGCAGATCGCCGGAAAAGGCCCCAAGATGGGATCTCACGGGAACAGAGGCTTGCGACGGCGGAAAAGTATTTTTGTGGCTCCCTTTGGTATTGGGGGAATATTTCTAAATTTATAGGCGAAGAGTTAGGGTTGGAGGAGCTACGGGGGGCCCACAAGCCAGGGGGCGCGCCCCCCTAGGGGCGCGCCCTGGTGGCTTGTGGCCCACCCATAGGTCTTCTGGCCTCTTCTCAAAGCCTTCTGGTCTAAGAAAAATTAGTGTAGAATTTTATTCCGTTTGGACTCCGTTTGATATTCCTTTTCTGCAATACTCAAAAACAAGGAAAAAATAGAAACTGGTACTGGGCACTAGGTTAATAGGTTAGTCCCAAAAATAATATAAAATAGCATATTAATGCATATAAAACATCCAAAACAGATAATATAATAGCATGGAACAGTCAAAAATTATAGATACATTGGAGACGTATCATGTATTAAATTAAATAGCAATAAATATTGTGATATCTCCAGATATCCATGTTATCACGTGGAAACAGCCTGCACCTGCAACTAAGAACGCTATAAGAGGGGCTGAGTAGAGGTAACTTAGCCAAACAAGGTTTGCTAGGTAGTGGAGGGGTTAGAGGCTTTCATGGCAATGTAGGAGGCTGGCAATTTAAGTGGTAGGCAACAAAACATAACGGTAAAAGCGAGACATCTAGCATAGCAAAAATAGTGTCGGGATCCGGGTACGATCATCTTGCCTGTTGGGTCTTCAGAGGGATAAAGAGCTAGGTCCTCGTAGTTGTTCTCTCTGGGATCCTGGTACTCAGGCTCAACACTCACTTCTACCCAAATAGAACAACACCAAATAAACATACAAACAAGGTGCAATGCACAAACAAGATGATGCATGACCAATTTGAAGCATTTAACATGGCAACCCTATGCTAGTCATGTTCCACATGCAAATATTAAGTTGTTTAGTATTCTGGACAGGGCAGCAATATTAGTTATTTGGATATGCATGAACATGGCAAAAATGAATGCTCCATGTAAAAACGATGCAAATGCATATGAAGACCGTCGCAAACGGAGCTATGGAACTCTCAGGGCACTCATGACAAGGTACGAAAGATAACGATGGCAAAACAGAAATTAACAAGGGCTAAGGGCAAATTCCTGGTGTCCCAAGGTTGCTACTGGATTGGGCATGAAATTGTAGGTGAAATAGACCTAAAGATCATGCAAAACAATGGAGTATAGCTCCGACAAGTCACAAAATAATCCAACACACAATCTGTCCACAAACAACATGTCATCTTGTGTCACACATAACAAGAGCCACAACAAGTTTCAAACCACAACCAAAGCATGTACAGAAAATATACAGCATGCTTAACAAATCATCCATCTACACAAACTTAAAAGTAAGCATGGATCAATAGCAATGAAGCTCACAAGATGGCATGTTGAAACAGTTTTTCGGGACAGTGAAAATCTCAGTTTGCACTTGCAATTTTCAATCTGGTGTCATGTTGACAGCAACAAAACACTATTCTACAGCAAGTTTCATGGCATGAATTTTTAACGGGGTGATAGAGGGCAACATCTACTACAAAACACTAGCACTAAGAAAGAGCTAAAACACCACAGATCACTTGGTAGCATCACCTAAACATGTCATGAAAATAACTACAAATTTCACTAGGAGAATAGCAGCAGTTTTTAACAGATTGACAAGTTTGATAGCAATTTTAAATAGCATGCAATAGTTTAACCTACAAGAATTTGGCACAAGCTATTAGAGGACAACATTCTCATAAATTCATCTTCTTGTGCCAACCTCAAAGGAGCAAAGGAATCATGGGAATCATCTAGACAACATGGCAACAAAATAATAGATTCTAACACTTAAGAGAAATTTGAACATGTGAAAACAGAATTTTTGGTGACATGTTGACAGCAAGAATGCCACTCATAACAAGATCTTTCATGGCAAGCAAAAATACCAGGGACTAGGACACACATCAATGAACATATTTCACGTTGACAAGATTATCATATGATGCAAGAATTAATTCGTGTGAAAAAGATAAAAGGGCACTTTATCACAAAATATCATTTACACAAACTTGACCAAATGATAAAACTAATACCACCGTTGGATTCACTGGATTTTTCTACCCCAAAATCATATGTCACATGTCTATATTGCAGTAGAAAAATAGCGCCACAAGCCACAAGCAAAACAACACTAACTAGGTATAACCTAGTATATGCCAAATCTGGCATACTCCATATCTGGAATATGCAGAGGATGCCCAGTCAGTTTTTAACAGAATGCACTTTTCCACCAGGGATTACATCAAGTAAATGAACTCTATAATGGAAGAAAGTGGTACTGACAGGAAGACCACAGTAAGTACTCCACAATGGTCAAAGTAACTACCCCATATGATCAACAGGTTAAAAGTTCTAGCCTCTGGAAAACAGGTAAACAATAATAATCTACAGTTTTTCCCAGACTTAGAAAAAATTCAGTTTTCTGACAGAAAAGTTCAGATTTCGTGAGCGCTTCGGGAACTGCTCCCTGGACCTCCTAGGCACAAAATTTTGGTGCAAAACTATGGCATGGACATGGGGCTAGGCCTAGGACAAGGTTTGGCCGAAGGAAAACACACACAAAGGTGCAGATCTGGGCTAGAGCGCAATGGAAGCTCACTCTGGAGGTTCAGAGTTCACCGGAGCACGAATTTCGCATGAACATGGCGGGGCCTATGATGCATTAGAGGTCGAGATATTTGACCGAGAGGGAGATGGGTATACCTAGTATACCTAGGACATGAAGGTGACGTCGGGGACGAAGCAGACCGACGGCAGTGAGTCGAGGAACTTGACGACCTTGCTGATCCGTGAAGAAGAAGAAGTGGGCGACGGGGACGGCGATCTTGAGCGATTCTTGGTGTCAGAATGGGTCCGGGGCGACGTTAGGGTTCCAATAGACATCGTGGAGGAGGCCGGAGGTGCCTGCTACTCCAGCAGCAAGCTTGAGTCCGAGTCGGCCATGGATTTTGACCTCGAGCAAGGGGCCACGTAGGAGGAGAGGAGGAGTGGCGGCGACATGGATAAGAGGGAGGAGAGGAAGGGGAAACCCTAGGACGTGAGGGTGAGGCGATTTTATAGGAGGAGGAGGCAGTGGCGGCGCCAGGAAATGAAGGCTGGGTATTCATTCAAAAATATTTCGAACAACAACACAACACAACACTAGCAATATATGAACAAAACAACACAACACTAGCAATATATGAACAAAACAACACTAGCATAACGGCAATAGCAATATTTCGATGTATCGGACCATAACGACATGAGTACATAAGTACCTTTTGATTGATAAAGTGATGATATCCTACTTACAATATAACTCTGCGGTCGCCTTTTTGGAAGAGATTGATGACACCTTCATCCTTCACTTGATTGAAAAATTATCTCTCAACAAATGTAACCAAACAATTGTTCAAATATTCATCACCCATTTTGTTCCTTAGCTTATTCTTCACATAGTTCATTGAAGAGAATACCCTTTCAACACTAGCAGTAGCTACTGGCAGAATCAATACCAACCTAAGAAGCTTGTAAACAATATGATATTGTTCATGCTTGTTTGTCTCAACAAGCATAACTGAAAGCTGACATAGATTTTTCAGGTTTTGAAACCTTTCATCTCTACGCACATTAGTAACATACATGTTTAGTTGCCATGGAAGTCTTTCCAGTTCATCACTTGTAAAATCAGAAGCATAAAAATTTGTAGCAAGCCTAACCAACTTCTCTTGGTCATAAGCAACAAATAGATGAAGTGGACAGAATGCTGCCATGCAAGAAAGTAGCTCCGTGTTTACCTCATCAAATTTGCCATTCAGCTCACTAATTTTCCTATCAATGACACCCACAAACATATCAACCTTGAAGCGGTGCTAATTGATCGCACCATTACATAAAACCCTTCTAGGCCGGCCAACAGGAAAGTAAGGACCATCCATATCAACAACTTTGATCTTATGCTTTGTACAAAAAGATGTGACCTTTGTGAGAAAATCATCCCATCCACCATCGGTCCTCAAAGCCTCCAAGTAATACTTCGTGTCATGAACAAGCTTAATAGCATGAACAATATCTTCGTCTTGCTTTTGCAAAGCTCTACACAACTCATCTGTGTATCCAAATATTTCTTGCATCAAGTGTGACATGAAAACAAACTCAAATGATCGAAATGTTGTCTCTATGGATAGAGCCGCTTGTGCCTCCGCACCATGGTACTCGTCTCCAATCTTGCAAAGGACTCGTCGTAGTGCACCATACGTAGAGATGACATGGTTCACAGTTTTGAAGTGAGAGCCCCAATGTGTATCACATGGCCTTCCCAAACCCATTTCCTGATTCAGCCCACTCCCTGTTTCTACCTCTTCCAATTCCAATGCATCATTGAGTTCTTCAGCCTGAGCTATCTGAAGCATTCTCATCTTTTTACAAGACATGCCAAGAGCATTTAACAAGTGTGCAAGCTGCTGAAAGAACCAAGTACAATCACCATTCTCCTTAGCAACAGCAACAAGAGTTAACTGTAGTTGATGGGCAAAACAATGAACATAGTAGGCAGATGGGGACTCATCCATAATCAGTTTTTCAGGCCATTAACATTACCTCTCATGTTACTAGCTCCATCATATCCTTGCCCACGAACCATTGCAAAGGTCAAATTGTAGTCCATAAGCATTCTCTGAATTGCAGCTTGTAATGTCAAAGAGGTAGTATCTTCAACATGAGCAAGACCAAGAAAACTTACGATCGCCCTTCTTTTCTTATCAACATAATGCAAGCAAACAGTCAACTGTTCATTCTGATACACATCACTGGACTCATCTGCAAGTATTCCAAAATGACCACCATCTAGTTCTTCAATGACTAGTTTAGTAGTCTCTTGTGCACAACATTGTATCACCTCTTGTTGTATATCATGGTGAGTCATCTTGCAGTTCTGTGGTGCATTCTTGAGAACAACCCTGTCAACCTCTTCAAAATTTCCAGCAAGCCAATTTAGAAGCTCAAGGAAATTTCCTTTATTCAGTGAGTCTTCACTTTCATCATGCCCTCTAAATGCCAAGCCTTGGCGCAACAGAAATCTCACACACTTGAGTGTCCATGTCGAACGTTGTTTATAGAAAGCCTTGTATTGTGAGGTGTTTGAAGCAATAGACTCCCGAATTGATGTTTGTGGTGTAGTGAACATGTCATATTTTTCTTGAGCTTCAGCGTGAGCACTACTAACGGTACCAATATGCCTCTTCAATCTTGCTTTCATATTCCAATTATTAAACCCGCCATTCACAAATGCATCTCCTCCGGGACTTTTTGTTTTATCCTTGAACAAGTAGCAAACAAAGCAAAAAGCATCCTCTTCTTGCACACTATACTCAAGCCACTTATGATCCTGAAACCAAGTAGGGCAAAAGCAACGGGGATGTCCACTAAAATCTCTGATCTCAAACTTATGATCCTTTGGCTGACAAGATCCCAAGTCAATGTATCTCCTTCTAACTTTATCCTGGTCATTAACATGATAAGAAGATATGGGAACTCGCTTGCCGGGATCACTTTCCAGAGCTACCAAATCTACTTCATCTTCATCAACCGCTTCATCATCTTCTACAATTGGGGTCGGGGAGCATCTCTCCCTCTCCAGTTTTGGAGCTTCATCATGTATTTGCACTAGTGCTAGCTGCAGATTGCTCTTAACCTCAACGGAAAGAGGACTTGGTGTCGATGTAGAAGTTAATTTCCTTGCCTTTGAAGATTTGTCCCACAATTCAAACAGGCTAACATTCTTCTTCATCATCTACATCACACATCACATAAACAAAATTAATGGCAGTGGCAAATTGACAATGTGACATAAAATAAGTGAATGGCTTCTACTCTCCTTATAACAAATCTTCAGATTTCTAGCAAAAAATGAAAAACAACCTTGGTGGAGCAGCTGTGCCGAGGTGTCTGGTGGTGGAGCCGTGAAGGTGAATTGTAGCAGCAGCAGGTGGGGCGCTGGGGACGCCGGGCCGAGGGGTGGAGGCCGGAGCCTGGAGGCCGGAGGGGTGCTGGGGCGGAGGGTTGGTCGGAGGGGTGGCGAGCCGGAGGGCCCGGAGCCGGCCGGATTGGAGCAGCCAAAGGGCGGAGGGGCAGAGAGGAGCGGCGCCGGCCAGCGGAGAGGGACCGAGGTCGGAGGGGAGGGAGAGGGCCGGCCCGGCCAGCGGCTCAAGTGCCGCCATCGCCGCTAGGGTTGGGCGGGAGGCGGGAGGTGGGAGGGAATGAGGGGAGGGAGCAGTCAGCAGTCGATGGAGGGGAGGGGCTCGCAGTCGCTGCGCTCGCTCAGTCGCTCGCCCGCACGTGTGACCAACGCTAGTCTGGCTGGCTCGGTGGCCCCTCTCTGTGCCATACCTATTAAAAAAAGGGTGTAAATCTTGGGTATTGCAGGGAATTCCCAGGAATACCCCCAGCGCCGCCGATGGGAGGAGGGGTTCCCTCGTGGCCATGTGCACGAGCTTCCTCTGTACATGTACGTGAGAGAGAGAACGAAGGAAGAAGAAAAAGGTGGTGAAGAGGGAGGCTGCAGGTGGGGACGAGGGGTGGCCACGCTGGACGAGAGGGAGGCGAGGAGAGGCACTGGCGACTGCCGGCGCTGCCGGTGCTCGCTGTGGCTGGAGCTGCTCGCGCTGGAGCCGCTCGTACGCTGCTGCTGGGCCGGGAGGGAAAGGAAGGAGGCCTAGGTCGGTTGAAAATGAGTTTTCCCTTTTAATAAAACCTCATATAGCAAATAAATCCCAGAGAAAAGAGGTGGTTATTTTGGGGAAAGAAATTATGTTTTGGAATCACAAAAAACATGCCTTATTTATTTAAAATGGATTTGGCATTTTTAAGCAAACAATTTTTTCACACATAATTATTATAGCAATCTGTTTTTGCAAAGATTAGAAGGCAAACATATTGAAACATGGTTGAGAGCTAATTTACAATTATTGTCAGAATATTTAGAATAAGTGCAACATTTTTAAAGAGGTGAATAAGCCAGTAAAATCATCACTTGAAGCATTATTTGAAATAGGAGGTGGGCTCATAGCTCCTCTATGGAAATTGTAGAGAGTTTTTTTACAAAGAGTATCCTTGGTTTGCAAGCACACATACCCAACAACTCACACTCACACAACATATCACTTCAAACAAGCATGATGCAAATTATGAAATGATGATATGATGCCATGATGCAAAATGATATGAAGCAAAATAATGTTACTCAAACCACATGATGGCACAACATGAAGGTCCACACATGAAATATATTACAAAAGGCAAGGGAGCACTTGGGCTGTTACATAGCATAGGAAGGCAAAACAAGTGCAACTTCAAAACGTTGAACACATAGAGAGGAAACTTCATATTATTGCAATTCCTACAAGCATATGTCCCTCCCTCATAATAGTTTTCAGTAGCATCATGAAGTAATTACACAATATAACCATCACATAAAGCATTCTTTTCATGATCCACAAGCATAGAAATATTATTACTCTCCTCATAAGAAAATTTCTTCTCATTCATAAAAGTGGGAGAAAACTCAACAAAATAACCATCATGAGACACTTGATTGACATAACCATATTGAATATTAAAATCATGATGACAAGTTTCATGGTCATAATTAATCTTTATTGCATACATGTCATCACAATAATCATCATAGATAGGAGGCATGACATCATCATAATAAATTTGCTCATCAAAACTTGGGGGACAAAAAATATCATCTTCATCAAACATAGCATCCCCAAACTTGTGGCCTTGCATATCACTAGCATCATTGATATTCAGAGAATTCATACTAGCAACATTGCAATCATGCTCATCATTCAAGGAATTCTCATAAAGTATTTTCATAAATTCTTCCTCTACCAATTGAGCACAATTCTCCAAACCATCATTTTTACGAAAGATATTAAAAAGATGAAGCAATCGAGGCAACCTAAACTCCGTTTTTTTGTAGTTTTCTTTTATAAAACCAAACTAGTGAAAAACAAGAAACTAAAAGATTTAATTGCAAGATCTAAAGATATACTCTTGCTACTTCTTGAGCTTGCGTTGGTTTTCCCTTGAAGAGGAAAGGGTGATGCAGCAAAGTAGATAAGTATTTCCCTCAATTGTTTTGAACCAAGGTATCAATCCAGTAGGAGATACAAGCAAGTCCCCAATAGATATACCTACACAAATAATCAAACACTTGCACCCAACGCAGAAAAGGAGTTGTCAATCCCTTCACAGTTATTTGCAAGGATGAGATCTGATAGAGATAGATAGAAAAGATTACTAAAACAAAAAGTAAAACAAAAGTAAAAAGATTGCAGCAAAGTATTTTTGGTTTATAGATCTGAAAATATAATATGGAAAATAGACCCAGGGGCCATAGGTTTCACTAGAGGCTTCTCTCATGAAGGAAAATAATACGGTGGGTGAACAAATTACTGTCGAGCAATTGATAGAAAAGCGAATAATTATGAAGATATCCAAGGCAATGATTATGCATATATGCATCATGTCCGTGTCAAGTAGACCGAAATGATTCTGCATCTACTACTATTACTCCACACATCGATCGACTCCTGCCTGCATCTAGAGTATTAAGTTCATGAAGAACAGAGTAACGCATTAGGTAAGATGACATGATGTAGAGGGATAAACTCAAGCAATATGATGAAAACCCCATCTTTTTATCCTTGATGGCAACAATACAAATACGTGCCTCACTACCCCTACTTTGTCACTGGGTGAGGACACCGCAAAATTGAACCCAAAACTAAGCACTTCTCCCATTGCAAGAATTACCAATCTAGTTGGCCAAACCAAACCAATAACTCGAAGAGACTTGCAAAGATATGAGATCATGCATATAAGATTTCAGAGAAGATTCAAATAATATTCATAGATAATCTGAACATAAACCCACAATTCATCGGATCTCGACAAACACACCGCCAAAGAGTATTACGTCGGATAGATCTCCATGAAGATCATGAAGAACATGGTATTGAAGAACAAAGAGAGAGAAGAAGCCATCTAGCTACTAGCTATGGACCCGAAGGTCTGAGGTGAACTACTCACGCATCATCAGAGGGGCAATGGAGTTGATGTACATGCCCTCCGTGATCGAATCCCCCTCCGGCAGATTACCGGAAAAGGCTCCAAGATGGGATCTCACGGGAACAGAGGGTTCCGGCGGTGGAAAAGTATTTTCATGGCTCTTTTTGGTATTGTGGGAATATTTGGGAATTTATAGGCCAAAGAATAGGGTTAGGAGATCTGCTGGGGGGCCACAATCCCTGGTGGCTTGTGACCTCACGGCAGGTCTTCTGCCTTCATCTCCAAGTCTGGTAGGTTTCTTATGGTCCAAAAAAAAATCATCCCGAAGATTTTATTCCGTTTGGACTCCTTCTAATATTCCTTATCTGTAATACTCAAAAACAAGGAAAAAACAGAAACTGGCACTAGGCTCTAGGTTAATAGGTTAGTCCCAAAAATAATATAAAATAGCATAACAATGCATATAAAACATCCAAAACAGATAATATAATAGCATGGAACAATAAAAAATTATAGATACGTTGGAGACGTATCAAGCATCCCCAAGCTTAATTCCTGCTCGTCCTCGAGTAGGTAAATGATAAAAACAGAATTTTTGATGTGGAATGCTACCTAACATATTTATCCATGTAATATTATTTATTGTGGCATGAATATTCAGATCCGTAAGATTCAAAACGAAAGTTTAATGTTGACATAAAAACAATAATACTTCAAGCATACTAACAAGAAAATTGTGTCCTGTCAAAATAACATGGCCTCAGAAAGCTATCCCTACAAAATCATATGGTCTGGCTATGCTCCATATTCCCCACACAAAGTATTTAAATCATGCACAACCCCGATGACAAGTCAAGCAATTTGTTCTCAAACCTTTTCAACTCTTACGCAATACATGAGCGTGAGCCATGGATACAGCACTATAGGTGGAATAGAATATGGTGGAGGTTGTGAGGAAAAGGAGAAGATAGTCTCACATCAACTAGGCGTATCAACGGGCTATGGAGATGCCCATCAATAGATATCAATGTGAGTGAGTAGGGATTGCCATGCAACGGATGCACTAGAGCTATAAGTGTGTGAAAGCTCAAAAAGAAACTAAGTGGACGTGCATCATGATGAAAAATTCCACTAGTTATATGAAAGTGACAAAATAGGAGACTCTCTATTATAAAGATCATGGTGCTACTTTGAAGCACAAGTGTGGAAAAAGATAGTAGCATTGTCCCTTCTCTCTTCTCTCTCTTTTTTGTGGGAATCTTTGGCCTTTTATATTTTTTTATTTGGGCTTCATTGGCCTCTTTTATTATTTGTAAAGTCCAGAGACTCATCCCAACTTGTGAGGGAATCATAGCTTCCATCATCCTTTTCTCCCACGGGACAATGCTCTAATAATGAAGATCATCACACTTTTATTTACTTACAACTCAATACCTAGAACAAAATATGACTCTATATGAATACTTCTGGTGGGATACCGGGATGTGCAACAATCTAGCATAGCAAATAACATCAAAAAATGGACAAGCCATGAAAACATCATGCTAGCTGTCTTACGATCATGCAAAGCAATATGAAAATGATGGTGCGTGTCATAAAAAAATGGAACAATGGAAGTTGCATGGAAATATATCTCGGAATGGCTATGGAAATGCCATAATAGGTAGGTATGGTGGCTGTTTTGAGGAAGGGTATATGGTGGGTTTAATGCACCGGCAAAAGCTGCGCGGTACTAGAGAGGCTAGCAAAGGTGGAAGGGTGAGAGTGCGTATAATCCATGGACTCAAAATTAGTCATAAAGAACTCACATACTTATTGCAAAAGTCTATTAGTTATCGAAGCAAAGTATTAGACGCATGCTCCTAGGGGAGAGGTTGGTAGGAGTTAACCATCGCGCGCTCCCGACCCTCACACAAAGGATAACAATCATTAAGCAAATCATGCTACGACTTCGTTACATAACGGTTCACCATACGTGAATGCTATGGGAATCAAAAACTTCAACACAAGTATTTCTACCAATCCACAATTACTCACTAGCATGACTCTAATATCACCATCTTTATATCTCAAAACTATATGCAAGGAATCAAACTTCTCATAGTATTCAATGCAATTTATATGAAAGTTTTTATTATATCCCTCTTGGATGCCCATCATATTAGGACTAAATTCATAACCAAATCAATTACCATGCTGTTTAAAGACTCTCAAAATAATATAAGTGAGGTACGAGAGTTCAATTATTTCTATAAAATAAAACACCACCGTGCTCTAAAAAGATATAAGTGAAGCTCTAGAGCAACATTGCCTAGCTCAAAAGATATAAGTGAAGCACAAAGAGTATTCTAATAAATTCACGATTAACGCGTGTCTCTCTCAAAAGATGTGTGCAGCGAGGATGATTGGATCAAACTAAAAAGCAAAGACTCATATCATACAAGACGCTCCAAGCAAAACACATATCATGTGGTGAATAAAAATATAGCCTCAAGTAATTTACCGATGGATTGAAGACGAAAGAGGGGATGCCTTCCGGGGCATCCCCAAGCTTAGGCTCTTTGGTATCCTTGAATATGGCTTGGGGTGCCTTGGGCATCCCCAAGCTTAGGCTCTTGCCACTCCTTATTCCATAGTCCATCAAATCTTTACCCAAAACTTGAAAACTTCACAACACAAAACTTTAGGTACTCGTGAGATCCGTTAGTATAAGAAAAAATAAATCACCACTTTAGGTACTGTTGTGAACTCATTATTTATTTATATTGGTGTAATATCCACTGTATTCCAACTTCTCCATGGTTCATACCCCCCGATACAACCCATAGATACATCAAAATAAGCAAACAACACAAAGAAAACAGAATCTGTCTAAAACAGAACAATCTGTAGCAATCTATAGACTTCGAATAATTCTGTAACTACAAAATTATGAAAAATAAGGAAAATCAGGGAAATTTGTATATCAATCTTGTGTAAAATTTTTAGACTCATTCGACGCTCTGGTGAATTTATAAAATTCCTGGAATGAGCACAAAAGTTTCTGTTTTTCAGCAAAATCAAATCAACAATTACCGTAAACCATCCCAAAGGTCTTACTTGGCTCAAACACTAATTAAGACAAGAAAACACAATTAATATAGAGGTAATAATGTGTGCAGCACTCAAAAACAGAAGCAAAAACAAAAGCATAAAAATAAAATTGGGTTGCCTCCCAACAAGCGCTATTGTTTAACGCCCCTAGCTAGGCATAACGCAAAAGATCTAGGTATTGTCATCTTTGGTATGCAATCCATAAGTAGCTCTCATAATAGATTCATAAGGTAATTTTATTTTATTTCTAGGAAAGTATTCCATGCCTTTCCTTAATGGAAATTGGAATCTAATATTTCCTTCTTTCATATCAATAATTGCACCAATCGTTCTAAGGAATGGCCTACCAAGAATATTAGGACATGTAGGATTGCAATCTATATCAAGAACAATGAAATCTACAGGCATATAATTCCTATTTGCAACAATAAGAACATCATTAATCCTTCCCATAGGTTTCTTAATGGTGGAATCCGCTAGATGCAAATTTAAAGAGCAATCATCAAATTCATGGAAACCTAGCACATCACATAAAGTTTTCGGAATCATGGAAACGCTAGCACCCAAATCACACAAATCATGGCACTCATAATCTTTAATTTTAATCTTAATAGTGGGTTCCCACTGATCATAAAGCTTTCTAGGTATAGAAACTTCTAACTCATGTTTTTCCTCAAAAGATTTCGTCATAGCATCAACGATATGTTCAGTACAAGCTTTATTTTGATTATAAGCATGCGGAGAATTCAACATGGATTGTAACAAGGAAATACAATCAATCAAAGAGCAGCTATCCTAATTAAAGTCCTTGAAATCCAAAATAGTGGGTTCATTGCTATTTAAAGTTTTGACCTCTTCAATCCCACTTTTAGCATTAAGATCTATAAACTCCGAATCATTGGGACGCCTTTTAACTAAAGTTGACTTATCTCCAGTCCCATCTTTATCAAGATTTATATTAGAAAACAAAGATTCAATAGGAGACACATCAATCACTTTAAGATTTTCATCATTATTATCACGAGAACACACTTTTTCAAGCCATTCACGCTTAGCACGCATTCTTGCGGTTCTTTCCTTACACTCATCAATAGAAGTTCTCATAGCTTTTAAAGACTCATTAATATCACGCTTGGGTGGAGTAGATCTAATTTTCAAAGAATCAATCTCAAGCGAAATTCTATCAACGTTCCTAGCCAAATCATCAATCTTGAGAAGTTTTTCTTCAATCGTAGCATTGAAAACCTTTTGCGAACTAATAAATTCTTTAATATTATTCTCAAGATCAGAGGGCATCTTATTATAATTTCCATAAGAATTGTTGTAGGAATTACCATAATTATTAGAGGAATTACTAGGAAACAGCCTAGAGTTGAAATTACCTCTATAAGCGTTATTACCAAAATTGTTCCTACCAACCAAATTCACATCCATAGATTCATTATTATTTCCAATCAAAGAAGACAAAGGAATATCATTAGGATCAATAGGGGCACTCTTACTAGCAAACAAATTCATTAATTCATCCATCTTCTCACTCAAAGTATTTATTTCTTCAATTGCATGCACTTTTTTACTAGTAGGAGATCTTTCGGTATGCCATTGAGAGTAATTTGCCATAATATTATCTAGGAGTTTAGTAGCTTCTCCTAATGTGATTTCCATAAAAGTACCACCCGCGGCGGAATCTAAAAGATTTCTAGAAGCAAAATTCAATCCCGCATAATTTTTTTGTATAATCATCCATAAACTCAAACCATGCGCGGGGCAATTTCTAATCATTAGTTTCATCCTCTCCCAAGATTGTGCAACATGCTCATGATCAAGTTGCTTAAAATTCATTATATCGTTCCTAAGGGAGATGATCTTAGTGGGCGGAAAGTACTTCGAAATAAAAGCATCTTTACACTTATTCCATGAATCAATACTATTTTTAGGCAAAGATGAAAACCAAGTTTTAGCACGATCTCGTAGTGAGAACGGAAATAGCTTCAATTTAACAATATCATTATCCACATATTTCTTCTTTTGCATATCACACAACTCAATGAAAATATTTAGATGGGATGCGGCATCTTTACTAGGAAGGCCGGAAAATTGTTCTTTCATAACAAGATTAAGCAAAGCGGCATTAATTTCATAAGATTCCGCACTAGTGGCGGGAGCAATCGGAGTACTAATAAAATCATTATTATTAGTATTGGAGAAGTCACACAACTTGGTATTCTCTTGAGTCATCGTGACAAAGCAAGCAATCTAGCACACAAGCAAACAAAAAGCAAACAAAAAGACGAACGGAAGAAGGGCGAATAAAAAGGCAAATCTTTTTGGTATTTTCTGAAAATCATTTTAGAAGTGGGGGAGAGGAAAACGAGAGGCAAATGGCAAATAATGTAAATGCAAGAGATGAGTTTGTGATGGGTACTTGGTAGGCTTGATGTAGATCTCCCCGACAACGGCGCCAGAAATCCTTCTTGCTACTTCTTGAGCTTGCGTTGGTTTTCCCTTGAAGAGGAAAGGGTGATGCAGCAAAGTAGATAAGTATTTCCCTCAGTTGTTGAGAACCAAGGTATCAATCCAGTAGGAGATACAAGCAAGTACCCAATAGATATACCTACACAAATAATCAAACACTTCCACCCAACGCAGAAAAGGGGTTGTCAATCGCTTCAAGGTTATTTGCAAGGATGAGATCTGATAGAGATAGATAGAAAAGATTACTAAAACGAAAAGTAAAACAAAAGAAAAAAGATTGCAGCAAAGTATTTTTGTATTTTTGGTTTATAGATCTGAAAATATAATATGGAAAATAGACCCGGGGGCCATAGGTTTCACTAGAGGCTTCTCTCATGAAGGAAAATAATACGGTGGGTGAACAAATTACTGTCGAGCAATTAATAGAAAAGCGAATAATTATGAAGATATCCAAGGCAATGATTATGCATAGACGCATCACGTCCGTGTCAAGTAGACCGAAACGATTCTGCATCTACTACTATTACTCCACACATCGACCGACTCCTGCCTGCATCTAGAGTATTAATTTCATGAAGAACAGAGTAACGCATTAGGTAAGATGACATGATGTAGAGGGATAAACTAAAGCAATATGATGAAAACCCCATCTTTTTGTCCTCGATGGCAATAATACAAATACGTGCCTCGCTACCCCTACTTTGTCACTGGGTGAGGACACCGCAAGATTGAACCCAAAACTAAGCACTTCTCCCATTGCAAGAATTACCAATCTAGTTGGCCAAACAAAACCAATAACTCAAAGAGACTTGCAAACATATGAAATCATGCATATAAGAATTCAGAGAAGATTCAAATAATATTCATAGATAATCTGAACATAAACCCACAATTCATCGGAGCTCGACTAACACACCGCAAAAGAGTATTACATCAGATAGATCTCCATGAAGATCATGAAGAACATGGTATTGAAGAACAAAGAGAGAGAAGAAGCCATCTAGCTACTAGCTATGGAACCGAAGGTCTGAGGTGAACTACTCACGCATCATCGGAGGGGCAATGGAGTTTATGTAGATGCCCTCCGTGATCGAATCCCCCTCTGGCAGTTTACCGGAAAAGGCTCCAAGATGGGATCTCACGGGAACAGAGGGTTCCTGTGGCGGAAAAGTATTTTCGTGGCTCTTTTTGGTATTGTGGGGATATTTGGGAATTTATAGGCCGAAGAATAGGGTTAGGAGATCTACTGGGGGGCCACAAGCCAGGGGGCGCGCCCCCCTAGGGGCGCGCCCTGGTGGCTTGTGACCTCACGACACGTCTTCTGCCTTCATCTCCAAGTCTGGTAGGTTTCTTCTGGTCCAAGAAAAATCATCACGAAGATTTTATTCCGTTTGGACTCCGTTTAATATTCCTTATCTGCAATACTCAAAAACAAGGAAAAAACAGAAACTGGCACTAGGCTCTAGGTTAATAGGTTAGTCCCAAAAATAATATAAAATAGCATAATAATGCATATAAAACATCAAAACAGATAATATAATAGCATGGAACAATCAAAAATTATAGATATGTTGGAGACGTATCATATACCTTCAAGCACTCACCTCCCCGGCAACGGCGCCAGAAAAGAGCTTGATGTCTAATACACAACTTTATTCTTGTAGACTATGTTGGCCCTCCAAGCGCAGAGTTTTGTAGGACAGTAGCAATTTTCCCTCAAGTGGATGACCTAAGGTTTATCAATCCGTGGGAGGTGTAGGATGAAGATGGTCTCTCTCAAACAACCCTGCAATCAAATACAAGAAATCTCTTGTGTCCCCAACACACCCAATACAATGGTAAATTGTATAGGTGCACTAGTTCGGCGAAGAGATGGTGATACAAGTGTAGTATGGATAGTAGATATAGGTTTTTGTAATCTGAAAATATAAAAACAGCAAGGTAACAAATGTAAAATAGAGAGCAAAACATTTTATAAATGCTTGGTAATAGGGCCTAGGGTTCATACTTTCACTAGTGCAATCTCTCAACAATGCTAATATAATTGGATCACATAACCATCCCTCAACGTGCAACGAAGAATCACTCCAAAGTTCTTATCTAGTGGAGAACATAAGAAGAAATCGTTTTTAGGGTACGAAACCACCTTACAGTTATCCTTTCCGATCGATCTATCCAAGAGTTCGTACTAAAATAACACCAAGTTATCCTTTCCGATCAATCTATCTAAGAGTTCGTACTAAAATAACACCATATGATACGCATCAACCAACTCTAATGTCACCTAGATACTCCAATGTCACCACAAGTATCCATGAGTTAATTATACGATACACATCAAACTATTTCAGATTCATAATACTCAATCCAACACAAAGAACCTCAAAGAGTGCCCCAAAATTTCTGCTGGAGAAAGTAGGACGAAAACATGCATCAACCCCTATGCATATGTTGGATTTCGGGCTCCGCAAAACCCTTCAGATTGGAACACAGGGGCGTGTGCGAAGATCCCCGGCAGCTTCGCCCTACCTAGCTCGCTACTCGATGGACGGAACGATAAACTCGCACGATGACGAGGAAGAAGATGAACACAATAGTTTACCCAGGTTCGGGCCGCTGCGAAGCGTAATACCCTACTCCTGCTTTGGTGGATTGCCTCTCGAGGAGGTATGGTGGATGAACTAGTACAGTGTTTCGGGGCCTCGTGAGGGTGCTCTTGAGGCGTTCTTGGCCCTCTGTTGGCTTTGTGGTGGATGGGTCAATTGACTGGTTTTGGATCCCTTTCTACGGTGATGCCTATCCTCTATATATAGCGGTGGCTCGGGTCCTCTTCCCTTATCGCAATGGTGGGAAGGGATCCCACAACGGCCAACTTTGAATGGGGACAGGAGTACATGCTCGCCCTGCCCAAAGGCGGTCTTCGCCTGCAAAGTAACTGTCGGTGATGCAGAGGTGGGATTGGCGATGACATCCATCCTGCTGGGCTCATGGTCGTGGTCTTGTTGCACCGAAGTGGAAACCTTTGGGGGATGCTTTGGGAGCCCGCGTACGTCCTTGCTCCCTTTGCACTAAAGGGGAAACTGCACCGCCTGGCGCGCTGGCGCCCGCCTGTCCTTCCTTGCGTCATCTTTGACTCCTGAAGCCGGGCCTTGCATAGAGATCTCTGCTGCTCCGGAGGGGGCCTGGGGAGGCCCATCTCTTGCCGGTCTTGACGCCGCTCCAACTCGCGAGGCTAGGGCCCTCGCGATGGCCTTGTCCTGAGTGGGGCCGTGCTTGGGTGTGGTTGGCCGATGAAGTGGGCCATGCCCTGGGCCACAGGCAGGCAGGTCTGGGTGCCCCCGTTCCCAGAATGCCGAAAGTAGCCCCCGGGCCCAAGGCATGCTTGAGCCGGCTTCTGGGCAAAGCCTTGAGGGCGGCCCGAAACGCCGCGGGCCCTAAACGCCTGCGGGCCAGGCTCCACACGCGCCGAGCGTCTGGGCGGCGGCGCCCCCGCTCCCCGAGGCGTCAGAAGCTGTTCCAAGTCAGATTGACGCGACGTCCGCGCGAAGCGCTGGCCATCATTGCCGTTCCTTGAATGCTGCCACTGCTTCGGGTTACGCGGATGTGACCCTTCAGAAGCCGCACGCCTCTCGAAATGCGAGGAGGCGCCAGGTGGTCCTTGGCTGTATATAAGGGGGCGAGGGCGAGAAGGCCCTCACTCATCTTCATCTTCTTCGCCTCCCCATCTCCAATCCGTTGCTCTCCCGGTCATGGTGTCGGTGAGGAAGTTTTCTGCTGCCGAGAAGGGAAAGGCCTCCGGGGAGGGTCCTGCCGCTCCGCCGCCCAGGAGGGGCTGTGGCCGTCCCCGGAAGCATGCCGCGACGCCGACAGTGGTCCACGGTGAGCGCGGCCGCAATTCTGCGTGCCCCGGGGTCACCATCGGTGGCCGCGGTGGGGCGTCGTCCAGCGTGGGCGGCCATTGTGGCCAAGGCGGTGGCGCCCGAAGCGGGAGATCGGCAGTGGCCACCCGGCCACGGCGCCCGCGGCTCCATTCGGCCGACACGGCCCAGGAGTTCGTGATGTGGGCGGAGAAGCCGGAGGCCGCCTGGTTCCAACTCCCGAACTTCTTCGCGGGGGCGCTGCCCGCTAGAGGGCCCGCCGGCCTATGGCTGCAGGCCATGGCTGCTGCAGCGCGGCGTCGTGGGTGGAGGTCGAGGTCACCCCCGAAGGCTACGTGTATCTGAACCGTGTGTGGCAAGCGTTCGCCCGCGCCCACGGCCAGAAGGGGAGTCACACCCTCCACTTCAAGTATGACGGGGAGGCGACTCTGTTCGTCAAGATCTTCGGGAGAGAGGGCGAGCGCCTGGGGTATTGCCCGGAAGACGCTGGCCGCGGCGATCTTGGAGATGAGCTTGCCCTTCACGACGGGCGCCGTGCCTCCAGCACTAGCGACACCCCCTCCGAAGGGAGCCCGAGCGAGAGCAGCGACAGCAGCTACGACGCGCCGCCATGCCGGCATGCCCGGACCTCGGGGGGTAGCCAGCCGCCGCGGCACCGCTCTTCCGCTCCTGGCGCGCATCCACGGGACCGTGAAGGAAGAGGAGGACACCGACTGAGCGCTGGTGCGCCGACGCCGGGGCTCCTGAGGCGGCAGCCCCCGTGGGGCCTTTTCACTTTCTTTCTCCTCCTCTTCTCCTGTTCCTGCAGTCAAAGAACCAAGGGAGGCCCTGCGGGCGTGTAATGGACTTGGGCACCTGCCCCTCTTTATCAGCACTTTTGTCATGTGTTCTGACCTTTGCGTTTTGTTGGTTGAAATTGACTTCCGGTCGTGGTTGGGATACTTAGCTTCTCATGCTCGCGGTAGGCCTCTGGGTTGTGGAGGCATGGCTGCGGCGCTCGGAGAGTTCGTACGCCCGGTGGGCTTTGTCTTCTTGCGAGCGAGGTAGGTTGGGAGCTCTGTCGGCGCTCTGTGTCTGCAGGTCCGAGTCCCGCACATTTCTCTACCATCGCAAGGTACGACCAGTTCACCTGGAGCAGGCGAGCGCTTGACTTAAAGAGAGAGAAACCAACATAAGAGATGGCGATGAAAACAAATCTTTGACCCTTTCTTTAAAACATGATTTGGAAAGGCCCAGAGTTTAGTTTCAGGAAAGCTGGCAAATCCGAACACGGGAAAAAGTAAATAACGGCCGCGTCCGGCACCTAGACTAGCCTTCGTCTTCCCCCAGCGCTGAGCGTAGGGCATCCACGTTGCATGGGCATAGCCATTGATGGGCAATGTTGACTTCTCCGCCAGCGCGGAGCTGTGGCTGCCACATTGCGTGGGAGGAATCCCTCCGCGTCCTCGGGGGGCTCCGGGCGTATACATCCAACTCATTATTACGTGAGAGTGTGACGGGTAGAACTTCCGGAGGTGCTGGATGTTCCAGGCGTTCAGGATGGGGACCCCATCCCGAGTCTCCAGGCGCACGGCGCCAGGCCTGGAGACATGAGCAACCTTGAACGGGCCCTCCCACATGGGAGAGAGCTTGTGCAAGCCCTCCCTGGAGAGAACCCGCCTCAGGACGAGGTCTCCGACTTCGAGGGTCCTGGAGTGGATGTTACGGCAGTGGTAGCGCCGTAACGCTTGCTGGTACCGCGCAGCTCGGAGCTAGGCCCATGTCGTGCCTCCTCTCCTAGCACAAGGTTCATTCCCCGCGCGGCCTCCTGACGCTCCTCGTCAAATGCCAAGACCCGCGGGGAGCGGTGCTTGATCTCATGGGGGAGGACGGCTTCGGCTCCGTAGACGAGGAAGAACGGGGTCTCGCCGGTGGGCTTAGTCGCGGTGGTGCGGATAGACCACAGCACCGACTGAAGCTCATCGACCCAGCCCCTGCCGCAAGCTTCGAGCTTCTTCTTGAAGCTCCTTGCCTTGAGGCCCCGGAGGACCTCCGCGTTGGCGCGCTCCGGCTGGCCGTTGCTCCGTGGGTGGGCTACTGAGGCGTAACTTATCTGCGTTCCAAGGTTAGCACAATAGGTCTTGAAGAGGTTACTTGTGAACTGCGAACCGTTGTCGGTGATGATGCGGTTGGGGACGCCGAAGCGGCTTACGAGGCCCTTAATGAACTTGACAGCCGACCCGGCCGGGATGGTGCGCACGGGCTCCAGCTCCGCCCACTTGGTAAACTTGTCGATGGCGACGTAGAGGTAGCGGTACCCGCCCGCTGCTCGCGGGAAGGGCCCCAGTATGTCCAGCCCCCAGACCGCAAAGGGCCAGGAGAGCGGAATGGTAAGGAGGCCCAGCGTGGGCTGGTGAATCTGCTTGGCATGAAACTGGCAGGCCTCGCAAGACCGGACCAGCTCGATGGCGTCGTCAAGCGCCGTGGGCCAGTAGAAGCCCGATCGAAACACCTTCCCTGCCAGCGTGCGGGAAGAGGGGTGATGCCCGCAGTCCCCTCCGTGGATGTCGGCCAGCAGCTCGCACCCTTGCTCCTTGGAGATGCACCGCAGTGCGACGTCATTCGGGCGCCTGTGGTACAAGTCGCCGTCTTGCAAGCAGTAGGTTGTGGCCTGCCGGGCTACGCGCTCCGCGTCTTCTTCCTTCTCCGGGAGCGTGCCGTGAAGTAGGTATGCCCTGAACTCTTGCATCTAGCTGTCGGCCTGAGGTTCCAAGGCCAGGAGCAGTCGGGCTCCCGAGGCCTGGCCACAGTCCGGAGCCCCCAAGGGCGGCGCTGGGGGGAGCTCCTCACTTCGTGGCGCCAGGTCTTCAGTAGGTGGTGCCGCGGAGGGTTTGAAGAGCTGCTCCTCGAAGAAACCTGACTCCTGGGGCTCGCGGCGAGAGGCCCTCTTGGCGATGTCATCGGCTTCCTTGTTCGCGCTACGCGGGATGTGTTGCAATTCCAAGCCCTAGAAACGTTTTTCAATCTTACGTACCTCTTCCAAATACGCCTCCATGTGCTTGTCCTTGGATGTATACTCTTTGTTGGAGAAGTTGACAAGGAGCTGGGAGTCGCCCATGACGGTGAGGCACCGAACCCCCAAGGCCACCGCCGCCTTGAGACCAGCGATGAGGCCCTCGTACTCCGCGATGTTGTTGGAGACCTTCTCTCCATGCAAGAAAAAAAGCTGCACAGCATAGCTGAGCTTGTCTCCTGCCAGGGAAGTGAGCACGACCCCAGCTCCCGCTCCCTTGCGCGTGAAGGCTCCGTCGAAATGCATGATCCATCCTTCAGGTGCCTCATCGCCAGGGGTGAGGGACTGGCTCCCTTCTAGCCCCCGGTCGGGGGCGTCTATCCACTCCGCCACGAAGTCCGCCAGTGCTGCCCCTTTGATGACCCTGGTCGTGCTGAACTCTATGTTGAAGTCCTGCAGCTCGATGTTCCATTCGGCGACTCTTCCTGCCGCGTTGGGGTTGCGCAGGATCTTCTCCAAGGGGTAAGCAGAGACGACCTTGATTGGATGTCCCTAGAAGTAGTGACACAGTTTCCTTGAAGCGACAAGGAGCGCTAGGAGGAGCTTCTCCTGCATGGGATAGCATGAGCGTGCGTCCCGCAGCACCGTAGTGACGTAATACACCGGGGGTTCGACGAGGGTGAGGTCTTCTGCGGTGTCCTACCCCATGGCGGTCCCAAGAGGACTGGGCGTCTCGGGGGCCATTGGTGCGGAGGGGGCCTCATTAGGGTCGGGCGCTTCAGGGGCCATCGGAGAGACCTGGGCCTCATGAGGGATGGGCGCTTCAGGGGCCTTCGGAGTGGCTTGGGCCTCAGGTGCCCCGGCTTGGGGTGGAGCAGGCTCCTGTTGGTCCTGTGAGCCCCCTGGCTCCGTGTTTGGGGGCCCGCCGGCACCCGTCGATGCGGCGCGTGTGCCGGCTCGTTCCTCCCTGACTGCCACCAATGCAGCACTGGCGGAGTGGGGGTGGCAGCCAGGTATAGCAGCAAGGGCTCCCGAGGGCGAGGCGGTACCATCACTAGCGGGCTCGTGAGGTATAGTTTGAGTTCCTCGAAGGCTGCGTCCGCCTCCGGGGTCCATTCGAAAGGGCCCTTCCTTTTCATGATCTTGAAGAACGGCAAGGCCCGCTCACCAAGCTTGGAGATGAAGCGCCCCAAGGAGGTCACGCATCCCGCCAATTTCTGCATTTCCTTGAGGGTCTGGGGCGCGCTCATCTTGTTTATGGCCTTGATCTTCTCCGGGTTTGCCTCGATTCCCCGGTGCGATACCAGGAAACCGAGCAGCTTTCCCGAGGGGACCCCGAATACGCACTTTTCAGGGTTGAGCTTCAGGTTCACCTCCCTCAGGCTGGCGAATGTCTCCTCTAGGTCCTCGACTAGGGTCTTGGCCGCCCTGGACTTGACCACGATGTCGTCGACGTAGGCTTCTGCATTCCTCCCGAGCTGCGGCCCCAGGGCGATGTGCATCAGCCCCTGGAAGGTTACCCCGATGTTCCACAGCCCGAAGGGCATGCACGTGTAGCAAAACACCCCACACGTGGTGAGGAAAGCTGTCTTCTCGACATCCTCCACCGCCATCTTGATCTGGTGGTAACCCGAGAAGGCGTCTAGGAAGCACAGGAGGTCGCACTCCGCGGTGGAGTCCATGATCTGGTCGATGCGTGGCAGCGGGAATGGGTCCTGGGGGCAGGCTTTGTTGAGGCTCGTGAAGTCGATGCACATAAGCTCCTTCCCGCACTTCTTCGGGACGACCACCTGGTTGGCCACCCACTCTGGGTAATGCACCTCCCGGATGACCCCTGCCTCCTTCAGCTTGCCGACCTCCTGGGCGATGAACGCCTGCTTCTCCAGAGCTTGCCTCCTTGCTTTTTGCTTTACCGGACGCGCATTCGTGCACACCATGAGGTGGTGCTCGATTTCATCCCTTGGGACCCCCACCAGGTCAGAGGCGCTCCACGCGAACGCGTCCTTGTTCGCCCTGAGGAAGGCCACCAACGCCTCCTCTTGGTCTTGAGGCAGGTCGGCGCTGATGGTGAAGGTAGGGCCAGGGTTTCCTTCGTCCACTGACACCTGCTTCGTCTCTGCCCGACTCTGGGAGAATAGCTGCTTCTTCATCACTGGTGCGACGTCAGGGATGCCTCCAGGGTCCTTCGCGGCCCGCATGGCGCCCCCAGCACTGGTGCGTGCCGCAGCCACGGCCTTGTAGGAGAGCTTGAGCACGTGGGACGCGTCCTTGACATTCCCCACGACGGTGAGGACACCGCCGCTCCCGGGCATCTTGACGACGTTGTAGCCCGGGTGCGTTGCCACCATGAACTGAGGAAGGGCGGGGTAGCCAAGTATCGCGTTGTATGGGAGGTGGATGTGGGCAACATCGAAGTCGACCTGCTCGGTGCAGAAGTTGGAGCGGGTGCCAAAGGTGACGGGGAGGCGCACCGCCCCACGGGGATGACGGATCCGCCGACCACCCCAGAGAAGGGCCTTGAAGGTGTGAGCTGGTCACGGGGTAATTGCAGCGCGTCGAAGGCCTCCACGGAGATGATGTTGAGGCCGGCGCCACTGTCTATGAGGGTTCTGGAGACGGCCACGCCGCGTATGGTCGGTGTGCACAACATGGGGAGCGTTCCAGCGGCCGATGTCGTCTTGGGGTGGTCGTCGGGGCCAAAGGTGATGTCGATCTCCGGCCATGCGCGATGGTGCGCAGGCTCGGGCCATGGCCGAATCGCTCCCATGTGGCGTAGGAACCGCTTGACATCGCGGCCGGAGGGTGGCGCCTGCGACCCGCCAAGGATGCAGGCGACCGCGGGGGCGGCCCTGCGCGCCCAAGCGCCGTCTCGCGCCGGAGATCGGTCGTCGTCGGGAATCTCGCCCGCCATGGAGTTGCCGAACTGGGGCCTTGCCTTTGCCGCAAGCGGGGAAGCTCCGACACGCCCCCTACCTGGCGCGCCAAATGTCAGATTTCGGGCTCCGCAAAACCCTTAAGATTCGAACACAGGGGCGTGTGCGAAGATCCCATGCAGCTTCGCCCTACCTAGCTCGCTACTCGATGGACGGAACGATAAACTCGCACGATGACGAGGAAGAAGATGAAAACAACAGTTTACCCAGGTTTGGGCCGCTGCGGAGCGTAATACCCTACTCCTTCTTTGGTGGATTGCCTCTCGAGGAGGTACGGTGGATGAACTAGTACAGTGTTTCGGGGCCTCGTGAGGGTGCTCCTAAGGCGTTCTTGGCCCTCTGTTGGATTTGTGGTGGATGGGTCAATTGACTGGTTTTCGATCCCCTTCTACGGTGCTGCCTATCCTCTATATATAGCGGTGGCTCGGGTCCTCTTCCCTTATCGCAATGGCGGGAAGGGATCCCACAACGGCTAATTTTGAAGGGGGACAGGAGTACATGCTCGCCCTGCCCAAAGGTGGTCTTCGCCTGCAAAGTAACTATCGGTGATGCAGAGGTGGGCTTGGCGATGACATCCGTCCTGCTGGGCTCATGGTCATGGTCTTGTTGCACCGAAGTGGAAACCTTTGGGGGTTGCTTTGGGAGCCCGCGTACGTCCTTGCTCCCTTTGCACTAAAGGGGAAACTGCACCGCCTGGCGCGCTGGCGCCCGCCTGTCCTTCCTTGCGTCATCTTTGACTCGTGAGGCCGGGCCTTGCATAGAGATCTCTGCTGCTCCGGCGGGGCCCTGGGGAGGCCCATCTCTTGCCAGTCTTGACGCCGCTCCTCCTCGCGAGGCTAGGGCCCTCGCGAGGGCCTTGTCCTGAGTGGGGCCGCGCTTGGGTGTGGTTGGCCGATGAAGTGGGCCATGCCCTGGGCCGCAGGCAGGCAGGTCTGGGTGCCCCCGTTCCCAGAACGTCGATAGCATAGATTACCCCAATGTCACCTCGGGAATCCGCAAGTTGAGTGCCAAGACATAGATCAAGTTCTCTCAAATCCATAAAGGTATTCAATCCGGCAACGAAATCTCAAAGGGAAAACTCAATTCATCAGAACAAGATAGAGAGGGAATAACATCATATGATCCGACTATATTAACAAAGCCCATGATACATCAAGATCGTGGCATCTCAAGAACATGAGAGAGAGAGAGATTGAACACATAGCTACCGGTACAAACCATCAGCCCCGAGGGTGGACTACTCTCTCCTTGTCATGGCCTCCGCCGGGATGATGAAGATGGCCACCGAATATGATTTCCCCTCTCCGACATTGTACTCTTTTCTCTCCATATTGGATTTTTGCGGATACAGAGAGCTGCGGCGGCGAAACTTCTTGTCTATGGTTATTTCTAGTGGTTTATATATATATAGGATTTTTGGGTGTTGGTTTCACGCGAAGATGGGCCACGAGTGGAGCACAGAACAGCTGGGCGCGCCAGAGGGGCCTGGCGCGCTCAGGTTGGTTGTGCCCACCTCGTGGATCCTCTCCGGTGGTTCTTCGCTCCAATATTGCTTATTTGGTCCCGAAAAAATCACCAAAAAGTTTCGGGCGATTCCGAGAACTTTCATTTTCTGCACAAAAAATGACACCACGGTAATTCTGCTGAGAACAATGTCAGTCCAGTTTAGTTCTAAATAAATCATATAAAGTGCATCAAAACCATATAAAAGTATTGTAAATATAGATGAATATGGCATGAATACTTCATAAATTATTGATACGTTGGAGACGTATCAAGCGGCGGTCAAGATCATGGGCATCGCCTTGGGAGTGGTGCTTGCTTCGACCGACGGGTAGCACATCTGCTTCAAACCAGCCAAGGTAAGCTTCGCCAGCACTTACCTCACTCCCTCTCCATTCCCATATATGATCATTCCATGCCGCATCCTTCTGTCGGGGGACGTTGCATGGGAAACAAAAAAATTCCTACGAACACCCAAGATCTATCCATGGAGATGCATAGCTACGAGAGGGAGTGTGGATCTACATACCCTTGTAGATCGCTAAGCGGGAAGCGTTAAGAAACGTGGTTGGTGTAGTTGTACGTCTTCGCGATCCAATCACGATCCGTCCCAATCTAGCGCCAAACGGACGACACCTCCGCTTTCAGCACACGTACAGCCTGATGACGTCTCCGCCTCCTTGATCCAGCGAGCTATGGCGGAGTAGTAGATGAGTTCTCCGGCAACACGACGATGCAGCGGCTGTGGTGGTGGAGAAATCTCAACAGGGCTTCACCAAGTGATGCCGCAGATGCGTTTAGAGGAGAAACAGATCTAGGGAGAGAGGGAGGGCTGCACCTATGGCTTGGGGTGCGGCTGCCCACCCTCTCCCTCTCTATGTATAGGAGGAGGGGGTAGGTAGGGCTCATCCGTAGCCCCTCCTGCAAGGTGGGCTGGCCGGCCGAAGGTGGGGAGGAGTCTACCTCCCACAAGGGAGGTGGGCACCCTAGGGAGGAGTCCATCCTTGAGGGATACCAGGACTAAGGGGTCCTAGGGATGCCGACCTATCCCTTATGGGCCGAAGTCGTGGCCCACTCGGTGGCTACTGTTGGAGGACCGAACTACAAGAGTACTCCGCGTTCAGGAAGGAAACCTCAGGTGTCGTGGTCTGTCCTCCAAGCCAAAGATTGTAGAATAGGCATGTTGAAACCCTCGGCAAGAACCGACTATGTGTAGCCCTAGGTACCCCTGGTGTCTATATAAACCGAAGGGTTTAGTTTGTATAGGCAGAGGAACTCATCTACGGTTTTAGCTCAGTTGATCTCGAGGTAGATCAACTGTGTAATCGTCAAACACATTAATACAACCAAGCAGGACGTAGGGTTTTACCTCCTCAAGAGGGCCCGAACCTGGGTAAAACATTGTCTCCTTCGTCTACTGCTACCCATCGATCCAAGATCCACAGCTCGGGACACCCTACCCGAGATCCGCCAGTTTTGACACTGACATTGGTGCTTTCATTTAGAGTTCCATTGCGAATCACCGAAAGATCGATGGCTCGCCTAATCATCAACCGTGACATCTGTAATAGGGATGTTTTCATCCCTGGGCAGATCTTCGCGTTCAGAAGCATTGTACAGAACGTCGATCCGGCCGGCCACCTTGGCTAGGTTGAAAGTTTCACTCCCGATCAGGAGGTCAGGCTCGAGAACCTAGAGTTTGTCGCCGCCTCCCAGGGAGATCTTGTTTTAACGAAGCTCTCGGCTCCCCTTGAAAAACCCACGAGCCCCGATGCCTTAACTTCGGGAGCGGAGGATCCCGCCACTGGGGCGGCCTCTATCCCTGGTTCGGCCCTAAATCCCAACCCAGTCGATATGCCTGGATCTGCCTTGGCCAATAAAACGGCACTGTGGATTGACCCCAGACACTCCAGCAACATGGACTCCTCCGAAATCTCGTCGTTACATGAGTTGCTTGGTCGGATTCAAGCCATGAGCATGACCGATGGCCGGCCCTCGATCTATGACCGGATCTGGCTTAAACCCGACGACTGGGAAATTCATATCCCACCAATCATACACCTAGTCGCTACCATTGAGTGCCCGGCCGAAGGTTCGTCTCCTCAACTGCCGGAGTTAAGAAAAATTCATGTCCCGGTTTCCGACCACTAGGATCCCTCCTGTAGTCCAGAATCCGGACTTCACCCTGGAAATTGTTTGGGATCGGCCGCCGATCTAGCACACGACTTGGAGTCTGTGCAACAAGGTCCTATCAATAATACGGACTCTGAACCCACCGCACTAGACCCCACGATGGCATGGGGCGCGGCCTCCAGGATCTCAGACTTGCATCCAATTAGAATACCAAACTTTTCCCCATGCACTACCCAAGTTGAGCACTCTTCAAGCAGTGCAGGAGAACCTGGGATACCGGTCTTACGGGAAGTCAAACAACAGCCAGGGGAATCAGTCCATCATTTTTGGGCCAGATTCCTCCTTACTAAAGACAGCATAGAGGATTGTAGTGGCCAGGAGATGATAGAAACCTTCCGGCATAACTGCCACGACGAAGGAATTCTCAACGCCCTCGCCCGTTGCCGCGTTCAAAATTTCACTGAGCTATCAGACCTGGTGCGCAAATATTGCACCACTGAAAGCACCTGGCAAGCCCAACAGTTGTGCATGGGGTTAGTCCATATCGAACAACCTAGGGGAGCTCAGAGGAATCGCATACCCCCACGACGGCCGGTAGAACACGAGCCCACCGAGAAAAAGAATAAACCCTTTACATGATCCAGAACTGTCCCCGATGGACTATTGGACAAGCCATGCCCGATACACTCCGTCTTGCTGAACACGACCCCGACTCACAGCCTTCGAGCTTGCTGGGTCGTTAGGCAAGTTGCAAAGAGCGGAGAGGCTATCCTCGAGGCCTCACCCCGGGCAGACGTTCAGCAACGCCACCAGAATACAATGCCGAGATCTTAATAATCTAAAAGACGTTTTCCTCCAAAAGCCAGAGGAAGAGAGCTCTTTGAGAACTCGATTAAATACACCAGGTGGCAGCAAGGAATTCATGTACCTACACACCGATCACTTTCGGCGAGGTTGACCAACCAATAAGCCACCCCGACCAAACACCTGCCGCCCTGGTCCTCAACCCTATAGTCGACGGCTTCAGGTTACGCAAGGTGCTAATGGATGGCGGTAGCGGTTTAAACCTCATTTACGAGGACACCTTGGATAAAATGCAGTTCAACAGATCTTGCGTCGAACAAAGCAACACAACCTTTCGACGGATTATCCCCGGGAAAGAGGCACGCTGTACCGGATGAGTTACTCTTGATGTGGTATTCGGTACCCCCGAGAACTACAGATCCAAAGAACTTCTCTTCCATATTGTGCCCTTTCACAGCGGCTATCATGCCCTACTAGGGCGTGACGGCTTCAGAAGACTTCAGGCTATACCACATTACGGGTATATGAAGCACAAAATGTCGGGACCCAATGGTGTGATCACAATCATAAGTGACCCGGATAGAGCCCTTCGAGCTGAAAATAGAACAACATCACTCGCCCTTGAGGCATTAGCCGAGACCATCGCTGCAGAAGAATTGACCACACTCCGATCAATGGTGAATAAAGATGATGTGGTCCTCAGTAAGAAGCCCAAATCCACGTCCTTCAAACCTGCAGATGAAATCATCAAATTTCAAGTACATCCAACGGACCCTAATAAAACAGCTTCCATCGGAGCTCAGCTGGACCCCGCGGTTGACGAAGCACTATGCACATTCTTGCATGAAAACTGGGACATATTCGCCTAGCACCCCTCAGATATGCCAGGAATCCCACGAAGGCTAGCGGAACACAACGTGAACATAATCGCAGGCTTCAAGCCCGTCAAACAGGCTTTATGCCGATTTTCCGAACCCAAGCGTCAAGCTATGGTCGAAGAGCTAGCAAAACTGTTCGAAGCCGGATTCATCAGAGAAATCAAACACACCGAGTGGTTGGAAAATCTGGTCATGGTACCGAAGAAAGACAAATCTTGGCGGCTGTGCATCAACTTCAAAGACCTTAATTAGGCCTGCCCCAAGGATCCTTTCCCCTCACCCTGCATAGACCAGATTATTGACGCCACAGCCGGACACGACTCACTGTGCTTCCTCGATACTTATTCCGGATACCATCAGATCAAAATGAAGGAGTCTGATCAAGCCGCAACCGCCTTCATCACCCCTACGGGCCTTTGTGCTTCAACACAATGCCCTTCGGGTTAAAAAAACACTGGCGCCACATACCAGCGCATGATTCAGACATGTCTAGAAAAACAAAGACAAAACAGTCGAGGCATACGTGGACGACGTGGTCATCAAGACCAAACATGTTAGCCAGCTAGTAAACGACCTCATGCAAACTTTCGCCAATCTACGGGAATATGATATACTGCTCAACCCGGACAAGTGTGTCTTTGGAGTTCCTGCCAGTAAACTGCTCGGGTTTATTGTCTCCCATAGAGGAATAGAGGCTAATCCCGCTAAGATCTGAGCCCTATCCCAACTAGCGATCCCTATAGAGTTAAAGCACGTTCAAAAACTGGCGGGCTGTGTGGCGGCTTTGAGCCGCTTTATCTCCCGCCTTGGCGAAAAGGCTCTACCACTCTATAGACTACTGAAACGGACTAAAAACTTCGAGTGGACCGATGAAGCAGCGGACGCATTGGAAGAAATCAAAAAATTGCTGGCCAGCAACCCCATACTAGCAGCGCTCGGCGTCGGTGAACCCATGTTATTGTACATCTCGGCCACAAATCAGGTGTTCAGTGCGGTTCTTGTGGTAGAACGAGAGGCCGAGGGTCACAAATTCCTGGTGCAGAAGCCTATCTACTATGTATCAGAAGTACTCACGCCATGCAAGTCCAGGTATCCGCATTACCAGAAGATAGCAAATACAGTGTTTATGGCATCGCAAAAACTCAGACACTACTTTCAAGAGTGTCCTATCATGGTGGCATCCGAAGTACCTCTGAATGACATAATCAACAACAGGGACACCATCGGCCGCATATCCAAATGGGCCAACGAACTCCTTCCTTTCGAAATCTCTTACAAGCCACGACAAGCTATTAAATCTCAGGTGTTGGCTGATTTTCTTGCCGAATGGATGGAGGCCGAGCTCCCCACAGAATACATCATATATTCCCATTGGACGATGTATTTCAATGGATCCAAGACACTTGTCGGACTGGGGGCTGGATTTATCCTCACATCCCCCATGGGAGACAACGTCTGATACGTATTGCAAATCATGCACGCCGATTCAAACAACGTGGCCGAACAGGAAGCACTGTTGCACGGACTTCGGATGGCAACATCAATGGGTGTACAACGGCTCGAAGTACGGGGAGACTCCAATCTCGCCATCTCTCAAATCAACGGCGAATTCGATGCTAAAAACCCAAAAATGGTAGCATACAGAAATGTCGTCCTTAAGATATCCGCATGGTTTGAGGGGCTAGAATTCCACCACGTCTCTAGAAATAGCAATCAAGCTGTCGGTGCACTAGTATAGGGGTACCTAGTGCCCCTGACTTATGCACAGGCGGTAGAAGCAAAAACCCAGCCAATGATCAAGACCAAGACTTTAGCAAGCTCAACGCGGCAGCCCAAGCCTGGACTGCGACGCGCCAAGCATGTCCCCGACGCTTGCCGGGGACCAAGACATGCACACCTCCCAGAAGACCCGGCAAGCCACTCCCCGGCAGGCGTGAGCCAGCCAGCCACCGCTCCACCGCATCACTACGCCTGTCACTTATCGATGCGGTGTTGAGCCCTCAGGCGGCTAATCAGCTCTCGCTAAGCACGTGGACACACACCAGAATGCAAGTTACGCTCGATTGACACCCGCCCTGCAGCGTGTCAAGACCATAAGCAAGGACCGGCCAAGCGGTGGCAAGAGCTTGCCGGGGATGCACCCCCAAGCGCCACCTAGGCAGGTCACCATGGCATTTTGTCCTAAATGCCAGAGTTAGGTATGATAGCTCTACTTAGCTATCTAATCGATAGATAATGTCTGTTTTGCCATTGTGGTAACCCCTTGAACTATAAAAGGAGGCCCAAGGCAACCTATCTCAAGGTTGGCAATTCGAACCCCCGAACACTTGTACTCGCATAGCCGCTCTTCCCCCACAGCAGTCCTTGCCGGGGTTAGGCGCTCTGCGTTCTTTGTGTTCCTCCAATCAATCCACCAAAAAGCAGGAGTAGGGTCTTACGCTTAGCAGCGGCCCGAACCTGGGTAAAATGCCTGTGTCCTGATCGTTGCGTCGTCTCATGCTCTCCGCTATTCGTGCAACGTGACCCCCCTTGCCGAACCACAAGGGACCTCTGGTCTGGTCCCATAGGTGATCATGAGCATCCCTGCCCCGACATCTTTGGCGCGCCAGGTAGGGGACGTGCATCATTTTTGCGAACCCGAGTTCGTGAATAGCGAATCGGTCTTCATCATCATCTTCTTCAACAATGGCTCCCAAGAAGAAATCCGGCGCGGCCACACATCCCTCCACTTCGAAGGGTCCCTCACATGCGGCCGCTGGCGCTGTAGGTGCCGCATCGGCTGCGGGCGAGGCGGGCATCGTGGATGACACGGTCGGCGCATGCAGCGCCCCCGTCCAGTCCTTCACAACCGGAGATGGAGCAGGAGGCGCCAGAGAGGAGCAACTACAACTACAACATGGCAAGCTCGGTCCCGACGCCACGGGCGAGGGAAACATCCGTTCATCACCTCCCCACCACGCGGATGGCCGAGGCCGCCTCAGTGCCGCCCGGTCTGGTGCGAGCCGTGACCCTCTGGCCGCACCCGTCGCCAGCGAGATTGTTGGAGGTGCGCCTCGTGCGGAACGAGACGGGGTGTCTAGCGGAGCCGCAGCTCCACAGGATCGGCTCGCTGCCCACCAGAAAGCTCCGACGAGTGGTGCACGGCATCAAGGACGCGGCAACGCTTCTCTTGGTCCTACCAAGAGTCGAGCGACATCGCGGTCTGCCTCCTTTGCCATGCCGGGCACCACAAAGGAGGCCATGGCGAGAGTCTAGATGCTTCTCAACTTCATGCCAGTGGCAGATAAGATGGATGAATGGAGAGCCACCATTCAGAGTTTGATTTCTTTCGTTGAAGCCAACAAGACCCAGCATGCTGAGCCGTCGTGACGTACGCGAACAGCAGCGGCAGCCCAGGGCGGCGAGCGCATTGACGGGCCCACCCCAACGGTGCAGTCCCTTCCACGACCATAGGCCCAGAGGCATCCGCAACAAGCTTCGAATGCTGATGAGCACGACGAGGCGTCCATAGTCTCGTCTGGACCGCGCGACCGCCAGGATCAACAACGCGTCCTTGAAGACCGGCAGAAAGAAGACGCGTGCATCACCATCGAGCGATGCCGGGAACCACACCGTCAATCCAACAAGCGCAACGGTCCAGACGTCGGTGACCCCGCGCCCAGTGTTGGTGGGTACCTTCCTTACGAGGTTGATTGCCCTGCCTTCACTAGCGAGCTGCGACGGGTCCGCTGGCCGTCGACCCGAGCTTTCAAGCCTGAGCTACCGGAGAAATACGACGCGAAGCTGAACCCTGCGGAGTTCTTGGGCATTTACACGATAGCTGTTCAAGCTGCGGGACGAAGAGATGAAAAGGTGCTCGCCAACTATTTCCCTTTGGCGCTCAAGCCAAATGTGAGATCATGGCTGATGCACCTGCCGGAGAATTCCATTTCGCCTTGGGTTGATCTATGCAACGAGTTCGTTGGCGCCTTCACCGGTGGTCATCAAGAACCTGGCCAGCCGAGCGATCTCCAAGTCCTCCCGCAAAAGGATGGAGAAACCTTGAGAAAGTATATCCAAATATTCTGCCGAGTGCACCGCAACATCCCAGAGATCCATCCGGCAGCGGTGATTACCGCGTTCCATTCGAACGTGCGCAATAGGAGGATGCGAGCCAAGACGAACGTCAAGCTCCCCAAGACTGTTAATGAGCTTTACACCTTGGCGGATAAGTGTGGTCGAGCTGAATAAGGAAGGCGACTTCCCGGAGAGGAGGCGGCCGTCGAAGTGGACTCTGATGATGACGACGACGCCCCCGACCCGAAGGTAAGGAATAGGAAGCGCAACAAGAAGCGTAAGGGAAAAGCAATATTGGCTATCGAGAGCTCTGGAGACCTCAGTGCTGGCAAGAAGGTGAAAGCCGAAACCCCCGGCAAGGGAGCTGCCGTGTGCGCTGATTCCCGGGAGGCTGCTGCCGTTGAGCAGACCGGGAAGTCCGACGGGCCGTATTGCAAAATTCACCGCACCAAGGGCCATGATCTCCAAGAATGCTGACAGGTCGAGCAACTTGTATAGAAACAAAGGGCCGAGTACGAGAAACGCGACAAGGAAAAAGGCCAGGACGGCACTGCCGGGAAAGGCCGTGGCAGCAGAGGAGGTCACAGCGGCAAAACCCCGCAGCAAAAGGAAAACCCCGCTAGAGGCCGAGAGAAGAAGGAAACAGATGATATGAGTGAAGATGAGGATGATGATGAGAATTCCAGCAACAGGGAGTTTCAGAAAGCAACCGAAGCCATGTGCGTTGACGGGGGTGCATCCTTGCATTCCTCTCGCCGCCAGCTCAAGCAGTGGGCACACAAGGTCAATGCTGTGGAACCTACTGCGGAATCTAGAAAACCACTCGGATGGTCCCACACGCCTATCATCTTTGACGAAGTGGAATTCCTGACCGTACCACTACGGTCGGGTGTTTGCCATTGTTGGTTTCCCCGACAATCTGCAACCTCAAGGTGTCTAAGATGTTAGTTGACGGCGAGGCCGGATTGAACTTGATCTCCCCTAGAGTGGCTGAGAAACTGCAGATCCTTGATGAAGAGCTCGAAGCCATGGGTACATTCCAAGGAATCAACCCCGGCAGGAGCCGACCCAAGGGAAAGATCACCATGCCTGTGACATTTGGCGGGGAGTTGAACTTCCGGACAGAGAGGATAGTGTTCGACGTCACCAAATGTGGCACCCCGATAGAGGGCCGACGCACGCCAGACCCCAAGATAAGACCTGGCGCACGCCCAAGACATGATACAGCAATTCCATGCACAAAATGGCTTTATTAATATAATGGAGTATTACAATACTGTTGCTTACAACAATATTACATAACTCCAAGGCTAACTAATGGCAGCAGGGGTCTTGGTTCAGGGGCAACGACATCTCTGGCTGGGCTCCATAACGCACAGGACTAGCTTGGTTACCATCTAGCATGACGGATCTTCTCCTGCAATTGGCCACGTGCAAGGCCAGGTGAGTACTTGGAATGTACATGCAAGACAACCAAATACATAGCATCCAAACAAACAGATGACAGAGCAAGCCCTATGCTATGCATGAATTACTCCTAAGCATGGCATGAGTTTTAACAAGAAAAGCATGGATCAAGCATGGCATATCATGGATGAGGCATATAGTCTATGGCAAGATCATACCAAGTGCTTAGAATACTTACTGTACCGAATACCAACTTACTCTCTTCCGGGTTGTCGCACAACCCTCGACATACTCAAGATCCAACCTGAACTGATTCAGGTCCAATCCAGATCGTGTGGTCATCCAACCACTTATCATATAGCCATCCCTTGGCTAACATAACATATACCTGACATCATCTGATGTCTACCCAAGATGAATTCTTCCACCATTATTATCATTATTACGGTTGACCACCTACTGAGGTCTGGACGGGCTGTACAATACCATGGACGCGGCTATTCGAATAGATTTGACACTATGCAGAGGTTGTACACTTTACCCACACCATGAAGCACCTGGCCTCGTGATCCCATTCGGGTGGACCAGCGTTTCTTCAACAAAACCTGCCTGACCCGTGACTCTTCCATCGTACCACCGGCACTATTCCTCCCCCGGAGGTCAGCCTTGGGTGGCCCCTGTGTCCGCATGACACCTGCCACCATCGTGGCCAAACTCTGTAGACCCAAACGGGGTTCTACTGTCCCAAACGGGGACGGGCCCAAACACACAATCAACTGGGCTCACAGGGTTACCGCCGCTTACCTGATCAGGGTAGCACGCCACGCATAACCCTCCCTCTTTGGAGGTACCGGTGAAAGATCACGCAGTCAGGCCCGGTTAGGGCCGTCCCATACCGGCAAATGTGGTTGCACGAGTATGCCCGGACAGGTGACTCAAGATCAACCAACTACATTTAGTTTATTAGCTCAACTTGACATATCCATCATCTTACTAATCCACTGACAATAGTAAGTGCTATCATAGCAAGATCATAGTAATGATAATCATAGCATGAAATCAATACTAACATGGCAATGATATTAACAGTATCATTATTATGAAAATAAGACATGGCACTAGATGCTAGTGTCTAATACCGATGTCACCACTGGTGCATGCAAGTGCAGCCTAACAGGCGATACAGATAAACACACAGGTGCAAGCAAAGTCATCACGCAAGTCCGGAGCTCATGGAAGAGATTGGCTTGCCTGGGGGTCGACGAATACGTCGGGAGGAAACACGATCACCTCACGGAAGAAATCGCCGGAAAGGTTTCTCTCTCAGAGGGCTCGATCGGAGGGCAAGGGCAAAACGGTTATTACCACTGTCTAAACACAATATGTAAATAGTATTATCAGAACGGGCTCGACGAGACAAACGCGGGGGCGCTGGTTTTACCTGATTCTGAGCTACGATCGCGAAGTTACGGGCGTCTAGGCACCAGGGACCAATCTGTAAAATAATTACTACAAACAGGCCCCTGGGGCAAAAACAGAAAGCGCCTCCGGCATAGTAAGGTTCCCTGCCAGAAAAGCGCCTTTTACACGAAGCGGGTTGAAAATACGCTTTCTAACTTGGAAAGCGTATTTTCAACAATACGCTTCCACTTAAATCTGCCTGGGGCCCGGTTGACTTGTCTTCTACCGCTGACGAGTGGGGCCGATAGGAGGAGGGGCGCGCCTGGCCAGCTCGTCGTCCCCATCCCTCTGCTCGCCCACAGGGCAGAGGAGAGACGCGGCTGCGGGCGGCCGTCCCGGCGTCTCCGGTCACCGCTGCCAGCGTTCCGGGCACCGGCGGGCTCGGCAAAGAGGGCCGCACCCATCCCCGCGCCACACGGACGCCGAGGAGGACTGGAAACACGGCGGCTCAGCTAGGCAGAGAGCAGGGGGCGGAGCACGACGCCGACGGCGGCCATGGCGACTCCGGCCACTATTGGAGGGGGCGATGGAGAGCAGGCACCTCGGAGAGGCCGAGGGCGAGGAGGGAGAGGAGGGGAATGGCCAGGGCGGCGGAATCGCCGAGGGGAGCAGCGGCGGGGCTTCGGCCATAGAAGCGGGCAGGGAGCTCTAGGAGCTCAAGGGGAGGGCTGGGCTTGCTGGCCGACGGAGGGGCTTGGTCTTGCCTTAAATAGGCTCGGGGACGGGCTCTCGCGACGGCAGCCGGAGCTTCCAGAGCTCGGCGAGGCTTCGAGACGACGGCAGCGGCTTTGGGATGACGGCAACAGCAGCTAGGAGCTTCGGGACGAGGGGGAGAGGGCTCGAGAGGGATCCACGCGCGGGGAAGCTCTACGGCACTGCTAGACAGCCTGGAACTAGCTGGAGAGCCGCTACCGACGAGGCCAATGCATAGAGCGAAGTTTTGGCATGCTCTGCCCATGGTCACCGCGTGGACACGGCGATGCCACACTGCGCTCGGTGCCAAACCTTGTCTAGTCTATTCTCCACACAGCACTGAGTTGACTAGAGCAAGATTTGGAGGGAGGCGAAGGCAGGACTGACTGATGGGAGCTGACCTAGCACCTGGACAACAAGTGTTTGTGCTGTGGTGTGACCACCACAATGCACCACTTGACTTGATCCTTAGCATACGTCAATCACACACTAGAGTGAGTACCTTGACAAAATCTCAGCTTAAATGGGCCAAGAAAAATAACACTTCCTTTGTAACTTGGCAGTTTGACCAGATTTGGAAATGATGAAGTTGGGGTCAATTGGCTAGATGAATATGGGCCAAACTTGGAGGAGATCAATGATTTAGGCATATGAAGACACTGTAAAGATTTCATACCATTTGCATGATTTAAAATGGTACTTTCTTCACAATGCCCCAATCTGGATAGGAAATTGAATAAATTGCTGACGATGATTGGCTAGATGAGATGGGCTAATTTTTGGTGTCCAAGGTTAATTTATCACCATGAATCACCATGCAAATTTTCATCCCAAGGAGATCAAGGAATCATGCACTTCCTTTGCAAATGGGAAATCTGGACAAAATTTGCAAATGGAAGTGGCACTCAAAATTTAATTGGGGAACTTGATATTTTGATGTAAAAGGAGAATATATGGATATGAGAAGCTCCACAAATTATTTGGGATTTTTCCTAGCTACCAAAATGGTAGTTCCTTTGGAAAGGCCCCAAATTGAAATATTGGCTTTAAATAGGAAAAGGCAATTTCCCTAATTTAATAATGGCCAACATTTTTATGAGAACTCAATATATCCACAAAGAATATCTCCATAGGTTTTCATGACCTCTGGAGAGGGATAGATATTTTCCTGGATTTAATTCCTCAGAAGAGCAGAAAAAGGAAATAAATTCTGGATGGGAAATATTGCATATGACTTAGCAATATTTTTGCACATCTAGGGTTTATGAGGGCAGAAGGATCTCTGGAAGTTTTGGGAGGATCAACAGAGCAAGGAAAATGATGGCTCCTTTGCAAACACAAAGGCAGGATTTCCAGTTCCAATATTTCGGAACTAGGATTTGAATGGGATTCGGGGTTTGCTGACAGAGGGTTGACTGGCACAAGAACCTGGGAAAGGCACTGAGAGGTTGGGGAATGACTGGATTCACCTGGTCACTTGCCAAATTCCAGAGGAAAATTCGGGAGAGAAAAGCTAGGAAGGAATAACAGCACAAAAATTGATAACCCGATTTTTGGGGTGTTACAAACCTTCCCCCCTTAAAATAATCTCGTCCTCGAGATTCCTAGGGTTAGCTTATAACAAAACTACTACGCCTCCTAGGAAAAACCTCTGGGCTGGGTCTTAACCCTGCGGTTGAAAACAACCGAATTAAAACTACCGAAAACTGGTACACCCAGATCGAGATACGGATATCGCGGGATCTACTCTACAGGCAAGACCGCTGGGTAGCCCTGACATTTTAGAAAAAGCAAAATCTCCTTTTTCCAAAATGCTCGGGGTACCGCAATGAACAGTGGCCTCTCTTGCTGACAGGTGGGCCTAGGGCCCACTGGCAGCCTTCTTCTTCTATCTCCAGCCAACGGCTCTCTCTCTCGCTCTCGCGTGCGCTGTCTCGAGTGCGGCTAGGCACTGCGCACGCCTAGCTCCCGGGGCAAAAAGCACCCTACGATGCTAGTGCGCGGCGTGCACGAGGGCACTCAGAGAGCACTCCCATCGCGGGCCAGCGCCGGTTGGCACTGCTCGCGGATTCGCCTCCTGGACGCCGGTGGTCGAGCGGCGCGTGGGGTTCTCCTGGACCTAGCTCACCATACACCGGACTGGGGCTATAAAAACTACCGCGGGTTCTCTACTCTCTACCTACCTCTCGCATCCTGCCTCACTCCTTCTTCTTCTTCTTCTTTTCGTCCTGGTTGCAGGAGCGCGAGGCAAGGCGCTAATGGCGGGCTTGGGCTCGGAACTGATCACTATCCTCCTGGCTGGCATGCTGGCGGCGTTGGTTGGCGGCTCGCTGCTGCTGTGCGCGATGATCCTCGACGATCGCCAGGATGCTGCTGCCAGAGAGGCGGCTAGGGGGCAACTACGCCGTCTCAGGCCGGTGGAATAAACGCGGGCTGCGGCGGCGAGGGGCGGCATGTCAACATCACACAGGATGGTGACAGAGGCGCCATTAGGTCTAGGGTTAGTGTGGTGCTGTCAGCAGAGCTCTACCAGTGTGGAGACCACGCTGCTATTTGCTCATTGCTGAACGGCATCCACAATGGGGCTGATGTCAAATCCGGGGTTTAGGTCTCGAACTAAGAGGGTTGTACCGGTCTATGCTACAATAAAATGTAATAGAATTTTTCCAAAATAGCAACTGGTTTCGGGGCAAAGGTTTTGGGACCGGGGGATTACTGGACAGGGCTGGTTTTCCAGAACGCTGGGTTCGGGAAAACTGGCAAAGGGGCAAGCACGGATGGGCATGGATAGGGGACTTGCTTTTTGCCCGAATACTGCTACGACTGTACTCAGGAGAAAGAACTTGGCGTGCAGACATTGCTCACACGATACACATGCAATCTAAATTAATATGCAGGCAGATGCAGAATGCATAGGATAACAAAATGCAGGCAGAAGAAAGAAACATATCAAGCATGATATACTAAGGTGATTTAATGCTAGTGGGTGGATGTACTCCTGGTATACATACACCTACACCAGCTGGCATTTTATTATAGACTCTGAGCGAGTCCAGGGTTGTTATTAGGTGTAAGTGCTCTACTGACTAAAATCTTGTTAAGAGTCCACTGCCAACTTTGTTAAACATTCCTGCTTAACAGAGTGATAGATGAACCAAGCACACAGAGCAAACATGCATACATAATATTACAACAGCACACAGGCACACACAGTACAGGCAATACAAGCACACAGCATTACTAACTAACAACATGCTCACTCCGAACTACAGAGTCCTAATACTAGACGCAGACGAAGAAACAGTCTTCGCAGTGCACGCGGCATCTTCTGGCTTCACTTCCCGCTGAAGCCACAAATGGGCCTACTTCTGCTGGGGCTCTCCTGGAGGACGGAGACTGAGCCAACTTCCATCTTCATCGTCGGACACCTCTATGGGCTGGGGCTTAACTGCTGGAGCTGTAGCGGGAACTTGACCGAACACATCCCGACGACGAAGTCGCCAGATAGCTCCTTGAATGGAATTTGGGTGGATGCTGACTGGGCAAAATAGGTTTGCAGATTGCGAGGGTGGTACTGGCTGTGAAGGTGGCACTGGGTTTGGCAACAGGGATCGGGTGGTCTGGGATGCACTTTCACGGGCCGCACGGTAAGCTTCCGTAACAACCCGGGTGGTGTCTTGGTCAATAGCTTGGAACTCTCGCAGAATGCCAGAGAGGAGAAGTCCCTGGGCATCAATATACTGGACTAGGCGAGTTGTGGTTGGGTCAACATCTCCCACTATGCTGGAGAACCTGCCAGCTATGTCCGATGAAGATGGAAAATAGCGGAACTCTTGCATCTCCGCTACTTGCGGAAATTGGCTACGAAGACGGGCGAGGGCTCCTGCGGCCGCCATCTGAACAGCCAACCCGGGGGTGGGCATGGGTTTGCCCTGGAAATTCAGGGGTTTCCCATCCTCTACTGGTCCTGGGCTGATATACACCCTTGCATAAAATCTGCAAAGGTGGGGAACAGGGTCTGACTGGTACACCAGATACACCGGAGGGGTACTACAGCCAAGGGCTCGATTGAGCATACTCGGGAGGATGGACGAAAAGCCGGGATATCCTCCAGCCAAGGTTCGGCTATGCAAGGTGCGGGTTACGGGGGTCTTGGAAGAACTGGCCATGGCTACTGGTTTGAGGATACTGGCCTGGGTCTCTCTTGCAGGGTTCTGGCTTACTGAATGGGGAGAGCTACGACTCGCAGCTGGGAGGGGCTTAAATAGGCAGTCAGCTGGAACACGCTAGCATGGCGTCGAACCTTCTCGTGCCGAGTAGAAGATACACCGGTACGGCCGACAACCAAGCAGGGTGACGGTCCAATCCTAAATGGCTGGGTGGGCGGATAGCTGGGTAGGGTCTCGTCCACTCCGACTGCGCCGACTATTGATCCACAGTGGCCATGTCGGTTGCCAGAGACGGGTCAAATCTATTGGGCTCACTACCGGTTAAACCTAGGGGTCGGGTTTGGGCTAGGGTAACCTATAGCCAGCCTGGCTCTGATACCAAGTCTTGTGGCACCCCGATAGAGGGCCGACGCACGCCAGACCCCAGGATAAGACCTGGCGCACGCCCAAGACATGATACAGCAATTCCAGGCACAAAATGGCTTTATTAATATAATGGAGTATTACAATACTGTTGCTTACAACAATATTACATAACTCCAAGGCTAACTAATGGCAGCAGGGGTCTTGGTTCAGGGGCAACGACATCTCTGGCTGGGCTCCATAACGCACAGGACTGGCTTGGTTACCATCTAGCACGACGGATCTTCTCCTGCAACTCGCCACGTGCAAGGCAAGGTGAGTACTTGGAATGTACCCGCAAGACAACCAAATACATAGCATCCAAACAAACAGATGACAGAGCAAGCCCTATGCTATGCATGAATTACTCCTAAGCATGGCATGAGTTTTAACAAGAAAAGCATGGATCAAGCATGGCATATCATGGATGAGGCATATAGTCTATGGCAAGATCATACCAAGTGCTTAGAATACTTACTGTACCGAATACCAACTTACTCTCTTCCGGGTTGTCGCACAACCCTCGACATACTCAAGATCCAACCTGAACTGATTCAGGTCCAATCCAGATCGTGTGGTCATCCAACCACTTATCATATAGCCATCCCTTGGCTAACATAACATATACCTGACATCATCTGATGTCTACCCAAGATGAATTCTTCCACCATTATTATCATTATTACGGTTGACCACCTACTCAGGTCTGGACGGGCTGTCCAATACCGTGGACGCGGCTATTCGAATAGATTTGACACTCTGCAGAGGTTGTACACTTTACCCACACCATGAAGCACCTGGCCTCGTGATCCCATTTGGGTGGACCAGCGTTGCTTCAACAAAACCTCCCCCAGAGGTCAGCCTTGGGTGGCCCCTGTGTCCTCATGACACCTGCCACCGTCGTGGCCAATCTCTGTAGACCCAAACGAGGTTCTACTGTCCCAAACGGGGACGGGCCCAAACACACAATCAACTGGGCTCACAGGGTTACCGCCGCTTAATTGATCATGGTAGCACGCCGCGCATAACCCTCCCTCTTTGGAGGTACCGGTGAAAGATCACGCAGTCAGGCACGGTTAGGGCCGTCCCGTACCGGCAAATGTGGTTGCACGAGTATGCCCGGACAGGTGACTCAAGATCAACCAACTACGTTTAGTTTATTAGCTCAACTTGACATATCCATCATCTTACTAATCCACTGACAATAGTAAGTGCTATCATAGCAAGATCATAGTAATGATAATCATAGCATGACATCAATACTAACATGGCAATGATATTAACAGTATCATTATTTTGAAAATAAGACATGGCACTAGATGCTAGTGTCTAATACCGATGTCACCACCGGTGCATGCAAGTGCAGCCTAACAGGCGATACAGATAAACACACAGGTGCAAGCAAAGTCATCACGCAAGTCTGGAGCTCATGGAAGAGGTTGGCTTGCCTGGGGGTCGACGAATACACCGGGAGGAAAAACGATCACCTCACGGAAGAAATCGCCGGAAAGGTTTCTCTCTCAGAGGGCTCGATCGATGGCAAGGGCAAAACAGTTATTTCCACTGTGTAAACACAATATGGAAACAGTATTATCGGAACGGGCTCGACGAGACGAACGCGGGGGCGCTGATTTTACCTGATTCCGAGCTACGGTCACGAAGTTACGGGCGTCTAGGCACCAGGGACCAATCTGTAAAATAATTACTACAAACAGGCCCTTGGGGCAAAAACAGAAAGCGCCTCCGGCATAGTACGCTTCCTGCGCGGAAAAGCGCCTTTTACACGAAGCGGGTTGAAAATACGCTTTCTAACTTGGAAAGCGTATTTTCAACAATACGCTTCCACTTAAATCTGCCTGGGGCCCGGTTGACTTGTCTTCTACCGCTGACGAGTGGGGCCGATAGGAGGAGGGACCCGCCTGGCCAGCTCGTCGTCCCCATCCCTCTGCTCGCCCGCAGGGCAGAGGAGAGGCGTGGCTGCGGGCGGACGTCCCGGCGTCTCCGGCCACCGCTGCCAGCGTTCCGGGCACCGGCGGGATCGGCGAAGAGGGCCGCACCCATCCCCGTGCCACACGGACGCCGAGGAGGACCGGAAACGCGGCGGCTCGGCTAGGCAGAGAGCAGGGGGCGGAGCGCGACGACGACGGCGGCCACGGCGACTCCGGCCGCAATTGGAGGGGGCAACGGAGAGCAGGCACCTCGGAGAGGCCGAGGGTGAGGAGGGAGAGGAGGGGAATGGCCAGGGCGCTGGAATCGCCGAGGGGAGCAGCGGTGGGGCTTCGGCCATAGAAGGGGACAGGGAGCTCTAGGAGCTCAAGGGGAGGGTTGGGCTTGCTGGCCGACGGAGGGGCTCGGTCTCGCCTTAAATAGGCTCGGGGACGGGCTCTCGCGACGGCAGCCGGAGCTTCCAGAGCTCGGCGAGGATTCGAGACGACGGCAGCGGCTTCGGGACGACGGCAACAGCAGCTAGGAGCTTCGGGACGAGGTGGAGAGGGCTCGAGAGGGATCACGCACGCGCGGGGAAGCTCTACGGCACTGCTAGAAAGCCTGGAACCAGCTGGAGAGCCGCTACCGACGAGGCCAATGCACAGAGCGCAGTTTTGGCATGCTCTGCCCATGGTCACCGCGTGGACACGGCGATGCCACGCTGCGCTCAGTGCCAAACCTTGTCTAGTCTATTCTCCACACAACACTGAGTTGACTAGAGCAAGATTTGGAGGGAGGCGAAGGCAGGACTGACTGATGGGAGCTGACCTAGCTCCTGGACAGCAAGTGTTTGTGCTGTGGTGTGACCACCACAGTGCACCACTTGACTTTATCCTTAGCATAGGTCAATCACACACTAGAGTGATTACCTTGACAAAATCTCAGCTTAAATGGGCCAAGAAAAATAACACTTCCTTTGTAACTTGGCAGTTTGACCAGATTTGGAAATGATGATGCTGGGGTCAATTGGCTAGATGAATATGGGCCAAACTTGGAGGAGATCAATGATTTAGGCATATGAAGACACTGTAAACATTTCATACCATTTGCATGATTTAAAATGGTACTTTCTTCACAATGCTCCAATCTGGATAGGAACTTGAATAAATTGCTGAGGATGATTGGCTAGATGAGATGGGCTAATTTTTGGTGTCCAAGGTTAATTTATCACCATGAATCACCATGCAAAATTTCAGCCCAAGGAGATCAAGGAATCATGCACTTCCTTTGCAAATGGGAAATCTGGACAGAATTTGCAAATGGAAGTGGCACTCAAAATTTGAATTGGGGAACTTGATATTTTGATGGAAATGGAGAATATATGGATATGAGAAGCTCCACAAATTAATTGGGATTTTTCCTAGCTACCAAAATGGTAGTTCCTTTGGAAAGGCCCCAAATTGAAATATTGGCTTTAAATAGGAAAAGGCAATTTGCCTAATTTAATAATGGCCAACATTTTTATGAGAGCTCAATATATCCACAAAGAATATCTCCATGACCTCTGGAGAGGGATAGATATTTTCCTGGATTTAATTCCTCAGAAGAGCAGAAAAAGGAAATAAATTCTGGATGGGAAATATTGCATATGACTTAGCAATATTTTTGCACATCTAGGGTTTATGAGGACAGAAGGATCTCTGGAAGTTTTGGGAGGATCAACAGAGCAAGGAAAATGATGGCTCCTTTGCAAACACAAAGGCAGGATTTCCAGTTCCAATATTTCGGAACTAGGGTTTGAATGGGATTCGGGGTTTGCTGACAGAGGGTTGACTGGCACAAGAACCTGGGAAAGGCACTGAGAGGTTGGGGAATGACTGGATTCACCTGGTCACTTGCCAAATTCCAGAGGAAAAATTCGGGAGAGAAAAGCTAGGAAGGAATAACAGCACAAAAATCGATAACCCGATTTTTGGGGTGTTACAAACCTTCCCCCCTTAAAAGAATCTCGTCCTCGAGATTCCTAGGGTTAGCTTATAACAAAACTACTACGCCTCCTAGGAAAAACCTCTGGGCTGGGTCTTAACCCTGCGGTTGAAAACAACCGAGTTAAAAGTACCGAAAACTGGTACACCCAGATCGAGATACGGATATCGCGGGATCTACTCTACAGGCAAGACCGCTGGGTAGCCCTGACATTTTAGAAAAAGCAAAATCTCCTTTTTCCAAAATGCTCGGGGTACCGCAATGAACAGTGGCCTCTCTTGCTGACAGGTGGGCCTAGGGCCCACTGGCAGCCTTCTTCTTCTATCTCCAGCCAACGGCTCTCTCTCTCGCTCTCGCATGCGCTGTCTCGAGTGCGGCTAGGAACTGCGCACGCCTAGCTCCCGGGACAAAATGCACCCTACGACGCTAGTGCGCGGCGTGCACGAGGGCACTCAGAGAGCACTCCCATCGCGGGCCAGCGCCGGTCGGCACTTCTCTCGGATTCGCCTCCTGGACGCCGGTGGTCGAGCGGCGCGCGGGGTTCTCCTGGACCTAGCTCACCGTACACCGGACTGGGGCTATAAAAACTACCGCGGGTTCTCTACTCTCTACCTACCTCTCGCATCCTTCCTCACTCCTTCTTCTTCTTCTTCTTCTTCTTCTTTTCGTCCTGGTTGCAGGAGCGCGAGGCAAGGCGCTAATGGCGGGCTTGGGCTCGGAACTGATCACTATCCTCCTGGTTGGCATGCTGGCGGCGTTGGTTGGCGGCTCGCTGCTGCTATGCGCGATGATCCTCGACGATCGCCAGGATGTTGCTGCCAGAGAGGCGGCTAGGGGGCAACTATGCCGTCTCAGGCCGGCAGAATAAACGCGGGCTGCGGCGGCGAGGGGCAGCATGTCAACATCACACAGGATGGTGACAGAGGCGCCACTAGGTCTAGGGTTAGTGTATTGCTGTCAGCAGAGCTCTACCATTGTGGAGACCACGCTGCTATTTGCTCATTGCTGAACGGCATCCACAATGGGGCTGATGTCAAATCCGGGGTTTAGGTCTCGAACTAAGAGGGTTGTACCGGTCTATGCTACAATAAAATGTCCTAGAATTTTTCCGAAATAGCAACCGGTTTCGGGGCAAAGGTTTTGGGACCGGGGCATTACTGGACAGGGCTGGTTTTCCAGAACGCTGGGTCTCCATCTTTATGCAATTTTTATTTTTGCCTTGAGTCTCCATCTTCTCTTATAAGCACCAACCAGGGGGCACTATGATCGTACTTGAGCATTGGGCGTAGCTAATATTTGAGTGTGTTTCATGAATGGATCAATGATTGAGCATGATGGGCTAGGTATAACTTTCTTTAGTGTTGATATTTTGAAAGACATGGTTGCTTGTTGGCATGCTTGAGTATTGAAGTCATTATGTTAAAACTAGACTATTGCTTTGAATCATTTACAAGTCCAAATGTCCATGCTATACAAAGAGGAAAAGAATATGATGAACATGTTAGGCAGCATTCCACATCAAAAATTCTGTTTTTATCATTTACCTACTCGAGGACGAGCAGGAATTAAGCTTGGGGATGCTGATATGTCTCCAACGTATCTATAATTTTTGCTTGTTCCATGCTGCTATATTATCATTCTTGGATGTTTTACAATCATTTTACTACAACTTTATATTATTTTTGGGACTAACCTATTAACCTAGAGCCCAGTGCCAGTTCCTGTTTTTTCCTTGTTTTTTAGTTTTACAGAAAAGGAATATCAAACGGAGTCCAAACGGAATAAAAATTTATGGTGATTTTTTATGGACCAGAGTTGGGCCAGAAGAGCCACGAGGCAGCCACAAGCCACAGGGGCACCCCCCTAGGGCGCGCCCCTCTGGCTTGTGACTCCCTCGTGGCCCCCCAGGACTTGTTTCCACCGCCATAAATTCCTATAAATATAGAAACCCCCGAAAATAAACCTAGATCGGAATTCCGCCGCCGCAAGCCTCCAGAGCCACGAAAAACCAATCGGGAGCCCGTTCCGGCACCCTGCCGGAGGGGGAAACCATCACCGGAGGCCATCTTCATCATCCCGGCGGTCTCCATGACGAGGAGGGAGTAGTTCACCCTCGGGGCTGAGGGTATGTACCAGTAGCTATGTGTTTGACCTCTCTCTCTCGTGTTCTTGAGATGACACGATCTTGATGTACCGCGAGCTTTATTAATATAGATGAATCATATGGAGTTTTCCCCTCTCTATCTTCTTGTGATGAATTGAGTTTTCCCTTTGAAGTTTTCTTATCGGATTGAATCTTTAAGGATTTCAGAACACTTGATGTATGTCTTGCGATGGGATATCTATGGTGAAAATGGGATGTTCTATTGATCCACTTGATGTATGTTTTGGTGATCAACTTGCGGGTTCCGTGACCTTGGGAATCTATGCATAGGGGTTGGCACATGTTTTCGTCTTGATTCTCCGGTAGAAACTTTGGGGCACTCTTTGAAGTTCTTTGTGTTGGATTGCATAGATGAATCTGAAATTGTGTGATGCATATCGTATAATCAAGCCCATGGGTACTTGTGGTGACATTGGAGTATCTAGGTGACATTAGGGTTTTGGTTGATGTGTATCTTAAGGTGTTATTTTAGTACAAACTCTAGGGCTGTTCGTGACACTTATAGGGATAGCTCATAAGATTGATCGGAAAAGATAACTTTGAGGTGGTTTCGTACCCTACAATAATTTCTTCGTTTGTTCTCCGCTATTTGTGACTTTGGAGTGAACTCTTTGTCGCACGTGAGGGATTTATATATGATTCAACTATGTTAGTATTGTTGAGAGAACTTGCACTAGTGAAAGTATGAACCCTAGGCCTTGTTTTCAAGAATTGCAATACCGTTTTTGCTCAGTTTTGTTACTTGCTACCTTGCTGTTTTTATATTTTCAGATTAAAAAAACCTATATCTACCATCCATATTACACTTGTATCACCATCTCTTCGCCGAACTAGTGCACCTATACAATTTACCATTGTATTGGGTGTGTTGGGGACACAAGAGACTCTTTGTTATTTGGTTGCAGGGTTGTTTGAGGGAGACCATCTTTATTCTACGCCTCCCATGGATTGATAAACCTTAGGTCATCCACTTGAGGGAAATTTGCTACTGTACTACAAAACTCTGCGCTTGGAGGCCCAACACAAGTCTACAAGAAGAAGATTGCATAGTAGACATCACCTAGCCTCTATATATAGCGATGGCCTGGGTCCTCTTCCCTTATCGCAATGGCGGGAAGGGATCCTACAACGGCCAATTTTGAAGGGGGATAGGAGTACGTGCCTGCCCTGCCCAAAGGCGGTCTTCACCTGCAAATTTGCTGTCGATGATGCAGAGGTGGGCTCGGCGATGACATCCGTCCTGCGGGGCTCGTGGTCGTGGTCTTGTTTCACTGGAATGGAAACCTTTGGCGGGTGCTTTGGGAACCCGCGTATGTCCTTGCTCCCTTTGCACCAAAGAGGAAACTGCTCCGCCTGGCGCGCTGGCGCCCGCCTGTCCCTCCTTGCGTCATCTTTGACTCCTGAGGCCGGGGCCTTGCATAGAAATCTCCGCCGCTCTGGAGGGGGCCTGGGGAGGCCCGTCCTTTGCCGGTCTTGACGCCGTTCCTCCTCGCGAGCCTAGGACCTCACGAGGGCCTTGTCTTGAGTGGGGCCGCGCTTGGCTATCTTTGGTTGATGAAGTGGGCCATGCCCTGGGCCGCAGGCAGGCAGGTCTGGGTACCCCCGTTCCCAGAACGCCGATAGTAGCCCCGGGCCCAAGGCGCGCTCGAGCTGGCTTCTGGGCGAAGCCTTGAGGACGGCCCGGAGCGCTGCGAGCGCCAAACGCCTGTGGGCCAGGACTGGCGCGCATCGTGCGGTTTATGTCGGGTGTCCTTCATCACTTTGGCCAACTCCCGAGTCGACAAGAGCCTGACTTCCAGGGCCGAGCCATTATTGCCTTCCCCATTAGCTCTCCCGCTCTTGCTTCTCAGATCTCCGGCTCTAGAAGAGGCCTCTCCAGATCCGGCGCCGCTCCATCCTCCTCCTTGCCGCCTTGGCCCTGCGAGATTCCTGATGGCTCCCACCGGCAAGTAGAAGCCGGAGGCCCAGAGCTCAGCCTCCACTCCTGCCTCACCGGCGCTCTCAGGGTCCACCATCGCCAAGGACGAGGACCTCGTCCCGGTGCTCCCGTCGATGGCGGACGAGACCAACGAGTGGTGGCGGACCTTGATATGGGGCGGCTCCTCAAAGAAGCGGCCTTCGTCCAAGGCGGTCTACCCCTTCTTTCTCCATAGCGTCTTCGTCGGGCTCGTTCCGCTCTTCTCTCCATTCTTCACCACCATCCTCGACCACTATGGGATCCAAGCCCTTCATCTCCAACCCAACTCCATCCTGCTCTTGTCTGTCTTTTCCTTCTACTGCGAGGCTTACGTGGGCGTGAGGCCTTCGGTGGCCCTCTTCCGCCATTTCTTCAGCTTGCGCATGCATGACGGTGCTCAACGGTCGGCGTGCGTCTCCTTCGTTGCGGTCCACAGTGGCAACATGATCTTGAAGGCTGGGAAGAAGGTGGAGAACTTCAGGCACCGCTGGGTCCTCATGGATCTCAAAGATTCCAACCCCCGGCTGGGCCTGCCGAAGGGGCTGCCGGAGAAGACCTCCGCGAAGCTTTCCGACCCCCGGGCCGGGCCCGTCTTGGAGCGGATTTCCCGCGACATCAGTGCCAGGAAGCTGACCGGGGGAATGATAGTGAGGGAGTTCTTGACGCAGTGCCTGGCGCCCCTCTAGTCCCACTCTAGGCCCCTGTGGGACTATCAAGGCAGCGGCGATAACCTTCGATTCGGTCCGCGTGCATAACTCCTGAGGAATTGAGCAGGGCGGTGGCGACCCTGCTCAATGGCGACCCAGGTGACCTCCCTGACACCTACGCCTTGCTGTACTGCCACGACGACCAGGCCGATCTGGTTGCCGCGATGCCCGTCTTCAACGAACTGGGCTCTCCCCAGCTGAGGGTCTTGGCTCCCCGGTGACGGTGTCCTCCGGCGACACCGTGGGGCGTTCCCCTCGTCACAGAGCACGCTCCTGCGCGAGCTCGAGGACGACGATGATGTTGGTGAAGTTTCTGCTGTGGGCTCCTCACGCGCCGCCAAGGCCCCGAGGGGGCTAGGGCCGGCCCCTCGCGCCACATGGTCCGCCTGCGTGTCGACTCCCAGGAAGCGCGGAGCGGAGTCTCCTCCGGTGCGCACTGCCCCTGCCGGCAAGGCGGTTGAGGCGCCGGCCTCACCTCCGCCCGACTCGCAGCTCGCTGGCAAGGTGGGCGAGGCCGGGGCCATGGTGATCCCTTTAGCGGCCGCCCTTGCGGACATCGCCTTTGCTCCCTCGCGTGGTGGTGCCCTCACCGGAAAAGGCGTGGGCACCATCGTCGTTGCCGGAGCGGAGGGGAAGAGGAAGTGGGTCGACGTTGAAGAGTAAGTGATTCGGCTCGGCCTTGGTCGCCCGCCGGTAGCTTGTGTATTGATGACCTTCCTTTGCTTGGTAACCAGGGACGCCACCATGCTGAAGATGAGGAAGAAGAAGGCGGGCATCAAGCCGAAGGCGCCTTCCGATGCGCCGCCCGCTCCTGGCGTCCTGCCGTCGCCTGCTGTCGAGGGGGAGGGGGCTCGCGAGGCAACCTCCACGGTCATCGCCGCGGAGCCCCCTGAGCCCCCGATGCCTATTGGCACGGTCGCCCTGCCCTCGACGGCGCGGCGGCACCGCTGTCCGGGGGGCCAACCCCTGAGGGCCAGCCACCCGTCGATCCGTCCGTGTCCGTGGTCGCTGTGCGGCCTCCGGAGCCCCTTGCTCCTCTTGCTGCTGTCTCCCCGGGGACGTCTCCCGTGATCGCACGGGGGACTCCTCCGGAGGAGGTCTTGATGCCTTTGTTGCGTGGCTTCGACGTCCTGGACGGGGCCTTCGCTGTTCTGGATTAAGTTCGTGGCGCCCTCGGGAGTACCGACGATCGCCTCGCTAGCGGGCACCTTGGGCTCCTCTCCGGGTGGCTCCAGGCCGACGCCTCTGCCGTGGCGGTTTGGGGTCAGGCCGGGGCCGCCGCGGCGAAGAGCGAGGAGGAAGCTGCGTCCGCCAGGGCTGCCCGTGAGGAGGCGCTGGCTGAAGCGGCGTCTGCTGCCCGGCGCTGTGAAGAGGTGGAGGCCCGCTTGAAGGCCCTCCATGAGGAGAAATCTGAGCTTGCGAAGCGGCCGCGTCAGCAGGAGGAAGGTCTCAAGGCCCACGAGGCCAAACATGCCGCTCGGGACTCCGAGCTGTCCCAGGTCACGACCCGCCAGCCCGCGGAGTGGAAGCACCTGGACGAGCGGGAGGAGGAAGTCGCGTCGGGGAGGGCCCTGCTCGACACCAGGGAGAAGGCTCTTGCAGCGGCCGAGGAAAAAAAGGCCGCGGAGCTCAACGCCTTTCCCTTCGTCAAGCTCAGGCTTCGCGAAGCGCTCCACTCCCTCTGCCGGGATGGGTTTGCGGAGCCCCTGGTGGCTCCAGAGAACGGCTTCGCGGGGCTCGCTTTGAAGCTCGTCGAGGCGTTGGAGGGCGCCATCGTCAAGGTGGAGGGGATCTTGGAGAGCGAGTGCCGCGACCTCTTTTCTGAGGCAGCGATGCGCGTCTTCAGCCATCTTCATCTGTGTGAGCCGGGGTTAGACTTCAACTCCATGATCCGCCCGGTCCCCGAGGCCCGCGCCAGTGCTGCGGTGGCGGTGAATGGCGTCGTGGAGACGCTGGTGAAGAGGTTCACCCGCGTCACGATTCCCCCGCCTCTTGATGCTGCAGGGGTTGGCGGCGAAGAAGACGACGCCAGCGATGTCGACGATGAGTTCCCCGAAGACGGGACGAGTGGTGGCGGCGGTTCCTCCTGATTCCTCTCCCCTGCTCCTTTCCTGCAATGTCCATCGTGCCTCATGGAGGCGTTAAACTTGTTTGTGTTCGCGAAAACTTTTAATGCTTGTAATAACTATTGAACTGTGTGATTGCTCTCTTGGCCTTGTTTCCTTCTTGCTTGCTGTGATGCTCTGCGTCGGCAGGGTCCGGCCCCGCGCATACCTCAGCCACCGTTGGGCCGACTGGATCACCAAAGACGGTCCAAGGGGTGAGGGGCAACGGGGCCAGTGAGGCTCCTGAGTCGCGATGCTCAGGAGTCCCCCTTCACGTACGAGCAGCCCTCATGAAGGGAACATGGTGAAGATTGGGTTAACTTGAAAATTTCGAACACCTTGCGTTCTGCGTCGGCAGGGCCCATCCCCGCGCATACCTCAGCCGCCGTTGGGCCGACCGGATCACCAAGGACGGTCCAAGGGGTGAGAGCTACGGGGCCAGTGAGCAAAGTTGTCAGAATCGCGACTCAAGTCTTAGAATCTTACGATCTTACGATCCAAATTAGCCCCTCCGATTCTACGATTTTGCTCATAGAATCTAAGTTTCTACGATCCTGATAGTTACGATTCTATGATTCACGATCCTAGCAACGGAGTTAAGATCCGATTCAAAATCGCGATTCTGACAACTTTGCCAGTGAGGCTCCTGAGTCATGATGCTCAGGAGTCCCCCTTGACATACGAGCTCCAGCGTCCTACTTAGGGGTTCGAGTGCACCTTGCACTCTGCGTCGGCAGGGCCCGGCCCCGCGCATACCTCAACCGCCATTGGGCCGACCGGATCACCTAGGACGGTCCAACGGGTGAGGGGCTACGGGGCTAGTGAGGCTCCTGAGTCGTGATGCTCAAGAGTCCCCCTTGACGTACGAGTTCCGGCATTCTCCTTAGGGGTTCGAGCGCTTCTGAGCTACGCGTCGGCAGGGCCCGGCCCTGCGCATACCTCAACCGCCGTTGGGCCGACTGGATCACCAAGGACGGTCCAAGGGGTGAGGGGCTACAGGGCCAGTGAGGCTCCTGAGTCGTGATGCTCAGGGGTCCCCCTTGACGTACGAGCGGCTCCCATACCTTTCCTCGCCAGCTTTTCCAGAGATGGGCGCGTGAAGACCAAGTTTGGTAGACCTGGGAAGACGGCGTGTACTAGGCTTGGCAGGGTAGTAGCCCCCGTGCAGCCCCCTCACGCGTACATCCCTGGGGAACGCAGCGAGAAGGGGGCCACTAGGGACCTTCCTGAGGTTGGATGCAGCCGCTGGGGCGCCCTCGGTTGTTTATCACACCGCACGGGGCGTGGGGCTTCCATATTGCATGGGCATAGTCATTGCTGGACCGTGTTAACCGCCAGCACGGAGCTGTGGCTTCCACATTGCGTGGGAAGGGACCCCTCCGCGTCCTTGGGGGGCTCCGGCCGTGTACGGTCCATAGAGTTCGTACGCGTGGCTGGCACGGTAGAACTGGGAGGTGTATCTGGGAGCTCGCGAGGGCGCTTTGGCCTCGCGAGGTCCCTACCTCAAAGCCGGTTTGTGCCTGAGTCTTCTTGTAGGTGACGCTGTCTGAGGCTCTGCAGTCTTCTTCTTCTTCACGAGTGAGGCAGGTTGGGACTCCTTTGGCACTCTGTGTCTGCAGGTCCCGGTCCCGCACATTTCCCGACCCCATAGTGTACGACCGGATCACCAAGGACGCAACTACGAGGTCAGGCCCCGACACCTTTGACGCCGACCGGATCACCAAGGACGACGTCAAGAGGCGAGTGGCCTTATGACCGGTAAGGCCCCTGAGGCGCATTGCTCAGGAGCCCCCTTTGATGCCCAAGCTGCTCTACGTTGGCAGGTCCCAGTCCCGCACATTTCCCTACCACCACAGTGTACGACCGGATAACCAAGGAAGCCACTACGAGGCGAGGCCCCGACACCCTTGATGCCAACCGGATAACCAAGGACGACACCAAGGGGCGAGTGGCTATATGACCGGTAAGGCTCTTGAGGCACGATGCTCAGGAGCCCCCCTTGACCCTCGAGCGACCCCCATTCCACCCTGCCGGCTGCTGCCTTAGGAGCCCGCGGGGCCTCCCGAGACTCCATGCTGAGGTGCTATGTTGCGGTCGTAGCCCCCGAGCGGGGGTCGACCGCCTGAAGACGCAAGTCCCTGAGGCGACAGGACCTTGCTATCCAGCTCTGAGGTGCCCCGGGGAGGGCCGTAGCGCACGGCCCCTTGCGAAACACCAACTCAGAAAGGGTGGTGCAGCGACATTCATGCCGGCAAAGAGCCATGCAGGCAAGGTAAAACGTTAGGAAACAGATCAGATGCATGAGAAACTATTGAAATGTGCATAAACGAGGCGACTGCAGGGGTGTGCCCCGATCGCCTGAGGATAATGCGGCCCGGTGGGCGCCCTCAAACGGAGTGAACCAAAAAGTTACCTGGCAGCAGCCAACAAAAAGTCACCTGGCGGCCATGCCACTGAAGAGTCGAAGCTGCCATCATAGCCTGATCTTACACCTCCACGAGCGCGACCCTCATGGGTCCGTCATCTCCCAAGGCTCTGGACCTTCGCTTGGTCCGAGCACCTCCTCCAACTCCTCGCCGCGCCTCGCCAGGCAAGGTATGAGCATGGCTCGGTAAAGGCGCTGGAACGTGACGCCTGCGTTCGCCAGCCCGAAGGGCATGTGGACATAAGCGTTCGGGTAAACCCATCCATGATCGGCACGCGTTGGCCAAAAGGGGCCCTGGGACGCGGCCCTGTTGATCGCGAGCGCGTTGACCCAGATGCATGGCTGGTCGACTGTGCCAATGATGGCGGCTGCGATTGGTGGTGCTGGGCAGTCCCCGCCCTGCATGGCCTGTGCTTCTCGAAGCTCCTCGATCGCTCTGGTGACGGACTCTTGCGAGCTCGGCGCCACGCGCTGTGCCTCCGGCTCGAGCCGATACGCGTTAGGACGCGACTCCAGGTTGTGCCCGAGAGCCTCCCTTGTCTCACTGGCTAAGCCCGAAGCTCCCCGGACGGGAGCCCCCGGGCCCGACCCAAGAGGGGCGCCGAGCACGCTTACCTATGCGATTGGAGGTGGGGCCCCGTCCCTGGACGAGGAGCTCGAGGTTCCAGGACGACCCGCGAGAAGGAGCTGCTTCTTCTTCTTGCGCGAGTCCTCTCGTGGCAGGGCGTCCTCCTCGTCGTCTGAGTGCTCGGCCGCCGCGGTGTGGTAAGCATGCTCGAGGGAGCAGACATCATCCTTCTCATCGCAAGCGACCATGATGACGCCGCAACTCCCTGGTATCTTGAGGACGTTGTAGCCGTGGCGAGTCACTGCCATGAACTTGGCAAGGGCCGGGTACCCAAGGATCGCGTTGTACGGGAGGTGGATGTGCGCGACGTTGAAGACGATGATCTCGGTGTGGTAGTTTTCGCGTCCGCCGAAGGTGACGGGCAGGCGCACTTGCCCGATGGGGACGGTGGACCCATCTGTGACTCCCGAGAAGGGCTTGGTCGGCATGAGCTGTTCGTACCGAACTTGGAGCGTCTCGAAGGTCTCAATGGAGAGGACATTGAGGCCTGCCCCACTGTCGACGAGGGTCTTGGTGACGAGGACGTTGCTGATGGTTGGAGTGCACAGCATGGGGACCTTGCCGGCCATGGCCGAGCACCTGAGCTGGTCCCTCGAGTCGAAGGTAATGGCGACTTGGGACCACTTGAGGGGGCGCATTGCTTCGGGCTTCGGGAGAGCCGCGTTCACCTCTCGCTTGAACTGCTTGAAGACGCGGTTCGACGCTGGGGCCTGGGCGCCACCCAGGATACATGCTACCACCCTGACCTCCTGGAAGCCCCCAGTCCCATCGTCCTGCCTGTCCTCTTCCTTCCTTCTGGGTGGCGGAGGTAGTGGTGGTAGGCCGGCCTCGCGAGGACGTGCCTCACGAGGCTGACCGCGGCGTGACTCCTCCGGAGGGTCATCACGCCAACGATCCTCCCGAGCCTGATCGCGCCAGCGGTCGGCCCGTGCCTGATCGCGCCATCGGTCCTCCTGAGGTTGATCGTGCCACCCTTGGCGCAGTTCTCTGCTGTCCCAACGGCCTCCACCGCGGCCTCCACCACGTCCGAAGCCACGGTCGGCGCGTCCAGGGCGCCTGCCGAAGTGTTCGGCATGGACCAGCCTGAGTTCTTGGTAGTCGGCGGTGTCGTGGTTGTTGGTGCCATGGAAGATGCAGGTCGGCCTCCCTCCTGCAGGGTGTTCCTCACCCCTGCTGCGCTTCGCTTCAGGCTCGGCCGCAAGTACCGCCGGGGCCTTGCGCTTCGCCTCCTTTGCCTTGGTCTTCTTTTCCTCTGGTTCTGCCGCCGGAGGCCTGCGGAGCGGCAGGCGGCCCTCTTCGGCCTTGGCGCACATGTTTGCCAGATTGAACATCTCCAAGGCTGAGCATAGTTCGTCATTCATGGCGAGCTCCTCCTTCTTCTTGACGTCCATGACGCCGTCGGTGAACTGTGGCACACCGATAGAGGGCCGATGCACGCCAGCCCCAGGATAAGACCTGGCGCACGTCAAAGACATGATACATCAATTCCAGGCCCAAAATGGCTTTATTAATTATAATGGAGTATTACAATACTGTTGCTTACAACAATATTACATAGCTCCAAGGCTAACTAAATGGTAGCAGGGATCTAGGTCCAGCGGCAACGACGTCTCTGGCTGGGCTCCATAATGCACAGGACTGGCTAGGTTACGATCTAGCACGACGGATCTTCTCCTGCAACTGGCCACGTGCAAGACCAGGTGAGTACTTTGAATGTACTCGCAAGACAACCAAATACATAGCATCCAAACAAATAGATGACAAAGCAAGCCATATGCTATGCATGAATTAAGACTAAGCATGACATGAATTCTAACAAGGCAAGCATGGATCAAGCAAGGCATATCATGGATCAGGCATGTGATCTATGGCAAGATCACACTAAATGCTTAGAATACTTACTGTACCGGATACCAACTTACTCTCTTCTGGGTTGTTCCACAACCCTCGACATACTCATGATCCAACCTGAACTGATTCAAATCCAATCCAAATTCTGTGGTCATCTGACCACTCATCATATAGCCATCCCTTGGCTAACATATCATATTCCTGACATCAATTGATGTCTACCCAAGACGAGTTCTTCCATCATTATCATCCTTATTACGGTTGACCACCTAGTGAGGTCTGGACGGGCTGTCCAATACCGTGGACGTGGCTATTCGAATAGATTTTACATTCTGCAGAGGTTGTACACTTTACCACACCATGAAGCACCTGGCCTCGTGATCCCACTCGGGTGGACCAGCATTGCTTCAACAAAACCTGCCTGACCCGTGACTCTCCCATCGTACCACCGGCACTCATCCTCCCCCGGAGGCCTACCTTGGGTGGCCCCTGTGTCCTCATGACACCTGCCACTGTCGTGGCCAAACTAGGTAATCCCAAACGGGGATTACTGTCCCAAACGGGGACGGGCCCAAACAAACAACCAACTGGGCTCACAGGGTTATCACCGCCTACCTGATCAGGGTAGCACGCGTGCATAACTCTCCCTCTTTGGAGGTACCAGTGAAAGAGCACGCGATCAGACCAAGTCAACTCCATCCCATACCGGCAAATGTGGTTGCACGGATAAGCCTAGACACGTGACTCAAGATCAACCACTAGGCTCAGTTTATTACTCCAACTCAACATATCGATCATCGTACCATTGCATCGACAATTAAAATTGCCAACGGTCACTTAACAATAGTATGGCAAGATCATAATACTGAGAGTCACGGCATGGGATCAACCATAGTACTAACATGTCAACATTATTATTATTAGCATGGCAATATGGAAATAAGACATGTCATTAGTTGAAACGTAGTGCCAGGGTTTAATACTACTGACATCACATGTGTATGCAAAATGCAAAATAACAGATAAACACACAGGGTGCAAGCAAAGTCATCATGCAAGTCCGGAGCTCATGGTAAGGGGTTGGCTTGCCTGAGGGTCGACGAATACGCCGGGAAGAAGTGCGATCACTTCGCGGAAGAATTCACCGAAAAGGGTTCTCTCTCGTAGGGGCAGATATAGGGCAAGGGCAAAATGGTTATTTCTACTGTGTGACAATATTATGAACATGGTACCATCGGAATTGGCTCGACGAGACGAAAACGTGGGCGCTGGTTTTACCTCGATCGGGGCTACGGTCGCGGAGATATGGGCGTTTGAATACCAGGGACCAATCTATAAAAAGATTTCTACAAACAGGCCCCTGCCGTCATTCGACCGTTCCTCGGGGCCGGCCGGCTGGCGCAGGGGAACGGCCGTTCCCTACCGCGCTCGGGGGTGGCCGCAGGAGGGCTCGAGGTGGCCTATGGCGCTGCTGCCATAGGGCCAGGCCACGGCGGCCGAACCTCGGCAGGGAAGCCACGCCGGCAGGGCCTCCCCAGAGAAATGGAAGACGGCGGCAGCCTGCGGGCGCCTAGGAGAGGCCGAGGACAAGCACGGAGAGGAGGGGAAGGTCCAGGGCACTGGAATTCCGGTGGAGGTCCGGCAGCAGAGCCGCGGCCATGGGCGAGGAGAGGAGCTCCCTGAGCTTGAATGGGAGGGGTTGGGCTTGCTCGTCGACGGGAGGGGCTCGGGGCACGCTTAAATAGCCGCGGGGGAAGGCTCGGGAAGGAGGGGGACGATGGCCGGAGCTTCGGGCCGGCGGCATAAGCTTCGGGAGGGCGACCGAGGCGGCTACGGCTAGAGGACGAAGGGGGAGAGAGCTCCAGAGGGTGCGCGAGTGTGGTGGGGAGCTCTCCGACACTCGAGGACAAGCTGGAACCCGCTGGAGATGCGCTCCCGACGAGTCCAACGCACATAGCGCAGTTTTGGCGTGCTCTGCATGTGGTCACCGCGTGGCCACGGCGTTGACACGCCTTGCTCGACGCCAAACCATGTCTGGGGCCTTCTCCGTCCTTCGCTGAGTTGACCTATGCGTCTGACTCGCTCTAGAGGGGTCTGAGGTGACTAATCGAAGGTCGAACAGTTCCCAACAGCACACTGTTTGTGCTGTGGTGTGGTCACCTCAGTACACCTCTTGGCCTGATCTTGGGCAGGGGTTGGTCATCTACTAAGGTCATGGTCTTGGCAAGGTTTCAGCTCCACTGGACAAGTCTATAGGATACTTCCTTTGTAACTTGGCATTCTGACCAGATTTGGAAATGATGAAGCTGCAGTCAAATGGCTAGATGGATATGGATGATTTTTGGTGTAGAGAGATGATTTGGTCATGAGAGATAGCTGAACAAGTTTCAGATCAAATTGGTCATCTATGATGGTACTTCCTTCACTGAGATGCAATCTGGTCAGAAACTTGAGAAAATTATAGGAAAATATGGGTTTGGAGAGTTGAGCTGATTTTTGGTTTACAGTAGTAATATATCAATATGCACTACCTTGCCAAATTTCAGCTCAATTGAATCAAGAAAGCAAGCACTTCCTTTGCAAATGGGAAATCTGGACAGAACTTGCAAATGGAAGGGGTGCTCAAAATTTGAATTGGGGAACTTGATATTTTGATGGAAATGGAGAATATATGGATATGAGAAGCTCCACAAATTATTTGGGATTTTTCCTAGCTACCAAAATGGTAGTTCCTTTGGAAAGGCCCCAAATTGAAATATTGGCTTTAAATAGGAAAAGGCAATTTCCCCTATTTAATTATGGCCAATATTTTTATGAGAGCTCAATATGATCACAAGGAATATCTCCACAAGTTTTCATGAGCTTTGGAGATGGATAGATATTTTTCCTGGATTTAATTCCTCCGAAAGGCAGAAGAAGGAATTAATTCTAGATGAGAAATATTGCATATGACTTAGCAATATTTTTGCACATCTAGGGTTTATGAGGGAAGAAGGATCTCTGGAAATTTTGGGAGGATTAACAGAGCAAGGGAAATGATAGCTCCTTTGTAATCACAAAGGCAGGATTTCCAGTTCCAATATTTCGGAACTAGGGTTTGAATAAGATTCGGGGTTTACTGACGGGAGGTTGACTGGCACAAGAGTATGGGAAAGGCACTGAGAGGTTGGGGAATGACTAGATTCACCTGGTCACTGGCCAAATTCCAGAGGAAAAATTTGGGAGAGAAAAGCTAGGAAGGAATAACAACACAAAAATCGATACCCCGATTTTTGGGGTGTTACATGAATGCGGAGATGATAGCCTCATCCGACACCTTCGGGATCTTGAGGCACGTAGTCGTGAATCGTTGTATGAACTTGTGCAGGGTCTTTCCATCCTGCTGCTTGATGCGCCGCAGGTCGTTCACGGTGAGCGCACGGTCGCGGGTACCTTGGAAGTTGGCGACAAAGCGTTTGCACAGGCCATCCCAGGAAGTGATGGAGGCCTCCGGGAGGTTGAGGAGCCAGGAGAGCGCGCCGCCTTTGAGTGCCATGGGGAACCAGCAAGCCATGACCTTGTCATCTCCTCCGGCCGCACGGATGCTCAGGGAGTAGAGCTGTAGGAACTCGGCGGGATCCGGGGTGCCGTCGTAGCGCGGGGGCAGGTCAGGCTTGAACTTGCAAGGCCACGTGGTTGGGTGGAGCTCCGAGGCGATGGCGAGGCACCCCACTGGCTCAACGGGTGCTGCGAACGTTGGAGGGACCCAGTCTCGACGCTCCTGAGGGGCTGCCTCGAGTGGTTCCCGGTCGCGACGCTGGACTGGCAGCGCGGGGAGCGCACGTGCGTCAACGCGCGGCCGGGGAACCACTTGGCAGCTTACTTCATCTCTTGCCCTTGCCCGCGGCTCATGGGGTTGGTCGCACGGGCGCGCCTCTCACCTGGGCTCGGGGTCGACATCGCATTGCGGAGGAGGTGGCGGCGCATCGCGGGCCACGTCGTCTGCCTGGGACGGTCGGGGTCGAAGCGAGTAGGAGAGTGCTGAAGCATCGCCGGCGGTGTTGATGAGTTCCGCGATGCGCTGAAGCTAGTCGTCGTAGCGGCCGGGGGCGGGGCGGTAGCGGAGCAGCTCATTTGCCATGGCGAGCGCACCCGAACCACGCACCGGTCCGGGTCGAATGTGGGAGGACGACCCGGAAGCTGGGACGATGGACGTAGTGGTCGTGTGTCTATCGCGCTGCGCGGTGACCGGGTGAGAGGAGTCTTGTTGCTAGTGGGCGTACGGGCATGTGGTGGCATTGGCCACAGGCGAGGGTGACCGGCGCGTGTCGGCGTGGCCCACAGGTGCCGTCTGGGCGACGCGGGCAGCTCGGTGCTCGGCGCGGGCTCGGCGAGCATCAGACATCGGAACGGCAAGGTGGGAGAAGATCTCGGCTTGAGGAAGACTCCGACACGCCCCCTACCTGGCGCGCCAAATGTCGGATTTCGGGCTCCGCAAAACCCTTAAGATTCGAACACAGGGGCGTGTGCGAAGATCCCCTGCAGCCTCGCCCTACCTAGCTCGCTACTCGATGAACATAACGATGAACTCACACAATGACGAGGAAGAAGATGAACACGGTGGTTTACCCAGGTTTGGGCCGCTGCGAAGCGTAATACCCTACTCCTGCTTTTGTGGATTGCCTCTCGAGAAGGTGTGGTGGATGAACTAGTACAGTGTTTCAGAGCCTCGTGAGGGCGCTCCCGAGGTGTTCTCGGCCCTCTGTCGGCTTTGTGGTGGATGAGTGGATGCGCCGATTTCGGTTCCCTCTCTACGGTGCAGCCTAGCCTCTATATATAGCGGTGGCCCGGGTCCTCTTCCCTTATCGCAATGGTGGGAAGGGATCCCACAACAGCCAATTTTGAAGGGGGACAGGAGTACGTGCCCGCCCTGCCCAAAGGCGGTCTTCTCCTGCAAAGTTGCTGTCGATGATGCAGAGGTGGGCTCGGTGATGACATCCGTCCTGCGGGGCTCGTGGTCGTGGTCTTGTTTCACCGGAATGGAAACCTTTGGCGAGTGCTTTCGGAACCCGCGTATGTCCTTGCTCCCTTTGCACCAAAGAGGAAACTGCTCCGCCTGGCGCGCTGGCGCCCGCCTGTCCCTCCTTGCATCATCTTTGACTCCTGAGGCCGGGCCTTGCATAGAAATCTCCGTCGCTCCGGAGGGGGCCTGGGGAGGCCCATCCTTTGCCGGTCTTGACGCCGTTCCTCCTCACGAGCCTAGGGCCTCACGAGGGCCTTGTCTTGAGTGGGGCCGTGCATGGCTATGTTTGGTTAACGAAGTGGGCCATGCCCTGGGCCGCAGGCAAGCAGGTTTGGGTACCCCTATTCCCAGAACGCCGACAATGCCTTCGATGCTCTCGTGTCCCTTCTGAGCTTCCTTAATATCATCCATCAAGGTAAGTTTTGCTTCGAGGTGGGCTAGGAATCCAGGTGCAACTAGTTCCAAGCCGAAGCTCTCAAGTTCTTCATAAAGGGCGGGTAGCCTTTCCTTAATCATAGCATTCAAGGAACAAGCCTTTCTGCTTAAGGCGTCTGCTACCACGTTAGCCTTTCCGGGGTGATATTGAACACTGAGGTCATAGTCCTTGATCAACTCCAACCATCTTCGTTGCCTCATGTTCAATTCCCTCTGAGTGAAAATATACTTCAAACTCTTGTGGTCTGTGTATATCTCACATCGCTTCCCCAGAAGGTAATGTCGCCATGTCTTCAAGGCATGAACTACGGCTGCCAACTCCAGATCATGAGTAGCGTAGTTCTCTTCATGAGGACGTAGCTGTCTGGATAGATATGCTACGACTCTGCCTTCTTGCATCAGAACACCTCCAAGCCCGGTTCTCGATGCATCACAATATATCACAAACTCCTTGTGAATATCGGGGGTGGCCAAAACTGGGGCGGTTGTCAATCTCTTCTTGAGCTCTTGGAAGCTTTCTTCACACTTCTCCATCCATTCGAACTTCTTGTCCTTCTTCAAAAGCTGAGTCATGGGTCGGGCAATCCTCGAAAATCCTTCGACGAACTTGCGGTAATATCCCATGAGTCCTTGGAAGCTCCTAACTTCCTTAACATTGGTTGGGGATTGCCATTCAGTCGCAGCTTCAATCTTGGCAGGATCCACTGACAATCCTTCTGCAGTCAACACATGACCCAAGAATCCAACTTCATGCAGCCAGAATTCACACTTGCTGAATTTGGCATAAAGTTGGTGCTCTCGAAGCTTGTCTTGGACCAATCTCAAGTGTTGCTCATGCTCTTCTTCAGACTTGGAGAAAACGAGTATGTCATCAATGAAGACGACAACAAACTTGTCCAAGTACTCCATGAAGACTTTGTTCATGAGGTACATGAAGTAGGCAGGGGCATTGGTCAACCCAAATGACATGACCGTATATTCATACAGGCCATACCGGGTTACAAACGCCGTCTTCGGAATGTCTTGGGGTCTGATCTTCAACTGGTAGTACCCAGACCTGAGGTCGATCTTGGAAAACACTGTAGCTCCATTCAGCTGATCGGATAGGTCTTCAATCTTGGGGAGTGGGTACTTGTTCTTTATCGTGACTTCATTGAGAGAACGGTAATCGACACAGAGTCGGATAGTTTCGTCCCTCTTTGACACAAATAGAATAGGTGATGCCCAAGGAGAGGCACTAGGGCGGATGAATCCTTTTCTGAGCTGCTCTGCCAGTTTTCTTCTTCAACTCAGCCAACTCCTCGGATCCCATTCTATAGGGCTTCTTATAGATGGGTCCTGCTCCGGGCATTAGCTCAATGATGAACACAATGTCGCGGTCAGGAGGCATTCCGGGCAGCTCATCAGGAAAAACATCGGGGTATTCGCATACCACTGGCACTTGGTCCAACTCAATTCCCGACAGACAATTAACCTGAGGGGCTTGAGTGGAGGCACAGCCGGGGACATACTTGACTTCCACTCCTTGGCTATCGGTTATGATAATAGTCCTCTTGGCATAGTCCAAGCAGCCTTGGTTCTTGATTAGCCAGTCCATGCCTAGGATCACATCCAAGCCTTCCGACTTCAGGATGATAAGGTCTACTAGGAAGTCTACCCCGTTGATGTTAATCTCAGCTCCTTTACAACCTATCCTGGACTTCATAACTGATCCCGGGGTTTGTATCAACATACAACTACCCAGGGGTGTAGGCTTCATACCACTCTCTAGTGCAAACTTTTGAGTGACAAAAGAATGCGAAGCTCCACAATCAAACAGTACAGTTGCTAGGGTTGAGTTGACGAGGAACGTACCCAATATGACGTTCGGGTCTTCCTGGGCTTCCTCAGCGGTGACGTGATTCACACGACCCTTGCCATTTTTGGGCTGGTTACGGGGAGCTGGGTTCCTTGGTGGCGATCCATGGCCTTGACCTTGGATCGGCGCATTGGGGCGCGGTGCATCTGGCTTCTTGTTAGGGCACTGCTTAGAGATGTGTCCAGGCTGACCACACCCAAAGCAAGTGACCTGACCATAGTTGTTGTTGTTGTTCCTACCGCCGTTGTTGTTCTTGGGGTTGTTGTAGGCTGGCCTGGGATTGGCATACTGCTGAGGCTGGTAGCTCGGATGAGGTGCAGGAGGTCTAGCCTATTGTGGCTGATAGGTTGGCTTGGCTGGGCCTGTCTGCCAGGGGCGAGGCTTTTGGTTGCTGGAACTACCCTTGCTAATCATCTTGCTCTTGCGAGTGTCGTCTATGGCACGACGCTTGTCTTCTAGCATGAGGGCCTTGTTCACCTGGTCGAAGAAGGTCCGACAGTCGCAAACTATGAGCTGATACTGCAGGGTCTGCTGAAGTCCTTCCATAAAGCGTTCCATCTTAGCAGCCTCCGTGTTGACATCTTCAGGTGCATACCTTGACAGTAGGTTGAACTTCTGCATGTACTCCTTGACAGAGACACTTCCTTGCTTCAGCGCTCGGAATTCTCTCTTCTTGATAGCCATGATCCCAGAAGGAATGTGGGTGGTGCGGAATCCTTCCTTGAAGTTATCCCAGGTGATCACACGATCGCCTTGCATGACCTTGAATCCATCCCACCAAGCTCGGGCGGTACCTCCGAGGCAGTGAGAGGCATAAAACACCTTCTCACGGTCCTCGTTGCAGTTGACCAGTGCAAGGAGGTCCTCGATGGTGCGGATCCAGTCGTCAGCATCCAAGGGTTCAGCAGTCTCGGTGAAGGTTGGGGGTGAATTCCTCATGAACTCAGACAGAGTGGAGCGGCCATTGCCGTTCCTGCCTTGCTGCTGGTTGTTCACGAGGGCTTGGGACATCTGCTGGATAGCAGTGGTGTTGGCTTGGCGTTCCTCTTGGAGAACTTGGAGAGACTGAGCTATGGTCATGTTCTCCGGTGGAGGTGGTAGCGGGGGAATGTCGCCTTGTGGCTTCTCCTAGTGTCCTTCAGCCTGAGCAGTCCCACCAGCTCCCTATTGCTGGCTGGAGTTGCCGGCTTCAGGGTTGGTGAAGAAGCTGTTACGGGTTGCAGTCACCATCCTGTTTGGTGCAGCCAAGTCAAACAACTGGAATTGACGAGAGGAAAGACAATACTGGAGAAAGTGCGCCTAAGGGGGTTGGTATAGTGCAAGTGTGGTAAAACAAAGGTTGAAAGACCAACACATATATTAAGATAAGATAGACGATGGAGCCGCTTACATGTTGCCTAAGGCAAAAGCGCGACTTGCTTCGGAACACAAACAACAAAAGCAAACAACAAGCACACATGGTTTCATATGAACCATTACACGGACTCGACTTCGCATGAGGGGTACATGTCTGATCCTACCCTAGGGGTTCTCGGACTCAGGTGGTGGAGTGCTCTGCCTCCTGCCCAAGAGGAAGGAAGACTTGGTTGCTTGCTGGGACTCCTTCTGGCATGATGCCCATGTTTGCCATGCCCGAAACATACGACGAAAACCCAGAGGTTGCTATTCGTCCTTGGTTCAAGATGTCCGTGGTTTGGCGGAGTAGCTCTCGAATGTGGTGAAATTCCTGGCAGAGCTTCACGGACTCCTTAATCAGGTTGTGAACCAGACTATCGGCGGAGAGGTTGAAGTAGATCTGAAATCTGAGGGGCACACCATCCTCCTTGGATGGAACCAGTGTGTGACTTTCACCGATGTCGTCCTTTCTGATGGGTAGGTAATGAGTAGCGGGCTCATCGGCCATCTCTGGAATGATGCCTCGAAGGTGGATGAGTGCCTTCCATGCAGCTGTCTCGACTGCAAGTGCCAGGGTCTCCATCTATGGTCCTTCAAAGAACCAACTGGTCGGGGAGTTGTTTGCCTTCACGAACACTTCAACGTGACACTCCTTCGTGATGGCATCGACCCAGTGCTCGTGGTAGAGGAGGATGGGTGGTTGGCGCAGCTGGCACTTCTCCAGGCTATCCCCAAGGAGTAGGGGAAAGCCGGATGCTAGGAAGGCTTCGGGTACGAGGGCCATCTACAAGGTTTTGAACGGAGGAGAGTCGGCAAGAGCTTGAAATAGACTAGAAGAGAAAAGAGGTATAGAATTTGTTGCACCTAGCAACTAGGCACAATTTTTGAAATGGGTTTTATCCTGACTAACGTCCATGCTAACTAAGGGCTTCCTACAGTCAGGATGGCTCTGATACTAGCTCGGTGGGGACCCCGACTCATAAGTCGTGATCACCGAATGCACGTGCACAGTGATCCCAGAGATCAATGCTCACTAGACAGACAGAAACTGGAATACAAGAGTCTTACATCCTTACATACCGTCTTACACAAATAGGGGCCAGCTAGGCCAAGTCTTACATAGATAGGGCTGCAAGGGCCAAATATTTAAACATAACAAGCAGCGGAAATCTTGGTCGAAAGCGTGAACCCATGCCATCTGCCATAAACCTACGGGCATTCTGACTGGGAAGCGTCCTAGTTCGCATGTTCGTCACCAACGAACTCTTCACCGTATTCATGTCCTTCCATGCCTGGACAATTAAATAACCAGTGGCAAGCCAATCAGTACATTGAATGTACTCGCAAGCAACCCATGTTTTGGAACAAAGTATAACAATGCATGGTATAGCACTAAGTAGGTAAGGTTTTGCGGAAAGCTAATTTTGAGTGCAATGACATGATCATGATAGCTAGTAATAGCATGCATCATGAGGGTACAAGTATCCGCACCAACAGGTTACCGATATCGATTTAGTCAAAGTCTGGACATCTCATGTTCAACCATCAAGTCAAGTCATCCGACTTGTCTCGAGTATACCATCTTTGTTATCCACACACACACACCAAGTTCATGAAAACCCAGGACATAGTTTAAGCAGCACCACCCAATAGTCCTTGACCATGGACACGGCTATTCGAACAGTTTTACACTCTGCAGAGATTGAACACTTTACCCACAAGACTCAGGGAACTTCTGTGTCATCCACGACTCACGGTATATTACATACCTGAGGTAAGCACCCGAACAATGCCTTTCCCCTGACGATACTAAACAAAGAGTCCACTCGTTGGTCCGTGTCTTCATGATGTACAAACACGAGCCTTGCTCTACACAGTACCATCCATGAAGGAACACAACGGTGTGCCCGGTGCCTGTGAAGACAGCGCATGATCGTCCATTCCGGTACGACCCCGTATCGAGAGTGACCACTTCACTCCCGCCACTAGTAATGCGGGCTCTATGCTAGTACCAACCAAGGTAATCAACAAAGCCCCGTCCCATAAGGGGTATCGTGGTTGTACATGTAAGATTGGGACGGTCGACAAATCTTAAATCTAATCCGTTTTCGAAAACACACACACTCACTTGCTCCGGTACACCACTTTTTTATCAAGTGGTTACCTAGCTCATCATCATCTCCCTCGGGCATTAGTGGCACCCGACGAGGTTTTTGAAAAAGTCTTCGAAACCATTTTGTTTCCATCACCATGCAAATTCCCATCCCACTTGCGTAGCACTACTAGCAACCTAACTACTCCCACCCGCACAACCCTCATAAGAATGGTAGGGTCATGTATGATGCAAGTATCAATGGTAAAGTATCGGAGGTATCCCACCGAAGTGGTCACCACATCAACATGATCAACATCACGGAAATAAGTGCTATATGCCATGCAAATAAAAGGGTTCTTAGTCATGGTCAAAGGGCTGCTTGCCTAGCTCAACAAAGTCTTTGGGGTCTTCGAAATCTTCGGGTCCAATCCCTTCGTCAACAACATAATCCATCGTCGCGGAATAAACGGGCAAAAATAAGCATCACACAAAAACAGAGCTCAATCTTTACTTCTAAAATGTTACCCCACTCTGATAAATACTAAAAACTACTCTAAAAACATCTATCTATAGTTTTGTTATGAGATTTTTTTTAAACTATTTAAACAGAGGCTAAAAAAATTAAAAACTAGGTTTTAATAAAAATCATTTCATAAAACATTCACACAAAATGCACAAGTGGCACTGTTAAATTCTACAAAATATCCTAAGATTTATGGTGGAAAAATATTTGGCATTGGATGTTTATTTAATCCTGTGGGGTTTTTGGAAAACCTACTGAAAAAGAAAAAGAGAAAGGCCCCAGTGGCTTGGGCCAAATGCCCAGCCGTACTGGGCCCAACCGGCCAGGCCGGCCCAGCTGAGCTGCGGGCGCGTGCGCGCGGCCAGGTTTGAACCTGACGCGCGGGCCCCAGCATCAGTGAGAGTGAGGGAGAGGTAGAGATGTGTGGGGATGACAAGGGGGTCCCACCTGTCATGTCCCACCTCCGGACAGGGGGGCGGCGATGCTCACCGGCGACAGTGCGGGCACGGCGATGGCAGGCGAGTGCGGGAATGGGCTCGGGGTTGAGTCGCCGATCTCCTGGAGGTGGAGGGGAGCGCCGGAGAGCAAGGGGTCGCCGGCGACGAGGTAGCCGCGGCGGAGGGATTCGGGAGGAGGTCGCCGGGGCTGTCTTGTGCGGCAAATCGAGCAGGGGAAAGGGGGAAACGAGGCAGTGGCTCTTTGTGGTCCCAATGGAGGAGGGAAAAAGGCCGGAGCGGGCCAGTATCTCGAGATCGACGAAGCCCCGACGCGGCGGCGCCTCGGTTGATCCCGAGCACTGGGGCTCCGGGTGGTTACTTGGGTGGTTCAGGGGGTCGATTGAGAGGGGAAGGGGGTTCCAGAAGAGAGGAGAGAGCTTGGGGGAGGCCTTAAATAGGCGGGGGCGAGTCCACCGAACGCGGGTGCGCCGGCGAGCTCATGGCCGAGGCCAGAGGCCACGGGAGGGGAAGACGGCATGTCTGGGGTGCTCGTGGGGTAGGTCTAGGCCAGGGGGAGCGAGAGAGAGAGAAGGGGAGGCGCGCGCGTGCGAGGCCAGCGGTTGGCTGAACCGGGCGGCCGCGGTACGTGCGAGCGGAGCCGATGGAGGGAGAGGGAGGAGGGGGCCGACAGGGCGCCGTGGTGCGGACGTCGAGGGGGGCCAAGTGGCGAGACATGGACATTTTGTTCAAATCACAATAGGCCATATCACTCATGGAGTTTAATATGAACCTAGGGTTCAAACCATCTTCATTTAACATGTTCATAGGTGCATTAGCTCAAACCAGCATCATTTTAACATGTCATACTCATGCATCATTGTGAAGCATTTGCCTTGCTTAATTTATACCTTGTTTGATCTTGTCGATAGACTTGCGAGATGTAGTTATCGACGACATCGAGGAACAGCTGAGTTCTTCCGATAAACAGGCAAGCAATCCCCCCTTGAGCATTCCGATATAATCCCACTCTCTCGCTCTTGCTCTCATTTCAATGCATTAGGACAATGCGATTCAACTGCTACTTGTGTTGCGGTAGATGAACCCATTCCTTTGCATGACCTGTCATTGTCATAGTAAATAGCTAAACCAAGCAACCTAGCATACCTAGTAGATGCTTGAGCCATGTTGCTCTATCACCCTGTTATGCAAGCTATGCTTAGAGTTGTGTCAGGTCTGATTCATCCAGGTGATGAACCGGAGTGGAATGAATGCGTCCTAATCATGACAGTTAAGTGTTGAACCTGTTTTGGTAAAGGTAGCAATGAGAGGCCATGTAGGAGTACATGGTGGGTTGGCTCATTGAGACCGCTCAAAGGAACTAAGTTCTATGTTTGTGTTCCAAGACTAGCTACTACCGCACATTGGGCTCTGGTAACTCGAGCTCTCTCGGCCTGTTAACCTACCCTGTTCTCAGTCCAGGACTCCCAGTAGTTCGAAACGTTGATAGGTGTGGCACGGCCTGCGAAGTGGATGAACGGCCCAGTCGGGACCGGCTTGTGGCCCTGCTCACAACGTTTGAGGCCATGTTGGAAACCTCGGCTGGACTTCCATTATGGGTTCCAACTCAGATAGGCGACTGCCTTGGGCATGAGTCATTGTAAGTTAACGTCCGTGGCCGACTCCCTCGCCTGGCTTCCGCTTGAAGGTTGCCGAGGTGCCTTTTACATGCACATGGTGATAAGTGGCGGGAGCATGTGTGACGAAGTACACCCCTGCAGGGTAAACTATCTATTCGAATAGCCGCGTCCACAGATATGGACTACTTGGAGACTTGCATTGTTCATAGATAACTTAAACGGATACTCTAAAATACTCCAGATAATTGTGAGTGCTATGGATGGCTTCTCGTAGGAAGACGAGAGAGGATCCATAGTGGTGTATTGATATGGTGAATATGTGGACTCATGTATGCTCTCTCGTAGGGAGGTGAGAGAGTAGTGATACGATGGTTACTTTATCATATTTCAGTCTAGCCAAAGGTCAAAGCTGGCATTCTGCAGTAAACCCCACAATACCGTTCATTGATACATGATGCATATGTAGATAGATTTGATGTAAGACATGCTGAGTACCTTCGTACTCACTGTTGCTTATTTACATTTTTGCAGAGATAGACGTTGTTCAGTTATGTTTCTTCCGACGTTGACATCGACGGATTAGCTTAGTAACCCAGACAGGAGCCTGGCTCCTTTGGTAGGGTCGTTGTAGCTTTTCAGTCTCTTCCAGCCGCTTTTGTAGATGTCTGTACACCGACATGTAACTTCAGCTTGTTGTTTCTATGCTCTGAATGTTGGGTCATGTGACCCCTCCTGTTTGTAACATTATGCTATGTTGGCTCTTCGGAGCCTCCTAAATTAATGTTATGTTGTAGAGTTTTGTTGTGATGCCATGTTGTATCTACGTATATCGTGCATAATGCGTGTATGAATGAAATGCATTGATATGTGTGGGATTCGACACCTAGTTGTGTGCCTTTAGTAGCCTTCTTTACGAGGAAATGCCTCTTTGTGCTTCCATGAGCCTTGGTAGCTTGCTACTGCTCCGGACACATTGATTGACTGGCGTGTATCCTTCTTTGTTGTTGTGTCTGTCCCTACGGGGAAATGTCACGCGGTGTAATGGAGTTCCTGTAGCCTGCTATGACTCGTCTACGTACCGTTGATGACAGATATGTCTCACGACGTAATGGAGTCCATGTAGCTTGCTACGGCTCGTCTACACATGTTGATGACCGACACCTGCTTTGTTGGGTTACATATGCCTGTCCCTGTACGGTTGTGCCACTTGGGTCTATAACTAGTCATGTCGACCCGGGTTCTTTGACGTGTGAATGCTAGCGACATGTTCATATCCGTGAGCCAAAAGGCGCAAACGGTCCCGGCCAGGGTAAGGTGGCAGCCGTGGTTTACCGTGCGTGAGGACGCAAAGTGGTGTGACTTGTTACAGGCTGGATTCATATGGCTTAGGATCGGGGTCCCGACATGTCAGCTCTTTGCAAATCAAAGCCACATGCCCCCAACAACTATTTGGAAAATACCGATTACCTGGCCTTTTGCCGTCTGGGGTCTGGATATGGTCGGGCCACTTAAAAGGGGGACCAGGAAAAAGAAATACCTATAGGTTATGGTCGACAAGTTTACTAAATGGATCGAAGCAAAACCAGTAAGTTCAGCTAAATCTGGACCGGTCATCGACTTTATATCCGACGTGGTACACCTTTATGGTGTCCCACACAGTATAATAACAGATAATGGATCCAATTTCACTGCCCAGGAGGTAAAGGATTGGTGTGCTAACATGGGCATCAAGCTCGACTACGCCTCGGTGTATCATCCGCAGACAAACGGACAAGTCGAACGGGCCAACGGCCTCATTATGAGTTGTATCAAACCTTGTCTGGTATGATCTCTTCAAGAATCTTACTGCCATTAGGTAGAGGAGCTTAACTCTGTACTATGGGGTTGCGCACCACCCCGAATCGATCAATAGGATATACACCATTTTTCATGGTTTACGGGGCAGAAGCAGTCCTCCCCTGTGTCATCATCCATGATGTGCCTAGGGTGCACATGTACAAATAAAGAGAGGCCAAGTTGGATCGGCAGGACGACCTAGACGCCCTGAAAGGAGAGCGCAACATAGCTCGGGCCCGCTCCACTTTCTATCAACAATAGGCTTGGCGCTACCAAAGTAGGGAGGTTCGAGCGAAGGCATACAATGTAGGCGAACTTGTCTTATGCCTCCCAGAGAAGCATTACCCGGGTACGTACCTCAGACGGGTGAAGCCAAAATCTAGCGTTCTTAAGAAACAAATTGGTCGGACATGAAGGAAGTAAATACAATTGGTGATCTTCGCCACAGACTGGGATTATTCTCCCAAAGTAGCAACTATCTGCATAATTCGAGTACAAGGCTATGACGTCTACAATCTATGTAGCAACCTGAAGAAAGGAAACCATGGAGGAACTATTTTCTTCGAAAGATGTTTCTTATGTTAAATAGTAATATAACATACCTCCTTGTGTGCGTTCATTATGTTCGCACCATATGGCCGGATTGCCTAGTTCTCCTAAATGATTTCCTGTTATCGCAGGACACACAGTACGGAACACTCCCCAGCTATTGGCGGGGGAGACAGAAGCCGATGGCTGGTTAAGACAACGTTTACAACGCAGACGGAGTAGGTTTGATGTAAAGTACATAGTTACATAGAATCAAACACCAGGTTGTTGGTCGAGATGATCTATTATAACATCCAGGGCGCAGTCCTCCTGTGAAATATGAGCAGCGGGCATCACTTGGTCATAGACCAAATGAAGTGGTACCTCTTGACCATCCGGCCCTACCGGCCCAACCCGAGCCAAGTGCTCTGGGTTGAGTTTGGTAAAGCGGGTCTTCACCATTGCCCACGCCTCCCGTGCTCCCTCTCGACAAGCCGACGTATTCCATAGCTCAAAGTGACTCGAGCTCCTCTAAATCGAGCGGCCAGATCAGCCATCCCTTCCGGAGGCATCTCGGTTGGCCAGAGTTCCTTGGTCATGCCCCTCATAGCTTTCCGAGCTCTCTCATCTACGATGGACAGTTCCTTTAACAGGTTCCCTCCGAATGAGCTGGCTTCTTCCTCGGGACGCCCAGTCAGGAGACCTAAAAACAAGACGTGGCATGCCTCTTACAGTCGACACAATAAACGTACTTTACGGAATTGTAGGTTAGAATTTCACTCACAGAACATGCCAACCTTCGTGGGCTTGCGCCAATTGAGTTTTCAAACTCTCAATTACTTCGGCTTGTCGCTGATTTTCGGCCTTGAGCTGGTTCTTTTCCTCATGACTTGGGTTCAATACACGGAGGCCAGCCTCACACTGAGATTCGGCATACCTTTGAGATTCTCGGGCCGCATCCAAATCCTTCTGCAGCTGAAGTATGGGCTCAGCTGCTATAAAGCAATCTTTCATTAGAAAGGGTGTCCCAAACAATTCAGCATATGAAAATCCTTTTTACTCACCGTGTGCCTCTCTGGTGAACTTCTTCACCTCCTCAAGTTTGGCCTTCACATTTTGCAACTGTGTTCGGTTCAACTCTAGGTCCTCGTACAACTTCTCATTTTGTTGCCTTGAGGCCTACATAATAACGAAACTATGTTCAGACCCTTAACTCTGCCGTCTTGACCAAATTAAGGCTCAGGGGCTATTGGGTTAGGATTTGTGTTCGGTTTTGAAAGCCGACCACTCACCTGAAGGTTGGTTGACATTAGTTTGGTGGATCACTCGAGTCCTGCTCGGGCAGCTCCGAGGTATGCGTCCACCGAATTAAGAGCGTTGAACTCTTGTTCAGAAGATACTTGGTGGCGCAATGACTCCTTTTGTCGTCAGTGATTCATCACACTTTGACCTCGGAGTTAGTAACCAAGACTTCCTCGGAATCCTCAGGAAGATGGTCCGCAACAGGGACTTCCACATCAACTTCAGCATGTGCCGAAGACCTCGGCTCATGATGGCTACCTGGCGCCTCGGTGACGTCCTCGGATGAAGGTGGCCGTATCCGTCTCCTGAATATTTCGACAAAAAACTATGAGTGTTCACGACGGATATGATAATAACCAAACTACAAGGTTAATATAAGTACCTCTTGGTCAGAGGTGCGATCGAGGTGGTTTCCGCCATCGTCCCCTGCTTTGAAATCCTGCCGTCATTCGGTACGAACCCAGCCGGTGTAGCCCTCTTTGGTATTCGGAGCGTGGTCCAATGACCCTTGGAGGTAGCAGTCAGTATACTCGGAATGACGGGAGGCATGCGCCCTTTTTGGGAAGAAGCCTTCTTTTTTACTTACGGCAGAGGAAGGGAGTGGTCCGGGGTGATCGACCGGAAGGGCCACCTTAGATTCGTCAATACTCTCCTGGTAAAAGACCACATCCTCAAAGTCAATCGACATCTTTGGATCATTGTGAAATCCGGGATCATCATTATGGGAATAATTCTCTGGTTGAGGAGCGGGGCAGTTGACTGTCTCGATCCAACGCCTCCAGCTCTGTTCAGAAAGCCAGAGGTTTCGATCAACAAAATCGAACATAAACATCCAAACTATGGGAACATGACTGAACTTACCCATTCAATGGGGTTATGACTTGAATAGCCATCCATGACCTTCAGGCGAGCAAACTCTTCCTTTTCTCCTTTAAAGAGATAGGCCAGTATGGCTGCCATTGCTGCATGGTTGGCAGGCCCTTGCTATCTGGAGCGGATTGTGTCGCTTGCCTTGTTGTAATGCCACAGGGGGTGCGTCCTTTGTTGAAGAGGTTGGATGCATCAAGTAATGGCAATAGCCATCACATCGATGATGACTAACTTATTATGAGCTAGCAACCTCACCCGTGTGGATAGATGCCTTACTTCGGCGCTCTCCTCTTGGGAGGGGCTCTTCGGTCGCCAATTGAACCGTTTCTTTAAACGAGCGTCAGAGTATTCGGGTACACCCTTCCGAGCTGGGTCAAATAGGGGGACGCCCTCGATATAAAACCACTCCGAGGTCCACTCCTCGGATTCCTTCTTCGGGGTCCCAATAGGATACCCCCTCCCGGCTATGCGCCATACTTCGGCTCCACCAACTTGCCAGATTGTCCCTCCCCGAGTGCGGGGGACGAGAATGAAATGGGCCTTGCAGCCTAAGAACATCTCGCAAAGGGCGACAAAGCCCGAGATGTGCAGAATGGACCCGGGGGTAAGATGGTGGAGCTGGATCCCATAAAACTCCAGCAGACCCCTCAAGAAGGGTTGAATGGGGAACCCTAGGCCTCGTAAGAGGAAGGACACGAAGTATACCCTCTCTCCCTTGCGTGGAGCAGGGAAATTCTCTGCAAAGGCCTCGCCGTTCGCGAAAGTCAATCCGGGGCGAGTGGATGTTAGATCCGAAGCAGGGAGATACCCCTGTACCTCAAGATCGCGCAGTCGGAGAAGGGAAACTGAACAGCTCGCCCAGTCACCAGGAAGGGGGCCATGAGGGTGCGAGGAGGAACATGGGGCACTCGCCATGTCTCCAAGCTCTCTAGATTTAGGGTTTCTCGATGGTGAGCGAGGGGGAAGTATCGCCTACGGCACGTTCAGCCTGCTTAAATGGGCGTTTTTTCCTTTGACCTACTGGGGGTAGTTCTGTAAAAGACTGTTGGGCTACCTAACTCCTATTGGTGCACGGAAATCGAAGGGTGCCATTGATCCTCAGGCAAAGAATTATTGTTTGACAAATAGGAGGGAAGAGAAGAACTCGCCACGCAAGCCAGAGACCTAGGACACGTGGAGCTGCCAGTGACTATATACCTTGGCATTGAAGGCTAGTTCGGGGGCTACTGAGGGAGACCAGGACTAAGGGGTCCTCGGGCTACCGACATATCCTTATGGGCCGAACTCGTGGGCCACTCGGTGGCTACTGTTATAGGACCGAACTACAATAGTACTCCACGATTAGGAAGGAAACATCAGGCGTCGTGGTGTGTCCTTTAAGCCAAAGATGGTAGAATTGGCATGTTTAAACCCTCGGCAAGAACCGACTATGTGTAGCCCTAGGTACCCCTGGTGTCTATATAAACCGAATGGTTTAGTTCTTAGAGGCAGAGGAACTCATCTAGGGTTTTAGCTCATCTGATCTCGAGGTAGATCAACTCTGTAATCGTCATACAGATCAATACAACCAAGCAGGACGTAGGGTTTTACCTCCTCAAGAGGGCCCAAACCTGGGTAAAACATTTTCTCCTTCGTCTACTGCTACCAATCAATGCAAGATCCACAGCTCGGGACCCCCTACCCGAGATCCGCCGATTTTGACACCGACACTCCCTTCCAAGGCACCTCCCACCTACCACTTGGGTGCATGGGCCCTTAGAGGTGCGGAATCCCAGCCCACCAGGGGCTGGTGAGCCCACTCTTCAGCCCATGTGTCCCCCCGGGGGTGGGTGGGCCCCTCCTGGTGGACCGCCGGAACCTTTTCGGCACTCCCGGTACAATACCGAAAAAACCTGAAACCTTTCCGGAACCCGAATACCACTTTCCTATATATAAATATTTACCTCCGGACCATTCCGGAACTCCTTGTGATGTCCAGGATCTCATTCGGGACTCCGCAGATCTTTCGGTCACCAACATACATAACTCAATAATACTATATCGTCATCGAACCTTAAGCGTGTGGTCCCTACGGGTTCGAGAATGATGCAGACATGACCGAGAGACTCTCCGGTCAATAACCAATAGTGGGATCTGGAAGTCCATATTGGCTCCCATATATTCTACGAAAATCATTATCGATCGAACCACGATGTCAAGGATTCAGTCAATCCCGTATGCAGTTCCCTTTGTCCGTCGGTATGTTACTTGCCTGAGATTCGATCGTCGGTATCTCCATACCTAGTACAGCCTCGTTACTGGCAGGTCTCTTTACTCGTTCCGTAATACAAGATCTCGTGACTAACTCCTTAGTCACACTGCTTGCAAGCTTCTTGTGATGCTGTATTACCAAGAGGGCCCAGATATACCTCTCCGTCATACGGAGTGACAAAACCCAGTCTCGATCCATGCTAACCCAACAGACACCCTCAGAGATACCTGTAGAGCACCTTTATGATCACCTAGTTATGAAGTGCCATTTGATACACACAAGGCATTCCTCCAGTGTTAGGGAGTTGCATGATCTCATGGTCATAGGAATAGATACTTGACATGAAGAAAGCAGTAGCAATAAACTAAGTGATATGATCAAATGCTATGCTTATGGTTTGGGTCTTGTTCATCACGTCATTCTCCTAATGATGTGATTCCGTTATCAAATGACAACTCATGTCCATGGCTAGGAAACCTTAACCATCTTTGATCAACAAGCTAGTCTCGTAGAGGCCCTAGGGACACAATGTCGCTTCAGTTTCCGGTCAATACAATTCTAGCATGGATAATAAACGATTATCATGAACAAGGAAATATAATAATAACCACTTTATTATTGCCTCTAGGGCATATTACCAATAGTCTCCCACTTGCAATAGAGTCAATAATCTAGCTTAACATTGTAATGAATCTAACACCCATAGAGTTCTGGTGATGATCATGTTTTGCTCGTGAAAGGGGTTTAGTCAACAGCTCTGCAACATTCAGATCCGTGTGTACTTTGCAAATGTTTATGTCCTTCTCCTTGATGTAATCGCAGATGGAATTGAAGCGACTCTTTATATGTCTGGTCCTCTTGTGAAACCTGGGCTCTTTGGCTAGAGCAATAGCACCAGTGTTATCACACAAGAGAGTCATCAGATCCAATGCACTGGGCACAACTCCGAGATCTGTCATGAACTGCTTCATCCAGACTCCTTCCTTCGATGCTTCCGAAGCAGCTATGTACTCCACTTCACATGTAGAATCCGCTACCACGTTTTGCTTGGAACTGCACCAGTTTACCGCTCCACTATTTAGAATAAATACGTATCCGGTTTGAGACTTAGAGTCATCTGGATCTATGTCAAAGCTAGCATCGACATAAACCTTTACTACGAGCTCTTGATCACCTCCATATACGAGAAACATTTCCTTAGTCCTCTTCAGGTACTTAAGGATATTCTTAACCGATGTCCAGTCTTCCACTTCGGGATCACTTTGAAACCTCCCGGCCATACTTATGGCAAGGCTCACATCCGGCCTTGTGCACAGCATCGCATACATGATAGAGCCTATGGCTGAAGCATAGGGTATGACTCTCATCTTTTCTCAATCTTCTGCCGTTGCTGGGCATTGAGTCTTACTCAACTTCGCACTTGTAGGATAGGCAAGAACCCTTTCTTGGACTGATGCATTTTGAACTTCTTCAAAACCTTATCAAGGTATGTGCTCTATGAAAGTCCAATTAAGCGTCTAGATCTATCTCTATAGATTTTGATGCCTAATATGTAAGCAGCTTCTCCGAGGTCTTTCATCAAAAAACTCTTGTTCAAATAAATCTTCATGATTTCCAAAAATTCTATATTGTTTCCAATCAGCAATATGTCATCCACATATAATACTAGAAACATTGTAGAGCTCCCACTCACTTTCTTGTAAATACAAGTTTCTCCATAAACTTGTATGAATCCAAACGCTTTGATCACATCATCAAAGCGACGATTCCAGCTCCGAGATGCTTGCACCAGTCCATAAATGGATCACAGGAGCTTGCATACTTTGTTAGCATTTTTAAGATCAACAAAACCTTGCGGTTGCATTATATACAACTCTTCCTTAAGGAAACCATTAAGGAACACTATTTTGACTTCCATCTGCCAGATCTCGTAATCGAAAAATGCACCTATTGCCAACATTTTTCGGACGGACTTAAGCATCACTACGGGTGAGAAAGTCTCATCGTAGTCAACTCCTTGAACTTGCAAAAACCCTTGAGACAAGTCGAGCTTTATAAACGGTGACATTATCGTCGGCGTCTGTCTTTTTCTTAAAGATCCATTTATTCTGAATGGCCTTGCGACCATCAGGTAAGTCTTCCAAAGCCCATACTTACTTTTCATACATGGATCCTATCTCGAACTTCATGGCCTCTAACCATTTGTCAGAATCCGGGCCCAGCATCGCTTCCTCATAGTTCGTAGGTTCACCGTTGTGTAACAACATGACCTCCAAGACAGCATTACCCTACCACTCAGGAGCAACATGTGTACTTATCGACCTACGAAGTTCGGTAGCAACTTGATCTAGAGTTTCATGATCACTATCATTAGCTTCTGAAAGGACATGGATGTCGCCTAGAGGGGGGTGAATAGGCGCTTTAAAATAATTACGGTTTAGGCTTGAAAAAATGCGGAATAAAACTAACGTTTAATATGTCAAGCACAAAACCTAAAACAACTAGGCTCACCTATGTGCACCAACAAATTATGCTATGCAAGATAAACAACTAAGTAATAGAAAGGTATATAACAAGAAACAATATGATTATCACAAAGTAAAGTGCATAAGTAAAGGGCTCGGGTAAGAGATAACCGAGGCACGTGGAGATGATGATGTATCCCGAAGTTCACATCCTTGCGGATCCTAATCTCCGTTTGGAGCGGTGTGGAGGCACAATGCTCTCCAAAAAGCCAATAGGGCCACCGTAATCTCCTCACACCCTCGCACAATGCAAGATGTCGTGATTCCACCAAGGGACCCTTAAGGGCGATCACTGAACCCGTACAAATGGCAACCCTTGGGGGCGGTCACCGAACCCGTACATTGTGGCAACCTTTGGGGCGGTCACCGGTACCCATACAAATTGCTCGGGGCAATCTCCACAACCTAATTGGAGACCCTGACGCTTGCACGGAGCTTTGCACCACAATTATTTAGCTCCGAGACACCACCACCCGTCTAGGGCGCCAAAGCACCCAAGAGGAACAAGCTCTAGGGTGCTCAAACATCCAAGAGTTATAAGCTTGTCAAACTTCACTTCCACATATCACCGTGCAGAACTCAAACCTATGCACCAAATGTAATGGCAAGGGCACACGGAGTGCCCAAGTCCTTCTCTCCAAAATCCCACCAAACCAACTAATGCTAGGGAGGAAAATGAGAGGAAGAACGAAGAAGAACACGAAGAACTCCAAGATCTAGATCCAAGGCATTCCCCTCACATAGAGGAGAAACTGATTGGTGGAAATGTGGTTCTAGATCTCCTCTCTCTTTTCCCTCAAGAACTAACAAGAATCATTGGAGGGATTGAGAGTTAGCAAGCTCGAAGACGGTCAATAATGGGGGGCAAACTCGGGCTCAAAGGATGGGGACCATTGGGCAAGAAGACCCCCTTAAATAGGTCCCCACGAATCTGCCCGTTATGTGCAGAATAACACAGGAGTGGTACAACCGCTATGCGCACCGATACAACCGGTCAAAGTAGGCAAAACCTACCTATAGCAAAAGCAATAAGTGGTACAACCGCCCGGGACACCGGTGATACCGGTTGAACCGGAACAACCGGCCCACAACTTCCCAAGAACCGCTCCATAACAGAAACTAGTCCGGTGGTAGAGCGGTGCATGGTCGGTACAACCTTCGGATCAATTCTGGAGCGGTACAACCGCTCCATACACCGGTTGTATCGGTCAACCGGTACAACATCTCTATGAACTGGTACAACCTCTCCATGAACCGGTACAACCTCTCCATGTAAAATAGGTAAGACTAAAACAACCATAACTTTTGCATACGAGCTCCGAATTGAGCAAACTCAAGCTTGTTGAATAGAGGACAACAAGAGCTATCCAAAAGCAGCTGATTAAATTAAGAACACGCAAAGGAGAATAAATGCCACTAGGATAAGGAAGATGACCTTCCCAAGTAATATTTGGCAAAGTCTCCAACACCGAAAACATCATAGAAGATGCATATGGACTCCGTTTTCGATGAACCTGAGCTTGTCATGAAGATAACCATAAGCTTTAAAGCTCACAAAGAGAAACACCAAACAATAACCAAGAAATATGATGCAAGGATGCAAATGGTTTGAGCTCTCAACGAACGATACGATCAAGCTACTCACTTGAGATCCCCCCTTGATAGTACGACAATCAATCCTATAACCCGGTCTCCCAACTACCACCATGAGACCAGTAAAATAGAAAACCTACCAAGGGCAAACCTATACCTTGCACATAGTCCACTTGAGCTAGATGATGATGATCTTGACTTCCTCAAGATGGACCAGCTTTCTGGATTGCGTTGGCTCGATGAAGACTAGTTGATTGCTCCCCATACTCCACTATGGGTGAGCCACTCTTCGTGGTGCTCCATTTGAACTGACACACCGCAATCTTGATGACGATCACCACTTGATGTCATCCTACATGGGTTGTATGAGATCTTCCTCTTGACGCAAGCCCATGGATACATACCTAACCCCACATAGAAATCTAATGTAGATCATGGCTTAGTACACAAAGAGTAATGGACAACGCTTACCATACCATGGGATCACTTGATCCCTCTCGGTACATCTTGTACGCTTTGTATGTTGATCAACTTGATTCACTCTTTGACTTAGTCTTGATCAACCTTTTATCTTATCTTCTCCCTTCATAAACATGATGTCTTGAAGGTAAATATGAATGATCAACCAATCTTGTTCTTCAAGACATGCTTGCAATAAGCTCAACTCTCACATGACCAATCTTTGGATAAAACCTTGAATACCACCTTGGTCATCATATAAACTCCTTGTAACCAACATATGGACTTCAAGAAGTGCCTATGGACAAATCCTTCGAATATAATTCAAGGCAACCATTAGTCCATAGGGATTTTCATCAATTACCAAAACCACATATGGAGAAATATGCTGTTACAATCTCCCCCATTTTGGTAATGGATGAAAATCACTTTCAAAAGAGTTTATATAAGGATATAAGCACAACCAAGCACACACACACACACACAAAGTAATAATGCATGGGTATGAGATGCAAATGCTTAAGCAACAAAAGCAAAACTCTCTAAACTTTTCAAAACTAAACTCTCTAAACCTCTCCCCCATTGGCATCGATTGCCAAAATGGACAAAAAGCTTAGAAAGCCAATATAATAGGTGTTCCGCCAAAAAGTGTGTATTTCTCAAAATATGAGTGCAATGAAATACACGAATACAATGATAAGTAGTTGGAGGAAGACAAACTAGATTGAGAATCAAAAGATTGCAAAAAGGATTGTATGGCACAAAACATACCAAAGTGTGAAGCAAGCAATCAAAAGATACCTATTGGACCAAACAATCACATGATCCAGCGATCCACATTAATAAAAGATATTATGATGTTGGCAAAGGAGTGTTTTAAACAAACTATAGAACCTCCCCATGATTTGTGCACTATTTAGAATTTTTGTATTTAGATACACGTGCACAAAATAGGATCATCGCTCTCCCAAAACCAATAGGAACACACAACAAGTGCAAGCGAGTAGATAAGACAATAAGCATAGCACTTGCACCAAACATATGGTTGAGGAACATGTAAAAGAGGTAACTTAAGAATAGGCTCAACCAAAATGATGTGTGTGAGTCATGGAAAAGCACTTGAGAAGACTAGTATAAGGATGAGCATTAAGCATCAACATAGTCTTGATGAAATGAGACACAAAGTGCAATACATATCCTTCCCACACACACACAAAGCACTTTAGCAAATGGGTTCACAAGCTTACTAATAAGAATATTAAAAACCAAAGCTTGTGACAACCCATGGTGAAGATAGGAAATAATAGCTTTGTCAAGAGGAGGGATACCAATCGAAGTGGTAAAACCCTCGTCAAGACAAGCATGAGGAAAAATAATCTTCACCGCCAAAGAGTCCATCAAGATGCGTGGATATAAGATCCGCACTCAAGGCAAATTCTTTCACGAAACCACCAAGGAAATAATAAGGGAATGCAATGGCGGACGTGAAGGAAAAGAGGATATCAACTAGAGATGTAACTTCTCTCATGTGTATAAGATTCTAGGTAGAAGACAATCATGATGATATATATCCACAAAGAAGGATGTACACACGAAATAATTACAACAATAAAGAGCAAGATATCCAAACGGAAGTCATAAATATACCAATAAGATCTTTGCTTGAAAGCATAAGACATGGCCTACTATTTTCTTATTGTACATAAATGAACTCCTAGCACACGAACATCAAAGACATCACAACTAGCAACAAGAGATCATCGTTGGGATGCTTTGAGGAAGGAAACAAGTACCACAAGAATAAATCAATAAAATCATACCATGATGCAACCTACACAAGGTTGAATGCAAGAAATCTATGCATGAAGTAGATAATTGTTACCGAGATAGCATTGGATTGCTGTAGTAGATAATGGTTCATCGATCATCCTAGCTTGGCTCCAATAAGCACATGGTGTCAACACCTTCCTTGTAAGTGAGACGAGCATCGAATGTATCTCCAATTGTTCCTAGAACAACAACACAAACAAAGTGGTACCCAAACTCATTGGGACAACCGAGTTACTGGACCAACAATACATAGCACAAAATCCACACAACTATGTGCATTTCATGCACACTTTAGCCAATTTGTGACATAGTGGAGTTTTCCCTATATATATTGGGTCAAAGAAAGAAAGCATGCCAAACAAAGTACATAGTAAATGTGCATGCTTAAGAATTTCAAGAATCAAATCAACACATAGTGGGTAAGATACAAAAGAAAAGATACCAAGTGAAAATAAGATAACAAACAAAGAAATTGTCACTTGAAGGATACCAATTAAAATATACATCAAGAAATGAGATACCCATTGACATATGCCAAATAAAAGGAAACATGATACCAATTGAAGGAAAATGCACAGGAGGTATCAATTTCCCAAAAGAGAGCTAGGTTCCAAACAAACCAAACCCTCGGCAAATTTTCATGATGGAACAAAGCACCATAAAGAAAAGGATTCACTTCCACCAACATACACTTGATAAGGATCAAAAGATTTTATGATAAACGCATAAAGAGAATTTTCTAAAGAAAATAGGAAAGGTCCCCCAAGAGATGTGATTTATATAGAATTTGCATTTAAATACAATATGCACAAGATGGGATCATCACTTTCACTATATCTATAGAAACACTAGACATGTTCAAAAGGTTCGCAAGAGGCAAGGAAGACAAACGGATAAACAAAATCCAATGTAAAGATGAGAAGCAATTTCTACCACATAAAAGGATACCAATTGTCAAAGGAAAAGGAGTGATACGTCTCCAACGTATCTATAATTTTTGATTGTTCCATGCTGATATATTATCATTCTTAGATACTTTTTGAGTCATTATGTACCAATTTATAATATTTTTAGCACTAACCTATTGACCCAGTGCCCAGTGCTAGTTGTTGTTTTCTGCATGTTTTTTACTTTGCAGTTTTGACTTACCAAACGAAGTCCAATTGTCATGAAACTTTTTGAGGATTTTTTCTGGACAATATCAAGACCAGGAAGCTTCAAGAGATGGCCGGGAGCCGCACGAGGGCTCCACAAGCCATCAGGGCGCGCCCTAGAGGGCGCCCTGTTGGCTTGTGGGCCCCTTGTTGCGCCACCGACATCCCTCTCTGTCGGGGATATAACCCCGCGGTGTAACCCGCCATGTTGGGTCGGGTCAATGTATTGACGGCTCTATAATCAAACTCAAGATGGGTCGCGTCGTGAAGAGAAGGCGAACAAGGCGGTTGCCGACTAAGTCGCCGGGCAGCCTAACACCTGAAGATGGCGACTCATGACCCACAAGGAAGGATACACCAGAAGATTCGTTGCTTGAGAGGCAAGGCTTGTTAGAGACCTAATAGGTTACGAGTTGCAATGTGACTCGGACTATGTTGTAAAACCTAGGGTCTCGACCTGTATATAAAGACGAGTCCCTAGGGCTGAAAGACTTAAGTCATAATCTCTCGAGAGCTAGGTTAGAGATTCCGCACCCTTGTAATCGAGATCTATCCATCAATACACACAAAGCATGACGAAGGCTATTACCCTCATCGGAGGGGCCGGACTAGGGTTCGGAAGATTTGTGATGGGACAGATGGCTAAGAGTCACCGCAACAAGATTTACATCAACAATTCTGGCTGGGAACCCGAGGCCGACTCAATTGAGCACGGGACCCGGCTTTACCTTGGCAAGATTGGCGTTTTGACTCCCGAGTCGGACATCTACACCAACATCGACAAGCCGGCTCGGCACGCCCAACCCGGCCGGCGTCGTGCCGGCCGTCGCCATGTCTTCGTCAGTTTCACCCAAGGAGTTAGTCTCTCGAATGAGCCGGCCTCCAGTGGAAACACCCTCGTCAACTCAGATGGCGAGTCATCCATGGGAGATACTGAGTCGATCTACCCTCTCTATGATGGCGGACTTGGGGGATCGTTGGAGACTGAAACCCTCGAGGAATACCATGAGTCGCCTCGCCAAGTCATCATTTATATGGCAGGATCTACGGCAGTTCCTGATCCATCTGCAGTTGGAATAGCAGGTGGTTCCGGCGGGTCAGGCAAGACGTCGGCTCAGGGCATGACCGATCTAATGGCGGAGATGGCAAAACTTATAGTGTCACGCCCAAGATGCGGTCCTATCCCTATTAAGGCTTGCGGCCTCGACGGGGATAGAAGCGCATCTCGTCGTTCGCAAGTACAGTAAACATTGCATACATGTAGGAAGAGATGAGTATATGAGTTGGCTTACACTTGCCACAAGCTATCTTACAAGTTGACACAAATTTATTCATACATCATTCAGAAGGCAGGGTCCGGCTACAGACAAAATCAAACGATAAAAGAGGCAATGTAAAACTGTCTTGCTATCCCAGGATCACCACCATGAAGCTCCCTACTCGTCTGGATACGTAACATACATCCGACCACGTTCCTCGTCATACTCCCACTGGAGCTGCGACACGTCATCTGACACATTCTCGTCAACACATGTACCTGTATTGTTGTAATCTGTGAGCCACAGCGACTCAGCAATCTCATAACCTGGGTACTGAAACTATGTAAGCCATTGGGTAAGTAATTTGTTAAGTGATGAGGCTGTAGCAAGCGCTAAGCATATATTTGGTGGCTAACTTACGAGAACATGAATGTAAATATGGTGGTCTATGTAAGACGGTCATGATCTAGCATGATGACTATGTGATCCTGAACATCTACTTACGTCAATCATAACCCCACCGTGTTCTCTCTCGGTTCATGTTCACAAGCAGAGACAGTCACGGTTACGCACATAGTTGGTGTATTTTATTTGTGTTTACTTCAAGTTTACTATAACCGGGTGTTAAACAAATTTCCAAGTTGCCACGTAACCGCGGGCACGGCTCTCCGAAAAGATTTAACCCTGCAGGGGTGCTCCAACTCATCCATCACAAACTAACCACACGCCGCGGGAATAACCTCGACCATGAATCTCGTGATGTTCCTAGGCAATTCCACTGGAAAACCGCAACCTCGAGATAGCCCGAAGAATACCGGAATTCCTCACGCAAGACATTCGAGAAAGGTAAAACAAGTCCAGCAAGACCTCCCGACGTGTCGACGAACCCGATAGGAGCCGCGTATCTCGTTCTCAGGACACGACGGATAAGCTACGCATACGGAGGCCTGATAGAGATCTCCCGAGTTGCCCCGGGTTGGCCCCGCACAGTGCTCTGGGTTGGACCAACACTGATGAGGAGCACTGGCCCAGGTTGTTGATTAATTATCCACGGCGGTAGCTATGCCCTATGCAATTTTATTAAGTTGTTTAGAAAATGTAGTACCAAAGTTGGGTCTTGCCAGACAAGTTTTAATCTAAAACGAATGGTCAAGGGGGTCCCCATAACAACCCCGAGCATGTTAGGAGCGCAAAATATGGAATATAACACCGGTACTCGGAACTAGTGCAGCAAAAGCGGAACAAAACACTGAGTAAAAGGCCAAGCCTTCCACCGTTGCCAGATATATATGTGCATTAATTTAAATAACAATAAATAGAGTGATATAAACAAAATCCATGTTGACTCATGGAAATCTTGCACCTACAAATAGCAACGCTATAAGATAAGGGCTGAGCAGCGGTAACTTAGCCAATCAATGTTTGCTAGGTAGTGGAAGGGTTAGAGGCTTTCATGGCAATTTAGGAGGCTGGCAGTTTAAGTGGTAGCTAACGTAACATAACTGTAAAAGCGAGACATCTAGCAAGGCAAAAATAGTGTCGGGATCCGGGTATGATCATCTTGCCTGTTGGGTCTTCAGAGGGACAAAGAGCTGGGTCCTCGTAGTTGTACTCTCCGGGATCCTCATACTCAGGCTCAACACTCGCGTCTACCCGAAGAGAACCGAACCAAATAAACATACAAACAGGGTGCAATGCACAAGCAAGATGATGCATGATCCATTTGAAGTATTTAACATGGCAACCCTAAGCTAGTCATGTTTCTCATGCACTTATTAAGTTCTTTAGTATTCTGGAGAGAACCTCAAGTTTAGTTATTTGAACATGCATGATCATGGCAAATATGAATGCTTCATGCAAAATCGATGCAAATGCATATGTAGAACGTTGCAAATGGAGTAACCTAGCTCACGGTACACTCCCGGCAAGGTACGAACGTTAAAGGAGGCAAAACACAAGATGAGGAAATCTCTGGGCTATGCCTTGGTGTTCCAAGGATGCCACTAGATAGGAAATGAAATTCTAGTAAGAATAGAGCTAAAGATCAAACAAAACAATGGAGTATAGCTCCCACAAGTCACAAAACATTCAAACACACAATCTGTCCACAAACAACAACATGGCATCTTGCAACACACATAACAAGAGCTACAACAAGTTTTAAATCACAATCAAGGCATGTGCAGAAACTATACAGCATGCTTAACAAATCATCTATCTGCACAAACTTGAAAGGACGCATGGATGAATAGCAATGAAGCTCACAAGATGGCATGTTGAATCAGTTTTTAGGGACGGTGAAAATTCCAGTTTTATAGAATCTGAGTTAACCAGATGGCATATTGACAGCACCATTTATATATGGTAGAGGGCATTTCATGGCATGACAATTAACAGGATGGTAGAGGGCAACATCCACTACAATTCATTAGCATTAAGCATGAGCTAGAACACAACATATCACTTGGTAGCATCCTCTAAACATGGCATAAAAATAACAACAGATTCTCAGACTTAGACAAATCTAGCAAGGGCAAAACTGGACACATGTTACAGAATAGCAACTTGACAGCAGGTTTTAAATATGATGCAAGGGCTTAATGCTCAAGTTCTTAGCACAATTAGGTAGAGCATGAAGTGATCAACAAAACATGTTAAGGTCCCAAACTCAAGGAACACTACATTCATGGGAACCATCCTCTAAACATGGCAAGAAAATAACAGCATTCAACACTTAGCAAAATTTGAGACATGAAACCAGTGTTATTATCTTAGCATGTTCATAACAAGAAACCCACTTATCCACAAGCTTATCATGCCAAACAAAAATACCAGGGCCTAGTACCCACAAAACACTAGCATATTCATGTTGACAAGTTTCACATATGTTGCATAGGTTAAATCATATGAAAATGACAAAATGGCATGTTGGGACAAAAATGACATTTTGTAAACTTTCTCAAATTACAAAACAAATTGCACCATTGGATTCCTTGGGAAATTCTACCCCAAAATCAGATATCATACTCATACTTTTAGTTTGATAAAATGCCCAAAATGCAATTCGAAAACACACACATGCACTTATAAGTCATTTATTACCCTATTTGGACATCTCCTAAAATGGCAACATACTGATATGGAATATTTCCTAGTAAGGAAAAAAAACAGGGAATCAATAAAACAAACAAAATAGAAAAAACAGGGAGGGGACCCACTGGTAGTGAGCCGGGGCCCCCTGTTTATGACAGGGTGGACCCACTGGCCCACCTGTCACACACACATACACAGGAGCACACACACACAGGAAATCCAGTCAGAAAAATAAAAGGCCCGGGGGGATCGAACCCTGGACCTCCTGGCCAACACAGCGAGGGGCGAGCACTGGGCTAGGTGGGGGCATCTGCTCAGAAAGGGAACGCTAGAAATTATAAACCAACAGGGCCGGCTCTTCTTCCTTCACGCAGGGAAGATAGGGAGGGCACCGGCGAGCCCCTCCGGCGACCACCAGAGCTTAGGACCTACGGCGGGGCTGTGGAAATGACTAGGCACCCCATTTCTATCATCTACGTGGAGATAGAGCGACCACTACGCGAGGCAGGACGCGCTCGAGCTCTCTGCTCATGGCGGAAGCCACTGCTCGATCCCGGGGCGAAGCAAGGCTGCGCGGGGCTGTGGGAAGGCTAGAACGCGCATGGGGAATGCACTGAAGGGGATGGGCAGAGCACACAAGCCCCTGCTACTACCTTAACTACTCCGGGAAGAACAAAACTGCACGCTTGGCGAGAGCAATGGGAGCGCGCGAACGGGGACGACCTAGCAACAAGCACAAGACGCTACTACCTACGAGGAAGATCAGGGAGGGAGAAGGATCTACCTCAACTACCTATGGCATGGAGAAGCGGACGGAGACGAGACGGAGACGACGCTAGAACCCACGGAACTCCGGTGCACCTCGGATCCGAGCACAGAGAAGAAGATGGCGACAGGGACGGAGCTTCGGCATCGATGGCGTCGCGTGCGTAGAGGAAGAAGACGCAGGGACTCCCGGGGTTTGATCCACGTGGACAGGGAGGCCAGAGACGAGGCTGAGAAGCTACCCCGAGCGCGAGCTCGTGCTCGGCCGGAGCATGGCGGGTAGGGCGACGGCGTTCGTGGGGCAACCTACCTGAGCAGCGGCGATGCGAGAGGATGGGAGGAATGGGACGCGGGGAGCTAGGGCTACGCGGGGGACGCAATATAAAGGGGCTAGGGGTCACCGACGGCCATCAAATCATCGATGCCGGGGACGTGGCGCTTTGGATGACAGCCATACAGAGGAGAACGATGATGCTGTCGTTGCTTGGGCTGCTAGGATGCGCTACTGCGTGCTACTAGGCTTGCGGGAGGCCAGGCGGCCCAGGAGGCTGGCTGACTCTCTCTCACAGGAAACGAAGGGTTTTTCTATTAAGTAAAATAGAAGCAAAACAAAAACCCAGAGAAAATAGAGATGATTTGCTAAATGAAATAAAAATATATTTGGACTCTCAAAAATGTGCTCTGTTTATAAAAATGGAGTTGGCATTTTTAGAACAAATAAATCATTCACATATATTTGAAATTGGAATCTATTTTTGCAAGATATAGAAAGACAATAATTTTCAAATTGGAAACAAAGCTATCTTAACATGCACAACAGAATATTTTGGAGAGAAGCAACATTTTTAAAGCAATTAATTATCAAGTGGAAAACCACATGAGCAACTATTTGAAAAGAGAGGTGGGGATAGTTTTTGAGAAAAAGTAGAGGAGAGGTCTTCTCAACTAGTTGCACACCCACACAACACAAGCGTCCTAGCACAAACACCTCATCACACACTCACACACAACACCACACCATAACAAGGCACAACAACATCATGCATACAAGAGATGATGATGAAAGATATGATGCCATGATGCTAAATGACAAGAAGCACAATACATTGATAAGCAAACCCCCAAAGGCAAAACATGAAGGTCCACATGAAAATATATTACAAATGGCAAGGAATGCTCTTGGGCTGTTACAACTCTCCCCCACTACATGAGGATCTCGTCCCGAGATCTAGGAACGGAAGAATTCAGGAAATTCGGAACGGAGATGATCCTCACGTTCCCAAGTGGCTTCTTTGTTGGAGTGATGTGACCACTTCACCTTTAGAAACTTGATTGACTTGTTGAGTCTTACACTCTGTTTCTTCAAGGATAGCAACTGGATGCTCATGATAGGATAGGTCTTCTTGGAGATCAATTTCTTGGAAATCAATGGTGCGCTCGGGAGTCTTGAAACACTTCCGGAGCTGAGAGACATGAAACACATCATGCACATTTGAGAAATTGGAAGGAAGCTCGAGTTGGTAGGCAAGGTCACCCCTCTTGCCCACAATCTTGACAGGACCCACAAAGCATGGAGCAAGCTTCCCTTTGATGCCAAAGCGTTGAGTGCCCTTCATGGGAGAGACCCTGAGATAGACAAAATCATCGATCTGGAAGGTCATGTCACGATGCTTGCTATCATAATAACTCTTCTGGCGGGATTGAGCTGCTTTGAGATTTGCACGAATGACATGGCACATTTCTTCTGCTTTAGTGATCATGTCATTACCAAGGATTTGACGCTCACCGGTTTCAGACCAATTGAGCGGGGTGCGGCACTTCCTGCCATAGAGAATCTCGAAAGGAGCTTTGCCGGAACTCGCTTGGAAGCTATTGTTGTATGAGAACTCAGCAAACGGGAGACAATCTTCCCACTTCATGCCAAAAGAAATCACACAAGCTCTGAGCATATCTTCAATAATTTGATTGACTCTCTCAACTTGACCACTAGTCTAAGTACGGAAAGCTGTGGTGAAACGGAGATTGGTCCCCATTGCAGTCTGGAAGGAATCGCAAAACTTGGAAGTGAAGATGCTTCCACGATCTGAGGATATGAGGTTAGGAACACCATGCAAAGAAACTATCCTTGGCGTGTACAACTCTACTAGCTGAGCTGCCGAGATAGATTCTTTGACCGGAAGGAAGTGGGCAACTTTGGTGAGCTTGTCGATGACCACGAAGATGGCATCGTTTCCTCTCTTGGACTTAGGAAACCCAGTGACGAAATCCATTTCAACATGATCGAATTTCCACTCTCGGATAGGCAAAGGCTGAAGGAGGCCTGCTGGACGTTGATGTTCCGCCTTCACTCTACGACAAACATCACACTCGTTCACAAACTGAGCAATCTCACGTTTCATATGAGTCCACCAGAAGGTTTGCTTGAGGTCCTGATACATTTTGGAACTTCCTGGATGAATTGAGAGGAGGGAATTATGTGCTTCATCCATGATAACTTTCCTGAGATCACCTTTCGGAACCACCAGACGGTCCTCAAAGAACAAGGTATCTTTGTTATGAACACGGAAACATTTATACTTTGGAATGCTCTTGGCCACATCTTTCTTCACTTTCTTCACCATAGTGTCAAGAAGCTGAGCTTTGTGAATCTCATCTTCTAGAGTCGGAGAGACTTGAAGATTGGCAAGAAAACCATGAGGAACCACTTGGAGATTGAGCTTGAGGAATGCTTCACAAAGCTCGGGTTGAAGAGGCTTGAGAATAAGACTGTTCCAGTACGCCTTCCCACTCAGCGCGTCTGCAATGACATTTGCTTTACCGGGAGTATATTCAATGCTTGGATTGTACTACTCGATCGTTTCCACCCAACATGTCTGCCTGTCGTCGTTTTCTCACGGGGGGTGCCGCAAGGACGGCAGATGCCATGGGATGGCTTGATAGGTGAGAGCAAGGCTGCAGTGGAGATCCGGGACGGGAAAGGGCAACAACACGCGGTGGTTTACCCAGGTTCGGGGCTCTCCGGAGAGATAATACCCCTACTCCTGCATGTCTGTATATGAGGTGTATATGTAGTACAGGGTTGCTCCTGGAGCTGTGTCTGAGGAGGAAGAGGGAGCAGTGAGCTCCTTACCTTGGCCTCATATGTATGCATGCGTGAGCATGAGTGAGAGGGAGAGGATGAGAGGAGGCCTCCCGTGGGTGTGTGTGTGTGGCTGCCTTTTGGAGGCTCCCCTGGTTCCTCTTATAAAGGGAGGCCCAGGGGACAAGGGGTGGCCCACATGGCCTAATTACACTATTGGGGGTGACATGTGATATGACTCATGATGCAGGCTACAGTGCGTCACTATTGGAGCGCAGTGAAGTGACGCGTGACGGGTGCACAACGGGGCACTATTCGCCAATAGTGCGGCAGGCTCTGCAGTCCGTCAGCTACAGTGTCGTCAGCTCGTGTCCGACGGGACGCCTGGAGCTGACTTCGTCGGGCCGTAGCGGGAGCCGGCCAGGAGGAGCCGGACAGGAGGAGCCGGCCAGGATGAGCCAGACAGGAGGAGCCGGACAGGAGGAGCCGGCCAGGAGGAGCCGGACAGGAGGAGCCGGACAGGAGGAGCCGGACAGGAGCAGCCAGCAGGGAGGAGCCAGCCTAGAGGAGCCAGCCAGGAGGAGCCAGCCAGGAGTATCCAGCTGCCCGGGCCGCAGTTTTGTCTTCTGTCTTCACTTGTTCGTTCGTCTAGTTGATTCGTGGGGCTTGGCATACCAGGGGTGGCTCCCCCGATGATTTAAAATATTGAGTCATTTCCTTGAGCCTACCCGGGGGTAATCCCCCCGACAGTAGCCTCCGAGCCTTCGGGCGACTTGGAGAGTCAGGCGGAGGGTTTTTGCCGTTGGAGTTTGTTGTTGCAGAAGTTGTTGATGACGATCGATTGTGGGTCGGGGACGACGCGGCTTGCTTCCTGCGGGGGCGCGCCAGCGCACCTGCTGGGTGTAGCCTCCGAGCCTCCGGGCAACTCGAAGAGTCGGGCGGAGAGTCTTTGCTGTTGCTGAAATAGACGGTGGCGTCGAGGATGCCGGGCGCGGAAGCGGAGTCCACCAGCTGGCGGTTTCCTGCGGGGCCCTGCCTGGCGCAGATGCGGAGTCCATTGGCTGGCTGTTTCTAGCGGGGGTGCGCCAGCGCACCCGCTGGGTGTAGCCTCCGAGCCTCCGGGCGACTCGAAGAGTCGCGTGGAGGGTCTTTGCTGTTGCAGAAGCAGACGGTGGCGTCAGCGATGTCGGGCACGGACGCAAGGTCCGCTGGCTGATGGGCGCGGAGCCCAGCCGGGGCGGACGCAGGGTCCACAGTCTGATGGGCGCGGAGCCCTCCGGGGGCGGACGCGGGGTCCGCCGGCTGTTGGGCGCGAGGCGCTGCCGGGCGCGGACGCGGGGTCCGCCGGCTGATGGGCGTGTAGCCCTGCCGAGGGCGGACGCGGGGTCCGCCGGCTGATGGGCGTGGAGCCTTGCTGAGGGCGGACGCGGGGTCCGCCGGCTGATGGGCGTGGAGCCCTGCCTAGGGCGGACGCGGGGTCCGCCGGCAGTCGAGCGCGAGGCGCTGCTGGGTGCAGACGCGGGGTCCGCCGGCAGTCGAGCGCGAGGCGTTGCTGGGTGCGGACGCGGGGTCCGCCGGCTGATGGGCGCGGGGCCCTGCCGGGAGTAGCCTCCGAGCCTCCGGGCGAGGAGGTTCCTCATGGGAATGATCATGCAGAAGACAAGGTTTAGTCGGCGCGGATATATCAAACATTTGATTTTGGTAGTGCAAGTTTACGCAGAGGGCGTCGGCTCGGTTTCGTCCGAGCCCCCCTCAATCTTTTTCATGTGCTCTCCGCTCTTTGGCTTTTGCTCTTGCCAGCCGGCCTGCCGGGAGCCGGTTTGTCGCTGAGGCAAAGAGTGGGCCGCGGAATGGAGCGTACAGTACTCAGATTCTGGGGGCAGACTCGATCGAGCAGATACTCTCAACTGAAATGTCCGGGTTGCCCAAGCCGTTTTTCTCTCGGGACGCTCTTCGCGTGAGATGACCTCCAGCCTGTGCTCTCGCTAGCCGGATAGTCGCGGTGCGATCTGTAGCTGAGACAAAGAGTGGGCCTTCGGTACCGTACACGCTACTAAATCATCTTGTGGGAACGAACGTATCGGGCCAAGCGGCCGGCCCCGGGTGAGACAAGCTGGCACCGGGGCGAATAGTAACGAGGCTGAAGTAAGTGCGGAGATTGCCCCCGAGGGACGCTCGGGGTATCCGCTGTTTGTGAGTGGCATGAGGATGGGTGATCGGGAGCTCACATTGATTTTCGCGTAGGCGAGGTAGGTGTTGTCAAAGATAGCCGGCGCGGTCTTTTACAAACGGGGCGCGCCAGGCGCACCCGCTCGGTGTAGCCTCCGGGGCGGTTGATGGAGGTGTCGGCCGGCCAGGCCTGACCGGCCGGCGTCGAAGTGGACGAGCAGCGGAGCCGACTCCCCAGTCGGCCCGGTGTCGAAGTAGGCGGGCAGGCCGGAGACGCGGGCAGGAGAGCCAGCCGACCGAGCGGCGACGCGGGCGGGTGCCAACTAGCCGAGCGGCGATGCGGGCCCGCCGACCGGGGACGCGGGCGGGTGCCAACTAGCCGAGCGGCGATGCGGGCCCGCCGACCGGGGACGCGGGCGGGCGGACCAGCCGACGTCTTTTCTTCTTTTTCTTTTTTTTTCTCGTCAGCCGGTTGTGGGCAGACGGACTTTTTTTTTGGCAAACTGGCTCCACCCTTTTACTTAACCGGCTCCCCCACTCTTCTTCTGTCCCCGCGTGGAGCAGCAGGAGCCGGCCGAGGCGCGTGGGGGCCGCCCAGGGAGCAGGGGGCGGCGGGGCGCAGCCGGCCACCATCGAACGGGAGCCGGTGGGGGCGCATCCGGCCGAGGCGACAGGGCGCACGGGCGCGGAGGAGCGGACGCAACGTCGGCAGGGGGTCACGAGCAGGCGCGGCGAGGAGAGCGGCCAGCACGGGGTGCGAGGGCGGAGCCGGCTAGCGCGCGCGTGCGTGGGCGGAGTAGGCGGGCGTGACGTGGGCCGGAGCCAGCCAGGAGTGGCGGCACGCGGGGAGGCGGAGCCGGCAGCTCCAAGGGCGGCGGGAGACGGAGCCGGCCGCGGGGGCGTGCACGCACGACGGCCACAGGGGAGGGCAGCGCCCGACGCGACGGGGCGGTCGTGGAGGTGGAGCTGTGAGGGCGGAGGCACCCGGCAGCGCTGCGGGTGCGCAGCCGTGGAGGCGGGGCAGAGCCGAGCCGTGGGCCGGCCAGGGCGACGCGCGGGGAGCCGACGGGTAGCCGGCCGGAGGCGGGGCAGGCGGAGCTCAGGGGAGAGGGGCCGGAGCGGCGCGGACATCGCGAGGCGGCGCAGACGCGCGGGGGCGGCACCGCAGGGGCGTACGGCGTGCGCGGCGGCTAGGCGTGGCGCGACGCGCGCGGGGGCATAGGACGCCGGAGCAAGCCGTGACGGCGCGAGGCCCGTGGGATGCGCGGCCGGAGTGGTGACCCGGCAGGCTGGCGCCGGCCGCGGGCATGGAGGAGCAAAGGAGAGCGGGCGCGGCTGGCTGGACGGGGGCCGTGCGGAGCCGGCGGGCGCGCGGGGACGCCGGGAGCGGGACGCAGCATGGACGGGGGGCGCAGCCGGTGGTGGCCAGGCCGGAGCCGGATGCCGGTTGGAGGACGCGCGGAGTCGGAGGGGACCTGGATCGCCGCGAGCCGCACGAGGAGGTGCAGGGGCCAACCGCAGGCGCGCTGGCGAAGGAGACAAGCGGGGAAGCGCGCAGCATGCCGACGCCGCGGTGGCCGTGGAGGAGCAGCGCTGCGGCACGCTCGGAGTAGCAGCGGGGCGGCGGGGCCGTCGCCGCCGGAGGCGGAAACAGGCCTGATCTCGTTGCTGCCGGCGAGGTAGCGTCGGACGTCGCCAGCGGCGCCATGGCCAAGGACCCGGGTTGCAGGAGGTTTCCAGGGCGCGAGGGAGCAGCGGGATGGCATTAGCCGGAGCGCTTGCCCCCCGGGAACGCTGGATTGAGCAGGGGTTCGGGAGTAGTTTTTCGCATGAGAGCAAGAACTAGAGGAGTGGAGGGGAAATCTGGAGGATGAACCGAGCGTCCGTGACCCTCCGGGCGCGGAGGAGCGGCGGAGTGCCACGGGCGCACGGCCGTAGCGCCCGTGGGGACGGGTGACGACCGCGCCGGGGCGAGACGCAGCGCGGGGGCGCGCGGCAGGCTAGAACATGCGGCCCCAGAGGCGAACGTGGGCGGAGCGGGCGGCGGCGACGTCACGGAACAAAGGCGGAGGAGAGGCCGGCCACGGGCGCGTGGCCGGAACGACCGCGGAGGCGCACGGAAGACCGCACCGGAGCGAGACGCAGCGCGGGGCGCGCAGCCCTGGGGATGAGCGCAGGTGGTGGGACGGCGGCGACGCCGCGGCGGTGGTGACGAAGAGGGACCACTACTAGAAAAACAGCTATAGCCAATATGGACACTAATGGCGCACTATACATGTGGTGCGCCATTACTAAATAGTAATGGCGCACCATGTGTCGGTGCGCCATTAGTAACCAAAACAGTAATGGCGCACCAGGTGCAAAGTGCGCCATTACTAAGTTTGACCAAGGTTTGACCCAGTCATACACATAGTAATGGCGCACTTTGTATAGGTGCGCCATTACTAAGTTGACATAGTAATGGCGCACCTTTACAAAGTGCGCCATAACTATGTGTATGACTGGGTCAAACCTTGGTCAAACTTAGTAATGGCGCACTTTGCATAGGTGCGCCATTACTATGTCAAACTTAGTAATGGCGCACCTATACAAAGTGCGCCATTACTAACTTTGACCAAGGTTTGACCAAGTCATACACATAGTAATGGCGCACTTTGTGAAGGTGCGCCATTACTAAATTTCTAGGTGGCCGAAAATTTCACCAAATGCACCCCCCCCCCCCCCGTGGACCGCCTTTTCAGTTTTAAAAAAAATAAAAGAAAATGATGGAAATGGCAAAAAAATAAAAGTAAATAAGTTTCCCATGTGATATGTGGTCTAGTTGTTGGGAAAATTTACAAATATAAATTTCCACTTTATTTGCAAAATCTCTCTGGAATTTAGTAAAATGGGCATAACTTTTGCATACGAACTCGGATTAAAAAGTTTTTTATATGAAAAATCATCTACTCGAAAAGTTACATCCGATTTCAACTGGGGGAACCCCGTTGAAGATTTTTAGAATCCCCAAAAACCTAACAGAATAAAATATGCGGGGCTTTTAAGATCTAGAGGGGGGAAAATGGAAAAAAATTCAAACTTAGTAATGGCGCACCATTTGCTAGGTGCGCCACTAGTAACAGAAAAAAAAAATTGTTTCGGATTTTTTTTTTGGAAAAAATGTTCAAAATATGATACGTAATATGACCGGGAAGTTTGAAATATTATTTCAAAATTTCATCACACTCATGAACATGAACAAAGTCCTAGACATCAACAAGGTTTAATAGGATTGATATGATAGATATATCAACAAGTGCCTGTTAATTGAGCTGGTGCTAGGGTTGGATAGAACTGAGAAGTTAAGCATGCTGGGGCTGGAGTAGTGTGAGGATGGGTGACCTTCCGGGAAGTTTGACCACGGAGTGCGATTTGACTTGAGATTAAGCATATTGACCCGAGATTAAGCCATAGTGACCCGAGATTAAGAAAAAAACGAAAAAAAAAATTCTGAAAAAAATTTGAAAAAAAAATTTCTGAAAAAAAAATTGAAAAAAAATTGTTAGGAATGGCGCACTTCTATGTGGTGCGCCATTAATAAGTCAGATAGTAATGGCGCACTTCTAGGCATAGTAATGGCGCACCACTATAGGTGCGCCATTACTATCTGTGATAGTAATGGCGCACCAAATGTGCGCCATTACTAACAGTTACTAATGGCGTGCTAGTAATGGCGCACCTATAGTGCGCCATTAATAGCCAAAATAGGTGCGCCATTAATAGCCTATTTTCTAGTAGTGGTCCCACCCGGACTGCGATTCCAGCAGCAGCTAGCCCCACAGTGGGCGCCAACTGTCGTCGTTTTCTCACGGGGGTGCCGCAAGGACGGCAGATGCCATGGGATGGCTTGATAGGTGAGAGCAAGGCTTCCGTGGAGATCCGGGACGGGATAGGGCAACAGCACGCGGTGGTTTACCCAGGTTCGGGGCTCTCCGGAGAGATAATACCCCTACTCCTGCATGTCTGTATATGAGGTGTATATGTAGTACAGGGTTGCTCCTGGAGCTGTGTCTGAGGAGGAAGAGGGAGCTATGAGCTCCTTACCTTGGCCTCATATGTATGCATGCGTGAGCATGAGTGAGAGGGAGAGGATGAGAGGAGGCCTCCCGTGGGTGTGTGTGTGTGGCTGCCTTTTGGAGGCTCCCCTGGTGCCTCTTATAAAGGGAGGCCCAGGGGACAAGGGGTGGCCCACATGGCCTAATTACACTATTGGGGGTGACATGATATGCCTCATGATGCAGGCTACAGTGCGTCACTATTGGAGCGCAATGAAGTGACGCGTGACGGATGCATAGCGGGGCACTATTCGCCAATAGTGCGGCAGGCTCTGCAGTCCGTCAGCTACAATGTCGTCAGCTCGTGTCCGACGGGACGCCTGGAGCTGACTTCATCGGGCCACAGCGGGAGCCGGCCAGGAGGAGCCGGACAGGAGGAGCCGGCCAGGAGGAGCCGGACAGGAGGAGCTGGACAGGAGGAGCCAGACAGGAGGAGCCGGCCAGGAGGAGCCGGACAGGAGGAGCCGGACAGGAGCAGCTAGCAGGGAGGAGCCAGCGAGGAGGAGCCAGCCAGGAGGAGCCCGCCAGGAGTAGCCAGCCGCCGGGGCCGCAGTTTTGTCTTCTGTCTTCACTTCTTCATTTGTCTTGTCGATTCGTGGGGCTTGGCATACCGGGGGTGGCTCCCCCGATGTTTTAAAATGTTGAGTCGTTTCCTTGAGCCTACCCGGGGGTATTCCCCCCGACACTGCCGAAGATTGAGATTGGGTTGAGTGAAAATGTACTTCAAGCTCTTGTGGTCGGTGAACACCTCAACTGGTCTTCCCAACAATAGATGTCTCCACGTCATCAGAGCATGCACAACTGCCGCCAGCTCAAGATCATGAGTGGGGTAGTTCTTCTCGCTAAGCTTTAGTTGCCGCAAGGTATAAGACACAACTTTCTTATCTTGCATGAGAACCCAACCGAGACCTTGGAGACAAGCATCACAAAATACTTGGAAAGGCTTGGATTGCTCGGGAGGAACAAGAACTGGAGCCGAAGTCAGCTTCTGTTTGAGTGTATTGAACGCCACATCACACTCAGGAGACCACACATACTTGACATTCTTCTGAAGGAGGTTGGACAGGGGCTTAGCAATTTGAGAGAAGTTCTCAACGAATCTTCTGCAATAACTTGCAAGGCCAAGGAAGCTACGAAGCTGCTTGACATTCTGAGGAGGCTCCCACTTCACAATTGCCTCAACATTCTCAGGGTGCACTTTAATGCCCTCGGCAGAGATGACATGCCCAAGGTACACCACTTCCTTGAGCCAAAACTCACACTTTGAGAACTTAGCATAGAACCAATGCTCTCTTAACTTGTCCAGCACAAGTCGGAGATGCTCTGCATGCTCTTCTTCGGTCTCCGAGAACACAAGGATATCATCCAAATACACCAAGACGAACTCATTCTTGAAAGGAGAGAATATGAAGTTCATCATTCTGGAGAAGGTCGGAGGCGCATTTGCTAGACCAAAAGACATGACGGTGTACTCATAGGAGCCAAAACTCGTCCTGAAAGCAGTCTTTGGAATATCTTCTTCATGGATGCGGATTTGATGATAGCCCATACGGAGATCTAACTTCGAGAAAACCTTGGCACCTTTCAATTACTCAAACAACTCATTGATGTTGGGAAGTGGTTACTTGTTCCTGATTGTCTTCTTGTTCAATGGACGGTAATCAACACATAGTCGGTCCGTCCTATCCTTCTTCTTGACAAACAGAACACCACAACCCCAAGGTGAAGAGCTTGGTCAGATCAGACCTAGATGCTCTTGTTCATCTAGTTGTTTCTTCAATTCTTTCAGCTCTTCGGGGCCAAGCTTATAAGGACGCTTGCACACCGGTTCAGTTCTAGGCTCGAGTTCAATCACAAACTCCACTGGCCTGTGAGGAGGCATTCCTAACAACTATTCTGGAAAGACATCTTCATACTCCGAGACAACGGGAATTTGAGAGATGGCAGAAATTTCACCCTTCTCATTGAGAGAAAATAGACGAATCGTGTCATCACGAGCAGCGAAAATGATCACATCTTCAGAAGGATGAGTCAATTGGACTTCTTTAGCTTTGCAATCAACATAAGCCTTGTTCATCGCCAGAAAATCCATGCCAAGAATAAGATGAATATCGGAATTGCCGAGCACAATTGGGGAGGCCAGAAAGGAATAATTGCCCATCTTGATAGAAACATTCGGAACCACCATATTCGAACTCATCAACATACCCGAAGAAACCATACGAAAAGGATTTGGTAGGACTTCCGAAGACAAATCATGCTTCCATGCAAAAGGTCTAGAAATGAATTAATGCGATGCACCAGTGTCAAACAAAACTTTTGCCGGAATAGAATTAACCAAGAGATTACCCATTATCACTTGAGAAGAATCCTCTGCTTCAGCTGCATTGACCATGTTCACTGTGACTGACTTGGGATTGTGCTTCACCATAGCACTGCCAGAGCGGACGGAAGTTGCCTGGAGGAGGAGCATTTGCTGATTTGGGTGCCTGAGGCCTCTGCTGAAAACCTGGGTTGGGTCGGTGGGAAGGACCACGACCACCGTGCTGCCTCTGCTGCTAAGGGGGACGAAACGGAGGAGGAGGAGGAACCCAATACTTCTGCTGCTTAGGAACAATCTGAGAGCTGGAAGAAGAAGAGTTGGTGTCTCTGAAACGCTTCCTGGAATTCTCCAACCTGAGCTGAGTTGCCTCGACCTTTAGATCCATGTTGTAGAACTGATCAAACTCACGAGGCTCTTGCAGGACTAGACCTGGCTGAAGTTCATCCTTGAGACCACCTCTGAACTCGTAAATCATTGACTTCTCATCAGGAACATCTTGCTTAGCATAGCGGGCCAGATTCTGGAACTCGATGTTATACTGATAGACAGACTTGCTCCCCTGCTTCAAATTCCTGAACTTCTCACGCATCTCCTCGACAAAGCTCGTCGGGATATGATGAGCTCTGAAGTCACGACAGAAATCATCCCAGCTGATAACACGATCGCCTTTGGAATCCTTGTACTGCTGCCACCAATCTGCTGCCTGACCCTTGAGCTGGAAAGTCGCGAACTTGACATAGTCTGCAGGTCTGACATTGCTGCACTCAAAATGCTTGTACATGTCACGGAGCCAATCGTCTGAATCGAGAGGCTGCTCACAATAGGTGAAGGACTTGGACTGATTTGCGAGGAACTGGTTCAGAGTTGCGAACTAAGGCTGATTCTGAAAATTCCCTTGATGACCTTGCTGTCCCTGCTCTCTTTCCTGCAGCAACCTGAGCAACATCTGGGTATTCGCATTGGTTGCGGCCATCACTGCTTGAAATGCCCCCGGAGGTGGAGGTGGTTGTGGGGGTGGTGGAGGATAACACTGCCTCCCCTCACGACCTGGGTTCCCACGAGTTGCCAGAGCCATCCTGAAGATGGACAGAATAATCAACAAACCATATTGATAAGATGATTGAAATAAGCTGAATCAACGGCTTGAAAGAAATTGCAACGGAATATCATCAATTGCATTCAAACTGCAAATAGTTAGAACGCTTTCTGCAGGATCTTGATAACACCATAAGATCATGAAGCCACTTGAAATAACACAACAAGTCTTGAGCTAAGGTTGCTCGGAACACATGTATACCCTTATACATCTGTCGGAAGATGATCCTAAGAACTACTGGAATTCCCACCTAAGAATTTCCGAAGTCTTTCTTGTTTACGCGATTCGGGTTGCGGACCAAGGAACATACCCAAGGTAATCAGCTACAACTGCACCCGCAACCTTACACACCATAATTCAAGAAACTCCGCAAACTCGTCTACCTCAGACACTCGTAATCACCACAATACTAAACATGGCAGTACCCCGGACGCCTCCCCAGTACTGGGTGACTCCAGCCTTATCTCGCCACGAAAAGTATTGAAGCAATTTCGAACATCCTCTGTCCTGAGATACTAAGGAAACTGAACGATAACGACGTGTCAAGAATCCCATGGAGCTCAACTCCCCTGAAGAAATCAAGTCAGACAGGAGGCACCAAGACAGAACTCCGTCACATCAGCATCATATAGTTTCCAAAATACCCGCGTGATCCTAAAAAAAAATTGAGCGAGAAGAGGAGTAGAATGAAAATTCGTAAGTCGAATACCTCACCAGAGTATAGAAGAGGAGTAAAAGAATCCTACTCTCCGATATAACTAGACTCAAAATAGTTTTAACTAGACTCGACTCAGCCAAATTCGATCAAGCAAGGGGCTCCTATGGTCGGTATGGCTCTAATTACCAACTTGTCACGCCCAAGATGCGGTCCTATCCCTATTAAGACTTGCGGCCTCGACGGGGATAGAAGCGCATCTCGTCGTTCGCAAGTACAGTAAACATTGCATACATGTAGGAAGAGATGAGTATATGAGTTGGCTTACACTCGCCACAAGCTATCTTACAAGTTCACACAAATTTATTCATACATCATTCAGAACGCAGGGTCCGGCTACGGACGAAATCAAACGATAAAAGAGGCAATGTAAAACTGTCTTGCCATCCCAGGATCACCACCATGAAGATCCCTACTCGTCTAGATACATAACATACATCCGATCACGTTCCTCATCATACTCCCACTGGAGCTGCGACACGTCATCTGACACGTTCTCGTCAACACCTGTACCTGTATTGTTGTAATCTGTGAGCCACAGGAACTCAGCAATCTCATAACCCAGGTACCGAAACTATGTAAGCCATTGGTTAAGTAATTGGTTAAGTGGTGAGGCTGCAGCAAGCGCTAAGCATGTATTTGGTGGCTAACTTACGAGAACATGAATGTAAATATGGTGGTCTACGTAAGACGGTCGTGATCTAGCATGATCACTAAGTGATCCTGAACACCTACTTACGTCAATCATAACCCCACCGTGTTCTCTCTCAGTTCATGTTCACGAGCAGAGACAGTCATGGTTACGCACACAGTTGGTGTATTTTATTTGAGTTTACTTCAAGTTTACTATAACCGGGTGTTAAACAAATTTCCAAGTTGCCACGTAACTGCGGGCACGGCTTTCCGAAAAGATTTAACCCTGCAGGGGTGCTCCAACTCATCCATCACAAACTAACCACATGCCGCGGGAATAACCTCGACCACGAATCTCGTGATCTTCCTAGGCAATTCCACTGGAAAACCGCAACCTCGAGATAGCCCGAAGAAAACCGGAATTCCTCGCGCAAGACATTCGAGAAAGGTAAAACAAGTCCAGCAAGACCGCTCGACGTGTCGACGAACCCAATAGGAGCCGCGTATCTTGTTCTCAGGACACGACGGATAAGCTACACATACGGAGGCCTGATAGAGATCTCCCGAGTTGCACCGGGTTGGCCCCGCATAGTGCTCTGGGTTGGACCAACACTCATGAGGAGCACTGGCCCGGGTTGTAGATTAATTATCCATGGGGTAGCTATGCCCTATGCAATTTTATTAAGTTGTTTAGCAAATGTAGTACCAAAGTTGAGTCTTGCCAGACAAGTTTTAATCTAAAACGAATGGTCAAGGGGGTCCCCATAACAACCCCGAGCATGTTAGGAGCGCAAAATATGGAATATAACACCGGTACTCGGAACTAGTGCGGCAAAAGCGGAACAAAACACTGAGCAAAAGGCCAAGCCTTCCACCGTTGCCAGATATATATGTGCATTAATTTAAATAACAATAAATAGAGTGGTATAAACAAAATCCATGTTGACACATGGAAAGCTTGCACCTGCAACTAGCAACGCTATAAGATAAGGGCTGAGCAGCGGTAACTTAGCCAATCAATGTTTGCTAGGTAGTGGAAGGGTTAGAGGCTTTCATGGCAATTTAGGAGGCTGACAGTTTAAGTGGTAGGTAACGTAACATAACTGTAAAAGCGAGACATCTAGCAAGGCAAAAATAGTGTCGGGATCCGGGTATGATCATCTTGCCTGTTGGGTCTTTAGAGGGACAAAGAGATGGGTCCTCGTAGTTGTACTCTCCGGGATCCTCGTACTCAGGCTCAACACTCACGTCTACCCAAAGAGAATAGAACCAAATAAACATACAAACAAGGTTCAATGCACAAACAAGATGATGCATGATCCATTTGAAGTATTTAACATGGCAACCATAAGCTAGTCATGTTTCTCATGCACTTATTAAGTTCTTTAGTATTCTGGACAGAACCTCAAGTTTAGTTATTTGAACATGCATGATCATGGAAAATATGAATGCTTCATGCAAAATCGATGCAAATGCATATGTAGAATGTTGCAAACGGAGTAACGTAGCTCACGGTACCCTCCCGGCAAGGTACGAACGTTAACGGAGGCAAAACACAAGATGAGGCAATCTCTGGGCTATGCCTTGGTGTTCCAAGGATGCCACTGGATAGGAAATGAAATTTTAGTAAGAATAGAGCTAAATATCAAGCAAAACAATGGAGTATAGCTCCCACAAGTCAAAAAACATTCAAACACACAATCTGTACACAAACAGCAACATGGCATCTTGCAACACACATAACAAGAGCTACAACAAGTTTTAAATCACAATCAAGGCATGTGCAGAAACTATACAACATGCTTAACAAATCATCCATCTACACAAACTTGAAAGGAAGCATGGATCAATAGCAATGAAGCTCACAAGATGGCATGTTGAATCAGTTTTTAGGGACTTGGTGAAAATTCCAGTTTTATAGAATCTGAGTTAACCAGATGGCATATTGACAGCACCATTTATATATGCTAGAGGGCATTTCATGGCATGACAATTAACGGGATGGTAGAGGGCAACATCCAAAACAATTCATTAGCACTGAGCATGAGCTAGAACACAACATATCACTTGGTAGCATCCTCTAAACATGGCATAAAAATAACAACAGATTCTCAGACTTAGACAAATCTAGCAGGGGCAAAACTGGACACATGTTACATAATAGCAACTTGACAGCAGGTTTTAAATATGATGCAAGGGCTTAATGCTCAAGTTCTTAGAACAATTAGGTAGAGCATGAAGAGATCAACAAAACATGTTAAGGCCCCAAACTCAAGCAGCACTACATTCATGGGAACCATCCTCTAAACATGGCAAGAAAATAACAGCATTCAACACTTAGCAAAATTTGAGACATGAAACCAGTGTTATTATCTTAGCATGTTAACAGCAAGAAACCCACTTATCCACAAGCTTATCATGCCAAACAAAAATTCCAGGGCCTAGTACCCACAAAACACTAGCATATTCATGTTGACAAGTTTCACATATGTTGCATAGGTTAAATCATATGAAAATGACAAAATGGCATGTTGGGACAAAAATGACATTTTGCAAACTTGCTCAAATTACCAAACAAATTGCACCATTGGATTCCTTGGGAAATTCTACCCCAAAATCATATATCATACTCATACTTTTTGTTCGATAAAATGCCCAAAATGCAATTCGAAAACACACACATGCACTTATAAGTCACTTATTACCCTATTTGGACATCTCCTAAAATGGCAACATCCTGATATGGAATATTTCCTAGTAAGGAAAAAAATAGGGAATCAATAAAACAAACAAAATAGAAAAAAAGGGAGGGGTCCCACTGGCAGTGAGCCACGGCCCCCTGAGTATGACAGGGTGGACCCACTAGCCCACCTGTCACACACACATACGCAAGAGCACACACACACACACAGGAAATCCACTCTGAAAAATAAAAGGCCCGGGGGGGATCGAACCCTGGACCTCCTGGTCAATACAGCGAGGGGCGACCACTGGGCTAGGTGGGGGCATCTGCTCAGAAGGGGAACGCTAGAAATTATAAACCAATAGGGCCGGCTCTTCTTTCTTTAGGCAGGGAAGATAGGGAGGGCGCCGGCGAGCCTCTCCGGCGACCACCGGAGCTGAGGACCTGTCACACCCTGTAATTTGCCTCATGACTAAGTTATCATAACTCAAAAACTAGGGCCAACTAAAACTTTTTGAGTGCATATGAATGCTTGACTTGTGTGCTATTTGCTTGCTTGTTTGATTCCTTGCTAGTGCTCTATATTCATAAAATCCCTCCTACTCTCAAAACTCATATCCTCGCTCCAAATATTTGCCCAATGATCATGCCATGTGTATAGGACATAAAACTATTTTTATAAAATTTTATTTTGGCCAAAATGGATTTATTCAAATTAGGTTTTCCAAAACCCCTGAATTGAGGTTTGTACTACAAGTCCTCAAATTGGGTGGATTGTTTTTCCCCACATACTTTATTTGGAACCTACTATATTTATAACTTCCCAAAACCACAAAATATTATTTTTAAAGATTATTTTAATATTTTATTTAAAGGATTTTTCTTAAGGACAGAAATGGTCTTTTATAGGGAAAAATTATTTAAATGCTTTAAAAATATTTGATAAAATTTAGGGAAACTCAGTGGACATATATGTTCCATATATATGAATTTCAACACATGGTCATGTTCAAAATAATGGGCAAAACTCTTCAAAACCATTTCTGCCTATTTCAAGCATTTGAAATATTTCTATAAGAAATATTCTCAAATAAATCCAGTAAAATTCTAGCATGTCACATATGACATATTTGATCATCTTGCCAAGTTTCATCTCAATCCCAATTGTTTTGATTCACCAAAATATTCCAAAACCATTCCTGTCCAGATCCAAATTTGAACAACTCTACATTGCTAAATGTCTCCTATTGTGCTCAAACTTTGTGGACATGTTATAATCCTCCAATGATGCATCCACACAAAGTGGTGCATCAAGGAGAACAGATCCACTTGTCCAAACCCCTCCAAACCCCTCTCTGCTGATTTCTAGAGTTGGGAATTTTTGCATTGTCAAGTTTCTCTATTTGATCCCAAACTTTTTGGTCATGCTATAATATCCAAGTAATGACACCACACAAAGTGGTGCATTAAGGAGAATAGCTTAGCATGACCAGATCTATAGAAACCTATTTCTGTTGATTTCTAGGGTTTACTAAGTTTGCATTGGCATCTTTCCTCAGCAAATCTCAAACTTGGTGGAATGACTTACTTTTAACCACCATTTATCTCTGTTAAGTATAAAGGCAAGTACTATTCATTTACTTGTCCAAATCATCATCAAACACCTTTATGTCACGTCTAAAAGTCACGGTTTCCCCCTCTTAACTTATTCTCCTTGATCCCAAACTTTTACCACAGTCTCTAGGATGCCCCCTCTACCCCCAGCAACAATCTAATGACTCAGCTCAATAGTTAAGTGGGGTAAATCCCCCAATTACCCCTTTGGACAGCAATGATCCACCTCTCTCTCCACTTTCCCTCTCACCTAAGGCACCTCCAGAGCATCCTATGCTCCATCCCCCTTTGTTTAAACCCCCTGGCACTTGTGGACAAGGTTTGATGGCCCAGAGCGCGTGGTGCCATGGCCATGCCGGCCATTTGTGCGCTCTAGAGCGTGCTACAGTGCCCTACCGCACTGTAGCCACTGCCCAATGCATGGCCCCGACCACCTCGAGCCCCCCCTCTCTCGCCAACCGGTCGGCCTCGACGTCCGGGACACGCAAGGACCCTGTCCCCCTCCTATCTCCTACTCCCGTGGCCTCCTCGCACGCGCACCATGGCCGCCCGGCTCGGCCAGCGGGCGAGCTCACACGCGCGGACTCCTGGCACGTCCCCGCTCTCCCTCTTCTCTCCCTGGTCGTGAACCTCGCCCACAAAGCTCGTAGACACGCCCGAACCTGCCCCCGTGAGCTCTAGCAATGGCCTCGACCTCGCCAAACTCCCGGTCCACGGTGATCCGGCGCTGCGGCTATTTAAGCCCTCTCGTGCGCCCCTGCTACCTCCCTTCGCTCTCTCCCTTCCCGGTGAACCTCCTAGACCGGTTCCCTCTTCCTCCCGTGCCTTCTTCCTCCTCCCACGGCCAGAATTGCCGCTCCGGCCTCCCCTTAAATTCGAGCCATCCCGAGCTCCTCCTCTCCCCCTAGCGGCACCAGATGGACGCACACACCCCATCTGAGCTCCCTCATGCATCCTCTCCTCCCTTCCTTGCCCGAGTCGCCGAAGTCACCGTCGTCGCCATCGAGTACGTCCGCCCCGGCCGGTGCCCTCCATGACCTGGTCCTCCCCGGCAAGAACGGCGCGGCTCCTCCTGATCGCCTGCCTCCTCTGAGATCCCCGGTGGTCCGAGCCTCGTCGGAGGTAGCATGGGCCGCCGGCATGGGCGACGTCGGCGCTCTCCTGTCCGCTCCCGACCGGCTGAGGCGGGAGGAGGACGGCGAACCTGCCAGCGGGCCCGTCTTCCACTGGACCCACCCGTCAGCCGGTTCGGCCACTAGGCGGCCCCGCCGTCAGTGTAAGTGGAGACGGCATCCCCAGGAGTCGCCTTCGAATGATGAAGGCGTATTATAAGGAATACGCATTCGACGTGGCAATCACCTCGCGTGGCCGAGCAGCTGGGCCGGCCCAGTGCGCTGTGGTGCTAAGCTGCGCTCAGAGCGTAGCTTAGGCCCATTGGGTAATTCATTTTTGACCTTTTCCTTTGTGCAAAGAAATAAATAATTCATAATAAATTAATTTGGATTCCAAATTTGGTAATTCAAATTCCTAAAGATTCCTAAAATCATGTCCTGTCCAAATATGAGCATTGCACATTTTTCCTACAAACCTTTTTGTATAGTTCAAACTCAAATTCAAATTTGAACTATGAGGAACCCCATTGCAAAAATTCTAGAGCCTTCAAATCAACTCCAAATGGAGTGATTCAAGTTCCTAGGTGTATACAAATTCATGCACTAAGTGGTGAACATTTTTTTATCACACTTATTCTGCTATGTCAATTAGTACGTCATTTCTTCATATGTGACCCACTTTGCAAATCCCTAGAATATTCATACCAACCCCAAATCCAGTGAAACCACTTCCCACATGTTTCTAAAATTGTACCCTATTTGTTGGGTGCATCCACACATTTTTACCAAAACATTTTCTGTAGACTTCTAATAGGATCATCGTTTCATTCATTTCCTCCATTCAAAAATCTCCCTTGATCCAGATCCAATAAAACCTCCTTGGTTATTTTTCTTGTGACCAGAGGTGTCCAAGAAAAATAAAACTCCTATTTATAGAGCACTTTTATTGTCTGCTTGCTGTGTTGCTTATTGCGGTTGTTTCCGGCGATAGTTGACGAAGTAGACGGAGTGCTCGGAGTTGGATCAGAAGCGTGAGAAGACCTCGAAGACTTTGTTGAGCCAGGCAAGCAGCCCTTTGACCATGACTAAGAACCCTTTTTATTTGCATGGCATATAGCACTTATTTCCGTGATGTTGATCATGTTGATGCGGTGCACTTCGGTGGGATACCTCCGATACTTTACCATTGATACTTGCATCATGCATGACCCTACCATTCTTATGAGGGTTGTGCGGGTGGGAGTAGATAGGATGCTTAGTAGATGCTACGCAAAGTGGGACCGGAATATGCATGGTGATGGAAACAAAAGTATTTTCAAAGACTTTTCGAAAACCCCGTCGGGTGCCACTAATGCCCAAGGGAGATGATGCTGAGTGGGTAACCACTTGAGAAAGAAGTGGTGTACCGGAGCAAGTTGTGTGAGTGTGTGTGTTTTCGAAAACGGATTAGATTTAAGGTTTGCTGACCATCCAAACCTTACATGTGCGACCACTCTACCCCTATATGGGAAGGGGCTTTGTTGATTACTCTGGTCGGTGCTAGCAGAGAGCCCGCATTACTAGTGGCGGGAGTGATGTGGTCACTCTTGATACGGGGTCGTGCCTGGTAGGGCGACCTTGCGCTGTCTTTACAGGCACCGGGCACACCGTTGGTCCCTTCATGGATGGTACGATCTGGAGCGAGGCTCGTATGATGTACATCATGAGGGCTGTGTACCAATCGAGTGGACTCTTTGTTTAGTGTCGCCAGAGGAAAGGCATTGTTCGGGTGCTTACCTCGGGTATGTAATATACCGCGAGTCGTGGATGACACGAAAGTTCCCCGAATCTTGTGGGTAAAGCATGCAACCTCTGCAGAGTGTAAAACTATTCGAATAGCCGTGTCCGCGGTCATGGACAGTTGGAGGTCCTTCTTAAACTATGTCCAGATGTTTTCACAAACTTGGTGTGTGTGTGTGTGATGGTGACAAAGGTGATACTTGAGCTAAGTCCGATGACTCGGCATGATGATGAACATGAGTTGTTCAAACCCTGCTTATGTTGACATCTGTAGCTTGTTCATATGGGTGTCTGCAACCTGTTGATGCATGCTTACTTAAGTTACTTGATCATGTCATTGCACTAAAAATAGCTTTCTGCAAAACTTACCTATTAGTGTTATATCATGCTCTGTTGAACCTTGTTCCACACATGGGTTGCTTGCGAGTACATTCAAAGTACTCATTGGCTTGCCACTAGTTATTTTATTGGCCAGGAATGAAAGACCACGTTGTGATGAAGATTATCTTGGTGACGGACATGCGAGCTAGGACGCTTCCCAGTCAGAATGCCTGTAGGGTTAAGGCAGATGGCTTGGGTTCACGCTATCGTTGAAGATTTCCGCTGCGAGAGTATGAAGACTTGGCCATAAAGGCCATATTTGAGCATACACGGTATGTAATGGATGTAAGACTCTTGTTATTCAGTTTCTGTGTGTTCAGTGAGCATTGATCTCTGGGATCATTGTGCACGTGCATTCGGTGATCACGACTTATGAGTCGGGGTCCCCACAGGACCTGCGGCGGGGCTGTGGAAACGAAAGGGCACCCCATTTCTATCATCTACGCGAGGCAGGATGTGCTCGAGCTCTCTGCTCATGGCGGAAGCCACTGCTCGATCCCGGGGCGAAGCAAGGCTGTGCGGGGCTGTGATACGTCTCCAACGTATCTATAATTTTTGATTGTTCCATGCTATTATATTATCTGTTTTGGATGTTTAATATGCATTAATATGCTATTTTATATTATTTTTGGGACTAACCTATTAATCTAGAGCCTAGTGCCAGTTTCTGTTTTTTCCTTGTTTTTGAGTATTGCAGATAAGGAATATTAAACGGAGTCCAAATGGAATAAAATCTTCGGAATAATTTTTCTTGGACTAGAAGACAACTACCAAGCTTGGAGAGCAAGGCAGGAGAGCCGCCGTGTGGCCACAAGCCACAGGGGCGCGCCAAGGGGGGTAGGCCGCGCCCCCCTGGCTTGTGGGCCCACGGCAACTCCCCCAACCCTAATCTTTGGCCTATAAATTCCCAAATATTCCCTGTATACCAGAGAGAGACATGAAAACACTTTTCCGCTGCCAGGAGCCTCGGTTCCCGTGAGATCCAATCTTGGAGCCTTTTCCGGAAATCTGCCGGAGGGGGATTCGATCACGGAGGGCATCTACATCAACTCCATTGCCCCTCTGATGTTGTGTGAGTAGTTCACCACAGACCTTCGGGTCCATAGCTAGTAGCTAGATGGCTTCTTCTCTCTCTTTGCTCTTCAATACCATGTTCTTCATGATCTTCATGGAGATCTATCCGACGTAATACTCTTTTGCGGTGTGTTTGTCGAGATCCGATGAATTGTGGGTTTATGTTCAGATTATCTATGAATATTATTTGAGTTTTTCTGAATTCTTATATGCATGATTTCATATCTTTGGAAGTCTCTTCGAGTTATTGGTTTGGTTTGGCCAACTAGATTGGTAATTCTTGCAATGGGAGAAGTGCTTAGTTTTGGGTTCAATCTTGCGGTGTCCTCACCCAGTGACATAGTAGGGGTAGCGAGGCACGTATTGTATTGTTGCCATCGGGGATAAAAAGATGGGGTTTTCATCATATTGCTTGAGTTTATCCCTCTACATCATGTCATCTTACCTAATGCGTTACTCTGTTCTTCATGAACTTAATACTCTAGATGCAGGCAGGAGTCGGTCGATGTGTGGAGTAATAGTAGTAGATGCAGAATCGTTTCGGTCTAGTTGACACGGACGTGATGCCTATATGCATAATCATTGCATTGGATATCTTCATAATTATTCGCTTTTCTATCAATTGCTCGACAGTAATTTGTTTACCCACCGTAATACTTGCCATCATGAGAGAAGCCTCTAGTGAAACCTATGGCCCCCGGGTCTATTTTCCATCTTATACTTTCAGATCTAAAACCAAAAATACCAAAATTATCTTGCTGCAACCTTTTTACTTTTGTTTTACTTTCCGTTCAAGCAATCTATTCTATCTATCTCTATTAGATCTCATCCTTGCAAGTAACCGTGAAGGGATTGACAAACCCCTTTATAGCGTTGGGTGCAAGTGTTTGATTCTTTGTGTAGGTACACCTATTGGGGACTAGCTTATATCTCCTACTGGATTGATACCTTGGTCCTCAACAACTGAGGGAAATACTTATCTACTTTGCTGCATCATCCGTTCCTCTTCATGGAAACCAACGCATGCTCGAGAAGTAGCAAGAAGGATTTCTGACGCCGTTGCCGGGGAGATACATAGCAAGTCAAGACAATAACTTTTCCGTCAACTTGTCAATTTCTGACGTGGTTGCCGGAGAGATCTACATCAAGCCATCCAAGTACCCATCACAAACTCATCTCTTGCATTTACATTAGTTGCCATTTGCCTCTCGTTTTCCTCTCCCCCACTTCACCAATTTGCCGTTTTCTTCGCCCTCTTCTTTGTTTGCCCTTTTTCTCGCCGGATCTCTTCGTTTGCTTGTGTTGCCATGTGCCTTCTATATGCTTGCATCTTCGCTTGCTAAAAATCTATTGATATGGATCCTCATCCACTTGCTAATCTTTTTAAAAGACCAAACTATGATGAACCAATTGCTAGTGAGTTGAGTGCACTTGATTATCTCTATGAAGTTTTGCTTGAAAATCATGAATCTGAAAATTTTGATGAAGTGTTGAAAGAAGAAATCTATAAGGTGATTCATGATAGCTCCTTGATTGAAAAGAATGATTGCAATGATGTTACTATAAATTCTATTAATGTCAATTACGCTAATGATATGCAAAGCCACAAGCTTGGGGATGCTATGTTTGATGAAGATGATATTTTTTGTCCCCCAAGTTTTGATGAGCAAATTCATTATGATGATTGCATGCTCCTGCATCATGAAAAGAATGATTTATGTGATAGTTATATTGTTGAATTCGTTCATTATGCTACTGAAATTTATTATGAGGGAGGAACATATGCTAGTAGGAATTGCAATAATATCAAGTTTCCTCTCTATGTGTTCAAAGTTTTGAAGTTATGCTTGTTTTGCCTTCCTATGCTAGTTGATTCTTGTTCCCATAAATTGTTTGCTCACAAAATCCCTATGCATAGGAAGTGGGTTAGACTTAAATGTGTTTTTCATGAGATTCATGATGCTCTGTTGCATATTTCAATTACTACTTTTATGTGAGCATCATTGAAATCGTTATGCCTAGCTAGGGGCGTTAAACAATAGCGCCTGTTGGGAGGCAACCCAATTTTATTTTTGCTTTCTGTTTTTTGCTTCTGTTTTGGTGTGTTTTGCACATTATTACTTCTGTAATAATTGTGTTTTCTTGTTTAATTTAGTGTTTGAGCCAAGTAAGACCTTTGGGATGGTCTACGATGTTTGTTGATTTGATTTTGCTGAAAAACAGAAACTTTTTCTCTCAGTCCAGGAATTTTGTAAATTCACTGGAACTTTATTTTGATCTGAAATTTTTACACAAGATTGATATACAAATTTCCCTGATTGTCCTAATTTTTCAGAAGTTTTGGAGTTACAGAAGTATTCGAAGTCTATAGATTGCTACAGACTGTTCTGTTTTAGACAGATTCTGTTTTCTTTGTGTTGTTTGCTTATTTTGATGAATCTATGGGTTGTATCGGGGGGTATGAACCATGGAGAAGTTAGAATACAGTAGATATTACACCAATATAAATAAAGAATGAGTTCACAACAGTACCTAAAGTGGTGATTTATTTTTCTTATACTAACGGATCTCATGAGTTTTCTGTTGAGTTTTGTGTTGTGAAGTTTTCAAGTTTTGGGTAAAGATTTGATGGACTATGGAATAAAGAGTGGCAAGAGCCTAAGCTTGGGGATGCCCAAGGCACCCCAAGACATATTCAAGGATACCAAAAAGCCTAAGCTTGGGGATGCCCCGGAAGGCATCCCCTCTTTCGTCTTCAATCCATCGGTAAATTTACTTGAGGCTATATTTTTATTCACCACATGATATGTGTTTTGCTTGGAGCGTCTTGTATGATATGAGTCTTTGCTTTTTAGTTTGCCACAATCATCCTTGCTGCACATCTTTTTGAGAGAGACACGCTGATTCGTGAATTTATTAGAATACTCTATGTGCTTCACTTATATCTTTTGAGCTAGGCAATATTGCTCTAGTGCTTCACTTATATCTTTTTAGAGCACGGTGGTGTTATATTTTATAGAAATTATTGAACTCTCGCACCTCACTTATATTATTTTTAGAGTTTCTAAAAACAGCATGGTAATTTGTTTAGGTTATGATTTTAGTCCTAATATAATGGGCATCCAAGAGGGATATAATAAAAACTTTCATATTAAGTGCATTGGATACTATGAGAAGTTTGATTCCTTGCATATAGTTTTGAGATAATGGAGATGGTAATATGAGAGTCATGCTAGTGAGTAGTTGTGAATTGCAAGAGATACTTGTGTTGAAGTTTGTGATTCCCGTAGCATGCACGTATGGTGAACCGTTATGTAACGAAGTCGGAGCATGATTTGTTTAATGATTGTCGACCTTTGTGTGAGGGTCGGGAGCACGCGATGGTTAACTCCTACCAACCTCTCCCCTAGGAGCATGCGTCTAATGCTTTGTTTGATAACTAATAGACTTTTGCAATAAGTATGTGAGTTCTTTATGACTAATGTTAAGTCCATGGATTATACGCACTCTCACCCTTCCACCTTTGCTAGCCTCTCTAGTACCGCGCAACCTTCGCCGGTACATCAAACCCACCTTCCTCACAATAGCCACCATATATTTTCCTCAAAACAGCCACCATACCTACCTATTATGGCATTTCCATAGTCATTCCGATATATATTTCCATGCAACTTCCACCGTTCCGCTTTTCATGACATGCACCACCACTTTCATATTGCATATAGAGTCATATTTTGTCATAGGTATCGAGTTCACTACTGGAATCAGCAACTTTGCCGTCTGCCATAGCAGACGGCAAAGGCATGCCTGGCGGACGGCAAAGCCTTTGCCGTCTATCAGCAGACGGCCAACAGTCCGACCGAACAGCTGCCGGTAAAGGCCCGTTTGCCGTCTGCTGGCAGACGGCAAAGAAGCCAAGCTCTTTGCCGTCTACTGGCAGACGGCAAATCCCCTGGACGGCAGACAAAAGGTGCCAGCCCCGTTAGGGGGCTAATGGTGCTCTTTGCCGTCTGCTGGCAGACGGCAAAGAGCTGCAGCTGACGTCAGCTAACGTCAGGCGTCAGCTGGGCCAACGCAGGCTCTTTGCCGTCTGCCAGCAGATGGCAAAGAAGCAAAGGTCTTCGCCGTCTGCCAGCAGACGGCAAAGAGGCCAAATAGGCCAGCCCAGGTTGCACAAGCTGCTGCCACGTGGCAACTTTGCCGTCTGCTGGCAGACGGCGAAGACCTTTGCCGTCTGCTAGCAGACGGCAAAGTGGCTATATTGCCGCTGTTTTTTTTTTCTTAAATTCAATCAATTTCACAGATATATATATATATTCATTTCAAAATATTTCAACAAGTACATATAGCCAACATATCCCTGCCATATGGATATGATCATCCAACACATATATACACCAAATGAAAAGTCCAACATATCCAACAATATAATTAAGCAAAAGGTCCATATAGTTTCATCCATACATACATATATAGGTAGCAAGTTTCACATTGTTCATCCTAATAAATCAAAACAAAAAGGAAGCACAAGAAGAAGAGTAGACTCCATCAACGCAAGCTTCCTCATCGAAAGCAAATCTGCAAATTGGGAAAGAAGAAAGTTAGAAGAAGAAGACTAGAAGAAGAAGACTAGCTAGAAGAAGAAGAAGAAGAAGAAGACTAGAAGAAGAAAAAGAAGAAGAAGAAGAATTTTTCTTCTCTTTCTTTTTCTCCTCTCCTCTTCTTTATCTTCTTCTTCTTCTAACTAAGGTAGGTAAAAATGCCATTTTTTAGCTAAGCTAGGAAAAAATGCTAAGTGTAGGTCATTTTAGAGCTAAGCTAGGTAAATAGGTCATTTTGGAGCTTAGTAAGGTTATTATGTCATTTTCGAGGATGATGCCATTTTTGAGCCAACTTACGTAAGTATAGCTCATTTTTTATCTAACTTAGGTAATTATGCCATTTAGGAGGAAAATAAGCTAAGTATAGAGAAAACGTACCCTCATCACAACAAATGCGATGAAGATCGCAACTAAGGTAACAATTGATCCAACGGCATAATGATACCAAGCCTCATTATCAATGGCATATTTTCTAATCTTCTTAATATTCAAGCGCATTGCATCCATCTTCAAGCGCATTGCATTCATCTTCATCTTGTGATCATCGACGACATCGGCAACATACAACTCCAATGTCATCTTCTCTTTTTCAATTCTTTTAATTTTTTATTTCAAATACTCATTTTCCTTTTCAACTAAATTTAACTTCTCGACAAGAGGGTCGGTTGCAAATTCCGGTTCACATACCTCCTAGATTAAAATATCTCTATGTCAACTTGATGGCCATAATTGTCATAAATGCGAAATGCAACAAATAGTTATAAAAGAGAATTTACCACATCCGAATCATAAAGCGGGCGAGGGCCGACGGGGACGGATTTCAAGATCATGGCACTATGTATAAGAAACAATCATACAAAGTAAGAAAATTATACAAGTAACTATATAAATCATACAATCATACAAGAAAATGGCAAGTGTAGGTCATTTTAGAGCTATCCTAGTTAAAATCGGTCATTTTGGAGGTAGGTAAGGTTATTTTGTCATTTTTTAGGAAAATAAGCTAAGTCAATGTCATTTTGGAGCTAAACCAAGGTTATCATGCCATTTTTTACCTAAGTATGCTAAGTATGTCATAAATGAACTAAAGAAGCTAAGTATAGGTCATTTTGGAGCTATCCTAGGTAGTTATGCCATTTTTTAGCTAACTAAGCATAGTAAGTCATTTAGGAGGAAAAATGCTAATTATAGGTCATTTTATAGCTATCCTAGGTAAAGTATGTCAGTTTGGAGCTAAGTAAGGTTATTATGTCATTTTCGAGGAAAATAAGCTAAGTCAATGTCATTTTGTTGAATACCTAATAACATGAACTAATTAATAATATATATGTACATAATAATAATTGAATACCTAACATTACTAATATTAATCTTCATCGTCTATATATGCTCCGGAATCAATAAATGCAGAATCATCATCACTATCAGTAATGACGTGCTCATCAGCATCATCAATAAATGCATCAACATGTGGAAGGCCTCCTTTATGTAATCGGTCAAGCATTGATAGGTCATCCGAAGCAGTAACCTCTTCTTCTTCTTCCGTCTCTTCTTGTTCCGGCTCAGGGGTGAAGTCGGATTCACTGTCGCTGTCTACCTCAATGTTCTGGGGTGAAGTAGAGCGGTTCTTGAAACATTTTTTGGAAACACGTGTTTCTTGGAAGAATTCTCCTTCATATGTGTCTGGGTTAATGTGAGGGTCATAATCATCTTCATTGAGGGGAGGTGGTCTAAAATGTGGCGGCACATCATAAACGACATCCCAACCATTCAGATTTGGATCAGTTTGGCAGGCCCACGGTAGATAGAAAACTTGGGTCGCCTGTTGAGCCGTAATATAGACATCGGGAACATCTAAATGGGTGCTTTGTTTGATTTCGACTAGCCCTATATGTTCATGAGTCCTTCTAGTCTCCTTTGGCTGGAACCAATAACATTTGAAGACTATGACGTTTGGTGGGTTTTCACCAAAGAATGTAAGTTCATAAATTGCTTCAACTCTTCCATAATACTCGACCCCTCCTTCGCTGACAGCGGAAACACAACAATTTGTAGACTTTCGGTCGGCCATAGATAGCTCTTTGCCAAAAGTATGAAAGCGATACCCGTTGATGTCGTATTTGTCAAATGAACGGACCTTATAGTCAAAACCATTTGCGACTTGTCTCAATTCAGAGTCCATAGACTCTGCATTAGCCTACAAGTTTAATACGAAAGGATTGTCGCATTAGCCGCAAACTAGACGAAGAAATGAAATGGTCTAATGGAAATTACCGTTTGTTTGAACCAAGAGATGAAACCGGGATAGCCTCCTCCATGCTTTGCTAGAAGCTCATACTCTTCGATGGAATCCTTTTGGATCACCGCTCCATCTGAGAATTTGGCGACGTATCGACTGTATCACATATCCAGGAATAAGAGCATTTCAAAGGAATTAGAAGTTGCAAAACAATGTACCGAGAATTACTCGATGTACGGCCGCACTTCTGTTAGGTTGTTGAAGATATACAACGAAATGGTCCGCCATTCTTCGACATCCAACGGTATTGCTTTCGAAGCACCGGCTGGTGCGAGCTTCCCTTTGAATAGGCTGAGGTTGGATCGACCTTTTTCACGGTCGCCATCATTGTACCGAGGCTTCGGATTATGCAAATGACGATTCTTGGCTTTGTAGTGTGCTGTCACGAAGTTTGCGGCCTCCTCGGTAATGAATGCCTCGGCCATCGATGCTTCAATTCTACGTTTATTTTTACATTTTGCTCGAAGCGTCTTCTGCATCCTCTCAGTTGCGAAGCACCAACGATTTTGCACGGGCCCCCCAATCTTGCCTCGGTCGGGAGATGCAAAATCAAATGCTGCATTGGATTAAAGAATCCCGGTGGAAAGATCTTTTCTAACTTGCAGATCAACTCCGGTGCCAACTCTTCCAGTTCGTCTAGCATGTCAGGCGATAGTTCTTTCGCACAAAGAGCACGGAAGAAATAGCTCAGCTCTGCCAGTACTAGCCATTCATCCTCAGGGATAAAGCCACGCAACATCACCGGCATTACCCGCTCAAGCCATATGTGCCAATCATGACTCTTCATACGAAATATTTTCAATTTGTCAAGACTCGCTCCCCTCTTTAGATTCGCTGCATACCCATCGGGGAACATCAACTGCATTTTCACCAACAAGATCATTTCCCTCATAGCTGGCCTTCCAAGATTGAACCATGCCTTTGGCTTCCTCCAGTTCTTCTTTCCTTTCGGTTGTCGCATGTTTTGTAACGGTCTATCACATAGAGCCTCTTGATTGACTCTAGCCTTAGGGTTATCCTTTGACTTCCCCTCTATGCCGAACAATGTACCAAAAAGGGCCTCGGCGATATTCTTTTCAGTGTGCATCACGTCGATGTTGTGTGGGCAAATGAGGTCTTTAAAGTAAGGCAGATCCCACAAGCATATCTTGTGAGTCCAGGCGTGTTCCGAATTATACCCTTTGAAATATCCTGGACGCTCTGGATTAGGCTCGAGAGCTTTTAACTAATCCAGGGCCTGTTGGCCTGTCAATGCAGGTGGTGCAGAGTTTTTGACAACTCTACCTTTCATGAAATTTTTCTTGTCTTTTCTGAACTTATGGCCAGGATCCAGGAACTGTCTATGCAAGTCGAAGCAAGAATACTTGCGACCCGCCTGCAGCCAACGGAACTGAAGAGCTGCCTTGCATGTGGGGCACGAGAACCTTCCATGCACACACCAGCCAACGAATAGCGCATACGCCGGCAAGTCATGCGTCGAGTACATGTACCACACATGCATTTTGAAGTTTTGTTTTGTAGCGGCGTCATATGTCTTGATCCCATTATCCCAAGCTTCTTGCAATTCATCCTTAAGTGGATGCATGTACACATTCATATTCTTCCCCGGATAGTTGGGCCCTGGAATTATCAACGTCAAGAAAATGTTCTTTCTTTTCATAATCTCTCCGGGGGGGAGATTGAGTGGAATGACAAATACAGGCCAGCAACTGTATTGGGTTGCCGTCATACCAAACACTTGGAACCCATCCGTGCTGATGGCGACTCGAGGATGCCTTGGATCTGCCGCTTTGTCCTTATGTAAAGCATCGAAGTGCTTCCACGCAAAAGCGTCTGAAGTGTGTCCCAACATCGGATTCCCATCTGCATCTAGTTCGGTTCTTTTGCCCAATTTATGCCACGTCATCTGTCTGGCCGTCTCTTCGACCATGAAAAGACGTTGAAGTCTTGGTATGATTGGCATATACCGAAGAACATTAACTGGGATTTTGGTCTGACTCTTCTCACCCATACCGTTGTCTACCACAACATACCTGGAAGACTTGCAAATGGGACAATAGTTGAAGCCCGCATACTCAAGCCTAAATAAGGCACATCCATTCTCACAGGCATCTATCTTCTCATAGGGCATCTTAAGCGCACGTAGGATTTTGTCCGACTGGTACAGGTTTGCTGGCAATACATGGCCTTTGGGTAGAAAGCGTCCAAATATCGTCATCATCGCGTCGTAGCATTCTCTGCCCAGGTTGAACTGAGCCTTGAGAGCCATTACTTGCGCGATGGCATCCAGCTGACAAAGCTCAGTGTGCTCGTGGAGAGGACGTTTTGAAGACCCCAACATTTCATAGAAGGCCTTTGCAGATTCCTCCATCTCATCGTCCGAATCCCGAGCATCATCAAAGTCTTGCACCATGTCTTCGATCCCGGTACCATGCTCGTCGGTGCGACGACGAACCACCTCAGCTCTGGCACGTTGGGCAGACTCACCATGAAATGTCCAGACCGTATAATTAGGCGTAAAACCAAACTTCTGTAGGTGTTTGATCATTTCAAACTCTAACCTCTTATCATAGTTGTCGCAATCGACACAGGGGCACCAGGTTGTTTGCTGTCCATTTGCAAATGCGGCTCTCAGAAACCCCTTGGTTTTTGTTATCCATTCATGGGTCATGTCTTTCTGACTAGTGTGACCGGTGTACATCCACGCACGATCACTCATCTTGCCTAGCTACTGGACACACAAGAAATATATACATAATTCAGCAAACCATATTCATCAGTTAATAGAGTTTGTCAGTTTTATTACGTCCATGCAACCTAGACGCTAGTAGGTAAAGATAGGTCCTAATCCCACCCCAGTATGTGTAGATTGGGTTTGTTTTCCCATGCTCTGCTCCGGATCTGACGCAGAATTTCGGCAGCACCTCCCCGCTGTTCTCTTGATACACGTCTCGGCAATAAGCAGAGAGGATGTGTACCCGGAGAACAACAGGGAGGCACTGACGAAATTCTGCATCGGATCCGGAGCAGAGCATATGGGAAAACGAACCCAATTTACACATACTCGGGCTGTCCATGGATAACGTTGGACAATTCAAAAGAATCACGGTTATAAATATGCAAATGCATGCATATTTATAGATGTAACCCTTTCGAACGGGAGATGCATAGTGGTCACGCATACTGATGATTCAATCTACCTACAGCTAGCAAGTTTCATCGGCACGAAAACCGAAACAGAGCAAATGAAGGGGGAGGAGGAGATGTCATTTGTGCTCACCCACGAACGCAGGGGCGGAGCTCGTCGAACGCCCGGGGAGGTCGTCGAACACCAAACCCTCGCAGCGACGAAACAACTGCACATTTAAATCCACCCGATCAACACAAATATATATGATGTTTTTCATAACAAAATCGGAAATTATATGACCTAACTCATAATTCACACATATATAACCCCGTCGGCCTCTGGAAGGCCGAAGAGCATCCTTTCGGTCAACAGGAGGCCGAAGAGGTGTCGGGGTCGGGGGTGTCGTGTCAGGGTGTCGTGGTGTCGTGGTGTCGTGTCGGGGTCGGGGTGTCGTGTCGGGGTCAGGGTGTCGGGGTGTCGGGGGTGTCGTGTCTGGGTGTCGTGGTGTCAGGGGTGTCGGGGTGTCGGGGTCGGGGTGCCGTGTCGGGGTCGGGGTGTCGGGGTGTCGGGGTCGGGGTGCCGTGTCGGGGTCGGGGTGTCGGGTCGGGGTCGGGGTGTCGGGTCGGGGTGTCGTGGTGTCGGGGTGTCGTGCTGTCGGGGTGTCGTGTCGGGGTCGGGGTGTCGGGGTCGGGGTGTCGGGTCGGGGTCGGGGTCGGGGTTTTTCCTCTTTTTTTCTTTTCTTCTTCTTCCTCTTCTTCCTTTTCTTCATTTTCTTCCTTTTTTTTCCTTCTTCTTCTTCTTCTTCCTCCTTTCCTTTTTCCTCTTCTTCTTCTCCCCCTCTCCTCTTTTTTCTTCTTCTCCTCCTCCTAACCTAATTAACCTAATTGATGTCGAAACCAGTAGCATCTAACTAATTAACCTACTCAAAAAACCTAATTAACAACATCTAACTAATTAACCTAATTGATGCATCTACTATCTACTAACAGTAGCATCTATATATATCTATAATCAAGATATTAAAAAAAGGAAAAAAACAGAAAAACAGAAAAAAAAAAGGGCAGAGGTGGGGGAGCTCACCGGAGGGGGTGCCGCCGGGGGGCTCGTCGGGGGGGTGCCGTTGGGGGGGCTCACCGGGGGGTGCCACCGGGGGGGGCTCGACGGGGCGGCGGCGCGGGGCAGCGGAGGCAGACTGCGGGGCGGCGGCGCGGGGCAGTGGAGGCAGACTGCGGGGCGGCGGCGCGGGGCGGCGGCGGGGGCAGGGCGGGGCGGCGGCGGGGGCGGCGGCGGGGGCGGCGGGGGCAGGGCAGGGCGGGGCGGCGGCGCTGAGACAGAGAGGGAGAGAGAGATGTGTGTGAGAGAGGCTTTGGGCGCGGGGGCGAAAATTAAGTCCCCCTCTTTGCCGTCTGCCAGCAGACGGCAAAGACGGTTACCATTAGCCCGCCCCCGCCGTGACATTGTGGGCCCCACCCCCACCTCATTGCCGTCTGCTGGCAGACGGCAAAAATTTCTTTGCCGTCTGCCAGCAGATGGCAAAGAAGTGGCAGATGGCAAAGAGCTTGACCTAGCCAGTGCCGTGCCCCGTGGGGCCCACTTTGGTCTTTGCCGTCTGCTGGCAGACGGCAAAGAAATCTTTGCCGTCTGCCAGCAGACGGCAACGAAGTGCAGATGGCAAAGACCCTCTTTGCCATCAGCTGGTTCTTTGTCGTCTGCTTTGGCAAGACAGACGGCAAACCGCCTCTTTGCCATCAGCTGGCAGACGGCAAAGAGCTGGCAGATGGCAAATAACTGAATTCCAGTAGTGGTTGTAATTTTTCTTTTGAGTTGTAAGTAAATAAAAGTGTGATGATTTTCATTATTAGAGCATTGTCCTGTGTGAGAGAAGGATGATGGAAGCCATGACTCCCTCACAAGTTGGGATGAGTATCCGGACTTTACAAAAAATAAAAGAGGCCAGCGAAGCCCAAATAAAAAAAAAGAGGCCAAAGATGCCCATCAAAAAAGAAGAAAAAAAATGAGAGAAAGAGAGAAGGGACAATTGCTACTATATTTTTTCCACACTTGTGCTTCAAAGTAGCACCATGATCTTCATGATAGAGAGTCTCCTATTTTGTCACTTTCATATAACTAGTGGAGTTTCATCTCGCACGACCACTTAGTTTTCTTTTTGAGCTTTCATACACTTATAGCTTTAAGTGCATTTTTTGCATGGCAATCCCTACTCACTCACATTGATATCTATTGATGGACATCTCCATAGCCCGTTGATACACCTAGTTGATGTGAGACTATCTTCTCCCTTTCCCTTGCAACCTCCACCATATTCTATTCCACCTATAGTGCTATATCCATGGCTCGCGCTCATGTATTGCGTGATAGTTGAAAAGGTTTGAGAACTTCAAAAGTGTGGAACAATTGCTTGTCTTGTTCATCGGGGTTGTGCATGATTTAGATACTTTGTGTGGGGAAGATGGAGCATAGCCAGACCATATGATTTTGTAGGGATAACTTTCTAAGGCCATGTTATTTCGAAAGGACACGATTGCCTTGTTAGTGTGCTTGAAGTATTACTGTTTTTATGTCAATATTAGACTATTGTTTTGAATCTTACGGATCTGAATATTCATGCACAATAAAGAATATTACATGGATAAATATGTTAGGTAGCATTCCACATCAAAAATTCTGCTTTTATCATTTACCTACTCTAGGACGAGCAGGAATTAAGCTTGGGGATGCTTGATACGTCTCCAACGTATCTATAATTTTTGATTGTTCCATGGTATTATATTATCTGTTTTGGATGTTTTATATGCATTAATATGCTATTTTATATTATTTTTGGGACTAACCTATTAATCTAGAGCCTAGTACCAGTTTCTGTTTTTTCCTTGTTTTTGAGTATTGTAGATAAGGAATATTAAATAGAGTCCAAACAGAATAAAATCTTCGGAATAATTTTTCTTGGACCAGAAGACAACTACCAAGCTTGGAGAGCAAGGCAGGAGAGCCGCCGTGTGGCCACAAGCCACAGGGGCGCGCCCAGGGGGTAGGGCGCGCCCCCCTGGCTTGTGGGCCCACGGTAACTCCCCCAACCCTAATCTTCGGCCTATAAATTCCCAAATATTCCCTGTATACCAGAGAGAGCCACGAAAACACTTTTCCGCCGCCAGGAGCCTCGGTTCCCGTGAGATCCAATCTTGGAGCCTTTTCCGGTAATCTGCCGGAGGGGGATTCGATCACGGAGGGCATCTACAACAACTCCATTGCCCCTCCGATGATGCGTGAGTAGTTCACCATAGACCTTCGGGTCCATAGCTAGTAGCTAGATGGCTTCTTCTCTCTCTTTGCTCTTCAATACCATGTTCTTCATGATCTTCATGGAGATCTATCCGATGTAATACTCTTTTGCGGTGTGTTTGTCGAGATCCGATGAATTGTGGGTTTATGTTCAGATTATCTATGAATATTATTTGAGTTTTTCTGAATTATTATATGCATGATTTCATATCTTTGCAAGTCACTTTGAGTTATTGGTTTGATTTGGCCAACTAGATTGGTAATTCTTGCAATGGGAGAAGTGCTTAGTTTTGGGTTCAATCTTGCGGTGTCCTCACCCAGTGACATAGTAGGGGTAGCGAGGCATGTATTGTATTGTTGCCATCGAGGATAAAAAGATGGGGTTTTCATCATATTGCTTGAGTTTATCCCTCTACATCATGTCATCTTACCTAATGCGTTACTCTGTTCTTCATGAACTTAATACTCTAGATGCAGGCAGGAGTCGATCGATGTGTGGAGTAATAGTAGTAGATGCAGAATCGTTTCAGTCTACTTGACATGGACGTGATGCCTATATGCATAATCATTGCCTTGGATATCTTCATAATTATTCGCTTTTCTATTAATTGCTCGACAGTAATTTGTTTACCCACCGTAATACTTGCCATCATGAGAGAAGCCTCTAGTGGAAAATATGGCCCCCGGGTCTATTTTCCATCTTATACTTTCAGATCTAAAACCAAAAATACCAAAAATATCTTGCTGCAATCTTTTTACTTTTGTTTTACTTTCCGTTCAAGCAATCTATTCTATCTATCTCTATTAGATGTCATCCTTGCAAGTAACCGTGAAGGGATTGACAACCCCTTTATAGCGTTGGGTGCAAGTGTTTGATTCTTTGTGTAGGTACACCTATTGGGGACTTGCTTATATCTTCTACTGGATTGATACCTTGGTTCTCAACAACTGGGGGAAATACTTATCTACTTTGCTGCATCATCTGTTCCTCTTCACGGAAAGCAACGCATGCTCAAGAAGTAGCAGGCTGCGGGAAGGCTAGCACGCGCGCGGGGAATGCACTGAAGGGGTTGGGCAGAGCACACGAGCCCCTGCTACTACCTCCACTACTCCGGGAAGAACAAAACTGCACGCTTGGCCAGAGCAACGGGAGCGCGCGAACGGCGACGACCTAGCGACAAGCACAAGACGCTACTGCCTACGAGGAAGACCAGGGAGGGAGAAGGATCTACCTCAACTACCTATGGCATGGAGAGGCGGATGGAGACGGGACGGAGACGACGCGAGAACCCACGGAACTCCGGTGCACCTCGGATCCGAGCACAGAGAAGAAGATGGCAACGGGGACGGAGCTTCGGCGTCGATGGCGTCGCGTGCGTAGAGGAAGAAGACGCAGGGACTCCCGGGCTTCGATCCACGTGGACAGGGAGGCCGGAAACGAGGATGATAAGCTACCCCGAGCTCGAGCTTGCGCTCGGCCGGAGCATGGCGGGCAAGGCGACGGCATTTGCGGGGCGACCTACCTGAGCGGAGGCGATGCGAGGGGATGGGAGGAATGGGACACGGGGAGCTAGGGTTACGCGGGGGACGCAATATAAAGGGGCTAGGGGTCACCGACGGCCGTCAAATCATCGATGCCGGGGACGTGGTGCTCTGGATGACCGCCGTACAGAGGAGAACGATGACGCTGTCTCCGCTCGGGCTGCTGGGCTGCGCTACTGTGTGCTACTAGGCCTGCAGGAGGCCAGGCGGCCCAGGAGGCTGGCTGACTCTCTCTCACAGGAAACGAAGGGTTTTTCTATTAAATAAAACAGAAGCAAAACAAAAACCTAGAGAAAAGAGAGATGATTTGCTAAATGAAATAAAAATATATCTGGACTCTTAAAAATGTGCTCTGTTTATAAAAATGGAGTTGGCATTTTTAGAACAAATAAATCATTCCCATATATTTAAAATTGGAATCTGTTTTTGCAAGATATAGAAAGACAATAATTTTCAAAGTGGAAACAGAGCTATCTTAACATGCACAACAGAATATTTTGGAGAGAAGCAACATTTTTTGAAGCAATTAATTATCAAGTGGAAAACCACATGAGCAACGTTTTGAAAAGAGAGGTGGGGATAGTTTTTGAGAAAAAGTAGAGGAGAGGTCTTCTCAACTAGTTGTACACCCACACAACACAAGCCTCCTAGCACAAACACCTCGTCACACACTCACACACAACACCACACCATAACAAGGCACAACAACATCATGCATACAAGAGATGATGATGAAAGATATGATGCCATGATGCTAAATGACAAGAAGCACAATACATTGATAAGCAAACCCCAAAGGCAAAACATGAAGGTCCACATGAAAATATATTACAAATGGCTAGGAATGCTCTTAGGCTATTACATGTAGAGACCCCAGTTACCGCGGAGAATCAGGAAGAGCGTAACATGGAGTTAGCCAAACTACGTGGCTAGATAGTTGAGGTGCAGAAGGAAATCGATGCTAAGAACGCTCGGATGGCAGAGTTACAAGCTCGTATACATAACGAGATGGAGCGCCTCAAGGCCGAGGCTTGGCGGTTAGGGCTTCAAAGAGAAGCATCAGAGGCGGTTTACGAGAGAAGACACCACCGTGGGCTGCCACCAAACCTTGAGCCACAATAGCTTTTTACTACCCCACAACAGACACCGGGAGCTGTCCAGCTGCCCGGGAATCAATGAGATGAGTGATACGTCTCCAACGTATCTATAATTTTTGATTGTTCCATGCTGTTATATTATCATTCTTGGATGTTTTACAATCATTTTACTACAACTTTATATTATTTTTGGGACTAACCTATTAACCTAGAGCCCAGTGCCAGTTCCTTTTTTTTCCGTGTTTTTGAGTTTTACAGAAAAGTAATATCAAACGGAGCCAAAATGGAATAAAAATCTACGGTGAATTTTTATGGACCAGAAGAAGCCCAGGGAGAGCTGGAGTTGGGCCAGGGGAGCCACGAGGCCACCACAAGCCAGGGGGGCGCCCCCCCTAGGGCGCGCCCCCCTAGCTTGTCGTCACCTCGTGGCCCATCCTGACTTGTTTCCACCGCCATAAATTCCTATAAATATAGAAACCTCTGAAAACAAATCTTGATCGGGAGTTCCGCCGCCGCAAGCCTCCAGAACCACGAAAAACCAATCGGGAGCCCTTTCCGGCACCCTGCCAGAGGGGGAAAACATCATCGGAGGCCATCTTCATCATCCCGGCGGTCTCCATGACGAGGAGGGAGTAGTTCACCCTCGGGGCTGAGGGTATGTACCAGTAGCTATGTGTTTGAGCTCTCTCTCTCTCTCGTGTTCTTGAGATGGCACGATCTTGATGTACCGCGAGCTTTGTTAATATAGATGAATCATATGGAGTGTTTCCCCTCTCTATCTAGTTGTGATGAATTGAGTTTTCCCTTTGAAGTTTACTTATCGGATTGAGTCTTCAAGGATTTGAGAACATTTGATGTATGTCTTGCGATGGGATATCTGTGGTGACAATGGGATGTTCTATTGATCTACTTGATGTATGTTTTGGTGATCAACATGCGGGTTCCGTGACCTTGGGAATCTATGCATAGGGGTTGGCACATGTCTTCGTCTTGACTCTCCGGTAGAAACTTTGGGGCACTCTTTGAAGTTCTTTGTGTTGGATTGAATATGATGAATCTGAAATTATGTGATGCATATCGTATAATCAAGCCCATGGGTACTTGTGGTGACATTGGAGTATCTAGGTGACATTAGGGTTTTGGTTGATGTGTATCTTAAGGTGTTATTTTAGTACGAACTCTAGGGCTGTTCGTGACACTTATAGGGATAGCTCATAAGATTGATCGGAAAAGATAACTTTGAGGTGGTTTCGTACCCTACAATAATTTCTTCGTTTGTTCTCCGCTATTAGTGACTTTGGAGTGAACTCTTTGTCACGTGTGAGAGATTTACATATGATTCAACTATGTTAGCATTGTTGAGAGAACTTGCACTAGTGAAAGTGTGAACCCTAGGCCTTGTTTTCAAGCATTGCAATACCGTTTTTGCTCACTTTTGTTACTTGCTACCTTGCTGTTTTTATATTTTCAGATTACAAAAACCTATATCTACCATCCATATTACACTTGTATCACCATCTCTTTGCCGAACTAGTGCACCTATACAATTTGCCATTGTATTGGGTGTGTTGGGGACACAAGAGACTCTTTGTTATTTGGTTGCAGGCTTGTTTGAGAGAGACCATCTTCATCCTACACCTCCCACGGATTGATAAACCTTAGGTCATCCACTTGAGGGAAATTTGCTACTGTCCTACAAAACTCTGCGCTTGGAGGCCCAACACGAGTCTAGAAGAAAAAGGTTGCGTAGTAGACATCAATGAGCTGGCCCAACCACCGCTGGATTACTCCCCGCCTCGACGCTTTCAGACTCCATGGGGTCATTTTTTCCAACCCTGTTGACAACATGCTGGCGGCGACCCAGAATTTGGAAGCACTACCTATTCATGGAAACACCCCCGTTGAGGTTGAGGCTAGAAACGCCATTGAGATGCTAAAGACAGTAGTAGTACCACAGGCGCAATACTCTTATAGCCGCGATCGGATGCACTCCACTCCGTACGCTAGCAAGAGCCGCCATCTGGAGTCTCCTGCAGTTTCCAGCTATGGGCGTAGGCAACAGTCTCAGGTCTCCCCATCTGGCCTATGTCGTCAGACGCCTAGGCGGTTGTCGATGCAGCTAGGGGCGCACGACAGGCAGAGGCAGAAGCAGCAACCGGCTAGGACCAATAGTAGGACGATTGGGATAGCATGCTTATCCCTGGCTCTTCGCACTGAGCGTATGCCCAAAGATTTCAAGGGCCTGGCAAGGTGCCAAACTACACGGCGGATTTTGAGCCGGCGGCCTGGATCAAAAGCTACGAGTTGGCAATGGATATGCTGGACGTCAGTGATGCTGTATGCGCCGAATACTTAACCATGATGCTGGGGGGACCGACTCGGACATGGTTGAAAAATCTGCCGCCCAATTCCATCAACACTTGGGCAGAGCTGAAAGAGCTGTTCATCAAAAATTTCTAGGGAACATGCAAGAAGCCTATGACGATAGTAGATCTATGGCATTGCATCCAGCGAGTGGATGAGTCGGCCCACCACTGGACCCGCCGAGTCGCGGAAATTATCCACTCATCAGACAGCATCACGACAGCTCAAGCCGTCCTAATCTTAGAAAAGAATTGTCACTTCCAACCACTGGTCAAGAAGCTCAGGTGGATCAAGAGAAAGGTAGAAGATATGGGCGACTTAATGGATGTTCTCACCAGATAAGCCGAGTCAGATAGTACAAAGGATCCCAGTTCGGATGAGGACAAGACTGCCAAAGGCAAGAAAGGCGAAGGAGGAAAGGCCCAGCAGAGCCACGGTGGTAACCAGGGGGCTCGAAATAACAACAACAAGCGGAAACTACCCGATGGCAGGTTGGACTTCGTTGCTAACACTAATACTGGCTTCAAAAACCAACGCCGCAATGGTCTCCCCGGATGGGCTTACAACAGGAATAAGCCTCGTAACTATGAGGAAGCGCTTAAAGCACCATGTCCCAAACACAGTACCCAGGATAAGCCGGCTACCCACTCATGGGAGAACTGTTACATCATGCAGGAGTTCCGTAACCAGGATTTCCTAAGTAATCCAGGAGGCAATGGTGGAGGACACCCGGGTCAGCACGGTCCTGGTGGGTCATAGAGCGGCTCGGGGGCTGGTTTTCAGCATCAGGGAAATCATGGCAATGGACAGCATCCTGGTCAGGGCAATCAACATAATAACCAAGGAGGATTCCAAAGCAATCCCAAGCAGCTAAATAGCGGTCAGTACCACTAGTACCTGAATCCCGGAATAAAATTCACTCTGGATGGTTTTACAAGAAGAATTTTATACCTCCAAGAAGAAAACAAGCCGGCCTTGGAACACCTGCGGCCTTATTATACTTAGAGCCACTGGCTCCTTTTTGTAATTTCATACCCCCTTTGCAAATTTTGTGTATACTTCTTTATGTTTCGAATATAATAAAGCCGGCACCCCCGAAATTCGGTTTTTTTTGCCATTTCCGCCTACAAATTGAGCATGCGTCTTTATTTTTTCGAAACAATGGGCACTTGGGGGCTTCCAACTCATCGAGTTCAGCTTTCTCACCTTTGTGACCCGTCAAAGACACGCCATACTACTTTGGGCATTTGGGGGCTTCTAACTCATGGAGTTCAGCTTTCTCACCCTCTTGAACCGGCAAGAAACGCCACATATGGTTAAACCTGCATGTACGCTTGATGCGACTCTGATCAGATGACCCCGTGTACTCTTGACAAGTCAATCCTTGTTGGACCCTGAACTTTGCAAGGTTAAAACACCGTCTTGAGTCATGTGAGAGCCGACATACAGAGAGCTAGGATAAACCATGGTTTATCATACCCACTTCATTGAAGCAAGACTCGAGCCTTGAAAGCTAGTCTTTACGTCGAGCCTCGAAAGCCGACAATTTTTCTCTGATATCATATGCATACATTATTGCATCATTGCATCATTACATCATACCTGCATGTTGATACGTCTCCAACGTATCTATAATTTTTGCTTGTTCCATGCTGCTATATTATCATTCTTGGATGTTTTACAATCATTTTACTACAACTTTATATTATTTTGGGACTAACCTATTAACCTAGAGCCCAGGGCCAGTTCCTGTTTTTTCCGTGTTTTTGAGTTTTACAGAAAAGGAATATCAAACGGAGTCCAAACGGAATAAAAATTTACGGTGATTTTTTATGGACCAGAAGAGACCCACGGAGCATCGGAGTTGGGCCAGAAGATCCACGAGGCAGTCACAAGCCACAGGGGCGCGCCCCCCCTAGGGCGCGCCCCCCCTGGCTTGTGACTCCCTCATGGCCCCCCTGGTCTTGTTTCCACCGCCATAAATTCCTATAAATATAGAAACCTCCGAAAATAAACCTAGATCGGGAGTTCCGCCGCCGCAAGCCTCCAGAGCCACGAAAAACCAATCGGGAGCCCGTTCCGGCACCCTGCCGGAGGGGGAAACCATCACCGGAGGCCATCTTCATCATCCCGACGCTCTCCATGACGAGGAGGGAGTAGTTCACCCTCGGGGCTGAGGGTATGTACCAGTAGCTATGTGTTTGATCTCTCTCTCTCGTGTTCTTGAGATGGCACGATCTTGATGTACCGCTAGCTTTATTAATATAGATGAATCATATGGAGTGTTTCCCCTCTCTATCTAGTTGTGATGAATTGAGTTTTCCCTTTTGAAGTTTACTTATCGGATTGAGTCTTTAAGGATTTGAGAACACTTGATGTATGTCTTGCGATGGGATATATGTGGTGACAATGGGATGTTCTATTGATTCACTTGATGTATGTTTTGGTGATCAACTTGCGGGTTCCGTGACCTTGGGAATCTATGCATAGGGGTTGGCACACGTTTTCGTCTTAACTCTCCGGTAGAAACTTTGGGGCACTCTTTGAAGTTCTTTGTGTTGGATTGAATAGATGAATCTGAAATTATGTGATGCATATCGTATAATCAAACCCACGGGTACTCGAGGTGACATTGGGGTATCTAGGTGACATTAGGGTTTTGGTTGATGTGTATCTTAAGGTGTTATTTTAGTACGAACTCTAGGGCTGTTCGTGACACTTATAGGGATAGCTCATACGATTGATCGGAAAAGATAACTTTGAGGTGGTTTCGTACCCTACAATAATTTCTTCCTTTGTTCTTCGCTATTTGTGACTTTGGAGTGAACTCTTTGTCGCACGTGAGGGATTTACATATGATTCAACTATGTTAGTATTGTTGAGAGAACTTGCACTAGTGAAAGTAAGAACCCTAGGCCTTGTTTTCAATTATTGCAATACCATTTTTGCTCACTTTTGTTACTTGCAACCTTGCTGTTTTTATATTTTTCAGATTACAAAAACCTATATCTACCATCCATATTGCACTTGTATCACCATCTCTTCGCCGAACTAGTGCAACTATACAATTTACCATTGTATTGGGTGTGTTGGGGACACAAGAGACTCTTTGTTATTTGATTGCAGGGTTGCTTGAGAGAGACCATCTTCAACCTACGCCTCCCACGGATTGATAAACCTTAGGTCATCCACTTGAGGGAAATTTGCTATTGTCCTACAAAACTCTGCGCTTGGAGGCCCAACACGAGTCTACAAGAAGAAGATTGTGTAGTAGACATCACATATTCATATTTGTGCAAAAAACTGGTCTTAAGACTGGGATACATCATAAACATCTATAGGAAACAAATAAAGGTCTTTGGGCCAATCCACATCATGGTTTATTGTAACCAGGATCAAATGGTTGGAGCCCTCAAAGCCTGCTCCAAAGGTCTGCTCTATATTTCTGAGTTTCGGAAGCCAGTTTGTTTTGCCGAGTCCCGCTGGGCCGGCTTATTAACAGTACTATGTATTGTTATAAAAATTATGCTATCACCGCATAACAGCTTTCAGGTACACCATGTTCTCATTTGTCGTCTCATGGATGAGCGTCTAGATTATTAGCTGTAGTCAAAACAATGACTAGCACAAAAATGTATTATTGGAAAAAAATCAAGACTTGAGCCTCGAAGCCAGTCTCTCTTTGCCAAGTCTCACCGAGCCGGCTTATCAAGATTGCATTATTTACTTCATTTATCATAGTAATTTTCAGGTACAATATTTTCACTATTGCCGGCTCACACTTGAGCGACCGAGTTAAACAATTGAGTTCACATTGTGACCAGTTGTCAAATCATACGTCTTCAACATTGTTGGAGGGAGAGTTGATAGAACTTGAGTCTCGAAAACCAAGACCTTCTGCTATCTTATTTTTGCTCATACTTTCCTTTCAAAACACTCATTGATCATAATAATAGAGGTGTGCAACAACAGGCTAAAAGAGTAGCAAAATGATATCGATCCCAGAAGTTTAATGTCTAACACCAACAAAGGTGCAAACGTGCATGATGGCACGACAAAGTATTTCATAAGTTTTTAAGCTACTCCTATTACAGGCTCAAGGAGCCACAAATTTTTTTTACCCCATACTTGGGGGCTTGAGCCGTCAGGCTGGCGACTTAAGAAGCTCATGTCATCATTTTTTCAACTCGCCTTCTGTGCCATCTGGGTCAGCTATGATCTGATCTTTCGCTTGAGACATTTCCGAGTTATCTGCCACTGGGTCTTTTGGTTCTTGTATCTAAATATTGTGTGCATCCCAGTTGCAATGGGTTAAGGCGTGAAATATGGATTTGTCGTCAAGGATGGAAGACGGGTCACCTTTAGGGGCGAAGATGTGCTTACGCCGTTGAGGAGTCAGATTCACCGACCTAAAGGTGAACGGTGGAATCCGTGAATGGTTGGCATCGTAAGCCGCCTGATAGTTCTTCAGCTTCATTTCAGAGACCAGCTAGGTGGACAACACTCGAGCAGCTTTGACACAAGAAGTGTAGTTGTTTTCAGTGAATTCTGACCCATCAACCTTAAACTAGGGGAAGCCTTTTGCCAATTCTGTCGGATCAAGCTTTGCTGAGTAAGCTAGAGCCCGGCTCAAAGAATACGTTATGCCGGAGCGGGCGACTGACCTTTTCAACTCCTAAATTCGCTACGGAATGGTTGAAAGCATTCTAACACATCCTTGATGAGTTTCAATGGTTGTTTATCCCTCATCACTGCCTTGATTGCAAGGTGACTCCCAGTGTAAAGTTGTTCAATCAGTGAATAAATAGCCTTGAGCATCAGTAGGCTATTATCATGAAGGTTGCTAGTCCGGGGGCCTGCAAAGTAGCATCAATACATGAGTCGCCAGGCGATCTATATTCATATCTCAAGAAGGCAAGAAATCATTAAGATACTTAAAAAAAACAGCCTGGGTCATCTTGACAATGTGTCGTTTCAACCCGGATAGCTCTTCGGTGATGGGTTTCAGCTGCCCTCAACATCCTCTGCACGCTTCAGCAGAGTCGCCTTTTTAGCTTCAAAGGATTCTTTATCTTTTAAGAAGTTTGCCTTGGTTTTTTCCAGTTCTACCAAGGAGAGTCTAAGTTTTTCTTCAATTTCTGCTTCGGTGGCTTGCCCCGCTTCCAGATCCTTTTTCAAGCCGGCCATGTTTGACTTGGCCATCTTCAGAGTTTCCTGCATAGTAAGAGATATTATAACAAGTCCCAAGCAGATTGCAAGCAATATATTTGGCACTTGGGGGCTAATGTATGCAAACTTTCCTCAAATGCATCATACGGAGATACCCGACTTATCTCAAGAAGATGAGCCGACCCTTGGGGGCTACAGGTCGAAATTCTTCAAATTATCAAGACCTAACTCATCTCGAGAAGATGAGCTGGCCCTTGGGGCTACAGGTTAAAATTCATCAAATTATCAGGACCTGACTCATCTCAAGAAGATGAGCCGGCCCTTGGGGGCTACGGGTCGAATCAATCACAATATACACAAGACCCAGCTTATCTCAGAAAGATAAGCCGGTCCTTGGGGGCTACATCAGGATATATGGTATAAACAAGTGAAGAGGAGCATACCACATATTTGTTCTTCATCATGCTAACAAGGCCGACTTCCATCTCCCGGCTTGTAGCAAGGCGGTCCAGATAGGTAGCATGTAGCTCCTCAGCACTGAGTTTTTCATAACTTGGAACCTCCAGCTTAGTCTTCCTCTTCTCAAGTAGCACTGTTTTATCTTTAGCAACTATTTTTGCCAACACTCTGGAGGTCTCAGGAGCAGTGTAACTCGACCCTGTGATAGTGACCTCCTCAGGGGCATCTTCAGTTGTCTTCGGAGGACTAGGCGGATTAAGGTTGACCGCCGGATTAATTTCAACATCAACAACATCGGTGCTTGCCGGCTTAGGAGGAGGGGGTTAGTCAGCTTGGATTTCCTGATGATCTTCAGATTGATCAGTATGAATTTCAGGAGCCACCAAATAAGGGATCTCCGGCTCAGGGACCTCTGGGTTGGTGGATGACCCGTCAGTTTTCCTTTTCTTCGCCTTGGCCCTGCAAAATAGAGAGCAGTGTAAGGTGTAGGCAAAAACAAAATCCTACTTAAACAAGTCAATTATAAAAGAGGAATTTACCCGGGATTGATAACGAAGGGTGCTAGTTTGGAGGCAGTCGAGTCGCCTGACGAAGGTGGTGACTCCTGATAAACCGAAATATAAGGATTAATTTTTGACATAATTGGTCAATTCTCTTTCAAGAATTGGAACATCAAGTACCTCAGTTGGTCGTTTGCGGGCTGCTGGCTTATCGGGTAAGCCGGCAGCAAGATCACCATTCCCGCTCCGGGTCTGACGCTTTGACTTATGCTGAGTTTTATTCAAAACAAAATTGGGATCTAGATAAGCATCTGGGTGAGAGAAGCTCACTTTTCGAACAACCCGCCTTGTTTTCAATGGAGGCAAGGATTCTGAGCCGGAGGAGATGGAAATTACCTCAACATTGCCTGCACGGCTTGTCTCAACATCGCCCTAAGAAGAGGAGGCATCAGCTAGATTCAATGAAACATGGACAAAGTTAAATTCTAACTCTGATGGAGTATCAGTAGCAGCTGCTTCGTCCATCTGAGACGGTCCTTCAGTGGCCGCTTTATTCTTCTTCTTACTTGAGGCGACTTTGGGCTTATTAGCCGGAGTTTTGCCTCATTTCTTGCACAAAAAAGGAGACTTGGCCTGTAAAATTAACCATCAGAACAAACAAGTGAAGATTTAAAAGCTAAAAGACAATATTAATAAAGTCGGATAAAAGTATCAAAGACTTTTTACCGGAGGAGCCGGGTTAGGAGCGTAGAAAGGCTTCAACCCGTCTTTGCTGCAAGTTTCTTGTTTTTCACCCAACAGCTTCTTCACGATCCGGTTTATCACTTTAGCATCCAAAGAAAAGTTGTTGTACCTTTGGGCATCATATAAATCCCCGGAATAAGTGTGCATTAAGCTGTTGTGGTGGCTCAATGGCAAGATCCTCCAAGACACCCAGCACCGAGTTAGGTCGACTCTAGTTAGCCCGTTGGCTAGTAGAGCCCTCGACTTTGGGTAGATGGGGGCGTGTTGAGAACGTTCCTCTTGAGGATCCCAGCCAGGAAGATCGAAATATGTCGTCGTTTTCTCACGGCAGATGCCATGGGGTGGCTTATCGAGAGTGGTTGGGGCCGAAGGATGCCGACGGGCTCCGGGAGCAGGATTAGGCACAAGCGGTGAGGGACACACGACGTACCCAGGTTCGGGGCCATCTGTGGGAGGTAACACCCCTAGTCCTGCTGGTCTAGTTAGATGGTGGGTGATGTTACAATGGTGCTCCTTGAGCTGGGGTCTAGAGAAGGAAGAAGGAGCAGCCGGCCCCTCTTCCCTTGCTACGTGAGAGTGAGAGTGTGAGTTGGGAGAATCCCCTAGTGCTCTCTTGCCCGATGCATGGAGGCCTCGGGGGGTGTTGGGGATATAACCCCGTGGTAAGACCCGCCCAGGAGGGGCCGGGTCGTACCTGGCGGTTCATAGCCCAAGATCTGTAAGATGGGCCGGGTTACGAAGACTGGGCCGCGTGGCGGTTTACCCGGTGGGTTAAGGCGGAGGCCCAGAGGCAGAAGATGGTAAGAAGACCCGGGCGGTCAAGCCGCCCGGAGGCGGTTCGCCCAAGATGGCAAGGCGACTTAGAGACAGAGTAGACTACATAGTATGAGTCGGTTTATGACTCGTGTAACCCAGGGCCTTGACCTCCTATATAAAGGCGAGTCCCTGGGGCGGCTTAGACAAGAAAACCAATTGGTCGATAACTAGGTCAAGCGATTCCGCTCCCTTGTAATCGATACTCCATCTAATACAACTCAAGAAGGACGTAGGCTTTTACCTCTTCCAGAGGGGCCGAACCTGGGTAAACCCGTATTCCTCGTCTCGATCAACCCCTTTGAGTCCACCGCCTTAGCGATGGCCTCGAACCCAAGTCTCCGGACATCTGCCGTGACAAACCCACGACAGTTGGCGCCCACCATGGGGCTAGCGCTCGGTGGTGTTGAGTTCTCAAAGGGCTCTCTCCCAGGGATCGAGGGGTACGCTGTTGGCAGGATGACCAAGAGCCGCCGCGGCCGGCTCTACATCGACGACGCCGGCTGGGGCCCCGAGGCTGACTCCATTGAGTACGGTTTCCGGGTCCCCTTCGGCGGGATTCACGTCTTCATCGGCAAGATCGGCGGATCTGGACCCGGGCCGGACATCTGCACCGACATCGTCGAGCCGGCCCGACGCAAGCAACCCGCCCGATGCATGCAACCCGCCCGTGTTGACCCGGGCAGGAAGCATGTCTTCGTCGGATTCACTCAGGGCATGGATCTCGAAGGATCTATGTCGCAGGAGGAAACTCTCATCTGCTCCGAGGATGGATCTTCGAGCGGAGAGACGGAGTCAATCTATCAGCTCCATGATGGCGGGCTCGGGGGCTACGTCGAGCCTTACCCCGAGTCAGAATTCCACGAGCCGGAGGAGTATGAGCCGCCGAACCGCGCTGCCGTCTTCATGGCGGGTACAGCGGAGGCTCCTAGCAGCTCAGCCGCCGGCGTGACTGGGTTTGGAGCTGGCAGGCAGCCGGCTCAGGTTTTTCTGGATTTGATGAATGTGCTTACACCCCTGATGGCAACTGAGGTCACGGCTGAAAATCAAGCGGCCCGTAACATGGAGATCGCGAGGTTGAAGAATCAGATGACCGAGGTCCAACAGGAAATCAATGCGCTGAAGGCTCAGATGGACGCTGAGGCTGAACGTCTTAGGGCAGACGCTTTCCGTTTTGAGTTAGAGCAGAAGTCAGCGGCGGCGGTTCAGTGGATGAGGCATCAATCCCGCTTGTCGGATCAGTATGAAGCCAGAAATCTTTTAAACACGCCAGGGACGGGACGGAACATACCTTTGACCGTAACCCGGACGGCAGAAGTGCCTGGAAGCCGGGCGGCGGTTCAGCATCAGCAACTTAATCCGCCCCGACGGAACCCGACCCCACCAACGTCTTTCCCAACGCCGGCGGGTCACTATTCTAACCCGGCTGAGAACATGGTGGCGGCGGCAACCCGGCTTGATACAATCCCCATACCTGATGAGGCCCCATTTGCAGAAGAGGTGCGGAACGCTATTGGATACCTGCGGACGGCAGTGGCTCAACAGGAGAAGTACACTTACAGCCGGAGTCATGTGCATTCAACTCCTATCCCCAGTCGCAGTTACAGCCGGCGTTATGAGTCGCCGGCGGTTTCTGGCAGTGAACGACATCGGAACCCGGCGCGAGATGATCGGGCGGCTCTGGATGCTCAGGCACTGGTGGATCGAGCGAGAGCGCAGCGAGAGGCGGCGGCTCTGGCGGCAGCGGTGGCTCATCAAGAACCCTCAGTCACACCTTCTGTTTCAGTTGGGGCAGGATTAACTTCCAGGGCTGTGGGAGTGCCGTGCTTAGTGCCGGCTTTGAGGAATGAGCGTCTGCCGAAGGATTTCAAGGGCCCTCGCAAGGTGCCCAATCACACAGCTGATCTACCTCCAGAGGCTTGGATTGAAAGCTATGAGCTAGCCATGGAGATGTTAGATGTTACTGATGCGGTATGTGCCAAGTACTTCATCATGATGCTGGAAGGGCCGGCTCGCACGTGGTTGAAGGGCTTGCCACCAAACACCATTGACTCCTGGGCCGGGTTGAAGGCAAAGTTCATCAAAAAATTTAAAGGAACGTGCAAGCAGCCTATGACGATCGTGGATTTAGATCATTGTGTGCAACAGGCGGATGAGTCGGCTCATCATTGGGTCCGGCGGGTCTCAACCATCATCCACTCTTCAGAACAGATTACGGCGGCTCAAGCGGTTTTGATTCTGGAGAAGAATTGTCACTTTATACCTTTGAAGCAGAAGCTCGGCCGGCTCAAGCGCTCGTGTCAAGACATGGGGGAGCTCATGGCGGCTCTCACCAAATATGCAGACTCTGACAACACGAAGGACCCAGGCTCTGATGATGAAAAATCAGGTCAGGGGAAGAAGAATAGCAATGGAAGGGGTCAGCAACAGAACGCTGCAGGAAACGGCAACTCTGGCAAGCGGAAGAACCCGGACGGCGGGTTAGAACTGGTGGCGAACACTAGCGCTGGAAACGGCCGTGCTAAGGGCAACGGGAACTTTAGGCAGCCCTTTAACAAGGGTAAAACTCCTTTTAATCTGGAAGAGCTGCTCAATAAACCTTGTCCGGAGCATAGTCAGCCTGACAAGCCGGCAAGCCATACATGGAGGAATTGCAGCATTATGAGGCAGTTTCGAGATTACAGCCTTCAACAGTATCGCAATAACGGCAATGGACCGTCTGGCGGATCAGGGCCAGGCGGGTCAGGCGCCGGCTTTGGTCCTGGCGGTTCAGGGTCCGGTTACCAGGGTCAAGGCAATCAAGGAGGTCATCATCAACAGTCTGGCGGTGGAGGCCAGCAGCAGCATAACCAGTCGGGTTTCCAGAGTAACCTGAAGCAGCTTAGTGAGGGTCAATACCATGTTTTCACAACCAGCCTAGACAAGCGAGACCGGAAGGTCCGCAAGCGGGCGGTTAATGCGGTCATGCCGGCTCTCCCGCAGTATTTGAAGTGGTCTGAGTATGACATCACTTGGAGCAGGGCGGATCACCCGCCGTGGGTTGACAACCCGGGGCAGCTAGCTTTGGTGGTTGCCCCCCAAGTAGGTGGATACATGTTCACTAAGGTGCTTATGGATGGTGGCAACATCATCAAATCCTATATTATGACACTTTCAGCTGGATGGGTTTGCTTGACAAGGATCTTAAGCCCTCTTCCACAGTGTTTCATGGTGTGGTACCTGGCAAGTCGGCTTATCCAGTGGGCAAGATTTAGCTGGAGGTAGCCTTTGGTGATGAATACAACTACAGGGTGGAGTCCTTGTGGTTTGAGGTGGTCAAAATCAAAAGTCCATACCATGCTCTGTTTGGACGGCCGGCTTATGCCAAGTTCATGGCTAGGCCTTGTTATGTCTACTTACAGCTCAAGATGCCCGGGTTAAGAGGAACGATTACCGTGCAAGGTGATCGGAGGACGGCTATTGAGTGTGAGGAAGGTGATGCAGCTTATGCAGAGTCAAGTTGTGCAGAGGCAGAGCTAAAGTTTTACAAGGAAAATGTTGACCCGGAGGATATGACTCCACTCAAGAAGCCTACCACGGAATCTGAGCCGCCCCTTAAGTTTTCGGCGGATGATACCAAGCTGGTGGATTTCACTCCGGGCGACTCATCACAACAGTTCACTATCGGGGCTAACATGGACCCCGCATAGGAAAGCTCGCTCATCAAATTCATCCGTGAGAATCGGGACATCTTTGCATGGAAGCCGTCTGACATGCCGGGTGTACCGAGAGAATTTGCTGAGCACCACCTTAATGTGGATCCTAAGTTCAAGCCGATCAAGCAGTTCCTTCGTCGTTTCAATGAAGAGCGGCACAAAGCTATTGGAGAAGAGGTGGCCCGGCTCTTAGCGGCAGGGTTCATCGTGGAGGTTTTTCACCCGGAGTGGTTAGCTAACCCGGTGCTAGTACTTAAAAAGAACGGCACTTGGCGTATGTGTGTGGATTACACGGACCTTAACAAAGCCTGTCCAGTTGACCCGTTTGCTCTCCCCCGTATTGATCAGATCATTGATGCAACGGCGGGTTGCGAGAGCTTATGCTTCCTGGACGCCTACTCAGGTGATCACCAGATCAAGATGGCAGTCAAGGACCAAGAGAAGATGGCATTCATCACGCCTTTTGGTGCTTTCTGCTATGTGTCTATGCCTTTTGGGCTCAAGAGTGCCCAGGCGACTTATCAGCGTTGTGTGCAGAACTGTCTTCACAATCAAATTGGACGCAACGTTCATGCCTATGTGGACGATATCGTGGTCAAGTCAAGGAAGAAGGATACTCTGCTGGACGACCTGAAGGAGACTTTCGATAACTTACGGGTTTAGAAGATGATGCTTAACCCGGCCAAGTGTGTTTTTGGAGTTCCTGCAGGCAAGATCTTGGGGTTTCTGGTCTCTGAGCGTGGAATTGAAGCTAACCCGGACAAGATTCAGGCTATCACTTCCCTGGCTGAGCCGGCGTGTATCAATGACGTTCAGCGCCTGGCAGGTCGGATCGCTGCGTTAAGCCGATTCATAAGCCGCCTGGGCGAGAAGGCAATCCCTTTATATCAAATGATGAAGAAAACAGACGATTTCGTCTGGAGCAAGGCAGCGGGTGAGGCGTTTGAGGCGCTCAAAAGGCAACTCACTGAGCCGCCAATCTTGGCCGCTCCGGCTGAGAAAGAACCCTTACTCCTCTATGTGGCGGCTAACAATAGAGCAGTCAGCGCTGCGATTGTTGTAGAACGCAAGGAGGCAGGAAAGGAATATCCGGTTCAAAGGCCGGTTTACTATGTCAGTGAAGTTTTGATTGAGTCCAAGCAATGGTACCCACATTGGCAGAAACTGATCTATGGGGTATTCATGGCGAATCGAAAGCTGAAGCATTATTTCCTGGGACACCCGATCACAGTGGTTAGCTCTGCCCCATTGGGAGACATAATTCAAAACAGAGAAGCCACTGGCAGAATTGCTAAGTGGGCATTGGAGCTTGGACCTCTTAATCTAAAGTATGTGCCTCGCACGGCTGTTAAGTCTCAGGCCTTGGTGGACTTTATAAACGACTGGACGGAGTGTCAATCGCCAGAGGAGAAGCCGGACAACACTTACTGGATGATTCACTTCGACGGGTCTAGACAGCTTGAAGGCTCGGGGGCTGGAGTTGTCTTAACTTCCCCTAAAGGTGATAAGTTCTGTTATGTGCTAAGGCTGGTGTTTCCTTGTACTAACAATGCAGCTGAGTACGAGGCTTTGCTTCATGGCCTCCGGGTGGCTAAGGAGATGAGCCTTAGACGGGTTAGATGCCTCGGCGACTCAGACCTCGTGGCTCAGCAAGTTTCAGGCACGTGGGACTCCAAAGACCCATGGATGGCGGCTTATCGTCAGGCAGTGGACGTCATTGCAGGTTATTTCAAGGGTTATCAGGTGGATCATATTGATCGTCGCAAGAACGAGGCGGCTGATGCGTTGTCACGACTTGGCTCTCAGCGTAAGCCGGTGCCGCCTAACGTGTTCTTAGACGTGTTATATCACCCATCAGTTAAGTTACCTTCGGAGGAGGATCTGGCTATACCTGACCCGGAGGGGCAGCTGGTGGCAGCTCTGCATGCTATTCCTGACTGGACGTTACCTTACCTGGCGTATCTAACTCGTGGCGAGTTACCTGAGGACGAGACCTTCGCGAGACAAATCATCAGGCGATCAAAGTCCATGACGATCATCAATGGCGAGTTACATAAGCGCAGCGTCACTGGCGTCTTCCAGCGTTGTGTTTCTCTGGAAGAGGGTAAGGAGATCTTAAATGAAATTCATGCTGGCGACTGTGGTCATCACGCCGGCTCAAAATCTCTGGTGGCCAAGGCTTTTCGACATGGTTTCTTCTGGCTGACGGCTCATAAGGACGCAGAAGACTTGGTCCTCAAGTGTGATGGATGTCAAAAGTTCGGGCGACGTGCTCACGTGCCGGCTCAGGAATTACGGATGTTCCCAATTACCTGGCCGTTTGCGGTCTGGGGGCTTGATATGGTCAGGCCCTTCAAGAGATCCAAAGATAAGAAGACCCACCTTCTGGTGGCGGTGGATAAGTTTACCAAGTGGGTGGAAGCTGAGCCGGTCGGCAAGTGTGACGCGGCAACGGCGGTTCAGTTCGTCAAAAAACTGATCTATCGCTTTGGGTATCCTCATAGTATCATCACAGATAATGGCACAAACCTATCCAAGGGGGCTATGCAAGCGTTCTGTGAAAGGGAACACATCCGGCTTGATGTTTCTGCTGTGGCTCATCCAGAGTCCAATGGTCAGGCGGAGCGTGCTAACCAGGAAATCCTGAGAGGTATCAAGCCCCGGCTTATGGTTCCTCTACAGAGAACGCCGGGTTGTTGGGTTGAGGAGTTACCATCAGTCTTATGGAGCATCAATACAACTCCCAACAGGTCAACAGGCTATACGCCTTTCTTCATGGTTTACGGTGCAGAAGCCGTGTTACCAAGTGACATACGTCATGACTCGCCAAGGGTGGTGGCTTACATTGAGGCAGACAATGAGACGGCACGTCAGGACGTGTTAGATGCTTTGGATGAAGAACATGATCTAGCGGCGGCTCGATCGGCGATTTATCAACAAGACCTGCGTCGCTATCACAGCCGCAGAGTCAAGACCCGGACGTTTCAAGAAGGCGACTTAGTGTTGCGCCTGATTCAAGATCAGACGGACGCGCACAAGTTATCTCCTCCATGGGAAGGACCTTTTTTGGTTAGCAGGAACCTCAACAATGGGTCATACTATCTCATCGACGTACGGGACGAGTCACGCACCTCTGGGCAGGAGACCCACCGGCCGTGGAACATCGCTCATCTACGGCCTTATTATACTTAGAGTCATCGACTCCCTCCATTGTATATATCACATATATATATATATAATAAAGTTGGCATCCCTACAAGACGGGGTTTCTGCCGTTTTACGTATCTCACATTGCTCAAAGATGGATACAATCATATGATCACTTCGGGGCTTCTAACCCGCCGGGTTAAGCTTCAACCCTTTTTGATCGGCTCTTCAGCCAACATAGCACCATCAACCGGCGGCTTACAAGACGGCGGCTTACAAGATGGTGTGCAAGTTGATATCATAGACAACGTTGTTTGGGGGCTTTCAACCCATCGGGTTAAGCTTCAACCCTTTCGATCAGGCTTTTCAGCCACTGTAAGGCGGGTCGTGGACCCAAATGCTGACTCCGTCAACAAAGATCACTAGGGGTGCAGCAAGTTGTGAACTTAACCCCTTTTCCGATCTGCAAGGCCGGGTTATACCTGCCTGTAAGTAGCTGCCGCTTTGCCAGGGGTGCAGCGAGTTCTAAAACTTACCCCCTGCAAGGGCCTCTTACAGCGGCGAGGCAAACTCTCTAATCTGCAAGGCCAGGTTATACCTGCCTGTAAGTAGCTGCCGCTTTGCCAGGGGTGCAGCGAGTTCTAAAACTTACCCCCTGCAAGGGCCTCTTACAGCGGCGAGGCAAACTATCCCATCTGCTGCGTACTCTCCGCCAAGTGGCCTATCGTACCCTGGAGGTTCAAACGATGGATTTACGTCACGTGAGAAGTAGCTTATGGGTCTTAAGGGTACTTATACCCCGCTGTGTCTCTTTCTGGTTCGCTGCGCTCTTATCAGTTAATCTTGTGCAGAGACCCTGTGCCGTTTAAAGAGTTAATGGTCAATCTCGCTAAAGACCCTGTACTATTACGAGTTCAAGCAGTAAGTTCACCGAGAGGAACCGGCTTATGAGTTTTTCAAAGTTATGCAAGATCTAAAGTCTCCGGGTTGTGCTTTTTCAAGCCGCCCTTACGGCAAAACAATGAGCCGCCGTGCAAGCTGATATCATAAGCCAGGCAAAGACAAACAAGAGCATACGTCAAGCTATGCAAAAGATTCATACGTGCACGATGGCACGGCTCAGACAGTTAAAGTTTTCTAAAAGCCTATTACAAAGCTCCCCACGAGAGCCCAAAAGGCAACAGACTTAAGTTTTGTACAATTCAGTTTGGCGGCTCAGGCGGCCGAGTTATCAAATTTACAGTGTTCAGCTCGATGGCGGGTCGTCTTGTGCCGGGTCTTCGACCTCTTTTATCTGAAGATTGTCCACATCCCAGTTGCAGTTTGTTAGCGCTTCAAACTGAGCCTCTTCAAAAAGGGCAGACGGGTCAATCTCAGGGGCGAAAAGGTGCTTACGGCGTGCAGGGTTCAAGTTCTTGGCTTCAAAAGTCGGACCGCGCACTCTCTTGCTGGGCTCGCTGTAAGCCGCCTGATAGGTTGACAAATCAAGTTCCTCCACCAGCGTTGATGCAAGCACTCTGGAGGCCTTCCTACATCGAGCGTAATCTTCTGGTGTAAATTCTGAGCCGTCATCTTTTCTGGATGGGAACCCATCCAGCATCTCTTCAGCAGTCAGCTCAGGAGCAAAGGCTAGACACCGGCTTACAGCAGCCATAGCTCCCTGCCGGGCGGCTGATCGTTTAAGCTCATCAATCTGTTTGGGTAGTGTAGATAAATATTCTATGACTCCCTTCATATATTTCGGGATGCTGTTCTCAGTCAGCATTGCTCTGATCGTGCAAAGAGTCCCGCAGTACAGTTGTTCCGCCAAGGAGTACACTGCCTTCAACTTCAGCAAACTATCAGATGATAGCTGGCGGCTTCTCTGACCTGCAAGACATATTTGGCGTTCTAAAGCCACCACCACAAGATTTTTAACAAAGCAAGGAAATTGGCTAAAGTTTTTCAAACACACCAAAGATGGCAGATGTCATCCTGGAGATATGGCCCTTCAGGTTTTGCAGTTCTTCTGATACAACTGTAAGACGCCCTTCAGCGTCATCTGCGCGCTTGGTCAGGGCAGCTTGTTCAGTTTCGGCAGTTTTCTTGAAAAGAGCAAACTCAACTTGCGTCTTCTCAAGATTTTCGATGGCAACCCGCCATTTATCTTCCACCTCGGACCAGGCAGTTTGTTGAGAAGCAAGATTTCTTTTTAGGCTGGTCAGTTCAGACTCAGCCGCCTCTAAAGCATCCTGTATCATACAAGTGCAAAGCAGGATTAAGTCGCCAGGAGGAGCTATTGGAGGATAATTGATGAAACTATCATGCTACAAGTCTCAAGCAGATTGCGAGCAATATACTTGACACTTGGGGGCTAATGTCTGTTCGCTCTCAAGTCTTTCATCAAATTCCGACTCATCTTCGCAAAGATAAACCGGTGCTTGGGGGCTACAGACGACGCTCTCAAATCTTTCATCAAGTTCCGGCTCATCTTTTCAAAGTTCAGCCGGCACTTGGGGGCTACAGACGACGGTCTCAAGTCTTTCATCAAGTTCCGGCTCATCTTTTCAAAGTTCAGCCGGCACTTGGGGGCTACAGACGATGCTCTCAAAATCTCATTAAGTTCCGGCTCATCTTTTCAAAGTTAAGTCGGTAATTGGGGGCTACATACGGTGCTCTACAGTTTCTAGTGAAATTCCGGCTCATCATTTTATGCTGACCCGGACTTGGGGGCTACCATTGATCAACTCTGCACAATGAGTATCGGCTTACTATCTATACTAACCCAATACTTGGGGGCTACATGCTAAGCTATTAGCAACATGGCATAGATTGGAAGACCCGATCTACTATTTGCAATACTAAACCAGCTCTTGGCGGCTACGTAAGGGCATACGGACAAAGCTGGCAAAGAGATTACCTCATATTTTTTCTTCATCAGATTAACAAGCTTAAGCTCCATGGTCCGGCTTGTCGTCAGGCGGTTTAGATAACCAGCATGGAGCTCATCAGCCGTCAGTTTTTCCAGCACAGGGAATTCAAAATTATGCTTCTCAGGTGAGGAAGCTTCGGCCTTGCCGGAATGCCGTGATAGGACATGGGGTTCAGGGGTCCGATGACCTGTCCCAGTAATGACAACGTCTTCGGTGGCGGTTGAAGGCTGGGCGGCTTAGGATCATCCTTGGCAGGGCTCGCCATGGCCATGTCATGACCTGCCGGCTCAGATGGCTGTGGAGTGTCTTCAGGTGCATCCTTTGGAGTGTCAGTAGGCTCAGCATGAGTCAAAGGGGAGGCCGGCTTAGGCGTCTCCGGCTTATGGGTAGGAGGGGCAGCGGCAGACCCGCCGGTTTTCCTTCGTTTTGCTTGGGCCCTGAAAGACATGAACGTTTGTTACATAGAGGACAAGGGCATTAAAATATATGGTGCAAAGGTGAAGATACGTACTCTGGGTTGATCTTCATTGGAGGCAGCTTGGATGCAGTTGAGTCATCAGATGAAGGAGGAGAACCCTGAAGGCAGTTAAGACAATACAAAGCAGAGTAAGGTTACAATGCAAGTTTGATTAAAGTTACGTCTCAGTTAAAGAATACCTCAGCTGGCCATTTCCGTGGAGCCGGAGCATGCGATAACCCGGCCACGAGGTCTTCAGAGCCGGCGCTCCGGGTCTGACGACGGGAGGTGTGCTGTTGCTTTTTCAAAAGAAAATTGGGGTCTAAATGAGCAAAAGGATGAGAGAAGGGGACTTTCCGGACGACCCGCCGTACTCTGTCTTGTGGAAAGTTCTCAGAGTCAGAAATGTCAATTACCTCATGGGCGTCCGCGTGGCTCGTCTCCGTTTCATCCTGTGAATAATTATTGTCAATAAGTTGCATAAAGAGACGGCCAAGGGAGTCAAGTTTCACCTCCGAGTCATCAGATTCAAGCGGCTCTGGAACGGCGGCTTTCTTCTTCTTATGAGCGGGGGCTTTCACTTTTGGCTTCCTCGTTGGCGGGTTGTATTTCTTTTTCCAGAAAGGGGAGTCGGCCTGCATATAAGCCGCCAACAAAAGTTAAAAAGGTGCAAGACAAATGTGACCAATTGAGGGAAAAGAGTCTTACATCTGGAGCCGGGTTCTTGGCGTAAAAGGGTGCAAGCCCGGTTTTGGTGCAAGCTTCTTGTTTCTCCCCGAGAAGTCCTTTGACGGCAGTGTTAATATCTTCTTCCGTCATAGGAGTGGAGTTGAAGCAAAGAGGGTCATTGGGTTCACCTCTATATTCATGCATAGGCTGGTCACGTCGGCTCAGTGGCAGAATCTTCCAGCTGACCCAGCAGCGGGTTAGATCGACGCCTGTCAAGCCGTTGGCCATCAAGGCTCTGATCTTTGCGAAAGTTGGAGCGTATTTTGCTCGTTCTGCGGCTGACATCCGGCCTGGGAGTTCTCCGGAATTGGGAAGCCGGGTAGGGCGATAACCCAGCAATGGATTCTCTCCCTCCGGAGAAGTGTCTTTACAGTAAAACCAGGTCTTGTTCCAGTCTTTGGGATGACTTGGCAAGGTAGCTATTGGATATGGCAAATCTCTCCGTCTCTGGATTGTAATGCCCCCAAGCTCTAAACTTGGCCCAGCCGCCATTTCAGTTTGCCGGTTCGCATAATGATAGTCATGGAAGAGGTCAATAGACGGCTCTTCTTGCAGATAGACTTCACTCAAGACTTGGAACTGGCAAATGTTGGTGACTGAATTTGGACCTATGTCTTGAGGATGAAGCTTGAAGAAGTGAAGAACATCCCGAAAGAATTTTGACCCGGGAGGGCTGAAACTGCGGAGTAGATGATCAGTAAATATGATAACCTCCCCTTCCTTGGGCTTAGGTCTCTTCTCTGGCCCCGGAACCCGCCAATGAATAACATCTTTAGCCGGCAGCATGCCTGACTCGACAAAATTGAGCAGAAGCTCTTCGGTGACTGCGGAGCTGACCCAATCACAGGACGAGGGTGCCCTTGACATGATGACGGGTTAAGCTATGAAGACACATAATATGGCGGGTTAGAAAACATTCAGGGCAGCTATGGTCAATATAACGGGCATATTGATCAAGAGCCGCCAATGCAATGGCGGGTTAATTGGACAAGGCAAGCGCCAGGAAAAACGACTAAGTACGGAAAAACAGGTTTTGCATGTTGTTATATCAGTCGCAAGATCTACGGGCAAAGGAAATGAAATGTATTCATGACCTAAAAAACAGTGGAAGAACAGGTGGTCGGCACACGGTGGAGATTGCTATACAGAATCAACAACAAGTAAGCATTGGTATTGAAAGTATAACCGCGGCGGACAGACAGCATTATGGGATGCAAAGCGATGCCTGGGTGTCAGTACTACGGGCGCTGACGAACAGCGATGAACGCAAGAACACTGACGAACTCGGGAACACATTATAATGGGGGCAGATTCAGATTTGACAAAGGCGGGAGGAAGTACCTTGCGGATGCGGACGCGCCGGCGAGGCTCTGGTCCAACTCAGGTTGACGCGACGGCCGGCGAAGGAGGCGGCGGTAAGGTCCGGTCTGGTGCGATGGAGCTCCAGAGGGTTGGCTCTTCGAGGGAGGAAGAAGACGACAGTGACGGCAGAGGAAGAGAAAAGGAACACCACGTGTCCCTATTTATAAGCCAGGAGGGTAACAGTGCGCGCGAGAATTGAGGAGGCACGGTGATATTGACCGAGCGTGGCGCCTCGATTTTCGGGATGGCTTTTCAAATAAGATCCGTTGCAAACATCACCGAATCTTTCCGGATTATTCGTTATGCCGTCATGGCGGGTTATAACCTTCAGATGACAGAATATGAAGACTCGCCGCCAAGTGAATTGAAGATTGACATGAGCCGACTCAAATCAACCTGGGGCCTAATGTTGGGGATATAACCCCGTGGTAAGACCCGCCCAGGAGGGGCCGGGTCATACCTGGCGGTTCATAGCCGAAGATCTGTAAGATGGGCCGGGTTACGAAGACCGGGCCGCATGGCGGTTTAATCGGTGGGTTAAGGCGGAGGCCCAGAGGCAGAAGATGGTAAGAAGACCCGGGCAGTCAAGCCGCCCGGAGGCGGTTCGCCCAAGACGGCAAGGCGGCTAAGAGACAGAGTAGACTACATAGTATGAGTCGGTTTATGACTCGTGTAACCCAGGGCCTTGACCTCCTATATAAAGGCGAGTCCCTAGGGCGGCTTAGACAAGAAAACCAATTGGTCGATAACTAGGTCAAGCGATTCCGCTCCCTTGTAATCGATACTCCATCTAATACAACTCAAGCAGGACGTAGGCTTATACCTCTTCCAGAGGGGCCGAACCTGGGTAAACCCGTATTCCTCGTCTCGATCAACCCCTTTGAGTCCACCGTCTTAGCGATGGCCTCGAACCCAAGTCTCCGAACATCTGCCGTGACAAACCCACGACTGGGGGTTTTATAGGCCAACCCCCCGGCTTACAATATTCCTAAGGTACTGAAAGGGGGGACCCGGCTGGCAGCCTCTCCAACCGGCCCGGGGGCCCGCCGGCTGAGCCATCTCATCGCCCATAGGACCCGCCGCCTGCGCGGTCCCATCCCCAACTGGGGCCCGCCAGCCGGCTCTTCTATTGGCCCGCGCCCACCTGTCGCGGCACGGGCCGCCCCGCACGGCGTTGTCTTGCGCCTGCCGGCCGAAGTCAGCGGTACGGCCGGCTGCAATGTAGCCACACCGGGGCAGGTGACGGAGTTGACGGCGGCTTGGCGGCACTGTCACCCCGCCGGGTCTCGGTCAGTCTTGGTCAGCGGTACGACCGCCCGGACTGTAGCCACGTGTGCCCGCGCGTCAGCGGTCGCTGTAGCCACGCTGGAGTCCATCGGGGGGGTTGCGTCCTGTCGGTGTACTTGGCCGCAGTGGGAGGGACGTGTACCTGCCCGTCCAGAAGTCAGCGGGAGGGCCGGCCGTGTAGCGGCCGGCCGCAAACCGGCCAAGGACGAGGCGACCGGCTCCTGACCAGCCAGCCGCGGGCCAGCCAGCAGCAGGCCTGCCGGTAGCCCGCCAGCCGGCAGTACGCCAGCCTATCGCGGACCAGCTGGCCTTATGGTTTTTTAAGGAGTTGGATTCCCTAGTCTTTGCCTACCTAGGGGTAATAACCCCGTCAGTAATCCCCGAAGCCGGCGGGGGCCCGCGTCCGCCCGACGAGGGGGAGCCGCCGGCTTCATCCGGCGGTGCCCGCCTATCGCGTGGGATCGATCAGTCACCCGTGCTGGCAACCGCTCCCAACGCCTCGGGTCCTGTCGTGCCGCTTCGGGCCCCGTGCCGGACCGCGGCGCGCCACGCGAAGCATAATGATACTGAGGGCCCCGCACCTGGGGCCCGACGGGACGTCCCCTGGGCCTAGCCCGATAGGCCACAGGCCTAGCCCAGTTGGCCTCGCCCCCAGCGGCCGCGGCCTGCGGTGCCCATGTCCCGCGGATTCCCTGGGGGACTGGGCGCAGTTAATCCCCACGTCCCCCGGGTGTCGCCCCGTATTTATAAGGGGAGGGGGAGGGGCGGAGGCAGTTCGTGCACCCCTCTCCCCATTGTCTTCCTCCTCTCCCAGTCCATCGCTTCGGCTCGCGCTGCTGCTTCGCTCGCCTGTTTCCTTGCGCTCGATCGCCTCGGAGATGGCCGACGGACCCTCCGGTACCTGGGGTGGCTCCGTCATCACCGAGGAAGACATTGCGCACCTCCGCCGTGCCCGCATGCTGCCGTCAGAGGACCGCGTCGCCGCCCGTCCGCCGGGCGGCGAGGTGTTGCCCGAGCCCCAGGAGGGGGAGTTCGTGGTGTTTGCGTGGAACTTCTCACGCGGCTTCGGCCTGCCGGTGAGCCAGTTCTGCCGCCTCTTCATGGACACCTTCGACCTCCAGCCGCACCACCTGGGGCCCAACTCCATCCTTCAACTCTCGAGCTTCGTGACCCTCTGCGAGGGCTACCTCAGACTTCTCCCCTTCGTGGAGTTGTGGAGGAAGCTCTTCTACCTCAAGGCCTTGAGGAACAATGACGAGCCGTACGCCGGCGGGGGCGCCGTGCTATGCATCTAGGGCTCGTTGTTCCCCCGCCTCAGCCTAATCGAGTCCGTCAAGAAATGGAACCGGACGTTCTTCTACGTGAAGAACGTCTACCCGGCACGGGACTACATCCGACTACCGGCCTTCGTCAACGCCCCGTCCTCGGGGATGAACTGGACGGGCGACGGGCCGCCTGGAGATCTGGTCGGGATGCTGGGCCGGCTCCAGACCATGAGGGGCGGAGAGGGGCTGGTTGCGGCCGATCTGGTGGCCGCCTTCATCGATCGCCGGGTGCTGCCGCTGCAGCAGAGGCTGCACCGGATCTGCGACATGTCGGGCCGGCAGGACCCCTGCCGGCTGTCCATCTTTGACCTGTCGACATCCCAGGTGGCGAGGCTGGTGAACGCCATCACCAACTTCAAACTGAACCCGGGGACCTGGAGATTCGGCAAGCTGCCATATAGCCGGCATAACCCGCCGCCCCTGGTACGCTCTGACGTGGTGATTATCTTCCCTTCTCTGCTTCTCCAGTCAACCTCCCCTCGCTCACACGCCACGCTGACCGCAGCATTTTGTTCGACAGAACACGCCAGACGGCCCGCACCCCCAGGTATTCCAAGCGAAACGTGCCGAATCCGACCCGGAGGATTTCGAGCTGGGGGGAGGCATCGAGGAGGAGGTTGACTCCTCGGGAGAGGTTGAGGCGGAGGGGGCGATGGGTGACCCGGGAGCCGGCGGGTCTAGAGCGGTTGGTGAGTTCCCCTCCGGATCCTCGATCAAAGATTGGACTGACGACGACGACGATGATGATGATGTCCGGATCTTGGACACGCCTCCCCCCCACAGCTCGGCGGGAGCCATGCGGACGGAGCGAGGAGCGGCTGGCTCGTGGCCAGACGGCCGAGGCCTCCCGTCAGGGGAAGAGGCCGGCCTCGGGGCAGCCGTCGGCGCCGCAGCCGGGTCGCAAGAGAGTGCGAGAGGCCACCGGGAAGCCGCCGCCCCGGGCCAGGCAGGCCCTCCCCGTCGTCGCTGGGTAAGTACTTTCCTAATTTTTATGTGTTTCTTCGAGTTTTCGAGCCGGCAAGCGCCCGAGGGCTCATCTTTTGTTTACCCTAGGGATGCCATCGAGCTCCTTGACACGGAGTTGACCGCCGACCCGGTGGAGCCGACCAGGCTGCAGGCCCAGGACCACGCGGCCACGGCGCGGGAAGAGAAGAGGAGGCTCGTAGAATTGCGGGCCGCGAAGGCAGGGACGCAGGGCGCGTCCTCGTGTTCGGAGGCCTCGAGCGACGAGAGGCGGAGGCGGCCTGCCGACCCGGTGCGTGCGACGGACTCGGCGGCAGAATCGACGCGGATGTCGAGGCCTCCATCGAGCGAGCCGCGGGAGCCGGATGTGGAGACGGCCATGGCCCCGCCCATGGCAGAGGTGACCGGCCGGCGGGGGCAGTTCCCGAGCCGGCTCCGCAGACGGCCCAGCGGGGGGAGACGGTAGTGACCCCGCCCACCGTCGAGCCGGCTGCGGTAGACGTGCCTGTCGCCCTGGCTATGCCGGAGGCGGCACTGGAGACACCGGCCGGCGGGAGGAGTGAGCCGGCCCAGCTGGCTGTCGAGCCGGTCCGGTAGGTGGTGGAGCCGGCCATGCCGGTTGTGGAGGGGCTTGAGGCTGGCTCTCGAGCCCTGGTGGTTGCCTCCAACCTTCCACCGGCTACTGCCGTGGCGGACGCCGGGCCGAGTGGCGGGGTGAGCCGGTCGAGAAGGACCATGCTCGACGTGATCTGGGACTGGAAAGCGATGGCCCTCGTCCTAGTCGTCCCGGCCCCGCTAGCCAGTAGCCAGGTCCTTGCGCCTGGGGAGCCAGGCCGCATCATGGCGCACTACCGTGAGGGGCTGGCTAGGTCAGCGGAGGCCGCCAAAAGCAATTTTCGGCACGTGGAGGAGGCGGTGGAGGTGAGATTCTTCTGTCTTGTGTTGGACTTTCAGTGGGGGCGCGCAAGCGCACCCACTGGGTGTAGCCCCCGAGATTCGGGCCGGCTGCTCGGCTGCGTAGCAGCCTGGCCGGATCTATCACTCTTTGGTTTGTCTAACTTCTTGTCTCTTGGGGCGGAGTAGGCTGAGAACGCCAAGCGGCAGGCGCTCTTTGACGAGGCAGTCGCCATCCACAACCGCAGCAAGGTCGGCTTCTATCAGGTCCATGAGGTGCTGCGGAAGGCGCAAGGTACGTTAGTTCTAGTGGGGCCGCGCGAGCGCACTCACTGGGTGTAGCCCCCGAGAGTCGGTTCGGCTGCTTGGTAGCTGGCACGAGTCTTCCGCACTCTTAAATAACTTGGGTCGATCCTTTCACAGAGGAGCTGGAGGTCTTGGCCCCGATCCGGCAGAAGAGGGACGAGGTGGCCTCCGAGCGGGACCGGCTGGAGCGGAATCTCCTCAGGAAGTGGCTCGCCTCAGGGGCGAGCTTGAGACGCGCGGGGCCGCCCTTGCCCGGGCGGAGGAGGCGCTGGAGCGGGAGCGGAGCGCGGGCCTTCAATTTGCCCTCGAGATGGATGAGGCTTTCCAGCGTGAGTTTTGTTTTCGAGTCCTCTTCCTCCGCCGGCTACTTTTTGACTTGCTTTTTGCTTGTTTGTTGATTCTTTTCTTTCCCTAGACCGCTTCCCAGAGACCCAGCGTCGCGCCGAGCGGGCTGTGGCGGATCATCGGGAGTGCCTGCGGCAGTTCAGGCAGGAGGTTCAGGAACATGCCGGCTGGGACATGACGGAGCTTGCGCTGGCCATCGACAACCGGATGATCCACGTTCAGCGCTGCATGGACCGGCTCCTTATGGCTGGCAAGGAGGTGATTTCGGCCCTCTGGCCGGGTCGAGGGGCCCCGGTGGGCCGCGTGGCGCTGTGGCTGGAGAACGCGGTGGCCTGGTTCGAGGTCTGGAAGGCGTCGGCGGCCCATTCCGGGGCGTAGATGGCCCTTCGGTTCGTCACGTCGTGGTACCCCGGCGTCGACTTGGGCCGGCTAGCCACGATGTGCGAGGTTCCCGAGGCAGAACGGGTCGCCCACGAAGGCGCCCTCGTCCATCGAGCCAACGAGCTGGCTTCGTATGTCGACCTGGACGAGCTCCTGCCGACGCTTGGCGAGGAGGGCGAGCCGGTTGCCGAGGACTCCTTTGGCAATCCCCAAGGACCCGAAGATGAGGAGGTTGCCGATGAGAGCACCGCTTCTAGCACCGGCAGCGATACCGAATCCACGAAGGCCACGGAGGCGGACCCGAAGGCCGCGGCCTCTCCTGGGCGAACTGTTGAGCCGGCCGGCGATGCACCGGCAGTCTGAGCGGACCCACGCACTTTGTATCTTTTTCTTTTGGTGAAAAACTTCTTTATTTAAGAAGACGCATTTCACCCATTGGGGGTGTATTGTAAAGAATCCTCGGCCTGTGGCCTTTTGTTTATAACTTGCTTGAAGTTCGAATTGTTTGCATGCCGGCTCCTCCTTTACCCTTTTGCCTTTCGACTCATTTTTTACGCAAGGATTCCCTCCGGCTTCCTACCCGCCTGTCAGGCAGCCAGGAGCCGGACTGGGACAGGGACGGGGCATCGTCCTTGGGAAAAACGAGCGGGCCTTAGAGTCGTCCGGCTAGGGTTAGGGCGAGCCGGCAGAGGCTGGTTTCTAGAGGTAACACGATAAGGTTGGACCTGTCCGGCTGCTACTCGTTAGGCGGCGTTCGCGTGATAAGTTCCTTCCTACCCCATGGTTCCGCCAGCCGGGCAGCCGGGGACCGGTCTGTGGCTCGGTAGGGGGGGGGGTAGGAAAGGGTTGCATGCTCACACTACTTGTCTGCCTCGGAGGAGAGCCGGCGAGCCCCCGGGCCAGGGAGCCGAACCCGGGTGCCTTGCTTAAAAAATGACAAGCCTTCGATGGAATCGAAAAGGGGCGTGCCCCAAGTGCCGGCTTGGGGCCCCCATTGCATTCATGAAGTTCCAACAGAAGGGAAGATACATACATACACGGGTTTTCTCTTAGCAGTAGAACGGTCGAAGGAGTGCCGCGTTCCATGGGCGCTCCGTCTCCTTGCTGGAGGCATCTCTTTTGCGCTTTTGCGACTTCTGGAAATCTATCAGGTAGTAGGCGTTGTTGTGCAATGCCTTGCTGACGATGAACTGGCCTTCCCATGGGGAGGACAGCTTGTGCTGGCCGGCGGTCCGCTGGATTCGTGTGAGCACCAGGTCTCCTTCGCGGAAGGAGAGTGGCCGGATCCGCCTGTTGTGGTAGTGCCGGAGATTCTGCTGGTAGATGGCCGTCCGGCTTCTTTGAGTAGGTCGATGCCATCTTCTCTTGCCTCCCTCGCGTCCTTCTCCGTATACAGGGTGACCCAACGCGAGTCGAACTTGATGTCTGTGGGGATGATCGCCTCGAACCCGTATACGAGAAGAAGGGGGTGTAGCCGGTCGACCGGTTGGGCGTGGTCCTGAGGCTCCAGAGGACAGCCGACAGCTCATCGATCCAGCTGCCGGCTGACCGCACAAGGGGTGCCACGAGCCGAGGCTTGAGGCCGGCCAGGATCAGGCCGTTTGGCCGCTCTGCCTGGCCGTTTGACTGTGGGTGGGCCACCGACCCGAGGTCGAGCCAGATGACCTCCTGAGAGCAGAAACGCGCCATCGCGCCTTTGGCGAAATTCATGCCGTTGTTGGTGATGATGCTGTGGGGAACGCCGTAGCGGATCGTGACGTCTTTGATGAACCGGACGGCTGTGGGGCCGTCCAGCTTCTTGATGGGCCTGGCCTCGATCCACTTGGTGAATTTGTCGACATCTACTAGCAGATGCGTCATGCCGCCCTGCGCGGTCTTAAAGGGACCTACCTTGTCCAGTCCCTAGACGACAAAGGGCCACGACAGAGATGGTCTGGAGCGCTGTTATCGGCAGGTGACTCTGCGTGCTGAAGCACTGGCACCCCCCACATTTATCGACCAGCCGCTTGGCCTCCTCCAAGGCCGTTGGCTAGTAGAAGCCGTGGCGGAATGCCTTGGCCACCAGGGTCCTGGAGGCTGCGTGATGCCCGCACTCGCCCTGGTGGATGTCGAGGAGGATTTCTTGCCCCTTTTCCGGCTCGACACAGCGTTGGAACACGCCGGTGGTGCTGCGATGAACCAGCTCGCGGTTGATGATGCTGTAGGCCGGTGCCCGGCACTGGATTTGTCTTGCCACGGCTTCATCAGGGGGGAGCTCGCCGTGTAAGAGGAAAGCCAGAATGGGCCGGGCCCACAAGGGGGCCGAGACGGGAGCCGGCTCGAGCTCGAGTGGAGCACCGGAGGCAGCCGCAGCCCCCGGATCCGGCTGATCAGTCCCCGGGACCGGCTCGCCAGCCCCTTGGACCGCCTCGCCAGTCGCCGGGACCAGGGCGCCAGTTCTCGAGACTGAGGCAGCGGGGGGGCGTCGATCTTCATCATGACGGTCACAGAGACGGAGCCGGACACCGCGGGGGCGTTGGATGTGGGAGCCGACGGGGCCGGCACGGCAGTTGGAGCGGGGGGTGCCGGCAGAGCAGCCAGAGTTGATGGCCCTGGCCGAGTAGCCGGAGTTGATGATGCTGACAGAGCAGCAGGATCCGACGAAGAGCCGGGGGCGCTGGCCGGCACGAAGATAGACTCCGATTCGGGGAAGGGTTTGATCGAAGGCTTGAGTAGCCGTTAGAGGGAGACGCCAGCTAGGATGGCCTGCCGGGTGGGGCCGATCTTTGTCAACGTATCGGCCGCCTCGTTGTCCGCCCGGGGGACGTGGTGGAACTCACAGCACTCGAAGGAGCCGGTGAGCTGCTGGACGAGGAAGTGATAGCTGGCCATGTTAGCATCCCGGGCGTCCCATTCACCAGAGACATGTTGCACCACGAGGTCGGAATCGCGAAAATAGAGGATGCGCCGGATCCCGATTTCCCGGGCGAGCCGGAGGCCGTGGACGAGCGCCTCGTACTCGGCCACGTTGTTGGAGGCGGCGAAGAGGATTTGGAGGGCATACTTGAGCTGGTCCCCTTTCGGGGACGACAAGACGATGCCGTCTCCCAGGCCGGTTCGCATCTTTGAGCCGTCGAAGTGCATGCGACAGTGCGTGGAGTCTAGGGAAGGCGGCACGAACTGGGTCTCGGCCCAGTCAATGAGGAAGTCGGCCATCGTACGCGACTTGATGGCGGTGCGCGGTTCGTACCGAATCTCATGGTCGGCGACGGCGATGGCCCACTTGGCGATCCGGCCGGTGGCGTCTCGGCCGCTCATGATCTCGCCGAGCGGCGCCGTGCTCACCACGGTGATGGTGTGCTCCTGGAAGTACTGCTTGACCTTCTTTGCGGTGAAGTATATGCCGTAGCACATCTTCTGGTAGTGGGGGTAGTTCTGCATGGAGGTGGAGAGGACCTCGCTAAGGTAGTAGACGGGGCGCTGGACCGGCAGTGCTTTGCCTTCCTCTGGTCGCTTCACCACCAGCACGACGCTGATCACGCGGGTGGTCGCCGCGATGTACGTGAGCATCGGTTCCTTTTCAGCCGGCGCCGCCAGAACGGGGGCGTTGGAGAGCGCGCGCTTAAGGTCGCAAAACGCCTCATTCGCCAGGTTGGTCCACTCGAACTTAGGTGTCTTCCTCATGAGCTGGTAGAGGGGCAGCGCCTTCTCGCCCAGCTGGCTGACGAACCGGCTGAGCGAGGCGAGGCAGCCGGCAAACTTCTGGACGTCGCGGAGCTTGGCCGGCTTGTGCATGCGCTCGATGGCTCTGATCTTCTCCAGGTTAGCCTCTATGCTGCGAGCGGACACGAAGAAACCCAAGAGCTGGCCGGCTGGCACGCCGAAAATGCACTTCTCCGGGTTGAGCTTGATCTTGTACTCGCGCAGGTTGGCGAAGGTCTGTCAGAGATCGTCGAGGAGGCTGAAATGCTTCTTGGTCTTGACAACGATGTCGTCCACGTAGACGTGGACGTTCCTGCCGATCTGAGGCAGGAGGCACTTCTTCATGCAGCACTGGAAGGTAGCGCCTACGTTCTTCAGGCCGAATGACATGGTGATGTAGGAGTAGGCCCCGAAAGGGGTGATGAATGAGGTCCTCAGCCGGTCGGCTGGATCCAGCTTGATCTGGTGGTAGCCGGAATAAGCGTCCAAGAAGGACAACATGTCGCAGCCGGCCGTGGAGTCGATGACTTGATCCATCCGCGACAGGGCGAAAGGGTCCTTGGGACAGGCCTTGCTCAGGCTGGTGTAGTCGATACACATGCGCCAGGTTTTGTTTTTCTTCAGCACCAGGACTGGGTTGGCCAGCCAGTCCGGGTGGAACACTGCCATGATGAAGCCGGCTACGAGCAGCTGGACGATCTCTTCTCCTATAGTGTGCCGCTTCTCCTCGGAGAAACGGCGTAGGGGTTGCTTGACCGGCTTCGCATCCGGCCGCACATGAAGTTTGTGCTCGGCGAACTTCCTTGGAACACCCGGCATGTCTTTTGGAGACCATGCAAAGATGTTCCGATTCTCACAGAGGAAGTCGACGAGCTCGCCTTCCTATTTGCTGTCGAGCTGGGCACCGATGGTGACGCACTTCTTGGGGTTGGCCGGGTCGAGCGGCACATGCCTGGTGTCCTTGGACGGCTAGAACAACGCCTCGCTGGCCGACTGGGACAGAGGAGCCGGCACGGCCGGCTGACCAGAGGTGTGAGCCACGAGCCGGTCGAGCTGTCGTTTCTCCTCCGCTATCTCCAGGGCCTCGGCCAGCCGGCTGCCGTCGTGCGCGCACTCGATCGACATCTTGTAGTCGCCGGCGATGGTGATGATGCCCTTGGGACCCGGCATCTTGAGCTTGAGGTAGGCATAATGGGGGACCGCCATGAACTTGACAAGGGCCGGCCTGCCCAGCAGCGCATGGTAGGGACTGTCGAAGTCCACCACCTCGAACCATATTGGTTCGCGGCAGAAGTGGCTCTTGCCGCCTAAGAGAACATCGAGCTCAATCTTGCTGATGGGGATGCAGGATTTTCCCGGCACGATGCCATGGAAAACTGTCTGGCTCATTCGCAGGTCTTTCTCCCGGAGCCCCAGTTTGAGCATCGTGTCGCGATAGAGGATGTTGATGCTGCTACCCCCGTCGATCAACACCCGCGAGAAATGGCAGGAGCGCATCTCGGAGACGATGGTGGGGTCGAGGATGAGGGCGTAGCTTCCAGGGTTTGGCATTATGGCCGGGTGGTCTGCCCGGCTCCAGGTAACCGGCTTCTCGGACCAGTGCATGAACTGGGGGACTGAGGGGACGGTGGCGTTCACCTTGTGCCAGCGCTGGCGCACACTGTGCTTGTCGGTTCCCTCGCTGGTGAAAACGATGTAGGAACCATCCTGGTTGGGGAACTGGTCGTGAAGGCGGCCTTCGTTGGCGGCCGGAGCCGGCGCAGGGGGCAGGGCCGGAGCCGGAGCCGGCGCACGGGGAACCAGAGGCAGGGGAGCCGGGAGACCCTCGCCTCGGGCCAGCCGCTGGGAAAAGCTGCACTGCCGGAGCATGTGCATGGCTGGCTTGGCCCCGGAGTTGTGCTTGCAGGGTAGGTCGAGCATTTGCTCGAAGGTAAGCTTGGGCTGCCAGGCGGCCTTGCCAGTGCGCTGATGCTGGCTGAGGGCCTGGGCAGCCGGTTGCTCCTCTTCGATGGTGGCGACCTGCCGGCTCTCGTAGCGGAGATCCAGCTGGTCGAACTTGCGCTTGTTGTTCTGCTGCTGCAGGTTATTGGTGGCCGCCCGCGGCGCGGTGGGCAGCGGGGCCGGCTTGGCTGGCATGGCGACCTTCATCCGCATCGCGTAGTCGGCCGTGGCATACTTGTCCGCCTTGGCCATCAGATCTGCGAGGGTAGCCGGCTCCGAGCACAATAGCTTGTGCTTGAGGTGGGTGCCATCGCGGCAGCCTTCGATGAAGTACTGGATGGCCTGCACCTCGTGCACCCCTTCACAGGAGTTGCGAAGCTCGGTCCAACGCGTGAGGTAGTCGCAGAGGGGTTCCTCCGGCCCCTAGACGCACATGGCCAGCTTGCAGGGACGGCCGGGCTGCTTGTAGGTGCCGGTGAAGTTGCGGACGAACGCTTCCTCGAAGTCCGTCCAGGTGTTGATGCTGCCGGCCGATAGGCTGTTAAGCCAGGTCTGGGCCGAGCTGATCAACATTAGGGGGGGCGTAGCATACGGCTACGCGCTTGTTCCCCCTGGCGATGCCGACTGCGGTGGTGTAGTCGATCAGCCAGTCCTCCGCCTTGGCGGTGCCGTTGTACTTCGGGGTGTCGCGAGGGAGAGTGAAGCCGGCCGGGAACGGCACGTTGCGGATCCGGGGGCCGAAACACGCCGGGCCAATCGAGCCCTCCTCCTCGAGGAGGGCCGACTGTGCTAGCCGGTCGATGCGGGTCCGGGCATCATTTTCGCTCCGCGGAATGCGCGGGCCTAGCCGAGAGGCTAGCTCGGGGCGGACGGCCGGTGTCGGTGAGCGCGCGCGTTCCCATCGTGGGGGCGGGGTATGGTCACGGCTGCGCCGGCAGCCGCCAGCTGGAGCGTCGTTGAGCCGACTGTTGATGGCCGGCTGCTTGTCTCGCAGCGGGGGGCGTCCATTGTAAGACCCAGCGCCCCGTCGGCCGGAGCCGCGGGGGGAAGAGGCTTGCTGGATCGGCCAGCGCTGGCCAGCAGTTTGCAGGGCATCCCCTTCGGGGATGGGAATTTCGGAGCCGGCGTTGGCCCCATCGAGCCGGGCCTGCTGGGCGTTGGCGGTGGCGATGAGGTCTTGGATGTGCCGGTCCTGCTACACTCGCTCCTCGCCCACCAGGTCGGCGAGGTCGGCGTAGGCCACGTGGGCGGCCCTTAGGTTGGCAGCCGGCGTGCCGTAGGTGGGGAGCCTGCCGCCGAGGATTTCCGCGACCACACGGCCGCGGTGGCGGACATCACCGCGCCTGCTGGGCTCGTTGCCGGCGGGGGTGAGGCCGTAGGCGGAGTTATACTCGCGCTGCGCGGACTCCATCCGGCGCTTGGTGGTGGCGAGCGTGGTCGCCTCGTCGAACAGCAGCCGGCGAGCAGCTTCCACCTCAGCCGTAGCTGGGTTCGTGGTAGGTGCGATGGGGGTGCTGGGGCCCCGAAGCACGGTGCCGAGGGGGTCAAAGGGGCTAGCGCGGGCGGCCGCAGCGGCCGCCTCCGCCCTGACGCGGCCGGAGGTCGTGGAGGACCCGGTGGCCATTACCCCCACGCGAACGCGGGAGTCATTGGCCTCTCCCGGGGAAAGTGTGCCTACGAACAAGGGCGGGTCGAGACAGTCAAGTACCTGGCTAGGGTACTCGTCGGCAGCTGGCTCGTCGGCGAGGCTAAGCCTGCCGACGCGCTCGGTGAGGACGGCGATGTCGACCAAAGCGTCGCCGCCGAGGCACTCGTCGGAGTGGCCGGTAGCATCGCCCGCAGGGCCAGCGGGGACAGAATCCTGCCATGCGAGAGCAAGCCCCACGAGCGCGTGGTTCCGCCCGGACGCGGGGCGGCCAGGGGAAATGGTGAAGGGTCCCGCCCGGAGCGCGACTCCGGACGGCGCCGTGGACGGCCCCATGGTGGGTGCCAACTGTCGTCGTTTTGTCATAGCAGATGCCATGGGGTGGCTTATCGAGAGTGGCTCGGGCCGAAGGACGCCGGCGGCTCCGGGAGCGGGATTAGGCTCAAGCGGTAAGGGACACACGATGTACCCAGGTTCGGGGCCCTCCGTGGGAGGTAACACCCGTAGTCCTGCTGGTCTAGTTAGATGGTGGGTGATGTTACAATGGTGCTCCTTGAGCTGGGGTCTAGAGAAGGAAGAAGGAGCAGCCGGCCCCTCTTCCCTTTCTACGTGAGAGTAAGAGTGTGAGTTGGGAGAATCCCCTAGTGCTCTCCTTGTCACGCCCAATATGCGATCCTATCCTTATTTTGGCACGAGGGCTTCGACAGGGATAAAAGCGCATCTCGTCGTTTCGCAAGAATGGATATCATTACAAGTACATGTAAAGAAGAGATGAGTATATGGAATTGGCTTACACTTGCCACAAGCTACATCAATATCACATCAATACAATAACATATACAATCATAATACAAAAGAGGAGGGTCTGACTACGGACGAAAACAAACGAGAAAATGACATCCATCCTTGCTATCCCAGGCTGCCGCCTGGAACCCATCCTAGATCGATGAAGAAGAAGAAGAAGAAGAAGAAGAACTCCAAATCAAACAAGCATCGCTCTCACGTCAATTCATGGCATTACCTGTACCTGCAACTGTTGTTGTAGTAATCTGTGAGCCACAGGGACTCAGCAATCACATTTCCAAGGGTATCAAGACTATTAAAGCTCAATGGGTGAGGTATGGTTAAGTGGTGAGGCTGCAGCAAGCACTAAGCATTGATTTGAGTGGCTAACTTACGAGTACAAGAATAAAGGGGGGTGATCATCGCATAAATGGACGTGAACTAGTAATGATCTCTAAGAGATCCTGAACACCTACTTACGATCAAACATAACCCCACCGTGTCCTCTCTCGGATCAGAAATTCACGAGAAGAGACAGTCATGCTTACGCACATGGTTGGTGTATTTTATTTGAGTTTACTTCAAGTTTGCTATGACCAGGTGTTAAACAAAGTTTCCAAGTTGCCACGTAAACGCGGGCATGGCTTTCCGAAAGATTTGACCCTGCAGGGGTGCTCCAACTCATCCATCACAAACTAACCACACGCCGCGTTGGAATACCTCAACCTGGAATTACCCGTAGTATTTGCGGAATCCCGATGGAAAATCTCAACTTCGAGATAGCCCGAAGTGTCATCGAAATCCCGCGCACAAGACGTTCGAGAAAGGTAATACAAATCCAGCAAGGCCGCCCGACGTGCCGACAATCCCGATAGGAGCCGCGTATCTCGTTCTCAGGGCACAACCGGATGGGTCACACTACGAGTCAAACCAAACCTCGAGTTTCCACGTGGTGACCCCGATGTCTGCACGTTTGGGACCAACACCACCAGCACTGCCCCCTGTTTTATGTTGATTAATCCGCGGGTAGCGCTAACTCCCTATGCATTACTATCGGTGTTCAGTATTATTATGTTGAGCAAATGTAGTACCAATGTTGGGCCTTGCCAGACAAGTTTTATCCTAAAACGAAAATCAAGGGGGTCCCCATAACAACCCCGAGCATGTTAGGAGAGCTCAATATGGAACATAACACCGGTTCACAAGTAACTAGGGTGGCAAGAGAGGAACAAAACACCAAGCAAAAGGCCAAGCCTTCCACCCTTTACCAAGTATATATGTGCATTAAATTAAATAGCAATAAAATTGTGATAGCTGGAAAAAATTGCACCTGCAACTAGTAATGCTATAGAAAGGGCAAAGCAAGTGGTAACATTGCCAAACAAAGGCTTGCTGGGATGTGGAGGGGTTAGAGGCTTTTCATGGCAATTTGGAAGGCTTGACATACAGCTGGTAGGTAACGAGACAAGCGATAGAAACGAGACATCTAGCATGGCAATGATAGTAATGGTATCCAGGGAAATGATCATCTTGCCTGAGATCCCGCTTGGAAGAAGAACGAATCCGTGAAGCAGGCGATCCGTGAAGTAGACGAACGGGACGTAGTCGAACGAATCCTCACACTCCGAACGCTTTCGGAACTCTGTCGAGAAGAAGCAATCCGGAAACAACAATCAACACATGACAACACCACAACATATGCATGACATGATGCGCAAACAGCTATGATGCATGTCCATACGATTATGCAAGGCAAGACGAAGCACACAACAAATACTACACATTAAGTGAAGCTCAATATGCAACGAGTTGCATATTGACGAAACTTCACATTCGAATATTTAGTTCACTCTCGTTTACTTACACATCAAGTTTAAATGTTGTAAATGTTGTGAACATGGAAAGAGGTGAAGCATAAGTAAACTACACATCTAGGCTAGTTTAAATGAGGCCGGAAACAACATATAGTATTTCCGAAATGACCCCATATGTTAATTTCGAAATTGGTCCAGATCTGATCTAATCATGTTTATATTTATTAAACAGGAAAATAAAGTATACATTGCAATTCTACACGTCATTCTAGTCGATTTACATATATAGAACGTTTGAAACGGAGCTATGGTCTAAAAGATATGATCAACACAAGATGCATATGTCATGAATGCAAAATGCATGCAAACAACCACCACAAACATGTTAAATCATGTATGCAACAAGATATTATGAAACTACATGAAACTCTAGTCAAGTTACATATGCAACATGTTCAAAACGGAGCTACGATTCAACCACAATCACCAATACAAGTTTTAGTTCAAATCTGCCCAAAACAGCAACATGGCATATTACACACATGAAAACAACAAGCTACAAGATACTAATATGCACAAACTAAGCATGGGGCAGTAGCATATAACACACACTTCATTTCATCTTCACATAACATACTCAAAAGAGTCATGGATCACATGGTAGGAAGCTCACAACATGGCAACAAAATATAGCAGATTAGGACTTAGTGAAAATAACAGGTTTTTAGCATAGCAGATTTTCACGAAGGCATATTGGCAGCAATAAAACTATATGCTACAGGGCATATCATGGCATGAAAATTAATAGCATGGTAGTAGACATGATGCACTACAATTCATACCATGGTGGCAAGATCTAAATATGCATGGAACCTTAGCTAGCATCATCAAAACATGGCATTATGAAGAAAACAGATTCTCAGACTTAGTGAAAATTAGAGTAGACATGTGCAGAAGTTTTTAACAGATTGACATGTTGGGCAATGAATATAACTATGATCCAAATCCTATACATGGCATCAAATGGCACAACCTGGTAGACAACAACATGCTTAACAAAACACTCCTTGGTGGCAACAACAAAAGAGTCCTAGATTACTAGCAAATCACATGGCAACATGGCAATAAAATAACAGTTTTCAGACTTAGAAATATTTTGTACCCTCAAAACAGCACTATTTTATAGCACGTTGGCAACAAGAAAAATAACACCTAACATGGATTTCTATCACAACCAAAAAGACCAGGGCCTAGCACATACGTCCAAGGGCATATCTTATGCTCAAAATTATTTCATATTATGCATGGATTAATTCATACGAAATAAACAAAAGGGCATCATAGCAAAATGACATGCACACAAAATTGCTCCAATGACAAAACTAATTGCACAGATAAATTCTATGGATTTTTCTACCCCAAAATCATATATAATATGTATAGGTTCATGTAGGAAAATATGTCACAATTAATTAGGCAAGTTTATGGCATAAACCTATTAGCATAGTTATGTATGCAAAAAACATGCAACCAACACATCAAATATTTTAGCATGCATGAGAAAGGCCTATAAAATGCTACACATTTTACATGCAAGGTTTGATTAATTCGGATCCACGGTTAAATATTAATGCGCAATGCAATTCATGACATTTATGCAATTAACAGAAAATGGCATGTTAAACATTTTAAACATTTATGAAAGTGGGATATTGTTACTCTACGCAAAATTCTAGTCATTTTTCATATATAAAGTTTTTACATGCGATGCACGATTCTTTATGTATGAGCAATGCAATTCATGCACTTTTCTGTAATTATAAAATCAATGGATATAGATAAATTCGCAGAAAACTAAAAACAAAACTGGGCCGGATCTGGACAGCCCAACAGTGCACATGGGCGCAACATAGCAACGGACGCATGGGGCATAGGATAGGGGCGGCTCACCATAGGGCCTCATGGGCCGGTCGGTGGAACTGGCTCCGCGGTTGGGCCTCGCGTGCGAGGGGGCGGCCCACGCGAGGCTAGCGCTGGTCAACGAGGTGGCCGCCCCCGTGCTCGAGGACGAGGCGAGGCCCGAAGGCGGCACGACGAGAGGGCGATGCAACGCAGCGAGGCAAGGCCGCGGCGAGGCGGGAGCAACCGGATCCGGGGCTGGTGCGCTCATTCCCGGCGGTGGCGGCGACCGGCGAGGCGAGGACGGCCGGCGGCGGAGCTCGCAGATCTGGCCATGGCGGCTTCCTACGGGAACTCAGCGACGGCATTGCCGGCATGGGGGAGGCGGTCGGAGCGGGGCCCAGTGGCGGCTTGCGGGAGCGGGGTGCTCCGGCGCAGGCGCAGGGCGGTCCTCCGGCGAGCTACGCGAGGATGGCGGCGGAGTGGGAGCTCGGGAGGAGCTTCTCGGGCAGAGGCGGCGGCATGTGGTTCGGGCCGCGGCCGCGGGATTTGGGCCCGGACGGGCCTGCCATGGGCTCGGACGGGCCTGCGGTGGCGTTAGCTGGCTGGGGACGCGTGGCGCTCCCTGGTTGGCTGCGGAGGCGGTTGCGGCGGCGCCAAGTGGCGGTGGTGGACGGGTCCACTACTAGGGAAAACCTTATACACAGAATCTTAGCAGCAGCGCGGGATAGGATGAGGCGCTACTGCTAATTAGGAGCAGCGCGGTCTTCAGACACGCGCTACTGCTACCAGCTTAGCATTAGCGCGTCTCAGTAGAACCGCGCTGCTACTAAAATTGACCGACCGTTCACGCCACTCTAGGTTTAGCAGTAGCGCGTCCACGATAACCGCGCTACTGCTAATGTGATAGTAGCAGCGCGCTTTTTTTTCATGTCGCTACTGCTAATTCTGAAAATGGCCACATGGCGGGCCCCGCTTAGCAGTAGCGCGTGTGACAGAGGAGCGCTACTGCTATCTTATTAGCAGCAGCGCGTTTTTCTACCAGCGCTACTGCTAAGCCGCAGCCATACCACCTTTTTCCTCCCCCCTCCCCTCCTCTCTTCCTTACTTTCCCCTAGCTCCCACCTCCTCTCTCCCTCACTTTGCTTCTTCCTCACTACTTCTCCCCCCATTACTCTCCTTCTTCTACATATCTTTCTCTCTCTTTATTACTCCTAGCTAACTACACCAACCTCCATTAATGCATCTCCTTTCTCTTTTTCCTTCCCCCTCCACTAGTTGAACTTGTCTCCTCCCATACTAGCTATCTAGGTAGATCTAGCTAGAATTTAGTGAAGTGACCTATGTACCTCCCTAACTAGATCTATAGCCTTATCAAGAAGAGCTTTGTCCACTTTTGATCATTCCATAGGTGTGTGTGGCGACACCTATAGACATCATCATCACCGTGCTCGATCTCAAGATAGGTGATTAAAAATTTATGCTTTTGCAAGAATGGAAATATGTGTATGTGTGCAATATGACATAATCGGGCGATATGATGGAAATTGTGTGTGTGGCATGAGTTGCCGCCGAATTGTGCTTGTGAGTTGCCTATGTTTTGCCGAAATGTCGATTTATTTCCGTTTCGGGGAATTCCGGGCAAACTCTATATGTCCTATTTTTAGGGAAGGTCATGCCGAATTTTTGTATGACTTTGATGCATGCATGCATTTTTATAATCAATTTGTTTATTATTACCATGCAGGCGTTCATGATGGTCAGTGGAACGGTGGTGCACAGGTGGTTGCGGTCGGCGGTGCAGGACATGAAAGAAAATAACCTGACAGAGGTTTTATGTCTGTGTCGAAGATGCAAAGGACGAGCTTGGCTCGACCCCTATGACGATGGTCGTGTGATGGCGCACCTGCTCATGACTGGTTTCATGGATGGCTATACTTGGTGGATAATTGAAGATGAGGATGATGATGTTGAGGACGCCGACGGGGCAGGCAATGACGACACGGGGCAAGACGAAGAGATGATCGATAATGGCGGCGGAGAAGGGGCCGGACATGGCGGCGGGGAAGAGGCCGGACATGGCGGCGGAGAAGGGGCTGGACATGGCGGCGGAGAAGGGGCCGGACATGGCGGTGGAGAAAACGTGGACTCCACGCAGCAGAATTCGTCGGTTCTAAGTTCAATCGTGCGGGACCCTCATGTTCAAGCACTGCTTCACAAGGAGACGGGTACTGAGAGAGCTGCTTCTAGAGAGGAGGCCAAGCTGCAGCAACTGGTGGTAGACTCGAACACTCCATTGTATCATGGTTGCAATCCCGAGGTGACCCGCTTGAGTTTCACGCTCGAACTCCTGAAGACGAAGGCTAAAAACAAATGGACCGACAATAGCCTCGATGAGCTTCTCAGGTACCTAAAGGATGTTCTTCCCGCGGGGAATCTATGTCCTACTAGTGTGGATGAGGCCAAGAAGATCATGTGCCCTCTTGATCTGCCGCACGTTAGATACCATGCATGCATCAACGATTGCATAATTTATTGAAAGGAGCACGCGGAAAAAACAAGCTGTCCGGTGTGCAATGCTTCTCGATACAAGAAGGCCAGGAAGAAATGTCCCCAGAAAGTTGTATGGTACTTACCGATCACTCCCCGTATCCAGCGGTATTTCGTAGATCCCAAGGAAGCAAAGATCAGGCGCTGGCACGCGGAGAGGAAGAAGCCCGACGATGGAGATGATCCGAAGCTGAGACACGTCGTGGATGGAAGCCAGTGGAGAGCGTTCAACGGCGAATATCGGTATTTCACATGTGATGCAAGGAACATCATGCTCGGCGCGTGTACCGATGGCATGAATCCGTTTGGCAACCAGAACACCAACCATAGCACATGGCCCGTGTTTGTATGGATGTACAACCTCCCCCCTGGTTGTGCATGAAGTCGAAGTACATACACATGAGCATGCTGATTCAAGGGCCGAAACAACTGGGAAATAATATTAATCTGTATCTGGGGCTACTTCAAGAGGAGTTAGACATGTTATGGAAAACACCGGCCAAGACATGGGATGCCAGCAAAGGCGAGTATTTCTATATGAGAGCCGCGTTGATCACGACGGTGCACGCCTATCTCGGTTAAGGATATGTCGCAGGACAGGTGTGTGACACCCTGAATTTTTCAACTTTTTCTTTTCAAAACTATTTGGACTCTATTTGCAATTTAGTGGATTTTCAAAATATTATTAACGGAGTTGACCTATGCTTTGCAAAAAAATTCTTCAAACAACTCCAAACCTTTGTTCACTTGATAAATCTTTCCATGACTCTCTTGGATGAATTTTTAATATTTTATCTTTTCCTTAAAAGCATTTTTCTAATTTTGGAATTAAGATCATCATTATGGGTTGTGAAGCAACCTATAGTTTGGTTGATCAAATGATTCCCAAAAATTTTCCTAATATTTTCATCACATTTGTATTTCAGATTCTCCAAAAATATTTTGCTACTCAATGGAAAATTTTGGCCAGAATAATTATTTTATCTCTGACCAGAATCTGTCCATTGTGAAGCAACTCTCTTTTTCTTGTCTCAGAAAATTCTAAGAAAATTCCCCAAGCTTTCTGGCATCTGGCATAGCCCCAATATGCAAAAATATCATTTGGTCCAATGTAAATTTTGAGCAGCAGAACTCTGTTTACTTTCTTTAAATCTAAGACCTTTGTGAAGGAAGTGCTAGTTGGGAATGTTGTATGACTTTGAAATTTTTATGACATCTCCCAGGCACTATATGACTCATCTTCACCAAGTTTCAGCATCTGCAGAGCAACTAGCTGAGTGCCACAAGCCCATTTACATTCTGGATCCAAATGGTGGTTCTCAAAGGAGCTATGTCCATTTCTTTTTCTTTGTTTCTCATATTTGGCCAGTTTGGAGTCCTTCCATCATGGATCACTCCAGACACTCTCTTTGGTTCTATCCTTTTCTCTCCAGACTTCCAGATCCCTCTCCATTTCTCTGTCAGAACCTGTTGCTGATTCTACCTCTCAATCCTGCCCGAGCCAAGCCAATCTAAGGGCACAGTTGAAGTGAGGGATCGACGGTCGATGAGTTGGACAAAGTTTGCCAGGCACGCGTGGCCTCGTGGTGGCCAGCACCGTGGTGAGCACGGCTGTGGCATGCCTGTCGCCGCGCTCTGTGCCCCGCCCGTGCCTGAACCGTCGCGTCCGTCTTCCCCTCGCCTCAGCTCCGTGTTCGAGCGTGCCGACTACCTCCTTGGGTTACACACAGCCCCTCCAGAACCCTCGCGCTCGTCGGAGAGATAGCCGGCGGCCGCCACGCCATCGCCGCACTGTGACGCCCGTGCGGTCACAGCGAGCTGCGCCGTCGTCTTCCTCCCCGAGCCGTCCTCTCCCGCATTTATTGCTCTGCCCACTCTAGTCCTCTCGCCCGCAAGTAGCCAGCCAGCAGGGCGTACGTCGCCGGCGCCGTGGCCCGCATCGAGCCGCTTTGGGAGAGCTCGCCGTCCGCCTCCTCCTGGCTATAAATAGCCCGCCCAGCCCCTCCTCGTGGCTCCATCCCACTCCTTCTTCCCCAAATCGTCAGCCAGTAGTGAGAACCCAAGGCAGAGAGGCCTCTGGCCTCGAGCTCAGCCGGAGCTCCGCCGCCAAGCTCTCCCCGTCGCCTGCCCTCTCCTCCTCTCCTCTGCCCCGTCCAAGCTTGGCAGGGTGACCAGTAGGGTCCTGTGGTGCTTCCCAAGCCCTTGCCCAGGCGGATTGCTGCCGGAGTACTCGGGTCCGCCGACCACCGTAGCTGCAGCCCGCCGGAGACGAAGGGGGCGACGCCGTCTGTCCACCTCCGGCCGAGCTACGGGTACAGGGCGAATCGCCGCTCCGAGCCCGATCCATCCCCGCCCTCTCCGAGCCCTTTCGCCGTCAGGATCGCCGGCGACCATCGCCGGTGAGCCGCCTCCCCTCTCTGCTCTCTCCCCCTCTCTGTTTTAAATCGACGGGCCCCACCCGTCAGTGAGCCACGCCAGCGCCGAAGCGTTTTCTAGTGGAGGCGCCCGGGCGTTTTACGTCTTCGACGTGGCCCTCTCTGGTTTTTCTGATTTTTGGTTTATTTAACAGATTTGACCAGCACTTTGACTGCTAATATCTTTTTTTAGAAAATTCCTACGGACTAGATTCTTTTTGCATTATGTTTCTAATAAAACCCTTTATTTTCTGACCAAGTTTGACTTTTTTCCAATATTTACAGAATATTTGGTTGATAAAAATAACATTATGTGACATTTGCAATTATATTTGAAATTATTTCAGAGGGAGAATTTGGTGCTTTTGAAGATCAAGAGTGCCCAAACCACCCAACAGAGCAAGGCAAGCCATGATACCCATCTTGTGCATGCATTTCAATAGCATTGCATTTTCATATGCAATAGGTTGGTTTATTTAGTACATTTAATTCAAAATATTAATTAATACTCAAGAATTACATTGAACCAATTTAGTTAACAGTAAACTTAGTGGTTGATCTTGAGTCACCTGTCCGGGCATACCCGTGCAACCACACTTGCCGGTATGGGACGGCCCTGACCGGGTCTGACTGCGTGATCTTTCACCGGTACCTCCAAAGAGGGAGGGTTATGCACGGCGTGCTACCCTGATTAGGTAAGCGGTGATAACCCTGTGAGCCCAGTTGAGTTTGTGCCGGCGTCCCCGTTTGGGACAGTAGAACCCCGTTTGGGTCTACAGAGTTTGACCCCGTTTGGGTCGTGGCCACGACGGTGGCAGGTGTCATGAGGACACAGGGGCCACCCAAGGCTGACCTCCGGGGGAGGAAAAGTGTTGGTGGTACGATGAAAGAGTCACGGGTCAGGCAGGTTTTGTTGAAGTAACGCTGGTCCACCCGAATGGGATTACGAGGCCAGGTGCTTCATGGTGTGGGTAAAGTGTACAACCTCTGCAGAGTGTCAAATCTATTCGAATAGCCGAGGCCACGGTAATGGACAGCCCGTCCAGACCTCAGTAGATGGTCAACCAGGTTAATGATATTAATGATGGAAGAACTCGTCCTATGATCAGGAGTACTCGGTGAGTATTCCGAGGGTTGTGGGACAACCCGAGAAGAGTAAGTTGATGCTCAGTACAGTAAGTGCATTGCTTGATTGTTATTGTCTGCCATGCTATTGTTTGCTGCATTGATTGGTTGTCGTGAGCTTGCGAGTACATTCCAAGTACTCACCTGGCGTATCATGCCAGATGCAGGAGAATCCGAGGACGGAGGTCCTGAAGGTGCTGGCTATGCTAACTAAGATGTATCCACAGCAGTGTCCCTGTGGATGGAGTTGCGCTATGTTCCGCTACGCAGTAGAAGTACTTAGTATTCCGAGGCCTTGTGTGTGACATAAATAATGTTGATATTGTCATAGCACCGAGGGTGCCTTTGGCCTCGTCACCTCTGTAAGATATGAGTTTGTACCCGTATCCTATCAATAAAGTCTGTTCAGTTCTGTTCCAAGTTGTTGAGTGTTTCCAGAGGACATGATCATTGGGCTGGAAATACTGGTAATCCGGTTCTCTGAGCCGGGGTGCCACAACGCTTGGTATCAGAGCCAGGTTGACTGTAGGATACCTTAGTTAGCCAGCGCTAGCACCGCGACTAGTATAGGATCCTGAGTTGCATTTGATTGTTGCATTTGATTGTTGCATTTGATTGCTGCATGGCATGCATAATAATTTTGCTAACGGTGGTCTTGTGAGTGTAGATGGCACCGGTTCCATTCCATTACCCGTATGAGCCTGCACCATCCACCTTTCCAGGACTGCTCCGGAATGTCTGGCTGCGACTGTATCCTCATGGTGAAGACCCAGTGTACCAGGTGTTCCGGGAGCAGCTTGCCGAGTCGGTGTATGAGTACCATGTAGAGGCTTTCATGATCGCGAGCTCGGATCTGGGTTGCTACTCTCGTTCTACCAAGGGCGGGACAGCTTCTACTCCGGAGTTGGCGATTGAGTTTGCCGCAATGGAGGCTCTCACTGACTTACGCTTCCACGAGGTTGAGATGCAGACTCATCCAGGTTACCTCTATTATCCCACCGTGTCGCCTACGACAGGGCGAGTCATTTTCACTCCTGTTGACCCGGCATGTGACCGTGCGACGGCTGTGCTGTCTCGTTATCTAAACGCCAGCTATCGTACGATCATATCCCTGGCTGAGGAGTTGTCTCGTGTTTTAGCGGCACTTGCAGCCGTGACTCTAGTGCCATCTCCACCTCAGGCTACCCATCCACCCATGCATCCATCCCCAGTTCCACCTCCACCCAGGTTTGAGGCTTTTCCCACCTCCACTGTGCCACCAGGCTTTCCGTCTCGTAGCCGTCGTGAGACCCCTGCTGAGTGGGCCTCACTTCTTGCCACTCCAGCAGCAACGATGCTGAGGCGTCGTGCTCCTTCTACTCCAGAGGGAGAGCCGTCCCAGCAGCGTCGTCGTGTTTCCTTTGATCCGGAGGATGAGATTCATATCATCAGTTCCGACTCGGACTCAGGATCAGATGACGAGGAGTCGGTGGTTTGGCAGTGTTCGTGCCACCAGCGCCACTAGAATGGAGGCTAGAGTTGTTGAGCATGCATCCTTTGCATATGTCAACCGCCGTATGAGCAGTTTAGCCATGATATTTCCTCTACTAGCTTGCCATGTATGATGTTGGGTTATCTTGTATAATTATGTGGTTTGGTTTCTTCGTTTTTTTTCGCATAATCCCTTTTGGTGCCATATAACCATGCTTTCCTTTTGGATGTTGCTCATCGATTCGGTATTTTGCAATGTGGAACAAATTTAGGATAAAGAGAAGTTGTAGCCATGGCGGCGATGGAACCCCTGTCCGTCGATCCGCCAAACAAGCAGGTCAAGCACCAGAAGATTTACACCCTCCACCACCTCAAGCACCTACTACTGATCAGATTATGAGAATGTTTGAGGAAAAGAGAAACCAGGACCTTATGGAGTTCTTGAAGAGTATGCAGACAATGGTAGGTCAGAACCACAATGGATCCCATTCCAGACTGTCTGATTTCCAGCGCACAAAGCCACCCAACTTTGGTCAAGCCGTGGATCCGATAGAAGCAGATGACTGGTTAAGGACCATAGAAAAGAAGTTGGAAATAGCTCGTTGTGAGGATCCAGATAAGGTTCCATTTGCCACTCATTACCTGGAAGGGCCAGCAGCCATATGGTGGGATAATACCAAAGCAACATGGTCTTTTGAAGAAGAAATTACTTGGGAGAAGTTTAAGGACTTGTTCCGCAAATATCATATTCCAACCGGCATCATGAAGGTGAAGCAAAGGGAGTTCCTTGCGCTGACACAAGGAAGCATGACAGTAGCCGAGTACCTTAACAAGTTCAACAATCTGTCCCGGTACTCTACTTATGATGTGCCTACTGAAGAAAGAAAGATAGATCGGTTCTTGGGAGGTCTGAACCACTCCCTCCGTTGTCAGTTATGCATGTTGGACTTTCCCGACTTTCAGACACTGGTGAACAAGGCCTTTATAGCCGAAAGGGAGCATAAGTCCAGACCAGACAACCATAAGAGGAAATTTGAACCTAAGAAGGACAACTGGGAGCCGTTTGCGCAGATGCCACGCACTTGGCAACCAGGTACCTCTGAATATAAGCCTACCTGGAGCAATGGTAGCATCAATAACAAGGCAGTGGGACAGACCAAAACCTTCGGCAAGCAGCCTGTGATAGAGGACTGCCGCCGCAACAATACCTGCTTCACTTGCGGCCAAAGTGGGCACTACTCCAAACAGTGTCCCACCAACACTGGGAAGTCATCCGCCGACGTCAAGCCGCAGGTCAACATAGTTGGACGCCGCCCCACTCATAATGTCTGCCATGGACGTGTCCATCACATCTCCGCCCAAGAGGCCTGCGCAGCCCCAGAAGTCGTATTCGGTATGTTCCTTGTTAACAACATACCTGCATTCATTTTATTTGATTCCGGGGCTTCCCACTCGTTTATTTCGTGGAGTTTTGCCACCTCGCACAAATTTTCTCCGTCACTTTTGGACAAAACCATGGTGGTACAATCCCCTGGCTCCCTGCTCAAAACAAACCTGATCTATAGAGATCTAGAAATTGAAATTCATGGAGTTAAGTTTCCAGCGGCACTCATTGCCATTGAACCTTCGGGGTTAGATGTGATATTGGGAATGGACTGGTTGACACCGCAGCAAGTATGCATAAATTGTGCCAGCAGAACAGTAACACTGACCAACCCAATGGGGCAAGTGGTGCAATTCCTTGCCAGCACTATGAAAACAAGGAAGGGAATGGCATATCAAGCTACTGCCATGGATATGAATTTAATTCCGGTAGTTTGTGAATTTCCAGATGTATTTCCTGAGGAATTACCCGAAATGCCTCCTGACCGGGAGTTGGAGTTTACAATTGAAGTAGTTCCCGGTACAGCCCCGATTTACAAGAAGTACTACCGCATGCCAGGACCGGAGTTGGCCGAGCTAAGAAAGCAACTAGATGAATTGTTGAAAAAGGGGTATATTCTCCCAAGCGTCTCACCTTGGGGATCACCAGTGCTCTTTGTCAAGAAGAAGGATGGAAGTTTACGCATGTGTGTAGACTATCTCCAGTTAAACGAGGTCACTATTAAGAACAAATACCCGCTTCCTCGCATAGATGACTTATTTGACCAGCTGAATGGAGCCCGAGTATTCTCCAAGATTGACCTCCGCACTGGATACCATCAGCTAAAAATCCGAAAGGAGGATATCCCCAAGATGGCGTTCACTACCCGATATGGACTGTATGAATTTACAGTTATGTCATTCGGATTGACAAATGCTCCGACCTACTTCATGAGCATGATGAACAAGGTCTTTATGGACTTTCTGGATAAATTCGTGGTAGTATTTATTGATGATATCTTGATATACTCCAAGAATGAAGAGGAGCATAAGCAGCATCTCTGTGCCGTTCTGGAAAGACTAAGAGACCACCGCCTGTATGCCAAATTCAGTAAGTGTGAATTTTGGCTAAAAGAGGTAGGATTCTTGGGGCACATCTTGTCAGAGCAAGGAGTAGCCGTTGACCCCAGCAAGGTAACTGCGGTATTGAATTGGAAGACACCAGCCTCGGTGACCGAAGTCCGCAGCTTTCTGGGATTAGCCGGCTACTACCGACGCTTCATAGAAGGCTTCTCCAAAATAGCCAAGCCTCTGACAGAGTTGCTCAAGAAGAATCAAAGATTTGTCTGGACATTAGAATGCGACAGCAGTTTCTTGGAACTAAAGACCAGACTCACTACAGCACCAGTCCTAGTCCTTCCGGACGTACACAAAAGCTTTGACATATACTGTGACGCTTCCAGACGTGGTATCGGTTGTGTATTAATGCAAGAGGGGAAGGTTGTAGCCTATGCATCCAGACGGCTACGACCCCATGAGGAGAACTACCCAACCCACGATTTGGAACTAGCAGCTGTGGTTCACGCTCTGAAAATCTGGAGACATTACCTCATTGGTCAACGTTGTGAAATATACACGGACCATAGGAGTCTCAAGTATATTTTCACGCAACCTGACCTGAATCTCAGGCAACGAAGATGGCTTGAACTAGTCAAGGACTATGACATTGGGATGAACTATCATCCGGGGAAAGCCAATGTGGTCGCAGATGCTCTCAGCAGAAAACAGAGCACTGTGAATGCACTTATGGAAGGTCTGCATCCAAGATTACAAGAAGAATTCGCTGATCTTAACATGGTGCTATGCGGACCAACTACCTCCGACACGTTGGAAATTACCCCCACCCTTATGGAAGAAATCAAGAAGGCCCAAGAGCCAGACGAAGAAATCAAGAAGATTAAGGAATCGATTCCAAAAGGGAAGGCCAAGTCTTTCCACGTGGATGATCATGGCACCGTATGGTTCGAAAAGCGGATATGTGTGCCTGATCAGGACAACTTGAGGCAGCAAATTCTCAAGGAAGCTCATGAGTCCTCATATTCCATCCACCCGGGAGGAACAAAAATGTACCAAGATCTGCGAGAGACCTTTTGGTGGCCAGGATTGCGAAGAGATATAGCATATTATGTCGCCTGCTGCGACATTTGCAACAAGGTGAAGGCAGAACACCAGAAACCTGCTGGGCTACTGCAACCTTTACCAGTACCCCAGTGGAAATGGGATGATATCTGCATGGACTTTATTGTTGGACTACCCAAGTCAGCAAGAGGCAACGATGCTATCTGGGTCATTGTGGACATACTTACGAAAGTGGCTCACTTCATCCCGGTAAAGACCACTTTCAACGCAAGTCAGTTGGCACACCTCTACCTGTCCCGAATAGTTAGCCTCCATGGAGTCCCTAAGTCCATCACATCTGACAGAGGTTCTCTGTTTACCTCAGCATTTTGGTTACGTCTACACCAAGCCCTGGGAACCGTGCTGAAGCATAGCACGGCATATCATCCACAGACTGATGGGCAGACAGAAAGAGTAAACCAGATACTAGAGGATATGCTTCGGTCATGTGTCCTTGCTCATGGAGCGAAATGGGAAGACAGTCTACCTTATGCGGAATTCTCATACAACAACAGCTATCAATCAGGCTTGAAGATGTCACCCTTTGAGGCATTATATGGGCGGAAGTGCCGCACTCCCCTAAATTGGTCTCAGACCGGGGACAGCCGAATCTTTGGTACAGACTTGATGCTCGAGGCTGAGAAACAAGTGAAGGATATTCGGGAGCGTCTTCGGGCAGCCAAGTCTCAGCAGAAAAGTTATTATGACCCCAAGCATCGGGAAGTGACTTTTGAACCCGGGGAATATGCATATCTTCGAGTAACCCCGATGAAAGGAGTAAAGAGATTTAATACTCGGGGAAAACTCGCACCAAGGTATATAGGCCCATTTCCAGTAGTTGCTAGAAGGGGAAGAGTGGCATATCAGTTGGAATTACCGTCAGAACTATCAGATGTGCACGATGTCTTCCACATATCACAGCTAAGGAAGTGCATTGCACCACCAATCAAACGAGCAAACATGAGTGAATTAGAACTGGCAAAAGATATGACCTACGAAGAGAGACCTGTTAAGATTTTGGATGAGATGGAGAGAACCACCAGGAGTAAGGTAATCAGATTCTATAAGGTGCTTTGGGAACATCACTCAGAGGAAGAGGCTACATGGGAGAGAGAAGACTTCTTAAGATCTGCTTATCCACATTTGTTCCCTGAGCAAACGAATCTCGAGGACGAGATTCATCCTAAGGGGGGTAGGTTTGTGACACCCTGAATTTTCAACTTTTTCTTTTCAAAACTATTTGGACTCTATTTGCAATTTAGTGGATTTTCAAAATATTATTAATGGAGTTGACCTATGCTTTGCAAAAAATTTCTTCAAACAACTCCAAACCTTTGTTCACTTGATAAATCTTTCCATGACTCTCTTGGATGAATTTTTAATATTTTATCTTTTCCTTAAAAGCATTTTTCTAATTTTGGAATTAAGATCATCATTATGGGTTGTGAAGCAACCTATAGTTTGGTTGATCAAATGATTCCTAAACTTTTTCCTAATATTTTCATCACATTTGTATTTCAGATTCTCCAAAAATATTTTGCTACTCAATGAATTTTTTTGGCCAGAATAATTATTTTATCTCTGACCAGAATCTGTCCATTGTGAAGCAACTCTCTTTTTCTTGTCTCACAAAATTCTAAGAAAATTCCCCAAGCTTTCTGGCATCTGGCATAGCCCCAATATGCAAAAATATCATTTGGTCCAATGTAAATTTTGAGCAGCAGGACTCTGGTTAGTTTCTGCAAATCTGAGACCATTGTGAAGGAAGTGCTAGTTGGGAATGTTGTATGACTTTGAAATTTTTATGACATCTCCCAGGCACTATATGACTCATCTTCACCAAGTTTCAGCATCTGCAGAGCAACTAGCTGAGTGCCACAAGCCCATTTACATTCTGGATCCAAATGGTGGTTCTCAAAGGAGCTATGTCCATTTCTTTTTCTTTCTTTCTCAAATTTGGCCAGTTTGGAGTCCTTCCATCATGGATCACTCCAGACACTCTCTTTGGTTCTATCCTTTTCTCTCCAGACCTCCAGATCCCTCTCCATTTCTCTGTCAGAACCTGTTGCTGATTCTACCTCTCAATCCTGCCCGAGCCAAGCCAATCTAAGGGCACAGTTGAAGTGAGGGATCGACGGTCGATGAGTTGGACAAAGTTTGCCAGGCACACGTGGCCTCGTGGTGGCCAGCACCGTGGTGAGCACGGCTGTGGCATGCCTGTCGCCGCGCTCTGTGCCGCGCCCGTGCCTGAACCGTCGCGTCCGTCTGCCCCTCGCCTCAGCTCCGTGTCCGAGCATGCCGACTACCTCCCTGGTTGACACGCAGCCCCTCCAGAACCCTCGCACTCGTCGGAGAGACAGCCGGCGGCCGCCACGCCATCGCCGCACTGTGACGCCCGTGCGGTTACAGCGAGCTGCGCCGTCGTCTTCCTCCCCGAGCCGTCCTCTCCCGCATTTATTGCTCTGCCCGCTCTAGTCCTCTCGCCCGCAAGCGGCCAGCTAGCAGGGCGTACGTCGCCGGCGCCATGGCCCGCATCGAGCCTCTTCGGGAGAGCTCGCCGTCCGCCTCCTCCTGGCTATAAATAGCCCGCCCAGCCCCTCCTCGTGGCTCCATCCCACTCCTTCCCCAAATCGTCAGCCAGTAGTGAGAACCCAAGCCAGGGAGGCCTCGAGCTCAGCCGGAGCTCCGCCGCCATGCTCTCCCCGTCGCCTGCCCTCTCCTCCTCTCCTCTGCCCTGTCCAAGCTTGCCAGGGTGACCAGTAGGGTCCTGTGGTGCTTCCCAAGCCCTTGTCCAGGCGGATTGCTGCCGGAGTACTCGGGTCCGCCGACCACCGTAACTGCAGCCCGCCGGAGACGAAGGGGGCGACGCCGTCCGTCCACCTCCGGCCGAGCTACGGGTACAGGGCGAACCGCCGCTCCGAGCCCGATCCATCCCTGCCCTCTCCGAGCTCTTTCGCCGTCAGGATCGCCGGCGGCCATCGCCGGTGAGCCACCTCCCCTCTCTGTTTTAAATCGACGGGCCCTACCCGTCAGTGAGCCACGGCAGCGCTGAAGCGTTTTCTAGTGGAGGCACCCGGGCGTTTTACGTCTTCGACGTGGCCCTCTCTGGTTTTTCTAATTTTTGGTTTATTTAACAGATTTGACCAGTACTTTGACTGCTAATATCTTTTTATAGAAAATTCCTATGGACTTGATTCTTTTAGCATTATGTTTCTAATAAAACCCTTTATTTTCTGACCAAGTTTGACTTTTTTCCAATATTTACAGAATATTTGGTTGATAAAAATAACATTATGTGACATTTGCAATTATATTTGAAATTATTTCAGAGGGAGAATTTGGTGCTTTTGAAGATCAAGATTGCCCAAACCACCCAACAGAGCAAGGCAAGCCATGATACCCATCTTGTGCATGCATTTCAATAGCATTGCATTTTCATATGCAATAGGTTGGTTTATTTAGTACATTTAATTCGGAATATTAATTAATACTCAAGAATTACATTGAACCACTTTCGTTAACAGTAAACTTAGTGGTTGATCTTGAGTCACCTGTCCGGGCATACCCGTGCAACTACACTTGCCGGTATGGGACGACCCTGACCGGGTCTGACTGCGTGATCTTTCACCGGTACCTCCAAAGAGGGAGGGTTATGCACGGCGTGCTACCCTGATCAGGTAAGCGGTGATAACCCTGTGAGCCCAGTTGAGTTTGTGCCGGTGTCCCCGTTTGGGACAATAGAACCCCGTTTGGGTCTACAGAGTTTGACCCCGTTTGGGTCGTGGCCACGACGGTGGCAGGTGTCATGAGGACACAGGGGCCACCCAAGGCTGACCTCCGGGGGAGGAAAAGTGCCGGTGGTACGATGAAAGAGTCACGGGTCAGGCAGGTTTTGTTGAAGTAACGCTGGTCCACCCGAATGGGAGTACGAGGCCAGGTGCTTCATGGTGTGGGTAAAGTGTACAACCTCTGCAGAGTGTCAAATCTATTCGAATAGCCGAGTCCACGGTAATGGACAGCCCGTCCAGACCTCAGTAGATGGTCAACCAGGTTAATGATATTAATGATGGAAGAACTCGTCCTATGATCAGGAGTACTCGGTGAGTATTCCGAGGGTTGTGGGACAACCCGAGAAGAGTAAGTTGATGCTCAGTACAGTAAGTGCATTGCTTGATTGTTATTGTGTGCCATGCTATTGTTTGCTGCATTGATTGGTTGTCGTGAGCTTGCAAGTACATTCCAAGTACTCACCTGGCGTATCATGCCAGATGCAGGAGAATCCGAGGACGGAGGTCCTGAAGGTGCTGGCTATGCTAACTAAGATGTATCCACAGCAGTGTCCGTGTGGATGGAGTTGCGCTATGTTCCGCTACGCAGTAGAAGTACTTAGTATTCCGAGGCCTTGTGTGTGACATAAATAATGTTGATATTGTCATAGCACCGAGGGTGCCTTTGGCCTCGTCACCTCTGTAAGATATGAGTTTGTACCCGTATCCTATCAATAAAGTCTGTTCAGTTCTGTTCCAAGTTGTTGAGTGTTTCCAGAGGACATGATCCTTGGGCTGGAAATACTGGTAATCCGGTTCTCTGAGCCGGGGTGCCACAAGATGTGCCATGGATATTGCGGATGCATGCGGTGCATGGATGATACGACGTCTCAGCAGCTAACGTCAAGGAAAGATGGCGGGTCTGGGAAAATCGTGTACATGGGGCATCGAAGATGGCTCGAGAAGGACGACCCGTGGAGAAACCATGGAGATCTATTCAATGGTGAGGCTGAGCATCGAGGACCTCCACGTAAGCGGAGCGGCGCCGAAATCGATGAGCTGTTGAAAAACTGGGAACAGTGCCCCGCGCCGGGAAAGACGATGAAAAAGGCGCCGGAGCCACTGCTGAAGGTATGGAAGACGAGGTCTGTTTTCTGGGACTTGGAGTACTGGTACAAACTCGACACGCCTCAATGCCTTGATCAAATGCATATCTGTAAGAGTGTCCTTGAGAGCTTGCTTGCGACACTGATGAGCATGCCGGATAAGACCAAGGATGGGCCGAAGATAAGAAAAGACTTGCAAGATTTGGAGATCAGGGCAGATCTGCACATGCCGCCCCGTAAAAAGTCAGAGGAGACAAAGACGGAGACAGATGCGCGGGAGAAGAAGGGCAAAAAAGTAAAGGAAGAGGATTATTGCTACCCTTCTTGCTTCACCTTAAGTCCGGCTGAGATTGATCAATTCTTCAAGTGCCTTATCGGAATCAAAGTTAGTTCCGGTTACTGTGGCAAGATAAGCAGATATCTAGACACGAAGAAGAAAAGGTTCAGCGGGATGAAGTCCCATGACTGTCATGTGATGATGATGCAGATACTACCTGTTGCCCTTAGAGGGATAATGGACAAGCACGTCCATGACACACTTATTGGTCTCTACAACTTTTTCGACGTCATCTCTCGAAAGTCGATCAGTGTGAAGCAGCTCCGAAGGCTACAGGAAGAGATCGTTGTCATACTAAATGAGCTTGAGATGTACTTCCCCCCCGCGTTCTTTGACATCATGGTGCATCTGTGTGTCCATATTGTGGACGACATAATAGACCTGGGGCCGTCATTCCTGCACAACATGATGCCGTTTGAGAGGATGAATGGGATCATCAAAGGATTCGTTCGTAACATGTCCCATCCGGATGGAAGCATCGTCTAGGGCTATCTGACAAAAGAGTGCATCTCTTTCTGCGAGAATTTCCTATATGGCGCAGACCGGCCGCCTGGTGTTGGTTTGCCCGTTAACAAGCACGATGGGAGGCTTGAAGGAGAAGGTCACTCCAACGGTCGCAGGGAACTGCATGTGGCCTACTCAGATCGATGCAACGACTTTTACATAGCAAACTTGGTAGTGCTACAACACCTACACCAGGTAGATCCTTTCGCGACACTGCACAAAGAAACTATCGCAAAGAAGTATCGTCATCGGGGGGTATGCAGGACGGACGCCGAAGTTACTAGAGTGCACAACTCCACTTTCTTGCATTGGTTCAAAGAGCATATTATTGCTAATCCCCCGGAAGAGGTCTCTAAGGACAGATTGCTCATATACGCCTTAGCACATGGCCCCTCGCCCAACCTCGTCACCTATCAGGCATACGATATCAACGGATACATGTTCTACACGGAGGCCAAAGATATGGACAGTGATGATCAGAACTCAGGGGTGACGATGGAATGCATGACCGACAGCGACAACGGCGCAACTGAGAGATTTTACGAAAGGGTCGAGGAGATCTGGGAGCTTGACTACTCTGGACCGCACAACGTGACGATGTTCCATGTCAGATGGGCTAAGAATGTCGAAAGAGAAAACCGGTATTTCACTACCATGACTATACCCGACGCCAAGAGCGGTACCGTGAACGCTATCGCAAAAAACGAGCCATGGGTACACGCTAAGCACGTGACACAATGCTTCTTCATAACCGACCCGTGCAATCCCAGCCGTGTTGTCGTGAGGAGAGGCAAAAGGAACATCATTGGAATGGATGGAGTCGCCAACGAGGAAGACTACGACCAGTACGGCAACCCAATGAGGGAAGATGACGATGACGATGAAGTATACGTCAAAAGAAGAATCAATACTACATTACCTAAGAAAGATCGTACTCCATTGAAAAGGAAAGGTCACAATAAGGGGCTCAATTATTCTTCAACGAACAAGAAGGGAAAGAAGCTCACTCAAAAATGAAAACGTCGACGCTGAGGAACCGTTATCGGTCAAATGATGTAATATATATGTTCCTATTTTGTGTACACACTAACCGTTATGCATGGGTCAAATGATGTAATATATATGTTCCTATATTGTACACATACTTAACCGGCAAATGATGCAATATATATCACCTTAGTTATATACATTGTATCACCTTCCCTTCATTCCTGCTCTCGGAAAAAGGAAAAGAAAAGAAAAGAAAAAGAAGAAACGAAAAGGAAGAGAAAATAAAGGAAAATACAATAGAAGAAACAAACAGGAAAACTGCTATAGGTACTGGTTATAGCAGTATCGCTTTTCCGAAAAAGAGCTATAGCTACTCAAAAATAGCAGTAGCGCTGTTTCGAGAAACGCGCTATAGATAACATAGCTATAGCGTGTTTTTATGAAACGCGCAATTACTATGTTGACTTAACCCCCGGCCCCAACGGGCTTCCCGCCTCTGCTTCCCCCAAATCCCCACTCTCTCTTCTCCCCCCTCGTCGCTGCCGGAGCCCGTGCCCTCGCCGCGCGCCCCTGCCTCAAGCGCCGGAGCCCTGCCCTCACCGCGTGCCCCTGCCTCAAGCGCTGGAGCCCGTGCCCTCGCCGCCGGAGCCTGACCCCGGCAACCTCGCCCACGCCCCTGCCTCAAGCGCCGGAGCCCTGCCCTCGCCAGAGTCTTGCCCTCGCCCCCGACCCCGGCGCTCGCCCTCGACCCCACGATCCCGGCGACCTCGCCCACGCCCCCGACCCCGGCCCCGGAGCGCCACGCCTCCCTCCTCTGCTTCCTCTCCTTCCAACCTCAGCCGTCGTCGGGCCTGCCTCCTCGCCCCTGCACCCTCTGTAAGCAGAAATTTAGGGTTAGGTGTTTTAGGTGTAGTTAAAAGAAAAAACAGAATTGATTATATAGGTTTCTTGCATTTTTTAGTTTAAGCAATTGTTGCTACTTAAATTTTATAGTGCTAGTTAGTTAATTAGAATTAGTATGAAACCTACGACAGATTAGTTAAAGCAACTGTTGCTATTTAATTTTTTTAGATTAAGCAATTGTTGCAATTTAAAAAAACAGAATTTGAAGTGGACAGATTAGTTAAAGCAACTGTTGTTGTTTAATTTTTTAGTTAAAGAAATTGTTGTTATTTAAAAAAACAGAATTCGATGTGGACATGTGATATGTGGACATATGATTTGGACATGTCATATTTGGAATTTGGACATGTGATGTTTTGGACATGTCATATTTGGAAAATGATGATTATGTGTAGGGTAAATGATCCGAGTGGCCTATGTTTCGCCGGAATGTTGATTCATTTCCGTTCCGGTGAATTTCAGGCGCTCGATATGTCCACTTTTTAGCAAAGGTCATGCCGAAATTTTCCGTGAATTTTGGCATGACTTGTGCTAGAAAGTAGGCATATCGAGTGCCGGGATTTGCTGGGAAACGGCATTCCGGCAAACATAGATCTTTTTTTTAATGTCATTTCTCATTTTTTTTATAGTTTTAGAATTAAACGAGGAGACTTAATCAAAGGAAACATGTCGAACAACGAAGAAACCGGGCCTTCTGACCAAGATGCAGACGAGATGGATTATGAGGGTGAACAACAGTACCTCGACTTTTTGTCTGCTAAGCACAATCAAGGTTTGCAGGTCGGCCTCGATGATGGTACTGACGCCGACATCGACACCGACGGCGCCGGCACTGATGGCGGCACCGAGACCGGCGGGGAAGGTACGGGCGGGGAAGGTACCGGCGCCGATGCCGCTACCAAAAAGAAGAAGCAGAAGAAGCAGAGGATACGAAAACCTAACAAACTCGGCATCGGACGACTGGTGATCACAAAGATGGCCCCTGGCAAGTTTGAGCCATTAGAGCCGGAAGAACCTCGCAAGTGCTATGGGAACCAAGTAGGATGCATCCTACGGGAATGCGCGAGCATCAACGATGATGACTTAAGGAATAAAGAACATTTGAGGCAGTTGCTCCTGACGAAGTTGCACAAGAGATTCAAGTTCCCCGACCGGCATGATAGCATAGAACAACCGTGGGATGATCCGAATATGAAAAAGATTAACAATCATGCCATGGGCATGTTCAGCAATGATTTGGCCTCCTGGAAAGGGAGGGTGAAATGACCTATTGAGGCTGAGGAACCCCTGTCCAAGATTCTGGAGGAAAATCCGACACTTACGGAAGAGGAGTTCGAAAAGTTCAAGGACACTTGCGCTACTGAGGCAGCCAAGTCTAAGGCTGCAAAATTCAAGAGCCTTCAGCAAAGGAACACGGGGAAGCATCGCCTCGGAAGCCGTGGCTACCTTGGCAAAAGGCCCATATGGGATAAGGAGGACGCGGAATGTGAAGCTGCGGGTCTCCCAGACCCCTTCGCGAAGTTCACCAACCCCTTGGAGCGTGACTTCATCAGGGCCCGCTACAAGTGGGACAAGGAAAAGAAGGTTTTTTACACGGACCAGATCATGAGGAAATTGATTAGAATACTGGTAATTATTCTTTTACCACCTTACATTTAGCTTATGATCAAGTTGACTACACATTCGTAAACGGTTCACGTTCCTTCTGCAGGAGAAGCAACACCAGCTTGCAGCCAAAAGCCCTACTTCGCCGATGAGGCCCAAGTGGGACACCCCTCTCAACCGGGCCTTGAACGAACTTGAGGGACTCCCTTTGGGCCAGCGGCCGCAATATGGACGTGTGCACGGCGCCGGAGACGGCGCCACGTGGAAGGTGTTTTACAATGAGGGCCTAGAGGCCAAGAAGCAGAAAAAGAAGTTTAGTCAGACGGACATCGACGTGAAGGTGAAGCTTGCGTTCGAGAAAAGAGCAGCTGAGGACGCGGAAAAAGCAGCCTTGGAGAAAAATGAGTTGCTACAGCAGGCAGTCGATGCAGCTGTACATGCCTGCAGAAATGATTTTGCTACTAACTTGATCCCGGCTATCATCAACTGGACGAAGGAAAATCCAGACAAGACGTTACATGATTTCCCCATGCCCAGTTTCGTCGGGAGCAACTCAGTGAACAACACCACCGCACCATCACCTGCTCACGCAACCGGGCCTGCTCCCGTACCCGCACCCGCACCCGCTCATAGCAGCCCATCCTCAGTCTCTAGCACGCTAGGCGGGCCTTCGTCTTTGGCTGAGCTCGATGCCCTCACGGTAATTACATGTCGCACCAACATATATCTAGAATACTCCATTTTCGTTGCCTTTCGGATGTTTTACACCGCAGACATGTGTTTGCAGGCCGACGAAACCCCATGCACCATACTCTACTTGATCAAAGGCCAGAAGGTGGACGTGGGAAAGGGGGTGATAACGAAGCCCTTGGAACTCACATTCCACGGCCAGCCGATGCCCGGTGGGCACTTCAGGGTTACCTTGTCGAGTGTGAAATCGGGGCACGAGGATTTGCCTCCTCCAGTACGGCTAAGGGGAGAGGACGACGAGACCCCGTCGCGGATTGGAAGCTGCAAGGGTTGGGTGCTGCTATGGCCAAAGAATCTTCTTCGTCTGGAGCCGGCCGAGAGCACACCAATAACCACACATCAACAAGTAGGTATGGACACCACCACCCCGCCTACGCAATTACCAGCGCCTGTAGTGCCGGGTGAGAGCGGCGGACGACGTGATGAAGGGGGTCCAATAGTGGTTGATGTAATCGCCCCTGTAGAACAAAGAATGGATGATGAGATGGAGGAGGACCCTCTTCGGTTCCTCAATACAGGCGCCTATGACTGTGACTTAGATATGATGAGTCAGCCATATGACGACTCGAGCTATCAGCATGCTAATGAGGATATGGATGATCTGCCCGGGCAGGAACGTCCTAGCAGGGATTGCAAGAAGTCTCTCTTCATGCAATCCTCACAGGACACGCCTAAAGATGTAGGGGGTCATACATTGCTTAGCCCGATAACACTGGGGCAGGGGTTAAGGAAGGGTCTGGAAAGTCAGCCCAAGAAAAAGGAGAGGAAGAGACCGGGGAAGATAGGCTCAGCTTCCTACAAACAAGCCAGAGCACATAGCAGCCAGACGGTGGCCATGTTCCATGTCACGGGCAAGCCGATGCTACTGCCGAAACAGCCGGAGGCAATATACGGGGATCTCAGGAGACTGCACGTCCATGTGCTGTCGACTGAGAAAAGCCTACTAGCCTCGAAGGATCCAGGATATCCGACATACGCGGCTCGTGTGCCTGAGGGGAAGTGCTACGTCGACACACAGCCCGCGGAGGTGTTCTTCCTGCGGTTTGATCATATCTTCGAGATGTTTCTAACAAGGAGGCTCAATTGTACAATCGTCCGCCTTTTTGCGCTACATATGAGCTCCGTCATGAAGAGAGAACAAGTCTCGCAAATCTGTGTGGCGGATCCATACTACATGCACGAGTCCTTCTTGAGTCTCGGCGACTTTGAGCGTAAAACTGCTAGGGAGTACCTCGAAAACTTCATGGTACAGAATAAGGACCAGGAAATTGTCCTCCTGCCTTATGATCCAAAGTAAGTCAGTGCCGGACAACACTTTCGTACATTTCAATCATTCCTTCTCGCTCATATGGAGAATAATTTGAGGTGTTTTTTTCCCCGTAGCAACGGTCGCGCCGTCCTTATCGTTCTTTACCTGCGAGTCTCCCACGCCGTTTATTTTGACCCTACCAGAAAGTACGAGAAGAAGGACTACAGCCACGTAATGAATATTCTAGATGATGCTCTCCAAGGCTTCAGCTTGAGGGGTGGCCACATGCAGATCAGGAAACAAAGGAACCGCAAGACAGGTTTCTCGCATAAAACAAACTTCTGCTGCATCCATGTCCCGAAATGAAGTAGGAACGATGGATTCTACCTCCTCCATCTCATGATGGAGTTCAGAAGGGATCACCAAAAGCTTCGCATGACAACGAGAAACGATGATCATATCCGCAAGTGGGTAGAATCTCAAGGAGATGCGGATTATAAACTTAGAGATGACTTCTTTCGCATCCAGAGGGACATTGCGACGATCATCATGAAAGAAGTCGTCGAAGTGAAGGGGATGTTCCACCACGGCCCTATATCGCGAGCTGACGTCCGAACCTGCATAGGCATGCAACTTCAGGACCTCACGCCATTCAAGAAGCTAGGGTCCATCCTCGATGATCTGGAAGGATGGAAGTTCTAGTGATTTACGATGCCGATGAGGATGATATGTGTCGGTTGAACTTGTATACTTTCTATAGTGATGAAACTTTGTGATGTCCACGGTCCCTACCGAACTTGCATAACGCTACTTTGTTAGTTTGGGTACGATGACCTGCGTACCTCTAGTTAATTAGTTTGCGTACGATGAAACTGCGTTGATTATTTATGTTTACTATATGTTGCATCTAGTTGCTCACCTTTTCTTTTTTGTGTTGCTCAAGTATATTTTGTTGCATATGATTGTACATTCTCTTGATGAAGATGCATCTCTAACAGGTACCGAGATTCTTGATGGCGAAGTACCGGTGCTATGTCGTGTACAAAGGAAAGGTTCAGGGAGTATACGACGAGTGGTCCGAGTGTCAGGCGCAAGTGGAGGGGGTCTCGGGCGCCAGCCATAAACGCTTCAAAAGCCGACAGGAAGCAGAAGCTAGTTACGTGAGAAGGCTCACGCTAGCGCGAGAGAGGACTCATAACCGCCGCCTCATGTACTACATATTTTCGCTCTCACTCATAGTGATAGCTCTTCTCGCGTATATCATTGTTTAGATGGCTGATGATGTAGTTGCAAGTATTCGAGACTTGTATCGCTATTTTCGAGATGATGACAAGAGACCACTTTGGGTTGGATGATGATTATTATGATGACGACATGATTTGATGAGACTATTTGTATGTATATGCTATGATTACATTCGTGGTCTCGCAGCCATTTGTATGTGTATGATGATGACATTTGTATGTGCTAAAGATTGTTGTATAAAGCCTGTTCAAATACAAAACAAATATGCAGAAAATATAATCAGAAACTAATAAAGTTAGCAGTAGCGCGGAGAGTAAAGTTAGCAGCAGCGTACCATTACCAGCAGCGCAGCCTAACACAAGGCGCTACAGATATTAGCAGTAGTGCTGTTATTTGGAGCACGCTACTGCTACGCATGTATAGCAGCAGCGCGGGCCAACACGCGCTACTGCAACAGGTTAGCTGTAGCGCCGTATCAGTAGCGTGGGCACCGGCGCTACTGATATACATAATACCCGCGCTACTGCTAGGCTTTTCCCTAGTAGTGGTCCGACGCGGATTCTGAGGTGGGTGGCGGCGGCTGCGAGGTGGAGGGCACGGATTGCGAGGTGGGAGGCTAGGGGAGGCCAAAAATGGATGTGGGGGTGTCCATTTATAGCAGTTTTGCTAGGGTTTATGGGTTTGGGGGCGTTTCTTGACCATCCGATCGCGATCCGATGGCCACGAACGGAGGGGGGCTAGGTTGGGCTAGTGGGCTGTGGAGAGGTGGTTGGGCCAAGAAGAGATGGAAGTTTGCGGCCGTGATAGGGTTTGAAACATCGAAAACGTCCGATAATAAACCGATACGGTGCCGCTACGGTCGACCGTTCCGGTACCAAACGACCTCTGATTGCGACGAAATTTGGCAGGCGGTCTACCTACAATATAACAAGACCGCATGCCAACTTTCAACCTAATACAAGAATATTTTTCACGCGCCTTTTAGAACATTTTTATAAAAGAATGCCACGGGTGCGTGCGAGTGTGGTTGGGCTCAAAACGGTCATCGACGAGAACGGAGAGAACCGGCAACTACGAACGAATGCGTTTTTTTCAAAAACGAGTGACGATGCTATGCAGATGATGCGAATAATGCGATGATGAATGCGACAATAAAACGAATCACACGACGACAATGGAATAAAAGGGGAATCTTCTAGAGCGTCGGTCTCGGGCTGTTACAATTCTCCTCCACTTACAAGAGATCTCGACCCGAGATCTTAGAATGAGAAGGGGAAGAGAAAGGGAAAAGGAAGAGGTAAAACTTAGTTGCTTCTTGACAAACGTGTGAAACCAATGAACTTGAAGGTTGCAAAGAGATGAAGAATTACATGAGGAATAGGCAAGAATTCACAAGAAATTTCAGCAGCACTTTGGTAGGAAAGAGAAGAAAGCTTGATAAGATGCAATGAACTTGAAAAGAGAACACAACACTCCGGTTAAGGATAAGCAACGAAAGAACATGATCTTGACAAAACGAGATGATGGATCCAAGAGAGCAACATCACAACGCCACCGGAACAAAAGAATAGAAGCTAGATCGTTGGAAAGAAAACAACAAAGAAGAAAAGACAACTTCCATCACCATAGAATTTGGAAAGCATCTTTAAATTAAGGATGGAACAAAGTTGTTGAAACATCAACAACGAAAAGAATAAGATTGTTGTGGGCTTATGGAAACATCTCAAAATTATGAGGTGACAACCGGCCACAACAGAAACAATTGATTTGATTGAGATCAACAAAGAGATGAAAACTTCTTTCACTGAGAGGATAAGAGAATCCTTGGATCAATGACGAGCACCTTGATTGCAACAACTTAGGAAGCGTTTAAGGTGAAACCCAATCAAGATAGCTCCAAGAAGAAATGATGGGTTTAAATATCTCATTCTTGACAAATTCTCTTCGAGACCCCTCATTAATCAAGAATGCCATAACACCACCTCAAAAGATAAGGGAGAATGAATGCACTTTGAAATGCAAGATAAAGAATACTTGAGCTTGTCCAACAAGAATCTTGAATAATATGACGAGAAAGAATTACATCCTTGAAGAACCACCATGAAGAACCTCTAAAACGAAAGGATGATAGAAAGAATTGAAGGATGCAAAATGAACAAGATTGAGGTCTTGTAGAGATTTAGATGAAGCTTCGCGAAGAGATACTTGAGAAACTTGGAACTCCGGAAAAGAAAAGATAAGCAACTAGAATAGAGAATTTGCTATCATGAACAACCTCTGGAAGAATGCTTGAAATCACCTTGTTGAAACAAGAATAAGAATTATGTTATGCTTATCCTTCATCAAGTTTAATTGATAACAAACAACGGATTTCACACACCACTTATTCTTCTTGAAAAGAAGAGAGAGATATAGAGCACAAACTTAAAGAAGTCTTCAACGAAACAACGGAATAATTGAGAGACGAACGAAGAGACAACAATTGAGAAGAATTTGAGAATGATAACTGAAAGCTGAGAATGAAAAAATCTTATGAAATGATGGCCTTCGGAGGATCGAGAAATGAAAACAACTCTGAAATGGTCCGGATAGATATGGAAGGAATTGCTCATGATCGAAAGCAATTTAAGATGATAGCAACAAGCTTGAACCACGAATCTTCAAGAGAATGGACCAAGATTTAAGAGAAACTCTCCTTCGGTCTTCAATGATGAGCATGATGACGAGAAACACCACCAAGGATTACCGAGACACTCCAGAACAAGAATAAAGAAAGGTTGAGGCAACGATGAAAATGAATCGAAGCGATCTTGGTTAAGGAATATGACTGATGGAATTCATTCTATGCCACATTGAAAAGAACTTGAGATCTCCGGAAAAGATAAAAAGAGTTAGGTAAGATCCTGGGAAAAACATGTGGGTTAAGAGCCCACTCAAAGAGACCACCATTGAAATGATTGCTTAGAAAATAGAGATTGCACCGGTAGAAATGAAAACTTGACGAGGTTGAGAGCCTCGAATTTGAAAGGATTGAATGAAAACACGAATCTTCTGAGATATCTTCAGCACTCCGGATAGAAAAGAGAAATATGAAAAGCAAGAAAGGCTTGATAAAGAATTCCAACACGAGAAGGCATTAAGAGAATGACAAGGATATGATGAACACCGAGAGCTTGAATTGAATCCACCGAGAAAGAAAATGAGAATGAAGAATGATGAACTTTGAATCACTTGAGCATCTCCACATGAATCACCGGATACATCACAGAGGAGAAGATAGCGGAAGCATCACATGAATAGAAAAGGCACTTGAATGAGAATTTAATCCTTGAAGAAAAAGGGCGAGAGGGTGGGGGAAAAACAAAGAAAGCTTGGGGCAGAGGAAAAGAACTCCGGAAAGAATTACGAGGATTGATCTTGCAAATATTGGAGAGGGGTGAATTAGCTTGATGAGAAACACACAGGTTAGGAAAGATATGAATTCACCACTTGACATCGAAGCAACTCGAATTACCATACTCTAACACAACCAAAGGATAAGGCTTTCGAATTAAGCCAGAAACAAATACAAACCCAGTTGCATTTGTTGGAAGGATAATCCTAGGTAAACTACTTGAATTCCCACCTGAGAATTTCCTAAGTCTTTCTTGTTTATGCGATTCGGGTTGTGGACCCAGGAACATACCCAAGGTAACCAGCTACAACTGCACCCGCAACCTTCCACACCATAATCGAAGAAACTCTAAAAACTCGTCTACCTCAGACACTCAAAAACACAATGATACTAAACATGGCAGTACCCTGGACGCTCTCCCCAGTACTGTGTGACTCCAAACTTATCTCGCCATGAAAAGTATTGAAGCAATTTCGAACATCCTACGTCCTGTGATACTAAGGAAACTGAATGATAACGACATGCAAAAATCCCTCGGAGCTCTACTCCTCGATAACAGGAGGCACCAAGACAGAATTCCTTCACATCGGCATCATATAGTTTCCAAAATACCCGCGTGATCCCAAAAATTTTTTTGAGCGAGAAGAGGAGTAGAATCAAAATTCCTAAGTCGAATACCTCACTAGAGCATAGAAGAGGAGTAAAAGAAACCTACTCTCTGATATAACTAGACTCAAAATAGTTTTTCACTAGACTCGACTCGGCCAAGTTCGATCAATCAAGGGGGCTCCTAGGTCGGTACAGGCTCTGATACCAACTTGTCACGCCCAAGATGCGATCCTATCCTTATTTTGGCACGAGGGCCTCGACAGGGATAGAAGCGCATCTCGTCGTTTCACAAGAATGGATATCATTACAAGTACATGTAAAGAAGAGATGAGTATATGGAATTGGATTACACTCGCCACAAGCTACATCAACATCACATCAATACAACAACATATACAATCATCATACAGAAGAGCAGGGTCCGACTACGGACGAAAACAAACTATAAAATGACATCCATCCTGGCTATCCCAGGCTGCCGCCTGGAACCCATCCTAGATCGATGAAGAAGAAGAAGAAGACCTCCAAATCAAACAAGCATCACTCTCACGTCAATTCATCGCATTAACTGTACCTGCAACTATTGTTGTTGTAATCTGTGAGCCACAGGGACTCAGCAATCTCATTTCCAAGGGTATCAAGACTATTAAAGCTTAATGGGTGAGGTATGGTTAAGTGGTGAGGCTGCAGCAAGCACTAAGCATTTATTTGAGTGGCTAACTTACGAGTACAAGAATAAAGGGGGATGATCGTCGCATAAACGTACATGAACTAGTAATGATCTCTAAGAGATCCTGAACACCTACTTACGATCAAACATAACCCCACCATGTCCTCTCTCGGATCAGAAATTCACGAGAAGAGACAGTCACGGTTACGCACACGGTTGGTGTATTTTATTTGAGATTACTTCAAGTTTGCTATGACCAGGTGTTAAACAAAGTTTCCAAGTTGCCACGTAACCGCAGGCACGGCTTTCCGAATGATTTAACCCTGCAGGGGTGCTCCAACTCATCCATCACAAACTAACCACACGCCACGTTGGAATTCCTCAACCCGGAATCACCCGTAGTATTTGCGGAATCCCGATGGAAAATCTCAACTTCGAGATAGCCCGAAGTGTCGTCGAAATCCCACGCACAAGACGTTCGAGAAAGGTAAAACAAATCCAGCAAGGCCGCCCGACGTGCCGACAATCCCGATAGGAGCCGCGTATCTCGTTCTCAGGGCACAACCGAATGGGTCACACTACGAGTCAAACCAAACCTCGAGTTTCCCCTTGGTGGCCCAGCAGTCTGCCCGTTAGGGACCAACACCATCAGCACTGGCCCCCCTGTATTATGTTGATTAATCCACGGGTAGCGCTAACTCCCGATGCATTACTATCGGTGTTTAGTATTATTATGTTGAGCAAATGTAGTACCAATGTTGGGCCTTGCCAGACAAGTTTTATACTAAAACGAAAATCAAGGGGGTCCCCATAACAACCCCGAGCATGTTAGGAGCGCTCAATATGGAACATAACACCGGTTCACAAGTAACTAGGGTGGCAAGAGTGGAACAAAACACCGAGCAAAAGGCCAAGCCTTCCACCCTTTACCAAGTATATATGTGCATTAAATTAAATAGCAATAATATTGTGATAGCTGGAAACAATTGCACCTGCAACTAGAAACGAGACATCTAGCATGGCAATGATAGTAATGGTATCCAGGGAAATGATCATCTTGCCTGAGATCTCGCTTGGAAGAAGAACGAATCCGTGAAGCAGGCGATCCGTGAAGTGGACGAACGGGACGTAGTCGAACGAATCCTCACACTCCGAACGCTTTCGGAACTCTGTCAAGAAGAAGCAATCCAGAAACAACAATCAACACATGACAACACCACAACATATGCATGACATGATGCGCAAACAGCTATGATGCATGTCCATACGATTATGCAAGGCAAGACGAAGCACACAACAAATACTACACATTAAGTGAAGCTCAATATGCAACGAGTTGCATATTGACGAAACTTCACATTCGAATATTTAGTTCACTCTCGTTTACTTACACATCAAGTTTAAATGTTGTTAACATGGCAAGAGGTGAAGCATAAGTAAACTACACATCTAGGCAAGTTTAAATGAGGCTGGAAACAACATATAGTATTTCCGAAATGACCCCATATGTTAATTTTGAAATTGGTCTAGATCTGATATAATCATGTTTATATTTATTAAACAGGAAAATAAAGTATACCATGCAATTGTACACGACATTCTAGTCGATTTACATATATAGAACGTTTGAAACGGAGCTACGGTCTAAAAGATATGATCAACACAAGATGCATATGTCATGAATGCAAAATGCATGCAAACAACCACCAAAAACATGTTAAATCACGTATGCAGCAAGATATTATGAAACTACATGAAACTCTAGTCAAGTTACATATGCAACATGTTCAAAACGGAGCTACGATTCAACCACAATCACCAATACAAGTTTTAGTTCAAATCTGCCCAAAACAGCAACATGGCATATTGCACACATGAAAACAACAAGCTACAAGATTCTAATATGCACAAACTAAGCATGGGGCAGTATCATATAACACACACTTCATTTCATCTTCACATAACATACTCAAAAGAGTCATGGATCACATGGTAGGAAGCTCACAACATGGCAACAAAATATAGCAGATTAGGACTTAGTGAAAATAACAGGTTTTAGCATAGCAGATTTTCACGAAGGCATATTGGCAGCAATAAAACTATATGCTACAGGGCATATCATGGCATGAAAATTAATAGCATGGTAGTAGACATGACGCACTACAATTCATACCATGGTGGCAAGGTCTAAATATGAATGGAACCTTAGCTAGCATCATCACAACATGGCATTATGAAGAAAACAGATTCTCAGACTTGGTGAAAATTAGAGTAGACATGTGCAACAGTTTTTAACAGATTGACATGTTGGTCAATGAATATAACTATGATGCAAATCCTATACATGGCATCAAATGGCACAAGCTGGTAGACAACAACATGCTTAACAAAAGACTCCTTGGTGGCAACAACAAAAAAGTCCTAGATTACTAGAAAATCACATGGCAACATGGCAATAAAATAACAGTTTTCAGACTTAGAAATATTTTGGACCCTCAAAACAGCACTATTTTATAGCACGTTGGCAACAAGAAAAATAACACCTAACATGGATTTCTATCACAACCAAAAAGACCAGGGCTTAGCACACATGTCCAAGGGCATATCTCATGTTCAAAATTATTTGATATTATGCGTGGATTAATTCACACGAAATAAACAAAAGGGCATCATAGCAAAATGACATGCACACAAAATTGCTAAAATGACAAAACTAATTGCACAGATAAATTCTATGGATTTTTCTACCCCAAAATCATATATAATATGCATAGGTTCATGTAGGAAAATATGTCACAATTAATTAGGCATGTTTATGGCATAAACCTATTAGCAAAGTTATGTATGCAAAATAAATGCAACCAACACATCAAATATTTTAGCATGCATGAGAAAGGCCTAAAAAAATGCTACACATTTTACATGCAAGGTTTGATTAATTCGGATGCACGGTTAAATATTAATGCGCAATGCAATTCATGACATTTATGCAATTAACAGAAAATGGCATGTTAAATATTTTAAACATTTATGAAAGTGGGATATTGTTACTCTACACAAAATTCTATTCATTTTTCAAATATAAAGTTTCTACATGCGATGCACGATTATTTATGTATGAGCAATGCAATTCATGCACTTTTCTGTAATTATAAAATCAGTGGATATAGATAAATTCGCAGAGAACTAAAAACAAAACTGGGCCGGATCTGGACAGCCCAACAGTGCACATGGGCGCAACATAGCAACGGACGCATGGGGCATAGGATAGGGGGCGGCTCACCATAGGGCCTCATGGGCCGGTCGGTGGAACTGGCTCCGCGGCTGGGCCTCGCGTGCGAGGGGGCGGCCCACGCGAGGCTGGCGCTGGTCAACGGGGTGCCCACCCTCGTGCTCGAGGACGAGGCGAGGCCCGACGGCGGCGCGGCGAGAGGATGATGCGAAGCAGAGAGGCAAGGCCGCGACGAGGCGGGAGCAACAGGATCTGGGGCCGGTGCGCTCATTCCCGGTGGTGGCGGCGACCGGCGAGGCGAGGACGGCCGGCGGCGGAGCTCACAGATCTGGCCATGGTGGCTTCCTGCGGGGACTCAGCGAGGGCGACGCCGGCATGGGGGAGGCGGTCGTAGTGGGGCCCAGCAGCGGCTTGCGGGAGCGGGGTGCTCCGGCGTAGGCGCAGGACGGTCCTCCGGCGAGCTGCGCGAGGACGGCAGTGGAGCGGGAGCTCGGGAGGAGCGTCTCGGGCAGAGGCGGCGGCGCGCGGTTGATCGCGGGCTGGTTCAGGCCACGGCGGCAGAATTCAGGCCCGGACGGGCCTGCCGTGGGCTCGGACGGGCCTGCGGCAGCGGGAGCTGGTGGGGGACGCGTGGCGCTCCCTGGTTGGCTGCGGAGGCGCCAAATGGCGGTGGTGGACGGGTCCAGCGCGGATTCTGAGGTCGGCGGCGGCGGCTGCAAGGTGGAGGGCACGGATTGCGAGGTGGGAGGCTAGGGGAGGCTAAAAATGGACGTGGGGATGTCCATTTATAGCAGTTTTGCAAGGGTTTATGGGTTTGGGGGCGTTTCTTGACCCTCCGATCGCGATCCGATGGCCACGAACGGAGGGGGGGCTGGGTTGGGCTAGTGGGCCATGGAGAGGTGGTTGGGCCAAGAAGAGATGGAAGTTTGCGGCCCGTGACAGGGTTTGAAACATCGAAAATGTCCGATAATAAACCGATACGGTGCCGCTACGGTCGACCGTTCGGGTACCAAACGACCTCTGATTGTGACGAAATTTGGCAGGCGGTCTACCTACAATATAACGAGACCGCATGCCAACTTTGGACCCAATCCGAGAATATTTTTCGCGTGCCTTTTAGAACATTTTTATAAACGAATGTCGTGGGCGCGTGCGAGTGTGGTTGGGTTCAAAACGGTCATCGACGAGAACGGAGAGAACCGGCGACTACAAACGAATGCGGTTTTTTCAAAAACGAGTGATGATGCTATGCAGATAATGCGAATGATGCGATGATGAATGCGACAATAAAACGAATCACACGACGACAATGGAATAAAAGGGGAATCTTCTGGAGCGTCGGTCTCGGGCTGTTACACTCCTGCCCGATGCATGGAGGCCTCGGGGGGTTTTATCGGCCCACCCCCGGCTTACAATATTCCTAAGGTACTGAAAGGGGGGGCCCGGCTGGCAGCCTCTCCAACCGGCCCGGGGGCCCGCTGGCTAAGCCGTCTCGTCGCCCGTAGGACCCGCCGGCTGCGCGGTCCCATCGCCAACTGGGGCCCGCCAGTCGGCTCTTCTATTGGCCCGCGCCCACCTGCCGCGGCACGGGCCGCCCCGCACGGCGTCGTCTTGCGCCTGCCGGCCTAAGTCAGCAGTACGGCCGGCTACGTTGTAGCCACGCCGGGGCAGGTGACGGAGTGGACGGTGGCGTGGCGGCACTGTGACCCCACCGGGTCTCGGTTAGTCTTGGTCAGCGGTACGACCGCCCGGACTGTAGCCACGCGTGTCCGCGCGTCAGCGGTCACTGTAGCCACGCTGGAGTCCATCGGGGGGGTCGCGTCCTGTCGGTGTACTTGGCCGCAATGGGAGGGGACAGGTACCTGCCCGTCCAAAAGTCAGCGGGAGGGCCGGCCGTGCAGCGGCCGGCCGCAGGCCAGCCTGGGACGGGGCGACCGGCTCCTGACTAGCCAGCCGCGGGCCAGTCGGCAGTAGGCCTGCTGGTAGCCCGCGAGCCGGCCTTGGTCCAGCCGGCAGTATGCCAGCCGATCGCGGACCAGCCGGCCGTATGGTTTTTTCAGAAGGGGTTAGGTTCCCTAGTCTTGGCCTACCTAGGGGTAATAACCCCGTCAAAATCCATGGGAAGGTTGTTGGGTCTGTAACCCAGCAAGGGGTTCTCGTCAGCAGGGGCGGTGTTCCGACAATAAAACCAAGTTTATTCCACCCCTTAGGATGATTTGGTAGAGTGGCAGCAAGAAAGAGGACGTCTCTTCGCCTCTGGATCGAGACCCCGCCAAGTTCTAAGCTAGGGCCATCTGCGCATTCGGTTTGCCAGTTCAAGTAGAAGAATTCCCTGAAGAGGGAGACAGAGAGTTCCATTTGCAGATACGCCTCACAAAACACTTGGAATTGCCAAATATTGGATATGGAGTTGGGACCCAGGTCTTGAGGAGGAAGGTGGAAGAAATGCAGAACATCTTGAAAGAATTTTCACTCGGGAGGTGAGAAACCTCTCTGAAGATGATCCAAGAATACAACTACTTCTTCCTCCTCCGGGTTTGGGATTTCCTCTCCAAGGACAACCCGCCAACCGATTACCTCTTGAGGCGGCAGGAACCCCTGATCTCGGTAATCTTTTAAAACTAACATCAGAAACTTGAGTGGCCACCTAGTTGCAGGTAGTGGATTTTGACATGATGAGTCACCTGAATAAAATAAAGGGACGACTTAAAACATGTGGCTAAAGTAAAGACGACTTAACTATTCACAATGGGTAAATTGCCTTATAAGGAGCCAACATCTTAACCCGGCAGTTTATTACACGGCGGGTTATGTCTATGCTGACGAGCCAGCCAGAACATACAAGCAACTTAAGTTAAATAAGAGGCTTCTAGTTTCTTCGCTAAGTATGGAACAAACAAGTTTCTACCGGAGCATCTACGTTTATGGATCTGAAAATAGTTCTAAAAAGCAAGATATTTGCTAGACCTAATGACGGAGCAGGGAAGCGGTGACCGTGCAGTTCATCAAATGCTAAGGGAGATTGAAGTGTGCTATGCGCAAAACGGAGCCGTTATTCCTACCGCTCTATTTTTATGATTAAACTTACGGGATCTACACATGAAACCGGCAATAGTGATGAACCGAAGAAGAACTAGCGAAGAACTCAAGAACTCCGATGAACTACAATGGATATAGGTCAGAGGAGATAACTTACCTGAGTGATCACGGATGGCGGTAGAGACACGCGGATGGTTCCCAACGAAGAAGAAATGCCGCTACAGTCTCAAGAGTGGTCGCCAACAGCGAGCAGGTAACAAGGGTGACACAAGGAAGCTCCGGGCTCGAGGAGGAAGAAGTGAAGAGATGAAGTGAAAAATGAGAAGGGGACCCCTCGGTAAGTATTTAAACGGAGGGATCCCTAAGAGGCAACTGACGAGCGCGACAGTCGAGGAAACGCAATAAATTTTGGGAAACGAAGACGCCTCGATTTTTGGGATAAACGGATACACTCAGATTTGCCATGATGTCATTGTTGGCCTCCTAAATTAATGGCGGGTGACGTCAGTAGTGGACAGTGTAAAAGAACGGCAAAGGCTGGAAATATTGCAAGCTGGCATCGTGAGATCCATGAAAAACACAAATCGGAAGGTGAGCCACCAAAGCAGGGAAGAGAAATTGACATGAATGGGTTCAATTCAATCTGGAGCCTAATGTCGGGGATATAACCCCACGGTGTAACCCGCCCTGTTGGGCCGGGTCCATGTATTGACGGCTCTGTAATCAAACTCAAGATGGGCCGTGTCGGGGAAATACCCCGCGGTATGACCCGGAGACAGTTATAAGCCGGCAGACACTTGTAACCCGTCAGACAGTTGTAAGCCGGCAGACAGTTGTGGCCCGGCAGACAGTTATAACCCGGCCGGAAGTATGACCCGGCCAGGACTTGGCGACTCACTAGTGACCCGATCGAGACTTGGCGGTTCATTGGTAACCCGGCAGGCGGGTCAGACGAGTGACAAGGCCAAGGGCCCAGCGAGCAAGCCGGCGCAAGGCGGCTTGTGGACGGGCCTGAAGGGGCGGCTCACAAGAGAAGGCCCAAAGGAGAGAAAGGATTCCCTCATAAGGGAAACAAGACCCGGATTAGGATTCAAGAGAGACTAGTCCTAATCCTACTCCTAGTAGGACTCTACATGTAAACCTACCCTCTCCACTTATATAAGGAGGGGTAGAGCACCCCTCGAGGGACAAGTTAAGACATACACAAGTCATTAGAGATAGACAGATTAGAGGCTCTCGAGATTAGAGGTAGCGATTAGCACCCTCATAACCGAGAGATCTTCCTCATCATCAATATAGACACAAAGCAGGACGTAGGCTTTTACCTCCATCGGAGGGGCCGAACCTGGGTAAACTCGCGTCTCTCGATTCCGACCAACTTCTCTCAAGCCGCGACATAGTTGCGATGGCCTCACACCTAAGTCCGTTAACCCGGACATCTTGCCGTGACAAAACCACAACAGTTGGCGCCCACCGTGGGGCGAGCGCACGGTGGAATTGTGTTCTTGGAGGGATCCCTTAGGGATTGAGAAATTCGATGTGCCCGAAGAAGAAGAAGATTCGAGATCAAAGAGATTCCGTGGTGTGTGCAGTCGCAAGTCGCCACATGGTTTCCATCGCGTGAGTCGCCGCCACACCCGAGATTGTGACAAGAAGAATTATGGTTATCATGCGCCGCCGTGCGCGCCAGGGCAATCCGTCGGTTCTAACTAGAGATTTCCGCTATTACTGCTGCACCTCACGTCACCGTGCAGGCGTTTCCGTTGAATCCGAGAACACGTTGTTGCCGAGACCAACAAGAATCGGATTTCAACTCCCGAAAGAATCATCAACCACTACTACTACTTTGCTCAAAACGTGTGCGACCCGGAGATAGCTACGGAGTGGGCCCGGCCTTCGTCGCTCCGTCTCCGGCTCAGCCCCGCCTGGCCTAATCGCTGAGCCGGCCGCCGATGTGCTGCTCGACCGCGCCCATCATCGTGCACCGCAGCCTCCACCCCGTGCGCCGGCTCAGAGCCGCCCGCTGTCACAGCTCCGCCTCGCCTTTGCACACACATGCGCCTGCCGGCTCCGCCTCCGTTCATCGACCCAGCTCTGCCCGGTCAACTCCACCTCTGCCGCCGTGGCTCCGCCTCCACGCCCGCCGGCTCGCCGCTGCATCCTCTGCTTCTGCCGTGGCCCTGCTTCGCTGTTCAACCGCCTTGGTCGAGCCACTGCCGCAGGATTCGCCTCTCGCCTGCTTCCGCCGGCGCGCCTCCGCTCGCCCTTGAGCCGCTGCCTCGAGTTCCGCCTCTGCCACGAGCCGGCGCAGCTGAGCGCGCCGCCGCGACCCCACCTCTGCATTAGCTCCTCCCCACTCACCTCTGCTGACGCCGTCTTGCCTCTACGGCTAGTGTGCCTCCACTGACGTGGCCCTGCGCTTTCGAGCCGCCCGGGCCGCGCTCCACCCCCGCCGTCGCCGAGCCACCGTCGCGGTCTCCGCCTCTGCTGCGCCCTGCCGTTGTGGTCCTGCGCCTCGCCGTGGCGACCGGGCAGCCCCTGCCTCCGCTTGCCTGCCTCCGCTCGCTCGCGCTGAGCCGCCTCTGCCGCCGGGTCACACGGCCGCGCCCCGAGCCGCCGCGGCCTCCAAGTCGCCCTGCCGCGTTGGTTCTGCCCTCGCAGCTCCCCCTCGTCGGCGCCTGCCCCTCGCTGCCACGCCTCGTCTCCACCCCGCGCGCCTGCTCCTCCCAGGCGGGGATGCCCGTTGCCTCCATCCCGTGCGGCCGGTTGGAGGATAATAAAGAAAAGGATAGAGGTGGGGTAAAAAAAAAACCTGGTTGGTCAATATGACCTGGAGGATCTGTTCTGAGCCGCCAGCCCTAGCTCCGCTGCGGTCGCACTTCAAGCCGCCGTCTCCGCCGTCGCCGATGTGACCTCGCGCCTGAGCCGCCGCCTGCTTAACCCGTTGCGCGACTTCCCTCGCCGGCGTCGTGATCGGCCTCTGCCGCACGTCACCACGGTCTCAAGCTACTGCCTCTGGGCCGGCCCGACCTCACCACACCGAGCCGTTTTGCCTTGCCGGGGTGCCTCCGCAAAAACAACCGTGCCTGAGCCGCCCTCACCGCCTGCTTTGAGCCGCTCGGTCGGGGTTGGCCTAAACTCTGCTCCTGCACGCTCCCCTGCTGGCTGAAGTCATCATCAACCCCACGGCTGATACTTTCCGATAAAACATATCAGGACAATTATTCACTGCAAGAGCGATTATCGTGTGACGGATACGGAGGGCGTGCTACTGGCATCATTCCGCACCGAACTTCGTCCGTGCCGCACTGCTCAATGTACGCGCGCAAGCCGCCGCTCCTGCGGTCCGGTCTACATCAACTCGCCGGTACCGCGCGCGCTCACCCGCCAGTATGAGCTGCCCAATGGACGCGGCCAGCCGCCGCATCCGCGGTATGGTTTCCACCAACAATGCCGCGGCCGTCTCTCGTGACCGCGCCATCTTCAAACGCTGCGGCTGACTTCTACGTATACATCAACACGCTAGGGGCCATATATACCAGTACGAGCCGCCCTACGAGCGCTCGTGAGTCGCCACCCTGCGGACCAGTCTACATTGACACGTCAGTATCGTGTTTGGTCACTTGAGCCGCCCAACGGAAGCGCGCAAGCCGCCGTGCCCGCGGTCTGGTTTACATCAACACATCGGTGCAGAGCTCGCCTATACGAGCCGCCCAACAGACGCGCGCAAGTCGCCGCCCTTGTGATCCGGTTTATTCCAACGACTCTGAAGCAAGTCATTATCAGCCTCTGCCTCCACCGGATGGCCCAATGGATAGGCGCACATGTCACCGCCACTGCAGTTTGGTTAACTTCAACAACCAGCCGGGACGAACCATCGACCGGATTATTGAAACAATTCATACGGGATCGTTTATAACCCGCCACGGTCAACATCACCCTTCAGTGGAGATTCTCAAGCCGCCTCTTCGAGTCAACTTAAGACTCGGGGGCTACAGACATGATTCAGCAAATGTTGCTAGTTTCAGCAAATTCAAGAACCCCGGATCACCTGATCTCGGGGGCTACTGCCACATTGGTGAAAGTTTAAAGGTTGTCAGAAAAATTCCGGCACAAGCATCCGGTTCAAAAGGAATCTATCTCTCGCAAAGTTTGAGTTTCAGAAAATTAAAAGTTGCCCAAGAGGACGAGCCTCCATGATGCACCATTCAAACATGGGTGCCCTGATTTATTGGATCATCATAAGGTCATTTGGGGGCTCCCAACCCGCCGGGTTTAGCTTACACACCCTCTTGATCGGCTCTTCAGCCAAAATAGCACCATTGACGGCGGCTTACAGGACGGCGGCTTACGAGTTGGCGGTCCACATGACGACGGCTTACAAGATGGTGCACAAGTTGATATCATCGACAAGGTCGTTTGGGGCTTTCAACCCACCGGGTTAAGCTTCAACCTTCTCGATCAGGCTCTTCAGCCACCGTAAGGCCGGGTTGTATACCCAAAACGTTGACTCCGTCAACAAGGTCATTTGGGGGCTTCCAACCCACCGGGTTTTAGCTTACACACCCTCTGGATCGGCTCTTCAGCCACTGCAAGTTTGGGGTCAAACCTGCCTGTAAGCGGCTGCTGCTCTGAGAGGGCCGGCTTACAGAAAGCGAGGATAAACTCCCCCATCAGCTGCCAACTCTCCGTGAGAGGTAGTTATGGGCCCTAGGGATACTCATGCCCTGCTGTGTCTCCTTCTGGTTCGTTGCACTCTTAGCAGTCAATCTCGCTGGAGACCCTGTACTGCTATGAGTTCAAGCAGCGAGTCCCCCCAGAGGAACCAGTGTCTGTGTCTTTTGCTGGGACGCTACGCTCATCAATCCTCGCCTGGAAACCGAGTATTGTTATGAGTTCAAGTAGCGAGTCCACCCAGCGGAACCAGCGTCCGTGTCTCTTTCTGGGACGTTGCGCTCAGCAATCCTCGCCTGGAAACCGAGTATTGTTATGAGTTTAAGCAATGAGTCCACCCAGCAGAATCGGCAGATGTGTCTCTTTCTGGTTTGTTGCGCTCTTATCAGTTAATCTCGCCTAGAGACCCTGAGCCTCTCAAAGTAGTTGACGGTCACTCTCGTTAGAGACCCTGCACTGGTATGAGTTCAAGCATCGAGTCCAGCCAGGAAGAACCATCATATGAGTTTTTGGCAACAAAAAGGAAGGAAAGCAAGAACATCATGCATTGCATCATACATTGCATCATACATTACATCATGCATTGCATCGTACATACATATCATGCCGGTTTTTCCAAACCGGGTCAGAGCAAGATTATGAAAGAAGAAGCAAGGCTATAAAAGATTTTAACATCTCCGGGTTGTGCTTTTTCAAGCCGCCCTTACAACAATGCAGAATATATTCTGTCTTGTTTATTTTTGCAGGTCTTGTCTCCTAAGATAAGCCGCCAGAACAAAAAGATCTTAAATAGCCAACATGGCTGGATTTTCATTATGGTTGTCATGACCATCATTGGATGATTGAGGTTTTCAAAGCCCCTTCAGAGTAATGGCTATAATTCCTTCGTCCAAGAAATACCCGCTTACAGCAAGGTGCATGGTTCAACATTGATATGCAAGGCTTTCAGCAACATCACCTGGAGAGTGGATAAGATTTTATTCTGCAATGGAAGGAATAGTCCCGAGTCGCTGCAGGCATGCAACCCGGCACTTGGGGGCTACATTATTCAAATCCAGTTTATATCAACTATGCAAGTCCCATGTCATTGCAAGCACGCACCACGGCACTTGGGGGCTAATGCAAGTTGCTTTTCAAATCATTACATGGTCAAACAGATCCTGTTGTCTCAAGGAGATGAGCCAGCCTTTCTATATTTTTCTAAAGTCCCAGCCAAGTACTTCTTACTGACCCGGCCCTTGGGGGCTACACATGTGAAATACAAGGCACTCAGTATATATCTGGCGACTCAGATGACAACCTAGTTTTCTCAACATTCAACGCCAAGTTCAAAAGTCCCAGGTTGTTGCAAGCAAAACAACCCGGCCCTTGGGGGCTACACCAGCTGAAGCTTTATAAGGTATAAAACAGTTACAAGTCCCAGGCTGCTGTAGGCAAGACAACCTGACACTTGGGGGCTACACAATCAAAGATATTATTGCAAAACACCAAGTCATCATGGATAAATTTGGAGCTTGGGGGCTATAGATAGTATGGATATATCAAAAAATTGAAGAGATTTTCAAGATGTCAATTGTGAGTGAGACCGGCTCAACAGATTTTTATTTAGCCGAAGCATTAAAGGACCGGCTCTACATTAGATGGATTTTCATCCCAATATATTTATCAAGTCAACTGGAGTCTGTTTGTTTGGACCCAGCGTCACCAACGATCATGACCCGGCATCATCAATGATTATGACCCGGCAGAGATGACCCGCCAAGAGTATTGGAGGCTGACTCAATGGCATATGGGTGTTGTATCCTCAATATTTTACTTCAAAGGACACTGACAAGAAAGATGATTGAGAAGACGGCTCATTCATATGAAGAAGAAACCCGGATTTTTGAGGATCCACTTCAGCGAAATAAGCCGGCTAGGGGAGTGAGCCGGTCACTTAATGTATTTACTATTCTTATTTCAGGAGCTTAGCATGAATAAATTCAAGCTAACCTGGTGGCTAATGTCGGGGATATACCCCGCGGTATGACCCGGAGACAGTTATAAGCCGGAAGACACTTGTAACCCGGCAGACAGTTGTGGCCCGGCAGACAGTTATAACCCGGCCAGAAGTATGACCCGGCCAGGACTTGGTGACTCACTACTGACCCGGTCGAGACTTGGCGGTTCATTGGTAACCCGACAGGCGGGTCAGACGAGTGACAAAGCCCAGGGCCCAGCGAGCAAGCCGGCGCAAGGCGGCTCGTGGACGGGCCTAGAGGGGCGGCTCACAAGAGAAGGCCCAAAGGAGAAAAAGGATTCCCTCACAAGGGAAATAAGACCCAGATTAGGATTCAAGAGAGACTAGTCCTAATCCTACTCCTAGTAGGACTCTACATGTAAACCTACCCTCTCCACTTATATAAGGAGGGGTAGAGCACCCCTAGAGGGACAAGTTAAGACAGACACAAGTCATTAGAGATAGACAGATTAGATGCTCTCGAGATTAGAGGTAGCGATTAGCACCCTCGTAACCGAGAGATCTTCCTCATCATCAATATAGACACAAAGCAGGACGTAGGCTTTTACCTCCATCGGAGGGGCCGAACCTGGGTAAACTCGCGTCTCTCGATTCCGACCAACCCCTCTCAAGCCGCCACATAGTTGCGATGGCCTCACACCTAAGTCCGTTAACCCGGACATCTTGCCGTGACAAAACCACGACAGGCCGCGTCGTGAAGACAAGGCGTACAAGGCGATTGCCGACTAAGTCGCCAGGCGGCCTAACACCTGAAGATGGCGACTCATGACCCACAAGGCAGGAGACGCCAGAAGATTTCTTGCTTGAGAGGCAAGGCGTGTTAGAGAACCGATAGGTTATGAGTTGCAATGTGACTCGGACTCTGCAGTAAAACCTAGGTTCTCGACCTGTATATAAAGGCGAGTCCCTACGGCTGAAAGACTTAGGTCGTAATCTCTCGAGAGCTAGGTTAGCGATTCCGCACCCTTGTAATCGAGATCTATCCATCAATACACACAAAGCAAGATATAGGCTATTACCTCCATCAGAGGGGCCAAACCTGGGTAATATCGTCTCTCGCCCGTTCAACCCCTTTGAGTCGCCACCTAGCGACGATGGCCTCACACCTAAGCCCTTGCACGAGGACATCTACCGTGACAAAACCACGACACTCTCTGGCCTATAAATTCACATTAATTCTAGAAACCCTCAAGGGAGTCCCGAAAACCTTTTTCCGCCGCCGCAAGTCTCTGTTCCGTCGCGATCCCATCTGGAGCTCCATTCCGACACCCTGCCGGAGGGGGGGTCAATCATGGAGGGCCTCTACATCAACCTTGCTGCCCTCATGATGATGTGTGAGTAGTTCAACACAGACCTAAGGGTCCATAGCTAGCACCTAGGTGGCAATCTCTCTCTCTCTTATGATCTTCAATACAATGGTCATCGCATCTTCACTTTGATCTATTCGATGTAATCCTTTTCTGTGGTGTGTTTGTTGGGATCTGATGAATTGGGGGTTTATCTTCAGATTTTTTATGAAAAGTATTTGAGATAACTCTGATATATATTGTCTCTTAATTTCATGATCATTATAGCTTCGTAATGCTATTCGATTTATTGATGTGCTTTGGCCAAGTAGATTGATATTTCTTTGGTGGGAGTGGTGCGTTGTAGTACGTTCAACCTGACGGGTTTCTATATCCCAGTGATAGAAGGGGAGAAGATACGTCTTTGTGTTGCTACTACTAACGATACAACGATAGTGTTTATTCATATTGATACACATTGATTGAGTACACTTTGTTTACATCATGTCATTGTTCGCCAAGCATTACTCTGTTTTACTTAATACACTAGATGCATGCTGGATAGTGGTCGATGAGTGGAGTAATAGTAATAGGTGCAGGCAGGAGTCGGCCTATTTGCTTATGGACGTGATGCCTATATATACATGATCATTGTCATGAACATCGCATAACTATACGCTTTTCTATCAATTGCCTGGCAGTAATTTGTAAACCAGCGTACGTTGCCTACATGAGAGATGCCACTAGAGAACACTATGGCCCCCAGGTCTATTCACTTATAAATTTACAAACGCTATTGCTACCTTGCTGATATTATTTACTTTTTATTTATTTTGCAATTTATATTTATCAACAATTATCTACACAACTCACTTGCTTGCAAATAACGAGATCAAGGGGATTGACAACCCTCTTACCCACGTTTGGTGCAAGTTGTTTGTTCTTTTTTGTGTAGGTCGCTGACAGTTGAGGATTGATATTCCTATTGGTTCGATAAAACTTGGTTTCATAACTGAGGGAAATACTTACCCATCTTGTGATGCAATAACCCGTTCCTCTTCACGGAAAACCCAACGCAGATCACAAGTATCAGGAAGGATTTCTGGCGCTGTTGCCGGGGAATATCATCACCAACTATCAAGTTGCCTCTCACAAATTTTCATTCACTTGTTCTTCTTTTTATTTGCTGTTATATTTAGCTTGTCTCATAAAAATCAAAAATACAAAAATATTTATCTTTGCTTGTTGTTACTTTGCTTGTTGCTTGTCATTATGTCTACTTCTTCTTTTGACTCCGTTGCTTCCGAAAATGAAGTGTTCACTTTTAAGCAAAGGGGAGGTGAAAATTTAAAAGATGCTTGGTATAGGATTTGCAATGCTCAAAATAATTTAATTCATAAGCAATCCACTACTACCTTGATTACCAATTTTTATGCGGGTGTGACAACTTGGCACAGATTCGTTCTTGACACCATCACCGGTGGTAATTAATGTGTCACACTTTGGATGCTTATAATGCTATTGAAAATCTTGTAGGGTCACCTCCCATTATCGTTAATGGAACCATTTTGACATTAGAAGATGTCATGCGGAGGCTAGATGCTATAGAAAATAAAATACCCACTAAAGAACAAATTGAGGCTTTGGATAAAAAGACTCATAATCATATCACTCAATTTGGTTCGAAGGTAGGAAACACTTTGAAGGAACTAAATGGGAAAGATACATCCTTTAATGAAAAGATAGAACTAGGTTTTAGTAGAATTGAGAAGATGGAAGAAGTCATTGATAAAATGGGTTCCGTATTTTCCCCTTCCAAAACTGAACCTAGCACACCTCAAGGGGGAGGTTTCAAGACTATGTATGTTCCTAAGGATAATAGTGTTTCACCTATCAAAAGAAATGAGGATCTTAAGATGATTCGTGTGTACTGTCGGCGTTCTGGGAATGGGGGTACCCAGACCTGCCTGCCTGCGGCCCAGGGCATGGCCCACTTCGTCCGCCAAGCGCGGCCCGGCGCGGCCCCGGTGAAGACAAGGCCCTCGTGAGAGCCCCATGCTCACGAGGGAAACGACACCAAGACCCGTGGGGATAGGTCTCCTCAGGTCCCCTCCGGAGCGGCGGAGATCTCTATGCAACGCCTGACCTCAGGAGGCCAAGGATGACGCAAGACGGGCCAGGCGGGCGCAACGGGCCAGACAGGACATGTTTCCTCTTTGGTGCAAAGGGGGCAATGACGCACGCAGGTTCCCAAAGTGCCCCCAAAGGTTTCCATTCTGGTGCAACAAGACCAAGACCACGATCCCTGTAGTACGGATGTCATCGTCAAGCCCACCGCTGCATCACCACCAGCCGCTTTCCAGGAGAAGACCACCTTTCGTCAGGATAAATATGTACCCCTTGTCCCCCTTCGAATTTGGCCATTGTGGGATTCCTTCCCGCCATAGCGATAAGGGTTGAGGACCCAGGCCGCTATAAATAGAGGCTATGCTGTACCGGAGAAAAGGGAGAAGGGAGAAGAGAAGCAAGACCACCAGAGCGCCCTGACGAGGCAGCCCACCACTGTACTAGTTCATCCATAAACCTCCTCGTGAGGCAATCCACCAAATTAGGAGTAGGGTTTTACGCTTCACAGTGGCCCGAACCTGGGTAAATCGTCGTGTGCAATCTTCTTCCTCGTCATCGTGCGAGTTCACCATTCAAACCGTCGAGTTATGAGCTTGAGGGGAGAGGCTGCTGGGGATCTTCGCACACACCCCTGTGTTCGAACTTCTTCGGGTTTTGCGGAGCCCAAGATCCGACATTTGGCGCGCCAGGTAGGGGGCGTGTCGAAGTCTTCCTCAAGCCACGCTCCTTCTCCGTCTCGTCACTCTGATGACTGACCCTCGCCAGGCCCGTGCCGACTGCCGGGCCACTCGCGTCGCCCAGACGGCACCCGTGGGCCGCGCCACCGCACGCCGGTCCGCCTCTCCTATGGCAAATGCCGCCACGGGCCCGGAGGCTCACGAACAACAGGCCTCCTCCCAGCCGGTCACCGCACGGCGTGATGGCCGCGTCGCCACTCCGTCGATCGTCCCAGCTACTGGGTCATCCTCCCACGCTCACCCAGGGTGGGCGTGTGGGGCGGGTGCGCTCGCCATTGCGCACGAGCTGCTGCGCTACCGCCCTGCCCCCGAGCGCCACGACGACTGGCTCAGGCGCATCGCAGAGCTCGTCAGTGCCGCCGGCGACGCTTCAGCCCATTCCTACTCGCTCCGTCCACAACCATCTCTGGCAGACGACGTGGCACATGATGCGCCACCCCCTCCTCAGTAGCGCAACATCGACCCCGAGCCCAGACATGAAGCGTGCCTGCGTGACCAGCCACGCGGGCCCCCGGCGTGGATGAGAGATGAAGTAAGCTGCCAGGTAGTGCCACGGCCGCGTGCTGACGCGCGCGCACTCCCCTTACCGCTGCATCAAAGAGGCAACCGGGCACCCCTTGAGGCACCCGCACAGAAGCACAAAGACAGGGTCCTTCCCGAGCGCGTTGCGCCTGTGGGCCCAATGGGGTGCCGTGCCATCGCCCCGGAGCTCCATCTGATCGTGTGGCCCTACAAGTTCAAGCCTGACCTACCTCCACACTATGACGGCACCTCGGATCCCGCCGAGTTCTTGCAGCTCTACTCGCTGAGCATCCAGGCGGCCGGCGGGAACGACAAGGTTATGGGAAGCTGGTTCCCCATGGCGCTCAAGGGTGGCGCACTCTCCAGGATCCTCAACCTCCCGGAGAGAACCATCACCTCTTGGGACGGCCTGCGTGAGCGCTTCATCGCCAACTTCCAAGGAACCCACGACCGCGCACTCACCGTGAGTGACCTATGGCGTGTCAAGCAGCAAGAGGGAGAGACCCAGCACAAGTTCATACAACGTTTCACGACCATCCGCCTCAAGATGCCGAGGGCATCGGACGAAGCCATCATCTCCGCGTTCACCGACGGTGTCAGGGACCTCAGGATGAGGGAGGAGCTCGCCATCGACGACGAACTGTGCTCAGCCCTGGAGATGTTCAACTTGGCGAACAAATGCGCCAAGGCCGAGGAGGGCCACCTCTCACTCCGTGAGCTTCCGGGAGCGGAGCTGGAGGACAAGAAGACCAAGGCCAAGGAGGAAAAGTGCAAGGCCCCCGCGGTGCTTGCGACCGAGTCCGAGGCGAAGCGTGGCCGAGACGAGGAACCCCCCGCAGGAGGGCGACCATTCTGCATCTTCCACGGCACCAACAGCCACAACACCATCGACTGCCAGGAGCTTTGGGTGGTCCACGACAAGCACTTCGGCCGGCGCCCTGGACGTAGTGACCGAGGCTTCGGCCGCGGCGGAGATCGTTGGGACAATCGGGAACCATGTCAGGAGTAGCGAGACCGGCCTTGGGAGGACCGCTGACGCGACCAAGCTCGGGAGGACCCGAGGGATCGTGTCGTGGCCAGCCTCGCGAGGCTCGCCCTCGTGAGACAGGCCTACCCCCACTACCGCCACCACCCTGGATGAAGGAAGAGGACAGGCAGGACGACGGGGCTGGGGGCTTCCAGGAGGTCAGGGCGATAGCCTGCATCCTGGTTGGCTCCCAAGCCCCGGCATCGAACCGCATCTTCAAGATGTTCTCTCGGGAGGTGAACGCAGCTCTCCCGAAGCCCGAAGCCATGCGCCCCCTCAAGTGGTCCCAGACCGCAATCACCTTTGACTCAAGAAATCAACTCAGGTGCTCAGCCATGGCAGGCACGCTCCCCATGTTGTGCACGCCGACCATCAGCAATGTTCTCATCACCAAGACCCTCATCGATAGTGGCGCGGGGCTCAATGTACTCTCCATTGAGATGTTTGAGACGCTCCAAGTGCCATACGACCAGGTCATGCCGACTAAGCCCTTCTCAGGGGTCACCGACGGGTCCACGGTCCCCATCGGGCAAATGCGCCTACCCGTCACCTTTGGCGGACGCAAGAACTACCGCACCGAGATCATCATCTTTGACGTCGCTCACATCCACCTCCCGTACAACGCAATCCTTGGGTATCCGGCCCTCGCCAAGTTCATGGAGGTGACTCATCATGGCTACAACGTCCTCAAGATGCCAGCGAGTGGCGGCGTCATCACCATTGCCTGTGACGAGAAGGACGTCGTTTGTTCCCTCGAGCGTGCCTACCGTGCCGCAGCAGCCGAGCACTCATGCGACGAGGAAGACGCCCTGCCCCGACAGGAGGTTCCCTGGAAGAAGAAGAAGCTCATCTCCGCGGGGCGCCAGGGGGTTGAAACCTCTAAGGATGGCGTCTCAGGCTCCGCGCCCAGGGTCGAGGCCCCTCCCTCCATCGCATAGGAAGGCGCGCTCGGTGCCTCCCTTGGGTCGGGCTCGGGGGCTTCCAACCAGGAGGCTACCGACCTGACCGGTGAGACAAGGGAGGCGTTCGGGCACAACTTGGAGGCGTGTCCCAAAGCGCGTCCGTCCGGCCCGGGGACACGGCTCAAGGTGATGAGCTCGCGAGAATTCATCACCAGAGCAATCGAGGAGCTTCAGGAAGCATAAGCCATGCTAGGCGGGGGCTGCCCTTCGTGACCAAGTGCAGCCGTCGTCGTCGGCCCGGTCGATATGCCGCGCGTCTGCGTCAACGCACGCGCGGTCAACAGGGCCGCGTCCCGCGACGTCTTTTGGCCGGTGCGTGCCGATCATGGCGGGGTCTAACCGTGTAGCTACGTCCGCATCCCCTTCGACCAGGCGAACGGGGCAGACACGTTCCAGCTCCTCACTCGGGCCATGCTCGTACCTTACCGGGCCAGGCGCAGCGAGGAGTTGGAGGAGGTACCAGGACCGAGCGAGGGCCCTGAGCCCTGGGAGGCAACGGGCTCATGAGGGCCACATCCGCGGACACGCAAGGTCAGGCAATTCGACTGCTCCGACCCTTCAGCGGCAGGGCCACCAGGTGATCTTTTTTTGGGTCCGTGCCAGGTAAATTTTTGGTTTACTCAGTTCGAGGGCACCCACCGGGCTGCATTATCCTCAAGCGGTCAGGGCTTGCCCCTGCGGCCGCTTTGTTTATGCCTGTTTTAGTACCTTCCATGCATAAGATTTGTTTCCTAACTTTCCATCCTGCCTGCGTGGTGCTTCGCCACCTCGAATCTCGCTACGCCCTAATGATCCCACCTCCGACCGCCTCATGATTAAGGGCTGGCACGACGTCTGTGCTCGGATCCATCCCTACAGCGTTGATAAATCCAAGTGGTCGAGCTCTGTCTCGCAGGCTAGCCCCGTGTATGTCACCTCACATGGCCCTCGGTGCTTTGCTCTCACGTGAGCTAATCGGGGGTAGGTGAGTTCGGGCACGCGGTACGGTTCCTACCACCACCGTGGGAGCCGCGTGTTGGGTGTTTTCTCCTTGAAGTTGTCGCATGAGAAGACTGGGCACGGCGTCTATGCTTGGGTCCGTCCCTGCAGCGTCGATAAATCAGATGGCTGAGCTCTGTCTGGCGGGCCGGCCCCGTCACGTCACCTCCTGGGGTCATTGGTGTTTGGCCTTCTCGTGCGATGGCCCTTGGAAACCTACTCGGTGCAGGTTCCTCAAAAATGCACAGAGCTTCAAGCAGCGTTCTCCAACAAGAAGATTTAGGCGCTCCCGCCTTTGAGGTAGGGCCACGTGGGACCTCAGTTGTCTCACATCGCCCATATACACCTCCCAGTTCTACCGTGCAGGCCACGCATACGAACTTAATGGGCTGTACACGCCCAGAGCCCATGCCCAGACCCAAGTGGAAGCCCCATGCTCCGCGCTGGCGGACGACACGACCCAACAATGGCTATGCCCATGCAACGTGGAAGCCCTATGCTCTGAGCTGGGGATAAACAACTAAGGGTGCCCTATCGGGTGCATTCAACCTTAGGACGGTCCCTCGCGGCCCCATCTCGCAGCATTCCCTCGGGATGCACGCATGAGGGAGCTACAAGGGGGCTACGCTTAGGCCGGGCCTGGCACACGCCACCTCCCCAGGTCTATGATACCTGGTCTTCAGACGTCCCTCTCTGGAAAAGCTGACGAGGAAAGGTGTGGGAGCCGCTCCTACGTCAAGGGGGACTCCTGAGCATCGCGACTCAGGAGCCTCACTGGCCCTGTAGCCCCTCAACCCTTGGCACCGTCCTGGTGATCCAGACACCCCAACGGTGGCTAAGGTATGCGCGGGGCCGGGCCCTGCCGACGCAGAGCTCGAAGCGCTCAAAATCTCTTAGGAGGATTCCCAAGCTCATACGTCAAGGGGGACTCCTAAGCATCCCGACTCAGGAGCCTCACTAGCCCTATAGCCCCTCACCCCTTGGCACCGTCCTGGTGATCCGGATGCCCCAACGGCGGCTGAGGTATGCGCAGGGCCGGGCCCTGCCGACGCAGAGCTCAAGGTGTTCAAAATCTGCAAGTCAACCCCATCTTCACCATGTTCCCTTCATGAGGGCTGCTCGTACGTCAAGGGGGACTCCTGAGCATCGCGACTCAGGAACCTCACTGGTCCCGTAGCCCCTCACCCCTTGGCACCGTCCTGGTGATCCGGACGCCCCAACGGCGGCTGAGGCATGCGCGGGGCCGGGCCCTACCGATGCAGAGCATCACAGCAAGCAGGAAGGAAACAAGGCGAAGAAAGCAGCCACATAATTCAGCAGTTATTACAAGCATCAAGTGTCTTCGGAAATGCAAACAAGTCTAACGCCTCCGCGAGGCGTGATGAACGTTCCAGGAAATGAACCAAGAAGAAGACTCAGGACGAGCTGTCGCCACCCCTCGTCCCGGCCGCGGGGAACTCATCATCAACGTCGCTGACGTCGTCCTCATTGCCGCTGACCTTTGCAGCTACAGGAGGTGGTGGAACGGCAACGCAGGTGAACTTCCTCATCAGCGCCTCCACGGCGCCTCCCAGGGCTGTCGCAGCGGTGGCGCGAACCTCGGGATCAACTGGGCGGATCACGGAGTTGAAGTCAAACCCCGGCTCGTGAAGGTGGAGATGGCTGAAGACGCGCATCGCGGCCTCGGAGAAGAGGTCGCGGTATTCACCCTCCAAGACTTCCTCGACCTTGACGACGGCACCCTCCAGCGCCTCGACGAGCTTTGAAGAAAGCCCCGCGAAACCGTCCTCTGGAGCCACCAGGGGCTCCGTAAACCCTTCCCGGCAGAGGGAGTGGAGTGCATGGCGAAGCCTGAGCTCGACTGAGGGAAAGGCGTTGAGCTCTGCAGCCTTCCTCTCCTCAGCCACGGCAAGGGCTTTCTCCCTGGTGTCGAGCCGAGCCTTCTCCGCAGCTACTTCCTTCTCCCGCGCGTCCAGGAGCTCGCGCTCCGCGGCGTGGAGGGTCGCCGCCTCGGACAGCGCGGAGTCCCGATCGGCAAGCTTGGCTTCGCAGGCCTTGAGGGCCTCCTTTCGCTGACGAAGCTATTTCGCGAGCCTGGACTTCTCCTCCTGAAGAGCCTGGAGGCGGGGCCTCCGCCTCATTGCAACGGCTAGTAGCAGACGCCGCATCGGTCAGGGCCGCCTCACGGGCTGTTCTAGCTAACGCGGCCTCCTTCTCGCCTTCGGCCGCCACAGACTTGGTGTGGCCCCAAACTGCCAGGGCAGAGGTGTCAGCTTGGAGCCACCCGGAGAGGAGCCCCAGACGCCCTTCATGAGGTGATCGTCGGCAACCCCAAGGGAGTCACGAACCTGACCAAGAGGAGCATAGGCCACATGAAGCAGGCGTCAAGGCATCGTCCGGAGGTGCCGCTTGCGAGACCACAGGAGACGCCCCAATGGCAGCGGAAGCACGACGAGCAGGAGGTTCCGGAGGCGGCGCTACAACCACAGGCAAGGGGGATGCGGACGAGTTCGCGAGCAGCTGGCCCTCGGGGGCCGGCTCTCCAGGTAGCGGCGCTAATGTGCCCCCAAGGGTAGGTGCGGCTACACCAACAGGCATCGGGGGCTCAGGGGGCTCTGCGGCCGTGACAAGGAGAGTCGCCCCGCGAGCCCCCGCACGTGCGGCATCAGACGCCACGTCAGGCAGCGACAGGGTAACATAAGCGGGTGGTGCGTCGGAAGGCACCTTCGGCTTAACGCCCGCCTTCTTCTTCCTCATCTTCAGCGCAGCGGCACTCCTGGGTGCCAAGCAAAGAAGAGGTCAACGATATGCAAGCTACCGGCAGACGGCCTAGGCTAGGTGGGATACTTACTCCTCAATGGCGACCCACTTCCTCTTCTTCTCCACCTCGACAGCGACGGGGGTGCCATCGCCCTTCTTCGGGAGGACGCCACTGCTCGGGGGAGCAGGAGCACTGTCCACCAGGGCAGCAACCGGAGAGGCCACGTCGGCCCTAGATCCGTCCGTCTCGCCCGCGGGCTGCGGTTCGGGCGGAGGCGAGGCGACCACTTCAATCGCCTTGCCGGCGCGAGCAGGGCACGCCAGGGGGGACCCAGCCCTGCCCTTCCTGGGGGTCTCCAGGCCGGCGGACTGAGCGGCGCGAGGAATGGGTCCCAGCCCCCTCAAGACCTTGGCGGAGTGCGGAGAGCCCGCAGCAGAGGCTTCGTCAGCATCGTTGTCGTCTTTGAGACCGCGCAGGAGCGCGCTCTGTGACGGGGGGACGTCTCCTCTGAACCGTCGTCAGCTGTTTCCTCCGAATCCTCCCTGCTCACGGTGTCGCTGGAGGACACCGCCACTGGGGAACCAGGCCCCTCAACGGGGGAGGGTCCTAGTTCGTCAAAGATAGGCATCGTGGCGACCAGGTCGACTTTGTCGTCATGGCTGTACAACAGGACGTAAGCATCGGGAAGGTCTCCGGGGTCGCCGATGAGTAGGGTCGCCACAACCCTGTTCAGCTCCCCGGGGGTCATGCATGCGGACCGATGTCTGAGGTCGTCGCCACTGCCCTAATAATTCCACAAGGGCCTCGAGTGTTACTGGAGGGGCGCCAGGCGCTGCGTCAAGAACTCCTTCACTATCATCCCCCCAGTCAGCTTCTTGGCGCTGATATCGCGAGAGATCCGCTCCAATACGGGCCTGGCCCAGGGGTCGGAAAGCTTCATGGAGCTCCACGCGGAGGTTTTCTCCGGCAGCCCCTTTGGGAGATCCAGGCGGGGGTTGACACTCTTGAGATCCAGGAAGACCCAGCGGTGCCTGAAGTTCTCCACCTTCTTCCCGGCCTTTAAGAGCTTGTTCCCGCTCTGGACCGCGACGAAAGAGACGCACGCCGACCATTGAGCGCCGTCATGCAGCCGCAAACTGAAGAAATGACAAAAGAGGGCCACCGAAGGCTTCATGCCCATGAAAGCCTCGCAGTAGAAGGCGAAGACGGACAAGAGAAAGATGGAGTTGGGTTGGAGATGAAGAGCGTGGATTCCGTAATTGTCTAGGATGGCGGTGAAGAACTTGGAGAAGGGCGGGACGAGCCCGGAGAAGACGCTATGGAGGAAGAAAGGATAGGCTGACTTGGACGGACGCAGCTTCTCCGTGGAGCCGCCCCATATCAGCGTCCGCCCCCACTCGTTGGTCTCGTCCGCCATCGATGAGAGCACCGGGGCGAGGTCCCCGTCCTTGGCTATGACGGACTCCGAGAGCGCTGGTGAGATGGGGGCGGAGGCAGAGCTCTGGGCCTCAGGCTTCGACTTGCCGGCGGGAGCTATCAAGGAGTCCCAGATGCCAACGGAGCAAGAAGGAGGACGGTGGGGTGCCAAGATCTAGAGAGGTTTCTGCTAAGGCCGGGGATCTGGAAGTAAGAGCGGAAGCGCAGAAGAGGAAAGCAATAATGGCCCGACACTGGAAGTCAGGCTTTTGTCGATTAGGGCGGTAGCCAAAGGAGGGTGGGACGCCCGACACCACCTGCTCAACACACGCCGGTCCTGGCCCGCAGGCGTTTAGGGCCCGCGGCGCCTCGGGCCATCCCCAGTGGCTTCGCCCGAAAGACGGCACGAGCAAGCCTTGGGCCTGGGGGCTACTGTCGGCGTTCTAGGAATGGGGGTGCCCAGACCTGCCTGCCTGCGGCCTAGGGCGTGGCCCACTTCGTCAGCCAAGCGCGGCCCGGCGTGACCCTGGTCAAGACAAGGCCCTCGTGAGAGCCCCATGCTCACGAGGGAAACGACACCAAGACCCGTGGGGATAGGTCTCCTTAGGCCCCCTCCGGAGCAGCGGAGATCTCTATGCAACGCCTGACCTCAGCAGGCCAAGGATGACGCAAGACGGGCCAGGCGGGCGCAGCGCGCCAGACAGGACAGGTTTCCTGTTTGGTGCAAAGGGGGCAAGGACGCACGCAAGTTCCCAAAGCGCCCCCAAAGGTTTCCGTTCCAGTGCAACTAGACCAAGACCACGAGCCCTGCAGGACGGATGTCATTGCCGAGCCCACCGCTGCATCACCACCAGCCGCTTTGCAGGCGAAGACCACCTTTCGTCAGGATAAAGATGTACCCCTTGTCCCCCTTCGAATTTGGCCGTTGTGGGAATCCTTCCCACCATAGCGATAAGTTAAGAAGACCCGGGCCGCTATAGATAGAGGCTAGGCTGCACCGGAGAAAAGGGAGAAGGGTGGAGAGAAGCAAGACCACCAGAGCGCCCTCACGAGGCAGCCCACCACTGTAGTTCATCCATAAACCTCCTCGCAAGGCAATCCACCAAAGCAGAAGTAGGTTTTTATGCTTCACAGCGGCCCGAACCTGGGTAAATCATCGTGTGCAATCTTCTTCCTCATCATCGTGTGAGTTCACCATTCAAACCATCGAGTTACGAGCTTGAGGGGAGGGGCTGTTGGGGATCTTCGCACACGCCCCTGTGTTCGAACATCTTCGGGTTTTGCGGAGCCCGAGATCCGACATGCACACCAACTTTATAAATATCATAAAAGACCCCATTATCAAGACTCCTAAGAAACGTACTTGCATTATTGAGGATCTTGATGACAAGGATGACAACACTTGAAACTATGCACTATGCCTAGCTAAGGGCATAAAACAATCGCGGTTGTTGGGAGTCAACCCAATAGTTATCTTACTTTTTGCTTTTGACTTTATGTTTGGTTGTGATAACATGATTATTTCCTTTGTATTGATTGTGTTTTTATGTTTTAATTAGTGTTTGTGCCAAGTAAAGCCTATGGGATGACTCACATGATGAGTAGAATTGATACGGTGCAGAAACAAAAACTTTTGCGTTCAGTACAGGAATTTTTATTTCGTACTAGAATGTGATAAAACTCTGAAATGTTTACACAGTATTGCCCTGTAAATTCTTCAGGTTTCCCTAATTTTTCATAAGTTTTAGTGTTATAGAAGTAAACGTTTCTACAGATCTTTACAGACTATTCGGTTTTAGATAAATTCTGTTTTTGTTTGCATAGTTTGCTTGTTTTGATGATGCTATGACTTATATTGTTGGAGATGAGTTATAGAAAAGTTAGAATACAGTAACTATAATGCAATTATAAAATAAGAATCAATTTATAACAGTACCTAAAGTGTTCGATATGTTGCTTATACTAACGGATCTCACAAAGTTTTGTTGAGTTCTGTGTGATTGAAGTTTTCAAGTTTTGGGTGTTATCACAATGGACAAAGGAATGAAGAGTGGAAAGAGTGTGATGCCCCCAATTTCGACCGTACGCTAATCATACACGCAATGCGTACAACCAAGATTAGGGACTCGCTGGAAGATATCACAACACAACACTAGACATGAAATAAAGTCATACATCTTCATATTACAAGCCAGGGGCCTCGAGGGCTCGAATACAAAGCTCGACAAGCACGAGTCAGCGGAAGCAAATAATATCTGAGTACAGACATAAGTTAAACAAGTTTTTCCTTAAGAAGGCAAGCACAAACATAGCAACGGATCGAAAGAGGCGAGGCCTCCTACTTGGGAACCTCCTATCCTACTGCTGGTCAGGGGCCGCCTCCACGTAGTAGTAGCCTCCTACGGTGCTGTAGTAATCATCTCCGGCGTACTCCATCTCCTGGGCTCCATTGTCTGAACGTAGAATCGTATTGAGGGGGAAAGAGAAAGCAAAGCAGCAGTGAGTACTCATCCAAAGTACTGGCAAGACTGACATCAGAACTATGCTAAATATGCATCAGTATCAAGGGATGGGGTTATATCTGGGCTGACTGCAGAAAGCAAGAATAGGGGGAAGGCCTAGTCCTATCGAAGACTAGCATCTTCAGCATCTTGTAGCATTAGAAGAGAGTAGACTGGTATCTCATATATAGCAATATTATTGTAGCAAACTTTATTAAGTAACCATGCCTAGAGATTCTTCCTCGACTCCCTGCGAGGAAGCAATCTCGGAGCCAACATTCATTTCAATTTAAAGTCACAATTTTAGTTGTAGTAGATCAAGGTACAACTCCAAGTCGTCCTGTTACCGTGGACACATCTATTCGAATAGATGAATTCATCCCTGCAGGGGTGCACCGCATTTCCAACACGCTTCATCACCTCCGGCCGGACACACTTTCCTGGGTCATGCCCGGCCTTGAGATATCAACACGTCGTCGCCCCACCTACGCTCAACAGAGAGGCCAGCCCGTCGGTCTAAATCCTAAGCGCGTAGGGGTCATGGGCCCAATCACCCTTTGCACTCCTACACGATGCGAGGGCGGCCGAGGTCAGTCCTAGCACACTCTAATCCAAGACATGTGCCGTCCAGACCACTCGGGCGCGCACCACTCCATTGCTAACGTCCGAAGAGCTTCGGCTGATACAACAACGCTGAGTACCCATAACTTGTCCCACGTGAAGGTTTGGTGCGTAAAAGGTCCAAATCAACCAACTCAGATCAAATACCCAACCCATTAGTATTTTATTAATGCGGGGCAAGCGCGACCCATGAAGTGTGGTCCCGTCACCCCGTCTCGAGGATGTGTGGCCAGGGCCTCTCCTGCCCGGCCACGCCTCGTCATCATCAAACCGTGGGTACCCCTCAGGGCCGACCCATCACCAACATGTTTTTGTAACCAGGTCATAGTAACTGTGTGTATAAAATATCAAGACGGAACCTGAGGAATCACCCTCAAAGGGTCCCGCTTGATGAAACCGTCAAGGTGGACTCATAGGAATCACCCTTGAGGGTACCACACTTGAGGGGTTGCACGACAGCGTCATCGTCAGGAGTGGTGAAGGTGGAATCACCCTCGATAACCACGTCCGACTAGCTGCACTACAGAGTTAGCATCAGGAGTACTTCACGAGGTGTCACCCTCGGTACTCGATAGTAGCTCTGTAGACTCGTACAAATAAGGGGTGTGCGGTGAATGTGACGGGCATGGCTTGTCGTTCGGTTGACCGAGTCTTCGAGTCTTCGAGTCGTCGAGTCATCGATGAAGAAGCAGGGGCAACTGGGACTATGGGGTCACTTGGGATTCATTGATCAACCTATACTAAGCAGTTGATATAACAGAAGGTATAGTAGCAGTTTATCAAAAACAGGCTATGAATCAGAAATAGGAGCTAGCTAATACGGTAGCAAAATTTAATGCAAGAATTAGAGGGAAAGAATTGGACGATATCGGAATGCTCAAGGGGGGTTGCTTGCCTTGCTGCTCTGCGGCAAAAGGCTGATCATCAGTCGCGTAGTCGTACCCGGTAGTAGCGTCAGTCTCGGGGTCTACCGGTAAGAAGAGGGGGGAGAAACAATAAATACAAAGCATAGATGCAACCACGATACATGACATGGCAATATGCAGAGCTAGGCATGCACTAACGCAGTACTACACGTCGCAGACGATTCGAAAGAATATCTGACGATATTTTCCGGGTCTCAGGCTACTACCAGACAGACGAAAACGATGGAAAGGTTCCACGTTCGTTATGATAGGAACACGTGACAAACTAACGGACAGCGTATTTGGATTCGTGGGATTTTTCTGAACAACTTTCATGTATAAAATATTTTCATCTGACTTACGGTTTATTTTATATTAATTTTTAAAGTTTTATTAATATTCAGAAAAGAAAATAGATTATTTTAATTCAATAACTCAATTTATGACATCAGCATGATGTCATCCTGACATCAGCAGTCAACAGGGGCTTTGACATGTCAAACTGACCTGTGGGCCCCCTCTGTCATAGACACATGTTTAATTAAGTTTAGTTAACTTTTAATCAGGTTAATTAGTGGGGTGGGACCCACATGTCATTCACAGATTAGGTTAATTAATTAACAGAATTAATTAATCAAGTTTAATTAGTTGTTAAAGGGCTGGACCCCACATGTCATCCTAACAGAGTTATTTATCTAAACTAATTAATCTTTAATACCTAATTAATTAATTAATTATCAATTTATTTATTTATATTTTTATTGTTTTTAACAAAATCGTTTAGGGGGCAGTGGGCCCCCTCTGTCATTGGGTCAGGGGAGGGGTTAGTGGGGGGTTTAGCCCACTAACCAGATCGGGCGGTGGGGGGGGGGGGAAGCCCCTTCGGCCAGGAGCCAACCGGCGGCGTGCGAGGCCGAGGAGGCTAGCGGTGGCGGCCGGCGGCGACTGGGCGGAAGCCGGCGAGCTGGGTACGGCGGGGGTGCGCGGCCAGGGGCGTGCGGGGCGGTGAGCGGGCGCGTGGGGCCGCTGTGGGCGTGCGCACTGCGACGCAGTAGCGAGGGGAGCGACGGGGGGGGGGGAGAAGGTGCAGCGGGGGCCGAAGAGGGAGGCCACGCGCGTGGCGCGGTGCGGCGCCAGGAAGCACGGCGAACGGGCAAAGGGGGGAGGGGCGGCGGCCAGCAAGGGGAGGCGCGGCGGGACCAGGGCGCGTGCGGGCGTGCAGGCCGCGCCAGTGCGCGGCCGTGGTCAGCCAGGGGCATGGTGGCCGGCTGGCATGCGCGCGCACGGACGTGCGGGAGGGCGAGCGGCGGCGCTGTGAGGTGTGGCAGGAGGCCGCAGCGGGCGCGGCGAGCGCGGGGGTAAGAAAGGAGAAGGGATGCCTCACATCTCCTCCAGCGGGGTGGGCAATGGGCTCGGGGAGGGGCGGCGACGCGATCCGGTTGGGGAGGAGGCGAGGAAGGCGCTGCGGCGGTGGCGCAGTGCCGGCGGTGGCGGCCGGCGTCGGCGGGACGGCGGGGCGGCGACGGGATCTAGCCCCGATCCGATCTGGATCGGGGAGGGGTGTGAGCGAGGTGGGGAGAGTGGGGAGTGGGGGGAGCTGTCGGTGGAGGGGTTTGACCCCTTGTAGCAACCGACTACGGGGGAGGTGGGCCGGGGGCCCGGTTGGGGCCGGCCCAGGGGGAAGGGGGTGTCTTTTCCTTTTATTTTTGTTTTTGTTATTTATAATTTCCTGTTTTAGTTTTATTTTAATTTAGTGTGTTTAATAACTTTCAAGAATGTTGATTTCTACAACACAATTACCTAGGCATTAGTTGCCGCATTATGAACATTTTTGTTTTGGTATTTTGAAACTTTAATTTTCAACATTAACTTAAATTTGAATTCCATCGCGAATTGAAACAAAGTGAGATTAGTAACATGATCAAGCTTGATCAAGGTCATTGCTGTAGCTTAATTACAGACATCACTGTAGCACTGAAACCAGGGTGTTACAGCTCTCCCCTACAAAAAATAATTCTCGTCCAAAGAATTTAAGAAGTAGAAGGAAAGAGCCCGGGGTATTCTGCACGAAGATGATCTTTGCGTTCCCAAGTGGCTTCATCTTCAGAATGATTTGCCCACAACACTTTGAAGAATTTGGTAACCTTCTGACGAGTCCGACGTTCAGTTTCATCGAGAATGCGGACTGGTTGCTCCTTGTAAGAAAGGTCTTGTTGCAGCTCCAACATATCATGATCCACTACTCGAATAGGATCCTTGAAGCAGTGACGAACCTGTGACACATGGAACACATCGTGAACCAGCGAAATGTTTGGCGGTAGTTCCAGTTGATATGCCACTTTACCACGCCTTTCGAGAACAGTGAAAGGACCAATATATCGAGGAGCCAGATTGCCCTTTATCCCAAAGCGGTGTGCACCTCTCATTGGCGTGACTCGAAGATAAGCCTTTTCGCCAGGTTGATAGACCATATCTTTTTGATGACGGTCATACTAACTCTTCTGACGAGACTGAGCAGCCTTCAGATTTGACTGAATAATGCGGATTGATCTTCGGCATGCTGGATAATATCCGGACCGATAAGTGCACGTTCCCCAGTTTCTGACCAATTCAGAGGAGTCCGACACTTACGTCCATATAACACTTCAAAGGGAGCCATCTTCAGACTAGCTTGATAGCTATTGTTGTAGGATAACTCAGCATACGGGAGAGATTCCTCCCATTTCTTGCCGAAAGAAATGACACAAGCTCGAAGCATGGCTTCGAGAATCTGATTGACTCTTTCAACTTGTCCCTGGTATTGAGGGTGAAAAGCGGTGTTGAATGGCAAATGAGTTCCCATAGCTTCCTGGAAACTTGCCCAGAATCTTGAAGTGAATAAGCTGTCATGGTCTGAACTAATCACCAATGGAATACCATGGAGTGAAACGACTCTGGACATGTATAGATCTGCTAGCTGACTAGCAGTAATAGTTTCCTTGACAGCCAGAAAATGTGCAACTTTGGACAGCCGGTCAATGACGACAAGAATAGCATCATTACCCTTCTGCGAACTGGGAAAACCAATGACGAAATCCATTTCAACATGATCCCATTTCCATTCAGGAATAGAAATAGGTTGCAGAGTTCCAACAGGCTTTTGATGTTCTGCTTTGATCCGACGATAAATGTCGCTTTCTGAAACATAGCGTGCAATGTCTTGTTTCATGTTTGACCACCAGAATCTTTGATGGATGTCCTGGTACATCTTGGTACTACCCGGATGAGTAGACATCGGTGTATCATGAGCTTCTTTCAGTATTCTATCAGTCATATTCAGGTTTTCCCTTTTTGTTGGCACGAATAAGCGACCCTTGAAGTACACTGCGCCATCATCAGCAAGGGTGAAGCATGAGGGTTTACCTTCCGCCAGATAGCGTTTAATCTTTTTGATTTCACTGCAATAGTGTTGAATAGTTTTGATGCTGCCCACGAGATCTGGTATAGCAACCAAGTTACTCAGAGAACCCTGGTTAACAACACGGAGGTGCATTTTATGGGCCTCCGGTGGAGGGGGAACGAGATAACCTTGAGGAACAATATGGAGGTTTAGCTTCCGGAATTCTTCTTGAAGCAGGGGGTGAACCTTGTGAACCTGAATGTGGTTGCAGTAAGACTTGCGGCTCAAAGCATCAGCCATTACATTAGCCTTGCCAGGTGTATACGAAATACCCATGTTGTAATCTGCTATTCGTTCCATCCATCTTTGTTGACGGAGATTCAGATCTGGCTGAGTAAACAAGTACTTCATACTTTGGTGATCGGTGTAGATCTCGCAACGATTGCCAACAAGGTAATGCCGCCACTCTTTCAGTGCATGAATTACTGCAGCAAGTTCAAGATCATGAACTGGGTAGTTCTCTTCATGAGGACGCAATTGACGAGATGCATAAGCAACCACCCTACGTTCTTGCATTAGGACACAACCCATTCCTTGACGTGAAGCATCACAATAGATGACGAAGTCCTTCTGAGTATCCAGACGAGCAAGCACTGGAGCAGATATCAGCTTGTCCTTAAGTGCCTGAAAGCTCTCCTGACATTTTTCTGTCCACTCTTATTTAACATCGTTGTGATGCAGATTGGTTAAGGGCTTGACAATCTTGGAGAAGTTCTCGACGAATTGACGACAATAGCTGGCGAGTCCGAGAAAACTTCTGACTTGCTTGACATTCTTCGGGGGAGTCCAGTCAAGAATAGCCTGAACTCATTCAGGGTTGACCGCAATACCATGCTTGGAGATCAAACGCAATTTGAATACTTCGCATAAATTTGATGTTCTCGAAGGATCTCTAGTATAAGACGAAGATGTTCATCATGCTCTTCTTTATTCTTAGAGAAAACCAGGATCTCATCCAAATAAACCACGATGAATTTATCGAGGTAATCCATGAATATATAGGTCATCAGGCGAGAGAAGGTTGCTGGAGCATTGGTGACGGGGTTATTACCCCTAGGTAGGCCAAGACTAGGGAACCCAACCCCTTCTAAAAAAACCATACGGCCGGCTGGCCCACAGCCGGCTGGCGTACTGCCTACTGGCCCACGGTCGGTTGTACATAGACCGGCCGGAGGGCTACCGGCAGGCCCAATGCCGGTAGGCTCACAGCCGGCTGGTCAGGAGCCGGCCGCCCGGCTGTAGGGCCGAAAGTATGTCTAGAGGGGGGGGGGTGATTAGACTACTTGACCAAATAAAAGTTTTGCCTTTTCCCACATTTTAAGTTGGCAATTTTAGCATTTCCTGGCAAGTCAAGTACCCCCCTACACATGCAAGTCTAAGAGTATAGCAGCGGAAAGTAACAACAAGCATGAGTAGAAAGGATAGGGTAGGAAGATCAAACGCAATTGTAGACACGATGATTTTTCCCGTGGTTCCGATAGGTGGTGCTATCGTACATCCACGTTTATGGAGTCTTCAACCCACGGAGGGTAACGGTCGCGAGAGTCCACGGAGGGCTCCACCCATAAGGGTCCACGAAGTAGGAACCTTGAATATTCCATAACGGCTTCCGTCCACGAAGGACTAGCCTCACTATGGGCAGATCTTCACGAAGTAGGCGATCTCCTTGCCCGTACAAACTTCTTGGTTCACTCCACAACATGAAGTAGGAGGCTCCCAAGCGACACCTAACCAATCTAGGAGGCACCACCCTCCAAAAGGTAATAGGCTCGGTAATGATGATGAACTCCTTGCTCTTGTGCTTCAAGATGATAGACTCCTCAACACACAATCACTCTCTCACAGATTTGGCTTTGTGGAAGAGATGGGATTGGTGGAAAGCAACTTGGGGAGGCTAGAAATCAAGATCCATATGGTTGGATTGGAAGATCTTGACCTCAACACAAGGATAGGTGGTTCTCTCTCAGAAAACTGGATGGGGCAAGTATGGAATAGTTCTGAGTGCTTCTCTTTCGAGTAGGTGGTGGTGGAGGGGTATATATAGGCATCCCCAAAAATCCAACCATTACACACAAAATGACCAACTCGGTGACACCGATGTGTTAATCTCGGTGGTACTGAAGTGACCAAAAGGTGGCAACTTTTGAATCTCGGTGAGACCGATATAGGAAACTCGGTTGCACCGATAAGGTGACCAACGGTCAGATTCCCAATCTCGGTGACGCCGATCCAACAATCTCGGTGGTACCGATATTGTGAATTTGCGTAACAGAAAGTTGGCAACCTAAACTCGGTGGCACCGGTATGGAATCGGTTGCACCGAAGTGGCTAGGGTTTGGCTGAGTTTGTCTATGGTTGAGAATCGGTGGCACCGGGATGGAAATGTTGGTTGCACCGATATTGAATATATGACTTTGGACAGACTTTGGTGGGAGAGTTTGTGGGTGTTTTTGGTGACTATCACTTGTGCACGTATGAGCATTTTGTTCACCAACAAAACCTTACCCCCTTTTAATAGTATTGGCTTTCCTATGGACTCGAAGTGATTTCTCACAAATGTAAAATGTAGAGTCATCTTCCTTGAAGCTTTGCCAACCTATTTCATTGCATCTTGGGGTATTCTACAATCTCCACAATCCTTTTGCCAATCCTGTCATTGAGCATTTCCTGAAATATACTTGATGGAAAACATTAGTTCAATGACTTATATGTTGTTATAAATTACCAAAACCACCAAGGGAGCAAATGTGCTTTCAATCTCCCCCTTTTTGGTAATTGATGACAATATATAGATTAAAGCTTGGACATATGATATAATCAATGAATATTATCGTCGCTTTGAGAAGTATGTGATAAGCAAGATCTCACCCTAAATTTGTGCATTATTTTGAATTTGCGTTTGAATGCAAATGCACAATCGATTAGGTACATGGGGCACTTCTTCCATGTCACATACATCTTGGTGGTGTGCGATAATAATAAGAGTGAACAACATAGCACAACACAACCAGACAAAGATAATGATCATCTCAAAAGCATTAAGATGATAGGAAATAGTAGCACAACACACATAAGGTGTACGATCAAAACACACAAAGGTTTAACACAAGCAACCAAAAGACAAATGTTTTTGAGAAAAGCAATAAAACCAAACGCTCTCTCACTCGAAGCCTAAAGATCTATATACACTTCTCCCACTTTGGCAACAAGTTACCAAAAAGTTCAAAGGCATATATCTAAGCGTTCTTGGACTGATCTCCTCCGGTTGTTGATGAAGGAGTCGAGAGAACAGCGTCGGCAAAGATCTCTGCAGATGTCATGGATGGAGTTGGAGTGGCAACAGGAGGAACTGAAGCTGATGGAGCAGGAGTTGAGGTGACAGTAGCAGGAGCTGATGAAGAGGGCCTCAAGTCTGGAGCTGGCACAGTGGCTGATCTGGCCTGAGTAGTAAACTGTGTGCCTGGCCTGAGAGGTGATCCATCCTCATCATCATCATCATCATCATCTTAAGAAGTCTGAGGAAGAGGCACTGAGTCAACTTCCTTCTTGAGCTCATTGACTGTCTTGGTCAGCCCATCCACCTTATCATTAAGGGTCTTGATCCTGTTCTCGAAGATCCTCACAAGACTGTTCTGGTTGTCCAGAATCCCCTTAATGTCCTTCTGCATGCCCTGCACTGATGAGATCAAAAGATCCATTTGCTCGTTCCTGGATCTAGGGACCTGAGCACTAGTGGCTCCAGCTGCCTCTGCTTCTGCCTGTGCTGCAGCTGAAGTGGGAAGATCCGGGTTCATCACCACAATGTTGCCCTCGAGATCTGGCTGTAGGGGCAAGTTGGGACGGTCTAGAGCAAATATGTGCTTCTCCAACTTAGAGTTGATAAGCATCTGGATATAGGGTGCATAGCAGCAAGAGCGCTTCTGATCAGCAGCAACCCTCTTAACTGTCTCAACAATTAAGTCCATGACTCTAATCCTGGTGTGTCTGTCAAGATGAATTAGCATGTTGATGGAGTAGCCTCGGATCATCTTGTCATCTCCTGACTTGGGCATTAAGGTATGCCTCAGAATGGTGTTCATGGCGCGGAGGCCAGCCTGAAGAAAGTAAATAGATCCTAGCCTGTGAGACTTCACGTTAGCAGCAGGGATCTCTTTATACATGTTAGCCATAGCATTGTGGCTCTCCTTGGATTCTGAGTAGACATCCAAATCTCCATCCTGAACTTCAGGAACTCCTAAGATGGCAGTCCACTCCTCAACAGTGGACTCATATCTAGCTGCTTCTGTCATCCATACAATTCTACCATCTCCATAGAAATGTGCAGTGGAGTAGAATTGCATGATCATCTCATCATTCCAAGCTGTGAACTCTCTGCCAACAAACTCATCCAAACCAATGCAGTGGAAATTGTCTTGGACACTTGGAAAATAGTCTTCATTCTCCTTGATGAATTTCCAGTCCACATACCTCATGTCACTCACAGCTGGACTCTTGTCAAAAAGCACAGTCTCATAGAAATCATGTTGCTCTTTGGTGTAAAATCTGTAGTTCACAGCTATCTTCCTCCTTTGGGCATATGGATCAGCAGCTCTCCAAGCCATCAAACCAGAATCCTTCCTCTTCTTCATATCCTCAGCAAGTGGGTAGCTGGCATTATGTACTGGAAGGTGTGGCCTAAGCTTCATCAAAGTAGACATAGCATTTTCATCCTCAACTCTGGAGGCAGTCCCTTTGTTCTTCTCAAATGCTGGAATTTGCCTGGAAGTCCTCTTGGGCTTCTCAGCAGCAGGCTTCTTGGGGGCAGACTTGGTGCTCTTGGAAGTGCCAGTCTTTGGCATAGCATCAGACATAAGCTTCTTTTTCTTCTTGGAAGGGGCCTTCTCAACATGTTCTTCCTCCTCCTCAGCAGCAGCAGCCTCCTCAGGATCCTCAAACATGGAGGTCTGCCTGCCAGTGACATAGACTATCCTCTTTCTAGCTCTCTACTTCTCCCCTGCCTTCTTAGGCATAGATTTCTTTGGGGGTGACTCAAGGTGAAGAGCCATTTTTGCCCTAGCACCCTCAGGTGCTCTCATAGCCTCAGAGCTAGCATACTCTTTCCTAACAGCTCTCCTTGAAGAGATAGCTTCCTTTGTAGCTTTCTTGGCAGCCTTCTCTTGCTTCTTAGCAAGAACCTCTTCTGAAACGAAGTCTGAATCCTCCTCATCTGAATTCAGCTTCTTCCTAGCCCTAGTAGCTGCCTTGGGCAACCCATTAGAACTGGGAGTGCCTGGATCTGAAGATGAACTAGACTCAGGACAAGTGCCAGAATCCAATTCAACACTCTGCTCTCTGAAGTTGTTCTCACTGTCCTCAACACTTGACATACTGACCCTGTGAATAGAGTATAGAGGAGCAGAAAAGGATAAGTCATCACAAAATGTAGCTGGTTTTTGAAAGTTTGAACAAAAGATTTTCAAAGTTTTACATTCTGTCAAATGAAAATCGGTACAGCCAAAGCAAAGTTTTCGGTGCTACCGAGACTGACTATCTCATTAACAGAAACTTGGCACTCCTTTCGGTGAGACCGAAAGGAAATACTCGGTTTCACCAAGACAGTTCTCAGCAACACAGACAGGCAAATCAGTGATACTGATTAGTTCACTTCGGTTCTACCGAGTTCCATCGGGCGGAAGGCAAACCCTAGAAAATCGATGGTACTCTAATCTACGGAGTTTTCTCGTGGATAGAAAGATGTGCAAACTGTGGCTTATAGATAAGATCAACTTTATTGCGCAATAATCAAACGGGGAGCGCAAGAAAGATCGAATCCGTACCCTAGCTTGGTGACGGATCCGCTATGGCGGCGACGGCGGCGAAGATGCCCGTCGACGGCGAGGATTCCCAGCGGCGAAGACACACGGGGAGGCAAGGCGACTTATTCTAAAGCGGTGTGCACCTCTCATTGGCGTGACTCGAAGATAAGCCTTTTCGCCAGGTTGATAGACCATATCTTTTTGATGACGGTCATACTAACTCTTCTGACGAGACTGAGCAGCCTTCAGATTTGACTGAATAATGCGGATTGATCTTCGGCATGCTGGATAATATCCGGACCGATAAGTGCACGTTCCCCAGTTTCTGACCAATTCAGAGGAGTCCGACACTTACGTCCATATAACACTTCAAAGGGAGCCATCTTCAGACTAGCTTGATAGCTATTGTTGTAGGATAACTCAGCATACGGGAGAGATTCCTCCCATTTCTTGCCGAAAGAAATGACACAAGCTCGAAGCATGGCTTCGAGAATCTGATTGACTCTTTCAACTTGCCCCTGGTATTGAGGGTGAAAAGCGGTGTTGAATGGCAAATGAGTTCCCATAGCTTCCTGGAAACTTGCCCAGAATCTTGAAGTGAATAAGCTGTCATGGTCTGAACTAATCACCAATGGAATACCATGGAGTGAAACGACTCTGGACATGTATAGATCTGCTAGCTGACTAGCAGTAATAGTTTCCTTGACAGCCAGAAAATGTGCAACTTTGGACAGCCGGTCAATGACGACAAGAATAGCATCATTACCCTTCTGCGAACTGGGAAAACCAATGACGAAATCCATTTCAACATGATCCCATTTCCATTCAGGAATAGAAATAGGTTGCAGAGTTCCAACAGGCTTTTGATGTTCTGCTTTGATCCGACGATAAATGTCGCTTTCTGAAACATAGCGTGCAATGTCTTGTTTCATGTTTGACCACCAGAATCTTTGATGGATGTCCTGGTACATCTTGGTACTACCCGGATGAGTAGACATCGGTGTATCATGAGCTTCTTTCAGTATTCTATCAGTCATATTCAGGTTTTCCCTTTTTGTTGGCACGAATAAGCGACCCTTGAAGTACACTGCGCCATCATCAGCAAGGGTGAAGCATGAGGGTTTACCTTCCGCCAGATAGCGTTTAATCTTTTTGATTTCACTGCAATAGTGTTGAATAGTTTTGATGCTGCCCACGAGATCTGGTATAGCAACCAAGTTACTCAGAGAACCCTGGTTAACAACACGGAGGTGCATTTTATGGGCCTCCGGTGGAGGGGGAACGAGATAACCTTGAGGAACAATATGGAGGTTTAGCTTCCGGAATTCTTCTTGAAGCAGGGGGTGAACCTTGTGAACCTGAATGTGGTTGCAGTAAGACTTGCGGCTCAAAGCATCAGCCATTACATTAGCCTTGCCAGGTGTATACGAAATACCCATGTTGTAATCTGCTATTCGTTCCATCCATCTTTGTTGACGGAGATTCAGATCTGGCTGAGTAAACAAGTACTTCATACTTTGGTGATCGGTGTAGATCTCGCAACGATTGCCAACAAGGTAATGCCGCCACTCTTTCAGTGCATGAATTACTGCAGCAAGTTCAAGATCATGAACTGGGTAGTTCTCTTCATGAGGACGCAATTGACGAGATGCATAAGCAACCACCCTACGTTCTTGCATTAGGACACAACCCATTCCTTGACGTGAAGCATCACAATAGATGACGAAGTCCTTCTGAGTATCCAGACGAGCAAGCACTGGAGCAGATATCAGCTTGTCCTTAAGTGCCTGAAAGCTCTCCTGACATTTTTCTGTCCACTCTTATTTAACATCGTTGTGATGCAGATTGGTTAAGGGCTTGACAATCTTGGAGAAGTTCTCGACGAATTGACGACAATAGCTGGCGAGTCCGAGAAAACTTCTGACTTGCTTGACATTCTTCGGGGGAGTCCAGTCAAGAATAGCCTGAACTCATTCAGGGTTGACCGCAATACCATGCTTGGAGATCAAACGCAATTTGAATACTTCGCATAAATTTGATGTTCTCGAAGGATCTCTAGTATAAGACGAAGATGTTCATCATGCTCTTCTTTATTCTTAGAGAAAACCAGGATCTCATCCAAATAAACCACGATGAATTTATCGAGGTAATCCATGAATATATAGGTCATCAGGCGAGAGAAGGTTGCTGGAGCATTGGTGACGGGGTTATTACCCCTAGGTAGGCCAAGACTAGGGAACCCAACCCCTTCTAAAAAAACCATACGGCCGGCTGGCCCACAGCCGGCTGGCGTACTGCCTACTGGCCCACGGTCGGTTGTACATAGACCGGCCGGAGGGCTACCGGCAGGCCCAATGCCGGTAGGCTCACAGCCGGCTGGTCAGGAGCCGGCCGCCCGGCTGTAGGGCCGAAAGTATGTCTAGAGGGGGGGGTGATTAGACTACTTGACCAAATAAAAGTTTTGCCTTTTCCCACATTTTAAGTTGGCAATTTTAGCATTTCCTGGCAAGTCAAGTACCCCCCTACACATGCAAGTCTAAGAGTATAGCAGCGGAAAGTAACAACAAGCATGAGTAGAAAGGATAGGGTAGGAAGATCAAACGCAATTGTAGACACGATGATTTTTCCCGTGGTTCCGATAGGTGGTGCTATCGTACATCCACGTTTATGGAGTCTTCAACCCACGGAGGGTAACGGTCGCGAGAGTCCACGGAGGGCTCCACCCATAAGGGTCCACGAAGTAGGAACCTTGAATATTCCATAACGGCTTCCGTCCACGAAGGACTAGCCTCACTATGGGCAGATCTTCACGAAGTAGGCGATCTCCTTGCCCGTACAAACTTCTTGGTTCACTCCACAACATGAAGTAGGAGGCTCCCAAGCGACACCTAACCAATCTAGGAGGCACCACCCTCCAAAAGGTAATAGGCTCGGTAATGATGATGAACTCCTTGCTCTTGTGCTTCAAGATGATAGACTCCTCAACACACAATCACTCTCTCACAGATTTGGCTTTGTGGAAGAGATGGGATTGGTGGAAAGCAACTTGGGGAGGCTAGAAATCAAGATCCATATGGTTGGATTGGAAGATCTTGACCTCAACACAAGGATAGGTGGTTCTCTCTCAGAAAACTGGATGGGGCAAGTATGGAATAGTTCTGAGTGCTTCTCTTTCGAGTAGGTGGTGGTGGAGGGGTATATATAGGCATCCCCAAAAATCCAACCATTACACACAAAATGACCAACTCGGTGACACCGATGTGTTAATCTCGGTGGTACTGAAGTGACCAAAAGGTGGCAACTTTTGAATCTCGGTGAGACCGATATAGGAAACTCGGTTGCACCGATAAGGTGACCAACGGTCAAATTCCCAATCTCGGTGACGCCGATCCAACAATCTCGGTGGTACCGATATTGTGAATTTGCGTAACAGAAAGTTGGCAACCTAAACTCGGTGGCACCGGTATGGAATCGGTTGCACCGAAGTGGCTAGGGTTTGGCTGAGTTTGTCTATGGTTGAGAATCGGTGGCACCGGGATGGAAATGTTGGTTGCACCGATATTGAATATATGACTTTGGACAGACTTTGGTGGGAGAGTTTGTGGGTGTTTTTGGTGACTATCACTTGTGCACGTATGAGCATTTTGTTCACCAACAAAACCTTACCCCCTTTTAATAGTATTGGCTTTCCTATGGACTCGAAGTGATTTCTCACAAATGTAAAATGTAGAGTCATCTTCCTTGAAGCTTTGCCAACCTATTTCATTGCATCTTGGGGTATTCTACAATCTCCACAATCCTTTTGCCAATCCTGTCATTGAGCATTTCCTGAAATATACTTGATGGAAAACATTAGTTCAATGACTTATATGTTGTTATAAATTACCAAAACCACCAAGGGAGCAAATGTGCTTTCAATCTCCCCCTTTTTGGTAATTGATGACAATATATAGATTAAAGCTTGGACATATGATATAATCAATGAATATTATCGTCGCTTTGAGAAGTATGTGATAAGCAAGATCTCACCCTAAATTTGTGCATTATTTTGAATTTGCGTTTGAATGCAAATGCACAATCAATTAGGTACATGGGGCACTTCTTCCATGTCACATACATCTTGGTGGTGTGCGATAATAATAAGAGTGAACAACATAGCACAACACAACCAGACAAAGATAATGATCATCTCAAAAGCATTAAGATGATAGGAAATAGTAGCACAACACACATAAGGTGTACGATCAAAACACACAAAGGTTTAACACAAGCAACCAAAAGACAAATGTTTTTGAGAAAAGCAATAAAACCAAACGCTCTCTCACTCGAAGCCTAAAGATCTATATACACTTCTCCCACTTTGGCAACAAGTTACCAAAAAGTTCAAAGGCATATATCTAAGCGTTCTTGGACTGATCTCCTCCGGTTGTTGATGAAGGAGTCGAGAGAACAGCGTCGGCAAAGATCTCTGCAGATGTCATGGATGGAGTTGGAGTGGCAACAGGAGGAACTGAAGCTGATGGAGCAGGAGTTGAGGTGACAGTAGCAGGAGCTGATGAAGAGGGCCTCAAGTCTGGAGCTGGCACAGTGGCTGATCTGGCCTGAGTAGTAAACTGTGTGCCTGGCCTGAGAGGTGATCCATCCTCATCATCATCATCATCATCATCTTAAGAAGTCTGAGGAAGAGGCACTGAGTCAACTTCCTTCTTGAGCTCATTGACTGTCTTGGTCAGCCCATCCACCTTATCATTAAGGGTCTTGATCCTGTTCTCGAAGATCCTCACAAGACTGTTCTGGTTGTCCAGAATCCCCTTAATGTCCTTCTGCATGCCCTGCACTGATGAGATCAAAAGATCCATTTGCTCGTTCCTGGATCTAGGGACCTGAGCACTAGTGGCTCCAGCTGCCTCTGCTTCTGCCTGTGCTGCAGCTGAAGTGGGAAGATCCGGGTTCATCACCACAATGTTGCCCTCGAGATCTGGCTGTAGGGGCAAGTTGGGACGGTCTAGAGCAAATATGTGCTTCTCCAACTTAGAGTTGATAAGCATCTGGATATAGGGTGCATAGCAGCAAGAGCGCTTCTGATCAGCAGCAACCCTCTTAACTGTCTCAACAATTAAGTCCATGACTCTAATCCTGGTGTGTCTGTCAAGATGAATTAGCATGTTGATGGAGTAGCCTCGGATCATCTTGTCATCTCCTGACTTGGGCATTAAGGTATGCCTCAGAATGGTGTTCATGGCGCGGAGGCCAGCCTGAAGAAAGTAAATAGATCCTAGCCTGTGAGACTTCACGTTAGCAGCAGGGATCTCTTTATACATGTTAGCCATAGCATTGTGGCTCTCCTTGGATTCTGAGTAGACATCCAAATCTCCATCCTGAACTTCAGGAACTCCTAAGATGGCAGTCCACTCCTCAACAGTGGACTCATATCTAGCTGCTTCTGTCATCCATACAATTCTACCATCTCCATAGAAATGTGCAGTGGAGTAGAATTGCATGATCATCTCATCATTCCAAGCTGTGAACTCTCTGCCAACAAACTCATCCAAACCAATGCAGTGGAAATTGTCTTGGACACTTGGAAAATAGTCTTCATTCTCCTTGATGAATTTCCAGTCCACATACCTCATGTCACTCACAGCTGGACTCTTGTCAAAAAGCACAGTCTCATAGAAATCATGTTGCTCTTTGGTGTAAAATCTGTAGTTCACAGCTATCTTCCTCCTTTGGGCATATGGATCAGCAGCTCTCCAAGCCATCAAACCAGAATCCTTCCTCTTCTTCATATCCTCAGCAAGTGGGTAGCTGGCATTATGTACTGGAAGGTGTGGCCTAAGCTTCATCAAAGTAGACATAGCATTTTCATCCTCAACTCTGGAGGCAGTCCCTTTGTTCTTCTCAAATGCTGGAATTTGCCTGGAAGTCCTCTTGGGCTTCTCAGCAGCAGGCTTCTTGGGGGCAGACTTGGTGCTCTTGGAAGTGCCAGTCTTTGGCATAGCATTAGACATAAGCTTCTTTTTCTTCTTGGAAGGGGCCTTCTCAACATGTTCTTCCTCCTCCTCAGCAGCAGCAGCCTCCTCAGGATCCTCAAACATGGAGGTCTGCCTGCCAGTGACATAGACTATCCTCTTTCTAGCTCTCTACTTCTCCCCTGCCTTCTTAGGCATAGATTTCTTTGGGGGTGACTCAAGGTGAAGAGCCATTTTTGCCCTAGCACCCTCAGGTGCTCTCATAGCCTCAGAGCTAGCATACTCTTTCCTAACAGCTCTCCTTGAAGAGATAGCTTCCTTTGTAGCTTTCTTGGCAGCCTTCTCTTGCTTCTTAGCAAGAACCTCTTCTGAAACGAAGTCTGAATCCTCCTCATCTGAATTCAGCTTCTTCCTAGCCCTAGTAGCTGCCTTGGGCAACCCATTAGAACTGGGAGTGCCTGGATCTGAAGATGAACTAGACTCAGGACAAGTGCCAGAATCCAATTCAACACTCTGCTCTCTGAAGTTGTTCTCACTGTCCTCAACACTTGACATACTGACCCTGTGAATAGAGTATAGAGGAGCAGAAAAGGATAAGTCATCACAAAATGTAGCTGGTTTTTGAAAGTTTGAACAAAAGATTTTCAAAGTTTTACATTCTGTCAAATGAAAATCGGTACAGCCAAAGCAAAGTTTTCGGTGCTACCGAGACTGACTATCTCATTAACAGAAACTTGGCACTCCTTTCGGTGAGACCGAAAGGAAATACTCGGTTTCACCAAGACAGTTCTCAGCAACACAGACAGGCAAATCAGTGATACTGATTAGTTCACTTCGGTTCTACCGAGTTCCATCGGGCGGAAGGCAAACCCTAGAAAATCGATGGTACTCTAATCTACGGAGTTTTCTCGTGGATAGAAAGATGTGCAAACTGTGGCTTATAGAGAAGATCAACTTTATTGCGCAATAATCAAACGGGGAGCGCAAGAAAGATCAAATCCGTACCCTAGCTTGGTGACGGATCCGCTATGGCGGCGACGGCGGCGAAGATGCCCGTCGACGGCGAGGATTCCCAGCGGCAAAGACACACGGGGAGGCAAGGCGACGACCAGGGGGTCCTTTTGCGGCAGCTTAGGGTTTGGGGCGCGACGGTTTGAGGATGAAATTTCAAAGCGTCGGGTCCACAGCATATATACCCCTCACTGTCGGTGTCACCGATTCTAAATTTTCGGTGTCACCGAGTTCCTCAACTATCAGCTGACAGGGAAACTCGGTGTAACCGAGAATATGGAATCGGTAGTACCGAGATTGAAAACCAGATCAACCCTAGGCATTCGGTGTGACCGAGAATTGTGGGTTGGTTCCACCGAGATGCACTTGGGAGGTTTTAATGGTTAGTCCTTGTCGATACGGAACTCCGAGTGCTCCACACATAGAGGGATCAAAAAGTACTTGTTCAAATTTTGTGATGCAACATGAATGGAATATGAGGTGAGAAAGCATAGATAGCTAAAGAGTGGTCCTATGCATTGTTGTCCATCCAATTGGTGAAAGAGAAAATCAAGAGCCAAATAGCAACAATTGGATGTCCTCGAATGAGAAAATAAATGCAGACCAACATGCTCACACAAAGAGATGTCAAATGAAATCATGGCAAACATGCACAAACATACAAGCTCTTTGGCAATGACGAAGTCATCCATATATGAGTATATTGACTTAGGAGCCAAGTAAGAATACTTGATCATAGGTCATACTCATCTTTTAAGCACAAGTGGGGTTACCACTTTTACATAAAGCATTTAATATTGTCACATACTGAGAGATGCTTTAACTCAAGTCTTAGAGTAAAGCTCCCCCTTGATGTGACATCCCCCCATAAGAGGGATGGACTAACCTTGGGTTTTGTCGAAGAAGACTTCATGTTGGTGAGGTAGTGGTGGATGCTCAAAGTTGATGAAGATCACCAAGAGTTGGGAGAATCCTTGTTGTTTCCTTACTCTTCTCACCTACATGGGTTAGTACCAACACACAAGAGACAAATCCAAGGATATCTATGGACATGGAGTGCAAAGCATGTGTAATGATGTCCATTGATTTGTTGATTGCCTTGTCCCTTGCTTACCTTTGAGGGAATGTGTGACTCCTTGAACTATTGCATAGAGTTGATGTTGATTGCAAATAATTCTTGCCAATAATGAATGTGAGTGAATTTCATTGGCGGAGCCACCCCTCAAGAACTCTCTAGTTCTTCTTCTTGGGGACCCACATTAGGTTGATGGGGATCCTTGGTGTTGTAGTAGCCTTTGTAGAAGTTGAGCTCGAACTAGCCTTGGGAACCCACTCCACCATAGCTAGGGATTCATCTTCATATGAGTCAGTGTCCTCTTGAAGCTTGTTCTTGCCCTTGAGCTTGTGGTCTTGTGGTGGAAGGTCATCTTGAGTGTTTGTTCCCTTGGGAAGAGTATTTTCATACTTCTCCTTTTGAGGAACAAACTTGGGCTCGGGATATTGACCTTCTTCCCATTCAACTCCATTTGCATTGAAATAGCCAACACCACGATTCTTCCAGTATCCTCCGTGCTTGCGTACAATTTCCTCAAATTGCTTACACCCGGCAAGACTCTTGTAGATACCTTTCTCTATAATTCCTTTCAACAAAGCATTTTCTTGCTCAAGTGTAACTTGGCTAAGAGAAATATCATTAGTGGAATCAAAAGAACTGCTAGAAGCAACATCATTGGGTTTTGCATTTTTATTGTTGCTACTAGATGAAGAACCTTTCTTGCCTTTGTTACTAGATTGCTTAGTTTTAACTTGAGGCATGAATGTAGACAAGAGTAGTCGTTTGGCTAGATAAGATGAAGTCTTCTTTCGGAGATAGTCATTGATAGCTTTAAGAAACTCATGCTCTTGCTCCAAGTTGAGCTTCTCGAAGCGTAGCTTCTCATGAGTTCTCACAAGCTCTCTATGATCTTCAAGAGTAGATTCATGAGCTAACTTAAGAGTTTTTAGTTCTTTAGTTAGTTCTTCTATTTTCATCTTATCATCATCAATTGCCTTATCTTGACTAGCATGAGAATTATCAAGTTCATTTTGACTAACATCACTAGTTTTATCAAAAAGCAAGTCATCATCACAAAGCAAGTCATCTTCATCACTATCAAAATCAAGATACTCGGGGTGTGATACCTTGGGGCCTTTAGCCATGATGCAACTTCCACTCCCTTCGTTTGGTGAATCAAATAGATCATAGGAGTTGGTAGTCACTAGAGCAATTCCAGCAACACCATCATCTTGGCTATAGTCGGAGTCGGAGTGATAGCTTCTCTCGGAGTTGTTGTCGGAGTCGGAGCCGGAAACCCATTCACCAACATGAGCTTGATGTTTTCTTCTTGTATAGCTCTTGGTGTACTTGTCCTTCTTCTCCGAATCTCTACTTCACCTTCAGGATCTTCATTCATAACGATCATCTCTACTCCTTCTCTCTCTTTGAGGTGATTCATTCCTTGAGCTGCATCTTCGAGGTGACTCTTCTCTTCGTTTGTAGGGAGCCGTGCACTCATTGCAGTAGTGTCCGGGCTTCCCACAATTGTAGAAATTGCGGTCACGACTTGACGAATGCTTCTCATCATATCTTGAGTTGGAGCTTCTTTCTTTGCCTCTATTCTTGTAGAACTTGTTGAATTTCTTGACCATGAGGCTTATCTCTTCATTGGTGACAAGGTTGTTGCTTGAAGTTGCGGGAGCATCACTTGTGGCTTTGTAAGCACCGCTAGACTTGTGGTGAAGCTCTTCTTTGTCTTTGAGTGTCATCTCATGAGCAAGAATCCTTCCAATGACTTCCGTAGGCTTGAGATCTTTGTAGTTGGGCATCATTTGGATCAATGTGCACACGGTGTCTTATCTCTCATCCAAAGCTCTAAGTATCGTCTTGATGATGAATTTGTCGGTCATCTCTTCGCTTCCTAAGCCGGCAATCTCATTTGTGATGAGAGCTAGCCTAGAGTACATCTCAGCGACTCCTTCACCATCCTTCATCTTGAACTTGTCAAGATGACCTTAAAGAACATCCGACTTGAATTCTCTCACGGACTCGGTTCCTTCGTGCATATCAACCAAAGTATCCCAAATCTCTTATGCATTCTCAAGACGGCTGATTTTGTTGAATTCTTCTGGGCATAGGCAGTTGAATAGAATGTCGCATGCTTGAGCATTGTATTGCAACATCCTCAATTCATCTACGTTCGCTTCACGATCCGGTTCCTTTCCATCACCAAAGAATTCACCTTGCAAGCCAACACGAACAACAGCCCAAACGGCCGGGTTATGACCAAGAATATGCATTTTCATTTTGTGCTTCCAATTAGCAAAATTAGTGCCATCAAAGTACGGACCTCTACGGTGATAACTTCCCTCACTAGACGCCATACTCTCCTAGGTTGTGAGACCAATGCAATGGAGACCAAAGCTCTGATACCACTTGTAGGACCGAAAGTATGTCTAGAGGGGGGTGATTAGACTACTTGACCAAATAAAAGTTTTGCCTTTTCCCAAATTTTAGAGTTGGCAATTTTAGCATTTCATGGCAAGTCAAGTACACCCCTACACATGCTAGTCTAAGAGTATAGCAGCGGAAAGTAACAACCAGCATGAGTACAAAGGATAGGGTAGGAAGATCAAACGCAATTGTAGACACGATGATTTTTCCCATGGTTCCGATAGGTGGTGCTATCGTACATCCACGTTTATGGAGTCTTCAACCCACGGAGGGTAATGGTCGCGAGAGTCCACGGAGGGCTCCACCCATAAGGGTCCACGAAGTAGCAACCTTGACTATTCCATAACGGCTTCCGTCCACGAAGGACTAGCCTCACTATGGGTAGATCTTCACAAAGTAGGTGATCTCCTTGCCCGTACAAACTTCTTGGTTCACTCCACAACACGAAGTAGGAGGCTCCCAAGCGACACCTAACCAATCTAGGAGGCACCACCCTCCAAAAGGTAATAGGCTCGGTAATGATGATGAACTCCTTGCTCTTGTGCTTCAAGATGATAGACTCCTCAACACACAATCACTCTCTCATAGATTTGGCTTGGTGGAAGAGATGGGATTGGTGGAAAGCAACTTGGGGAGGCTAGAAATCAAGATCCATATGGTTGGAGTGGAAGATCTTGACCTCAACACAAGGATAGGTGGTTCTCTCTCAGAAAACTGGATGGGGCAAGTATGGAATAGTTCTGAGTGCTTCTCTTTTGAGTAGGTGGTGGTGGAGGGGTATATATAGGCATCCCCAAAAATCCAACCGTTACTCACAAAATGACCAACTCGGTGACACCGATGTGTTAATCTCGGTGGTACCGAAGTGACCAAAAGGTGGCAACTTTTGAATCTCGGTGAGACCGATTTAGGAAACTCGGTTGCACCGATAAGGTGACCAACGGTCAGATTCCCAATCTCGGTGATGCCGATCCAACAATCTCGGTGGTACCGATATTGTGAATTTGCGTAACAGAAAGTTGGCAACCTAAACTCGGTGGCATCGGTACGGAATCGATTGCACCGAAGTGGCTAGGGTTTGGCTGAGTCTGTCTATGGTTGAGAATCGGTGGCACCGGGATGGAAATGTTGGTTGCACCGATCTTGAGTATATGGCTTTGGACAGACTTTGGTGGGAGAGTTTGTGGGTGTTTTTGGTGACTATCACTTGTGCACGTATGAGCATTTTGTTCACCAACAAAACCTTACCCCCTTTTAATAGTATTGGCTTTCCTATGGACTCAAAGTGATTTCTCACAAATGTAAAATGTAGAGTCCTCTTCCTTGAAGGTTTGCCAACCTATTTCCTTGCATCTTAGGGTATTCTACAATCTCCACAATCCTTTTGCCAATCCTATCATTGAGCATTTCCTGAAATATACTTGATGGAAAACATTAGTTCAATGACTTATATGTTGTTATAAATTACCAAAACCACCAAGGGAGCAAATGTGCTTTCACCGGCCCCCGGCCCGCCTGCGGCCGGCCGCCCTACGGCCGGCTCTTCTGCTGACCTCTAGATGGGCAGGCACCCGTCCCCTCCCACTGCGGCCAAGTACACTGCCGTCCACTCCATTACCTGCCCCGGCCTGGCAACAGCGACCGCTGACGCGCGGGCACGAGTGGCTACAGTCCGGGCGGTCGTACCGCTGACCAAGACTGATCGAGACCCGGCGGGGCAACAGTGCCGCCATGCCGCCGTCCACTCCGCTACCTTCCCTGGCGTGGCTACAGCGTAGCCGGCCGTACCGCTGACTTCGGCCGGCAGGCGCAAGACGATGCCCTGCGGGGCGGCCCGTGCCGTGGCAGGTAGGCGCGGGCTAATAGAAGAGCCGGCTGGCGGGCCCCAGTGGGCGATGGGACCGCACAGCCGGCGGGCCCTACGGGCGATGAGACGGCTCAGCCGGCAGGCCCCCTGGCCGGCTGGAGATGCTGCCGGCCGGGTCCCTCCTTTCAGTACCTTAGGAATATTGTAAGCTGGGGGGTTGGCCTATAAAACCCCCCGAGGCCTCCATGCATCGGGCAGGCACTAAGGGATTCTCCCACCTCACATTTCTCACCACCACGTAGCAAGGGAAAAGGAGCCGGCTGCTCCTTCTTCCTCCTCTAGACATCAGCTCAAGGAGCAGCATTGAAACATGACCCACCACTCAACTAGACAAGCAGGACTAGGGGTATTACCTCCCACGGGGGCCCCGAACCTAGGTACATCATGTGTCTCTCACCGCTTGTACCTAATCATGCTCCCGGAGCCCATCGGTGTCCTTCGGCCCTAACCACTCTCGATAAGCCACCCCATGGCATCTGTCGTGAGAAAACGACGACAGTTGGCGCGCACCGTGGGGCCGACCGCGACGCCGGCCGGAGTCACGCTCCGGGCGGGACCCTTCACCACCTCCCCTGGCCGCCCCGCGTCTGGGAGGAACTGCTCGCTCGTGGGGCTTGCTCTCGCAGGGCGGCACTCCATTCCCGCTGGCCCTACGGGCGATGCTGCCAGCCTCTCCGACGAGTGCCCCGACAGCGACGCTCTGTTCGACATCGCCATCCTCACCAAGCGCATTGGCAGGCTGAGCCTCGCCGATGAGACGGCTGCTGACGAGTACCCTAGCCAGGTACTTGACTGCCTCGACCCGCCCTCGTTTGTAGGCACACTCGCCCCAGAAGAGGCCATAGACTCCCGCGTCCACGCGGGGGTAATGGCCACGGGGTCCTCCACGACCTCCGACCGCGTCAGGGCGGAGGCGAAGGCTGCCTACCTAAGGGCCGCCCACGTGGCCTACGCCGACCTCGCTGACCTGGTGGGCGAGGAACGAGAGCAGCAGGACCGGTACATCCAAGACCTCATCGCCACCGCCAACGCCCAGCAGGCCCGGCTCAATGGGACCAACGCCGGCTCCGAAATCCCCGTCCCCGAGGTTGACGCCCTGCAGACTGCTGGCCAGCGCCGGCCGGCCCAGCAGGCCTCTTCCCCCCGCGGATCCGGCCGGCGTGGCGCCGGGTCCCATAACGGACGCTCCTGGCCGAAAGACGACCCGCCAGCTATCAACAGCCGGTGCAACGATGCTCCAGCTGGTGGCAGCTGGCGCAGCCGGGACCATACCCCGCCCCCGCGGCGGGAACGCGCCCGCTCGCCTGCCCCGACTGTCCTCCCCAAGCTCGCCGCTCGGCTCGGCCCGCGCGTCCTGCGGAGCGAGAACGACGCCCGGACTTGCATCGACCGGCTGGCACAGTCGGCCCTCATCGAGGAGGAGAGCTCGATCGGCCCAGCGTGTTTCCGCCCCTAGATCCGCAACAAGCCATTCCCGGCCGGCTTCACTCTCCCGCGCGACACCCCAAAGTACAACGGCACCGCCAAGCCGGAGGACTGGCTGGTCGACTACACCACCGCAGTCAGCATCGCCAGGGGAAACAAACGCGTAGCCATACGCTACGCCCCCCTAATGTTGGCCGGCTCGGCCCGGACCTGGCTTAACAGCCTATCGGCCAGCAGCATCAACAACTGGATGGACTTCAAGGAAGCGTTCGTCCGCAACTTCACTGGCACCTACAAGCGGCCTAGCTGGCCCCGCGAGCTGGTCATGTGTGTCCAGGGGCCGGAGGAATCCCTCCCCGACTACCTCACACACTAGACCGAGCTTCGCAACTCCTGCGAGGGAGTGCACGAGGTGCAGGCCATCCAGTATTTCATTAAGGGTTGCCGTGACGGCACCCCCCTCAAACACAAACTCTTGTGCTCCGAGCCGGCAACCCTGGCAGATTTGATGGCCAAGGCAGACAAGTACGCCACGGCCGACTCTGCAATGCAGATGAAGGTCACCACGCCAGCCAAGCAGACTCCGCCGCCTGCCGCGCCGCGGGCGGCTGCCGACAACCGGCAGCAACAGAGCAACAAACGCAAATCCGACCAGCCGGATCCCCGCTATGGGAGCTAGCAGGTCGTAACCATTGAGGAAGAGCTGCCAACTGCCCAGGCCTCCAGCCAGCGTCAGAGAACCGGCAAGGCCGCCTGGCAGCCCAAGCTCACCTTCGAGCAAATGCTCGACCTACCCTGTAAGCACCACTCCGGGGCCAAGCCGGCCACGCACACGCTTCGGCAGTGCAGCCTCTCTCAGCGGCTAGCGCGGGGCAAGGGCCTTCCGGTTCCTCCGGATTTGGCTCCCCGCGTGTCGGCTCCAGCTCTGGCCCAGCCGCCTTCTCCGGCTCCGACCGCCAACGAAGGCCGCCTCCACGACCAGTTCCCCAACCAGGACGGGTCCTACGTCATCTTCACCAGCGAAGGAACCGACAAGCACAGCGTGCGCCAGCGCCGACACGAGGTGAGCACCACCTTTCCCTCGGTCCCCCAGTTCATGCACTGGTCCGAGAAACCGGTTACCTGGAGCCGGGCAGACCACCCGGCCATAATGGCAAACCCTGGCAGCTACGCCCTAGTCCGCGATCCCACCATCGTCTCCAAAAGGCGCACCTGCCGTTTCTCACGGGTGTTGATCGATGGGGGCAGCAGCATCAACATCCTCTATCGTGACACAATGCTCAAACTGGGGCTCTGGGAGAAAGACATGCGGGCGAGCCGGACGATTTTCCACGGCATCGTGCCGGGAAAATCCTGCACCCCCATCGGCAAGATTGAGCTCGATATTCTCTTCGGTGGCAAGAGCCACTTCCACCGCGAGCCAATATGGTTTGAGGTGGTGGACCTCGACAGTCCCTACCATGCGTTGCTAGGCAGGCCGGCCCTTGTCATGTTCATGGCGATCCCCCATTACGCCTACCTCAAGCTCAAGATGCCGCGTCTCAAGGGCATCATCACCATCGCCGTCGACTACAAGATGTCGATCAAGTGCGCGCACGATGGTAGCCGGCTGGCCGAGGCACTGGCGATAGTGGAGGAGAAGCGGCAGCTCGACCAGCTCATAGCTCACGCCTCTGGCCAGCCGGCCATGCCGGCTCCTCCGTCCCAGTCGGCCAGCGAGGCATCGTTGCAGCCGTCCAAGGACACCAGGCAGGTGCCGCTCGACCCGGCCAACCCCAAGCAGTGCATCACCATCGGCGCTCACCTCGACAGCAAATCGGAAGGTGAGCTCATCGACTTCCTCCGTGAGAATCGGGACATCTTTGCATGGTCTCCAAAAGACATGCCGGGTGTTCCGAGGAAGTTCGCCGAGCACAAACTTCATGTGCGGCTGGACGCAAAGCCGTCAAGCAACCCCTGCGCCATTTCTTCGAGGAGAAGCGGCATACTATAGGAGAAGAGATCGCCCGGCTGCCTGCAGCTGGCTTCATCATGGAAGTGTTCCACTCGGACTGGCTGGCCAACCCAGTCCTTGTGCTGAAGAAAAACAAAACCTGGTGCATGTGTATCGAATACACCAGCCTGAACAAGGCTTGTCCTAAGGACCCTTTCGCCCTGCCGTAGATCGACCAAGTCATCAACTCCACGGCCGGCTGCGACCTACTGTCCTTCCTGGACGCCTATTCTAGCTACCACCAGATCAAGCTGGATCCAGCCGACCGGCTGAAGACCTCATTCATCACCCCTTTTGGAGCCTACTGCTACATCACCATGCCGTTCGGCCTGAAGAAGGCGGGTGCTACCTTCTAGCGTTGCATGCAGAAGTGTCTCCTGCCACAGATCGGCAGGAACGTCCACGTTTACGTGGACGACATCGTCGTCAAGACCAAGAAGCATTTCAGCCTCCTCGACGACCTCCGAGAGACCTTCGCCAACCTACGCGAGTACAAGATCAAGCTCAACCCAGAAAAGTGCGTTTTCGGCGTGCCAGCCGGCCAGCTCTTGGGTTTCTTCGTGTCCGCTCGCGGCATCGAAGCCAACCCGGAGAAGATCAGAGCCATCGAGCGCATGCACAAGCCGGCCAAGTTCCGCGACATCCAGAAGTTCACTGGCTACCTCGCCTCGCTCAGCCGGTTCGTCGGCCGGCTGGGCGAGAAGGCGCTGCCCCTCTACCAGCTCATGAGGTAGACGCCCAAGTTCAAGTGGAACGACCAGGCGACGAGGCGTTCCGCGACCTTAAGCACGTGCTCTCTAGCACTCCTGTCCTGGCGGCACCGGCTGAGAAGGAGCCAATGCTCGTGTACATCGCGGCAACCACCCGCATGATCAGCGTCGTGCTGGTGGTAGAGCGGCCGGAGGAGGGCAAAGCGTTGCTGGTCCAACCCCCCGTCTACTACCTCAGCGAGGTCCTTTCCGCCTCCAAACAGAACTACCCCCATTACCAGAAGATGTGCTACGGCATATACTTCGCCGCCACGAAGGTCAAGCAATATTTCCAAGACCACACCATCAACGTGGTGAGCACGGCGCTGCTCGGCGAGATCATGAGCGGCCGCGATGCCACCAGCCGGATCGCCAAGTGGGCCATCGCCCTCGCCAACCATGAGATTTAGTATGAGCAGTGCGCCTCCATCAAGTCACAAATGATGGCCGACTTCCTCGTCGACTGGGCCGAAACCCAGATCGTGCCGCCTCCCCCAGACTCCACGCATTGGCGCATGCACTTCGACGGCTCGAAGATGCAAACCGGCCTGGGAGCCGGCATCGTCTTGTCATCCCCAAAGGGGGACTAGCTCAAGTACGCACTCCAGATCCTCTTCACCGCCTACAACAATGTGGCCGAGTACGTGGCGCTCGTCCATGGCCTTTGGCTCGCCAAGGAAATCGGGACCCAGCGCATCCTCTGTTTCGGCGATTCCGACCTCGTGGTGCAACAGGTCTCTGGCGAATGGGACGCCAGGGACGCTAACATGGCCAGCTATCGCTTCCTCGTCCAGCAGCTCACCTGCTCCTTCGACGGTTGTGAGTTCCACCATGTCCCCCGGGCAGACAATGAGGCAGCCGATACATTGCCAAAGATCGGCTCCACCCGACAGGCCATCCCAGCCGGCGTCTCCATCGAACGGCTGCTCAAGCCTTCGATCAAGCCCTCTCCCGAATCAGAGTCTATCTTCCTACCGGCCAACACCGCCAGCTCTTCGACGGGTCCGGCTGCCCAGTGGGCACCATCGGCCCCAGCTGGTCCGCCGGTGCCAACGGGTCCGGTCGCTCTGCCGGCCCCTCCAGCTCCGGCTGCCAAGCCGGCCCCGTCGGCTCCAACATCCAGCGCCCCCGCGGCGGCCGGCTCCCGCTCCACGACCGTCTTGATGATGATCGACTCCCCCCCGTCTCAGTCTCGAGGACAAGCGCTCCGGACCCGGGGACTGGCGTACCGATCCCGGGGGCTGGCGAGCCGGTCCCGGGGACTGATCAGCCGGACCCGGGGCCTTCGACCGCCTCCGGCGCTCCACTTGAGCCCACACCGGCTCCCGTCTCGGCCCCCTCGTGGGCCCAGCCCATTCTGGCTTTCCTCTTGCGCGGCGAGCTCCCCCTGACAAAGCCATGGCAAGACAGATCCAGCGCCAGGCCTGGGCCTACGACATCATCAACCGCGAGCTGGTTCATCGCAGCACCACCGGCGTGTTCAAACGCTGCGTCGAGCCGGAGAAGGGGCAAGAAATCCTCCTCGACATCCACCAGGGGGAGTGCAGGCATCACGCCGCCTCCAAGACCCTGGTGGCCAAGGCATTCTGCCATGGTTTCTACAAGGCCGTCGGCCAAGTGGCTGGTCGATAAATGCAAGGGGTGCCAGCGCTTCGGCACGCAGAGCCACCTGCCGGGAACAGCCCTCCAGACCATCCCACTCTCGTGGCCCTTTGCCGTCTGGGGGATGGACATGGTAGGCCCCTTCAAGACCGCGCGGGGCGGCATGACCCATCTGCTAGTGGCTGTCGACAAGTTCACCAAGTGGATCGAAGCCAGGCCCATCAAGAAGTTGGACGGCTCCACAACCTTCCGGTTCATCAAAGACATCACGATCCACTACGGCGTTCCCCATAGCATCATCACCGACAACGGCACAAATTTTGCCAAAGGTGCGATGGCGTGTTTCTGCTCTCAGGAGGGCATCCGGCTCGACCTCGCGTCGGTGGCCCACCCACAGTCAAACGGCTAGGCAGAGAGGGCAAACGGCCTGATCCTGGCCGGCCTCAAGCCTCGGCTCGTGGCACCCCTCGTGCGGTCAGCCGGCAGCTGGATTGATGAGCTGTCGGCTGTCCTCTAGAGCCTCAGGACCACGCCCAACCAGTCGACCAGCTACACCCCCTTCTTTCTCGTATACAGGTCCGAGGCGATCATCCCCATAGACATCGAGTTCGACTCGCCTCGGGTCACCCTGTATATGGAGAAGGACACGAAGGAGGCAAGAGAAGATGGTGTCCACCTACTCGAAGAAGCACGCGAGTTGGCCCTGAGCCGAATGACCATCTACCAGCAAAAGCTCCGGCACTACCATAGCAAGCGGATCCGGACAATCTCCTTCTGCGAAGGAGACCTGGTGCTCAGACGGATCCAGCGGACCGCCGGCCAGCACAAGCTGTCCTCCCCATGGGAAGGCCCATTGATCATCAGGAAAGCATTGCACAACAACGCCTACTACCTGATAGATGCCCAGAAGTCGCAGAAGCGCAAAAGAGATGCCTCCGGCGAGGAGACGGAGCGCCCATGGAACGCAACACTCCTTCGACCGTTCTACTGCTAAGAGAAAACCCGTGTATGTATGTATCTTCCTTTCTGTTGGAACTTAATGAATGCAACGAGGGCCCCAAGCCGACACTTGGGGCATGCCCTTTTTCAATTCCATCGAAGGCTTGTCATTTTTTATAGGCACCCGGGTCTGGCTCCCTGGCCCGGGGGCTCACCGGCTCTCCTCCGAGGTGGACAAGTAGTGTGAGCAAGTGTGGCACCCCGGCTCAGAGAACCGGATTACCAGTGTTTCCAACCCAGAGATCATGTCTTCTGGAAACACACAACAACTTGGTATAGACAGAACTGAACTTTATTGATATCTAATGGGTACACGCTCATATTTTACAATGATAACGAGGCCAAAGGCACCCTCGGTGCTATGACAGTATCTACATTATTTATGTCACATAACGGGGCCTCGGAACTGCTAAGTACTTCTACGGCGTAGCGGATCATAGCGGCAACTCCATCCACAGGGACACTGCTGTGGACACATCCTAGTTCGTGTAGCACGAACCATCAGGACCTCCATCCTCGGCTTCTCCTGCATCTGGCATGATACGCCAGGTGAGTACTTTGAATGTACTCGCAAGCTCACGACAACCAAGTAATGCAGCAAACAATAGCATGGCAATCACATGTTAAATACTTAAGCAATTCACTTACTGCACCGGTCATTAACTTACTCTCAATCGGGTTGTCCCACAACCCTCAGAATACTCATAAGTCATCGAGTACTTCTGACCATACGAAGAGTTCTTTCATCATTACTAACATTGATACAGTTGACCATCTACTGAGGTCTGGACGGGCTGTCCACTACCGTGGACGCGGCTATTCGAATAGATTCTTACACTCTGCAGAGGTTGCGCACTTTACCCACACCATGAAGCACCTGGCCTCGCGATCCCCTTCGGGTGGACCAGCGTCGCTTCAACGAAACCTACCTGACCCGTGACTCTCTCATCGTACCTCCGGCATTCATCCTCCCTCGGAGGCCTGCCCTGGGTGGCCCCTGTGTCCCCATGACACCTGTGTCCCCATGACACCTGCCACCGTCATGGCCAAATAAAATTGTCCCAAACGGGGACGCCGGCACAAACAAACAACAACTGGGCTCACAGGATTATCGCCGCCTACCTGATCAGGGTAGCACGCGTGCATAACCCTCCCTCTTTGGAGGTACCGGTGAAAGATAACACAGTCAAGCCAAGTCAAGGCCGTCCCATACCGGCAAATGTGGTTGCACGGGTAAGCCTAGACAAGTGACTCAAGATCAACCACTAAGTCACTTTGCAAAATAGTGGTTATCACAACATGCCATTATCTACTTAATTTATTCTATGAATTATATTAAAGCAACTAAATAAGCATAATATATTAGAATATTCAATGCTATTGGAATGCTTCATGAAATGGGTATCATGGCTTGCCTTGCTCTGTTGGGTTGTTCAAACACTCTTGGTCTTCAAATGCACCACAATCTCCTTCTGAAAATATTTTTAAAGTGCAAAGGAAAATGTCACATAATGCTTTTCTGTTCACCAACAATTCTGTGAGTGTTGGAAAAATACCAAAATTTGTCAGAAAATAAAAGGGCTCAGTACCATCACAATGCAAAAAGAATCAACTGAATTGGGTTTGTAGATTAAAAGTTATTCATGGTCAAAGTTTGGTCAAAATCTGGAATTAAATAAATGAAAAACAGAAAAACAAGAAAAACCTTCCAGCGGCCATGTCGAAGGCGTAAAGTGGAGGGGCGCCTCCACTTACTGCTTCCGGCACGAGCCTGAGCCTTTGGCAGGTGGGGCCTGCCCTGATTTAAACAGAGAGAGGGGGAGGGAGCAGAGCACTGCGGCGCTCCGGCGATGGTCGCCGGCGATAGAGGGGGCGATGGGGTTGGGCGACTACAGGAATGGAACGGGCGCTCGGCGGCAAGCACGTACGTACCCGTGGATTGACTAGAGATGGTCGGACGACGTCGTCCCCTTCGTCTCCGGCGGCGGCGGCGCTCGGGTGGGATCGGAGACGGCGGTTCCGACGATGGTTGGCTTGGGCAGGAGGTCAGGGAGCACCAGGGGGATGCCCTGAGCTCAAGGGTGAGGTCAATTGGGGCTGGGGTGGAGTGGGATATGCTGAAGGCAAGGTGGCTACAAGCGGCGGAGCTCCGGTGAGATTTCGAGGCCAGAGGGCCTCTCGGCCGTGGCTCGCTTCTCAGGAGGCCGATTGGAGGCGGAGGGGGAAAGGTGAGGAGCTCGGAGGGCTGGGCGCAGCCTTAAATAGGCGGGAGGAGAAGGCGGCCGAGCTCTCTAGGAGCGGCCGGAGCTGTGGCCACGTAGCCAGGGCAAGGACAGCAAGCTGGCTATCCGGGAGAGGGCAGAGGTATTGAATGGCGAAGCGACGGCTCGCGAGGAAGACGACGACCCGCTCACCCACTATGGCCGCATGGGCGCCATAGTTCCCGAGTGTCATGGCGGCCGCCGAGGGCGATTCCGGCAAGGGAGAAAGGTCTGGAGGGTCCAGGTGGAGGGCAACGGCGATGTCGGCACACTTGGACAAGGTACGGCCACACGGTCGTCAACCTCCGACGAGAGCCGAGCCTGCCGGTGCCAGAGCACGGTTTTGGCAGGCTGGCTACGCGATCACCATGTGCACGGGCACAAGCGGCGCGAGCTGGCCTGCCGGGCCGTGTCTGGAGTGCTGTCCTTGCACTCTGAAACCTCCTCGTGGCACTGGCTTGCCCAGTAAGCCACTGAGATGAGAGGTAGCTTCACCAACAGTTCCTGACTGCCAACTTGGGGAGGTTCTGGAGAAGTAATAGGATAGAGGTAGGGCCAATGGAGATGTCTAGTGTCATCTAGGTTGGAAGGACTACAGACTGGCAAAGTTTGATAAAGTTTGAACAAGATTTGAACATAGTTCCTTTGGAAACCACAATTCTGGTCCAGAATCTAAATGAGCTTGTGGTACCCACATGGATGCTCTGCTAATGATGAAACTTGGTGAAGTGAAGTTATTTGGTAGTGCACACATGCCATAAAAATTGTAGATCAATTATGCACACGTAGCTTGTACTTCCTTCACAAGGGTTCAAAATAAGCAGAAACTTGACAGGGTCCTGCTACTCAAAATTTGTACTGGACCAGATGATGTTTTAGGATATTGAGGCTCTATAGGATCCCTAGGAGCTTGGGGAATTTATTAAAAAAATTCTGAGATAGGAAAAATGAGGTTGCTTCACAATGCACAAATTCTGACCAGAAGTGAAATAATTATTCTGGCCCCAATTTTGCATTGGACAATGAAATATTTTTGGAGATTATGGAATCATATCATGATGAGAAGATGTGGGAAAAGTTTGGGAATTTATTGATCATCCAATCTATAGGTTGCTTCACAACCCATAGTGATGACATTATTTCCCAAATATAGAAAAGAGTCTATTGGAAAAGATTTAATATTGGAAATTGATCCAGGGTGGTTTAAAAAGGTTTTGGCAAGGTGATGAGGGTTTTGGGTTGCTTGGGAAAAGATTCAAAGACTCACAGATTCAAATCAATTGAAAAGGTTGAAAATCAACCAGGTTTGCAAATAAAACCCAAAAGATTTTGAAAAGAAAAAGTTGTCAAAAATCAGGGTGTCACAAACCTACCCCCCTTAGAATGAATCTCATCCTTGAGATTCGGTTGCTCAGGGAACAAGTACGGGTATGCAGATCTGAGGAAGTCTTCTCTTTCCCATGTAGCCTCTTCCTCAGTATGGTGCTCCCAGAGCACCTTATAAAACCTGATTACTTTACTCCTGGTAGTTCTTTCCATTTCATCTAGGATCCTGACAGGCTTCTCTTCATAGGTCAGATCCTTAGCCAGTTCTATCTCACTCATATCCGCTTGTTTGATTGGTGGTGCAATACACTTCCTTAGCTGTGATATGTGGAAGACATCGTGCACATCTGATAACTCTGGTGGTAATTCCAACTGATATGCCACTCTGCCTCTTCTAGCAACCACTGGAAAGGGACCGATATATCTTGGTGCAAGCTTTCCCCGGGTATGAAATCTCTTCACTCCCTTCATGGGGGTTACTCGGAGGTAAGCGTATTCTCCGGGTTCAAAAGTCACTTCTCGATGCTTTGGGTCATAGTAGCTCTTTTGTCGGAACTTGGCTGCTCGAAGACGCTCCTGAATTTCCTTGACCCGTCTCTCAGCCTCGAGCATCAAGTCCGTGCCGAAGATATGGCTATCTCCTGTCTGGGACCAATTTAAGGGGGTGCGGCACTTCCGCCCGTATAATGCCTCAAATGGTGACATCTTTAGACTTGACTGGTAATTGTTGTTATAGGAGAATTCTGCATAGGGTAGGCTGTCTTCCCATTTGGGTCCATGGGTGAGAGCACAGGACCGAAGCATATCTTCCAGTATCTGGTTCACTCTTTCGGTCTGTCCATCTGTCTGCGGATGGTACGCCGTGCTATGCTTCAGCATGGTTCCCAAGGCTTGATGCAATCATAGCCAGAAGGCTGAGGTGAATAGGGAACCCCTGTCTGAGGTGATGGGCTTCGGTACTCCATTGAGGCTGACTATCCGGGACATGTAGAGCTGTGCCAGCTGATTTGCGTTGAAAGTGGTCTTTACCAGAATAAAGTGAGCCACTTTTGTGAGTATATCCACAATGACCCAGATAGCATCATTGCCTCTTGTTGATTTAGGTAGTCCAACAATGAAGTCCATACATATGTCGTCCCACTTCCACTGGGGAACTGGTAAAGGTTGCAGTAGCCCAGCGGGTTTCTGGTGTTCCATCTTGACCTTGTTGCAGATATCATAGCAGGCTACATAGTATGCTATATCTCTTCGCATTCCTGGCCACCAAAATATCTCTCTCAGGTCCTAATACATTTTTGTGCCTCCCGGGTGGATAGAGTATGCGGACTCATGAGCTTCCCTGAGGATTTGCTGCCTCAGGTTATTCTGATCAGGCACGCATATCCGTTTCTCGAACCATAGGGTGCCCTGATCATCCACGCGGAAGGATTTGTCCTTACCTTTCAGAATCAGCTCCTTGATCTCTTTTTTTCCTTCATCTGGCTCTTGGGCCTTTCTGATTTCATCCATAAGCATTGGAGTAATTTCCAAAGTATCCGGGGTAATTGGGCCGCATAGCACCATGTTGAGCTCAGCGAATTCCTCTTGTAGCCTTGGATGCATACTTCCCATTAGTGCATTCACGGTGCCTTGCTTTCTACTGAGAGCGTCTGCGACCACATTAGCTTTTCCCGGATGATAGTTTCTTCCAATGTCATAGTCCTTGACTAGTTCAAGCCATCTTCGCTGCCTGAGATTCAGGTCTGGTTGAGTGAAAATATACTTGAGACTCTTATGGTCTGTGTATATTTCACAACATTGTCCAATGAGGTAATGCCTCCAAATCTTCAGGGCATGAACCACGGCTGCCAATTCCAAATCATGCATGGGGTAGTTCTCCTCATGAGGTCGCAGCTATCTGGATGCATATGCTACAACCTTTCCTTCTTGCATCAATACGCAGCCGATTCCTCGTCTGGCAGCATCGCAGTATATGTCAAAGCTCTTGTGGATGTTCGGAAGAACTAAGACAGGTGCTGTCGTGAGCCTGGTCTTTAGCTCCAGGAAACTGCTGTCACACTCCGTCGTCCAGATAAACCTTTGATTCTTCTTGAGCAATTCCGTCAGGGGCTTAGCTATCTTGGAGAAGCCTTCTCTGAAATGATGGTAGTAGCCTGCCAATCCCAGGAAGCTACGGACTTCGGTCACTGTGGCTGGTGTCTTCCAAATCAGCACTGCAGTTACTTTGCTGGGGTCGACGGCTACCCTTTGTTCTGACAGAATATGCCCCAGAAATCCCACCTCTTTAAGCCAAAATTCGCATTTACTGAACTTGGCGTACAGACAATGGGCTCTCAACCTTTCTAGGATGGCACAGAGGTGTTGTTTGTGCTCTTCCTCATTCTTGGAATATATCAGGATATCATCGATAAACACCACCACGAATTTGTCCAGGAAATCCATGAAGACCTTATTCATCATGCTCATGAAATAGGCTGGAGCATTCGTCAATCCAAATGACATGACTGTAGACTCATACAGTCCATATCGGGTGGTGAAGGCTGTCTTGGGTATATCCTCTTTTCGGATTTTTAGTTGATGATATCCGGTTCGGAGGTCAATCTTGGAGAACACCCGTGCTCCGTTTAGTTGGTCGAATAAATCATCAATGCGAGGGAGCGGGTCCTTATTCTTGATGGTGACCTCATTTAGCTGGCGATAGTCTACGCACATTCGTAGACTCCCATCCTTCTTCTTAACAAAGAGCACTGGTGATCCCCATGGCGAGATGCTTGGGCGAATGTACACTTTTTTCAACAATTCATCCAACTACTTCTTCAACTCTGCCAACTCTGGACCTGGCATACGATAGTATTTCTTGTAAATTGGAGCAGTGCCGGGAAGCACTTCAATTGCAAACTCCAATTCCCGGTCGGGTGGCATTCCTGGTAGTTCCTCAGGAAATACGTCCAGAAATTCACAAACTACCAGAATTAAGTTCATGTTCGTGGCGGTAGTTTGGTATGCCATTCCTTTCTTCGACATCATCTTGCTTGCAAGGAATTGGACTGTTTGTCCTACTGGGTTAACTAGTGTCACTGTCCTGCTGGCACAATTGATGCACACCTGATGTGGTGTCAACCAGTCCATTCCTAGTATTACGTCCAATCCCGAGGATTCAATGGCAATGAGTGCATCTGGAAATTTTATTCCATGTATCGAGATTTCCAGATCTCTATATATCAGATTTGTTTTGAGCACGGAGCCAGGGGATTGTACCACCATGATTTTGTCCAGGAGCGAAGGGAAAAATTTGTGCAAGGTGGCAAAACTCCGCAAAATAAATGAATGGGAAGCCCCTGAATCAAATAAAATTACTGCAGGTTTTTTGTTAACAAAAAACATACCAAGGACTACTTCTGGAGCTTCGCAGACTTCCTCAGCGGAGATATGATGGACGCATCCGTGGCTGAAGTTATGATTGGGACGGCATCCAATAGTGTTGACCTACGGCTTGACATCGGAAGACGGCTTCCCCTGGTTGGTGGGGCACTGTTTGGAGTAGTGTCCGCTCTGGCCGCAAGTGAAACAGGTGTTGTTGCGGCGGCAATCCTCTAGCACTGGTTGCTTGCCGAAGGTCTTGGCCTGGCTCACGGTCTTGTTGTTGTTATTGCCACTGCTCCAGGTGGGCTTATATTTAGATGAGCCTGGGTGCCAGATGCGTGGCTTCTGTGTAACCTGCTCACGGTTGTCCTTCTTGGGTTCAAACTTCCTCTTGTGGTTGTCATATCCGGACTTATGTTCCCGTTCGGCTATAAAGGCCTTGTTTACTAGAGTTTGGAAGTCCGGAAAATCTAGCATGCAAAGCTGACAACGGAGGGCGTGATTCAGTCCTCCTAGGAACCGATCTATCTTTCTTTCCTCGGTGGCCACATCATAGGTAGAGTACCGTGACAGATTGTTGAACTTGTTTAGGTACTCTGCTACCGACATATTTCCTTGTGTCAGAGCGAGGAACTCCCTCTGCTTCACCTTCATTATGCTAGAGGGAATGTGGTATTTGCGGAGTAACTCCTTAAACTTCTCCCAGGAGATTTCTTCTTCAGAGGACCATGTTGCCTTTGTATTGTCCCACCAGATTGCTGCTGGCCCTTCCAGATAGTGGGTGGCAAAAGGAACCTTGTCGGATTCTTAGCAACGGGCTGTTTCCAACTTCTTTTCTATAGTCCTTAGCCAATCATCCGCTTCTATTGGGTCCACAGCTTGACCAAAATTGGGTGGTTTGGTGCGCTGGAAGTCGGATAATCTGGAATGTGTTCCATTGTGGTTGTGGTTTTGACCCACCATGGTCTGCATGCTTTCAGAAATTCCATAAGGTCCTGATTTCTCTTCTCCTCAAACATTCTCATAATCTGATCAGTGGTCGGTGCTTGAGGCGGTGGGGGTGGTAACTCTTCTGGTGGTTGGCCTGCTTGTCTGGCGAATCGACGAACGGGGGTTCCATCACCGCCTTGGCTACAACCTCCCTTCATCCTAAATTTGTTCCCATTGCACAATACCGAATCGTTGAGCAACATCCATAAGGGAAACACAGGAGTATGACACCAGAAAGAAAATACGCGAAAGAGGCGAATAAAGCAAGCAACATAATTATACAAGATAACCCAACATCATACATGGCAAGCTAGTAGGGAAATATCATGCTAGACTGCTCATACGACAGTTGACATATGCAAAGATGCATGCATAACAACTCCAGCCTCTACTCTAGTGGTGCGGATGGCACGAACACTGGCAGACTGAAGACTCCTCGTCATCTGAGCCTGAGTCGGAGTCAGAACTGATGATGTGGATCTCATCCTCCGGATCAAAGGATACACGACGACGCTGCTGGGACGGCTCTCCTTCTGGGGTAGAAGGAGCATGACGCCTCGGCATCGGAGCAGCTGGAGTGGCAAGGAATGAGGCCCACTCTGCCGGGGTCTCCCGGCGGCTACCAGACGGAAAGCCTGGTGGCACCGTAGAGCTAGAAGGAGCCTCAAACCTGGGTGGAGGTGGAACTGGTTGTGGATATATGGGTGGAAAGATAGGCTGAGGTGGAGGTGGAACTGGGGCCACGGCTGCAAGTGCCCCCTGAACACGGGACAGCTCCTCAGCCAAGGATATGATCGTGCAATAACTGGCATTCAGATAACGTGCCAGAACAGAAGTCGCACGGTCACACGCTGGGTCAATTGGTGCAAAAAGGACTTGCCCTGACGTAGGCGACAGGGTGGGATAGTGGAAGAAACCTGGATGAGTCTGCATCTCAACCTCGTGGAAGCGCAGGTCAGTGAGAGCCTCCATCGCAGCAAACTAGATCGCCAACTCCGGGGTGGAAGCCGTTCCGCCCTTGGTAGAGCGAGAGTAGCTACCAAGGTCCGAGCTCGCGATCAGAAAAGCGAGAGTAGCTACCAAGGTCCGAGCTCGCGATCAGAAAAGCCTCTGCGTGGTACTCATAGAGTGACTCAGCAAGCTGCTCCCGAAACACCTGGTACACTGGATCTTCGCCGTGGGGGTACAGCCGAAGCCAGACGTTCCGGAGCAGTACTGGAAAGGTGGATGGTGCAGGCTCAAAATGGTAGTGGTATGGAACTGGTGCCATCTACACTCACAATGCCATGGTTAGTAAAACAATGAATCATGATGCATGCCATGCAACAATCAAATGCTACAAGCAAGATGCACACTCAAAGTCCTATGCTAATCGCGGTTCTAGCGCTGGTTAACTAGGGTGTCCTACAGTCAGCACGGCTCTGATACCAAGCGTTGTGGCATCCCGGCTTAGGGAACCGGATTACCAGTGTTTCCATCCCAGAGATCATGTCTTCTGGAAACACACAACAACTTGGTATAGAGAGAACTGAACTTTATTGATAGCTGATGGGTACAAGCTCATATTTTACAATGATAACGAGGCCAAAGGCACCCTCGGTGCTATGATAGTATCTACATTATTTATGTCACATAACGGGGCCTCGGAACTACTAAGTACTTCTACGGTGTAGCAGATCATAGCGGCAACCCCATCCACAGGGACACTGCTGTGGACACATCCTAGTTAGCGTAGCACGAACCATCAGGACCTCCATCCTCGGCTTCTCCAGCATCTGGCATGATACGCCAGGTGAGTACTTTGAATGTACTCTCAAGCTCACGACAACAAAGTAATGCAGCAAACAATAGCATGGCAATCACATGTTAAATACTTAAGCAATTCACTTACTGCACCGGTCATTAACTTACTCTCAATCGGGTTGTCCCACAACCCTCGGAATACTCATAAGTCATCGAGTACTTCCGACCATACGAAGAGTTCTTCCATCATTACTAACATTGATACAGTTGACCATCTACTGAGGTCTGGACGGGCTGTCCAATACCGTGGACGCGGCTATTCGAATAGATTCTTACACTCTGCAGAGGTTGCGCACTTTACCCACACCATGAAGCACCTGGCCTCGCGATCCCCTTCGGGTGGACCAGCGTCGCTTCAACAAAACCTGCCTGACCCATGACTCTCTCATCGTACCTCCGGCATTCATCCTCCCTCGGAGGCCTGCCCTGGGTGGCCCCTGTGTCCCCATGACACCTGTGTCCCCATGAGACCTGCCACCGTCGTGGCCAAATAAAACTGTCCCAAATGGGGACACCGGCACAAACAAACAACAACTGGGCTCACAGGATTATCGCCGCCTACCTGATCAGGGTAGCACGCGCGCATAACCCTCCCTCTTTGGAGGTACCGGTGAAAGATCATGCAGTCAAGCCAAGTCAAGGCCGTCCCATACCGGCAAATGTGGTTGCACGGGTAAGCCCGGACAGGTGACTCAAGATCAACCACTAAGTCATATAGCAAAATAGTTGTTATCACAACATGCCATTATCTACTTAATTTATTCTATGAATTATATTAAAGCAACTAAATAAGCATAATATATTAGAATATTCAATGCTATTGGAATGCTTCATGAAATGGGTATCATGGCTTGCCTTGCTCTGTTGGGTTGTTCAAACACTCTTGGTATTCAAATGCACCACAATCTCCTTCTGAAAATATTTTTAAAGTGCAATGGAAAATGTCACATAATGCTTTTTTGTTCACCAACAATTATGTGAGTGTTGGAAAAATACCAAAATTTGTCAGAAAATAAAAGGGCTCAGTACCAACACAATGCAAAAAGAATAAACTGAATTGGGTTTGTAGATTAAAAGTTATTCATGGTCAAAGTTTGGTCAAAATCTGGAATTAAATAAATGAAAAACAGAAAAACCAGAATAACCTTCTAGCGGCCACGTCGAAGGCGTAAAGTGGAGGGGCGCCTCCACTTACCGCTTCGGGCGCGAGCCTGAGCCGCTGGCAGGTGTTGCCTACCCTGATTAAACAGAGAGAGGGGAGAGGGAGCAGAGCACCGCGGCGCTCCGGCGATGGTCGCCGGCGATAGAGGCAGCAGTGGGGTCGGGCGACAACAGGAATGGAACGGGCGCTCGGCGATGAGCACGTACGTACCCGTGGATTGACTAGAGATGGTCGAATGACGTCGTCCCCTTTGTCTTCGGCGGCGGCGGCGCTCGGTTGGGATCGGAGACGGCGGTTCTGGCGATGGTTGGCTTGGGCAGGAGGTTGGGGAGCACCAGGGGGATGCCCTGAGCTCGAGGGTGAGGTTAATTGGGGCTGGGGTGGAGTGGGAGATGCTGAAGGCGAGGTGGCTACAAGCGGCGGAGCTCCGGTGAGATTTCGAGGCCAGAGGGCCTCTCGGCCGTGGCTCGCTTCTCAGGAGGCCGATTGGAGGCAGAGGGGGAGAGGTGAGGAGCTCGGAGGGCTGGGCGCAGCCTTAAATAGGCGGGAGGAGAAGGCGGCCGAGCTCTCTAAAGCGGCCGGAGCTATGGCCACGTCGCCGGGGCAAGGACGGCTAGCTAGCTGTCCGGGAGCGGCGACGAGACGGAAGAGGGCAGAGGTATTGAATGGCGAAGTGACGGCTCGCGAGGAAGACGACGACCCGCTCACCCACTGTGGCCGCATGGGCGCCACAGTTCCCGAGCGTCGTGGTGGCCGCCGAGGGTGATTCCGGTGAGGGAGAAGGGTCTGGAGGGTCCAGGTGGAGGGCAACGGCGATGTCGGTACGCTTGGACAAGGTACGGCCACGCGGTCGTCAACCTCCGACGAGACCCGAGCCTTCCGGGTCCATAGCACGGTTTTGGCAGGCTGGCTACACGGTCACCATGTGCACGGGCACACGCAGTGTGAGCTGGCCTGCCGGGCGGTGTCTGGAGTGCTGTCCTTGCACTCTGGAACCTCCTCGTGGCACTGGCTTGCCCAGTAAGCCACTGAGATGAGAGGTAGCTTCACCAACAGTTCCTGACTGCCAACTTGGGGAGGTTCTGGAGAAGTAATAGGATAGAGGTAGGGCCAATGGAGATGTGTAGTGTCATCTAGGTTGGAAGGACTACAGACTGGCAAAGTTTGAGAAAGCTTGAACAAGATTTGAACATAGTTCCTTTGGAAACCACCATTCTGGTCCAGAATCTAAATGAGCTTGTGGCACTCACATGGATGCTCTGCTAATGATGAAACTTGGTGAAGTGAAGTTATTTGGTAGTGCACACATGCCATAAAAATTGTAGATCAATTGTGCACCCCTAGCTTGTACTTCCTTCACAAGGGTTCAAAATAAGCAGAAACTTGACAGGGTCCTGCTGCTCAAAATTTGTACTGGACCAGATGATGTTTTTGGATATTGAGGCTATATAGGATCCCTAGGACCTTGGCGAATTTATTGAGAATTTTCTGAGATAGGAAAAATGAGGTTGCTTCACAATGCACAAATTCTAACCAGAAGTGAAATAATTATTCTGGCCCAAACTTTGCATTGGACAATGAAATATTTTTGGAGATTAGGAAATCATATGATGATGAGAAAATGTGGGAAAAGTTTGGGAATTTATTGATCATCCAATCTATAGGTTGCTTCACAACCCATAGTGATGACATTATTTCCCAAATATAGAAAAGAGTCTATTGGAAAAGATTTAATATTGGAAATTGATCCAAGGAGGTTTAGAAAGGTTTTGGCAAGGTGATGAGGGTTTTGGGTTGCTTGGGAAAAGATTCAAAGACTCACAGATTCAAATCAATTGAAAAGGTTGAAAATCAACCAGGTTTGCAAATAAAACCCAAAAGATTTTGAAAAGAAAAAGTTGTCAAAAATCAGGGTGTCACAGCAAGCAACCCTTTCCTACCCCCCTACCCAGCCACAGACCGGCCCCCGGCTGCCCAGCTGGCGGAACCCTGGGGTAGGAAGAAACTTATCACGCGAACGCCGCCTGACGAGTAGCAGCCGGACGGGTCCAACCGGATCGTGTTAACTCTAGAAACCAGCCTCTGCCGGCTCGCCCTAACCCTAGCCGGATGACTGTAAGGCCCGCTCGTTTTTTCAAGGACGATGCCCCGTCCATGTCCCAGTCTGGCTCCCGGCTGGCTGACAGGCGGGACAGAAGCCGGAAGGAATTCTTGCGTAAAAAATGAATCGAAAGGCAAAGGGTAAAGGAGGAGCCGGCATGCAAACATTTAGAAATTCAAGCAGGTTATAAACAAAAGGCGACAGGCCGAGGATTCTTTACAATACACCCCAGTGGGTGGAAATGCGTCTTCTTAAATAAACAAGTTTTTCAGCAAAAGAGAAAGATACAAAATGCGTAGGGCTGCTTAGACTGCCGGTGCATCGCCGACCGGCTCAATAGTTCGCCCAGGAGAGGCCGCGGCCTCGGGTCCGCCTCCGTGGCCTCCGTGCCTTCGGTGTCGCTGCTGGTGCTCGAAGTGGTGCTCTCATCAGCAACCTCCTCATCTTTGGGTCCTTGGGGATTGCCGAAGGAGTCCTCGGCAACCGGCTCGCCATCCTCACCAAGCGCCGATAGGAGCTCGTCCGGATCGACATACGAGGCCAGCTCGTTGGCTCGACGGACGAGGGCGCCTTCTCGGGCGACCCGTTCCGCCTCGGGAACCACGCGCATCGTGGCTAGCCAGCCCAAGTCAACGCCGGGGTACCACGACGTGACGAACCGGAAGGCCATCTGCGCCCCGGAACGGGCCGTCGACGCCTTCCAATCCTTGAGCCAGGCCACCGCATTCTCCAGCCACAGCGCCACGCGGCCCACCGGGGCCCCATGACCCGGCCAGAGGGCCGCAATCACCTCTTTGCCGACGGTCTGGAGCCGGTCCATGCAGCGCAGAATGTGGATCAATCGGTTCTCAATGGCCAGCGCGAGCTCCGGCACGTCCCAGCCGGCATGCTCCTCAACCTCCTGCCCATGCTGTCGCAGGCACTCCAGGTGATCCACCACAACCCGCTCGGCGCGGCGCGGGGTCTACGCAAACCGGTCTAGGGAAAGAAAAGGATCAACAAACAAGCCAAAAGCAAGTCGAAAGGCAGCTGGCGAAGGAAGAGGACTCGAAAACAAAACACATGCAGGAAAGCCTCGTCCATCTCGAGGGCAAACGGAAGGCCCGCGCTCCGCTCCTGCTCCAGCGCCTCCTCCGCCTGGGCAAGGGCGGCCCCGCGCATCTCAAGCTCGCCCCTGAGGCGAGCCACTTCGTCCTGCAGAGCGATGGCCCGCTGGGTGGCGTCGACCACCTCCTTCTGTAGCTCCTCGGTCACGCGCTCTTGGGCCACCCGCCCATCCGCAGCCAGGCCGCCCAACCGGTCCTGCTCAGACGTGATCGCCTGGAAGTTCCGCTCCAGCCGGTCCCGCTCAGAGGCCACCTCGTCCCTCTTCTACCGGATCGGGGCCAAGACCTCCAGCTCCTCTGCGAAAGGATCGACCCAAGTTACTTAAGAGTGCGGAAGATTCATGCCGGCTGCCGAGCAGCCGGCCCGACTCTTGGGGGCTACACCCAGTGGGTGCGCTCGCGCACCCCCACTGGAACCAACGTACCTTGCGCCTTCCACAGCGCCTCCTGGACCTGATAGAAGCCGACCTTGCCGCGGTTGTGGATGGCGACCGCCTCGTCAAAAAGCGGATGCCACTTGGCGTTCTCAGCCTGCTCTGCCCCAGGAGACAAGAAATTAGACAAACTAAAAAGAGATAGATCCGGCCCGACTGCCACGCAACCGAGCAGCCGGCCTTAATCTCGGGGGCTACACCCAATGGGTGCGCTTGCGCGCCCTCACTGAAAGTCCAATGCAAGACAGAAGAATGCCACCTCCACCGCCTCCCCCACATGCCGAAAATTGCTTTCGGCGGCCTCCGCGAACCTAGCTAGTCCCTCACGGCAGTGCGCCATGATGCGGCCTGGCTCCCCAGGCGCAAGGACCTGGCTGCCGGCTAGCGGAGCCAGGACGACTAGGACGAGGGACAGCACTTTCTAGTCCTGGATCACGTTGAGCATGGTCCTTCTCGACCAGCTCGCCCCACCAGTTGACCCGGTGACCGCTGCGGCGGCAGCCGGCGGAAGGTTAGCGGTAACCACCAGGGCCCGGGAGCCGGCCACGTGTTCCTCGGCAACCAGCGTGGCCGGCTCCACCACCTGCCGAGCAGGCTCGACAGCCGGCTAAGCCGGCTTGCCCCTCCCGCTGACCGTTGTCTCCGGTGCCGCCTATGGCACGGCCGGGGCGACAGGTGTCGGCGTTCTGGGAACGGGGGTACCCAGACCTGCCTGCCTGCGACCCAGGGCATGGCCCACTTCATCAACCAATCACAGCCGGGTGTGGCCCCACTCAAGACAAGGCCCTCGCGAGGGCCCAAGGCTCGCGAGGAGGAGCAGCGTCAAGGCCGGCAAGGCATGGGCCTCTCCAGGCCCCCTCTGGAGCAGCGGAGATCTCTATACAAGGCTTGGCCTCAGGAGTCAAAGATGACGCAAGGAAGGACAGGTGGGCGCCAGCGCGCCAGACGGCGCAGTTTCCCCTTTGGTGCAAAGGGAGCAAGGACGTACGCGGATTCCCAAAGCACCCCCCTAAGGTTTCCCCTTCGGTGCAACAAGACCACGATCACGAGCCCAGCAGTGCGGATGTCATCACCGAGCCCACCTCTACACCATCGACAGCTACTTTGCAGACGAAGACCGCCTTTGGGCAGGGCGGGCATGTACTCCTGTCCCCCTTTAAAATTGGCCATTGTGGGATCCCTTCCCGCCGTTGCGATAAGGGAAGAGGACCCGAGCCACCGCTATATATAGAGGGTAGGCTGCACCGTAGAGAAGGCCCCGATCCATTCCACCACTCATCCATCACCAAGCCACAGAGGGCCTCGAACACCTCAGGGGAGCCATCACGAGGCTCAAAAACACTATACTAGTTCAACCATCCCACCTCCTCGAGAGGCAATCCACCAATGCAGGATTAGGGTATTACGCTTCGCAGCGGCCCGAACCTGGGTAAACTGTCGTGTTCATCTTCTTCCTCATCATCGCACGAGTTCATTGCTGTGTTCATCGAGTAGCGAGTTAGGTTGGGCGAAGCCGCTGGGGATCTTCGCACACGCCCCTGTGTTCGAATCTTAAGCATTTTGCGGAGCCCGAAATCTGACATTTGGCGCGCCAGGTAGGGGGCGTGTCGGAGCTTCCCCGCTTGCGGCGGAGGCCAAGCCCCAGTTCGGCAACTCCATGGCGGGCGAGATTCCCGATGGCAGCCGGTCCCCAGCGCGAGATGGCGCTTGGGCGCGCAGGGCCGTCCCCGCGGTCGCCTGCATCCTCGGCGGGTCGCAGGCCCCACCCTCCGGCCGCCATGTCAAGTGGTTCCTAGGTCATGTGGGAGTGGTTCGGCCACGGCCCGAACCCGCGGAGCACCGCGCATGGCCGGAGATCGACATCACCTTCGGCCCCGACGACCACCCCAAGACGACATTGGCCGCTGGAACATTCCCATGTTGTACACGCCGACCATATGCGGCGTGGCCATCTCCAGGACCCTCATAGACGGTGGCGCCGGCCTCAATGTCATCTCCGTGGAGGCCTTCGACGCGCTGCAGTTACCCCGTGATCAGCTCGCTCCTTCAAGGCCCTTCTCTGGGGTGGTCGGCGGGTCCGTCGTCCTCGTGGGGCGGGTGCGCCTCCCCGTCACCTGCTCCAACTTCCGCACCGAGCAGGTCGACTACGACATCGCCCACATCCACCTCCCGTACAACGCAATACTCAGCTACCCCACCCTCGCTCAGTTCATGGCGGCAACGCACCCGGGCTACAACGTCGTCAAGATGCCCGGGAGCGGCGGCGTCCTCACCGTCGTGGGGGATGCCAAGGACGTGTCCCATGTGCTCAAGCTCTCCTACAAGGCCGCGGTCGCGGCGCGCACCAGTGTCGGAGGCGCCGCGCGGGCCGCAGAGGACCCCGGGGGTGTCCCCGACGTCGCGCCGGTGAAGAAGAAGCAGCTGTTCTCCCAGAATCGGGTGGAGACAAAGCAGGTGCCGGTGGACGAAGGAAACCCTGGCCCTACCTTCACCATCGGCGCCGACCTGCCTCAAGACCAAGAGGAGGCGTTAGTGGCCTTTCTCAGCGCGAACAAGGATGCGTTCGCGTGGAGCGCCTCCTACCTGGTGGGGGTCCCAAGGTATGTAATCGAGCACCACCTCATGGTGTGCCCAAATGCGCGTCCGATGAAGCAAAAGGCAAGGAGGCAAGCTCCGGAGAAGCAGGCATTCATCGCTCAAGAGGTCGGCAAGCTGAAGGAGGCAGGGGTCATCCGGGAGGTGCGTTACCCAGAGTGGGTGGCCAACCCGGTGGTCGTCCCACAGAAGTGTGGGAAGGAGCGTATGTGCCTCGACTTCACGAGCCTCAACAAAGCCTGCCCCCAGGACCCATTCCTGCTGCCGCGCATCGACCAGATCGTGGACTCCATCGTAGAGTGCGACCTCCTATGCTTCCTGAACGCCTTCTCGGGTTATCACCAGAACAAAATGGCGGTGGAGGACGTCGAGAAGACGGCTTTCCTCACCACGTGTGGGGTGTTCTGCTACACGTGCATGCCCTTCAGGCGGCGAAACGCTGGGGCGACCTTCCAGCGGCTGATGCACATCGCCCTGGGGCCGCAGCTCGGGAGGAATGCAGAAGCCTACGTCGACGACATCGTGGTCAAGTCCAGGGTGGCCAAGACCTTGGTCGAGGACTTGGAGGAGACATTCGCCAGCCTGAGGGAGGTAAACCTGAAGCTCAATCCCGAAAAGTGTGTCTTCGGGGTCCCCTCGGGCAAGTTGCTCAGTTTCCTGGTGTCGCACCGGGGAATCGAGGTGAACCCGGAGAAGATCAAGGCCATAAACAAGATGAGCGCGCCCCAAACCCTCAAGGAAATGCAGAAGTTGGAGAGATGCGTGACCTCCTTGGGGCGTTTCATCTCCAAGCTCGGCGAGCGGGCCTTGCCGTTCTTCAAGATCATGAAAAGGAAGGGCCCTTTCGAATGGACCCCGGAGGCCGACGCAGCCTTCGAGGAACTCAAGCGATACCTCACGAGCCCACCGGTGATGGTAGCGCCTTGCCCTTGGGAGCCCTTGTTGCTATACCTGACTGCCAACCCCCATTCCGCCAACGCCGCATTGGTGGCAGTCAGGAAAGAGCGAGCCGGCACACGCACCGCATCGATAGGCACCGGCGGGCCCCCACACACGGAGCCAGGGGGCTCGCACGATCAACAGGAGCCCGCTCCTCCCCACGCTGGGGCACCCGAAGCCCAAGTCACACCGACGGCCCCTGAAGCGCTCAACCCTCGTGAGGTCCAGGCCTCACCGACGGCCCCTGAAGCGCTCGACCCTCATGAAGCCCCGTCAGCACCAACGGCCCTCGAAGCGCCCAGGCCCCTTGGGCCCGCCATGGGGCAGGACACCGCGGGAGACCTCACCCTCGTCGAACACCCAGTATACTACGTCAGTACAGTGTTGCGGGACGCGCGCTCATGCTATCCCATGCAGCAGAATCTCCTCCTGGCACTTCTTATCGCTTCAAGAAAACTGCGTCACTACTTCCAGGGACATCCTATCAAGGTCATCTCTGCTTACCCCTTGGAGAAGATCCTGCAAAACCCCAACGCGGCAGGGAGAGTCGCCGAGTGGAACATCAAGCTGCAAGCCTTCAACATAGAGTTCAGCATGACCAGGGTCATCAAAGGGGCAGCCTTAGCGGACTTCGTGGGGGAGTGGACAGACGCCCCGGACCGAGGGCTAGAGAGGAGCCAGTCCCTCACCCCTGGCGACGAGGCACCCGAAGGATGGATCATGCACTTCGACGGAGCCGTCACACGCAAAGGAGCGGGAGCTGGGGTCGTGCTCACCTCCCCGGCAGGAGACAAGCTCAGCTATGCTGTGCAGCTTTGTTTCCAGCATGGAGAGAAGGTCTCCAACAACATCGCGGAGTACGAGGGCCTCATTGCCGGCCTCAAAGCGGCGGCGGCCTTGGGGGTTCGGTGCCTCACCGTCATGGGCGACTCCCAGCTCCTCGTCCACTTCTCCAACAAAGAGTATACACCCAAGGACGAGCACATGGGAGCGTATTTGGAAGAGGTATGTAAGATCGAAAAACGTTTTCAGGGCTTGGAGTTGCAGCACATCCCGCGCGGGGCGAACAAGGAAGCCGATGACATCGCCAAGAGGGCCTCGCGTCACGAACCCCAAGAGCCAGGCGTCTTCGAGGAGCGGCTCTTCAAGCCCTCCACGACGCCACCTACTGAAGGCCTGGCGCCACGGAGTGAGGAGCTCCCCCCAGCACCGCCCTCGGGGGCTCCGGACTGTGGCCAAGCCTCAAGAGCCCGACTGCTCCTGGCCTTGGATTCCCAGGCCGACAGCTGGATGCAAGAGTTCAGGGCGTACCTGCTTCACGGCACCCTACCGGAGGAGGAAGATGCGGAGCACGTAGCTCGACAAGCCACAGCCTATTGCTTGCAAGACGGCGACTTGTACCGCAGGCGCCCGAACGACGTCGCGCTGCGGTGCATCTCCAAGGAGCAAGGGTGCGAGCTGCTGGCCAACATCCACGGAGGAGACTGCGGGCATCACTCTTCTTCACGCACGCTTGCAGGGAAGGCATTCCGATCAGGCTTCTACTGGCCCTCGGCGCTTGACGACGCCATCGAGCTGGTCCGGTCTTGCGAGGCCTGCCAGTTTCATGCCAAGCAGATTCACCAACCCGCGCAGGGCCTCCAGACCATTCCACTCTCCTGGCCCTTTGCAGTCTGGGGGCTGGACATACTGGGGCCCTTCCCGCGGGCAGCGGGCGGGTACCGCTACCTCTACGTCGCCATCGACAAAGTTCACCAAATGGGCGGAGGTGGAGCCCGTGCGCACCATCCCGGCCGGGTCGGCCGTCAAGTTCATCAAGGGCCTCGTAAGCCGCTTCGGCGTCCCCAACCGCATCATCACCGACAATGGTTCACAGTTCACAAGTCACCTCTTCAAGACCTATTATGCTAACCTTGGAACGCAGATATGTTACGCTTCGGTAGCCCACCCATGGAGCAACGGCCAGGCGGAGTGCGCCAATGCGGAGGTCCTGCGAGGCCTCAAGGCAAGGAGCTTCAAGAAGAAGCTTGAAGCTTGTGGCAGGGGTTGGGTCGATGAGCTTCAGTCGGTGCTGTGGTCCATCCGCACCACCGTAACTAAGCCCACCGGCGAGACCCCATTCTTCCTCGTCTACGGAGCCGAAGCTATCCTCCCCCAAGAGATCAAGCACCGATCCCCGCGGGTTTTGCCATTTGACGAGGAGCGTCAGGATGCTGTGCGGGGAACGGACCTCGTGCTTGGAGACAAGGCGCGTCGTCGGGCCTCGCTCTGAGCTGCGCGGTATCAGCAAGCGCTACGGCGCTACCACTGCCACAACATCCGCTCCAGGACCCTCGAAGTCAGAGACCTCGTCCTGAGGCGGGTTCTCTCCAGGTAGTGCTTGCACAAGCTCTCGCCCATGTGGGAGGGCCCGTTCAAGGTCGCTCATGTCTCCTGGCCTGGCGCCGTGCGCCTGGAGACTCAGGACGGGGTCCCCATCCAGAACGCCTGGAACATCCAGCACCTCCGGAAGTTCTACCCGTGACACTCTCACGTAATAATGAGTGGGCTGTATATGCCCGGAGCCCCCCGAGGACGCGGAGGGGTTCCTCCCATGCAATGTGGCAGCCACAACTCAGCGCTGGCGGAGAAGTCAACACTACCCATCAATGGCTATGCCCATGAACGTGGATGCCCTACGCTCAGCGCTGGGGGAAGACGAAGACTAGTTTAGACACCGGACGCGGCCGTTATTTGCTTTTCTCGTGTTTGGATTTGCCAGCCTTTATGAAACTAAACTCGGGTTTTTTTCCAAATCATGTTTTAAAGGAAAGGGTCAAAGATTTGTTTTCATCGCCATTTCTCATGTTGGTTTTTCCCTCCTCGCGTCAAGCACTAGCCTGCTCCCCTCCCCCTCGTACCCCGCGAGTGGGGGCTGGGGGGCACGGTGCTTACACCTCGCCAAGGCCTTGGCGCCCGGATCCTCGCATGGTACTCACGGATGAGTCAGCAGGCGCATGTCGTCACGTACTCGCTCGGGGGCTCCATTCACGGCCCGACGCGCCATCTTGGAAAGGAAACAAAATTTTAATTTTTCTTGCGACATCTTGAGCGTCCAAGGGGGCTCCTGAGCATCACGCCTCAGGAGCCTTACCGGTCATAAGGCCACTCGCCCCCTGATGTCGTCCTTAGTTTCTGGTCGGCGTCAGGGGTGTCGGGGCCTCGCTCCGTGAAGTGCGTCCTCGGTTTCCAGTCGTACCTAACGGTGGTGGGGAAATGTGCGGGACTGGGACCCGCCGACGTAGGGCTACATGAACGACAACTCGGAGCCTCGGGAAGCAAAAAATTTCGGGAGCCGCTTGAGCGTCCAAGGGGGCTCCTGAGCATCACGCCTCAGGAGCCTTACCGGTCATAAGGCCACTCGCCCCCCTGATGTAGTCCTTGGTTTCCGGTCGGCGTCAGGGGTGTCGGGGCCTCGCCCCGTTAAGTGCGTCCTCGGTTTCAGGTCGTACCTAACGGTGGTGGGGAAATGTGCGGGACTGGGACCTGTCGACGTAGAGCTGCTTGAGTGTCGAAGGGGGCTCCTGAGCATCGCGCCTCAGGAGCCTTACCGGTCGAAAAGCCACTCGCCCCTTGATGTCTTCCTTGGTTTCCGGTCGGCATCAGGGGCGTCGGGGCCTCGCCACGTGAGGTGCGTCCAGGTGAGCTGGTCGTACCTTACGATGGTAGGGAAATGTGCGGGACTGGGACCTGCAGACACAGAGCGCCGCCAGAGCTCCCAACCTACCTCGCTCGCAAGAAGAAAAAGCCCACCGGACGAACGGGCTCTCCGGGCGCCGCAGCCGCGCCTCCACAACCCAGGAGCCTACCGCGAGCGTACCAAGGTAAGTATCCTAACCACAACCGAAAGGTAACTTCAAACAACAAAATACAAGGGCCAGGACCCATGACAAAAGTGCTGATGAAGAGGGGCAATCGCCCAAGTCCATTACACACCCGCTGGGCCTTTCCTTGTTTCTTTGACCGCAGGGACAGGGGAAGAGGAGGAGAAAGAAAGTGAAAAAGCCCCACGGGGGCTGCCGCCTCAGGAGCCTAGGCGTCGGCGCACCGGCGCTTAGACAGTGCCCTCCTCTTCCTTCACGGCCCCATGGAGACGCGCTGGCACGGACGCCCCTGGAGCGGAGGAACGGTGTCGCGCCGGTTGGCTACCCCCTGACATCCGAGCGCGCTTGCGTGGCGGCGCATCATAGCTGCTGTCGCTCGGGCTCCCTTCGGAGGGGGAGTCGCTGCTGCTGGAGGAGCGGCGCCCGTCGTGAAGGACAAGCTCATCCCCAGATGCTCGCCCTCTCCCCCGAAGATCTTGACGAAGAGCGTCGCCTCCCCGTCATACTTGAAGTGAAGGGTGCGTCTCCCCTTCAGGCGGTGAGCGCGGGCGAACGCTTGCCACCCGCGGTTCAGATACACGTAGCCTCCGAGGGTGACCTCGACCTCCACCCATGACGCCGCGCTACAGCAGTCGTCGGCCTGCAGCCATAGGCAGGCAGGCCCTCCGGCCGGCAGCGCTTCCGCAAAGAACTTCGGGAGTTGGAACCAAGCGGCCTCCGGCCTCTCCGCCCAAATCACGAACTCCTGGGCCGTGTCGGTCGAATGGAGCCGCGGGCGCGGTGGCCGGGTGGCCACCGCCGACCTCCCACCTCGGACGCCAACGCCTCGGCCGCTACGGCCGCCCGTGCTGGACGACGCCCCACCGCGGCCGCCGATAGTGACCCCGGGGCGCACAGAAGTATGGCCGCGCTCGCCGGAAACCACTGTCGGCGTCGCGGCGTGCTTTCGGGGATGACCGCGGCCCCTCTTGGGCGGCGGAACGGCAGGACCCTCCCCGGAGGCCTTTCCCTTCTCAGCAGCAGAGAACTTCCTCAATGACGCCATGACTGGGGGAGCAACAGATTGGAGATGAGGAGACAAATAAGACGAAGGTGAGTGAGGGTTTTCTCGCCCTCGCCAGCTTATATACAGCCAAGGGCCGCCCGGCGCCCCCCTCATGTTCCCGGGGGCGTGCGGCCTCTGAAGGGTCACATCCGCATGGCCCGAAGCGCCGGCAGCATTCAAGGGAGGGCAATGATGGCCGGCGCCACACGCGGGCATCGCGCCAATCTAACTTGGAACGGCTTCTGACTCCCTCGGGGAGCGAGGGCGTCGCCGCCCGGGCATTCGACACGTGCCAAGCCTGACCCGCATGCAATTGGCGCCCGCGGCGCTTCGGGCCGTCCTCAAGGCTTCGCCTGGTAACCAGCCCAAGCGCGCCTTGGGCCCGAGGGATACTATCAGCGTTCTGGGAACGGGGGTACCCAGACCTGCCTGCCTGCGACCCAGGGCATGGCCCACTTCATCAACTCTAGGACCGAAAGTATGTCTAAAGTGGGGGGTGATTAGACTACTTGACCAAATAAAAGTTTTGCCTTTTCCCAAATTTTAGAGTTGGCAATTTTTAGCATTTCATGGTAAGTCTAGTACACCCTACACATGCAAGTCTAAGAGTATAGCAGCGGAAAGTAACAACAAGCATGAGTAGAAAGGATAGGGTAGGAAGATCAAACGCAATTGTAGACACGATGATTTTTCCCGTGGTTCCGATAGGTGGTGCTATCGTACATCCACGTTTATGGAGTCTTCAACCCACGGAGGGTAACGGTCACGAGAGTCCACGGAGGGCTCCACCATAAGGGTCCACGAAGTAGCAACCTTGACTATTCCATAACGGCTTCCGTCCATGAAGGACAAGCCTCACTATGGGTAGATCTTCACGAAGTAGGCGATCTCCTTGCCCTTACAAACTTCTTGGTTCAACTCCACAACACGAAGTAGGAGGCTCCCAAGCGACACCTAACAAATCTAGGAGGCACCACCCTCCAAAAGGTAATAGGCTCGGTAATGACGATGAACTCCTTGCTCTTGTGCTTCAAGATGATAGACTCCTCAACACACAATCACTCTCTCACAGATTTGGCTTGGTGGAAAGCAACTTGGGGAGGCTAGAAATCAAGATCCATATGGTTGGAGTAGAAGATCTTGACCTCAACACAAGGGTAGGTGGCTCTCTCTCAGAAAACTGGATGGGGCAAGTATGGAATAGTTCTGAGTGCTTCTCTCTCGAGTAGGTGGTGGTGAAGGGGTATATATAGGCATCCCCAAAAATCCAACCGTTACACACAAAATGACCAACTCGGTGACACCGATGTATTAATCTTGGTGGTACCGAAGTGACCAAAAGGTGGCAACTTTTGAATCTCGGTGAGACCGATATAGGAAACTCGGTTGCACCGATAAGGTGACCAATGGTCAGATTGACATTCTCGGTGACGCCGATCCAACAATCTCGGTGGTACCGATATTGTGAATTTGCGTAACAGAAAGTTGGCAAACTAAACTCGGTGGCACCGGAATGGAATCGGTTGCACCGAAGTGGCTAGGGTTCGGCTGAGTCTGTCTGAGTTTGGGAATCGGTGGCACCGAGTGGAAAGTGTTGGTTGCACCGATTTTGAATATTTGGCTATGGACAGACTTTTGTGGAAGAGCTTGTGGGTGTTTTTGGTGACTATCACTTGTGCACGTATGAGCATTTTGTTCACCAACAAAACCTTACCCCCTTTTAATAGTATTGGCTTTCCTATGGACTCAAAGTGATTTCTCGCAAAGTGAAATGTAGAGTCCTCTTGCTTGAAGCTTTGCCAATCCATTTCCTTGCATCTTGGGGTATTTCCACAATCTCCACAATCCTTTTGCCATCCCTATCATTGAACTGTTCCTGAAATATACTTAGTGGAAACATTAGTTCAATGACTTATATGTTGTTATTAATTACCAAAACCACCAAGGGAGCAAATGTGCTTTCAATCTCCCCCTTTTTGGTAATTGATGACAACATATAGATCAAAGCTTCAACAAAGATATAATCAATAAATATAATCATCGCTTTGAGAAGTATGTGATAAGCAAGAGCTCCGCCTAAATTTGTGCAGTATTTTAAATTTGCGTTTGAGTGCAAATGCACAATCGATTAGGTACATGGGGCACTTCTTCCATGTCACATACATCTTGGTGGTGTGCGAGAATATTTAGAATGAACATCATAGCACAACACAACCAAACAAAGATAATGATCAGCTCATAAGCATTTAGATGATAGGAAATAGTAGCACAACACACATAAAGTGTATGATCAAACACACATAAGTTCAACACAAGCAACCAAAAAACAATTGTTTTTGAAAAAGCAATAAAAACGAAATGCTCTCTCACTCGAAGCCTAAAGATCTATATACACTTCTCCCCCTTTGGCAACAAGTTACCAAAAAGTTCAAAGGCATATATCTAAGCGTTCTTGGGCTGATCTCCTCCAGTTGTTGATGAAGGAGTCGAGAGAACAGCGTCGGCGAAGATCTCTACAGATGTCGTGGATGGAGTTGGAGTGGCAACTGGAAGAACTGAAGCTGATGGAGCAGGAGCTGAGGTGACAGTAGTAGGAGCTGATGAAGAGGGCCTCAAGTCTGGAGCTGGCACAGTGGCTGATCTGGCCTGAGTAGTAAACTGTGTGCCTGGCCTGAGGGGTGATCCATCCTCATCATCATCATCAGAAGAAGAAGAAGAAGAATGAGGAAGAGGCACTGAGTCAACTTCCTTCTTGAGCTCATTGACTGTCTTAGTCAGCCCATCCAACTTATCATTAAGGGTCTTGATCATGTTCTCAAAGATCATGACAAGACTGTTCTGGTTCTTCAAGATGTCATTAATGTCCTTCTGCATGCCCTGAACTGATGAGATCAAAAGATCCATTTGCTTTTTCCTGGATCTAGGGGCTTGAGCACTAGTGGCTCTAGCTGCCTCTGCCTTTGCCTGTGCTGCAGCTGATGTGGGATGATCTGGGTTCATCTCCATGACATTGTCCTCGAGATCTGGCTGTAGGGGCAAATGGGGTCTCTCCAGAGCAAATATGTGCTTCTCCAGCTTAGAGTTTATGAGCATTTGGATGTAGGGTGTATAGCAACAAGAGCGCTTTTGATCAGTAGCAACCCTCTTAACTGTCTCAACAATTAAGTCCATGACTCTAATCCTCGTGTGACCATCAAGATGAATCAGCATGTTGATGGACTAGCCTCGGATCATCTTGTCATCTCCTGACTTGGGCATCAAGGTATGCCTCAGAATAGTGTTCATGGTACGGAGGCCAGCCTGAAGAAAGTAGATGGATACAAGCTTGTGAGACTTCACATGAGCAGCAGGGATCTCATTGTACATGTTGGCCATAGCATTGTGGTTTGCCTTGGATTCTGAGTAGACATCCAAGTCACCATCCTGTACCTCTGGGACTCCTAACATTGCAACCCATTCCTCAACAGTGGACTCATATCTTGCACCTTCAGTCATCCATACAATCCTACCATCTCCATAGAAATGTGAAGTGGAGTAGAATTGCATGATCATCTCATCATTCCAAGCAGTGAACTCTCTGCCAACAAACTCATCCAAACCAATGCAGTGGAAATTGTCTTGGACACTTGGAAAATAGTCTTCATTCTCCTTGATGAATTTCCAGTCTACATACCTCATATCACTCACAGCTAGACTCTTGTCAAACAGCACAGTCTCATAGAAATCTTGTTGCTCTTTGGTGTAGAATATGTAGTCCACAGCTGTCTTCCTCCTTTGGGCAAATGGATCAGCAGCTCTCCAAGCCCTCAAACTAGAATCCTTCCTCTTCTTCATATCCTCAGCAAGTGGGTAGCAGGCATTATGTACTGGAAGGTGTGGTCTAAGCTTCATCAGGGCAGACATAGCATCTTCATCCTCTACTCTGGAGGTGGTTCCCTAGTTCTTTTAAGAAGCTGGAATTTGCCTTGAAAACCTCTTAGGCTTTTCAGCAGCAGCCTTCTTGGGGGCAGACTTGGTGCTCTTGGATGTGCCACTCTTTGGCATAGCATCAGACATAAGTTTCTTTTGCTTCTTCTTGGGAGGGGCCTTGACAACTTGCTCTTCCTCCTCCTCAGCAGCAGCACCAGCAGCTTCCTCAGGGTCCTCAAACATGGAGGTCTGCCTACCAGTGACATAGACAATCCTTTTCCTAGCTCCCTTCTTCTCACCTGCCTTCTTAGGCAATGACTTCTTTGGGGGCTCAACGGTCATGGTAGCTCTAGCACTCTCAGGTGCTCTCATAGCTTCAGAGCTAGCATACTCTTTCCTGACAGCTCTCCTTGAAGAGGTGGCTTCATTTGCAGCTTTCTTGGCAGCCTTCTCTTGCTTCTTAGCAAGAACCTCCTCTGGCACAAAGTCTGAATCCTCCTCATCTGAATTTAGCTTCTTCCTGGTCCTTGTTGCAGCCTTGGGCAACCCATGGGAACTGGGAGTACCTAGATCTGAAGATGAACTGGACTCAGGACTAGTGCCTGAACTCATCACAATGTTCTCCTCTTGGAAATTGTTCTCACTGTCTTCAGCACTTGACATACTGACCCTGTGAATAGAGTATAGAGGAGCAGAAGAATATGAGTCATCACAAAATTATCAGCTGGTTTTTGAAAGTTTGAACAAAAGATTCTCAAGGTTTACATTCTGTCACATGAAAATCGGTATAGCCGAAGAAAAAAATTCGGTGCTGCCGAGACTGACTTTCTCCTTAACAGAAACTTGGCACTCTTTTTGGTGAGACCGAAAAGAAGTACTCGGTTTCACCGAGAAAGTTCTCAGCAGCACAGACAGTCAAATCGGTGACACCAATTTGTTCACTTCGGTTCCACCGAGTTCCATCGGGCGGATGGCAAACCCTAGAAAATCGATCGTTCTCTAACTACAGGAAGTTTTAGTGGATTGAGAGGATTGCAAATGGTGGCTTATAGATAATACTGAATCCAATGTGCGAGAATCAGACGGGGAGCGCAAGGAAGAATGAATCCGTACCCTAACTCGGTGACGGACCCGCTATGGCGGCGACGGCGGCGAAGATGCCCGTCGACGGCGAGAATCCCAGCGGCGGAGGAGCGCGGGGAGACAAGGGCGACGACCAGGGGGTCCTTCTGCGGTAGTTTAGGGTTTGGGGCGCGACGATTGAAGATTGAATTTTCGAACCGTCGGGACCACAGGTTATATACCCTTCACTGTCGGTGACACCGATTCTAAATTTTCAGTGTCATCGAGTTTCTCAACTGTCAGCTGACAGGGAAACTCGGTGTAACCGAGAATATGGAATCGGTAGTACCGAGATAGAAAACCAGATCAACCCTAGGCATTCGGTGAGACCGAGAATTCTGGGTTGGTTCCACCGAGATGCACTTGGGAGGTTTTAATAGTCAGTCCTTGTCGATACGGGACTCCGAGTGCTCCACACACAGAGGGATCGAAAAGTACTTGTTCAAATTTTGTGATGCAGCATGAATGGAATATGAGGTGAGAAAGCATAGATAGCTAAAGAGTGGTCCTAGGCATTCTTGTCCATCCAATTGGCAAAAGATAAATCAAAAACCAAATAGCAACAATTGGATGTCCTCGAATGGGAAAATAAATGGAGACCAACATGCTCACACAATAAGATGTCAAATGAAATCATGACAACATGCACATACACACTAGCATCTAACAAGCACTTGGGCGATGACGAAGTCATCTATATATGAGTATATTGACTTAGGAGCCAAGTAAAAATACTTGATCATAGGTGATACTCATCGTTTAAGCACAAGTGGGGTTAGCACTTTTACATAAAGCATTTAATGTTGTCACATACTAAGAGATGCTTTGACTCAAGTCTTAGAGTAAAGCTCCCCCTTGATGTGACATCCCCCCATAAGAGGGATAAACTAACCTTGGGTTTTGTCGATGAAGACTTCATGTTGGTGAGGTAGTGGTGGATGCTCAAGGTTGATGAAGATCACCAAGAGTTGGGAGCATCCTTGTTGTTTCTTTACTCTTCTCACCTACATGGGTTAGTCCCAACACACCAGATACAAATACAAGGATATCTATGGACATGGAGTGCAAAGCATGTGTTATGATGTCCATCGATTTGTTGATTACCTTGTCCCTTGCTTACCTTTGAGGGAATGTGTGACTCCTTGAATTATTGCATAGAGTTGATGTTGACTGCAAATAGTTCTTGCCAATAATGAATGTGAGTGAATTTCATTGGCGGAGTCACCCCTCAAGAACTCACTAGTTCTTCTTCTTGGGACCCACATCAAGTTGATGGGGATCCTTGGTGTTGTAGTAGCCTTTGTAGAAGTTGAGCTTGACGTAGCCTTGGGAACCCACTCCACCAAAGCTAGGGATTCATCTTCATATAAGTCAATGTCCTCTTGAAGCTTTTTCTTGCCGTTGAGCTTGTGGTCTTGTGGAGGAAGGTCATCTTGAGTGCTTGTTCTCTTGGGAAGAGTATTTTCATACTTCTCCTTTTGAGGAACAAACTTGGGCTCGGGGTATTGACCTTCTTTCCATTCAACTCCATTAGCGTTGAAGTAGCCAACACCATGGTTCTTTCAGTATCCTCCGTGCTTGCGTACAATTTCCTCAAATTGCTTACACCCGGCAAGACTCTTGTAGATACCTTTCTCTATAATTCCTTTCAATAAAGCTTTTTTTTGCTCAAGTGTAACTTGGCTAAGAGAATCATCATTAGTTGAATCAATAGAACTACTAGAAGCAACATCATTAGGTTTAGCATTTTTATTGTTGCTACTAGATGAAGAACCTTTCTTGCCTTTGTTACTAGATTGCTTAGTTTTAACTTGAGGCATGAATGTAGAGAAGAGTAGTCATTTGGCTAGATAAGATGAAGTCTTCTTTCGGAGATCGTCATTGATAGCTTTAAGAAACTCATGCTCTTGCACCAAATTGAGCTTCTCGAAGCATAGCTTCTCATGAGTTCTCACAAGCTTTCTATGATCTTCAAGAGTAGATTCATGAGCTAACTTAAGAGTTTTTAGTTCTTTAGTTAGTTCTTCTATTTTCATCTTATCATCATCAATTGACTTATCTTGACTAGCATGAGAATTATCAAGTTCATTTTGACTAACATCACTAGTTTTATCAAATAGCAAGTCATCATCACAAAGGAAGTCATCTTCACCACTATCAAAATCAAGATACTCGGGGTGTGATACCTTGGGGCCTTTAGCCATGAAGAAACTTCCACTCCCTTCGTTTGGTGAATCAAATAGATCATGGGAGTTGGTAGTCACTAGAGCAATCCCGGCAACACCATCATCTTGACTATAGTCGGAGTCGGAGTGATAGCTTCTCTCGGAGTTGTTGTCGGAGTCAGAGCCGGAAACCCATTCACCAACATGAGCTTGATGTTTTCTTCTTGTGTAGCTCTTGATGTACTTGTCCTTCTTCTCCGAATCTCTACTTCACCTTGACGGTCTTCGTTCATAATGATCATCTCTACTCCTTCTCTCTCTTTGAGGTGATTCATTCCTTGAGCTTCGTCTTCGAGGTCACTCTTCTCTTCGTTTGTAGGGAGCCGTGCACTCATTGGATTAGTGTCCGGGCTTCCCACAATTGTAGCAATTGCGGTCACGACTTGACGAACGCTTCTCATCATATCTTGAGTTGGAGCTTCTTTCTTTGCCTCTATTCTTGTAGAACTTGTTGAATTTCTTGACCATGAGACTTATCTCTTCATTGGTGATGAGGTTGTCGCTTGAAGTTGCGGGAGCATCACTTGTGGCTTTGTAAGCACCGCTAGACTTGTGGTGAAGCTCTTCTTTGTCTTTGAGTGTCATCTCATGAGCAACAATCCTTCCAATGACTTCCGTGGGCTTGAGATCTTTGTAGTTGGGCATCATTTGGATCAATGTGCACACGGTGTCATATCTCTCATCCAAAGCTCTAAGTATCTTCTTGATGATGAATTTGTCGGTCATTTCTTCGCTTCCTAAGCCGGCAATCTCATTGGTGATGAGAGCTAGCCTAGAGTACATCTCTGCGACTCCTTCACCATCCTTCATCTTGAACTTGTCAAGCTGACTTTGAAGAACATCTAACTTGGATTCTCTCACGGACTCGGTTCCTTCGTGCATATCAACCAAAGTATCCCAAATCTCTTTTGCATTCTCAAGACGGCTGATTTTGTTGAATTCTTCGGGGCATAGGCAGTTGAAGAGAATGTCACATGCTTGAGCATTGTATTGCAACATCTTCAATTCTTCCGCGGTCGCTTCACGATCCGGTTCCTTTCCATCACCAAAGAATTCACCTTGCAAGCCAACACGAACAACAGCCCAAACGGCGGGGTTATGACCAAGAATATGCATTTTCATTTTGTGCTTCCAACTAGCAAAATTAGTGCCATCAAAGTACGGACCTCTACGGTGATAATTACCCTCACTAGACGCCATAATCTCCTAGGTTGTGAGACCAACGCAATGGAGACCAAAGCTCTGATGCCACTTGTAGGACCGAAAGTATGTCTAGAGGGGGGGTGATTAGACTACTTGACCAAATAAAAGTTTTGCCTTTTCCCAAATTTTAGAGTTGGCAATTTCTAGCATTTCATGGTAAGTCAAGTACACCCTACACATGCAAGTCTAAGAGTATAGCAGCAGAAAGTAACAACAAGCATGAACAAAGGATAGGGTAGGAAGATCAAACGCAATTGTAGACACGATGATTTTTCCCGTGGTTCTGATAGGTGGTGCTATCGTACATCCACATTTATGGAGTCTTCAACCCACGGAGGGTAACGGTCGCGAGAGTCCACGGAGGGCTCCACCCATAAGGGTCCACGAAGTAGCAACCTTGACTATTCCATAACGGCTTCCGTCCATGAAGGACTAGCCTCACTATGGGTAGATCTTCACGAAGTAGGCGATCTCCTTGCCCTTACAAACTTCTTGGTTCAACTCCACAACATGAAGTAGGAGGCTCCCAAGCGACACCTAACCAATCTAGGAGGCACCACCCTCCAAAAGGTAATAGGCTCGGTAATGACGATGAACTCCTTGCTCTTGTGCTTCAAGACGATAGAATCCTCAACACACAATCACTCTCTCACAGATTTGGCTTGGTGGAAGAGATGGGATTGGTGGAAAGCAACTTGGGGAGGCTAGAAATCAAGATCCATATGGTTGGAGTGGAAGATCTTGACCTCAACACAAGGGTAGGTGGCTCTCTCTCAGAAAACTGGATGGGGCAAGTATGAAATAGTTCTGAGTGCTTCTCTCTTGAGTAGGTGGTGGTGAAGGGGTATATATAGGCATCCCCAAAAATCCAACCGTTACACACAAAATGACCAACTCGGTGACACCGATGTGTTAATCTCTGTGGTACCGAAGTGGCCCAAAGGTGGCAACTTTTGAATCTCGGTGAGACCGATATAGGAAACTCAGTTACACCGATAAGGTGACCAACGGTCAGATTGACATTCTCGGTGACGCCGATCAAACAATCTTGGTGGTAACGATATTGTGAATTTGCGTAACAGAAAGTTGGCAACCTAAACTCGGTGGCACCGGAATGGAATTGGTTGCACTGAAGTGGCTAGGGTTTGGCTGAGTCTGTCTGAGTTTGGGAATCGGTGGCACCGAGTGGAAAGTGTTGGTTGCACCGATTTTGAATATTTGGCTATGGACAGACTTTTGTGGAAGAGCTTGTGGGTGTTTTTGGTGACTACCACTTGTGCACGTATGAGCATTTTGTTCACCAACAAAACCTTACCCCCTTTTAATAGTATTGGCTTTCCTATGGACTCAAAGTGATTTCTCACAAAATGAATTGTAGAGTCCTCTTGCTTGAAGCTTTGCCAATCTATTTCCTTGCATCCTTGGGTATTTCCACAATCTCCACAATCCTTTTGCCATCCCTATCATTGAACTTTTCCTGAAATATACTTAGTGGAAACATTAGTTCAATGACTTATATGTTGTTATTAATTACCAAAACCACCAAGGGAGCAAATGTGCTTTCATCAACCAATCACAGCCGGGCGTGTCCCCACTCAAGGCAAGGCTTGCGAGGAGGAGCAGCGTTAAGGCCGGCAAGGGATGGGCCTCTCCAGGCCCCCTCCGGAGCGGCGGAGATCTCCATACAAGGCTTGGCCTCAGGACTCAAAGATGACGCAAGGAAGGACAGGTGGGCGCCAGCGCGCTAGACGGTGTTGTTTCCCCTTTGGTGCAAAGGGAGCAAGGACGTACGCGGGTTCCCAAAGCACCCCCCCAAAGGTTTCCCCTTCGGTGCAACAAGACGACGATCACGAGGCCAGCAGGGCGGATGTCAGCGCCGAGCCCACCTCTGCACCATCGACAACTACTTTGCAGACGAAGACCGCCTTTGGGCAGGGCGGGCACGTACTCCTGTCCCCCTTCAAAATTGGCCATTGTGGGATCCCTTCCCGCCGCTACGATAAGGGAAGAGGACCCGAGCCACCGTTATAAATAGAGGGTAGGCTGCACAGTAGAGAAGGCCCCGATCCATTCCACCACTCATCCATCACCAAGCCACAGAGGGCCTCGAACACCTCAGGTGAGCCCTCACGAGGCTCTAAAACACTGTACTAGTTCATCCATCCCACCTCCTCAAGAGGCAATCCACCAAAGCAGGAGTAGGGTATTACGCTTCGTAGCGGCCCGAACCTGGATAAACTGTCGTGTTCATCTTCTTCCTCGTCATTGCGCGAGTTCATTGCTGTGTTCATCGAGTAGCGAGTTAGGTTGGGCAAAACCGCTGGGGATCTTCGCACATGCCCCTGTGTTTGAATCTTGAGGGTTTTGCGGAGCCCGAAATCCGACAACAGGCACATCTGCCGTGGCCGGCTCGACGGTGGGCGGGGCCGCTACCGTCTCCCCCCGCTAGGCCGTCTCCTCAGCCGGCTCGGGAACCGCTCCTGCCGGCCGGGTCACCTCCGCCGTGGGCGGGGTCATGGCCGTCTCCACCGCCGGCTCCCGCGGCTCCCTCGACAGACGCCTCGACATCTGCGTCAATTCTGCCGCCGAGTCCGTCGCACGCGCCGGGTCAGCAGGCCGCCTCTGCCTCCCGTCGCTCGAAGCCCCCGAACGCGAGGGCGTGCCTTTCGCCCTGCCTTCACGGCCCACAATTCTACGAGCCTCCTCTTCTCTTCCCACTCCATGGCCGCATGCTCCTAGGCCTGTAGGCTGGCCGGCTCCACCGGGTCGGCGGTCGACTCCATGTCATGGAGCTCGATGGCATCCCTGGGGTAAACAAAAGATGGGCCCTCAGGCGCTTGCCGGCTCGAAAACTCGAAGAAACCCATGAAAATTAGGAAAGTACTTACCCAGCGACGACGGGGAGGGCCCGCCTGGCATGGGAAGGCGGCTTCGTGGTCGCCGCTCGCACTCTCTTGTGAGCCGGCGGTGGTGCCGATGGCTGCCCCGAGGCCGGCCTCTTCCCCTGACAGGAGGCCTCGGCCGTCTGGCCACGAGTCGGCCGCTCCTCGCTCCGTCCACGTGGCTCCCGCCGAGCTGTGGGGGGAGGCGCGTCTAAGATCCAGACATCATCATCATCAACTTCGTCATCAGTCCAATCTTTGATGGAGGGACCGGAGGGGAACTCACCAGCCGCTCTTGACCCACCGGCTCCCGGGTCGCCAATCGCCCCATCCGCATCAACCTCTCCCGAGGAGTCGACCTCCTCCTCGACGCCACCCCCCAGCTCGAAGTCCTCCGGGTTGGATTCGGCGCATTTCGCCTAGAATACCTCGGGGTGCGGGCCGTCCGGCGTGTTCTATCGAACAAAATGCTGCGGTTAGTGTGGCGTGTGAGCAAGGGGAGGCCGGCTGGAGAAACAGAGAGGGAAAGAGAATCACCATGTCAGAGCGTACCAGGGGTGCCGGGTCATGCCGGCTATATGGCAGCTTGCCGAATCTCCAGGTCCCCGGCTTCAGTTTGAAGTTGGTAATGGCGTTCACCCGCCTTGCCACCTGGGCTGTCGACAGGTCGAACATGGACAACCGGCATGGGTCCCGTCGGCCCGACATGTCGCAGATCCGGTGCGGCCTCTGCAGCAGGGGCAGCACCCGATGGTCGATGAAGGCGGCCACTAGATCGGCCGCAACCAGTCCCTCTCCGGCCCTCATGGTCTGGAGCCGGCCCAACATCCCGACCAGATCTCCAGGCGGCCCGTCGCCCGTCCAGTTCATCCCCGAGGACGGGGTGTATACGAAGGCCGGTAGCCAGATGTAGTCCCGCGCCGGGTCGACGTTCTTCACGTAGAAGAACGTCCGGTTCCATCTCTTGACAGACTCGATGAGGGTGAGGCGGGGGAACAATGGGCCCCGGACGCATACCACCATGCCCCCGCAGCGTACGGCACGTCATCGTTCCTCAAGGCCTTGAGGTAGAAGAGCTTCCTCCACAACTCCACGAAGGGGAGAAGCCCGAGGTAGCCCTCTCAGAGGGTCACGAAGCTCGAAAGTTGAAGGATGGAGTTGGGCCCGAGGTGGTGCGGTTGGAGGTCGAAGGTGTCCATGAAGAGGCGGCAGAACTGGCTCACCGGCAGGCCGAAGCCGCACGAGAAGTGCCACGCAAACACCACAAACTCCCCCTCCTGGGGCTCGGGCACCACCTTGCCGCCCAGCGGACGGGCGGCGACGTGGTCCTCTGACGGCAGCATGCGGGCATGGCGGAGGTGCGCGATGTCTTCCTCGGTGATGACGGAGCCAGCCCAGCTGTCGGAGGGTCCGTCGGCCATCTCTGAGGCGATCGAGCGCAAGGAAATAGGTGAGCAGAGCAGCAGCGCGAGCCGAAGCAACGGACTGCAAGAGGAGGAAGACAATGGGGAGAGGGGTGCGCGAACTGCCTTTGCCCCTCCCCCTCCCCTTATAAATAACTGCGCCCACTCCCCCGGGGAATCGCGGGACGTAGGCACCGCGGGCCGCGGCCACTGGGGTCCGGGCACAGAGGATCCCAGTCTGCGGCCCGAGGCCTACTGGGCTAGGCCCGTGGCCTATCGGGCTAGGCCCCGGAGGACGTCCCGTCGGGCCCCAGGTGCGGGGCCCTCAGCATCATTACGCTCTGCGTGGCGCACCGCGGTCTGGCGTGGGGCCCGAAGCGGCGCGACAGGACCCGAGGCGTTGGGAGCGGTTGCCGGCACGGCTGACCGATCGATCCCATGTGATAGGCGGACACCACCGGATGAAGCCGCCAGCTCCACCTCGTCGGGCGGACACGGGCCCCCGCCGGCTTCGGGGACTACTGACGGGGTTATTACCCCTAGGTAGGCCAAGACTAGGGGACCCAACCCCTTCTGAAAAAACCATACGGCCGGCTGGCCCATAGCCGGCTGGCGTACTGCCGGCTGTACCAAGGCCGGCTGGAGGGCTACCGGCAGGCCCACTGCCGGTAGGCTCACAGCCGGCTCGTCAGGAGCCGGCCGCCCGGCCCCCGGCCCGCCTGCAACTGGCCGTCCTACGGCCGGCTCTTCCGCTGACCTCTAGACTGGCAGGCACCCGTCCCCTCCCACAGCGGCCAAGTACACCTCCGTCCACTCCATTACCTGCCCCGGCGTGGCTACAACGACCGCTGACGCGTGGGCACGAGTGGCTACAGTATGGGCGGTCATACCGCTGACCAAGACTGATCAAGACCCAGTGGGGCAACAGTGCCAGCACGCCGCCGTCCACTCTGCTACCTGCCCCGGCGTGGCTACAGCGCAGCCGGCCGTACCACTGACTTCGGCCGACAGGCGGAAGACGACGCCATGCGGGGCGGCCCATGCCGTGCCAGGTAGGCGTGGGCCAATAAAAGAGTCGGCTGGCGGGCCCCAGTGGGCGATGGGACCGCGCAGCCGGTGGGCCCTACGGGCGACGAGACGGCTCAACCGGCGGGCCCCCTGGCCGGCTGGAGAGGCTGCCGGTCGGGTCCCCCCTTTCAGTACATTAGGAATATTCTAAGCCGAGGGGTTGGCCTATAAAACCCCCCGAGGCCTCCATGCATCGGGCAGGCACTAAGGGATTCTCCCACCTCACATTTCTCACCACCACGTAGCAAGGGAAAAGGAGCCGGCTGCTCCTTCTTCCTCCTCTAGACATCAGCTCAAGGAGCGCCATTGTAACATCACCCACCACTCAACTAGACAAGCAGGACTAGGGGTACTACCTCCCACGGGGGCCCCAAACCTGGGTACATCATGTGTCTCTCACTGCTTGTACCTAATCCCACTCCCGGAGCCCGTTGGCGTCCTTCGGCCCCAACCACTCTCGATAAGCCACCCCATGGCATCTGTCGTGAGAAAACGATGACAATTGGATAAGCCGAAGTACATGACGGTGTACTCGTATGAACTATAGCGAGTAACAAATGCAGTCTTGGGAATATCCTCTTCACGAACCCGGATCTGATGGTAACCCAACCTCAAGTCAGGTTTTGAAAACACTGATGAACCAACAAGTTGATCGTACAGGTCGTTGATTCGGGGAAGTGGATATTTGTTTTGAATCGTTGCTAGGTTGATGGGACGGTAATCTTGGACCTATCAATTCGTACCTTCTTTCTTCTTGACAAAGAGAGAAGGTGCTCCCCAATCAGAGGAACTTGGACGAATGAAACCCAGACGAAGCGAATTGTCAATTTCTTGCCTAAGTTCAAGGAGTTCATGTGGTGGCATCTTATACGGACGCTTGGCTATAGGAGTGGTACTAGGTACCAAGTCGATGACAAACTCGACAGCCCTAGGAGGGAGAATCCCTGGAAGTTCTTCCGGAAAAACATCTTGGAAATCCTGGACAACTGGAATGTTTTCAATCCCTTCAAGAGGTGACTCATGCAATGCATTCAAGGCATATAGTCGGGCTTCAGCATTCCGAAAAAGATGAGCATGGTAGCTTACTATCTCATTAGAAGGATGCAGGAGGTGGACAGTTTTAGTGGCACAAATGATTGAAGCCGTGTGAGCCCTTAACCAGTCCATCCCCAGGATGAGGTTAATATTGGAAGACTTCAATATAATGGGAGAGGCATGGAATTCCAACCCTTCAATTTCAAGGGTGACATTGGGACTAATCATGGAGGTTCGACACTGGCCCGTGGGGGTGTTTACCACTATTGGAACGTCCATCTCATCGTACTTAATGCCATGCATGTATGCAAAATCTTTAGACATAAAAGAGTGCGATGCTCCTCTATCGAACAATACAGAAGCTGGTATTGAGTTAATAAGAAGAGTACCCATCACAGTGGCAGGCTGATCTTGAGCTTCAGACATCTCAATGTTGTTAGCCTGGACACGACCAGTGTTAGGCCTGTCATTGTTGTTGCGGGGCTGGTTAGAGGGCAGTGCAAGTTGATTCTGATTCTGCCTGCATTCTCTAGCACAGTGTCCTAGGTGACCACACTTGAAGCACAGCCCATCCTCAGGACGAGAAGGAGGAACAGGAGCTCATGGTGGCGGAGCTGGGAGCCTCGGCTACCTAGGTGGGGGTGGAGGCAGACGAGGTGCAGCATAGGACGGCCTCGGAGCAGGAGGCGGTGCATGGTACAAGTTGTGGGGGATCCAGATCTTGCGCTTCTGAGCAGATGGACCCGAAGATGAGCCCATGTCACGGTTGCGCTTGCTGCTGTCCTTGTAGTCCTGCAGATCTGTTTCCACTTGAATGGACTTGTTCACCAAGATGGCGAAGTTATCAAAGTCCTGAACAAGGATTGCCAGTTTGATATCAGGGTGGAGGCCTTCACGGAACTTCTCCTGCCTATGAGCATCAGTTGCAACATCTTCTTCAGCATAGCGAGATAAGTCCAGAAATTCCCGCTGATAAGCATCCACAGTCTTGTTGCCCTGGACTAGATTTCGGAACTCACGCTTCTTTTTGTCCATCAGTCCCTGAGGAATGTGACAAGCACGGAATGCAGCTTGGAACTCCGGCCAAGTGATGATTGTTCCAATAGGCTGTGAGCGCCTGTGACTGTCCCACCATTGAGCAGCGGGACCCTTCAAAAAGTACGACGCAAAGGTGACATAGCTAGCCACTGCGGCGCCTGAAGACTCCATCTCATAAGTGATGTCACGGAGCCTGTCATCTGCGTCAAGCGGCTGAGTTGAGCTGCGGTAGATTGTAGGGTTGAGACTCATGAAGTCCTGCAAAGTCATTGGGGCTGGCTGCTGATTCATATTCGACCTCGGGAACTGATCAATGATCCCTTGCATAAACTGGCGGTTCAGCTCAACTGTTGCATCATTCCAGCCATGTATTCAGGTGGCGGTGGTGGTGGTTCAGGCGCACCACGACCATGACCAGCAGGCCTAAGCATTCTGTCAAATTTTTAACAGTGGTAGTTTAGCATTGGGTAATTGCAAAGACAAAGAATCATTCATGAAGTAAATTGCAGAATTAAGGAAGTGCAATAGATACGACATAGCAGTTCAAATTTCAACATACAGATCCATACGTAGGTCTATTACAAACCATAAGTCTGTTACAAAATAGACGATAGGTCCGGCATGAAAATAACTTAGACAACTAGGCGGCACGCAGGCACGCGGTGGAGAGATACAACAACGGGACATAGCGATATGCTACATCAACGTCGGGGACAACGAATGAAGCCACGGAACTGCACGTGATCAAGTATGGCAAACCCGGGGATAGGATTCTGCATCCCATGAACACCCTGATGTAGAATCTGGTGCCCAACGGGGAGTGCAGGTCCATGTGCCAGAGTACGACCTCCAACCGCAGGCCACTCAAGACCTGGGGGAAACTCAGTCCGACGCGGGTGAAGTATGTACTCCAGATGCATCCCCGCACTAACTGCTGGCAACAACTGCTCCATAGCCTGATAAAGACGAGCACGGGTGGCGTACAGCTCGACATTAAGAGCCCTGATAGTGCGATCTAGTGCCTCAGTGTACTGAACTAGAACCCGTGGGTCATAACGACGACTCACGTAGGGGGTGTAGACAGCAGTGTAGGACCGGTCATTGCGCTACCGCGTGAAAGGGGTCAAGACCTCAGCGTCGGCTGCAGTATCAACTCCAGCAGGAACATACGGGATGTAGCTGAATGCCGTCTCCTCCAAACAGGGGTTCACTGCACGGAGACGGACAATAGCAGCATAGGCAGGATCCTGTATTGCCATCTCAACGGTCACTCCAATGCCACGGAAGGTGTGCAGCTCAGTGATGGAGCGGTCCCGCCAATCCCAGATAACCATCTCAGCTTCATATTGTTCCTGGTTGAACTCGCGGTAGTCCTCGTAAACAGTGTACTCGGGGTACCAGCGATATCCCAGCCTGATCAAGAGGTTGATCAGAATGGCCGGGAACCCAGTCGTATGGTGAGCCAAAGTCAGACGAACGTTCTGCCTAGCGGGATGCATCTGTAACAAGAAGATTTACAGATGTCAAATGACAGTGTGTGCATCATAACTTCAAAGGAAAACAATTGTCGACGAAACAAATCTCCGGTGGATGTGATCACGAGAACCTAATCTTAGAGTTAGCAAATCTTTAACCCGAAAGAGAAGAGAGATCAGAGCCCAGAGTATAGATGAGGAATAAAAGATCCTAATACCACCTGATTAAGATGTGGGACAATAACCCACAGGTCCCAGGATCGAAACCTGGCTTTGATACCAACTTGTGACGCCCCCAATTTCGACCGTACGCTAATCATACACGCAATGCGTACGACCAAGATTAGGGACTCACAGATTGATATCACAACACAACACTAGACACAAAATAAAGTCATACAACTTCATATTACAAGCCAGGGGCCTCGAGGGCTCGAATAAAAAGCTCGACAAGCACGAGTCAGCGGAAGCAAATAATATCTGAGTATAGACATAAGTTAAACAAGTTTTGCCTTAAGAAGGCTAGCACAAACATAGCAACGGATTGAAAGAGGCGAGGCCTCCTACCTGGGAACCTCCTATCGTACTGCTGGTCGGGGGCCGCCACCACGTAGTAGTAGGCTCCTGCAGTGGTGGTGTAGTCGTCTCCGGCGTACTCCATCTACTGGGCTCCATCGTCTGAACGCAGAATCGTATCGAGGGGGAAAGAGAAAGCAAAGCAGCAGTGAGTACTCATCCAAAGTACTCGCAAGACTGACATCAGAACTATGCTAAGTATGCATCAGTATCAAGGAATGGGTTTATATCTGGGCTGACTGCAGAAAGAAAGAATAGGGGGAAGGCCTAGTCCTATCGAAGACTAGCATCTTCAGCATCTTGCAGCATTAGAAGAGAGTAGACTGGTATCTCATATATAGCAGTATTATTGTAGCAAATTTTATTAAGTAACCACGCCCAGAGATTCTTCCTCGACTCCCTACGAGGAAGCAATCTCGGAGCCAACATTCATTTCAATTTAAAGTCACAATTTTAGTTGTAGTAGATCAAGGTACAACTCCAAGTCATCCTGTTACCGTGGACACGGCTATTCGATTAGATGAATTCATCCCTGCAGGGGTGCACCGCATTTCCAACACGCTTCATCACCTCCGGCAGGACACTCTTTCCTGGGTCATGCCCGGCCTCGAGATATCAACACGTCGTCGCACCACCTAGGCTCAACGGAGAGGCAAGCCCGCCGGTCTAAATCCTAAGCGCGCAGGGGTCATGGGCCCAATCACCCTTTGCACTCCTGCACGATGCGAGGGCGGCCGAGGTCAGTCCTAGCACACTCTAATCCAAGACCTGTGCCATCCACACCACTCGGGCATGCACTGCTCCATTGCTGACGTCCGAAGAGCTTCGGCTGATACAACGACGCTGAGTACCCATAACTTGTCCCACGTGAAGGTTTGGTGCGTAAAAGGTCCAAATCGACCAACTCAGATCAAATACCCAACCCATTAGTATTTTATTAATGCAGGGCAAGCGCGACCCATGAAGTGTGGTCCTGTCGCCCCATCTTGAGGATGTGTGGCAAGGGCCTCTCCTGCCCGGCCACGCCTCCTCATCATCAAACCGTGGGTACCCCTCAGGGCCGACCCATCACCAACATGAGGGGTTGCACGACAGAGTCATCGTCATGAGTGGTGAAGGAGGAATCACCCTCGATAACCACAACTGACTAGCTACACAACAGAGTTAGCATCAGGAGTACTTCACGAGGTGTCACCCTCGGTACTCGATAGTAGCTCTACAGAGTCATACAAATAAGGGGTGTGCGGTGAATGTGTCGGGCATGGCTTGTCGGTCGGTTGACCGAGTCTTCGAGTCTTCGAGTCATCGAGTCGTCGATGAAGAAGCAGGGGCAACTGGGACTAAGGTGTCACTGGGGATTCCTTGATCAACCTATACTAAGCAGTTGATATAACAGCAGGTATAGTAGCAGTTTATCAAAAACAGGCTATGCATCAGAAATAGGCACTACTAGGGAAAACCCTAGCAGTAGCGCGGGTATTATGTTTATCAGTAGTGCGGGCACCCACGCTACTGATACGGCGCTACAGCTAACATGTAGCAGTAGTGCGTGTTGTCCCGCGCTGCTGCTATACATGCGTAGCAGTAGCGTGCTCCAAAGAAGAGCGCTACTGGTAATATCTATAGCGCCTTGAGTTAGGCCGCGCTACTGGTAATGGTACGCTGCTGCTAACTTTACTCCCCGCGCTACTGCTAACTTTATTAGTTTCTGTTTTTTTTTCTGCATATTTGTTTTGTATTTGAACAGGCTTTATACAAGAATCTTTAGCACATACAAATGTCATCATCATACACATACAAATGGCTGCGAGACGACAAATGTTATCATAGCATATACATACAAATAGTCTCATCAAATCATGTCGTCATCATAATCATCATCCAACACAAAGTGGTCTCTCGTCATCATCTCGAAAATAGCGATACAAGTCTCGAATACTTGCAACTACATCGTCATCCATCTAAACAATGATATACGCGAGAAGAGCTATCACTATGAGTGAGAGCGAAACTATGTAGTACATGAGGCGGCGGTTATGAGTCCTCTCTCGTGCTAGCATGAGCCTTCTCACGTAACTAGCTTCTGCTTCTTGTCTGCTTTTGAAGCCTTTATGGCTGGCGCTCGAGACCCCCTCCACTTGCGCCTGACACTCGGACCACTCGTCGTATACTCCCGGAACCTTTCCTTTGTACACGACATAGCACCGGTACTTCGCCATCAAGAATCTAGGTACCTGTTAGAGATGCATCTTCATCAAGAGAATGTACAATCATATGCTACAAAATATACTTGAGCAACACAAAAAAGAAAGGGCTAGCAACTAGATGCAACATATAGTAAACATAAATAATCAACGCAGTTTCATCATACGCAAACTAATTAACTAGAGGTACGCAGGTCATCGTACCCAAACTAACAAAGTAGCATTACGCAAGTTCGGTAGGGACCGTGGACATCACAAAGTTTCATTGCTATACAAAGAATACAAGTTCAACCGACACATATCATCATCATCGGCATCGTAAATCACTAGAACTTCCATCCTTCCAGATCATCGAGAGTGGACCCTAGCTTCTTGAACGGCGTGAGGTCCTGACGTTGCATGCCTATGCAAGTTCGGATGTCAGCTCGCGATATAGCGCCGTGATGGAACATCCCCTTCACTTCGACGACTTCTTTCATGATGATCGTCGCAATGTCCCTTTGGATGCGAAAGAAGTCATCTTTAAGTTTATAATCTGCATCTCCTTGAGATTCTACCCACTTGCGGATATGATCATCGTTTCTGGTTGTCATGCGAAGCTTTTGGTGATCCCTTCTGAACTCCATCATGAGATGGAGGAGGTAGAATCCATCATTCCTACTTGATTTCGGGACATGGATGCAGCAGAAGTTGGTTTTATGCGAGAAACCCGTCTTGCGGTTCCTTTTTTTCCTGATCTGCATGTGGCCACCCCTCGAGCTGAAACCTTGGAGAGCATCATCTAGAATATTCATTACGTGGGTGTAGTCCTTCTTCTCGTAGTTTCTGGTAGGGTCGAAATACACGGCGTGGGAGACTCGCGGGTAAAGAACGATAAGGACGGCACGACCGTTGCTGCGGGGAAAAAACACCTCAAATTATTCTCCATATGAGCGAGAAGGAATGATTGAAATGTACGAAAGGGTTGTCCGGCACTGACTTACTTTGGATGATAAGGCAGGAGGACAATTTCCTGGTCCTTATTCTGTACCATGAAGTTTTCGAGGTACTCCCTAGCAATTTTACGCTCAAAGTCGCCGAGACTCAAGAAGGACTCGTGCATGTAGTATGGATCTGCCACACAGATTTGCGAGACTTCTTCTCTCTACATAACGGAGCTCATATGTAGCGCAAAAAGGCGGACGATTGTACAATTGAGCCGCCTTGTCAGAAACATCTCGAAGATATCATCAAACCGTAGGAAGAACACCTCCGCGGGCCGTGTGTCGACGTAGCACTTCCCCTCAGGCACACGAGCCGCGTATGTCGGATATCCTGGATCCTTCGAGGCTAGTAGGCTTTTCTCAGTCGACAGCACATGGTCGTGCAGTCTCCTGAGATCCCCGTATATTGCCTCCAACGGTTTCGGCGGTAGCATCGGCTCGCCCGTGACATGGAACATGGCCACCGTCTGGCTGCTATGTGCTCTGGCTTGTTTTTAGGCAGCTGAGCCTATCTTCCCCGTTCTCTTCCTCTCCTTTTTCTTGGGCTTACCTTCCAGACCCTTCCTTAACCCCTACCCCAGTGTTGTCGGGCTAAGCACTGTACGACCCCCTGCATCTTTAGGCGTGTCCTGTGAGGATTGCATGAAGAGAGACTTCTTGCAATCCCTGCTAGGACGTTCCTGCCCGGGTAGATCATCCATATCCTCATTAGCATGCTGATAGCCCAAGTCGTCATATGGATGACTCATCATATCTAAGTTACAGTCATAGGCGCCTGTATTGAGGAACCGAAGAGGGTCCTCCTCCATCTCATCATCCATTCTTTGTTCTACGGGGGCGATTACATCAGCCACTATTGGACCCCCTTCATCATGTCGTCCGCCGCTCTCACCCGGCACTACAGGCGCTGGTAATTGCGTAGGTGGGGTGGTGGTGTCCATACCTGCTTGTTGATGTGTGGTTATTGGTGTGCTCTCGGCCAGCTCCAGACGAAGAAGATTCTTCGGCCATAGCAGCACCCAACCCTTGTAGCTTCCAATCTGCGATGGGGTCTCGTCGTCCTCTCCCCATAGCCGTACTGGAGGAGGCAAATCCTCGTGCCCCGATTTCACACTCGACAAGGTAACCCTAAAGTGCCCACCGGGCATCGGCTGGCCGTGGAACGTGAGTTCCAAGGGCTTCGTTATCACCCCCTTTCCCATGTCCACCTTCTGGCCTTTGATCAAGTAGAGTACGGTGCACGGGGTTTTGTCGGCCGGCAAACACATGTCTGCGGCGTAAATCATCCGAAAGGCAAGGAAAATGGAATATTCTAGATATATGTTGGTGCGACATGTAATTACCATGAGGGCGTCGAGCTCAGCCAAAGACGAAGGCCCACCTAGCGCGCCAGAGACTGAGGATGGGCGGCTATGAGCGGGTGCGGGTGCGGGTGCGAGAGCGGGAGCAAAACCGGTTGCGTGAGCTGGTGATGGTGCGGTGGTGTTGTTCATCGAGTTGCTCCCGACGAAACTGGGCATGGGGAAATCATGTACCGTCTTGTCTGGATTTTCCTTCGTCCAGTTGATGATAGCTGGGATCAAGTTAGTAGCGAAATCATTTCTGCAGGCATGTACAGCTGCATCGACTGCCTGCTGTAGCAACTCATTTTTCTCCTCGGCTACTTTTTCCGCGTCCTCAGCTGCTCTTTTCTCGAACGCAAGCTTCACCTTCGCGTCGATGTCCGTCTGACTAAACTTCTTTTTCTGCTTCTTGGCCTCCGGGCCCTCGTTGTAAAACACCTTCCATGTGGCGCCGTCTCCGGCGCCGTGCACACATCCATATTGCGGCCGCTGGCCCAAAGGGAGTCCCTTAAGTTCGTTCAAGGCCCGGTTGAGAGGGGTGTCCCACTTGGGCCACATCGGCGAAGTAGGGCTTTCGGCTGCAAGCTGGTGTTGCTTCTCCTGCACAAGGAACGTGAACCGTTTACGAATGTGTAGTCGACTTGATCAGAAGCTAAATGTAAGGTGGTAAAAGAATAATTACCAGTATTCTAATCAATTTCCTCGTGATCGGGTCCGTGTAAAAAACCTTCTTTTCCTTGTCCCACTTGTAGCGGGCCCTGATGAAGTCACGCTCCAAGGGGTTGGTGAACTTCGCGAAGGGGTCTGGGAGACCCGCGGCTTCACGTTCCGCATCCTACTTATCACATATGGGCCTTTTTCCAAGGTAGCCACAGCTTCCGAGGCGATGCTTCACCGTGTTCCTTTGCTGAAGGCTCTTGAATTTCGCAGCCTTAGCCTTGGCTGCCTCGGTAGCGCAAGTGTCCTTGAACTTTTCAAACTCCTCTTCCGTAAATGTCGGATTTTCCTCCAGAATCTTGGACAGGGGTTCCTCAGCCTCAATAGCTCGTTTCACCCTCCCATTCCAGGAGGCCAAATCATTGCTGAACATGCCCATGGCGTGATTGTTAATCTTTTTCATCTTCTTATCATCCCACGGGTGTTCTATGGCGTCATCCCGGTCGGGGAACTTGAATCTCTTGTGCAACTTCGTCAGGAGCAACTGCCTCAAATGTTCTTTACTCCTTAAGTCATCGTCGTTGATGCTCGCGCATTCCCGTAGGATGCATCCTACTTGGTTCCCATAGCACTTGCGAGGTTCTTCCGGCTCTAATGGCTCAAACATGCCAGGGGCCATCTTTGTGATCACCAGTCGTCCCATGCCAAGTTTGTTAGATTTTCGTATCCTCTGCTTCTTCTGCTTCTTCTTTTCGGTAGCGGCATCGGCGTCGGTACCTTCCCTGCCGGTACCTTCCCCGCCGGTCTCGGCGCCGCCATCGGTGCCGGCGCCGTCGGTGTCGGTGTCGGCGTTAGTACCATCATCGAGGCCGACCTGCAAACCTTGACTGTGCTTAGTAGACAAAAAGTCGAGGTACTGTTGTTCACCCTCATAATCCATCTCGTGTGCATCTTGGTCAGAAGGCCCGGTTTCTTCGTTGTTCGACATGTTTCCTATGATTAAGTCTCCTCGTTTAATTCTAAAACTATAAAAAATGAGAAATGACATAAAAAAAAGATATATGTTTGCCAGAATGCCGTTTCCTAGCAATTCACGGCACTCGATATGCCTACTTTATAGCACAAGTCATGCCAAAATTAACGGAAAATTTTGGCATGACCTTTGCTAAAAAGTGGACATATCGAGCGCCTGAAATTCACCGGAACGGAAATGAATCAACATTCTGGCGAAGCATAGGCCACTCGGATCATTTACCCTGCACATAATCATCATTTTCCAAATATGACATGTCCAAAACATCACATGTCCAAATATGACTTGTCCAAATTCCAAATATGACATGTCCAAATCACATGTCCACTTCAAATTCTGTTTTTTTAAGTAGCAAAAATTGCTTAAACTAAAAAATGCAAGAAACATATATAATCAATTCTGTTTTTTCTTTTAACTACACCTAAAACACCTAACCCTAAATTTCTGTCGTAACTTGACGAAGAACCTAATTAACCTACGGCCCTAACTAACTAGGGTTGATACTAACTAGGGTTCATAATATAACCAAATTAACCTACTAGCAAAGAAAGGAGGAGCGGTGGGGGGGCTTACAGAGGGTGCAGGTGCGAGGTTGGGAGGGGAGGAAGTAGAGGAGGGAGGCGTGGCGCGCCGGGGCCGGGGTCGGGGGCGTGGGCGAGGTCGCCGAGGTCGGGTGGTCGAGAGCGAGCGCCGGCATCGGGGGCGAGGGCGATGTCGCCGGGGTCGGCGGGTCGGGGGCGAGGGCGAGGTCGCCGGGGTCGGGGGGTCGTGGTCGAGCACCGGGGTCGGGGGGTCGGGGGCGAGCGCCGGGGTCGGGGGCGAGGGTAGGACTCCGGCAAGGGCAGGGCTCCGGCGAGGGCAGGGCTCCGGCGGCGACGAGGGGCCGAGGAGAAGAGAGAGTGGGGATTTGGGGGAAGCAGAGGCGGGAAACGGGGATTTGGGGGAAGAGAGAGTGGGGATTTGGGGGAAGCAGAGGCCGGAAACGGGGATTTGGGGGAAGAGAGAGTGGGGATCCGGGGGTTAAGTCGACATAGCAGTAACGCGTTTCCTAAAAATGCACTATAGCTAATTTATCTATAGCGCGCTTCTCCAAACGGCGCTACTGCCATTTTGACTAGCTATAGCTCTTTTTCGGAAAAGCGCTACTGCTATTTTGACTAGCTATAGCTCTTTTTCGGAAAAGCGCTACTGCTATAACCAGTACCTATAGCAGTTTTCCTGTTTGTTTCTTCTATTGTCTTTTCCTTTATTTTCTCTTCCTTTTCTTTTCCTCTTTTTCTTTTCTTTTCTTTTCATTTGACGGTTAAGTATGTATACAAAATAGGAACATATATATTACATCATTTGACCCATGCATAACGGTTAGTGTCACCACAAAATAGGAACATATATATTACATCATTTGACCTATAACGGTTCCTCAGCATCGACGTTTTCTTTTTTGAGTGAGCTTCTTTCCCTTCTTGTTCGTTGAAGAATAATTGAGCCCCTCATTGTGACTTTTCCTTTTCCATGGAGTACGATCTTTCTTAGGTAATGTAGTATTGATTCTTCTTTTGACGTATACTTCATCGTCATCGTCATCTTCCCTCATTGGGTTGCCATACTGGTCGTAGTCTTCCTCGTTGGCAACTCCATCCATTCCAATGATGTTCCTTTTGCCTCTCCTCACGACAACACGGCTGGGATTGCACGGGTCGGTTATGAAGAAGCATTGTGTCACATGCCTAGCGTGTACCCATGGCTCGTTTTTTGCGATAGCGTTCACGGTACCGCTCTTGGCGTCGGGTATAGTCATGGTAGTGAAATACCGGTTTTCTCTTTCGACATTCTTAGCCCATCTGACACGGAACATCGTCGCGTTGTGCAGTCCAGAGTAGTCAAGCTCCCAGATCTCCTCGACCCTTCCGTAAAATCTCTCAGTTGCGCCGTTGTCGCTGTCGGTCATGCATTCCATCGTCACCCCTGAGTTCTGATCATCACTGCCCATATCTTTGGTCTTCGTGTAGAACGTGTATCCATTGATATCGTATGCCTGATAGGTGACGAGGTTGGGCGAGGGGCCATGTGCTAAGGCGTATATGAGCAATCGGTCCTTAGAGCCCTCTTCCGGGGGATTAGCAATAATATGCTCTTTGAACCAATGCAGGAAAGTGGAGATGTGCTCTCTAGTAACTTCGGCATCCGTCCTGCATACCCCCCGGTCACGATACTTCTTTGCGATAGTTTCTTTATGCAGTGCCGCGAAAGGATCTACCTGGTGTAGGTGTTGTAGCACTACCAAGTTTGCTCTGTCAAAGTCGCTGCGTCTATCTGAGTAGGCCACATGCAGTTCCCTGCGATCGTTGGAGTGACCTTCTCCTTCGAGCCTCCCATCGTTCTTGTTAACGGGCAAACCAACACCAGGCGGCCGGTCTGCGCCATATAGAAAATTCTCACAGAAAGAGATGCACTCTTGTGTCAGATAGCCCTGGACGATGCTTCCATCCAGGCGGGACATGTTACGAACGAATCCTTTGATGATCCCATTCATCCTCTCAAACGGCATCATGTTGTGCCGGAATGACGGCCCCAGGTCTATTATGCCATCCACAATATGGACACACAGATGCACCATGACGTCAAAGAACGCGGGCGGGAAGTACATCTCAAGCTCACATAGTATGACAACGATCTCTTCCTGTAGCCTTCGGAGCTGCTTCACACTGATCGACTTTCGAGAGATGACGTCGAAAAAGTTGCAGAGACCAATAAGCGTGTCACCGACATGCTTCTCCATTATCCCTCTAAGGGCAACAGGTAGTATCTGCGTCATCATCACATGACAGTCACGAGACTTCATCCCGCTGAACCTTTTCTTCTTCGTGCCTAGATATCTGCTTATCTTGCCACAGTAACCGGAACTAACTTTGATTCCGGTAAGGCACTTGAAGAATTGAGCGATCTCAGCCGGACTTAAGGTGAAGCAAGAAGGGGGGCAATAATCCTCTTCCTTTACTTTTTTGCCCTTCTTCTCCTGCGCCTCTGTCTCCGTCTCTGTCTCCTCTGACTTTTTACGGGACGGCATGTGCAGATCTGCCCTGATCTCCAAATCTTGCAAGTCTTTTCTTGCCTTCGTCCCATCCTTGGTCTTATCCGGCATGTTCATCAGTGTCGCAAGCAAGCTCTCAAGGACATTCTTACAGATATGCATTTGATCAAGGCAATGAGGCGTGTCGAGTTTGTGCCAGTACTCCAAGTCCCAGAAAACAGACCTCGTCTTCCATACCTTCAGCAGCGGCTCACGTGCCTTTTTCATCGTCTTTCCCGGCGCGGGGCACTGTTCCCAGTTTTTCAACAGCTCATTGATTTCGGCGCCGCTCCGCTTACGTGGAGGTCCTCTATGCTCAGCCTCACCATTGAATAGATCTCCACGGTTTCTCCACGGGTCGTCCTTCTCGAGCCATCTTCGATGCCCCATGTACACGATTTTCCCAGACCCGCCATCTTTCCTTGAGGTTAGCTGCTGAGACGTCATATCATCCATGCACAGCGTGCATCCACAATATCCATGGCACACCTGTCCTGCGACATATCCGTAACCGAGATAGTCGTGCACCGTCGTGATCAACGCGGCTCTCATATAGAAATACTCGCCTTTGCTAGCGTCCCATGTCTTGGCCGGTGTTTTCCATAACGTGTCTAACTCCTCTTGAAGTAGCCCCAGATACAGATTAATATTATTTCCCGGTTGTTTCGGCCCTTGAATCAGCATGCTCATGTGTATGTACTTCGACTTCATGCACAACCAGGGGAGGAGATTGTACATCCATACAAACACGGGCCATGTGCTATGGTTGGTGTTCTGGTTGCCAAACGGATTCATGCCATCGGTACACGCGCCAAGCATGATGTTCCTTGCATCACATGCGAAATACCGATATTCGCCGTTGAACGCTCTCCACTGGCTTCCATCCACAACGTGTCTCAGCTTCGGATCATCTCCATCGTCGGGCTTCTTCCTCTCCGCGTGCCAGCGCATGAGCTTTGCTTCCTTGGGATCTACGAAATACCGCTGGAGACGGCTAGTGATCGGTAAGTACCATACAACTTTCTGGGGAGATTTCTTCCCGGCCTTCTTGTATCGAGAAGCATTGCACACTGGACAGCTTGTTTTTTCTGCGTGCTCCTTCCGATAAATTATGCAATCGTTGATGCATGCATGGTATCTAACGTGCGGGAGATCAAGAGGGCACACGATCTTCTTGGCCTCGTCCACACTAGTAGGACATAGATTCCCCACGGGAAGAACATCCTTTAGGTACTTGAGAAGCTCATCGAGGCTAGTGTCGGTCCATTTGTTTTTAGCCTTCGTCTTCAGGAGTTCGAGCATGAAACTCAAGCGGGTCACCTCGGGATTGCCACCATGATACAATGGAGTGTTCGAGTCTACCACCAGTTGCTCCAGCTTGGCCTCCTCTCTAGAAGCAGCTCTCTCAGTACTCTTCTCCTTGCGAAGCAGTGCTTGAACATGAGGGTCTCGCACGATTGAACTTAGTACCGACGAATTCTGTGGCGTGGAGTCCATGTTTTCTCCGCCTCCATGTCCAGCCCCTTCTCCGCCACCATGTCCGGCCCCCTCTCTGCTGCCATGCCCAGCCTCTTCCCCGCCGCCATGTCCGGCCCCTTCTCTGCCGCCATTATCGATCATCTCTTCGTCTTGCCCCGTGTCGTCATTGCCTGCCCCGTCGGCGTCCTCAACATCATCATCATCATCTTCAATTATCCACCGAGTATAGCCATCCATGAAACCAGTCATGAGCAGGTGCGCCATCACACGACCATCGTCTTAGGGGTCGAGCCAAGCTTGTCCTTTGCATCTTCGACACGGACATAAAACCTCTGTCAGGTTATTTTCTTTCATGTCCTGCACCGCCAACCGCAACCACCTGTCCACCACCGTTCCACTAACCATCATGAACGCCTGCATGGTAATAATAAACAAATTGATTATAAAAATGCATGCATGCATCAAAGTCATACAAAAATTCGGCATGACCTTCCCTAAAAATAGGACATATAGAGTTTGCCCGAAATTCGCCGAAACGGAAATAAATCGACATTTCGGCAAAACATAGGCAACTTACAAGCACAATTCGGCGGCAACTCATGCCACACACACAATTTCCATCATATCGCCCGATTATGTCATATCGCACACATACACATATTTCCATTCTTGCAAAAGCATAAATTTTTAATAACCTATCTCGAGATCGAGCTATGTGATGATGATGTCGATAGGTGTCGCCACACACACCTATGGAATGATCAAAAGTGGACAAAGCTCTTCTTGATAAGGCTATAGATCTAGTTAGGGAGGTACATAGGTCACTTCACTAAATGCTAGCTAGCTAGTTTGGGAGGAGACAAGTTCAACTAGTGGAGGGGGAAGGAAAAAGAGAAAGGAGATGCATTAATGGAGGTTGGTGTAGTTAGCTAGGAGTAATAAAGAGAGAGAAAGATAGGTAGAAGAAGGAGAGTAATGGGGGGAGAAGTAGTGAGGAAGAAGCAAAGTGAGGGAGAGAGGAGGTGGGAGCTAGGGGAAAGTGAGGAAGAGAGGAGGGGAGGGGTGAGGAAAAAGGTGGTATGGCTGCGGCTTAGCAGTAGCACTGGGTGCAAAACCCGCTGCTGCTAATAAGATAGCAGTAGCGCTCGTCTGTAACACGCGCTACTACTAAGAGGGGCCCGCCATGTGGCCAGTTTCAAAATTAGTAGTAGCGAGTTAAAAAAAAGCGCGCTACTACTATCACATTAGCAGTAGCGCGGTTATCGTGGACGCGCTACTGCTAAACCTAGCATGGCGGGAATGGTCGGTCAATTTTAGTAGCAGCGTGCTTCTACCGAGCCGCGCTACTGCTAAGTTAGTACCGGTAGCGCCTGTCTGCATACCGCGCTACTGCTAATTAGCAGTAGCGCCCCATCCTGTCCCGCGCTGCTGCTAAGATTCTGTGTATAAGGTTTTCCCTAGTAGTGAGGAGCTAGCTAATACAGTAGCAAAATCTAATGCAAGAATGAGAGGGAAAGAATTGGGCGATATCGGAATGCTCAAGGGGGGGGGGGTTACTTGCCTTGCTGCTCTGCGGAAAAAGGCTGATCGTCAGTCGCGTAGTCGTACCCGGTAGCAGCGTCAGTCTCGAGGTCTACTGGTAAGAAGAGGGGAGAAACAATAAATACGAAGCACGGATGCAACCACGATGCATGACATGGCAATATGCAGAGCAAGGCATGCACTAACGTAGTACTACACGTCACAGATGGTTCGGAAGAATATCTGACGATATTTTCCGGGTCTCAGGCTACTACCGGACACACGAAAACGATGGAAAAGTTCCACGTTCGTTATGATAGGAACACGTGACATACTAACGGACAGCGTATTTGGATTCGTGGGATTTTTCTGAACAACTTTCATGTATAAAATATTTTCATCTGACTTACGGTTTATTTTATATTAATTTTAAAAGTTTTACTAATATTCAGAAATTAAAATAGATTATTTTAATTCAATAACTCAATTTATGACATCAGCATGATGTCATGCTGACATCAGCAGTCAACAGGGGCTTTGACTGGTCAAACTGACCAGTGGGGCCCCTCTATCATAGACACAGGTTTAATTAAGTTTAATTAACTTTTAATCAGGTTAATTAGTGGGGTGGGACCCACATGTCATTCACAGATTAGGTTAATTAATTAAGAGAATTAATTAATCAAGTTTAATTAGTTGTTAAAGGGCTGGACCCCACATGTCATCCTAACAGAGTTAATTATCTAATCTAATCTTATCAATTAATTCATTAATTAATTTATTAATTTATTTATTTTTAACAAAATCGTTTAGGGGGCAGTGGGCCCCCTCTGTCATTGGGTCAGGGGAGATGTTAGTGGGGGGTTTAGCCCACTAACTAGATCGGGCGGTGGTGGGGGGGCAAGCCCCTTCGGCCAGGGGCCAACCGGTGGCGTGCGGGGCCGGGGAGGCCAGCGGTGGTGGCCTGTGGTGACTGGGCGGACGCCGGCGAGCAGGGTACGACGGGGGTGCGCGGCCAGGGGGCGTGCGGGGCGGTGAGCGGGCGCGCGGGGCCACGGTGGGCGTGCGCATAGCGACGCAGTGGCGATTGGTGCGACGGGTGGGAGAAGAAGCAGCGGGGGGCGGAAAGGGAGAACGGTGCTAGGAAGCACAGCGAACGGGCAAAGGGGGGGCGGCGGTGGCGGCCAGCAAGGGGATGCGCGGCGGGACCAGGGCGCGTGCGGGCGTGCGGGACGCGCCAGTGCGCGGCCGCGGTGAGCCAGGGGCGCGGTGGCCGGCTGGCGTGCGTGTGCGGCCGCGCGCACGGACGTGCGGGAGGGTGAGCGGCGGCGCTACGAGGGGCAACAGGAGGCTGCAGCGGGCGCAGCGAGCGTGGGGGTAAGAGAGGAGAAGGGTTGCCTCACACTCCTGCAGAGGGGGGGGCAATGGGCTTCGGGAGGGGCGGCGACGCGATCCGGTTGGGGAGGAGGCGCGGAAGGCGCGGTTGCGGTGGCACGGCGCCAGCGGCGGCGGGGCGGCGGCGGGACGGCGGGGCGGCGACGGGATCTAGCCCCGATGCGATCTGGATCGGGGAGGGGGTGTGAGCGAGGTGGGGAGAGTGGGGAGCGGGGGGAGGTGTCGGTAGAGGGGTTTGACCCCTTGTAGCAACCGGCTGGGGGGGAGGTGGGCCGGGGGCCCGGTTGGTGCCGGCCCAGGGGTAAGGGTGGTGCCTTTCCCTTTTATTTTTGTTTTTGTTATTTATAATTTCCTGTTTTAGTTTTATTTTAATTTAGTGTATTTAATAACTTTCAAGAATGTTGATTTCTACAACACAATTACCTAGGCATTAGTTGCCGCATTCCGAACATTTTTGTTTAGGTATTTTGAAACTTTAATTGTCAACATTAACTTAAATTTGAATTCCATCGCGAATTGAAACAAAGTGAGATTAGTAACATGATCAAGCTTGATCAAGGTCATTACTGTAGCTTAATTACAAACATCACTGTAGCACTAAAACCAGGGTGTTACAAAGAGCCTAATCTTGGGGATGCCCAAGGCACCCAAGGTAATATCTAAGGAAGACTCAAGCATCTAAGCTTGGGGATGCCTCGGAAGGCATCCCCTCTTTCGTCTCAATCCATTGGTTACTTGAAGCTATATTTTTATTCGTCACATTATATGAGTTTTGCTTGGAGAGTCGTTTGCTTTTGTTTTATTTTGCTTTCAGTTTGCCACAATCATTGTTTGCTGGACACACCTATTTAAGAGAGACACACCTTCATCATAATTTGCTAGAATATTCTATGTGCTTCACTTAGATCTTTTGAGCTTGGCAGTTGCTCTAGTACTTCACTTATATCTTTTTGAGCACGGTGGCGTGTAGATTTTATAGAAATAATCTTACTCTCAATCTTCACTTATATTTGTTTGAGAGTTAATAAATAGTGACGGTAATTTGCATGGATCATAAGACTATTCTAAAAATGTTAGGTATTCAATGAGTGATAATCAAGACCATCATGTTGCACATAGAGAAGTTGAGAATTAATAATATTGATATAGTAATCTGAAAAAGTGTGAGTTCAATATTATTAATTTATAAAAGTGTCGATATTCAGTGGGGTTAAATTTTTATTTGTCTAAAAATTAAAGAGGCATGGTGATTATGTGTGAGCATTTCTATTCCTCGTTGAAATACTAGTGTTGTTTCGGGTCGGAAGCGTGCGATGGTTAACTCCTACCAACCTATTCCCTCGGGGCATGCGGGGAGTACTTTGATTTGTGAGAAAACTAATAAAACTTTGCAATAAGTATATGAGTTCTTTACGACTAATGTGAAACCATGGACATATGCAATCACACCTTCTCGTATTTGCTAGCCTCTTCGGTACCGTGCATAGCCCAATCTCACCTCGAGGATCGGCGCAACTTTCGCCGGTGCATCCAAACCCCATGACATGATATGCTCTGTTGCACATAAGCCTCATTATATCTTCCTCAAAACAGCCACCATACCTACCTATCATGGCATTTCCATAGCCATTCCGAGATATATAGCCATGCAAATTCCGTCGTCACTTCACCTGACTAGTTGTTCATCATCATATTGCTTTACATGATCACATAGAGCTGACATAGTATTTGTGGCAAAGCCACCGTTCATCATGTTTTTGATACATCTCACGCTAGATCATTGCACATCCTGGTACACTACTAGAGGCATTCATATAGAGTCATATGTTCATATCAGTCCTTCATATTGAGTTGTGAGTAAAATAAAAGTGTGATGATCATCATTTTAAGAGCATTTTCCTAGTGAGGAAAGGATGATTGAGACTATGATTCCCTCATAAGTCGGGAAGAGTCTCTGGGCGAAAAAAATGGGGGAGGCTAAATGAGCCCACCATAAAAAAAAGAGAAAAAGAGAGAAGGGACTTTGCTACTATCCATTACCACACTTGTGCCTCAAAGTGGCACCTTGTTCCTCACATGTCGAGAGTCTCATGTTATGTCATTTTCATATTGCTAGTGGGAATTTCATTATTATAAACTTGGCTTGTATATTCCTATGACGGGCTTCCTCAAATGACCAAGGTCTTCATGAGCAAGAAAGTTAGATGCACACCCACTTAGCTCCATTTGAGCTTTAATACACTTATAGCTCTAGTGCATCACATTTGCATGGCAATCCCTACTCCTTACATTGACATCTTTCGACGGGCATCTCCATAGCCCTTTGATACACCTAGTTGATGTGAGACTATCTTCTCCACTTTTTACCCCGTTGATATCTACCACCATATTCTATTCCACCTAAATGCTATGTTCAATGGTTCATGCTCATGTATTGCGTGAAGAATAAAAATTTGATGCACCTTGAAAAAGTATGATCCAATTGCCTGACTTGGACACTGTGGTGCTTGACATTTGTATTAATGTGGTGCAGATGGAGTCATGCCTTGCTAATTTAATAAGATGAATAAGGGGTAAATGTTTCTTGAAGATCGTATGCTTTGAAAAAATTAATGATCTTGTTTCTTATACTTATAAGTATTACTATGTTGATATTGATTGATTCATCGTTTCTCATTGAGCCTACATGCATAAAAGATTACATAATGGATACCATGTCACATCAAAAATTCTGTTTTTATCATTTACCTACTCGAGGATGAGCAGGAATTAAGCTTGGGGATGCTTGATACGTATCCAACGTATCTATAATTTTTGATTATTCCATGATGATATATTATCATTCTTAGATACTTTTTGGGTCATTATGTACTAATTTATAATATTTTTTAGCACTAACCTATTGACCCAGTGCCTAGTGCCAGTTGCAATTTTCTGCATGTTTTTTACTTTGCAGATTTCCCTTACCAAACGAAGTCCAATTGTCATGAAACTTTTTGACGATTTTTTCTGGACAATCAAGACCAGGAAGCTTCGAGAGATGGACGGGACCGCACGAGGGCTCCACAAGCTAGCCATCAGGGCGCGCCCCGGGGGGGCGCTGATGCGGTAGAGATGCGTCGGTATTTCCCCAAAGAGGAAGGGATGATGCAGCACAGCTACGGTAGGTATTTCCCTCAGTGATGAGACCAAGGTTATCGAACCAATAGGAGAACCACGCAACACTATGTAAACGGTACATGCACACAAAGAAAAAATACTTGCAACCCGACGCGTAAGAGAGGTTGGCAATCTCTCCACGGTAAAAACATAGATTAGGTTGTAATAGATTGGATAGATAGATCGCACAAGAACACAAAATAAAAAGTGCAGCAAGATATTTTTGGGTTTTTTGAATAATAGATCTGAAAACAAAAGCGGCAAAAATATAGATCGGAAAGCAATATGTTGGAAAAGTAGACCCGAGAGCCGTAGGTTTCACTAGTGGTTTCTCTCATGAGTATAGCACACGGTGGGTGAACAAATTACTTTTGGGAAATTGATAGAAGATCAAATAATCATGATGATATCCAAGGCAATGATCATTATATAGGCATCACATCCAAGTTTAGTTGACCAAAATGATTCTGCATCTACTACTATTACTCCACACATCGATCGCTATCCAGCATGCATCTAGTGTATTAAGTTCCATGAAGAAACGGAGTAATGCAATAAGAACGATGACATGATGTAGACAAGATCTATTCATGTAGGAATAGACCCCATCTTGTTATCCTTAATAGTAACGATACATGCGTGCTTCGCTGCCCCTTCTGTCACTAGGAGAGGACACCGCAAGAGCAAACCCATCACAAAGCACCTCTTCCCATGGCAAGAAAAATCGATCTAGTTGACCTAACTAAACCAAAGATTTGAAGAAGAAATACGAGACTATAAGTAATCAAGCATAAGAGATCAAAGAAGACTCAAATAATATTCATGGATAGAAACTTATCATGAACTCAAAATTCATCGGATCCCAACAAACACACCGCAAAAAGTCATTACATCAAATAGATCTCCAAGAGACCATTGTATTGATAATCAAAAAGAGAGAAGAAGCCATCTAGCTACTGCCTACGGACCCGTAGGTCTATGGTGGACTACTCACGCAACATCGGAGAGGCACCAATGAGGATGATGAACCCCTCTGTGATGGTGTTACGTGGGATCTCGAGGTTCTGGAACTTGCGACGGCTGGATGTGTTGTTCATCCACTCTTTTAGGGCTTCTGGAATATTTGGGTATTTATAGAGCTGAGAGGTGATGGAGGGGACTCTCGAGGCGTCCCCAAGCAAAGCAAGCAAAGACTCAAATAATACAAGACGCTCCAAGCAAAACTCATGATATACTCATGATATTTGACGAATAAAAATATAGTTTCAAGTAAAATACCGATGGTCGTTAGAAGAAAGAGGGGATGCCACTCGGGACATCCCCAAGCTTAGTTGCTTGTTTCTCTTTGGATATTATCTTGGGGTGCCATGGGCATCCCCAAGCTTAGGATCTTTTCACTCCTTATTCCTTCATCCATCGTGATCTCGCCCAAAACTTGAAAACTTCAATCACACAAAACTCAATAAAACCTTCATGAGATCCGTTAGTATAATAGAGCAAATCACCACTCTAAGTACAGTTGCAAACCCATTCATATTTTATTATTGCACTATGCCTACTGTATTCTAACTTTACCATGGCTTATACCCTTCAATAAAAACCATAGATTCATCAAAACAAGCACACGATGCAACGAAAACAGAATCTGTCAAAAACAGAACACTCTGTAATAATCTGTACTCTAAGCATACTTCTAGAACTCTAAAAATTCTGAAAACTTAGGAAAACGTAAAGAATTCGTATCAATACTGCGTTAAATTTCAAATCATTTTCAAGCCCCATTAAGAAATGAAAATTCCTGTACTGGAGTCAAAGTTTCTGTTTCACATTCAACATTGTTTCTACTCGTCTTATGAATCATCCTAAAGGCTTTACTTGGCACAAACACTAAATAAAACATAAAAACACAATCATAACAGTAGTATAATTGCGTCAAAACTCAAAATCAGAAAGAAAAAGGTAAAAAAGAATTATTCATTGGGTTGCCTCCCAACAAGCGCTATCGTTTTACGCCCCTAGCTAGATATAAAGCATAGATTCAAGTATTGTCATCTTTAGATTCCAACTCCTTTATCACGCAACTAGATTTCTTCTAGAATTTAGCGTGCGCACTTTCAATGACAATATTTCTAGGAATAAGACCAAAAAATTCATTCTTGTAAGTAGGGTCTTTTGCTATTTCAACAAATTTGGGATAAACACAAATCATCTTAAGATCTTCCTTGTGGCAATTAGATGTGGCACCTTTGTTCTTAGTGATTTGTGTAGGATTGCAAATTTTTACGGGAGTTTTTTCAATAGTTTTAGTAGAAGAAAATGCCGAGCTCAAGTTACTATAGATTTCTTCCAACTTATCAATCCGGGAGGGACTTTCTTCTATTCTTTTGTTAACTACGGCTTCCTTTTATTTTAATAACTTAAAGACATCCCCCGCTTTTGACCCGAATTTATTAGCACAATCATGCTTTTTCTTATCCAAATTTTCAAGATGTTCTTTGGTAGCCATCTTCTTTTCAATAGCATCTAGCCTTCCCATAACATGTTCGAGAGTTAAGGCTATTTCATTAATCTTGAGGGATGGTGAACCCACTAGACTTCCCATACCATTAAAAGTGTCCAAAGATGGACACATCAAGAAATTCCCACCGGTAATCGTATCTAGGAGGAATCTATACCAAGTGGTGATGCCCACATAAAAACTGCGAAGAAGAACAACGGTAGATTGCTTATGAATAGATCTATTATGAACATTGGAAATCCTATACCAAGCATCTTTTAGATTCTCCCCTCCCCTTTGCTTAAAATTTAGAACTTCATTCTTGGGAGTACACGCAATAGAGGAAGAACTAGCCATAACAACAAGGTAGGCAAACAAGAGATCTGACGAGAAAAAGGCGAACGAAAAAGAGCGCGAATAAAACGGCAAATTTGTGAAGTGGGGGAGAGGAACGAGAGGCAAATGGAAAATAATGTAATTGCAAGGAGATGATATTCTGATTAGGAACCTGATAGATGTTAATGATGTCTCTCCAGCAACGGCGCAGAAATTCCTTTTGATGCGGCTGAGATGCGTCGGTATTTCCCCAAAGAGGAAGGGATGATGAAGCACAACTACGGTAGGTATTTCCCTCAGTGATGAGACCAAGGTTATCGAACCAGTAGGAGAACCATGCATGTAACAGCCCGTGACCGACGCTCCCGAAGATTCGCGATTTATTTTGTTGCCATGTTGTGAGCTTCCTACCATATGATCCATGACTCTTTTGAGTATGATATATGAAGATAAAATGAAGTTTGTGTTATATGCTACTACCCCATGCTTAGTTTGTGCATTTTAGAATCGTGTAGCTTGTTGTTTTCATGTGTGCAATATGCTATGTTGATGTTTTGGGCAGATTTTAAATAAAACTAGTGTTGATTGTTGTGGTTGATCCGTAGCTCCGTTTTGAACATGCCATATATTAAACTTTCCTAGAATTGCATGTAGTTTCATAATATATTGTTGCATCCATGTGTTTGAATTGTTTGTAGGTGTTGTTTGCATGAATTGTGCAATCATGTCATATGCATCTTGTGATTGTCATATCTTTTAGGCCGTAGATCCGTTTTATATGATCTATATATGTAAACCGCTTAGAATGACGTGTAGAATCACATGGTGCATTTTATTTCCCTGTTTAACAAATATAAAACATGGTTAGTTCAGATCTGGAACAAATTCATAATTTGCATATGGGGCCGTTTCGAAAATGCTAGACGTTGTTTCCTGCCTTGTCGGCGTCCTGGGATCGGGGGTACCCAGACCTGCATGCCTGCGGCCCAAGGCGTGGCCCACTTTGACACCTAGTACGGCCCGACGCGACATCACTCAAGACAAGGCCCTCGTGAGAGCCCCAGCCTCGCGAGGAGGACGACGCCAAGACCCCCGGAGGGAGGAGGCCTCCCCAGGATGCCTCCCGAGGTGCGGAGATCTCTAAGCAGCGCCCAGCCTCGTGAGGTCGGGGATGATGCGAGCCAGGCCATGCGGGCGCCAGCGGGCGCAGAAGAGACAGTTTCCTCTTGGGTGCACAGGAGGCAAAGGCACACGCAGGTTCCCGAGGCGTCCCACCAAAGGTTTCCATTCTGGTGTAACAAGACCAAGCCCACGAGCTCGGCAGGACGGATGTCACAGCCACGCCCACCTCCGCGTCACCACCAACTACTTTGCAGGCGAAGACCACCTTTCGTCAAGATAAGATGTACCTCCTATCCCCTTTTGAATTTGGCCATTGTGGGATCCCTTCCCGCCAGTACGATAAGGGAAGAAGACCCGGGCCATTATAAATAATGACTAGGTTGCACCGTAGAGGGGGACAGATCAAAAAAAAACCACCCGAGCGCCCTCGCGAGGTTGCTCACAACTATAGCAGTTCATCCAAAAACCTCCTCATGAGGCAATCCACCAAAGGCAGTGTCGGCGTTCTGGGAACGGGGGTACCCAGACCTGCCTGCCTGCGTCCCAGGCCATGGCCCACCTCATCAGTCAAACACGACTGGTGCGACTCCACTCAAGACAAGGCCCTCGCGAGGACCCCAGGCTCGCGAGGAAGAACAACACCAGGATCAGCAGGGGGTGGGCCTCCTCAGGCCCCCTCCGGAGCAGCGTAGATCTCTATGCGGAACCTGGCCTCAGGAGTCAAGGATGACACAAGGAAGGACAGGCGGGCGCTAGCACGCCAGGCGGTGCAGTTTCCCCTTTGGTGCAAAGGGAGCAGGGACGTACGCGGGTTCCCAAAGCGCCTCCCAAAGGTTTCCATTCCGGTGCAACAAGACCACGACCACGAGCCCCGCAGGGCGGATGTCATCGCCGAGCCCACCTCTGCATCATCGACAGCTACTTTGCAGGCGAAGACCACCTTTGGACAGGGCGGGGATGTACTCCTGTCCCCCTTCAAATTTGGCCATTGTGGGATCCCTTCCCGCCATTGTGATAAGGGAAGAGGACCTGGGCCACTGCTATATATAGAGGCTAGGCTGCACTGTAGAGAGGGGACGGAACCACAAGAAAAGGCTGAGAGCCAAGAACACCACTCGAGCGCCCTCGCGAGGCTCGAAACCACTGTACTAGTTCATCCACCACACCTCCTAGAGAGGCAATCCACCAAAGCAGGAGTAGGGTATTACGCTTCGCAGCGGCCCGAACCTGGGTAAACCACCGTGTTCATCTTCTTCCTCATCATCGTGCGAGTTCGCCGTAGTACCCATCTTGTAGTGAGCTAAGTAGGGCGAGACTGCAGGGAAGCTTCACACACGCCCCTGTGTTCGAACCTTGAGGGTTTTGCTGAGCCCGAAATTCAACATTTGGCGTGCCAGGTAGGGGGCGTATCGGAGTCTTCCTCAAGCCAAGCTCTTCTCCCACTTCGCCGCTCCGATGTCTGACGCCCGCCGAGCGCCGAGCTGCCCGCGTTGCCCAGATGGCACCCGTGGGCCGCGCCGGTCCCCCTCGCCTATGGCCAATGCCGCCACGGGCCCGGATGCCCACGAACAACAAGACTCCTCCCAGCCGGTCACCGCGCGGCGCAACGGCCACAATGCCACTCCGTCGATCGTTCCAGCTACCGGGTCGTCCTCCCACATTCGGCCCGGGGGAAGGAGCTACTCCGCTACCACCCTGCCCCCGACCGCTACGACGACTGGCTTCGGCGCATCGTGGAGCTCGTCAGTGCTGCCAGCGACGCTTCAGCGCTCTCCTACTCGTTTCGACCCCGGCCTTCCCTGGCAGACGACGTGGCCCACGATGCACCGCCACCTCCTCCGCAACGCGATGTCGACCCCGAGCCCAGGCGTGAAGCGCGCCCGCGCGACCAACCCCGCGAACCGCGGGCAAGGGCAAGAGATGAAGTAAGCTGCCAGGTGGTGCCCTGGCCGCGCGTCGACGCGCGTGCACTCCCCGCATTGCCGAACCAGTGTCACGACCGGGCACCACTCGAGGCGGCCCCTCAGGAGCGTCAAGACCGGGCCCCGCCCGCACACGCGGCACCCATCGAGCCGGAGGGGTGCCTCGCCATCGCCCCTGCAAGTTCAAGCCTGACCTACCCCCTCGCTACGACGGCACCCCGGATCCCACTGAGTTCCTACAGCTCTACTCCCTGAGCATCCGGGCGGCCGGTCGAGATGACAAGGTAATGGCGTACTGGTTCCCCATGGCGCTCAAGGGCGGCGCGCTCTCCTGGCTCCTCAACCTCCCGGAGGGGTCCATCACCTCCTGGGACGACCTGCGCAAGCGCTTTGTCGCCAATTTCCAAGGTACCTGCGACCGCGCGCTCACCGTGAATGACCTGTGGCGTGTAAAGCAGCAGGATGGAGAGACCCTGCACAAGTTCATACAACGCTTCATGACTACGCGCCTCAAGGTCCCGAAGGCGTCGGATGAGGCTATCATCTCCGCATTCACCGACGGCGTCACGGACCTCAAGATGAAAGAAGAGCTCGCCATGAACGACAAGGTAATGGCGTACTGGTTCCCCATGGCGCTCAAGGGCGGCGCGCTCTCCTGGCTCCTCAACCTCCCGGAGGGGTCCATCACCTCCTGGGATGACCTGCGCAAGCGCTTCGTCGCCAATTTCCAAGGTACCTGCGATCGCGCGCTCACCGTGAATGACCTGTGGCGTGTAAAGCAGCGGGATGGAGAGACCCTGCACAAGTTCATACAACGCTTCACGACTACGTGCCTCAAGGTCCCGAAGGCGTCGGATGAGGCTATCATCTCCGCATTCACCAACGGCGTCACGGACCTCAAGATGAAAGAAGAGCTCGCCATGAACGACGAATTGTGCTCGGCCCTAGAGATGTTCAACTTGGCGAACAGGTGCGCCAAGGCCGAAAAGGGCCGCTTGTCGCTCCATGAGACTCTGGCGGCAGAGCCAGAGGAAAAGAAGACCAAAGCCAAGGAGGCAAAGCGCAAGGCCCCAGCGGTGCTTGCGGCCAAGCCTCAGGCGAAGCGCAGCCGAGGCGAGGAACACCCCGCAGGGGGGGACCGACCTGCATCTTCCATGGCACCAACAACCACGACACCGCCGACTGCCAGGAGCTCAGGCTGGTCCGCAACGAACACTTCGGCCGGCGCCCTGGACGCACTGATCGTGGCTTCAGACGTGGCGGAGGCTGCGGTGGAGGCCCTTGGGACAACCGGGAACCGCATCAAGGGTGGCGAGACCAGCCTCAGGAGGACCGCTGGCGCGATCATGCTCGGGAGGACCGCTGGCACGATGGGGCTCGGGAGGAGCGCTGGCGCGATGACCCTTCGGAGGGGTCATGCCGTGGCCAGCCTCGAGAGGCCCGTCCTCATGAGGCCGGCCTACCACCACCACCCAGAAGGAAGGAAGAGGACAGGCAGGACGATGGGGCAGGGGGCTTGCAGGAGTTCAGGGCGGTAGCCTGTATCCTGGGCGGCGCCCAAGCCCCAGCGTCGAACCGTGTCTTCAAGCAGTTCGCACGGGAGGTGAACGCGGCTCTCCCAAAGCCCGAGGCCATGCGTCCCCTCAAGTGGTCCCAGATTGCAATCACCTTTGACTCGAGGGATCAGCTTAGGTGCTCGGCCATGGCCGGCAGGCTCCCCATGCTGTGCACTCCGACCATCAGCAACGTCCTCGTCACCAAGACCCTCATCGACAGTGTAGCGGGGCTCAATGTCCTCTCCATTGAGACCTTTGAGACGCTCCAAGTACCGTACGACCAGCTCGTGCCGACCAAGCCCTTCTCGGGAGTCACTGATGGGTCCACCGTTCCCATTGGGCAAGTACGCCTACCCGTCACCTTCGGCGGACGCAAGAACTAGCACACCAAGAGCATTGTCTTTGACGTCGCCCACATCCACCTCCCGTACAACGCAATCCTTGGATACCCGGCCCTCGCCAAGTTTATGGCGGTGACTCATCAAGGCTACAACGTCCTCAAGATGCCAGGGAGTGGCGGCGTCATCACCGTCGCCTGCGACGAGAAGGATGCCGTCTGCTCCCTCGAGCATGCTTACCGCGCTGCTGCGGCCGAGCGCTCGGATGACGAGTAGGATGCACGCAAGAAGAAGAAGCAGCTCCTTCCCGCGGAGCACCAGGGGGCTGGAGCCTCAGGCTCTGCACCCAGGGATGGGGCCCCACCTTCCATCGCATAGGAAAGCGTGCTCGGTGCCCCCCTTGGGTCGGGCTCGGGGGCTTCCATCTGGGAGGCCCTCGGCTTGGCTGGTGAGAGAAGGGAGGCGCTCGGGCATAGCCTGAGGACGCGTCCTGGTGCGCAACTGACAGAGCCAGGAGCATAGCGCGAGGCGCCGAGCTCGCAAGAGTATGTCATCAAAGCGATCGAGGAGCTTCAGGAGGCACAGGCCGGGCGAGGCGGGGACTGCCCTGCACCACCAATAGCAGCCGCCATCGTCGGCCCGGTCGACCAGCCGCACGTCTACGTCAACACGCTCGCGATCAACAGGGCCTCGTCCCAGGGCCTCTTTTGGCCAACACGTGCCGACCGCGGGTGGGTCTACCCGCACAACTACGTCCGCATGCCCTTTGGCCTGGCAAATGCCGGCGTCACGTTCCTGCGCCTTGCCCGGGCCATGCTCGTACCTTGCCTGGTGAGACGCGATGAGGAGTTGGAGCAGATGCCCAGACCGAGCATGGGTCCCGAGCCTTGGGAGACGACTGGCCCGTGAGGGCCGCGCTCGTGGAGGTACAAGATCAGGCTACGACGGCAACTTCGACCCTTCAGCGGCATGGCCGCCAGGTGACTTTTTGTTGGTCTATGCAAGGTAACTTTTTGGTTTGTTCCATTTGAGGGCACCCCCGGGCCGCATTATCCTCAGGCGATCAGGGTGTACCCGTGCAGCCGCCGCATTTACCCATATTTCAGCAGTTTTTCATGCATGTGATCTGTTTCCTAACGTTTCCCCTTGCCTGCACGGCTCTTTGCCGCCGTAAATGTCGCCACACCCGAATGATCCTACCTTCGACCGCCTCTTGAGAGGACTGGGCACGGCGTCTATGCTCAGGTCCGTCCCTGTAGCGTTGATAAATTCAGTGGCTGAGCTCTGTCTGGCGGGCCAGACCCGTTCACGTCACCTCCTGGGGTCACTGGTGCTTGGCCCTCTCGTGCGATGGCCCTAGGGAGGACGTTCGGCGCAGGCTTCTCCAAAATTTGCAGGACCTCAGACTTTGCTATCTACAAGAAGACCAAGGCGCAAACCACCTTTGAGGTAGGGACCTCGCGAGGCGAAAGCGCCCTCGTGAGCTCCCAGATACTCCTCCCAGTTCTACCGTGCCAGACACGCGTACGAACTCAATGGGCTGTACACGCCCGGAGCCCCCCGAGGACGCGAAGGGGTTCCTTCCCACGCAATGTGGAAGCCACAGCTCCATGCTGGCGGACAACACGGTCCACCAATGACTATGCCCACGCAATGTGGAAGCCACAGCTCCGTGCTGGCGGACAACACGGTCCACCAATGACTATGCCCACGCAATGTGGAAGCCATAGCTCCGTGCTGGCAGACAACACGGTCCACCAATGACTATGCCCATGCAATGTGGAAGCCCTACGCCCCGTGATGGAAATAAACAACTGAGGGCGCCCTAGCGGCTGCATCCAACCTCAGGAAGGCTCCTTGCAGCCCCGTTTCGCTGCATTCCCTGGGATGTTCGCGTGAGGGGGCTGCATGGGGGCTACTACCGGGCCGAGCCTGGTACGCGCCACCTTCCCAGGTCTGCCAAACCTGGTCTTCACGCACCCCTTTCAGGAAAAGCCGGCGAGGAAAGGTATGGGAGCCGCTCGTACGTCAAGGGGGACTCCTGAGCATCGCGACTCAGGAGCCTCACTGGCCACGTAGCCCCTCACCCCTTGGAACTGTCCTTGGTGATCCGGACGGCCCAACGGCGGCTGAGGTATGCGCGGGGCCGGGTCCTGTCGACGCAGAGCTCAAAGCGCTCAAAACCCTATAGGAGGACGCGGGAGCTCGTACGTCAATTGGGACTCCTGAGCATCGCGACCCAGGAGCCTCACTGGCCACGTAGCCCCTCACCCCTTGGAACCGTCCTTGGTGATCCGAACGGCCCAACGGCGGCTGAGGTATGCGCGGGGCCGGGCCCTGCCGACGCAGAGCGCAAGGTGTTCAAAATTTCCAAGTTAAGGAGGACGCTGGAGCTCGTACGTCAAGGGGGACTCATGAGCATCGCGACTCAGGAGCCTCACTGGCCACGTAGCCCCTCACCCCTTGGAACCGTTCTTGGTGATCCGGACGGCCCAACGGCGGCTAAGGTATGTGCGGGGCCGGGCCCTACCGACGCAGAGCGCAAGGTGTTCAAAATTTCCAAGTTAAGGAGGACGCTGGAGCTTGTACGTCAAGGGGTACTCCTGAGCATCGTGACTCAGGAGCCTCACTGGCCACGTAGCCCCTCAGCCCTTGGAACCGTCCTTGGTGATCCGGACGGCCCAACGGCGGCTGAGGTATGCGCGGGGTCGGGCCCTGCTGACGCAGAGCGCAAGGTGTTCAAAATTTCCAAGTTAACCCTATCTTCACCATGTTCCCTTCATGAGGGCTGCTCGTACATCAAGGGGGACTCCTGAGCATCGCGACTCAGGAGCCTCACTGGCCACGTAGCCCCTCACCCCTTGGAACCGTCCTTGGTGATCCGGACGGACAAACGGCGGCTGAGGTATGAGTGGGGCCGGGCCCTGCTGACGCAGAGCGCAAGGTGTTCAAAATTTCCAAGTTAACCCTATCTTCACCATGTTCCCTTCCTGAGGGCTGCTCGTACATCAAGGGGGACTCCTGAGCATCGCGACTCAGGAGCCTCACTGGCCACGTAGCCCCTCACCCCTTGGAACCGTCCTTGGTGATCCGGACGGACAAACGGCGGCTGAGGTATGCGCGGGGCCATGCCGACGCAGAGCATCACAGCAAGCAAGAAGTAAACAAGGGAAAGAGAGGAATCACACAGTTCAACAGTTATTACAAGCATTAATAGTTTTCGCAAATACAAACAAGTCTAACACCTCCATGAGGCACGATGAACGTTGTAGGAAGGGAACAAGGAAGAGGAATCAGGAGGAGCCTCCGCCACCACTCGTCCCGTCCGCGGGGAACTCATCATCGACATCACTGGCGTCGTCTTCTTGACCACTAACCCCTGCAGCTTCAGGAGGCGGAGGAACGATGACGCCGTTGAACTTCTTCACCAGCACCTCCAAGGCGCCCTTCACTGCCGCCGCAGCGCTGCTGCAGATCTCGAGGGCGGCCGGGCGGATCACGGAGTCGAAGTCAAACCCTGGCTTGCGAAGGTGAAGGTGGCTGAAGACGCGCATCGTGGCCTCAGAAAAGAGGTCGCGGCACTCGCTCTCCAAGACCCCCTCCACCTTGGCAATGGCGCCCTCTAGCACCTCGACGAGCTTCGAAGCAAGCTCCACAAAGTCGCTCTCCAGAGCCACCAGGGGTTCCGTAAACCCTTCCCGGCAGAGGGAGTGGAGTGCTTGGTGAAGCCTAAGCTCGACCGGGGGAAGGGCGCTGAGCTCCGCGGCCCCTTTTCTCCTCGGCCTCAGTTAGAGCCTTTTCCCTGGTTTCGAGCCGGGACTTTTCCAGGGCAACCTCCCTTTCCGGCACGTCCAGGCGCTCTTGCACCGCGGCACGGTCGGCCGTCGCCTGGGACAGCACGGAGTCCCGATCGGCAAGCTGGGCTTTGCTGGCCTCGAAGGCCTCCCGCTGCTGACCCAGCTGCTCTTCAAGTGTGGACTTCTCCTAAAGAACCTTCAAGCAGGACTACACCTCGTCACAACGCCCCACAGCAGACGCCGCGTCGGCCAGCGCCGCCTCGCGGGCTGCCTTGGCGGAAGCGGCCTCCTTCTCGCTCTTCGCCACAGTGGCCTCGGCCTGGGCCCAGACCGCCACGGCAGAGGCGTCGGCCTGGAGCCACCCGGAGAGGAGCCCCAGGCACCCACTCACGAGGCGATCGTCGGTACCCGCGAGGGCATCCCGAACTTGACCCAGAGCGGTGAAGGCCCCGTCCAGGACGTCGAGGCCGCGCGACGAAGGCATTAAGGCCTCCTCCGGAGGAGTCGCCTGTGTGATCACAGGAGACGTCCCCAGGGAGACAGCAGCGCGAGGAGCAGGAGGCTCCGGAGGCTGCGCAGCAACCACGGGCAAGACGGATGCAGACGGATCGACGGGCGGCTGGCCCTCTGGGGGCTGGCCATCCGGACAGCAGCACCGACGCGCCCTCGAGGGCAGGGGCGACCACGCCAACATGCATTGGGGGCTTGGGGGGCTCTGCGGCGGTGACCAGGAGGGTTGCCTCGCGAGCCTCCACCCCCTCGCCGGCAGGTGCCTTGTCAGGCGACGGCGGGACAACAAGAGCGGGCGGTGCATCGGAAGACGCCTTCGGCTTGACGCCCGCCTTCTTCTTCCGCATCTTCACCGCGGCGGCGTTCCTAGTTACCAAGCAAAAGAAAATCGTCAATACTCAAGCTACCGGCAGGTGACCAAGGCCGAGACGGATTACTTACTCTTCAACATCGGCCCATGCTACTTCTCGAGCATGCGTTGGTTTCCGTGAAGAGGAACGGATGATGCAGCAAAGTAGATAAGTATTTCCCTCAGTTGTTGAGAACCAAGGTATCAATCCAGTAGGAGAGACAAGCAAGTCCCCAATAGGTGTACCTACACAAAGAATCAAACACTTGCACCTAACGATATAAAGGGGTTGTCAATCCCTTCACGGTTACTTGCAAGGATGAGATCTAATAGAGATAGATAGAATAGATTGCTTGAACGGAAATTAAAACAAAAGTAAAAAAATTGCAGCAAGATATTTTTGGTATTTTTTGTTTTAGATCTGAAAGTATAAGATGGAAAATAGACCCGGGGGCCATAGGTTTCACTAGAGGCTTCTCTCATGATGGCAAGTATTACGGTGGGTGAACGAATTACTGTCGAGCAATTGATAGAAAAGCGAATAATTATGAAGATATCCAAGGCAATGATTATGCATATAGGCATCACGTCCGTGTCAAGTAGACCGAAATGATTATGCATCTACTACTATTACTCCACACATCGACCGACTCCTGCCTTCATCTAGAGTATTAAGTTCATGAAGAACAGTAACGCATTAGGTAAGATGACATGATGTAGAGGGATAAACTCAAGAAATATGATGAAAATCCCATCTTTTTATCCTCGATGGCAACAATACAATACGTGCCTCGCTACCCCTACTATGTCACTGGGTGAGGACACCGCAAGATTGAACCCAAAACTAAGCACTTATCCCATTGCAAGAATTACCAATCTAGTTGGCCAAACCAAACCAATAACTCGAAGAGACTTGCAAAGATATGAAATCATGCATATAAGAATTCAGAAAAGACTCAAATAATATTCATAGATAATCTGAACGTAAACCCACAATTCATCGGATCTCGACAAACACACCGCAAAAGAGTATTACATCGGATAGATCTCCATGAAGATCATGAAGAACATGGTATTGAAGAGCAAAGAGAGAGAAGAAGCCATCTAGCTACTAGCTATGAACCCGAAGGTCTGTGGTGAACTACTCATGCATTATCGGAGGGGCAATGGAGTTGATGTAGATGCCCTCCGTGATCGAATCCCCCTCCGGCAGATTACAGGAAAAGGCTCCAAGATTGGATCTCACGGGAACCAAGGCTTCTGGCGGTGGAAAAGTGTTTTCGTGGATCTTTTTGGTATACAGGGAATATTTGGGAATTTATAGGCCGAAGATTAGGGTTGGGGGAGTTGCTGTGGGCCCACAAGCCAGGGGGGCGCCCCCCCCTAGGGCGCGCCCCTGTGGCTTGTGGCCACACGACAGCTCCTCTGCCTTGGTCTCCAAGCTTGGTAGTTGTCTTCTGGTCCAAGAAAAATTATTCCGAAGATTTTATTCCGTTTGGAGTCCGTTTAATATTCCTTATCTGCAATACTCAAAAACAAGAAAAAAACAGAAACTGGCACGAGGCTCTAGATTAATAGGTTAGTCCAAAAAATAATATAAAATAGCATATTAATGTATATAAAACATCCAAAACAGGTAATATAATAGCATGGAACAATCAAAAATTATAGATACGTTGGAGACGTATCAAGCATCCCCAAGCTTAATTCCTGCTCGTCCTCGAGTAGGTAAATGATAAAAACAGAATTTTTGATGTGGAATGCTACCTAACATATTTATCCATGTAATATTCTTTATTGTGGCATGAATATTCAGATCCGTAAGATTCAAAACAATAGTCTAATATTGACATAAAAACAGTAATACTTCGAGCACACACAACAAGGTAATCGTGTCCTTTTGAAATAACATGGCCTTAGAAAGTTATCCCTACAAAATCATATGGTCTGGCTATGCTCCATCTTCCCCACACAAAGTATCTAAATCATGCACAACCCCGATGAACAAGTCAAGCAATTGTTTCACACTTTTGGTGTTCTCAAACCTTTTCAACTCACACGCAATACATGAGCGCGAGCCATGGATATAGCACTATAGGTGGAATAGAATATGGTGGAGGTTGCAAGGGAAAGGGAGAAGATAGTCTCACATCAACTAGGCGTATCAACGGGCTATGGAGATGCCCATCAATAGATATCAATGTGAGTGAGTAGGGATTGCCATGCAACAAATGCACTTAGAGCTATAAGTGTATGAAAGCTCAAAAAGAAAATTAAGTGGTCGTGCAAGATGAAACTCCACTAGTTATATGAAAGTGACAAAATAGGAGACTCTCTATCATGAAGATCATGGTGCTACTTTGAAGCACAAGTGTGGAAAAAATATAGTAGCAATTGTCCCTTCTCTCTTTCTCTCATTTTTTTCTTTTTTCTTTTTTTTTATTTTGGTGGGCATCTTTGGCCTCTTTTTTTTATTTGGGCTTCGCTGGCCTCTTTTATTTTTTTGTAAAGTCCGGATACTCATCCCAACTTGTGAGGGAGTCATGGCTTCCATCATCCTTTTCTCACACGGGACAATGCTCTAATAATGAAAATCATCACACTTTTATTTACTTACAACTCAAAAGAAAAATTACAACTCGATACCTATGACAAAATATGACTCTATATGCAATATGAAAGTGGTGGTGCATGTCATGAAAAGCGGAACGGTGGAAGTTGCATGGCAATATATCTCGGAATGGCTATGGAAATGCCATAATAGGTAGGTATGGTGGCTGTTTTGAGGAAAATATATGGTGGCTGTTTTGAGGAAGGTGGGTTTGATGTACCTGCGAAAGTTGCGCGGTACTAGAGAGGCTAGCAAAGGTGGAAGGGTGAGAGTGCGTATAATCCATGGACTCAACATTAGTCATAAAGAACTCACATACTTATTGCAAAAGTCTATTAGTTATCGAACAAAGCATTAGACGCATGCTCCTAGGGGAGAGGTTGGTAGGAGTTAACCATCGTGCGCTCCCGACCCTCACACAAAGGTCGACAATCATTAAACAAATCATGCTCCGACTTCGTTACATAACGGTTCACCATACGTGCATGCTACGGGAATCACAAACTTTTACACAAGTATCTCTTCCAATTCACAACTACTCACTAGCATGACTCTCATATTACCATCTCCATTATCTCAAAACTATATGCAAGGAATCAAACTTCTCATAGTATCCAATGCACTTAATATGAAAGTTTTTATTATATCCCTCTTGGATGCCCATTATATTAGGATTAAAATCATAACCTAAACAAATTACCATGCTGTTTTAAGAAACTCTCAAAATAATATAAGTGAGGTACGAGAGTTCAATAATTTCTATAAAATATAACACCACCGTGCTCTAAAAAGATATAAGTGAAGCACTAGCGCAATATTGCCTAGCTCAAAAGATATAAGTGAAGCACATAGAGTATTCTAATAAATTCACGAATCAGCGTGTCTCTCTCAAAAATATGTGCAGCAAGGATGATTGTGGCAAACTAAAAAGAAAAGACTCATATCATACAAGACGCTCCAAGCAAAACGCATATCATGTGGTGAATAAAAATATAGCCTCGAGTAAATTTACCGATGGATTGAAGACGAAAGAGGGGATGCCTTCCGGGGCATCCCCAAGCTTAGGCTTTTTGGTATCCTTGAATATGGCTTGGGGTGCCTTGGGCATACCCAAGCTTAGGCTCTTTCTACTCTTTATTCCATAGTCCATCAAATCTTTACCCAAAACTTGAAAACTTCACAACACAAAACTCAACAGAAAACTCATGAGATCCGTTAGTATAAGAAAAATAAATCACCACTTTAGATACTGTTGTGAACTCATTCTTTATTTATATTGGTGTAATATATACTGTATTCTAACTTCTCCATGGTTCATACCCCCCGATACAACCCATAGATTCATCAAAATAAGCAAACAACACATTGAAAACAGAATCTGTCAAAAAACAGAACAGTCTGTAGCAATCTATAGACTTCAAATACCTCTGTAACTCTAAAAATTCTGAAAAATTAGGAAAATCAGGGAAATTTGTATATCAATCCTGTGTAAAAAATTCAGATCAAAAGCACGTTCCAGTGAATTTACAAAATTACTGGACTGAGAGCAAAAGCTTCTGTTTTTCAGCAAAATCAAATCAACAAACACCGTAGACCATCCCAAAGGTCTTACTTGGCTCAAACACTAATTTAAACAAGAAAACACAATTATTACAGAAGTAATAATGTGTAAAACACACCAAAACAGAAACAAAAAACAGAAAGCAAAAAATAAAATTGGGTTGCCTCCCAACAAACGCTATTGTTTAACGCCCCTAGCTAGGCAAAACGCAATAGATCTAGGTATTGTCATCTTTGGTTTGCAACTCATCAATTGCACACTTATAAACCCTAGGGGATTCTTTAATTTTATAAATTATCGTACTCCTAGGAAAGAAATCAAGAAACTCACTTGTAGCAATTGGTTCCCGGACAATATCAATAAAGCTAGGATGAACACTTATCATCTTAAGATCCTCCCCTCTACTAGAGGATTCATCCTTATTCTTGGGAACATAAATAAACTTGGCAATTTTAGGAGTAGGAGATTTTGGGGTGGTCTGAACGGAAGCAAAAGCGGAACCCAAGTTGGTAATAATGTCCTTTAGCTTTCCAATTCTAGAGGAATCTCGATCCAGTTTTTCATTAACTATGGGCTCTTTTTCCTTTAGGCTTTTTAGGGTAACTCCTACCTTAGATCCATATTGGGTGATATGATTATGGATCTTTTTATCCAAGTTTTCAATGAGCTCTATAGTAGCGACTTTATTTTCAATGATACCAAGCCTTCGCATAACATGTTCCAAAGTTAAAATAGTTTCATTAACCATGAGAGGGGGTGAACCTACCAAATTTATCATAGCATTATAAGAATCAAAGGTATTGTTCCCCAAGAAATTCCCTCCCGTAATTGTATCCAAAACATATCTATTCCAAGGAAAAACACCCACATAAAAATTGTGAAGGAGAACGGTAGTAGATTGCTTACGAGTAGATCTATTCTGGGCATTGCAAATCCAATACCAAGCATCTTTTAAATTCTCTCCCTCTCTTTGCTTAAAATTAAGAACTTCATTCTCGGGAGTAATAGCAATAGTAGCAAGGCTAGCCATGAGTTTGAGCGGTCTAACACACAAGCAAACAAAAAGCAAACGAAAAGACGTACGGAAGAAGGGCGAATAAAAAGGCGAATCTTTTTGGAAAATCGTTTTAGAAGTGGGGGAGAGGAAAACGAGAGGCAAATGGCATATAATGTAAATGCAAGAGATGAGTTTGTGATGGGTACTTGGATGGCTTGATGAAGATCTCTCCGGCAACCACGTCAGAAATTGACAAGTTGACGGAAAAGTTCTTGTCTTGACTTGCTATGTATCTCCCTGGCAACGGCGCCAGAAATCCTTCTTGCTACTTCTCGAGCATGCGTTGGTTTCCGTGAAGAGGAACAGATGATGCAGCAAAGTAGATAAGTATTTCCCTCAGTTGTTGAGAACCAAGGTATCAATCCAGTAGGAGAGACAAGCAAGTCCCCAATAGGTGTACCTACACAAAGAATCAAACACTTGCACCCAACGCTATAAAGGGGTTGTCAACCCCTTCACGGTTACTTGCAAGGATGAGATCTAATAGAGATAGATAGAATAGATTGCTTGAACGGAAAGTAAAACAAAAGTAAAAAAAATTGCAGCAAGATATTTTTGGTATTTTTGGTTTTAGATCTGAAAGTATAAGATGGAAAATAGACCCGGGGGCCATAGGTTTCACTAGAGGCTTCTCTCATGATGGCAAGTATTACGGTGGGTGAACAAATTACTGTCGAGCAATTGATAGAAAAGCGAATAATTATGAAGATATCCAAGGCAATGATTATGCATGTAGGCATCACGTCCGTCTCAAGTAGACCGAAACGATTTTGCATCTACTACTATTACTCCACACATCGACCGACTCCTGCCTGCATCTAGAGTATTAAGTTCATGAAGAACAGAGTAACGCATTAGGTAAGATGACATGATGTAGAGGGATAAACTCAAGCAATATGTTGAAAACCCCATCTTTTTATCCTCGATGGTAACAATACAATACGTGCCTCCCCCTACTATGTCACTGTGTGAGGACACCGCAAGATTGAACCAAAAACTAAGCACTTCTCCCATTGCAAGAATTACCAATCTAGTTGGCCAAACCAAACCAATAACTCGAAGAGACTTGCAAAGATATGAAATCATGCATATAAGAATTCAGAAAAGACTCAAATAATATTCATAGATAATCTGAACATAAACCCACAATTCATCGGATCTCGACAAACACACCGCAAAAGAGTATTACAGCGGATAGATCTCCATGAAGATCATGAAGAACATGGTATTGAATGTCAGGACCGGTTTTTCCAGGATGTTAATTTCCCCGCAAATGGTCCTTGTGCTCACCAACCCCAGGATTACTGTTAGCTAGTGAGGCACATTCTTGATACAGAAATTCCAAGCAAAATACAAAATCTGAAGTACAAGACCATTGTGGTCTATGAGTACAACAAAAGTTTCTAGTGGTTGATGGCGGAAGCGGTTTGCGGATCATCAGCGTCTATGGGACTCCATTTCCCACAGGAATAGCTGACCTCGATAATTCCTATCTTCACGTGGCTGCGGTCTCCATTGCCTAGGTTCCGGGGCTGTCGTCAAAGGGCTCCTCTCCAAGCAAGAAATCTGGCCAAGACAATAGCCAGGGACAAGCCAGTGAGTACTTTGAATGTACTCGCAAACATCATGAAAACAGGTATAACATAGTAGGTGCAAATCATGCACTGAAACAATCCACGATCACTTAGTCCTCACAAAATAAAATTTACGATGAACGCAAGCAGGTCATTCTTATTAAACAGGAATAAGCAATCAGAGAATGAAAATAAAATAAACCGATCAGGTGTCTGAAGCGACGCCTCGAAAGGATAAATATATATATATATATATATATATATATATATATAAAGCATGCCTCAGTCGGGCATCTGAGCGATGCCACATAAAGGGCTTATAAGAAAAAGAAATAACATGCGTGCCACAGTCGGGCGTCTGAGCGACGCCACATAAAGGGCTTATAAGAAAAATAAATAACAAGCATGCCACAGTCGGGCGTCTGAGCGACGCCACATAAAGGGCTTATAAAGCAAACAACATGTATGCCACAGTCGGGCGTCTCAGCGACACCACATAAAGGGCTTATAAAGCAATAATCATAATGAGTATCCAGGAGGTAGAACCATCCCAAGTGATACTCAGAAAAATAAATAAATAACATGGTTAGTCCACAATAATAATAATAATAATAATCATCATTTGTCACACTGCATGCTTAATATTCCGGTTTAGAAGTTTTCCTCTAAAGACCGACACTAAGACCGACACTTGACCCATCCCAGACTGTAGTCCTTAACCGCGGACACGGCTATTCGAATAGATGTAAACTCTGCAGAGGGTGTACTCTTTACCCACGAGTAACGGATTCCTTTAGTCCACCGGGACTAATTCCGCTTACGGTCTTTGAATTGAAAACACACCTGACCTGCACACACCAGCTTAACTTACCGATGCCTGGAATCACCCACGACACTCGTTAAGCAAAACTCAAAGTGGGGAGGCTACAACCTCGATTAGCATGGGATCAAATTTATACCGCGCGCTACTAAGGGGTGCCCCCCTCTCGGTCCCAACCGGAAACACCCATGCCCCCGGACCAGGTGGCATGACTACCGAATGCACCCGGTATCTTCCACCATGGCCTCTCTGTACGGTGTGTCCCAAGAAAGGGGTTGACAACTTACTAAACCGTACCCTACCTACGGCAGGGACAAGTGGTAGTACGAAACAAGCATGGGGGTTACTGGAACAAGACTCGATCTATGGTCGACTCAGGAGGTTTATGTGTTCCCTGCATGGTTAGCACAATAATTATTTTTCCACCCTCTGAGGCAGAATGACCACTTATCACATCCCATCATGCCTCACTGACCATTCTCGCTCCAACGAGATGTCAGCACCAAGCTCATGTCTACCCAAGACAGAGACTTATCCCGGATTCCTTCCGGTAGGCAGGGGTGGCACAAGGCGGTGACTACTGCCACAAGCATCTCAAGTCTAATAGCTAGAATCATCAACATGCATTGCAAGCATGATCACACCTTCACATGAAATAACGCGCATTTCATGTCAACTTGGTGCTGCAGTTTTATTCGTCACACCAAGCATCACACAACAAATATTATACCAGGGGTTCAGAATGCTTGCCTTCAAAGAGTATGTAGGTGAGGTGCACTTCAAAACTTTTGAAAGTTTTTGTCTTCCCTCCAAATTCCTATTTTTGAAAAGACTCAAATCAACATACATTTCAAAACAGTACTAAAAAGTTGTTGGACAATTTTTCAAATAAATGTGAAAATAAACTAGACAAAATTTGAGAATCAACAGAAAACAAATCAAGTCAAAAGGAGCTTTAGTTTAAAAGATAAGGCCAGTCAAAGTTTGGTCAAAGTTCTGATTTAAAAAATAAAACCAGAAAAAGAAAACGGTTCGGCAGGCTTACGCTTTACTTAACTGAAAACGTATTAGCGGGAATACGCCTTCACTTAAGAAAGCTCTGGATCGGTTCTGTCGCTGACGAGTGGGGCCCACGGACAGGTTTGACTTCAGTCAAACCGGTCCTCTCCCTCCTCCAGCCGAGGGGAGGAGTGACCTCCGGCGATCCCCGCCGGCGACTCGGGGCTCCACTCCGGCAACTGAGAGCACCATTGGGCTCAGGGGCTCAAGGCGATCTCGAGGGGTGGGGGCTTTCTCACCGGAGGGCCTCGAAGCTCCGGTGGCTTTGATGGCCGGCGGACGGCGGCGCGGGTCTACGAGGGATCTTTGCCCACGGCTCCTCTCAAGAGAAATTGAGAGGGGGAAAGCACTCGCGGTGCTAGGGCGGGTTCATTCCGACAGAGAAGAGGGAAGGAGGAGCGGAGTTGGCCTCAAATTTGCCAGGGGGAGGGGCGGCCGAACCATGACCGGAGATGGGGAAGATGACCTCCCCAGGTCGATTGGGGCCTATGGGAGCTAGAGAGGGATGCGAGAGGGCCTTCTGAAGATCGGGGCGATCTTGGGAGGGTCTATTTATAGCCGGTCGACATCGGTTCCGCGAGCTCCCGAGGATAAGCTCAGCGACGGCTATGGCGGTTCGTCGCCTCTGTTGTAGGGGCGACGTGGCGATGACTGGCGGGGCTGCGAGCTAGCGGACGAGGAGGGTCCTGTGCTAGGGGCTAGCTGGCGCGCTGCGGTGGCTCGGGCGGCACCGGCCATGGCAGAGCGGAGGTGCGGCCGCAGGCTAGCCGCCAGGAGTTTCTGACGGCGGTGTTGTGGTGCTCGTGAGGGAGTGCAGGTCGGGGCTTGGCGCTACGCTGCGAGTGGCAGAAGGTCAGGATAAGCTCGGGGGTTGGTGGGGCGGCTTGGGCAGGCGCGTGCAAAACGCACGCTCTGCTCGCGCTCTCGGCATGCCCACCACGTGCTTGATGAAATGCCAGGCCTAGCCAGCAAGCTATGATGCACATGCAAACTACCAGGGTTATGCTCTGGGCTAATGCAAGGCTATAAGACATGATGTTTAGGCCTGGGAAGGGAGTTCCTAATGCAATCCTAGAACCATGCCAAAACTGGTCATGCATGACAGGTGTCTGACAGAATGCCCAGGTCACCTAGAAGTCTTTGCTAGCCACCAAAATTACCAGATCATGGTCTCTTTAGATGCAAACTAGAATGGAAAGTTTAGTTTGTCAAAACCAAAAAGTTGTTAGTGCAAGATTCTAAGAAAACCATTTCTGGACTAAAACTATAGGGCACTACTGCATGGGGTTAAATTATTGCAATGGGTATAAACTCTTGGACTTAAGAGTTTGGTAGAGTGCAGTACAATCAAGAAAAATCTCATGGCAATTAGAGCAAAATAAAATAGGGTTGCAGTTCGAACTGGCCAACTGCACCAGAATAGAACTGAGGATGTTCTGCTCAAATATTACAAAGAACACAAATGGATTTTTGCAAAAAAAGTGAGTTATATACATCTACTGATATCCCCAAATTTTCATGGAATTTTTAAAGAATTATTTAAATAGGTTGTAGTGCAAACTACAAACTGAACCAGATTTCAAAACTTGAGGTAGGGCTCAAAATTTACAAATGGTCAAGCTGGGTTTTTGCATAAAAATGATCTAGGGACATCACATGCCATCTACAAATTTTTGTGGAATTTTTAGATGAATATATAAAAGGGTTGTAGTGCAAATAGAGGTCTTTAAAGGAGGGAAAATGCTATTAAAAGAATTAAAACTAGCATGTTTTATTATAAGAATAATTCCACGGGTTTTACTAAATGAGATAAATTTCTTGAGTAAAGTATTCAAGTCCCACAATATTATTCAAAAGTTTCAGATAAGAGGGAGAAATTTTGAAATCCAGAAAAAAAAAGTGGCTCTGAAATCCATAGAAAAATTCCAGAGAATAGAAAATAAGTATTCCTGGCAAAATTTTAATTAATAAAACATGATTAAATTTTTGGGGTGTTACAACACTACCCCCCTTAAGAAAAATCTCGTCCTCGAGATTTGCTAAAGACGTATTTTGCAAAAATAATACTCGTACCACATGGCAATCGTAACATGAAAAACAAATACATCACACACATGATAGGACGGGGTCACAGTAAAATTGCTGACTGATGTGCAGATGTGGTATACTAGTGAGGTAATTGATTAGGTGATAAAAGCACGTGCGGTCCTACATTTAGTGTACACGTCCTGTGAGTCATATAACGTGAGGATATGCAAATTAAATTTTTGTTGGAAAACATTTTTCAACGCAGTGGTATTTTAAGAAAAACCTTACTATTAAATTTGCTATAATGAAAACAATCGATTTTTAAATCACAGCTAACAACTGCAACCAACACAATAAACTCATATAAAAAAATTAAAAACATAGCCCAGATATCACAGCAAGCAGTCAAAAGCTACACAAACTAAGGTGCTGACGGTCCAGGTAATAAACTATAGTTCATAAGGAATTATTCCCTGCAGTGGAATCTATCCTTCGTCTACTAGGGAGCGGATGGGGGACTCACAAAATTGCGTCTCTCTTAGTCTGGCCTCAGGGGTCTGCCAATAGCGATCTGGGGTTTATCACAGCAAGGGTCTGGAGAAAATCCATCACTTGCTGGGTCAAGCGCTCTCGAGCGATGGCATAGTGCTCCAGCTTAATTAGTGCCAGATCTTTCTCTACTTAGGTGTAGGGAAAGGATGCGGCTTCTCTGGCTGCTGCACTATTTTGGGAAATAATAATACCCACGTTCACTGGCATAGGGTGCCAGGAATTGAAGATGGGTAACCGCTCCATAAGCAGCAATCTTTATGGTCATTACTGGAGTGGGCATAGATTTCCCGATGAAGGGAACTCACGTAGGGTCTTGGTTTGGGTCTACCTGCGGGGTGTGCCTCACTGTCCAATATTTCGAGGAGATAAAGTGACCCTCGATTTGAACAGCTCGTACCGGGATGGGTGGGGAGAACCCATGGTACTGCGGTTAAAATCCCACAATTATTATAATAAAGTACCTCGGGGTTGCATCTTGGGTCTTTATATGAATCCCAAGGTGCGGCCTGAAAAACAAAATGGCTGTGAAGGCAGCGCACAAAGTGATGGATGCTTGGTAAGGTCACGGAGTGGCCTCATGTATAGCATCTGGGCTGGATGACATATTGTGGTGTGAGGGAAATATTAACGGTCGGTCCTGTTCTCTAGTGGTCGGGGTCAATGTCACAGATATATATATCGCAAAATGCGATGTATTATTGTGATTGTCGGTTGGGTGTCCTAATGGTTGCTATGCTCAGAATTAAATATGTGACCAGACGCCAAAATTATTTATGCATGGTTAGTTGTAGTACTATTAAAGATGATGGCATACAAGCAGCCTGCAATTTATTATTGGCGATGCACGATCACACTATTACATGGCGTTGTAATACTAAGACTCGACACTACTCGAGTGGCTTAGTCTATTTCGTTCATTACTAGTCGAGCGTGCCTTGCGGACGTCGGGGCTTCTCTTTGGGCTTCACCGCTATGGTTGACTGGGTTAGGGCAAACGTCTCCTTATAAAAGAGAACGGAGTGTTCCCTCGCATGATTGCGAATGGAATAACTCAGGTGTCGATCACGGGCGTGTGATCGATGGGCTAGGCTGATAGGTTGGGCACCGACTGCCAAAAGCTGTCGGGGTCACTGTGTGGGCTATCGGGTAGATAGGCTAGGCTGTGGTGGGGTTAAGGTCTGGGTGGGTGGTAACCTAGGTTTTCTTGACCCGGCTAAGATAGGATTAGCCAATGGTCAGCCTGGCTCTGATACCAAGGTTGTCAGGACCGGTTTTCCAGGATGTTAATTTCCCCGCAAATGGTCCTTGTGCTCACCAACCCCAGGATTACTGTTAGCTGGTGAGGCACATTCTTGATACAGAAATTCCAAGCAAAATACAAAATATGAAGTACAAGACCATTGTGGTCTATGAGTACAACAAAAGTTTCTAGTGGTTGATGGCAGAAGCGGTTTGCGGATCATCAGCATCTATGGGACTCCATTTCCCACAGGAACAACTGACCTGGATAATTCCTATCTTCGCATGGCTGCAGTCTCCATTGCCTAGGTTCCGGGGCTGTCGTCAAAGGGCTCCTCTCCAAGCAAGAAATCTGGCCAAGGCAATAGCCAGGGACAAGCCAGTGAGTACTTTGAATGTACTCGCAAACATCATGAAAACAGGTATAACATAGTAGGTGCAAATCATGCACTGAAACAATCCACGATCACTTAGTCAGTCACAAAATAAAATTTACGATGAACGCAAGCAGGTCATTCATATTAAACAAGAATAAGCAATCAGAGAATGAAAATAAAATAAACCGATCGGGTGTCTGAAGCAACGCCTCGAAAGGATAAAAAATATATATATATATATAAAGCATGCCTCAGTCGGGCGTCTGAGCTACGCCACATAAAGGGCTTATAAGAAAAAGAAATAACATGCGTGCCACAGTCGGACGTCTAAGCGACACCACATAAAGGGCTTATAAGAAAAATAAATAACAAGCATGCCACAGTCGAGCGTCTGAGCGACGCCACATAAAGGGCTTATAAAGCAAACAACATGTATGCCACAGTCGGGCATCTCAGCGACACCACATAAAGGGCTTATAAAGCAATAATCATAATGAGTATCCAGGAGGTAGAACCATCCCAAGTGATACTCAGCAAAACAAATAAATAACATGGTTAGTCCACAATAATAATAATAATAATAATAATCATTTGTCACACTGCATGCTTAATATTCCGGTTTAGAAGTTTTCCTCTGAAGACCGACACTAAGACCGACACTTGACCCATCCCAGACTGTAGTCCTTAATCGCGGACACGGCTATTCGAATAGATGTAAACTCTGCAGAGGGTGTTCTCTTTACCCACGAGTAACGGATTCCTTTAGTCCACCGGGACTAATTCCGCTTACGGTCTTTGAATTGAAAACACACCTGACCTGCACACACCAGCTTAACTTACCGATGCCTGGAATCACCCACGACACTCGTTAAGCAAAACTCTAAGTGGGGAGGCTACAACCTCGATTAGCATGGGATCAAATTTATACCGCGCGCTACTTAGGGGTGCCCCCCTCTCGGTCCCAACCGGAAACACCCATGCCCCCGGACCAGGTGGCATGCCTACCGGATGCACCCGGTATCTTCCACCATGGCCTCTCTGTAAGGTGTGTCCCAAGAAAGGGGTTGACAACTTACTGAACCGTACCCTACCTACGGCAGGGACAAGTGGTAGTACGAAACAAGCATGGGGTAACTGGAACAAGACTCGATCTATGGTCGACTCAGGAGGTTTATGTGTTCCCTGCATGGTTAGCACAATAAATATTTTTCCACCCTCTCAGGCAGAATCACCACTTATCACATCCCATCACGCCTCACTGACCATTCTCGCTCCAACGAGATGTCAGCACCAAGCTCATGTCTACCCAAGACAGAGACTTATCCCGGATTCCTTCCGGTAGGCAGGGGTGGCACAAGGCGGTGACTACTGCCACAAGCATCTCAAGTTTAATAGCAAGAATCATCAACATGCATTGCAAGCATGATCACACCTTCACATGAAATAACGCGCATTTCATGTCAACTTGGTGCTGCAGTTTTATTCGTCACACCAAGCATCACACAACAAATATTATGCCAGGGGTTCAGAATGCTTGCCTTCAAAGAGTATGTAGGTGAGGTGCACTTCAAAACTTTTGAAAGTTTTTGTCTTCCCTCCAAATTCCTATTCTTGAAAAGACTCAAATCAACATACATTTCAAAACAGTACTGAAGAGTTGTTGGACAATTTTTCAAATAAATGTGAAAATAAACTAGACAAAATTTGAGAATCAACAGAAAACAAATCAAGTCAAAAGGAGATTTAGTTTAAAAGATAAGGCCAGTCAAAGTTTGGTCAAAGTTCTGATTTAAAAAATAAAACCAGAAAAAGAAAATGGTTCAACAGAAAACAAATCATGTCAAAAAGGAGCTTTAGTTTACTTAACTGAAAACGTATTAGCGGGAATACACCTTCACTTAAGACAGCTCTGGATCGGTTCTGTCGCTGACGAGTAGGGACCACGGACACGTTTGACTTCAGTCAAACCGGTCCTCTCCCTCCTCCAGCCGAGGGGAGGAGTGACCTCCGGTGATCCCCGCTGGCGACTCGGGGCTCCAATCCGGCAACTGAGAGCACCATTGGGCTTAGGGGCTCAAGGCGATCTCGAGGGGTGGGGGCTTTCTCACCGGAGGGCCTCGAAGCTCCGGTGGCTTTGATGGCCGGCGGACGGCGGCGCGGGTCTGCGAGGGATCTTTGCCCATGGCTCCTCTCAGGAGAAATTGAGAGGGGGAAAGCACTCGCGGTGCTAGGGCGGGTTCATTCCGATAGAGAAGAGGGAAGGAGGAGCGGGGTTGGCCTCAAATTTGCCAGGGGGAGGGGCGTCCGAACCGTGACCGGAGATGGGGAAGATGACCTCCCCAGGTCGATTGGGGCCTATGGGAGCTAGAGAGGGATGCGAGAGGGCCTTCTGAAGATCGAGGCGAGCATGGGAGGGTCTATTTATAGCCGGTCGACGTCGGTTCCGCGAGCTCCCGAGGATAAGCTCGGCGATGGCTATGGTGGTTCGTCGCCTCTGTTGCAGGGGCGACGTGGCGATTACTGGCGGGGCTGCGAGCTAGCGGACAAGGAGGGGCCTGTGCCAGGGGCTAGCTGGCATGCTGCGGTGGCTCGGGCGGCGCCGGCCATGGCAGAGCGAAGGTGCGGCCGCAGGCTAGCCGCCAGGAGCTTCTGACGGCGGTGCTGTGGTGCTCATGAGGGAGTGCAGGTCGGGGCTTGGCGCTATGCTGCGAGCAGCAGAGGGTCAGGATAAGCTCGGGGGTTGGTGGGGCGGCTCGGGCAGGCGCATGCAAAACGCACGCTCTGCTTGTGCTCTCGGCATGCCCACCACGTGCTCGATGAAATGCCAGGCCTAGCCAGGAAGCTATGATGCACATGCAAACTACCAGGGTTATGCTCTGGGCTAATGCAAGGCTATAAGACAAGATGTTTAGGCCTGGGAAGGGAGTTCCTAATGCAATCCTAGAACCATGCCAAAACTGGTCATGCACGACAGGTGTCTGATAGAATGCCCAGGTCACGTAGAAGTCTTTGCTAGCCACCAAAATTACCAGATCATGGTCTCTTTAGATGCAAACTAGAATGGAAAGGTTAGTTTGTCAAAACCAAAAAGTTGTTAGTGCAAGATTCTGAGAAAACCATTTCTGGACAGAAACTATAGGGCACTACTGCATGGGGTTAAATTATTGCAATGGGTATAAACTCTTGGACTTAAGAGTTTGGTAGAGTGCAGTACAATCAAGAAAAATCTCATGGCAATTAGAGCAAAATAAAATAGGGTTGCAGTTCAAACTACCCAACTGCACCAGAATAGAACTGAGGATGTTCTGCTCAAATATTACAAAGAACACAAATGGGTTTTTGCAAAAAAGTGAGTTATATACATCTACTGATATACCCAAATTTTTATGGAATTTTTAAAGAATTATTTAGAAGGGTTGTAGTGCAAATAGAGGTCTTTAAAGGAGGGAAAATGCTATTAAAAGAATTAAAACAAGCAAGTTTTATTATAAGAATAATTCCACGGGTTTTACTAAATGAGATAAATTGCTTGAATAAAGTATTCAAGTCCCACAATATTATTCAAAAGTTTCAGATAAGAGGGAGAAATTTTGAAATCCAGAAAAAAAAAGTGGATCTGAAATCCATAGAAAAATTCCAGAGAATAGAAAATAAGTATTCCTGGAAAAATTTGAATTAATAAAACATGATTAAATTTTTGGGGTGTTACATTGAAGAGCAAAGAGAGAGAAGAAGCCATCTAGCTACTAGCTATGGACCCGAAGGTCTGTGGTGAACTACTCACGCATCATCGGAGGGCAATGGAGTTGATGTAGATGCCCTCCGTGATCGAATCCCCCTCCGGCAGATTACCAGAAAAGGCTTTAAGATTGGATCTCACGGGAACCGAGGCTTCTAGCGGTGGAAAAGTGTTTTCGTGGCTCTTTTTGGTATACAGGGAATATTTGGGAATTTATAGGCCGAAGATTAGGGTTGGGGGAGTTGCTGTGGGCCCACAAGCCAGGGGGCGCCCTCCCCCTAGGGCGCGCCCCTATGGCTTGTGGCCACACGGCAGCTCCTCTTCCTTGGTCTCCAAGCTTGGTAGTTGTCTTCTGGTCCAAGAAAAATTATTCCGAAGATTTTATTCCGTTTGGACTCCGTTTAATATTCCTTATCTGCAATACTCAAAAACAAGAAGAAAACAGAAACTGGCACTAGGCTCTAGATTAATAGGTTAGTCCCAAAAATAATATAAAATAGCATACTAATGTATATAAAACATCCAAAACAGATAATATAATAGCATGGAACAATCAAAAATTATAGATACGTTGGAGACGTATCAGCCCACTTCCTCTTCCTCTGCGCTCCGACGACAACGGGGGCGCCCTTGCCTTTCTCGGTGAGGGCACCACCATGCGGGGGAGCAGGGGCGCTGTCCGCAAGGGCAGCCACTAGAGGGATCGCCATGGCCCTGGCCTCATCCACCTTGCCCTCGGGCTGCGATCTGGGCGGGGGCGAGGCCGGCACCTCAACCACCTTGCCGGCAGAGGCAGGGTGCGCCGAAGGAGACTCCGCCCCGCGCTTCCTGGGGGTCGCTAGGCAGGCGGATCGGGTGGCACGAGGAGCCGGTCCTAGCCCCCTGAGGGCCTTGGTGGGGTATGGAGAACACACAGAAGAAGCTTCACCAACATCGTCATCATCCTCGACGTCGCGCAGGAGCATGCTGAAACCACAACATGCTCCCTTGGTGGTTTTGATAATTCATGACAACATACATTGTCTCTTGGACTAATACTTTTACCTAGTGTATTTCAGATATAGTCCATAGAGAAGGGCTGGCAAAAGGATTGTGGAGATTGTGGAATACCCCTAGATGCAAGGAAATAGGTTGGCAAAGCTTCAAGGAAGAGGACTCTACATTTTACATTTGTGAGAAATCACTTTGAGTCCATAGGAAAGCCAATACTATTAAAAGGGGGTAAGGTTTTGTTGGTGAACAAAATGCTCATACGTGCACAAGTGATAGTCACCAAAAACACCCACAAACTCTCCCACCAAAGTTTGTCCAAAGCCATATGCTCAACATCGGTGCAACCAACATTTCCATCCCGGTGCCACCGATTCTCAACCATAGACAGACTCAGCCAAACCCTAGCCACTTCAGTGCAACCGATTCCACACCGGTGCCACCGAGTTTAGGTTGCCAACTTTCTGTTACGCGAATTCACAATATCGGTACCACCGAGATTGTTGGATCGGCGTCACCGAGATTGGGAATCTGACCGTTGGTCACCTTATCGGTGCAACCGAGATTCAAAAGTTGCCACCTTTTGGTCACTTCGGTACCACCGAGATTAACACATCGGTGTCACCGAGTTGGTCATTTTGTGTGTAACGGTTGGATTTTTGGAGATGCCTATATATACCCCTCCACCACCACCTACTCGAAAGAGAAGCACTCAGAACTATTCCATACTTGCCCCATCCAGTTTTCTGAGAGAGAACCACCTATCCTTGTGTTGAGGTGAAGATCTTCCACTCCAACCATATGGATCTTGATTTCTAGCCTCCCCAATTTTCTTTCCACCAATCCCATCTCTTCCACCAAGCCAAATCTGTGAGAGTGTGATTGTGTGTTGAGGAGTCTATCATCTTGAAGCACAAGTGCAAGGAGTTCATCGTCATTACCGAGCCTATTACCTTTTGGAGGGTGGTGCCTCCTAGATTGGTTAGGTGTCGCTTGGGAGCCTCCTACTTCGTGTTGTGGAGTGAACCAAGAAGTTTGTATGGGCAAGGAGATCGCCTACTTCGTGAAGATCTACCCATAGTGAGGCTAGTCCTTCGTGGACGGAAGCCGTTATGGAATAGTCAAGGTTGCTACTTCGTGGACCCTTATGGGTGGAGCCCTCCGTGGACTCTCGCGACCGTTACCCTCCGTGGGTTGAAGACTCCATAAACGTGGATGTACGATAGCACCACCTATCGGAACCACGGGAAAAAATCATTGCGTCTCCAATTGCGTTTGATCTTCCTATCTCTACCCTTTACTTCATGTGCAATGTCTTTTCTTTCCGCTGCCATATTTGTTGACATGCATGTGTAGGGCTGTTAGACTTGCTAGACTTGCTAAAACTGTTAAAATCTACCAACCAATAAACTTGGGAAAAGGTTAGGTTTTAAATTCCTGCTAGTAGTCTATTCACCCCCCTCTAGACACTCTTCTAGTGATCCCTCACATGCTCTGCGACGGGGGAGACGCCCCCGCCGGGTCGTCATCCGCTGTCTTCTCCGAATCCTCCCCTCCCGTGGTGTCGCCGGAGGACACCATCACCGGAGAGCCAAGGCCCTCAGCTGGGGAGAGCCCCAGTTCGTTGAAGACAGGCATCTTAGCAACCAAATCGGCTCCGTCGTAGCGGCGGTACATCGGGGCGTAGGCATCGAGGAGATCACCGGGGTCACCGTTCAGCATGGTTTCCACGGCCCTGCTCAATTCCTCAGGGGTTATGCACGTGGACTGAAGCCTGAGGCTGTCGCCGCTGCCCTGATAGTCCCACAGGGGCCTAGAATGAGACTGGAAGGGCGCCAGGCCCTCCGTCAAGAACTCCTTCACTATCATCCCCCCAGTCAGCTTCCTGGCACTGATGTCGCGAGAAATCCGCTCCAGGACAGGCTTGGCCCGGGGGTCGGAAAGCTTCGCGAAGCTCCACGTGGGGGTCTTCTCCGGTAGCCCCTTCGACAGCTCCAAGCGGGGGTTGGAGCTACTGAGATCCATGAAGACCCAGCGGTGCCTGAAGTTCTCCACCTTCTTCCCAGACTTTAAGAGCATGTTACCGCTCTGGACCACGACGAAGGAGACACACACCGACCGCTGAGCGCCGTCGTGCACACGCAAGCTGAAGAAGTGTCGGAAGAGGGCCACCGAAGGCTTCACGCCCACGAAGTCTGGGAAGTTCATCTCTCGCAAGTTTGAGTTCTCAAGAAAATTTAAAATCGAAGGCTTCAGGAACTTTAAGAGCAGTAAAAGGCGAAGACGGACAAGAGCAGGATGGAGTTGGGCTAGAGATGAAGGGCTCGAATCCCGTAGTGGTTGAGGATGGCGGTGAAGAACGCGGAGAAAGGCGGGACGAGCCCGGCGAAGACACTATGAAGGAAGAAAGGATAGGCCGACCTGGACGAGGGCCGCTTCTCCGAGGAGCCGCCCCATATCAAGGTCCGCCCGCACTCATTTGTCCCGTCCGCCGTCGACGGGAGCACCAGGACAAGGTCTCCGTCCTTGGCAATGTTGGAATCCGAAAGCGCCGGTGAGATGGGAGCGGAGGCTGAGCTTTGGGCCTCTGGCTTCGGCTTGCCGGTGGGAGCCATTGGGAAGATTGCAGGGCCGACGTGGCAAGAAGGGGGATGGAGCGACGCCGGATCTGGAGAGGTCTCTGCTAAGGCCGGGGATCTAGGAGTAAGAGTAGGTGCGCAGAAGAGGGAAGCAATAATGGCTCGGCGCTGGAAGTCAGGGTTTTGTCCATTCGGACGGTGGCCGAAGGGATGTTGGACGCCCGACATCAACCGCACGACGCGCGCCAGTCCTAGCCCGTAGGCATTTGGGGCCCGCGGCGCTTCGGGCCGTCCCCAAGGGCTTCGCCCAGAAGCCATCTCGAGCGCGCCTTGGGCCCGGGGGCTACTGTCGTCGTTCTGGGAACGGGGGTACCCAGACCTTGCCGCCTGTGGGCCAGGGCATGGCCCACCTCGTGAGTCAAACACGACTGGCATGACTCCACTCAAGACAAGGCCCTCGCAAGGCTCGCGAGGAAGAACAGCACCAGGGTCAGCAGGGGGTGGGCCTCCTCAGGCCCCCTCCGGAGCGGCGGAGATCTCTATGCGGAACTTGGCCTCAGGAGTCAAGGATGACGCAAGGAAGGACAGGCGGGCGCCAGCGCGGCAGGCGGTGCAGTTTTGAAAGTGCGTTATATCGACTAGAGGGGGGGTGAATAGGCGATTTTTACAAATTCATCACTGAGGAATTTCAACTTGAGGAATTTGAAATGTGATGAATAACTAGCAGCGGAATAAGTACTGAGGTGCATACGAAGCATAGCGATCGCATAGTCGTCATGATGAAATAAAGCATGCACAGATTACAGATAGCGTGATACAGGATAAGCATGTGAGGAACAAGGTAATTTGAAGAATTTGAGGTGAGGAAATTGAGAAAGTCTTCAGTCAAATTCTTCAAACAGCAACAGGCAATTTCATCAACAAGTATACGAGGAATTGAAAGGGTTGAGGAAATAGAACCAGGAAGCTCGATGAAGACAATGATTTGATGACCCAGTTCCAACTGCTGTGACAGTCGTACGTCTGGTTTGGAGCGGCCTGGTATTTAAACCAGAAGACACACAGTCCCAGGACACACAGTCCTTACCGTATTCTCCTTGAGCAAAGGTCACACAGACCTCGCCCAACACTCGTGGTAAGTCTTCAGGGTAGACTTCCAAAACCCTCACAAACTGGTCACCCGACGATTCACAATTGACTGCTGGATGCTCTAGACCAAGGTCACTTCGTGATCCCCAATTGACTGCAGGATGCACTAGACCATGACGCCTAACCGTCTGGAAGATACACAGTCTTCAAAGGTAACAAGCATTGGTTCCACACAGGAACAATTTCTTCAGTGATGCTCAGTCACTTTGGGTTTGGGTTTGGTGGTTTGGTTTTGGGGTTTTTCCTCACAGAAGATTTTCTCTCAAAGTCTTCGGAGGATGGGTTTTTCCTCACTGATGATTTTCGCTCAAAGTCCTCGAGGAATGGGATGCTCTCAAATGACTAGTGTCAGTTCTCTCTCGGAGCAGCCAACCAGCTAGTGGTTGTGGGGGGCGGCAATTTATAGCCAGGGTGCAACCCGACATGATAAGACATAAATGCCCCCAATGATATGACCGTTATGTGGATAGGATGATTGGGGACAGCTGGCGCTTAGCACAGCAACGGTCGGAATTTCGAACTATGAAAGTCCTCAGGCTTATCATATTCCTCACTTGTAGGCAATTCGCACTGGCGAAATCCTAACTCCTCAGTCAGAACAATTTCCTCAGAGACCAGAAGATCATCGTCTCTGTCACTGAAGAACTTGACTGAACTGCAAGAGGTTTCCAAAGGCTTCACTCGAAGGATTGGTTAGGTTGAGGCTTTTGAGTTGAGCATCAGTTGGAAATTTTCCTTAGTATTACCTCGGCCCCCTTTAATAGTACGGTGTTTCGACTCAAAGAAAGGAAATGAAACTACGAAAACAAAAGTCTTCATGCTTCATAGTCCTCGTTCATACCTTCAAGGTCACACCAACTTCATCTTTTTCAAAGTCTTCAGGGAATACCAAAGTCTTCAGCAAAGTCTTCACCAAAGTCTTCAGTTGAAGACATTCATTTTTAGGGGTCGATAATCTCCGAATATATCAAACTCCTCAGTGACTTATAGAGCCTGTGTACACTTACAAATGCATCAGTCTCTTAACCTATAAGTCTTCAATACACCAAAATCACTAAGGGGCACTAGATGCACTAACAATCTCCCCCTTTTTGGTGATTGATGACAAATAGGTTAAGTTTTCAACGGGGATAATAATAAGAAGTGTAAGTACTGAGTTTGAGGAATTTGATTGCAAGATATAGAAGAACTCCCCCTGAAGATGTGCATATTTGAGGAATTTGCTTTGGACTGCAAATGCACATGGCAGGTTAAAATCATGGAGAACTCCCCCTATATCTTGTAATCCATACACGCATTTAATATATATCATGAGGAAATTGAAATGAATGATGGAAAATGGGGTCTGAGGATATTCAGCATGCGTGGATTAAGATAACTTGAGGAAATCACATGCGGAAAGCAGTTCAAAAGTATCAGACCACCATCGGACATAAGTTTACAACTCAACCAACAAAAGCTTCAGAAGAGCGAGAGTTGTAACTTAAACAAAACACAACCCATATATATAGACCCGCTTGAAGACTAACTCTAATTTTCTCCCCCTTTGTCATCGAAGACCAAAAGGGACGAAAAAATGAGGACTAACGCCCCTGAAGAATTTCATCTTGAAGGTGGTGGAGGAGCGCCAGCGTTGTCGGGGTCGTTTGTTGATGCCGGGCCTGCAGCAGTGTCGTCAATATCCTCAGCTTCATCCGCTTGGCGTGATGAAGAAAATGAGATTGTAACTAGCTAAGGAACTTGAACTTTCTTCCATTTCTTCCTTGGAGGGATGGACCAATCAAAGTCCCGCTGAAATTCCATCTCCTTGAGTTCTTCAGGAGTCTTGAGGTGAGACAGGATGGCCCATGTACGGTCAAAGACTTCATGAAGATAATAGTGGTTCTTCCTCACAGAATTGTGCGTGACAGTCATGTCTCGAAGAAGTGAACCAAACTGACGCTTTACCCACTTGTGATTACGATCAATCTTCTGATGAAGACTTAGAATAAGCTCGCGATCAGTCATCACACGAGGGGTAGCAGCTTGAGGATTTTGCACTGAGGCTTTTGCTTTAGAATCTTGGGTAGCAGAGTCATCATTGGTGGAATAGGATGCAGCTTTGCGAAATTGGCCATCCAATGGACGAGTACCTTCATCAACAACAACTTTGCCTTTTCCCTCAATTGAGGAAAATGTATTCTTGAGGACTTCAATCGGAGGCAGAAAGCTGAAGTGATTCTGGAAGTCAGCTTTGAATGGAATTGAAGACCTTGATCTGATGAATTTCATGATCCAGGGAGCGTAAGGCTTCAATTCAAATGGGGCTGAAGCAGCATTGGCCAAAGTCTTCAAGAAGAAATCATGAAAGTTGATGGGAATCCCATGAATGATGTTGAATAGCATGTTCTTCATGATTCCCTCCACTTCTTCTTCTTTACAGTTGTGACCCTTCTGAGGACTGAGGGTTTTGGTCAGAATACGATAGACTGTCCTGGGCACATAGAGCAAATCCTTCACAAGGAAGGTGGTCCTTTGAGGTTTACCAGGAGCCAAAGGCTTCATCAGCACTTGCATCAAGTGGTTGGGCAGTTCAGGTTCATCATAGATGCAGCGCGCTCCTTCTGAAGGAATTGCTATAGGCATAGCCTGAAGCAATTCAGTGGCTAGGGCAGTGTAGTGAGTAGATCCAGTCATCGAGTCCAGAATCCATGAATTGACATCAGAAGCGTCACCCGAGATATGCAAGGTTGCATAGAATTTAAGAATTAGCTCTTCATTCCAATCACATATCTCAATGCAGAAGGGAAGAAGTCCAGCATCATGAAGAACTGCGAGCACAGGTGTGAAGCACGGAATAGATTCCATATCCACATGAGGAATTTGCTGATGCTCGAAGACTTTCTCTTTGTCAAATAGAACTGATGCATAGAAATTCATCTGCGAAGGGGTCCAGAATCTTGTGCGACTGGTCCTTGCTGAGGCATATGGATTTGTCCCATTGAAGAATATGTGCTCGTTGAAGAAATTGGTCTTGAGGAATTTGGGGCGCTTTGAGCCTTTGAGGGGCAACTTGGGCTTCGGCTGAAGATTTGGCTTGAAGCGGCCCACAATTTCTTTAGTCATAGGAGGAACTTCTTCAGATTGAGGAATTTGAATAGCAGTTTTCTGATTTGCGGTTGGAGCAGCAATTTCTTCAGCTGTGGCAGCTGGAATTTCTTCAATATGAATTTCTTCAGTCAGGGCTGGAGACAGAGGAATTTGAGTAATTGGTGTGGTCATTGGAGAATTTGGGTGTGTAGTTTCCCAATATTCATCATTGATTAGACAAGTTGTGTTGCCAATGTCCACATCCTCTTCCATTTCTGCAACGCCGGCCTCTTCAGCAGTCAACTGAGGCGTAGGCGATGATACCAGTGGGGTTGAAGCATTTGCTTCTACTTCAATTTCTTCATCAATCTGCTCTGTGGGAGCAGCAGAATGATCTTCTTCATCTTCAACATTTGGAATGTCATACTTGACACCAAATGGGACAATCGCATAGGCATGTGCGGAGGAGATTGGGGTTGCATCAATGGGTTCAGTTGAAGAACTTGGCAGTGTCTTTAACTTCTTCACTGCTGAGGAATCTGAAGTTGATGCCTTTCTTTTCTTAGCAGCAATTTTCTCCGCAGCCTTTGTCTTCTTCGCTTCTGATGTAGAAGGAAGGTTGATGTTCTTCACCCTTGAGGACTTTGCATTTTCAGCAGAGGGTGAAGGCGGAGCATTTTCTTCAGGCACGATTGATGCAGTCGTCCTAGCAGTCTCAATTTCATCAGGCGCAGCAAAGGTTTCAGCTGGCCTAGCAATTTCTTCAGGCGCAACAGTTGTGGTTGCCCTGACTGGTTCTTCAGCAGTTTGAGCTTCTTCAGTAGCTCGTGCAGTTTCTTCAGCAGGCTGAGCAGTTTCTTCAGCCTGAGGAATTTGCTATTGCAGTTGAACTGCAACTCTTGAGTTGTGATCTTTAACTGCAGCTTGGGCTGCCCGGACAAATCATCTTTGGTGCCCTTCCATTCAGCATCATATTTTGCTTGTTCATCAGTCAGGCAGCGAATCTCAGATTGAACTGTGATGAGTTGAGTGGGAGTCAAATTCATCACATTGTTCTTCAGGAACTTTTCTTTTCTTGCCCTGCTCCTCTTAGCTTTTTGAGCTTGTTCTCTTTTCCACTTTTCTTCAGCAATGAAGTGGGTGAGGACATGATCCACACCAAGAGGTAGCTTTAGTGAGGAAAGTGGTGTGCTGGGATCCTCATGCCATATGTCAATGAAGTTGAGGATCATCTTTGGATCCAGCAGAAGGGGAACAGAGCTGCCCTTAGCTATTGCAGCCTTTTGCTGACTGTTTCTGATGATTTCTTCCAATTCTTCATTAGTAGCCTCATCATCATCCTCAGATCCTGAGGTTATGTTCACAGTAGTTTGGCCTTTGTGAGGACTTGGTCTCTGACCTCGTCCAGCAGTTCTCTTGATCTTCATCAAAGTAGGACTTGTTGAAGATTGTTCTTGGGTTGAGGAACTTGCAGAAACCCCTGAGGCAAGATGTACAGGAGTTGAAGACTTTATAGTAGCAGCAGATGAATGTGCAGCAGCTGAAGGCATTGTAGTTGCCTTTGAAGCATCTGCTTGAGGATTTTGCTGTGATGACTTTGAAGTTGAAGATTTTGATTTCACAGCAGATTTCTTCACCAGCGATTTCTTTGGAGCACTCTCAGAAGCTCCGGTAGATGCAGCAGCAGCAGAATCTTCATTGAATTTCTTCGCTGCAGCTTTGACAGTTCGCTGAAGTTTTTGTTGATGCTTTGCCCATTAATCAGGAAAGTCTTCACCACGAGCAATGCTAGTGGGATCGACCTCTTGGTCATCAGCAGGAGGAGCCCTTTTGCAAGGAGGCTTATGGGCGAATTTCTTCATGTACTTGGGAGTGACATATCGATAGTCTCTCCACTCCTTTGCCCACCTCCGTTCAATCCTTTGAATTCTGATTTTCCTCTGCTCTTTTGTTTCTTTGCCATGAATGGCCTCATCTGGAGTACAGTAACCTGCATATAGGTCCTTAGGTATCTCAAAAGAAGTGTTTTGTTCAGCTTTCTTTCCACCCTTCTGAGGTCTTTTACCATCTGCCATCTTCTTCACTTGATGACTTTGAACTCTTGATGATTCTGAAGATGTATATAGTTTTTCCTCAAGAAACGCTGCAAATGAGTTAAGTTGATGAGAACCTAGTGATTCATCAGCAGACATTTTGTACCTGTGAACAGAGTGTAGGTGCGAGGAATTTGAAGAGGTCATATGCGTTCTCAGAAATTTTCAAAATACATCAAGTTGAGGATTTTTACCATAGATGTCTTGAGGAATTTCACTAAGTGTTCTTTGTCTTAGGTTCCAGAGTTGTGCAAATATGTAGATCCACACAATTGAGGAATCTTGAAGAAAATCATTACTTAGAGAAAAACATCAAGGGATTGAAACAAGTAAGGTGCTTAAGAAGATGATTCTTGAAGAATAAACACTTTTGAGGATTTTGTGTAAGACATGAAGATCAAACATTGGCAGTAAAATTAGATTTTAATTACCCAGATGAAGAACACGACGAACAGTGAGATGAGAACTGGGAAGTTCGTCCGTCCAGATCTCCCACACCCTAGCTTGGTAGAGGGAGACAGCTACAGCGGCGGCGGGGTGAAGAATTCCGCGGCCGATGCGAGTACGGCGACGGTGAGGTCGAGGCAGTGAAGCTCTTCTTCTCCGGCGGCGATGATTTTAGCGGCGGCGCTAGGTTTGAGCTCGGGAGAGATGGAGTGAGGAGTAACTCAAGCACAGTGAAGGGAAGGGGGTATATATAGTGGCAGTAAAAACGAATCGGCCCGAAGATTTTGGACCAGATTGCCCCTGACCCTTGCTCTCCATGCGACATGTGTCACCCACGATCTGAATAGTGGAGATCGTGGGGGATCGTGGCTTATCCAGTCGTGGGAATCGGAACGGTTTGAGCAGGAAGCGCCGAAAAATTTGATAGTGAAAAGTTTTAAAATTTTCGTTCGCAAATTCTTCAGCTGTCAAGGATAGAGTGAAGACTTTGAACGAGTTTCAAAGTAGAACGCATATGAAGAATTTGTGAATAGACTGGGTTGAGTTTAGCATAGAGGGGGAACGGGTCCGATCACATTCACTTAGATGAAAATCAACTTGAAGAATTAGCAATAAGTGAATGCTGTTGAGGACATTGAAAACTCAAATATATATATATATAGTCAATGAAGAACATCAATTTCATAGTTTGAAGAATTTGAAAAGTTGAGGAATTTGCAAACTTGAGGAATTTGAAAATTTGAAGAATTTGCAAAATGATGAAAAACTCAACTCTGAAGAATCTCAACTATTGTTGGTGGCGTGACCACCGTATAAGAATGATGATTTCAGACACCGCGTACAATTGTCGTAGGGTTCTGAGAGTCAAATTGTTCGTTAATTTCTTCACACTTAGAGAGTTATTCTTCATTGATTGAAGAAAAACGTTACTTCATGTGTTGCACATCAAAGTCATCAATTTTGCATAAGTGTTAGGATGTGTGTCCTTTCAAAGAACATTCGAAGATTCTAAGATATTTAGCTCACACCGCAACTTGCAAAATCTCTTTTCATCCAAGGGCTTAGTGAAGATATCACCCAGTTGTTCTTCAGTCGGGATGTGGTCGATGGAGATGTCGCCCTTGAGTACATGATCTCGAAGAAAATGATGATGAATCTGGATGTGCTTGGTCTTGGAGTGCTGAACTGGGTTGTAAGCAATCTTGATAGCGCTCTCATTGTCGCAGTAGAGAGGCACATTCTTCACCTTGATGCCATAGTCCTTGAGAGTTTGCTTCATCCACAGCAACTGAGCGCAGCATGAACCAGCAGCAATGTACTCAGCTTCAGCAGTAGAAAGTGACACGTAGTTCTGCTTCTTTGAGGACCAACAGACTAAGGATCGTCCGAGGAAATGACATGTGCCTGAGGTTGACTTGCGATCCACACGATCTCCAGCATAGTCAGCATCTGAGTATCCGACGAGGTGAAGATTTGAGCCCTTGGGATACCATAATCCAAGCGTTGGTGTGTGAGCTAAGTATCGAAGAATATGTTTCACAGCCTTATGGTGTGATTCCTTCGGTGTTGCTTGGAATCGGGCACACATGCAAACACTCAGCATAATATCAGGCCTAGATGCACATAGATACAATAAAGAGCCAATCATGGAGCGGTATACCTTCTGATCGAAATCTTTACCATTTTTGTCAATGCAGAGGTGGCCTTTTGAAGGCATTGGAGTTTTGACGCCTTTGCATTCGTGCATGTTGAATTTCCTCAGAACATCCTTGAGGTATTTCTCTTGTGAGATGAAGATGCCATTGTCTTGCTGACGAATTTGAAGACCTAAGAAGAATTTCTATTCTTCCATCATAAACATTTGATATTCTTCACTCATCATATAGGCAAATTCATCACTGTAACGTTTGTCAGTACATCCAAATATAATATCATCAACATATATTTGGCATATTAACAGTTCATTGTCATAGGATTTTGTGAAAAGAGTTGGGTCGAGTGAACCGGGTTTGAAGCCTTTCTTCATGAGGAATTCCTTCAGAGTGTCATACCACGCCCGAGGGGCCTGCTTGAGGCCATAGAGGGCCTTGTTGAGTCTAACGACTTTGTCAGGATGCTTAGGGTCTTCAAAACATGGGGGTTGAGCAACATATACTTCTTCCTCAAGCTTACAATTGAGGAATGCTCTTTTCACATCCATTTGATATAAGATGATACCATGATGGTTAGCATAAGCAAGCAATATGCGAATAGCTTCAAGTCTAGCAACAGGTGCAAAAGTTTCATCAAAGTCAATTCCTTCAACCTGTGTGTAGCCTTGAGCTACAAGACGAGCCTTATTCCTTACCACAAGGCCATTTTCATCTTGCTTGTTGCGGTAGATCCACTTGGTACCTATGATGTTATGCTTGCGAGGATCTGGCCGCTTGACAAGTTCCCACACATTGTTGAGCTTGAATTGATGCAATTCCTCTTGCATAGCTTGAATCCACTCAGGCTCTTGGAAAGCTTCATCAACTTTGGTGGGCTCTATCATAGAGACAAAAGCAAAATGCCCACAAAAGTTAGTCAGATGTGAAGCTCTTGAGCGAGTGAGAGGACCTGGTGCATTGATGTTGTCGATGATTTTGTCAATCTACACTTCATTTGCAACTCTTGGATGAGCAGGTTGACGTGGCTGAGGATTTTCTTCAGCGCCATTTTCTTTAGGCGTATCAGCATGAATGTCTTCAGTTATTGGAATGACTTCCTCAGTTGGTTGAGGATTTTCTTCAGTGGGTACTACATCCTCAGTAGCCTTCAACTTAATGGATTCCTCAGGAGACTTTTCATCTGTCACAGAAGGCAGGTGCTCTCTTTGCGAGCCGTTAGTTTCATCGAACCGCACATCTACCGTTTCAACAACCTTTTGATGGTGGGTGTTGAAGACTCTGTAGGTGTGCGAGTCCTTTCCGTAACCAAGCATGAAACCTTCATGTGCTTTAGGTGCAAATTTAGAACTGTGGTGAGGATCTCTTATCCAGCATTTTGCACCGAAGACTTTGGGATAACTTACATTGGGTTTCTTGCCAGTGATAAGTTCATATGATGTCTTCTTGAAGAATTTGTGAAGATATACCCGGTTGATAATGTGGCATGCTGTATCAATTGCCTCAGGCCAGAAACGACGAGGAGTCTTGTATTCATCAAGCATGGTGCGAGCCATCTCAACAAGAGTCATGTTCTTGTGCTCCACGACGCTGTTCTGCTGAGGAGTATATGGGGCAGATAGCTCATGAGTAATACGAAGTTCATCAAGATATTCATCAAGATTGGTGTTCTTGAACTCAGTCCCATTATCACTCCTGATATGCTTGATCTTGACGCCGAAGTTTGTTGAGGCCCTTGAAGCAAATCGTCTGAAGACATCCTGCACTTCAGACTTGTACAAAATAATATGCACCAAAGTGTAACGAGAGTAATCATCAACAATGACAAAGCCATACAAACATGAAGAATTTGTCAGTGTTGAATAATGAGTGGGGTCAAAGAGGTCCATGTGAAGCAATTCAAAAGGTCGAGTCGTGGTCATGATTGTCTTCGAGGGATGCTTGGATCTGGTCATCTTCCCAGACTCACAGGCACCACAGAGGTGATCCTTGAGGAATTTGACACCTTCAATGCCAATGACGTGCTTTTTCTTCACGAGCATGTGCAAGTTCCTCATACCAGCATGTCCAAGTCGTCGATGCCACAGCCAGCCTTCTGAGGACTTTGCAAGTAGGCACGTGGCAGGCTGAGGACCTGTAGAGAAATCAACAATATACAACTCTCCTCTCCTAAAGCCTTCGAAGACTTTGGAATGGTCAGATTCCATGATGACAACACAACGATATTTTCCAAAGATGACAACCATATCAAGATCACAAAGCATTGAGACAGATATAAGGTTGAACCCGAGGGATTCGACAAGCATCACCTTGTCCTTGTGTCGGTCCTTGGAGATTGCAACCTTACCTAGACCCAATACCTTGCTTTTTCCTTTGTCAGCGTAGGTGATATGCTTCAGATGAGATGGGGCAAGTGGCATATTCATCAGTAGACTCTTGTCACCAGTCATGTGGTTGGTGCATCCACTATCGAGGACCCACTCAGTAGTTTTTTGGAGTTTCATCGTGCAGATGAATTAGTACAACTTACGAACTCATATGCTTCAGAGTGAAGAATATGACATCAAATTCATCAGGCAGAATTTCATCACACAACATAGTAAGTAAAGCAGTGTGAGGACATGAGAAATGAGGAATTCATTTCTGCATGATTAGCTTGCGTCCTTTCAAGCATTTCCTCAGGTCTCCAGCAAATTCATCAGACGTTCAAGTTCGTCTGGAGACCTGACCCTGCATAAGAGGTTAGTTCAATTTCTTCACCACCCACATCTGGAGGGGTGGCAAAGAGTTCATCATTCTGTGAGCTCCATATGAGAAGGGAGGCATTGAAGCTAGTGCACTTCGTTTCACAGGACTAGGGTTAGAGTACTCATATGAATAAGCAGAGAAATTCTTCGAGGACTTATGAACATAATGATTTGAAGAATAATGCACATATTCAGAACTCTTAGATTTTCCCTGCGAAACAGATACATTAGCACGAGAATGGTAGTTTTGACCATTTGAGGAATTTGGTCCAAGTGAAGACTTTGGTCCATATGAGGAATTTGATCCGGGGTTCCTTTTCTTCATGGGTGGTGTCGTGAGGACATTCACTTGAAGATTTTCCAAACAACTCTTAGGAACCCAGATTTTCCTCATAGGTGAACCGCTCCTGCTGTTAGTTCCAACAAATCTGGCAAATACTTCACCATTCTTATTTTTGAAGAATTTGTAGTTAGAGTCAAGTGACTCATCAGAGGAATATGAAGTTTCACAAGTAAAGCCAGATAAAGTGGATGGATCCACAGGAGGTCCTTTTGCAGCAACCCATGAGGTTTTGGGGTACTGCTCAGGTGTCCAGTAGGATCCATCAGCATTGAGTTTCCTCTCAAATGCAATACCCTCTTTCCTAGGGTTCCTGTTCAGAATCTGCTTTTTGAGCACATCGCAAAGGGTTTGATGCCCTTTGAGACTTTTGTACATGCCTGTCACATACAATTCCTTCAACCCTGCATTTTCGTCAGTGATAGTTGTGGTATCCTCAGATGAGGAATTTGTGACCATGGGGATAGTTGAAGAATTTGCAGCAATAGAAGCATTTGAACATTCAGGTGAAGAATTAGCAGTTTCACGTTCGATGCATTTCATACATGGTGGAACAAATTCTTCCTGAGCGGTACCGATCTGTTGAGCCAGTAAGGAATCGTTTTCCCTTTGGAGATCCTCATAAGCCACTCTTAGTTTCTCAAGATCTTGCTTTCTTTGAAGAATTCATAAGAAAGCTTCTCATGGTCAACAAAGAGAGCATTATGATGACTCTGAAGGTTATCATACTTTGTCTGAAGAATTTTGAGATCATCAGACAGAGTTTGAGTCCGATCCACTTCCTCATTCAACAGATCATCGCTTTTGTCTAGCATTTTCTGAAGCTTTTCAAGTGCACTTTGTTGCTTAGTGGCAATTTTAGCAAGTTTGGCATAGCTAGGTTTCACATATTCATCAGATTCACCTTCACTTGATTCAGAAGAAGAGTGATGCTTGTGTACCTTGGAACCTTTTGCCATGAAGCAGTAAGTGGGAGCATATTCATCATTGCTGATGTCAGAGTCGTTGAAGTGGTCATTTTCTTCAGTGTTGAAGATGGACTTGCTGACGAAAGCAGTGGCGAGAGCAAGGCTAGCAACACCAGAGTCAGACTCTTCTTCAGATTCTTCCTCTTCTTCATATTCTTTAGATTCTTCTTCTGAGTCCATTTCCTTGCCAATGAAAGCTCGAGCCTTTCTGGAACCTTTCTTCTTGTGCGATGAGGACTTTGCAGATGAAGACTTTGAAGTTGAGGACTTTGAAGATTTCTTCTTTTTCTTCGAGTCATCAGAACTGTAGTCCTTGTATTTCTTCTTCTTTGATTCTTTTTCCCAGAGAGGACAGTTAGAGATAAAGTGACCAGATTTCTTACATTTGTGACAAGTTCTCTTCTTGTAGTCGCTTGAGGAATCTGATTTCCTCAAACTACTTTTTGATGACTTTCCAAATTGGCCTCTCCTTGAGAACTTCTGGAATTTCCTCACGAGCATTGCCAGCTCCTGACTGAGTTCTTTAGGATCACCAATGCTACTATCAGAATCTTCGTCTTCGGATGAGGAAATTGCTTTTGCCTTCAGAGCATGAGATCTTCCATAGCTTGGTCCGTAGAGGTCTCTCTTCTCAGCTTGTTGGAATTCATGAGTATTGAGTCTCTCAAGTATATCAGCAGGATCAAGTGACTTGTAGTCTCCACGTTCTTGAATCATCAAAGCCAGTGTATCGAATGAGGAATCAAGAGATCTTAGCAGTTTCTTCACCACCTCGTGGTCAGTGATATCCGTGGCACCCAGTGCTTGAAGCTCATTGGAGATATCAGTGAGACGATCAAAAGTTTGCTGAACATTCTCATTGTCAAGTCTTTTGAAGCGGTTGAAGAGATTGCAAAGAACATCAACACGAGAGTCACGTTGAGTGGAAACTCCTTCGTTGACTTTGGACAGCCTATCCCAGATAAGCTTAGCAGTCTCCAAAGCACTCACTCTACCATACTGACCTTTGCTCAGATGGCCACAGATGATATTCTTCGCTTGAGAATCGAGTTGCTTGAATTTCTTCGCATCAGCAGCAGTAACAGTCGGAGACGTGCGGGGAACACCATTTTCCACAACGTACCAGAGATCGTTGTCAATAGCCTCAAGATGCATGCGCATCTTGTTCTTCCAGTAGGGGTAGTCTGTCCCATCGAAGGTAGGACAGCCTGCGGAAACCTTGATCATACCTGCAGTCGACATAACTAGAACTCCAGGTGGTTAAACCAAAATCACACAGAACAAGGGAGTACCTTGCTTTGTTACCAATTGAAAGTGCGTTATATCGACTAGAGGGGTGGTGAATAGGCGATTTTTACAAATTCATCACTGAGGAATTTCAACTTGAGGAATTTGAAATGTGATGAATAACTAGCAGCGGAATAAGTACTCAGGTGCATACGAAGCATAGCGATCGCATAGTCGTCATGATGAAATAAAGCATGCACAGATTACAGATAGCGTGATACAGGATAAGCAGGTGAGGAACAAGGTAACTTGAAGAATTTGAGGTGAGGAAATTGAGAAAGTCTTCAGTCAAATTCTTCAAATAGTAACAGGCAATTTCATCAACAAGTATACGAGGAATTGAAAGGGTTGAGCAAATAGAACCAGGAAGCTCGATGAAGACAATGATTTGATGACCCAGTTCCAACTGCTGTGACAGTCGTACGTCTGGTTTGGAGCGGCCTGTTATTTAAACCAGAAGACACACAGTCCCAGGACACACAGTCCTTACCGTATTCTCCTTGAGCTAAGGTCACACAGACCTCGCCCAACACTCGTGGTAAGTCTTCAGGGTAGACTTCCAAAACCCTCACAAACTAGTCACCCGGCGATCCACAATTGACTGTTGGATGCTCTAGACCAAGGTCACTTTGTGATCCCCAATTGACTGCAGGATGCACTAGACCATGACACCTAACCGTCTGGAAGATACACAGTCTTCAAAGGTAACAAGCGTCGGTTCCACACAGGAACAATTTCTTCAGTGATGCTCAATCACTTTGGGTTTGGGTTTGGTGGTTTGGTTTTGGGGTTTTTCCTCACTGATGATTTTCTCTCAAAGTCTTCGGAGGATGGGTTTTTCCTCACTGATGATTTTCTCTCAAAGTCTTCGAAGGATGGGTTTTTCCTCACTGATGATTTTCGCTCAAAGTCCTCGAGGAATGGGATGCTCTCAAATGACTAGTGTCAGTTCTCTCTCAGAGCAGCCAACCAGCTAGTGGTGGTGGGGGGCGGCTATTTATAGCCAGGGTGCAACCCGACATGATAAGACATAAATGCACCCAATGATATGACCGTTATGTGGATAGGATGATTGGGGACAGCTGGTGCTTAGTGTCGGTGTCAAAACCGGCGAATCTCGGGTAGGGGGTCCCGAGCTGTGATACTAGGATCGATGGTAACAGGGGACAAAGGGGACAAGGTTTTTCCCAGGTTCGGGCCCTCCTATGGAGGTAATACCCTACGTCCTGCTTGATTATATTGAGTATATGGAGATTACAGAGTTGATCTACCACGAGATCGAGTATCTAAAACCCTAGATGAGTCCTTTTCTACCCCCTAAAACCCTCTGGCTTATATAGACGCCAGGGGTCCTAGGGTTTACACATGGTCAGTTACACGTCGAGGGGATAAAACATGCCTAATCGCTAGTCCAAACGTGGAGAACAAGCCACGATTCACGATGCTTCCTTCTTGGAGGTGCGGTCTTCGGTTCTTCTGGTATTCGGCAAGTGGCCCATACAGTCCGGCCCATAAGATATAGGCCGGCCTCCCGAGGACCCCTTAGTCCAGGACTCCCTCAGTAGGCCCCGAACTAGCCTCCAACGCCAAGGGTCCAGGCTCCAGCTGCTTAGAATGATCAGAGTCTTCGGCTTGCGAGGCGAGTTCCTTTCTCCAAACAGTGATCGGCGCGAGCTATAGTTCGTCCTCCGTCGACGTGTAATATTTCCGATCATAGATCGTCCGTATACCATGAATAGTTCGGCTCTTGAAGGCCAAACGTCAGAGAGCCAATTGTGTTCCTTGGGCTTCGTGCGTCGTGGGAGATGAGCAGCCCAGTAGTTTTTTTTACAATACTACCCCTAACACAAACGAGGCTCCATCCATTTAAACAAACTGAGTCGCGGTCTAAGCCACAACCTCTCCTTCCCCACCGGAAAAAACCTCCAGTGAAAGGTCGCCACCAAAGATGGCGAGTGCCCCCAGTTCTTCCTCGGATCCTTACGGATCCCGTCCCGGGGACTAGAAAAGCTGCTCCGTGTCGCTTCTCCGCCTCCGCGACCTCGAGACCCAAGGGTATCTTCCTTCCTCGGATCTGACAGCCGTCCGCGCCGGTTTGATGTCATTCAATGGCGAGGCCTTCGCAGAGAATTTCCCTCATCCACATAAAGGGGAGAATGTGTGCTTTGTGCCATTCCTCCTGCGAGGCCTTGGGTTTCCTATTCATCCATTCTTGAGAGGGTTACTGATTTTTTATGGGATCCAGCTCCACCACCTCACTCCAGGATCTATTCTGCACATCTCGGGTTTCATCGCCCTTTGCGAGATGTTCCTGGGCTGCGAGGCGCACTTCGAGCTGTGGAGGAAATATTTTTGCCTCATCCCTCGCACTCGATACAAGACAATTTTTGAGATCGGCGGAGCCGAAGTATGCCACATAGCGGGGACAGGATACCCCGTCGGGACACCGAAGGAATCCGAACTATGGACTTCGGAATGGTTTTATATCGAGGACGTCCCTTTATTCGATCCAGCTCGGAGAGGTCTGCCCGAATACTTCGATGCCCCTTTGAAGAAAAGGTACAACTGGCGCCCGAAGAGCCTGTCCTAGGAGGACAGCGTTGAAGTGCAGCGCTTAGCAGCCCGTGTGAGAATTCTAGCTCACCATAAGCTAACCATGATAGATGTCATGCCAGCCACCCTCACCCGGTGTGTCCAACCCCTCCAACAGAGGATACACCCCTTATGGAGTTACAACGGGACAAGCGATACTACTCGCTCCCGAAGACTGGGTCCTGCCGATCAAGCGGCACTGGCCGCCGCACTTGCCGACCTATACAAAGGAGAGCAAGAAGACTTTATTCAGCGGTCGACCAAGGAGGGATATTCGAGCCACAATCCCATCAAATGGGTGAGCTTTTCAATCCCATGACCACAGTTCGGATTCTTAATTTGTCCTTTTTCTGACCGAAGTCTTTTATGTTTATGTAAACAGGAGTGGAGGAGCTTTATCGAGACAGTACATTGCCCGGCCCCTCAGCCCGAAGGCTATTCCCGTGATGACGATCCGGGCTATCATGAAGACCCAGATATATCAATTGAACTCGAAGACGGGGTTTTCTACCAAGAGGGCCTCGACGGCACCAAGGTGGCTATTATTGTCGATTACCCTAGGTCCTGTCCTTCTCCCGTAGCAAGCAAGAAGAAGAAAACTTCTCGTAAGAGGCAAGTGTCCTCTGCTGACCTCGACACACCAGCTCCTACACCCAAGCGCCGTAGATCCGCGCGACACACACCGGCAGCAGCGACAGCACCTGAATTGGAAAACAACCAGGACCCGACAAATGAGCCGGCCACAGGGGCGAGTGTTCGTACGAGTTCATCCCAAAGGTTTTGCGTTTTAATCACTTCATTTAATATCACGATTTGATAAGGTCTGACAACAGACCATTTTGCCAAAATGTTTAGGCAAAGGGTTCGGCCGTCACCCGCCAAGGACGTCACCAGGGCGCCCGGCGGTGTTCAAGATTCTAGGCCTTCCACCCATGCCGATCCTGCCACAGGAGCCCCCACTGTCGATCCCGCCCCAGCCGATTCTGGTGACGCCATATCTGTCACCAAATCAGAGGTTGGGAGTGCTATGCATCATCGGCAGCGACGTGAAGCTTTGCACAATCCGGCCTTTTCCGATCAAGAGTTCGGCGCTTTACGCATGGCGGATGCGCATCTCGGGGCCGCCCGAGCCGGATTCGGTGAGGCCGTGAAATTGATATCGTCCAGCCTGCAGGTAAATGATCGAATATTAAAGTCCGAACTCCCGTTTAGACTTAGTAGCCCCCGAGCCTTAAATTGGTCGGTACGATCGAATTAAGGATCCCTGTATCAATTTGCTTGTATTGCAGGCCTCAAAGCAGAAGTGCGAAAAACTGGCCAAGGAACTGGAAGCTAGCCGAACACAGGTCGAATCTGTGAATGCCGAATTGGAGCAAGTGAAGAGCTTTACTCGGGAAGCACATGGTGAGTATATATGTTCTGCTGATCTTTAGTATATCCCCATGCTTACTCAAGGGTACCATGTATCAGCTGAGTCGATAGGGCAATTACAAAAAGATTTGGATGTAGCCCGAGAATCACAGCGATATTCCGAGTCCCAGCTGGAAGCTGGCCATCGCGTGTTATAGCGGCATCTTGAAGAAAAGAATCACCTGAAGGAGGAGAACAGACAACAACCCGAACAAATTGAAAGCTTAACGGCTCAATTGGCCCAGGCAGAAGGGGAAAACCAGAATTTGCAGAGAGGCATGTTCGGTAAGAGCGAGTGTTACATCGGAAAGTAACTTTTTATAAGTATTGTGTGACACTCATGCCATAACTTATATGCAGGTCTATTGTCCGGGCGACCCGAAGAGGAAATCGGATCCTATCAGGGGAATCTGCTAAAGGAGCTGTCCGCCCTTCATGAGCGGACGCGGAAGGCCATGAAAATCATGGCGAAGGCATTATGGCCTGCCGAGCAACTTCCAGAGGGAATGACCGAACTAATCGATCGCTTCAAGGGAGCCCGAGCTAGGTTCGAGCTGTGGAAGACATCGGCTTGCCGGGAGGGAGCACAAGAGGCGTGGGCGATGATCAAGACCTGCTATACTGGACTTGATCCTGAGCGTATGGCTCAGGTTGGACCAGTGGGGCCAGATGGACAAGAAGTGCCGCTCCACCTGGTATACAACCAGGTGATGCCTGCCGCCCGTTTCTCACAACAAGACTGCTCCATGGACACCATAATCGATAATCTCGATCAGCAGCCAGATGTATGATCATATGTAGCTATGTACTTCATAATCGTAAAAATTACTCCATCTGTGTTGTAAACTTTGTCTTAACCGGCCATCGGCTTTAGCCTCCCGTGCTAAGAGCTTGGGAGTGTTCCTTGTAAGTTGTCACCCGACGGGGAGGGAACTATGTGCGGGGAACCAGGCAATCCGGCCATGTGGTACGAACAGACAGAAAGCACACAGGGAGATATGTTATATTACTGCTTAGTGTAAGAAACATCTTTCGAAGAAAATAGTAACTCCATCGATACCTTTCTTTAGGGGTACTACATAATTTTGTAGGTGAAAGGCCGTGTACTGTTAGCATCCGGCCAAGGTGAGGAAAGAACCCCGAATAATGGTCATGATGACCATGGTTAAATCCGTCGTAGCCGATCAATTGTCTACTGAAGATAGCTAGCTTTTGGCTTCACCCGTCTGAGGTACGTATCCGGATGACCCGGTCGTAACAATCGCAGAGGTGCTCCCTTTACCCTCTAGCCGAACAATCGGGAACGTAGAGGGTAAGCACAGGAGCAAGGCAACCCAGCTTGGCAAATTCTTAGTTCTAATTGATGCATAAGATGGCATAAAGAACGACAAGGAAAGTATGCGTACATAAGAAATGTGCGCAAGTGCTTGTATCGGAAAAGCATTGGCTTCGGAAAGGAAGCCCCCAGGTACTATGTTCGGATTTAACAGTTAAAGGTGTAGGCCGAAAAATCATTAGTACAAGATCGGTTGAACCGAACATAAAGTTTAAAAAAAAAAAGAAATCAACCCGACCTGAAATCAAGGTGGGAGGGAGAAGAAATAACGATGGAAAGAAAGAAAAGAAAAAAGTAAAAAGGATGACAACACCAGTCTAACCGTAGAAGCGCCGAAGACGAGCTGCGTTCCATGGGTTTGGTTCAAGGCGGTTATTCTGCGGGTTTCGAAGACGGTAAGCTCCTCCTGTGAGTACCTCGTCGATGATGAAGGGGCCCTCCCATTTTGGCTTGAGTTTGTGCTTCTGCTTCTCCAGTAGTCGTAAAACTAGTTCGCCCACGTTGTATGCTTGTGCCCTGACCTCCCTGCTCTGGTAACGCCGGGCCTGCTGCTGATAAAAAGTAGAACGGACCCGAGCTATCACGCTCCTCCTCCAAATCGTCCAAGTCGTCCTGCCGATCTAACTCGGCCTCTCTTTCCTCGTACATGCGCACCCTTGGTGCGTCGTGAATTATATCACACGGGAGGACCGCTTCGGCCCCGTAGACCATGAAGAACGGTGTGTATCCCGTTGATCTATTCGGGGTGGTGCGCAAGCCCCATAGAACGGAGTCGAGCTCCTCGACCCACTGACAATCGGACTCTTGAAGAGACCGGACCAAACGTGGCTTGATGCCGCTCATTATGAGGCCGTTTGCTCGTTCAACTTGTCCATTAGTCTGCGGGTGGTAAACCGATGCGTAGTCGAGCTTGATGCCCATCTTGGCGCACCAGTCCTTGACCTCCTGGGCCGTAAAATTGGCTCCGTTATCAGTTATTATACTGTGCGGGACACCATAACGGTGTACCACGCCAGATATAAAGTCGATTACTGGTCCGGATTTGGCTGATTTAACGGGTTTGGCCTCTATCCATTTGGTGAATTTGTCCACCATGACCAGTAAGTATTTATTTTTCTTGGTCCCTCCTTTAAGCGGTCCGACCATGTCCAGCCCCCAGACCGTGAAGGGCCAGGTGATCGGGATAGTCCGAAGAGCTATTGGGGGCATGTGACTTTGGTTTGATAAAAGTTGACACCCTACGCAATATTTGACAAGTGACTGGGCGTCCGCCCGAGCTGTGGGCCAAAAGAACCTAGCTCGGAAGGCCTTGCTTACCAAGGCTCTTGCTGCGGCATGATGACCACCCATCCCTGCGTGGACTTCGGCTAATAGCTGCCGCCCTTCTTCCTCGGATATGCACCGTTGCAGCACTCCAGTGGTGCTCTTTTCGTACAACTCTCGTTCGTGTACCTTGAAGGCTTTTGAGCGCCAAACTATGCGTCGCGCCTCCGTCTGATCATCAGGAAGTTCTTTGCGAAGGAGGTAGACGAGGAAGGGCTCGGTCCATGGTGCGATTACTGCCATGACCTCATGAGCTGAGGGCGTTTCGTCCATGACGTAGCCGCCGATGATTTGGTCGTCTGGTCAATTTATAGGGGGAACAACCTTGCCTGCGCTGGATGGATCGGCGTCCTCTTGATCTAACCAAACCACGGATGGCTTAAAGAGCCGTTCCAGAAAAGTGTTTGGTGGGACAGGATCACGTTTGGCTCCCAAACGAGCCAGTATATCGGCAGCTTGGTTGTCGTCTCTAGCGACGTGGTGAAATTCCAGCCCCTCGAACCATGCGGATATCTTGAGGACGGCGTTTCTATAAGCCGCCATCTTTGGATTCTTAGCATCGAACTCGTCGTTTACTTGAGAGATGGCCAGGTTTGAATCTCCCCGTACTTCCAGCCGCTTTATGCCCATTGAGACTGCCATCCGAAGACCTTGCAGGAGGGCGTCATATTCGGCTGCATTGTTGGACTCAGCATACATGATCTGTAATACGTACCGGACGTTATCACCTGTGGGGGATGTGAGAACAACTCCAGCCCCCAGTCCGGCCAAAGTTTTGGATCCATCAAAGTACATCGTCCAATGGGAGTACGTACTATATTCTCTTGGGAGTTCGGCTTCTGTCCATTCGGCGAGGAAATCTGCCAATACCTGAGATTTAATAGCTCGGCGTGGTTTGTAGGTGATCTCGAAAGGGAGGAGCTCGATCGCCCATTTGGCTATACGGCCGGTGGCGTCCCTGTTATTGATTATATCATTCAAGGGGACTTCGGATGCCACCGTGACCGAACACTCTTGGAAGTAGTGTCGTAGTTTCCGTGATGCCATAAAAACTATGTAGGCTATCTTCTGATAGTGCGGGTATCTGGACTTGCATTGCGTTAGTACTTCTGACACGTAATAGACCGGCTTCTGTATATGGAATTTGTGTCCCTCCTCTTCTCGTTCGACGACGAGCACCGCGCTAACGACTTGGTTGGTGGCCGATATGTATAATAACATGGGCTCACCAGTGCCTGGTGCTGTGAGGATAGGGTTACTTGCCAGCAATGTCTTGATTTCTTCTAACGCAGCCTTTGCTTCGTCGGTCCATTCGAAATTCTTGGTCCGTTTCAGCAACTTATACAGCGGTAAAGCTTTCTCACCGAGGCGGGAGATGAAGCGACTTAATGCCGACACGCAACCTGCTAGTCTTTGGACATGCTTTAGCTCTGTGGGAACAGCAAGTTCGGATAGAGCGCGGATCTTGGCCGGATTCGCTTCTATTCCTCTATGGGAAACGATGAATCCGAGCAATTTGCCAACGGGAACGCCGAATACACACTTCTCCGGATTGAGCCGAATATCGTATTCGCGTAGGTTAGCAAAGGTTTACCTTAAGTCGTCGATCAGATTCCTAACATGTTTGGTTTTAATGACCACGTCATCCACGTACGCCTCGACTGTTTTGCCAACTTGTTTTACGAGACAGGTCTGGATCATGCGCTGGTATGTAGCCCCAGCATTCTTTAGCCCGAAAGGCATTGTGTTGAAGCAAAAAGGCCCGTAAGGGGTGATGAATGCGGTTGTCGCTTGATCGGATTCCTTCATTTTAATCTGATGGTATCCGGAATAAGCATCGAGGAAACACAACGAGTCGTGTCCGGCTGTGGCGTCAATGATCTGGTCTATACGTGGTAGAGGGAAAGGGTCCTTGGGGCAGGCCTTGTTGAGGTCTTTAAAGTCGACACATAGCTGCCAGGATCTATCTTTCTTTGGTACCATAACCAGGTTTGCCAACCATTCGGGATGCTTTTTGTCCCGAATGAATCCGGCCTCTAGTAATTTGGCAAGTTCTTCACCCATAGCTTGTCGTTTGGGCTCGGAAAAGCGGCGCAGAGTCTGTTTCACGGGTTTAAAGCCTGCAATGATGTTCAGACTATGCTCTGCCAGCCGTCGTGGGATGCCGGGCATATCGGAAGGGTGCCAGGCGAAGATGTCCCAGTTTTCTTGTAGGAAAGCCCGTAGCGCTTCGTCCACTGCCGGGTCGAGCTGAGCTCCGATGGACGCTGTTTTGTTTGGGTCCGTGGGGTGCACCTGAAATTTAATGATTTCCTTTGCTGGTTTGAAGGATGTGGATTTAGGGCGCTTACTGAGGATCACATCATCTTTGTCTACCGTTGATCGGAGTGCGGTCAGCTCCTCTGCAGCAAAGGTCTCGGCGAGAGCCTCGAGGGCGAGTGCCGCTGTTTTGTTCTCGGCACGCAGGGCTATATTCGGGTCACTAGCAGCTGTGATTATCCCATTTGGCCCTGGCATCTTAAGTTTCATATACCTGTAATGTGGTATAGCCTGGAATCTTGTGAAGGCGTCACGTCCCAATAGGGCATGATAGCCGCTTGGGAAGGGCACGACGTGGAAGAGAAGCTCTTCAGATCAGTAGTTGTCGGGTGTGCCGAACACTACATCCAGGGTGATACACCCTGAACAGCACCCCTCCTTCCCCGGGATTATCCCCCGGAAAGTTGTGTTGCTATGTTCGATGCGAGATCGATCGAACTGCATTTTTTTTAAAAGTATCCTCGTAGATTAGATTTAAACCACTGCCTCCATCTATTAGCACCTTGTGTAACCTGAAGCCATCAATGATGGGGTTCAGGACTAGTGCGGCCGGTGAATGACCGGGAAGAATGGCCGGTCGGTCAGTATCTCCGAAGGTGATGGGTATGTCTGCCCATGCACTTGTTGCTACCACGTGATATACCTGTTCGAGTTCTTTAAGAGCTCTTTCCCTCCTGTTCCTTGATGGGAATGTTTCATAGATCGTTAGTACTTCGGTGTTATATTCCGATGACGTTGCAGAGCGCCGGTTAGGTGGTGGTGCCTCAAGAATGGCTTCACCACTTTTTGCGATCTGCCTGACGACCCAACAAGTTCTAAGGCTGTGAGTCGGAGCTGTGTTCAGCAATACGGAGTGTATAGGGCAGGGTTTGTCCAACATTCCATCTAGGACAGTACTAACCCCGGGAAGGGGCCTGTTCCTCTTTTTGGCGGGCTCGAGTTTGGCGGGTCGAGTCGGAGGTATCCTCTTGTGCCGATCTCCTCTAGGGTATTCGGTAGAGATGGGTTCCGAAAATAGTCGCTCAGCGTGCCAAGCACTCTCCATGGCACAATACTTCTGTACCAAGTTTGCTAGTTCGGCAAAGTCGATGATGTTCCGCCGCAACAGGGCATTGAGGATTCCCTTGTCGTGGCAGTTACGTTTGAAGGTTGCCATTATATCGTGGTCACTAAGGCCCCGAACTTTGTCTCGGGCGAGTAGTAGTCTGGCCCTGTAATGATGAACCGACTCCCCTGACAAATGTACTATGTCCGGTGTGTCCGAAGACCTGGACTCTGATGCGATGCTCAAGTCATCGGCTTGGGTGGTGGGTGGGTGAAGATTTGATTCTACGCCACGGTTGGAGTTCGGAGCCAGGGATTCCGAACAATGTGACGGATCAGGGACCGATTCGGGACTGTTTCTGGGGCGAATGCTCGCGTCAGGGTTGCCGGTGAGGTCTCGGTAATCGGAGATTGGAGTGTAAACCGTTTTTAGTTCCGATGACTGGGCGGTCAAGCCCCCAGTCGGACACTCGATAGTGGCGACAAGGTGGGTGCCGCGGGGACGTGGATTTCCCTGTCATCGGGTTTAAGCCCGAGCCGGTCATAGACCGGGGTCTGGTCATCGGCCACTCGCATAGCCTCCATCCGATCGAACAACTCGTTAAGAAACGAGGCGACGGTGGGGTACGTGTCGCTAAAGCGAGTGGGGTCGGCTAGCGGTGTTGCGATTCCAGAGTCGCACGAGAGCGTTCCCGGATTCAGCTCAACCGTGATGGGTCCGGCAGCGGCGGCCGGACCGGGTGGTCCGGACGGCCCGGTAATAGCGACTTGCTCCCCGGAGATGGGGCCTAGCGTCTCTGGCGTCGAGGCGTCGGGACCTGCGGGCCTCTTCGCAGGAGTCAAGGATTCTATCAGCACGAGCTTTCCCCGAGAATCAGCCGAGAACTCCAAAGTTCCGAATCTGATCCTTTGGACGGGGGGGAAGCTTCTGATCTGGCATGGAAGGCCGATCGGGTGAGCATGCGACGAGATGTCGCCGCTTGTGCGGGTCTGATCCGGGGCGAGGATCGCCCGGGCACAAACCTCGCCATTGGGAATAGGGCGAGCCAATGTCGGTGTCAAAACCGGTGGATCTCGGGTAGGGGGTCCCGAGCTGTGATACTTGGATCGATGGTAACAGGAGACAAAGGGGACAAGGTTTTACCCAGGTTCGGGCCCTCCTATGGAGGTAATACCCTACGTCCTGCTTGATTATATTGAGTATATGGAGATTACAGAGTTGATCTACCACGAGATCGAGTATCTAAAACCCTAGATGAGTCCTTTTCTACCCCCTAAAACCCTCTGGCTTATATAGACGCCAGGGGTCCTAGGGTTTACACATGGTCGGTTACACGTCGAGGGGATAAAACATGCCTAATCGCTATTCCAAACGTGGAGAACAAGCCACGATTCACGATGCTTCCTTCTTGGAGGTGCGGTCTTCGGTTCTTCTGGTATTCGGCAAGTGGCCCATACAGTCCGGCCCATAAGATATAGGCCGGCCTCCTGAGGACCCCTTAGTCCAGGACTCCCTCACTTAGCACAGCAACGGTCGGAATTTCGAACTATGAAAGTCCTCAGGCTTATCATATTCCTCACTTGTAGGCAATTCGCACTGGCGAAATCCTAACTCCTCAGTCAGAACAATTTCCTCAGAGACCAGAAGATCATCGTCTCTATCACTGAAGAACTTGACTGAACTGCAAGAGGTTTCCAAAGGCTTCACTCGAAGGATTGGTTAGGTTGAGGCTTTTGAGTTGAGCATCAGTTGGAAATTTTCCTTAGTATTACCTCAGCCCCCTTTAACAGTACGGTGTTTCCTATGACTCAAAGAAAGGAAATGAAACTACGAAAACAAAAGTCTTCACACTTCATAGTCCTCATTCATATCTTCAAGGTCACACCAACTTCATCTTTTTCAAAGTCTTCAGGGAATACCAAAGTCTTCAGCAAAGTCTTCACCAAAGTCTTCAACAAAGTCTTCAGTTGAAGACATTCATTTTTAGGGGTCGATAATCTCCGAATATATCAAACTCCTCAGCGACTTATAGAGCCTGTGTACACTTACAAACGCATCAGTCTCTTAACCTATAAGTCTTCAATACACCAAAATCACTAAGGGCACTAGATGCACTAACAAGTTTCCCCTTGGTGCAAAGGGAGCAGGGACATATGCGGGTTCCCAAAGCGCCTCCCAAAGGTTTCCATTCCGGTGCAACAAGACCACGACCACGAGCCCCGCAGGGCGGATGTCATCGCCGAGCCCACCACTACATCATCGACAGCTACTTTGCAGGCGAAGACCACCTTTGGACAGGGCGGGGATGTACTCCTGTCCCCCTTCAAATTTGGCCGTTGTGGGATCCCTTCCCCCCATTGTGATATGGGAAGAGGACCCGGGCCAGTGCTATATATAGAGGCTAGGCTGCACCGTAGAGAGGGGACGGAACCACAAGACAAGGCAAAGAGCCAAGAACACCACTCGAGCGCCCTCGCGAGGCTCGAAACCACTGTACTAGTTCATCCACCACACCTCCCCGAGAGGCAATCCACCAAAGCAGGAGTAGGGTATTACGCTTCGCAGCGGCCCGAACCTGGGTAAACCACCGTGTTCATCTTCTTCCGCGTCATCGTACGAGTTCGCCGTAGTAACCATCGTGTAGTGAGCTAAGTAGGGCGAGGCCGCAAGGAAGCTTCGCACACGCCCCTGTGTTTGAACCTTGAGGGTTTTGTGGAGACCGAAATCCGACAGGCAGGAGAAGGGTTTTACACTTCGCAGCAGCCCGAACCTAGTTAAATCTGCGTGTTAGTCCTCCTCCTCGTGATTGAGTGAGTTCGATTTGGCTAGGCTGTGGAGCTGTGAGCTTGAGGCCAAAGCAGGTTGGGATCTTCCCACACGCCCCTGAGTTCGAATCTCTTTGGGTTTTGCGGAACACGAAATCCGACATTTGGTTCGGCAGGTAAGGGGCGTGTCGAAGTCTTTCCTCAAGCTTCGCTTCCTCTCCGCTCCACTGCTTCGATGGCTGACGCTCGCCGAGCCCGCGCCGAGCGTGAGGCTGCTTGTGTCGCCCAGACAGCGCCAGTGGGCATCACCGCCGTGCGTCGATCCGCCTCTCATGCGGCCGACACCGCCACGGGCCCAGATGCCCACGAGTAGCAGGACACGTCGCAGCCGGTCACCGCATGGCGCGACGGCCGCACTGCCACCCCGTCCATCGTTCCAGCTACTGGGTCGTCCTGCCACGCTCGCCCCGGGCAGGTGCATGGGCCGGCCGCATTGCTCATGGCGCACGAGCTGCTGCGCTACCGCCCTGCCCCCAACCGCTACGACGACTGGCTCGGGCGCATCGCGGAGCTCGTCAGCGACGCCGGCGACGCCCCAGCGCTCTCCTACTCGCTCCGTCCCCCGCCTTCTCTGGCGGGTGACGTGGCCCATGCTGCACCACCCTCTCCTCCCCAGCGCGACGCCGACCCCGAGCCAGGCGTGAAGCACGCGCACGCGACCAGCCGCGCGGGCCACCGGCGCGAGCGAGGGATGAAGTGAGCTGCCAGGTGGTGCCATGGCCGCGCGCTCCCCGCGCCGCAGCGCCAGCGTCACGACTGTGCGCCTCTAGGGGCCGCGGCGCAGGAACACCAAGACCGGGGCCCTCCCGTGCGCGCTGTGCCCGTGGGTGTAGTGGGGTGCCGCGCCATCGCCCCGGAGCTTCGTCGGGTCGCCTGGCCTGGCAAGTTCAAGCCAGACCTGCCTCCTCGCTACGACGGCACCCCTGACCCCGCAGAGTTCCTATAGCTCTACTCACTGAGCATTGAGGCGGCCGCTGGAGACGACATGGTGATGGCGAACTGGTTCCCATGGCCCTCAAGGGTGGTGCACTCTCCTGGCTCCTCAACCTCCCGGAGGGGTCGATCTCCTCCTGGGACGAACTTCGCGAGCGCTTCGTTGCCAACTTCCAAGGCACTCGTGACCACAGCCTTGCTGTGACTGACATGCGTCTCGTGAAGCAACAGCCAGGCGAGACCTTGCACAAGTACATACAGCGTTTCACAACTGTTTGCCTCAAGATCCTGAAGGTGTCGGACGAGGCCATCATCTCAGCGTTCACCGACGGTGTCAGGGACCTCAGGATGAGAGAGGAGCTTGCCATCCACGACGACCTGTGCTCCGCCCTGGAAATGTTCAACTTGGCGAACAAGTGCGTGAAGGCTGAGGAGGGCCGCCTCTCCCTCCTCGAGCTTCCAGAGGCAGACCCCAAAGACAAGAAGACCAAGGCCAAGGAAGCAAAGCGCAAGGCCCCCATGGTGCTGGCGGTGGAACCTGAGGCGAAGCGCAGTCGAGATGAGGATCCCCCCAGGGGACGACTGTCGTTCTGCATTTTTCACTACACCAACAGCCACAGTACCAACGACTACCAGGAGCTCAGGTCGCTCTGTGACGAGCATTTCGGTCATCGCCCTGGGAGCGGCGACCGTGGCTATGGCCGTGGCGGAGGCCGCGGTTGAGGCCGCTAGCACAGTCATGACCCCCGTCAGGATTGGCGCGACCAGCCTCGGGAGGACCGCTGGCACGACGAGCCTCGTGAGGGACCCCACCACGACCAGCCTCGTGAGGCAATCCACCAAAGGCAGGAGTAGGGTTTTACGCTTCGCAGCGTCCCGAACCTGGGTAAACCCGCGTGTTAGTCTTCCTCCTAGCGATTGAGTTAGTTCGATTCAGCTAGGCTGTGGAGCTGTGAGCTTGAGGCCGAAGCCAGTTGGGATCTTTGCACACGCGCCTGAGTTCGAATCTCTTTGGGTTTTGCGGAGCCCGAAATCCGACATTTTGCGCCTGAGTTGAGCCCTCTACCTGAGCGCGCCAAGTTTGCGGAGCCCTCTTGGTGAGAAACAAGGGGTGAGGGGCTACGTGACCAGTGAGGCACCTGAGTCGCGATGCTCAGGATTCCCCCTTGACGTACGAGCGGCTCCCATACCTTTCCTCGCTAGATTTTGCCTGGGAGGGACGCGGGAAGACCAGGTATCAGGGAACTGGGGAGGTGGCGCGCGCTAGGCCCGGCCAGGCCTGGCCTGAGCGTAGCCCCCGTGCAGCCCCCTTGCGTGGGCATCCCAGGGGAATGCTGTGAGACGGGGCCGTGAGGGGCCGTCCTGAGGTTGATGCAGCCTCTAGGGCGCCCTCAGTTGTTTATCCACCAGCGCGGAGCATGGGGCTTCCACGTTGCATGGGCATAGCCGCTGAGCGAAAGTGTCATCCGCCAGCGCGAAGCATGGGGCTTCCACTTGGGCGTGGGAAGGGGGGCTCGGCTCCTGAGCCCCCGGGCGTGTACAGCCCATTAAGTTCGCACGCGTGGCCTGCACGGTTGAACTGGAGGTGTATTTGGGCACCCGTGAGCCAGCGCGGGTCTCATGACGCCCTACCTCAAAGGCGGGTTGTGCCTGAATCTTCTGGTAGGAGATTGTCGGTGTCAAAACCGGCAGATCTCGAGTAGGGAGTCTCGAGCGGTGGATCTAGAATCGATGGGTAATAGGGGACGAACGAGACGATGTTTTACCCAGGTTCAGGCCCTCCTATGGAGGTAAAACCCTACGTCCTGCTTGGTTGTATTGATGTGTATGAAGATTACAGAGTCGATCTACCTCGAGATCAAATAGCTAAACCCTAGATGAGTTCACCTGCCATCTATGATCTAAACCCCTTGGTTTATATAGACACCGGGGGTACCTAGGGTTTACACATGATAAGTCTCCAGCCGGAAGTAAAGACGCTGATCCCCTCATCTTGACTTGGAGTGCACGTCACGTCTTCGGAGGTTTCCTTCTAGAATACGGGGTCGTTGCATAGCTCGGCCCTTCCTGCGATAATGAGAGAGCGGCCCACCAAGCCGGCTTATGAGAGATAGGTCGGCGGCCCGAGGACCCCTTAGTCCAGGACTCCCTCCAAGGCGCCATTGCAAGTCCTGTATATTTTTGGAGAAACCTACGCCGAATGAATTTTTGAGGGCCATCGCATGAGAAGGCCCAACACCAAGGACCTCTAGAGGTGAAGTGAGCGGGGCCGGCCCGCCAGACAGAGCTCAGCCATTGGATTTATCGACGCTGCAGGGACAGACCCGAGCATAGACGCCGTGCCTAGTCTTCTCATGCGACAAACCCGAGGAGAAAACACCCGGCGCGTGGCTCCCGTGTCGGCGAAACACCGACTGTGGCTGCAGGAACCGTGCCGCGCGCCCTGACTCACCCACTCCCGATTAGCTCATGTGAGGACATAGCACCAAGGGCCACGAGAGGTGACGTGCACGGGGCTGGCCCGCGAGACAGAGCTCGACCGCTTGGATTTGTCAATGCTGCAGGGACGGACACGAGCACAGATGTCGTGCCGGCCCTTAATCATGAGGCGGTCGAAGGCGAGATCATTAGGGCGCGGCGACAGTCATGGTGGCAAAGCACCGAGCATGCAGGTAGGAATACTTAGGAAATTTATCAAATGCATAAGAGGTTCTCATACATGCACAAACGACGTGGCTGTAGGGACGGGCCGCAACCGCCTGAGGATAATGCAGCTCGATGGGCGCCCTCAGCCCGAACAAACCAAAAAGTTACCTGGTACGAACCAAAAAGTCACCTGGCAGCAGTACCGCTGAAGTGTCGAGGTAGTCGTAGGAGCCTGGCCTTCATGAGCCCGACGCCTCAGGTGGCTCGGGGGCCTCGCTAGGGCCCGATACCTCCTCTAGGATCGCACGGCACCGGACCTCGTGGGGCGCGAGCATGTCCTGGGCGAGGCGCTGGTACGTGGCACCCGTATTCAGCAGGCCGAAGGGCATGCAGATGTAGTTGCACGGATAGCCCCCACTGCGGCCGACGCGCGACGGCCATAAGAGGCCCTGGGACGCGGCCCTGTTGATGCCCGGAATGTCGACGCAGACGTGCAGCATGCCGCCCGAGCAGGGGATGATGGCTGCGCTAGGTGGTGCGGGCCGACACCTACCTCGCATGGCCTGCACCTCCTGAAGCTCCTCGATCGCATGGGCGATGAACTCCCGTGAACCTGGCACCTCGCGCCGTGCTCCTTGCTTGAGTGGGCGCGCGTCGAAGCATGCCTCCATGTTGTGCCCGAGCACCTCCTTCATCTCACTGGTCAGGTCGGAAGCCTTCCAGTCGATCTACCTCGAGATCAAATAGCTAAACCCTAGATGAGTTCACCTGCCATCTACGATCTAAACCCCTCGGTTTATATAGACACCGGGGGTACCTAGGATTTACACATGATAAGTCTCCAGCCGGAAGTAAAGACGCTGATCCCCTCATCTTGACTTGGAGTGCACGCCGCGTCTTTGGAGGTTTCCTTCTAGAATATGGGGTCATTGCATAGCTTGGCCCTTCCAGTGATAATGAGAGAGCGGCCCACCAAGCTAGCCTATGAGACATAGGCCGGCAGCCCGAGGACCCCTTAGTCCAGGACTCCCTCAGTAGCCCCCGAACTAGCCCCCAACGTCAGGGGCCATGACACTAGCAGCTTCGCGTGATCAGAGTCTTCGGCTTGCGGGGTGAGTTCTTTTTCCCCCGTTATGATCGGTTGGCTCTAGTCCGGCTGCCGATGACATGCAGTTATCCGGACGCCATAAGTCACTTAACCTCGAAGGCCGAATCATCAAAGTGTGAACAGTGTTTCCTGACAACCTTCCTGACGAAGGGTCGTGGCCTATCACGACCGCTGAGTTACAAAAACTCGATTCGCGGTTCGAGGCCGTTTCTCCATCGGCACGTCTTATCAACGTGTAGATCGTGTCCCATTTCTCACGGGATATGGTTAATACCCTGGGTCATCCCACGCGCACATAACGACATGATTGTTTTGGAAAGTGGCGAGGCCTGCGGCGCAGTAAAAGGGAGGCTCTTGGTATTACGGCACCCCATAAAAGGGAGAAACCCCCCAAGGCCTATTCACGCTCCAAGTTTGCACCCTTTGCCTCCTTAACCTTCCCATGCTCCGAGAGCCCAGATCCAGTTCTTCCTGAATCACCCCTCCGAGTTCGACCATGGCTGGTTCAGGCTCCATGGGCAAGTGGGAAGCCTCCTCTGTCACCGACAATGACATTCTGGAACTAAAGCGTGCCGGTTACCTCTCTGCCAACATCGCCCACCGCGCACCAGAGGCGAAATAGGTGGTTCCCACGTCAAAGCCGGACGAGAGGGTGGTGTTCGTGCCCCATTTCATTCAGGGACTGGGCTTTCCGCTCCACCCCTTCATCAGGGGCCTCATGTTCTTTTACGGGTTAGATTTCCATGACCTCCCCCCGAACTCCTTCATGCACATCTCGGCGTTCATCATCTTCTGTGAAGCCTTCCTGTGGGTACAGCCGCACTTCGGCCTGTGGCTCAAAGTGTTCAACGTCAAGCCGAAGACAGTTGTGGGCGCGCATGCAGATTGTGGACGGGTGGTAATCAGCAAGCTCCCCCGCGTCGAGTGGCCGGCCGGCACCTTTATCGACACGGTCAAGATCAGGCAAAAGGAATGGTTCTACATCAGCGAACCAAGGAGTGAGGACTGGGTGGCACCTGCCGAGTTCAGATCCGGACCCCCCGCGAGGCTAACCTCGTGGCTCAAGAAAGGCCTTGACTGGGGCTCGGCCGCAGAGGTAAAATCACTGCAGAAGCGCGTCTCCTAGATGATTGAGGCCGACATCGAGCTGGTCAACGTGATCCAGGTCATGCTCCGCCGCCGTCTCCTCCCCTGCCAGCACCGGGCCTCCCCAATGTGGTCTTACAGGCTCGAGGACCCGGCTACTGTGCGTCAATTCTTCCACACTACCCATGACAAATTGTGGAAAGCGCTATTCAAGCCCCAAAAGAGCTGGCCGGCCGAGGAGGAGGACACCGGTCTCAACGACGAAACCCCTCCTACCGAGGTATGATAAAACTTTAACCCTCCGGCTCTGTTTTTTGACAAAGAGCTGAACCCCCTTCTCCCTCATCTTCACAGAAATGGCTGAGCAAGGCCGTGAAAATTGGCTGTCCAGCCCCGCACCCCGAAGACCCTCAGTCGGATCTGTTGACAGAGATGCTCATCGTGGTGCCGTATTCGGCGCCAGAGAAGAAGGAGAAGAAGACGAAAGGGGAGAAGAAGGAGGAACGAGAGAGTCTTCGCCCAAGGGGTCTTCCGGACACTAAGTCCATGGAGACCCATGCCTCTTCCGCTCACGAGGAAGAGCACGAGGACGAAGGGGAATGCGACTCCCCCCTCACAAGGAAAAGGGCGGCGTCAACGGACGCCTCGGAGGACCTACCTCCTCCTGCCCTGAAGGGGACATGCTGGACAAAGGCAGTTCTGGCCGATGATAACTCGGACTCCGATAAGGAGTCCGAGGCTTTTGAAAGGATTCCCCGAATGAACCCGAGGGTTAAGCCCCCAGCCAAGTGGTATGAATCCGAAGACCCTCTGTCATGGGATTGTCATGGCCGATGTCCTAAGGTAAGGACTTGGGGGTGAGGCCATCGCTACGACGGCTTGCCCGAAGGGGTTGGTCGGGACAAAAGACACAAGTTTACCTAGGTTCGGCCCCTCTCGAAGGAGGTAAAATCCTACATCCTGCTTTGTGTTGTATTGATTGGTTATCGATTACAAGGGAGCGGAATTGCTTGACCTAGCTCTCAATCCTAGGTTTTCGTCTCTAAGCCGCCCGGGGAACCCGCCTTTATATACACAGGTCGAGGCCCTGGGCTTACAAGAGTCCGGGTCGGGTCATACTTAATAACCGACCTCACCTCTAACTACTCCTGCCTTGTTTGGTAAGCCGCCGCCGATGGCTTATGCCACCGGGTCATACTTTGTCTTCTAGTTCTGGGCCTCCTGGCCCATTGAGCAGGTTACTTCCAAGCCTCATTGCTAAGCCGCCAACCTCATGACCCGGCCCCACCTGGGCGGGTCTCATCACGGGGTTATATCCCCAACATTAGGCCCCAGATTGATTTGAACCAGTTCATGTAAATCTTCAAGTCTTCTGGTTGGCGAATCTTGCACTTTGACAAACCTTCATGACCCGCCATATTTGAAAACGAATGACGTCGTCTCTGGTCAATCTTCACGACCCGCCATGACGTCATCTCAGGAAAATCAAAAAAGATCCCCTGTCGTCACAACGAATCTTTTTCATTTAACCAGTCAACCCAAAAATCGAGGTGCCTTTTCAGTCAACCATCATTGTGTCTCCTCGATCTTCGCGACGAACTGTTGCCATTCCATCGCCTCTTCATAAATAGGCACGGGGCGCCCTAATTTTCTAACTCTTCCCCTGCTGCCGCCTCCTTCTTCTTCCTCCATATGCCTACGCCGCCGAAGCTCTTTGCGCCGTCCAGAGCTCGCCGTCGTCCTCAACTCAGGCCGCTGCATCAACCTGCCGCGACCAGAGTACTCCACTTGCGCCTTCCAGGTTCCATCTCAAACCCTTCTCAGATTCGCATTAGCGTCGGGCCTCCTCGAGTTCATAGGCCCGCTTCGAGTTCGTCGCCATTCATCGTAGCACCCATCGTAGATTAGCAAAAGAACACCTTTTAGGCTCTAAAAACTCGGCAAGTTGGTGAGGCGACATAGCCATCGCAGCTTGTCTCCTCAATGAAGTTTAGATATGAACTGCCTGTTCTTCCACTAGCTTTTTAGGTTTAGAAATATTTTTCTTTTACCTCGCCCGTAGATTTGATTCAACAGTTGTAGTTGTTGGAATCTGGTTTCCGCACTTAGCAATTTTTTCAATACTCACTGGCAAACTTGACCCGCCGTCGTACTGCCTGCTCATATTACCATATCGCAGCCTGCTTCGGCGGCTCATAATTTTATACTGATCCGGCAAATACCATCACCATTTTTAGAGTCATAACTACCTTGGTAATAATATGCTTTCTAACCTGCCATGTATTCATGCCCTTCCGCAGTCTTTTAAGCCGCCGCCATGTCTAAAGTCCCGGCTTCCTGCAACTGGGTAAGGTCCGGGGTGACTGAGGACTTACTCAAGGATTTTGTCACCATGGGAGTTTTGCCGGCTCAGGATATCATCCACTGTCGGGTTCCGGGCAATGAAACCACTCCTAAGCCCAAGGATGGGGAAGTTATCGTGTTCAGAGACCATCTTCTCCGCGGTTTCTCTCCACCCGGATCTAAATTTTTCTGAGACGTCTTGCACTCATTCAAACTGCACCCCCAAGACATTAGTCCCAACTCTATCACCAACTTATGTCAGTTCCAAACCCTCTGCGAAGCTTATCTGCAAGAAGAGCCGTCTGTTGACCTCTTCAAGGAATATTTCTACATCAACTGCCAAACAGAAATGGCGGACGGATTAAGTCTTGAACTCGGAGGTGTCACTCTTCAATGATGGAGGGATGTACTCTTTCCAGCAGCAACTCTGCCGAGTCATCCCAAAGAATGGAATAAAACTTGGTTTTACTACAAAGATACTTCCCCAGAGGGAGAGAACCCACTGCCAGGTTATCGCCCTTACCGACTCAGCACTACTACGGAACTCCCAGAGCGGATGTCCGCTGCAGAACGCGCTCAATATGGCCCAATCTTCTCAAAAATAAGGGGCCTGTTAGCCAACGGATTAATAGGTGTTGATCTGACCCGCTGCTGGGTTTCTTGGAGGATTCTACTGTTGAGCCGCCGCAGCGCTTTAATGTGCCAATATACTGGTGAAGTGAACGACCCTCAACGTTTCAACCAGACTCCCTTGACATACCAGGATCTCAATACAATTGTCAAGTCCTTGTTGGGAGAACCTCTAGCCGCCTGTAGCAAGACGGGGTTAAGTCCCTTTTACACACTTAACCCGGCTCCAGAGGTGAACCTTTTCACCCTAATCTTCACTCATTCTTTAAATCACTACTACAAAAACGGCTATAGCTAATATGGACATTAATGGCGCACCATGTATGTGGTGCGCCACTGCTATATAGCAGTGGCGCACCAGATATGGGTGCGCCATTAATGGCCATATTACTAATGGCGCACCTGGTGTGTGGTGCGCCATTACTAGTTTTGTCCTGGCCCCACACCCCTCCCCAGACTTAGCAATGGCGCACCAGAGGAAAGTGCGCCATTACTAGTTTTAACTAGTAATGGCGCACCAGTAAGAGGTGCGCCATTGCTATCTATACGTATGGCGCACCCCCTACCAGTGCGCCATCGCTATCATCTGTCTGCAGTAAAATCGCGGTAAAAGTTCCCTTCTTTCTTCGGACCCGCTACCCCCACCCATCCCAATTCACCCCCCCCCCCCCGCCGCCGCCGCCGCCTACCTCTCTCCCCCTCGCACGTCCGAGACCTCGCCTCCGGCCGGCCATGGCGTCCCCCACCCTCCCCTTCTCTCATCAGAAGACAAGACAAGGCAAGGAGGGAGAGAGATCGACCGCGACCGCGGCCGCGACGGAGCAGGTCAGATCCACCCGCCCAATCGCTCGCTCGCGCGCCAGGACGACGACGACCTCGCCTCCGCGTGCCTGGGCTCGTGAACGGCCGACGAGATCGAGCGCACCAGCCCGATTGATTGCTCCGTCGCGCCGTCGTCGAGGTACGCACTCTCTCACCCATCTTCTCCTTTTTCCTTCCCTTCCCTTCCCTCATGCCCTTGGTTTGCTTCCTCACGCAGGTGCGCACGCGTCCAGCGGCGAACCTGGTCGTACCTCGGAGCGGAGACGGCGTCGTCCCCAACACCTCTGTCTGGCAGAAGCCCCTCTGGTGGACTAGGTAAGCCCTTCCGATCTGCTCTGCTCCATGGATCCGTGGTTACTCTTTAACTGCGGATCCATGCCCATGTGCAGCTCTTCTTGTTGTTAGAGACTGCGGAGACCTACTTGTAAAACTGCATCTTTGCTACTTAGTGATGCTCTGTGTGCTTGTTTTCTCGATCCCAAATGGGTGACCAAGTTGAAGTTTACTGCAGACAGATGATGAAGTTGAAGTATTCAGTGATATCTTGTGATCATTTCCTTGACAAAATCTACATATGTATACTGCAGAATACATATGTGAGCCTTGACAAAATATGTTCAGTGAGTATGCATATGCATATGTTTACAAAATCTACATTTTCATTTGTTAAACCAGTGGTATCTCTCTGTATAATACAGAAATATAGGTTGAGTTCACAAGAATATCGTGTAACTAAAGAAAAGGTAATGGTGTGGAGTGGATATATTGGGCTGCAACGTGCAAAACCATATCAAAATAGTAGGTTACTCTAAACAGCTCCCATCAGCAAAACAGGGGATCTCATTGTAGAAGGATAAAACAGAGTAGGCAACCAGGCTCATAACACATACTGAACTTGTTGAGTTCACAAGAATTAAATTGAAGAAAAAAACTAGCACCTCAGTACAGCTCTGATAAAATTACTACTAGCACCTCAATTTATAGTATGTTGCATTAGTTCCTTTATCACCGGATGTGAAGCCAATTTAAGGGGAGGTAACTTTGATAGTAAAGTGCATCGAATCCTTGTTTAACCAGCACAGCAGAGGATACCAAATTAACCCATGTATGTAGTGTACCCTACACCTCCATGGCAATCAGATAGGCTTTCCAAGATGATTGCCAGCAAGAAATTAGCACCCTAACCCTTTCAGCTTAATTAAGCAACACGTATGTACGTACATATGATCGATGATGGAGCAGCAAGAGAAAGCGGAAAGGATATCGATCGAACCGTAGGAGTCTAGGGATGTGGCGACGAGGTTGTTGCCGGAGCCGAACGCGGCGGCGAGCGCCAGCGAGAAGGACAGGTCCCCGTCTCCGACGACCAGGATGGTTTGGGCCGAGGAGTAGTGGCCTACCCATTCCACCCGCCTCCCCCTACGCTGCCTCGCCATTTCCCCACTCCACCGCCGGCTATCGCCTGACGTAACTTTCCTATCTACGGCGGCGGACACCGGCGCCCTATCCCTCCTCCACCGAGGCTAGTGTGAGTGTTTCACTGTTTTGTGCGTGCGCGTCTCCCCGTGTGGAGCGCGTGGACTCGAGTCTTGATGCACTTTACTGTTTTCTTTAGAGTAATCTACATTTTCATTTTCATTTGTTCTTATCCTCCTTTAACCGCCGTGTCAAAAGGTGCTTCAAACTGATGTTTTTACTCTTTAAGCCGCCGGTGATGAATGCAATTAAGTTCTTCCTTTTTTGGTTGGCCATTATTCCCTACTAGTGCTTGCTTTTCTGCAGGCTGATGCTACTTTAGTTTTCATGTAACCATAAAAAAACATGTATCATCTCTTTAATCCGGTTGACACCTCTTGGTTTAGATAGTTGCAGAGGATAAGATCTTGCTCTGATCATACTGTTCCTGTTGTACATCATGTGTTGAAGTGCTACATTTACTTTCATACAGTCTTATGCCTGCTTCAGTGGTAGTGCATTCTAAGAAATGGAGTCCACTTGGTAGTGGTACAGTTAGTAGTACTAGCATGTTCTCTTGCTTCTACAGAGAAGGAAGGAAGGACTTCAGAATTTAGCTAGTACCGTTTTCATGGATAGAGTGTACGCGACGATCTTACGGAGAGAAAGCATTAATTTTTTCCCCAATTGGTGCCGCCGATTTGGTACATGTGGGGAATTTATAACCTTGTTCAGTCATTTCCATTGGAAAGAAGAGAGAGCCTCTGTGTTGGTTCATAATGATTTCTGGGCAGTTTGTGTGTAAGCACTTATGCAGCACTACAGGTACAGGTTTCTTCAGTAGCCTTATTTTGGGCATAGGATGGCGTTTCATAGGAAATAGCCAACACATGGCCTTCTCTCTTCTTCCTTTTTTGTGATAACTCACATGGACCTCTCCTGGCAACTGTTGTCCATTCGTATTGTTTGTTAGGCTTTGATTGGTTAATTATAAAATCTTATGAATGTTTGCTCCATGATCTACGCGCAAAATATCCTTAGATTCTCGGTGCAGTTATTTAGGGGGGAATTTATTTGCTTACCATTTAGGGAAAGTCATTGCTCTGTTTTCAGTATTTTCTGATCCAGCACCGATACACGGACACTGAAACTGCTTGACTGTCATCTTATCAATATTTTCGGATCCGGCACCGATATTAGGAAACTGCTTAGCTGTCATCATAGACAACACAGGCATGATTTTGGTAGTTCTTAATTTCCTGTCTCTCCATCAGATTTGGGTTTTCTGTCATCTTTAACATGACAGTGATGTTACTGCTGTGCAGGTAATCAAGATCAGATTTTCCAGCATTCACTAGATTTTTGCTTCTTCGGCAAAGATGGAGCTCGTCTATTTGGAAAGGAGAAATGGATTACGCAGCAACAGCGCCGCTCCAGAGTTCAGTGGGAGGTCAGAAGAAAAGATTACTAGAAGATTAGTTTTAGAATTTTCTTTTATTTCCTTGTAATTTTTCTTTTATTGGATACTTGTAAAGACATTGTAATATTCTTACTATAAGAAAAATTATGATTCTATTTCATTTTTTGTTTTTAAATTATTTTTCCTTATAGGTTGTTTTCTCTAAATTTGGATTTTTTTTGTTTTCCAAATACATTACTAGTGGCGCATTTCAGCCCTTATTAGTGGCGCGCCTTCCTTTATTACTAGTGGCGCACCTATAAGGCTATTAGTGGCGCACCTAGAGGGAATACCAGTGGAGCACCTAAGGGTTAGTAGTGGCGCACCAGAGGTGCGCCATTACTATCTGGATTACTAATGGCGCACCAGAGGTGCGCCATTACTATCTGTTACTAGTGGCGTGTTAATAGTGGCGCATATATAGTGCGCCATTACTAACGAAAACAGGTGCGCCACTAATAGGGCTTTTTCTAGTAGTGAATGTTGTACTTCATGTATTGTATTTTGACTTTTCTGCCAACGCACATATCATAATGTTGGCCGGCTCTTCCTTCTGGAATAAAAGGTTGAATACCACCTCGAAGAAGAAAAGCAAAGCAAACAAAGAAACCAAGATCAAAGTTCCGGCTCGTAGAAAGAAACAAACAACCGAGGAGCTATTTAATCTGGACGACTCAGAGGTAGAACTTGACTCCCTTGGTCATCTTTTTATGCAACTTATTGATGCTGACTCTTCTCAGGAAGAGGCGGAAACTAGCGAAGCCGGGGCTGCAGAGGTAACTATCATCTCCTCCAACTCAGAACCTCTGCAAACAGAGAGAATCCGGCAGGTCATCTGGAAAGTTATGTTTTCACACCCTCTTGCTCACTTGGACCCCGACTTTCTTTTGAAGAAACAACAACATGACACCAGACGTCAGACCCGGAGCGGCGGCTCTGAAGACCTGGTGGCCGGCTTGTCTGACACTCCGGCTCGCCGAAAACGTCGCAACGAGGTACCTCCGGCTCATGTTTGTATCGTTGTACGTTCTCTTGTGTTATCACTTACTCATTCTGCTTGTTCTAATCGTATCAAGAAACTCCTCCTTCGTCTGGCGACTCAACCGCCACAAGCTGCCTCCCCATGTAATCAACCCGGGGTAAATTTCGTTGCTTTCCTTCTGCTATTTAATAACTTGTCTTTGTGCATAACTGACAACAAAATACTTGTTCGCAGGGCTCAAGCTAAGAAACGGAAGGTGACCGGGTCAACCGCCCATCCAGACGCCTCTGAGCCGGAGGAGCCAAGACCTAACGCGGCTGAAGCCCATGTTGAGCCTTTCGAAGCCCCAGAAGGCGCTCATGAGGAGCCTCCCCAAGTCAGTGATCCAGCGGACATCGACGTTGTTATTCCAGAGGCTGACTCGGAAGCTAATCTTAAGCCGCACAACCCTTCTTCAATAGCCAAAGATGTGGCTCCATCTGAAGACGACGTTACCATTATTGGAACATCTTATACAGCTCCAGGCCCTTCCAATGTACTTACCAACACGTCCGCAAAGATGAGGCACCTTTAGATGAAAAGGAGAAGTCCAAGCTTGACCGTCCTAACCTTGAGAAGCTGACTGCCGAGGGACTACATTCCGGCTATTTAAACCGCCTCTCCACGAGCCGAGATATGGAGGCCAACCTGGTTGGCATGATGAGAAAGAAGTATGAGGTACTTATTCTTCCTTGCCTGGTATATACCGTTATGTAGCCGCCAAGAGCCGGTTTATGTTCTTGAAGATAAGCCGGGTCTTCAATAAAATTTCATAGCTCAATAGATCAGCCTGAAGCCCCTAAGAGTCGGGTCATGTATGCAAATACTGATCCGGTACTTACTCATATTGAGAGAACCAATTGTAGCCCTCAAGGGCCGGGTCATCATGCAAATGATGAACGGGTACTTTAAAGAAAGATGGGACCATAAAACTTGAGAGCAAAGTGTAGCCCCAAGGGTCGGGTCATCTTTATAAAGATAATCCGGATCATGCAAATCGACCAAACTTGAGAGCAAAGTGTAGCCCCAAGTGCAGCCTTTGAAAGAACTCACACACATTAGCCCCCAAGTGTCAAGTACTGCTTGCAATCTGCTTGAGACTTGCCATAATCTTCTTGTGTTGGCGACTGAACCCTGATAAATTTATACTTTATTGTGCAGGATGCTTTAAATGCGGCCGAGTCAAACTTGGTCGATTTGAAGAAGAACCTGGCTGTTCAGCAAAATGCCAAGTCAGAGGCTGAGACCAAGTGGCGGCTCTCCTCAACAGATCTGGAGAAAATTAAAATTGAGAATGAAGTATATAAACAGACTGCTAAGGCTGATCAAGCCGCTCTGCTGATACGTGTTGAAGAGGCGGAGGGCCAGCTAAAAACCATTACTGAAGAGCTATCCGGCTTAACGGGCCATATCTCCCGCATGACTGAAGTTGTATTCGGTAAGTATTCTAAGCTATTTGTTCTTTTGCTAATAATATTGTAAAGACTCGTCCGGCGGCTTATAAACATGTCATCTTCTCACTACTAAAAAAAGGCTGTTGGTGGCGCACCTATTTTGGCTATTAATGGCGCACTATAGGTGCGCCACTATCATCACGCCATTAGTAACTGTTAGTAATGGCGCACATTTGGTGCGCCATTACTATCACAGATAGTAATGGCGCACCTATAGTGCGCCATTACTATGCCTAGAAGTGCGCCATTACTATCTGACTTAGTAATGGCGCACCACATAGAAGTGCGCCATTACTAACAATTTTTTTTCAAATTTTTTTTCAGAAATTTTTTTTTCAATTTTTTTTTTAGTTTTTTTTCAGAATTTTTTTTTCGTTTTTTTCTTAATCTCGGGTCACTATGGCTTAATCTCGGGTCAATATGCTTAATCTCAAGTCAAATCGCACTCCGTGGTCAAACTTCCCGGAAGGTCACCCATTCTCACACTAGTCCAGCCCCAGCACGCTTAACTTCTCAGTTCTATCCAACCCCAGCACCAGCTCACTTAACAGGCACTTGTTGATATATCTATCATATCAATCCTATTAAACCTTGTTGATGTCTAGGACTTTGTTCATGTTCATGAGTGTGATGAAATTTTGAAAAAATATTTCAAACTTCCCGGTCATATTACGTATCATATTTTGAACATTTTTTCCAAAAAAAAAATTCGAAACCAATTTTTTTTTCTGTTACTAGTGGCGCACCTAGCAGATGGTGCGCCATTACTAAGTCTGAATTTTTTTCCATTTTTCCCCCTCTAGATGTTAAAAGCCCCGTATCTTTTATTCTGTTAGGTTTCTGGGGATTCTGAAAGTCTTCAACGGGATGTAACTTTTCGAGTAGATGATTTTTCATATAAATTCCAGAGAGATTTTGCAAATAAAGTCGAAATTCATATTTGTAAATTTTCCCAACAACTAGACCACATATCACATGGGAAACTTATTTTCTTTTATTTTTTTGACATTTCCATCATTTTCTTTTATTTTTTTTAAAACTGAAAAGGCGGTCCACGGGGAGGGGGGGGGTTGTGCATTTGGTGAAATTTTCGGCCACCTAGAAAGTTAGTAATGGCGCACCTTCACAAAGTGCGCCATTACTATGTGTATGATTTGGTCAAACCTTGGTCAAAGTTAGTAATGGCGCACTTATGCAAAGTGCGCCATTACTAAGTTTGACCAAGGTTTGACCCAGTCATACACATAGTTATGGCGCACTTTGTGAAGGTGCGCCATTACTATGTCAACTTAGTAATGGCGGACCTATACAAAGTGCGCCATTACTATGTGTATGACTGGGTCAACCCTTGGTCAAACTTAGTAATGGCGCACTTTTCACCTGATGCGCCATTACTGTTTTGGTTACTAATGGCGCACCTACACATGGTGCGCCATTACTATTTAGTAATGGCGCACCACATGTATAGTGCGCCATTAGTGTCCATATTGGCTATAGCTGTTTTTCTAGTAGTGTCTATAGGTCAATGAACTCGCCATCTGCCGGATGATAGCTTGTTGAAGTTGAAGGCCTTATACACCTTCACTGAACAACTATACTCCGGAAGCCTCTTCACCATAAGAGCAGTTTTTGGTGAGAAGGGTGTGCCGAAACTGATTAAGGATGTGTTGAACTATCTCTCCACTATTCCTAGGCACTTCGAGGAAATAAAGAGATCAGCTGCCCGCAAGGGTGCAATTTCTGCCTTAAGCCGGGCGCTAGCATATGCACCGGAATTTCACCCGGAAGAGATGATGGGCGGCTTTCCGCAACTCAAAGATGACGGGTCAGAATTCACCTAGGATGACTACACCCGTTGCCACCGAAAGTCTCGAATGCTGGCCAGCCAGCTAGCCGTAGAAGCTGACCTGTCAAACTACCAGGCGACTTACGACAACAGCAACACTCGAGTACGGGCACCTACCTTTGAACCGAAGGATCTGACCCCTCAACGGCGTTAGTATATCTTTGCCCCTGACGTTGACCCATCTCCCATCTTGAATGATGAAGCTCAATTTGAATCTCTACTCAACTCCAACTGGGATGTGGACAACCTTCAGATCGAGGAGCTCGAAGACCCGGCGCACGGTGACCCGTCGACAAGCTAGGCGAAGAGCCGTTCTTCAAAGATTCTGACCCGGGCGAAACTGAGCCGCCAGGCGTTAACTTGAAAAAACTTTAAGCGTCATATTTTGGGCCACGTGAGGCCTTGTAATAGCAGTAGAAAAAACTTGATCATCTGCTTCTATGCCATCGTACGCATTTTGAATTAGTGGTATGAGCACTTCAATGTCAACACCTTTGCCGGTGGGTCACAATGCTTTATAATTTTGACCCGGAAATTTCTTTTAAGCCGGTTCCACTGCCACTTAAATACTTAGAACCTCCTGATGAAGAGATCCTGCAAAAACAAATAGTCTATATCCTATTTTTGTTAGCCGGCTTTGAAGGCACAGCGAAAAGAGGTCAACTCTTTAAAAATTATAAGCCGGCTTTGAAGGCACAGCGAAAAGAGATCAACTCTCAAAAAATTATAAGCCAACTTTGAAGGCACAGCAAGAAGAGATCAATTCTCATCATGTTCTTTTTTAGAAAAAATTGTTTGTGCTTCAAAGAAGCTAGGCATGAAAGCCTGAAACCCCGTAAGCCGGCTCTCGCGTGACATAAATCCGTCGTTTAAACCTTAACAAGTTCAGGGTCTTAAAAAAGATTGACTGTTAAGAGTACGAACGGGCCACATAGCGGAGAGACTACGACAGACAAGGCGAGTTTATCCTAGCTCACTGTAAGCCGGCTCTCTCGTGACAAAAGCCGCCATTTAAACTTTTGACAAGTTTAGGATCTTTGTGCGAGATTGACTATAAAAGTTCAGGGTCTCTTACCAAGATTGACTGTCAAGAGTTCGGTAGGTCACATGGCGGAGTAGCAAGTTGCAAACAGGCAGGTTTAACCCGGATATGGCATATAAAGCCGGCCAAGCGGGTATGAAAGGTAAACTCATAGAGTTGGAAGCCCCCAAGTGACCATATGAAGAATCATCTCTGACACAGTAATTGTTTGGATGAAAACGACAGAAGCCCCGTATAATGAGGATGCCGACTTTATTATATTGATAAAGATAGATACAATGACAGATGTATGTACATTGATGAGAGCCGGCGGCTCAGGTGTAATAAGGCCGCAGATGAGCAATGTTCCATGGCCTGCCCGTCTCTTCTCCAGAAGTGCGTGATTTACTGTTCTCTCGTATATCAATGAGGTAATACGACCCATTGTAGAGATTCTTGCTGACCACAAAAGGCCCTTCCCAAGGGGGTGATAACTTATGCATATCTGTCTGGTCTTGGATCAAATGCAGTACTAAGTCGCCTTCCTGGAATGTCCGGGTCTTGACTCTGCGGCTATTATAGCGACACAGGTCTTGCTGATAAATCGCCGATCGTGCTGCTGCAAGATCCCGCTCTTCATCCAAAGCATCTAAGGCATCTTGACGAGCCGCCTCATTGTCAGTTTCGACGTAAGCCGCCACCTGCGGCGAGTCATGACGTATATCACTGGGGAGAACCGCTTCGGCGCCATAGACAATGAAGAAAGGCGTATAGCCTGTTGATCTGTTTGGGGTGGTTCGGATACTCCAAAGAACTGAAGGCAACTCCTCAACCCAACAAACCAGCATTCGTTCCAAAGGAACCATGAGCCGGGGCTTGATCCCCCGCAAGATTTCCTGGTTAGCACGCTCTGCTTGACCATTAGACTGTGGATGAGCCACTGAAGAAACATCAAGACGGATGTGTTCACTTCGACAGAACTCTTGCATTACTCCTTTGGACAGATTTATACCATTATCAGTGATGATACTGTGGGGGTAGCCAAAACGGAAAATCAGTTTCTTGAGAAATTGAACTGCAGTCGCCGCATCACACTTGCTAACCGGCTCTGCCTCAATCCACTTTGTAAACTTATCGACCGCCACCAAGAGATGGGTCTTCTTGTCCTTAGACCTTTTAAAGTTTCTGACCATATCAAACCCCCAGACCGAAACGGCGAGGTTATAGGAATCATCCACAATTCCTGAGCCGGCACATGAGCCTGTCGTGCAAACTTCTGACAACCATCACATTTACTGACTATGTTCTCTGCATCTGCATGAGCTGTTAACCAGTAAAACCCATGTCGAGAAGCTTTAGCCACCAGAGACTTTGACTCGGCGTGATGACCACAGTCGCCTGCGTGGATCTCTTGCAAAATTTCACGACCCTCCTCTGGAGAGACACAGCGTTGAAAAACACCCGTTGCACTTCGTTTATGTAACTCGCCATGGACAATTGTCATGGACTTTGAGCGCCTCGTAATTTGTCGTGCAAGAACCTCATCGGCGGGTAACTCGCCACGGGTCAAATATGCCAGATAAGGCAGCGTCCAGTCAGGAATAGCATGAAGAGCCACCACCAATTCCCCCTCCGGGTCAGGAATAGCAAGGTCCTCCTCTGAAGGCAACTTGACAGACGGATTGTGCAACACATCAAGAAGCACATTAGGAGGCACCGGCTTACGCTGAGACCCAATCCGGGCCAGTGCATCAGCCGCCTTGTTCTTCCGCCGATCAATGTGATCCACTTGATAACCCTTAAAGTGGCCAGCGATAGTATCAACCGCCTGTCGATAAGCCGCCATACGGGGGTCTTTGGAAACCCAAGTGCCTGAAACTTGCTGAGCCACCAGGTCTGAGTCGCCTAAGCATCTGACCCGGCTTAGGTTCATCTCCTTGGCAACCCTTAGACCATGAAGCAGAGCCTCATATTCAGCTGCATTGTTGGTACAAGGAAACATTAGTCTTAAAACATAGCAAAATTTGTCACCTCGTGGGGAAGTCAAGACAACTCCAGCCCCAGAACCTTCCAACTACTTGGACCCATCAAAGTGGATTGTCCAATATGTGTTGTCTGGTTTGTCTTCAGGTGCTTGACACTCTGTCCAATCATTAATAAAATCCACCAGAGCTTGAGACTTGATAGATGTGCGAGGCACATATTTCAGATTAAGTGGTCCAAGCTCAATTGCCCACTTAGCAATCCTACCAGTGGCCTCTCTATTTTGAATGATATCTCCCAAAGGAGCAGAGCTAACCACTGTTATTGGATGCCCAAGGAAATAATGTTTCAACTTGCGGCTTGCCATGAAGACTCCAAGAACAAGCTTCTGCCAATGTGGATTTCTTTGCTTGGACTCAATCAAAACTTCGTTGATATAATAAACCGGCCGCTGAACCGGATACTCCTTACCCGCCTCCTTTCGCTCCACAACAACCGCCGCACTAACGGCCTTGTTATTAGCCGCCACGTACAGCAGCAATGGCTCTTTCTCTATAGGAGCAGCCAGGACCGGCGGCTCAGATAATTGCTTCTTGAGTGCCTCAAGCGCATCATTAGCGGCATCACTCCAGACAAAATTGTCTGTCTTCTTCATCATCTGATACAAAGGGATAGCTTTTTCTCCCAGCCGGCTTATAAACCGGCTTAAGGCAGCAATACGACCCGCCAAGCGCCGAACATCATTGATGCATTTCGGCTTAGAAAGGGAAGTTATAGCTTTGATCTTCTCCGGATTAGCCTCGATGCCCCGCTCTGAGACTAAAAATCCCAGAAGCTTTCCTGCAGGTACACCAAAAACACATTTGGCTGGGTTAAGCATCATCTTGTAGACCCGGAGGTTATCAAAGGTCTCCTTCAAATCTGCAAGCAAGGTCTCCTTCTTCTTGGACTTGACCACGATATCGTCCACATAAGCATGAACGTTGCGCCCGATCTGGCTATGAAGGCAGTTCTGGACACACCGCTGGTAAGTCGCCTGAGCACTTTTAAGTCCAAAAGGCGTAGACACATAGTAGAAAGCTCCAAAAGGTGTTATGAAAGCCGCCTTCTCCTGATCTTCAACCGCCATCTTGATCTGATGGTACCCCGAATAAGCATCCAGGAAGCATAAACTCTCACAACCCGCCATTGCATCAATGATTTGATCAATCCGAGGAAGGGCAAACGGATCAATAGGACAAGCCTTGTTTAAATCTGTGTAATCCACACACATACGCCATGAGCCATTCTTCTTAAGGACAAGGACCGGATTAGCCAACCACTCCGGGTGAAAGACCTCCACAATGAACCCTGCTACCAAGAGCCGGGCTACCTCTGCACCAATAGCTTTACGCCGCTCTTCATTGAAATGACGAAGGAACTGCTTGATGGGTTTAAACTTAGGATCCACATTAAGATGGTGCTCAGCGAATTCTCTCAGTACACCCAGCAGGCCAGAAGGTTTCCATGCAAAGATGTCCCGATTCTCACGGATGAATTCGATGAGTGCGCTTTCCTATTTAGGATCCATATTGGCCCCTATTGTGAACTGATTCGAAGAGTAGAGCCTCCTTCCGCGCCCGCCGGTGTCTTTGCCCCTGCCGGAGGTGGCCAGAGCCGCCGGGGGACATCGCCGGCGCCGTGGCCCTCCCCTGGCTCCTCTGTTTCTGGTCGGGGGAGCGAGGAAGAAGACGACGCCCAGGCCAGGAGGGCCCCACCTCCCGCGGACCCCACCTGGCAGCCGCACGGGAGTTGACCCAGCCCTGCTGACAAGGATAAGTGGAAACGTTTTTCCACAAATACGCTATCGCTTTCAGAAAACGTATTTCCCAGAAAGCGTTTTCTGTTTTGCAGCCAGGGGCTTATTTGTGGATATTCTTTTTACAAACGGGTCCCTGACATTCATTTGGCTATATCTTTTCATCCGCAACTCCGATTGAGGTGATTACAAAGCCCACGTCTTCGTCTCTTCGAGCCCGTCATGTTGGTATCATTTTCATAATGTTTTGATCTAGTGAAAATGACCATTTTGCCCTTGCCCGTAAACAGCTCCCTCTGAGAGAGAACTGTTTCCGGGAATCGTTTCCGCGGACTCTCCGCACTTCTCCCCGGTGGATTCCTCATTCCCAGGCAAGCCACGACAGCCACGTGCATGATAGCCTTGCAGTAGCCATGGTTTTCCACTTAAATATTTAAATACTTTTCACAGGTTAATATTTTTGCGATTGCTTTATAACTGCTTGTGAATCCATGCTTATCTGTATACCATGATCGTTTGCATCTAGTTGGTTAAGTGATTACTCGCTACTGTTATTATCATGTTGATATCATGCTCATTTGCATAGTTACTTTATCATGTTGTCATGACTCAGCTCATTTACATTCAAGTTGAACCGGATGTTAATTAAACTTGAACACCTGTTGGCTGAGTCATAGTGCGCCACCGAATCGAGCTCACCAGTGCAACCACACTTGCCGGGATGGGGCAGCCCTAATTCGGTCTATTGTCATGCCTCTCGCTGGTACCTCCAACCATGGAAGGTTATGAGTGCATGCTACCCTGATCAGGTAGGCGGCTATAACCTTGTGAACCCAGTTCTGGTATTGAGCTCAAGTCCCCGTTTGGGACAGTTTTGTTTGGCCACGATGGTGGCAGGTGTCAGAAGGACACAGGTGTCACCCATGACATAGCCCAAAGGGGAGTTTGTCGGAGTGGCCGGGAGAGTGCCTTGCAATAGATTGGGTTTTGTCGGAACATCGTTGGTCCACCCGAATGGGAGCACAAGGCCATAAGTTCCGTGGTGTGGGTACAGTGTACTAACCTCTGCAGAGTGTATCATCTATCGATAGCCGCGTCCTCGGTCATCGGCACAGTTCATAGTAGGACACACTATGGGTCAACAGTATAATAATTTGCTTATAACAACCCCGTTCGATGAGAAAGAAGATGGTCGATCTTTATGTGATCGCGAGAGGATCACCGTGGTATCGAGGATACCGATGTTGGTTGATCGTGACCACGAGAGGATCACCGTGGTATCATGGATACCGGATTTGGTTGATGGTGTTATGTGGTGATCTCGAGTAAATACCAAGCTCCTTGTGATCATGTTGTCACTACGGTATTGTAATACCAAGTTTGGTTGGTCCCGAGGTTATCATGTGGCACACTCGAGGGTAAGTTCTTACATGTGGTGGTTACGAGGTAACCCCGGAACAGAGTAAGTTGTATCATGATAGTTTTAACCTGTTGCATGCAGTGTCATCATGCCCATATGCCATATCGTTCTAGCATCATCATGTTTACAACTGCTTAACCTGTAAATGCCATGCTGTTGCTTGTCTTGATTGCTTTGACTGCTGTGAGCTTGCGAGTACATTCAAAGTACTCACCCGGCGTGTCATGCCAGTTTGCAGGTCATGCCATGATTGCTTGCTTGTCAAGGATTCCGAGTTTGCGAGCTAGGATATGCGTTCCAGCCAGAGTCCCTGCGGAGTGGAGTCCATCACCTCAGTCGTCGCTCCGCTGCCGAGAGTTACTCCGCTTCCTCGGGTTGTTCCGCTGTTAGTATAGAGCCACCCTTGGCAGGTGTAGTGTCGTCGTGCCGATGTAATCCATGTACCCTTGTAATCTTATCCATAGTAATAAAGAGCTGATTTGTTCTATGCCAACAGTGCCGTATTCCAGAAGACTTGTCTCTGGGCTGGAATACGGGGCGTTCCGGTTTCCTCTGAGCTGGGGTGCCACAAGCGTTGGTATCAGAGCAGGTCTGGCTATAGGACGCCCTAGACCGCGCGAGCGTTAGTAGCCGGTAGTATAGGGTTTAGTCGGTTTGCTGCACTTGTTTGTTGCATTTGTTTGCTGCATAGCATGCATATAGATTAATGATCTTGTCACTAACGATTGATCTGGTGAGTGTAGGTGGCATCGGTTTCGATTCACTACCTGCACCCTCCAGTTGCATTCTGGCTCTTTGGTGTGGTGTCATCTCCGTCCCAGCGGAGTGATGCCAAGGTGCTTGGTGTGTCGATCTCTTGCAGGATTGGTGCATAGGTACCACACCAATATATTCTCTTCAGCCGCCCCTATAGTTTCGGTGATAGACATGTTTCTATCCCAGATCGTGCCATCCCACTCATCGCTTTGGGCAATGCTTACTGATCTTAGTTATCATAACAGGGCAATGCCCGCAAGCCTTTCTTTTCATCGCTATCCCACCCTGCCATCCATTCTCTGGACGAGTATGGTTTTCTTCCGTATGCTTGATGATGATGTGTTCGTGACCTTTGTGTTCCGATACATGATCACCAAGTTCGTCCTCACCTCCGTGTCCATCCAGCTACAACCGGTGTAAGCCCCTGTTTGGTGTAGCTTTGTTTACATGTCGTGGTTTCGTCATGGCAGCTGCCATGGGTAGGCTTATCGAGAGGGGCCGAAGGACACCGACGGGCTCCGGGAGCGGGGCTAGGCACAAGAGGTGGCAGACACACGATGTACCCAGGTTCAGGGCCCTCCGTGGGAGGTAATACCCCTAGTCCTGCTTGGTCTAGTTGAGACAATGGTGAGATTACAATGGTGCTCCTGGAGCTGTATGGACGGAGGAGGAAGAAGGAGCTAGCTTGCCCCTACTGCCTCTCTACGTGGGTGTGAAGAGTTGGCAGGCTAGAAACTGTGAAACCGAAACCCTCTGCATGGGGGAGGCCCGGGGGGGTTTATAGGCCAACCCCCCGGGTTACAATATGAATAAGAGGTCTTGGGGGGCCCCAGCCGGCAGCCTCTCTAGCCCGCTGTGGGGACCACCGGCTGTGGGGTCTTGTCGCCGGTAGGGCCCGCCCGCTGTCGAGTCCGTCAGGAGCCGGCGGGGCCCGCTTGGTGGATCCCCGTGCCGGCCATGCCGCGGCACGGTCTGCCCGTCGGGGCGTCGTCTTGTGGCTACCGGCCGAGGCCAGCGGCACGGCCGGCTGCACTGTAGCCACGCCGAAGTAGGTAATGGAGTGGTTTTGGAGGCGTGCCGGTACTGTTGGAAGCCCTGTCGCGGTCGGATGGGGTCAGCGGTCACTGGGGCCTCGCGCCCGCGCGTCAGGGGCCACTGTGGCCACACCGGGGCAGTAAATGGGGGTCTTGTCTTGTCGCCGAACCGACGTGCAGGGAGACGGGATGGGCGTTGGGCCGCCCGAAGGTCGGTTGAGGAGCCGGCGTGGGGGCAGCCGGCCGTTAGCCAGACGGCCGGCTCCTCGCCCAGCCGGCCCTAAGCGAACTAACGGCGGCCATGCCGGCTCCCCACCAGCCGGCCTCGAGGGAGCCGCCTGCCGGCCCAGAGGCAGCCGGAGGGCCGCCAGCCTGCCGCGGCCCACCCGGCCACGGGCCAGCCGGCGGTGTTGATTTTCTTCGAGCGGGGGAAGGACCCCATAGCTTTGGCCTACCCGGGGGTAATAAACCCGTCAGTAGTCCCCGAAGTAGGGGAGGCCCGCCGACGAACCGCGGCGGTCCTCGCCGGCTTGAAGATCGCCCTTGCGCCGCGGAGTGCTGCGAGAGTCGGACGCCGTGGGCAAGCGGTGGCCGGCTCCGCAGCCGGACGATGCTTCGCGTGCCGCCTCGGGCTCCTCACCGGGCCGAGAAGCCGTGCCATGCGGAAGACGCCGCGGGCCGTGGCCTGACAGGCCACGCGGCGAAAAAGGCCGGACCGCGGGGCGGGACCCTCCACGACCGCAGCCTCGGCCCGCGCGCAGGGATCCTTTACGGCGCGGGCCGACGGTTGGCGTTCCCGAGCGCCATAACGTCCGCCCCGCACGCGACGGGAATCGTGGGGGTCGCGCGCAATGAATCCGCCCCCCACGATCGCCCGCACGGGGTTTAAATGGCGAGGGGAGAGGAGCAGAACGGCCCATTCGCTCCCCCCGCCCCCGTCGCATCGTCTTCGTCGCCCTCCTCCCCCTGCCACGAGAAAGAGAGAGCAAGGGGGCAGTGCACGCGGGCACGCTGCGCCGCCGTCCGCCGCCGCGGAAGGCCCGCGCCGCAGTCTAGCGCCCGCGCCCAACGCCGCGACCGCGAGCCCCTCCGGTGACCATGGCAAGCAAGGGCGCATGGGACGGCAGCAACGTGGAGGAGACATTCATCGAGCACCTCCGCTACCGCCGCAAGCTCCCGGCGGAAGCGCACTTGGAGGCGCGCCCCGCCGGGCCGGAGAACTCCCCGACCCCGCGGGAGGGCGAGGTGGTCGTCTTCACCAATCATTTCCTCCGTGGGTTCGGGCTGCCGGCGAGCGCCTTCTTCCGCCGCTTCCTGACGCGGTTCGGCCTGCAGCCGCACCACCTTGCCCCCAACGCCGTCTTGCAGCTGGCGGCGTTCGTTACCCTTTGCGAGGGGTTCCTGGGGGTGGAGCCGAGGCTTGACCTCTGGAGCCGGCTCTTCTTCCTCAAGCGGCAGACAGCGGTGAATCCGGTGACGAAGCAGAAGGTGATGACCGCCTGCGGGGGTGCCCTGATCCACATCCGCAAGGGGACCGGCTTCCCAAAGCTCCCGCTGCATGAGTCGGTGAAGGGCTGGCAGCGGGGGTTCTTCTATGTGAAGAACGTGAAGCCGGAGGAGGACTACATCAACCTCCCCGACTTCGCCAACCACCCGCCGGTTGCAATGCTGAACTGGCGGGCGGCTCCGCTTCAGGCGCCCGAGACGGCGGACCGGCTCTGCGAGCGCCTGCTCGTTATGACCGGGACGGAGGGGCTGAAGGCCAACGATCTGCTGGCCGCGATGGTGGCGCGCCGAGTGCAGCCGTTGCAGCGCCGGCCGCACCTCATCTGCCAGATGGGAGGACGCCACGACCCCTGCCGGCTCTCCACCATGGAGCTGAAGCCGGTCCACGTGGCGAGGAGGGTGAATGCCATCTCGACGGCGAAGATGAAGGAGGGCGAGTGGCAATGGGGGAAAACCCCCTACAGCCGGAGCCACCCAGCACCGCGGGTAAGTGTCTAGTCGCCTCCCTCCTTCCATCTTTTCCGAGGCAGTGCCCCTCCCCTCTTTGGCCTGACGGCACGCCGCCTTGCCCGCTCGTAGGTTTTCCCGCTGCTGCAAAACTACGGGGAGCCGGCCCCCGACACGGTGGATTCGGACCCCGAGGAGGTCGAGGACGTCGACGACGTGGAGCCGGCCGACTCCGAGCGAGCCGGCGCGTCTGAAGCCGGCGAGGCGGAGACGGAGACGGAGGGGGCCGAAGAGGCCGAATAGACGGGTGAGTCTCCTCCCCAGACGCACCTACGGGATTGGACCGATGATGATGCTGAGGCGGAGGCGTCGCGTGTTGCAGAGGCTCTGGAGGAGCCCGAAGTTTCGGAGGACGAGGTCACGGCGCCGCGGGGACGCCAGCATCGAGCCGGCCGCGGCTCCAGCCGGGGCGGCCCGGACGCGGATGACAAAGGGAAGCGGCCGGCTGTCGCCAAGCCGGCACCCAAGCATGCGGCGACCACGCAGCCGGGCGGTAGCCACGGAGGCGGGGGCAAGAAGCAGAGGGTCTCCCAGGCGGAACCCACTTGGAGGGCGGTCCCCGTCGTCGTCGGGTGAGTCCATCTCCTCCTCCACCCTGGTCTGTTCCATTTTCTCCCCGGTCCCTTATTTCGTCGTGACCAGGGAGGCGCGCACCCTAGGAATGATCCCAGGTGGCGAGGCGGCGAGGACGGCGCCACCGACAACCACCGCCGAGGAGAGGGAGCGCCAGGCATGGCTCGACCTCGAGGCGGCCCAGCAGGAGCGGCGCGTCGAGGAGCTACGCCCTTGGGAAGAGGCGACGGAGAAGTGGGGAGGAACCAGCGGGGAGGCCGCTGGTGGAGCGTGGGAGCCGTTCCCCCGCGGCCGGGAGAGGAGGTCGAAGGACCGCCACGATCCCGAGTGACGGGCGGAGGCGGACGCGAAGGCCGCGGAGGACGCGGCGGAGATGGACCGTGATGCCGCCCAGCCGGGGGCGGACGACGTGCCGCCGGGGGCGGAGGGGCCCCCGCTAGTCGAAATCCCGGCACCGAATGCGCCGGCCCCGGACGTGCCGGCTTCGGAGGTGCCGGTTCCGGAGGCGCCGCCTCCGGAGGTGAGCCGGCCAGGAACCGCCGGGGAGACGGCCGCCGCGGGCGCGTCGTCGGCGGCCCCCGGCGCGACGGCGAAGGGAGGAGCCGGTCCCATCGTGGTCTCCGACAAAGGAGGACCCGCGGACGGGGGCCGACCGCAGCAGACCTGGGACGCAGCCGGGCGCCCAGACCTTGGAGAACCGTTGAGCGCTCTTGGGGCGGCGGTGGCCGCCGTTGTGGACGCGTTCGCTGCCTGCTGCGCCCAGACGTCGCAGGACGCTCGGGCCGCCAACGACCGGCTGGTGAACCTGGAGCAAGCTGTCGCGGTAAGCTCTCTTCTTTCCTTCTTCTCTCGACTAGGCATTTTCTGTCTTTGCTAGTGGGGGCGCGCTAGCGCACCCACTGGGTGTAGCCCCCGAGGCTCGAGCCGGCTGGGGCGCAGGCGGATCGAGCCTAAAGCTGCCTTGTATTCTTGTTGTTTTGCAGGAGGCGCACGACCGCCGGGTGGCCGCGTACAACACCCTGCTGGGGTTGTACCGAGGAGCCGAAAACCGGCTCGCCGTCATATCCGCGGATCTGCAAGGTATGTGCTCTTGCGATCTTCCACTGGGTGTAGCCCCCGGGAATCAGGTCGGCTGCCCCGGAGGCGGGCTGAATCCTTTCTTTGCTTGGTTTCTGACAGCGGCAACCTCTTCTCGTGAAGCCACCCACGCCAAGACGGTCAGCCTCCGGCGCCAGGTGGTGCGGCTTGGCGAGGAGCGGGACCTCCTGACGACGGAGCGCGACCGGCTCCGCGGGGAGACGTACCAGGCGAAGGCGGAGCGGGAGAAGCGCGAGGCGGCCCACCGCCAAGCGCTGGCGGACCAAGAGGCGACCCTTCGTTGGGAGGCGGAGGAGCGGGAGAAAGTCCTCCGCCAGGAGCTGGGGGCCAAGGACGCCACGCTAGCCAAGGCGGCGGAGGATGCGCAGGCGGCCCGGGATGAGCACGAGCGCCAGCGCCAGGAGTGGTCCGCCAGGGAGGTGCAACTGCAGGAGCAAGGGCACGAGGTGGATCGGATGCTGCGCGGTGAGCTTCTATTGCCATGCTCTTTTCGCGCATTGCCCCCGGGTTTTTCTGTCTTGCTGCTTTGCTCATCCCTCGTCTTCTTCTCTTCTCTTCTTAGGGCTTTTCCCTGGTACACAGGCGGCCGCGGAGGCGGCCGTGGAGGCCCATCGTGAGGTCCAACGGGCGCAGGGGGAAACCGTAGGACAGCTTGCCCCCTGGACCCTGGACGAGGTGGGGATCGCCGCCGCGGCGCGGCTATCGGAGGTAGTCCGTGCCCTGAAGCGGCTCCAGGCGGCCAGCTCGGCGCTGGTTCGCAGTCTTTGGCCCGGCGCGGTGGAGCCGGTCTCCATGAGCCGGCTGTCGAGGTGGGTGGAGTTTGGGACCGCGCGGGTGAATGCCTGGAGAGCTTCCGCGGCACGCGCCGGTGCGAGCATGGCGCTTCGCATTGCCAGGTCGTGGTACCCTGAGCTGAACCTGGATCTGCTCACGGCCCAGCGTGCCGGCACCAACGCGGAGTTGGAGGCGGTGACCGATGCGCTGGAGGTGAGGGCGAGCGACCTTGCGTCCTTCGCCATGTGGGACGAGTACGTCCCGGAGCGCGGGGCGGACGGCATGGTGATCCCGGAGGACCGTACATGCTCGCCCTGGACGACCCGGAGGGAAGCGCCGCCGAGACAGACGATGGAGAGTCTGACTCCGACGACTACGCCGAGTCCGAGCCGGCTCCGGACGCGGAGGCGGGTGAGGGAGTCCTGGACTAAGGGGTCCTCGGGAGGCCGGCCTATGTCTTATGGGCCGGACTGTATGGGCCACTTGCCGAATACTAGAAGAACCGAAGACCACACCTCCAAGAAGGAAGCATCATGAATCGTGGCTTGTCCTCCACGTTTGGAATAGCGATTAGGCATATTTTATACCCTCGACGTGTAACCGACCATGTGTAAGCCCTAGGACCCCTGGTGTCTATATAAGCCAGAGGGTTTTAGGATGTACGACGATAGAACTCATCTAGGGTTTTAGATACTCGATCTCGTGGTAGATCAACTCTGTAATCTCCATACATTCAATATAATCAAGCAGGACGTAGGGTATTACCTCCATAGGAGGGCCCGAACCTGGGTAAAACCTTGTCCCCGTTTGTCTCCTGTTACCATCGATCCAAGTATCACAGTTCGAGACCCCCTACCCGAGATCCGCCGGTTTTGACACCGACATTGGTGCTTTCATTGAGAGCCTACTAGTAGTGGCCGCGGTGCGATGGGAATTCAGTTCGTCTCCGGCGTGATCTACGCGCTGGAACCGAGCTTTGTTGTCGATGTCGGCATCTTTGTCGCCGCCTCGACTAGTCACCTCGGCTAGACCGAGGACTCCACTCTGTGCCGGATCGTCAAGATCAGACGGATACTTTCATCCTCATCATCTCCGATCTCTATTAAGATCAAGAGAAATCATCCATGGAGCTCGGGGGCTCGATATTGACATCATCCTCGAGCAACCGTGCAGGTTTTCTGGACAGCGACTCGTGTTCGTCGTCCCCGCTTCCTCGAGTGTCGCCTTGACGATTGCCTTGGTGAAACTGTGCGGAATTGCGTCTATAACGACCCCGTAAAATTTCGTCGTATTCCGATGGAGGAATCTTCGGCAATCTATGAAATACCGGAGCCGTGTCGAATCTGGACGGGAATCAGGATGAGTTTAGGGCGAGGTGTCCAGCTTCGAGCTCGTACATCGTTTGAAAAATCCCACCGTTCATCGGCTGCCGAATTCCCATACCGATCACCCCTCAAAATTTCAGCCCAATCCGACCGTTCAAACTCCGGGAAACGTCCGATGAGTACATCAAGTTTTCCGATCTGTTTTCTGCGCGAAAACGAATCCGACCTGAATTCATATTTCTTCATGAACGGGATATTGGACGTCCTTTTTGAGGAATTATTTTTCTTTCTCCTAGGGTATTGTGTGTTGTTTTCAAACACGTGCCCACAAATTTTGAGTCTTTTCCGAGGCGATCTTCACCGTCGCGCCGATGTCAAACCGGCCCGACCACGTTGCTCCTCGGCTACCGACCTGCGCCAATATCGACTGAGCCGTCGCTCCATCGATCCGATGACAACCACCTCGGATCATCACCTCGGTGAGCCGACCAAGAGTTCGGCATCGTGAGGGACAAACAATTATCAAGACAAGATTGTCGCCCCACGGATTGCACGGGTCGGGCGCGCCAGCATCGTCGCACGGTCTCTTCTCAAAGCCAGCATTGATTGTGTCACAAATTCCGACCTGCGTCGGCATCGTCGCGCCGATCACTTTTTCAAGCTGACGTCCACCACGCCAACCTGCTTTGACACGTCGGTTGGCATAGGGCTCTAGCGTCACCTTACCGATCTGCTCCGTCACCTCGGCTAGATGGGGGGCTTCGTCATCTCCTCATCAACCCGCTCCGGAGAATTTGGCGTCACCAGCCGACCTGCTTCAACACATCGGCTGGCCTAATACTTCGGCGTCACCAGCCGACCTGCTTCAACACCTCGGCTGGCCTAATACTTCGGCGTCACCAGCCGACCTGCTTCAACACCTCGGCTGGCCTAATACTTCGGCGTCACCCGCCGACCTGCTTCAACACCTCGGCTGGCCTAATACTTCGGCGTCACCAGCCGACCTGCTTCAACACATCGGCTGGCCTAATACTTCGGCGCACTACTAGGAAAAGGCCTGCTAGTGGCGCACCTGTTTTGGCTACTAATGGCGCACTACAGGTGCGCCACTAGCATCACGCCATTAGAATTTTTTACTAATGGCGCACCACGGGTGCGCCATTAGTATCTGGTATACTAATGGCGCACCACGCAGTGCGCCATTAGTATATCCCACGGTGCGCCATTAGTATGCCTCCCAGGAGGCCATATTTACCCATTTTTTTTTTTGAATTTGGAAGGCGGGAAAATAGTAATGGCGCATATTCTAACCTCCACGGTGCGCCATTACTATTTTGAATTTTGAATCTGGATCTGGATCGTGATTTTTTTGCTCGTTTTTTTTGCTCTTTTTTTGCCTAGTTTTTGCTCGATATTTTTTCAAATTTCGTTCTCATTTTTGGATCTTGTACGTTCTTTTTGCCGAGCTCCACATGTGGCCGGAGAGGAGCTCGCCGGAGAGGAGCTCGCCGGAGAGGAGTTCACCGGAGAGGAGTTCGCCGGAGAGCATTTCGCCGGAGAGGAGGAAGGAGAGACCGTGTGGAGGAGAGGAGGGAGGAGGGAGGAGGAGCTCACCGGAGAGGAGGAGAAACCGTGAGGGGAGGAGAGGAGAGGAGGGAGGAGGAGAAGGTCACCGGAGAAGAGCTCACCTACATCGCCGGAGAGGAATGGTAGGTCGCCGGAGAGGAGGAGGAGGTCGCCGGAGAGGAGTGGGAGGAGGTCACCGAAGAGGAGGAGGTCGCCGGAGAGGAGGCAGCCGGAGAGGAGGAGGGGAGTATGGTGGAGGAGATGGAGTGGGGGAGAGGAGGAGGTGGAGTGGAGGAGAAAAATGAAGAAGAGAGGAGGAGAGAGGCCGGCCAGCCCTATATATACGGCATAGTAATGGCGCACCGTGGGCTGGTGCGCCATTACTAACTTTTTTTTATTTTTTTGATTTGTTTTGAATTTGGAAGGCGGGAAGATAGTAATGGCGCACCGTGGGCTGGTGCGCCATTACTAACTTTTTTTTTATTTTTTTTACTTATTTCGAATTTGGAAGGCGGGAAGATAGTAATGGCGCACCTAGCAAACCGTGCGCCATTACTAAGTTTGATTTTTTTTTTAATTTTTTTGCCTCCAGATCTTGAAAGCCCCGTAACTTTTTTTCTGTTAGGTTTTTGAGGATTCTAAAAATCTTCAACGGGGTTCCCCCCGTTGAATTCGGATAGAAATTTTTGAGTAGATGATTTTTCATATAAAAAACTTTTTCATCGGAGTTCGTATGCAAAAGTTATGCCCATTTTACAAATTCTCGAGAGATTTTGCAAAAAAAGTCGAAATTCATGTTTGTAAATTTTGCTAACAACTAGACCACAAATCATATGGGAATCTTATTATTTTTTTATCTTTTTGACATTTCTATCATTTTCTTTTATTTTTTTTAAAACTGAAAAGGCGGTCCACGGGGGGGGGGGTGCATTTGGTGAAAACTAGGTAAAACTGAAAAGGCGGTTACTAATGGCGCACCACCCACAAATGCGCCATTAGTAACCCTGGTTACTAATGGCGCACCAGCTTGAGGTGCGCCATTAGTAGTTTTGTAAAAAAAAATTATATATATATATAGTAGATATATAGTAGTGGCGCACTGTGTTGGAGGTGCGCCATTACTAGTTAAACTAGTAATGGCGCACTCTGCCATGGTGCGCCATTAGTATTTTTGGAAAATTAAAAAAAAAAACATTTGTTACTAATGGCGCACCATGGGTCCGGTGCGCCATTAGTGTCTACCACACTAATGGCGCACCAACTCATGGTGCGCCATTACTATACAGTAGTGGCGCACCAAGTGTCTGGTGCGCCATTAGTGGCCATATCATCTATAGCCCTTTTCCTAGTAGTGGCGTCACCAGCCGACCTGCTTCAACGCCTCGGCTGGCCTAATACTTCGGCGTCACCAGCCGACCTGCTTCAACACCTCGGCTGGCCTAATACTTCGGCGTCACTAGCCGACCGGCTTCAACACCTCGGCTGGCCTAATACTTCGGCATCACCAGCCGACCCGCTTCAACACCTCGGCTGGCATGAGACTTCGGCGTCACCAGCCGACCTGCATAAGACTTCGACGTCCGCCGATCACAGCTTCGCCATGTTAACTAGACCGAGGACTTCATCTCGCAACATCGACTGTGCAGCGGCGCCACTTCATCAAGCCGAACTCTTCGTTCAGGCACCTCGGCACCCAGGCCATATTCCTTTGCTTATTTGCTTCACTTAAATTAACTAAGTAGAAGAATTTTTTTTAAATATATTATTATCTTTCTTTGTTATTACTTTTGGCTTGCACTATTTTATGAGTGCAGGAAATCGACTTCGACTGCCGTAATACGGTCACCCTGGCGTCACCTTGCCGACCTACTCCACCACCTCGGCTGGCCAGGGGCTTCGCCTCGCCACATCGGCCGATCCGTGATACTACTTCGGAGTGCCGAACTCCTCGTTCGGTCACCTCGGGACCAGCTTGGGCTCTGGGTCCTTGACCCGCTATAAGCTCGGACTGCGTCGTTAACACCGAGCACATTAACCAGCTAAGTCGTTTTCGTGCTCAGCTCTCTTTAGAATTTTTACTTTTTGTTCGGTTCGACCAAGCACTATACTTTTTTGACAAAAAGTTGTTTGTGAAAAACTTTCTTTGTCAAAACTTTGTTTGTTACAAACAAATTCAAATACCCCGTTTACTTGGGGGCTTCCTTTATGAAACCTTTTCTCTTTGCATGTGATTATTATTGTACAGCTTCTTTCCTTGCTCGTGTATTATGCCAAAATATGCATCATGTTGACTTAAGTGTTCCGAAAAGCTTGGTTGCCTGGCTCCTGTGCTTACCCCTACATTCCCGATTGTTCGGCTAGGGAGTAAAGGGAGCACCTCTGCGATTGTTACGATCGGGTCATCCGAACTCGTACCTCAGACGGGTGAAGCCGAAAGCTAGCGCACTTATTGTTTTCAACTATGGTCGGCACACGACGGAACTCACGCGTACACAAATCTATTGCACAAGTCTCATAGTAATCATGAGCGACCAAAGAAAGGTACCGTTGGGGGCACTATTTTCTTTGAAGATGCTTCTTACGTTACATAAGTAATATAGCATAAGTTCCCTGGGCGCGCTTTGTCTGTTACAGCCTCATGGCCTGATTGCCTGGTTATCCGAAACACCACCGATATTCTCGGTAGGTGGAGTAGATAACACTTTTCGGCCCTTGGCCGAAGAGGGAGAAGCCGACGGTCGGTTAAGACGCGTTCAAAGTTCGGGCGAACATAGATATTATATAAGTACTTCGGTACATACAATCATTATACATAAAATTCTTTTACCCAAGTCACTTGGGGGCTCTTAAACTAATATGAGCCATTTTATAATAGATGTTTTCTTCTTAGTCGTTGCAAAGTCTTTTTCTACCACTCCTTTCTCGACTCAAGTATGTGATCAATAGCCGGGTAGCCTGGTTTCTCTCTAAAGACGCTCACGTTTAGTTCGCTAAACTGGCCTGAGAAACACTCCGCCTTCGGGATAGGGAGGTTGAAGCCGAAGGCTGACCCACTTGAGGTCTAGAGATCGGATGTGTCATGTCAAAGCACGACGGAAGCACAATTTTAAGACCAATTTCGTATTGGCACCAAAAAACTTGATTCAATCTAGACGTAAAGTTTTTTACTTTCACCTATTTTATGTTTTCCTTTCAGGCAGCGGGACATCATCTTGGTTGAGGTGTGCGACGCGATGGTCTTGCCCGGAAACTCTTTTCCGAACTACTGTTCGGCATCTTTCCTACCGAACTCCACCTCGGCGTTGTCAAAATGTACATGTCGGTTGAACTAGTTCCTGAGGAGGTACGATCCTTGGGTCGGCCATGTTGCCCAACCCAAGTCTCGGGGGCTACTGCATTGTCAATTCAATGCAGAAAATTTAAGTGCAATACAGTTTCTGAGGAGATTATGATCCTCAGGTTGGTCGGCCGCACCCAACCAGAGTCTCGAGGTCTGTGCACACCGCTTTTGTGTTCCGAAGTATGCTACCGAGCTAGGAGTTGATCCTCAGGCTGATTTTGCGAATCGACCTGAGTCTCAGGGGCTACTGGGATCAGCGGTTTTATGTCATCCTTCAGGTGCATCTCGGGTTTTAGACCGACACACACCTTGAGGGCTACTGGCTATATATCTCGGCAGAGAATAAATTGCACCAATCGAAACTATCCACAGAAAATCAGCCCACGGTCGGGGTGGTGCACCACCTCGGAAGCAGTCCGGCATATAGCTCGGGCGCAAGTGGCTGGCTCCATAGAGAGCATTTCTGACATTAAGCTCGGATGAATTCCTTTAATTTTTAAGGTCCAAGGTAGTTTATGATACCTCGGACGCTGATCATCATTGGAGCTCGGATGCAGTCCGGCGTTGGAGCTCGGAAGCAGTCCGGCGTAAAGCTCAAGATCGGAGACGCCTCTAAAGCAGTCCGGCATAAAAGCTCGGATGTGAATGGCTGGCCCCACAGAGGACATTTCCGGCATTATGTTCGGTTGAACTCCTCCAAACTTTCCAAGACCGAGGTAATCTATGACACTTCGGATGCCGAACAACATTAGACTTCGGCAACAAAAAGACACCTCGGACGCAGTCCGGCATGAAGCTCGGATGCGAGTGGTTGTCTCCCTAGAGGGCTTTTCCGGCATTATGTTCGGTTGAACTCCTCCAAACTTTTCATGACCGAGGTAGTCTATGACACCTCGGATGCCGACCAGCGTTGGAGCTCGGCTAAAAATACACCTCGAACACAGTCCGGCGTTGGAGCTCGGACACAGTCCGGCGTTGGAGCTCGGACATAGTCCGGCGTTGGAGCTCGGCTGTAAAAAGACACCTCGGATGCAGTTCGGCGTTGGAGCTTGGATGCAAGAGGACACCGCCGCACGGGAAACACTTCAAACCCGAGGTGTGGTGTCAAATCCGGCATATCTTGTAGTAGGAGTCCACACCTCGGGTTTGAAGTGTTTCCCGTGCGGCGGTGTCCTCTTGCGTCCAAGCTCCAACGCCGAACTGCATCCGAGGTGTCTTTTTACAGCCGAGCTCCAACGCCGGACTATGTCCGAGCGCCAACGCCGGACTGTGTCCGAGCTCCAATGCCGGACTGTGTTCGAGGTGTATTTTTAGCCGAGCTCCAACGCTGGTCGGCATCCGAGGTGTCATAGACTACCTCGGTCATGAAAAGTTTGGAGGAGTTCAACCGAACATAATGCCGGAAAAGCCCTCTAGGGAGACAACCACTCGCGTCCGAGCTTCATGCCGGACTGCGTCCGAGGTGTCTTTTTGTTGCCGAAGTCTAATGTTGTTCGGCATCCGAAGTGTCATAGATTACCTTGGTCTTGGAAAGTTTGGAGGAGTTCAACCGAACATAATGCCGGAAACGTCCTCTGTGGAGCCAGCCATTCACATCCGAGCTTTTATGCCGGACTGCTTCAGAGGCATCTCCGATCTTGAGCTTTACGCCGGACTACTTCCGAGCTCCAACGCCGGACTGCATCCGAGCTCCAATGATGATCAGCGTCCGAGGTATCATAAACTACCTTGGACCTTAAAAATTAAAGGAATTCATCCGAGCTTAATGTCAGAAATGCTCTCTATGGAGCCAGCCACTTGCGCCCGAGCTATATGCCGGACTGCTTCCGAGGTGGTGCACCACCCCGACCGTGGGCTGATTTTTTGTGGATAGTTTCGATTGGTGCAATTTATTCTCTGCCGAGATATATAGCCAGTAGCCCTCAAGGTGTGTGTCGGTCTAAAACCCGAGATGCACCTGAAGGATGACATAAAACCGCTGATCCCAGTAGCCCCTGAGACTCAGGTAGATTCGCAAAATCGGCCTGAGGATCAACTCCTTGCTCGGCAGCATACTTCGGAACACAAAGGCGGTGTGCACAGACCTCGAGACTCAGGTTGGGTGCGGCCGACCAACCTGAGGATCATAATCTCCTCAGAAACTGTATTGCACTTAAATTTTCTGCATTGAATTGACAATGCAGTAGCCCCCGAGACTTGGGTTGGGCAACATGGCCGACCCAAGGATTGTACCTCCTCAGGAACTAGTTCAACCGACATGTACATTTTGACAACGCCGAGGTGGAGTTCGGCAGGAAAGATGCCGAACAGTAGTTCGGAAGAGAGTTTCCGGGAAAGACCATCGCGCCGAACACCTCAACCAAGGGGATGTCCCGCTGCCTGAAAGGAAAACATAAAATAGGTGAAAGTAAAAAACTTTACGTCTAGATTGAATCAAGTTTTTTGGTAACAATACGAAATTGGTCTTAAAATTGTGCTTCCGTCGTGCTTTGACATGACACATCCGATCTCTAGACCTCAAGTGGGTCAGCCTTCGGCTTCAACCTCCCTATCCCGAAGGCGGAGTGTTTCTCAGGCCAGTTTAGCGAACTAAACGTGAGCGGCTTTAGAGAGAAACCAGGCTACCCGGCTATTGATCATACACTTGAGTCGAGAAAGGAGTGGTAGAAAAAGACTTTGCAATGACTAAGAAGAAAACATCTATTATAAAACGGCTCATATTAGTTTAAGAGCCCCCAAGGTACTTGGGTAAAAGAATTTTATGTATAATGATTGTATGTACCGAAGTACTTATATAATATCTATGTTCGCCCGAACTTTGAACGCGTCTTAACCGACCGTCGGCTTCTCCCTCTTCGGCCAAGGGCCGAAAAGTGTTATCTACTCCACCTACCGAGAATATCGGTGGTGTTTCCGATAACCAGGCAATCAGGCCATGAGGCTATAACAGACAAAGGGCGCCCAGGGAACTTATGCTATATTACTTATTTAACGTAAGAAGCATCTTCAAAGAAAATAGTGCCCCCAACGGTACCTTTCTTTGGTCGCTCATGATTACTATGAGACTTGTGCAATCGATTTGTGTACGTGTGAGTTCCGTCGTGTGCCGACCATTGTTGAAAACAATAAGGGCGCTAGCTTTTGGCTTCACCCATTTGAGGTACGAGTTCGGATGACCCGATCGTAACAATCGCAGAGGTGCTTCCTTTACTCCCTAGCCGAACAATCGGGAACGTAGGGGTAAGAACAGGAGCCAGGCAATCCAGCTTTGCGGAACACCTAAGTCAACATGATGCATATTTTGGCATAATGCACGAGCAAGGAAAGAAGCTGTATAATAATAATCACATGCAAAGAGAAAAGGTTTCATAAAGGAAGCCCCCAAGTAAACGGGGTATTTGAATTTGTTTGTAACAAACAAAGTTTTGACAAACAAAGTTTTTCACAAACAACTTTTTGTCAAAAAAGTATAGTGCTTGGTCGAACCGAACAAAAAGTAAAAATTCTAAAGAGAGCTGAGCAAGAAAACGACTTAGCTGGTTAATGTGCTCGGTATTGACGACGCAGGCCGAGCTTATAGCGGGTCAAGGTCCCAGAGCCCAAGCCGGTCCCGAGGTGACCGAACGAGGAGTTCGGCACTCCGAAGTAGTGTCACAGATCGGCCGATGTGGCAAGGCGAAGCCCCTAGTCCAGCCGAGGTGGTGGAGTAGGTCGGCAAGGTGACGCCGGGGTGACCGTATTACGGCAGTCGAAGTCGATTTCCTGCACTCATAAAATAGTGCAAGCCAAAAGTAATAACAAAGAAAGATAATAATATATTTTAAAAGAAATTCTTCTACTTACTTAATTTAAGTGAAGCAAATAAGCAAAGGAATATGGCCTGGGTGCCGAGGTGCCTGAACGAAGAGTTCGGCTTGATGAAGTGGCGACGCTGCACAGTCGATGTTGCGAGATGAAGTCCTCGGTCTACTTAACATGGCGAACTATGATCGGCGGACGCCGAAGTCTTATGCAGGTCAGCTGGTGACGCCGAAGTCTCATGCCAGCCGAGGTGTTGAAGCGGGTCGGCTGATGATGCCGAAGTATTAGGCCAGCCGAGGTGTTGAAGCAGGTCGGCTGATGACGCCGAAGTATTAGGCCAGCTGAGGTGTTGAGGCAGGTCGGCTGGTGACGCCGAAGTATTAGGCCAGCCGAGGTGTTGAAGCAGGTCGGCTGGTAACGCCGAAGTATTAGGCCAGCCGATGTGTTGAAGCAGGTCGGCTGGTGACGCCGAAGTATTAGGCCAGCCGAGGTGTTGAAAGCAGGTCGGCTGGTGACGCCGAAGTATTAGGCCAGCCGAGGTGTTGAAGCAGGTCGGCTGGTGACGCCGAAGTATTAGGCCAGCCGAGGTGTTGAAGCAGGTCGGCTGGTGACGCCGAAGTATTAGGCCAGCCGAGGTGTTGAAGCAGGTCGGCTGGTGACGCCGAAGTATTAGGCCAGCCAATGTGTTGAAGCAGGTCGGCTGGTGACGCCAAATTCTCCGGAGCGGGTTGATGAGGAGATGACGAACCCCCCCGTCTAGCCGAGGTGACGGAGCAGATCGGTAAGGTGACGCTAGACCCCTATGCCAACCGACGTGTCAAAGCAGGTTGGCGTGGTGGACGTCAGCTTGAAAAAGTGATCGGCGCGACGATGCCGACGCAGGTCGGAATTTGCGACGCAATCAATGCTGGCTTTGAGAAGAGACCGTGCGACGATGCTGGCGCGCCCGACCCGTGCAATCCGTGGGCGACAATCTTGTCTTGATAATTATTTGTCCCTCACGATGCCGATCTCTTGGTCGGCTCGCCGAGGTGATGATCCGAGGTGGTTGTCATCGGATCGATGGAGCGACGGCGCAGTCGATATTGGCGCAGGTCGGTAGCCGAGGAGCAACGTGGTCGGGCCGGTTTGACATCGGCGCGACGGTGAAGATCGCCTCGGAAAAGACTCAAAATTTGTGGGCACGTGTTTGAAAACAACACACAATACCCTAGGAGAAAGAAAAAAAATTCCTCAAAAAGGACGTCCAATATCCCGTTCATGAAGAAAGATGAATTCAGGTCGGATTCGTTTTCGCGCAGAAAACCGATCGGAAAACTTGATGTACTCATCGGACGTTTCCCGGAGTTTGAACGGTCGGATTGGTCTGAAATTTTGAGGGGTGATTGGTATGGGAATTCCGCAGCCGATGAATGGTGGGATTTTCCAAACGATGTCCGAGCTGGAAGCTGGACACCTCGCCCTAAACTCATCCCGATTCACGTCCTGATTCGACACGGCTCCGGTATTTCATAGATTGCCGAAGATTCCTCCATCGGAATACGACGAAATTTTACGGGGTCGTTATAGACGCAATTCCGCACAGTTCCACCAAGGAAATCATCAAGGCGACGCTCGAGGAAGCGGGGACGACGAACACGAGTCGCTGTCCAGAAAAACTACACGGTTGCTCGAGGACGATGTCAACATCGAGCCCCCGAGCTCCATGGATGATTTCTCGTGATCTTGATAGAGATCGGAGATGAGGATGATGAAAGTATCCGTCCGATCTTGATGATCCGGCACGGAGCGGAGTCCTCGGTCTAGCCGAGGTGACCAGTCGAGGCGGCGACGAAGATGCCAACATCAACAACAAAGCTCGGTTCCAACGCGTAGATCACGCCGGAGACGAACTGAATTCCCATCGCACCGCGGCGACTACCAGCAGGCTCTCAATGAAAGCACCAATGTCGGTGTCAAAACCGGCGGATCTCGGGTAGGGGGTCCTGAACTGTGATACTTGGAACGATGGTAACAGGAGACAAAGGGGACAAGGTTTTACCCAGGTTCGGGCCCTCCTATGGAGGTAATACCCTACGTCCTGCTTGATTATATTGAGTGTATGGAGATTACAGAGTTGATCTACCACGAGATCGAGTATCTAAAACCCTAGATGAGTTCTCTCGTCTTACATCCTAAAACCCTCTGGCTTATATAGACACCAGGGGTCCTAGGACTTACACATGGTCGGTTACACGTCGAGGGGATAAAATATGCCTAATCGCTATTCCAAACGTGGAGAACAAGCCACGATTCATGATGCTTCCTTCTTGGAGGTGCGGTCTTCGGTTCTTCTAGTATTCGGCAAGTGGCCCATACAGTCCGGCCCATAAGACATAGGCCGGCCTCCCGAGGACCCCTTAGTCCAGGACTCCCTCAGTAGCCCCCGAACTAGCCTCCAACGCCAAGGGTCCAGGCTCCAGCTGCTTCGAGTGATAAGAGTCTTCGGCTTGCGAGGTGAGTTCCTTTCTCTAAACAGTGATCGGCCCGAACTATAGTTCGGCCTCCGTCGACGTGCAATGTTTCCGATCATAGATCGTTCCGTATACCATGAGTAGTTCGGCTTTTGAAGGCCAAACGTCAGAGAACCAACAGTGTCCCCTGACAGCTTTTCAGATGAAGGGCCTCGGCCCACCACGACCTCCAAACCAGTCGTGATGACTCGGTTCGCGGTTCGAGGTCGTGTTCCATCAGCACGATCCATTAATGCACAGATCGTGCCCCGTTTTACACGGGATATGTTTAATCACGCGCGTACAACGGTACGCACACCTCGGGAAGCGGAGGGATTCACGGCGCCGCGAAGGGAGGCTAACCGGCAACAATACTGAATAAAAAGGGAAGGAAACCCCAAGGCTTATCCCCACCTTTCATTCACTTCCCTGCTTCCCGAGCTTCCTAGCCCCCTGAGCCCAGATCTAGGTCTTCCATTCTCCCCCCTCCGAGCTCTGCCATGGCTAGCGGCAAGTGGGAGGCTTCCACGGTCAAAGACCAGGACATCCGAGATCTCAAGGACGCAGGCTACCTCCCTGCCAACGTCTTCCACCGTGCTGCAGAGGAGGGCCAGGTGATCCCCACCCCCAAATCCGGCGAGAGGGTGGTCTTCATCCCCCACTTCATCCGGGGATTAAGTTTCCCACTTCACCCCTTTGTGAGGGGTCTTATGTTCTTTTACAGCCTCGACTTCCACGACCTCCCGCCGAACTCTTTCATGCATATATCCGCTTTTATCATCGTCTGCGAGGCGTTCCTGCGGGTTGAGCCACACTTCGGACTGTGGCTCAAAATCTTCAACATCAAGCCAAAATGTGTTGCCGGTGCACATGCGGACTGCGGCGGGGCTGTCATAGGCAAGATTCCGCGCGCAGTGTGGCCATCCGGCATCTTCATCGACACCATCAAAAATTGGCAAAAGGAGTGGTTTTACATCACCAAGCCAAACGAGGAGGAAGGAGGAACTGTTCCTGCTGAATGCGGAACTGTTCCTGCCAAATTCAGGTCCGGCCCCCCAACCAAATTGACCTCATGGGTCAAGAAGGGTCTCAACTGGGGGTCAGAAACAGAGGTGGAGGACCTGTAGAGGGGCATCGCCTCCCTAATCAGGGAGGGAGTCGGCCTGACCAACGTGGTCCAGGTCATGCTTCGGCGGCAAATCCTCCCCTGCCAGCGCCGGAGTGCTCCCATGTGGGATTACCGGACTAACGACGACCCTACAGTTCGTCAGCTCTTCCGCACTACGCGGGAGAAATTATGGAAGGCGCTGTTCAAGGCGCAGGAGAACTGGCCAGGCAAGGAGGACAAGGGCTTGAGTGCCACCAAGCCCCCTTCCGAGGTATAGTATCGTTTTATTTGATCGGCCTCGCCTTCTTAAAGAAAGCCTAAACATTTTCCGATCACCTTTGCAGGAGTTGCTGAGCAAGGCCAAGGGCATCAAGTGTCCGGCTCCCCAGCCCGAAGACCCCAAGTCTCTGCTGCTGTTGGAGATGCTCGATCGTCGCGGCGCCCTACAAGGCGCCAGAGAAGAAGGAGAAGAAGAAAGCAGGCTGAGCAGGCCCGCGCACCAGGGACCAGCCAGAGGCCGGGTCCGAAGAGACTCATGCCTCCTCGAATCAAGAGGAGGAACATGAGGCTGAGGGGGGAGGTGATTCCCTCCTCACAGGAAAGAGGGTGGCGTCATCGGACGCCTCGGAGGAGGTAGCTCCTCCCGCCCAGAAGGAACCGCGTCGGACACAGGTGATTTCATCCGATGACAGTTCGGATTCAAACACCGAGTCCGAGGACTTCGAGAGGGTTTCGCGAAGGAACCTCAGAGTCAAGCCCCCACCTCGAAGGTATAGATCCTAAGACCCGTCTGTGCTATTGATACAGAGCTTTGAATGTTACTAACACATGAGCGCTTAATGACATGCAGCCCACCACGTGTCCTCCCCACCGATCAGGTTTCGGATGGGGAGACCACACCCGCCGAACTAGCGGAGAGCGGGTCTATGTCGCACCCCTCTCCTCCGGGCGTCGCGAGGGACACCGCGGAGGCGTCCTCTCAACAGGCTCCTTTGGGGACGGACTCTGGAGGCGGGGGCGACGAAATCATGGCCGAGGCAAACACCTCGGCCACCGAAGACCCGGGGGAGAAGGCTCTCCCGGACACCGAGGAGGCCGGACATAAAGGTGTCCAGTCTCCACCAAGGCCATCTCCGGAGCGTACAATGCCACCGGAGGTACTGATTTAATCACCGGCTGGAGATCGGGTTGCCCGATCACCACCGGCTCCGCCGACCACTGGGTGGCCGGCGATGGAGGAGGCTTTATCAGGCGCCTCTATCTCCGGGGAAAACCGCACTCTTATGAGTGCGGTACTGCAGAGCATTCAGTCTGTGGATTTCGGACTGAAGGAGGCCTTCAACGGTCTCCTGACGGGCTTTCAGGTGAGCCAAGTAATGCTCTAGTTCGTAAAATTCTAATTCTGTAGGTTATAATTATATATATGGCAGCCCCCGAGCCCTAGGTGAGTTTGAAAAACTTACATGGGGGTCAAATCAGAAATCCTTATCCGATCTATGCACAAGGCCGTTCACAGGATTATTGTAATGACAGTTCGGAGGTTGTAGGCCTTTTTGACGGTTTATATAACTCTGTGATACAGGCTTCATCCACAGCAGCGGCTACTAACGCCGCCGAGCTAGAGGAGTTGAATCAGAAGTTTAAGAGCTCTGAAGATGAGCTTGATGCTCTAAACAAGAGATTCGACGAGGCGCAAGGTAAGCCGATTAGACTATCGAAACTCCTTTTTACCGCTCCATCAACACGGTTTTCTTTAACATAAGTCGATGCTCACGCAGCCTCGGCGAAGGAGATAGAAAAGCTCAAGGCCGAGCTTGAAAAAGCGAGACAGGAAGCTTTGGTTGAGAAGGCGGCGGCCAAAGAAGCGGCCACCGCTCTATCCGCCCTGAGAGCCACCAGCGACAAGCACGAGGCTCGTGTGGAAGAAATTCAACAAGAGCTCAAGGACGCCAGCAAAAAGTGTGAGGTCCTTGAGCTAAAAGGAAAAGAGCAAGTCGCCGAACTATCCACCCTAAAAACCGATCTCCAAAAGGAGCGGGTGGATAGGTGGTCATTTGAGGAGGAGCTCTGCCAAGCCAAAGTAATCCTAGACGGTAAGCCGTATTCATTGCAATGTATCTTCGGGGACAGCAAGTTCGAGTTGCTGACCCGAGTATGGCGTTCCGCAGGCGCCTGCTTGGACCTCCAGAAGAGCGCAGCTGACGCAAAGCAGTTCTATGCTGCGCGGAAAGAAGGAGATGAGGCCCGTGTATTCTGGGCGCAATTCGAAGCCCCCGAGCGCCCTCCTCTCCTTAACGAGCAGCTGAAGCAACTGTTGGAGCTACACTGGACGGCGGAGGCAGCCATGAAGGATATCTGTATCCGGCTATGGCCCAATGAGCCGCTGCCGGACAGCTATTTCGGCCTGGTGCAGAAGCTGGACGACGCCGCTCCTCGGATCGAAGCATTAAGGCGGTCCTCCTGCATCGAGGGAGCTAGGATGACCTTTGCGAAGGCCAAGGTGCACTGGCCGGGGCTGGATCCGATGAAGGTAGCCACAGCTCCTCCGCCTCCTGGGAAGGGTCATAGGCGCCCCGAGCTATACTTCTCCGGTGTTATGGAGGGAGCTCGGGCGATAGAATCACAGTGTTTGAGAGATACTGTGTATGAGTAAACGCGTATGTAGTATGTCCAAAGACCTATGAACGTGTTTGTTTATATAAGCTTTGCATGGTTTATCATGTCTTTGTATGTGTTTGCATCCTTTATAACTCCTGTGTGGCCGGTAACACTGAAAGCTGTGAGTCGTCGGCTTTAGCCCCCGTGTAGATACTACACGAGGTGTCTCTACCAACCGCACTGTAAACTTTAGCCGAACTATCGGCACTCGAAAGCGGTAGTGTGGGGCGGACGAGGCCATCGGACCATAATGCTTTATTGCTTTCACTTAGCCATAGGGGCGCAAGAAAGGAGTGCGGGGGCTGATGACTAGCCCCCAGGTGTTCGTGATATTCGGATGAACCGCGGCCAAAGCCTATATCACCTGGTTTGTACTAACACAAAAACCCATCGTATGACACGGGATAACCTCTGACGAGATTTCAATTAAGCTCGGATTCGCAGACCGGTTTCTCGCATACCATGACAGTCAGTTTTCGGCTTTCTCCGCTGAGGCGCTTGACCAGGCTAGCCGGAAGTGCAATCGCAGCGGTGCTCCCTTTGCCCTTTTAGCCGAACTAGCGGAACATAAAGGGGCAAGCACAGGAGCCGGGCAACCCAACTATTGACCCAAGACATAGTTCGGAACCAATGCATATAAAGCGGAATTCCAAGACGCCGAACACTTAAAGATATTGAGAGTAGGGCGATTTTAAGGTCGAGCCCCCGGTCTATTAGCCGGTTGCAGCGTTCAGTATACCAAACAGATTCGCAAAAAGAGGGAGAAAACAGAAAGAGTTCCGAAAAGGGATATCAAAAATGAAAATGATATATCTGTATCTTTACTCAACAACTCTTATTATTCAAATTGCTGATTCAACTGTTTACAGGTATAGGATAAATGAAATAAAAATTTTTACAGGAGAGGTTTGTACCAAGAGCCTTCGGTAGATGACCTGACGTCCACGATGTGCCCTGTCGCTTGTCTGCTCCTGCAGCTCCTAAGGAGGTCTATGCCTCGATGGGCTTTACTAGTTCGGCGAACGGACCTTGAAGGGGTGGTCTTGAGAAGTCACCGAGGTGTGGATGAGCTTGACGCCATTCAGCAGGCACTTTATGGTACCTGTAGTGTGTCCGAAGACATGTTGAAGGTAATAGGTCAGTCTAACCGAACACCTACCCGCTAATAGTTTGTCCCCACCGCTGCCCATGGGATTTTGAGCGCGAAGTTGTGCCTCTTCGGCACGTACTTTGCCGGTAAGAGGGCCGCGCGATGGGGGGCGAGTCCCTATTTACAGGGAGTGGAAGGATCTGATACCTCGGATTGATTCCGAGCTCTTTTCCCAGCTTTGGGTGCCTTGACAGCGGATGTCGGCGATTGCCAATCATCGGTATAATGGAATTCGGCCGCCAGGGCCAACGCATGTTCCTCAGTTCGGAGGGAGCGCTCTGTGTTGCCGTTTACAGTGATGACCCCCCTAGGGCCGGGCATCTTGAGCTTGAGGTATGCGTAGTGAGGGACGGCGTTAAAGCGAGCGAACGCTGTACGGCCGAGCAGGGCGTGATAGCCACTGCGGAAAGGTACGATGTCGAAGATCAAGTCCTCGCTTCGAAAGTTATCGGGCGAGCCGAATACGACCCCCAGGCTTACAGAGCCAGTGCACCGGGCTTCAACGCCTGGGATTACTCCTTTGAAGGTAGTGTTGCTGGGATTGATCCTCGAAGGATCTATGCCCATCTTTTTCACCGTATCTGAGTAAATCAGGTTAAGGCTACTTCCACCGTCCATAAGGACTTTAGTAAGGTGGTACCCATCTATGATCGGGTCTAGGACGAGTGCGGCCGAACACCCGTGACGAATACTGGTCGGATGGTCGCGTCGATGGAAAGTGATCGGGTATGCCGACCATGGGTTATACTTCGGGGCTATAGGCTCTATGGCGTAGACATCTCGAAGGGCGCGCTTCCTCTCCTTTTTCGGTATATGAGTGGCGTAGATCATGTTTACTGTTTTCACCTCTGGAGGGAATTTCTTTTGACCACCACCGATCGGACCACGAGGCTCATCCTCGTCCTCGCTGTGTGGGCTCTTGCCTTGGTCCTCAGTTGCGAGTTTGCCGGCCTGCTTGAAAACCCAACAGTTACGGTTGGTGTGATTGGCGGGCTTCTCCTGAGTGCCATGAATCTGGCAAGGTCTCTCCAGAATCTTATCCAGCGGGGTGGGTCCATCTTGTTTGCCTTTGGGAGGCTTCTTCCGCTGCCCAAAGCGGGAATTGCGGAAGCCGGCATTGACAGCCGTGTCATCGGCATCACTATTATTGTGCCGGCGCTTGTTCTTGTTGCGCTTCGGTTTCCCGTTGCCATCCCGAACTTGAGAGGTTCCGGGGTCTTCGGGATTATGGCTTCGTCGAGCGAGCCAGTTATCCTTGCCCGCACAGAAGCGGGTCATGAGCGATGTGAGGGCGGACATTGTCCTTGGTTTGTCCTGGCCGAGCTGTCGGGCCAGCCATTCATCCCGAATATTGTGCCTGAAGGAGGCTATAGCTTCGGCGTCAGGGCAGTCTATGATCTGGTTCTTCTTGGTCAGGAAGCGGTTCCAAAATAGCCGCGCGGACTCGCCTGGCTTCTGAACGACATTGCTCAGGTCGGAGGAGTCCGGCGGCCGAACATAAGTGCCCTGGAAGTTAGATCGGACTGCCGCTTCTAGGTCCTCCCAACACCTAATGGAGTTTTCGGGGAGGCTATTAAACCAGGGCCGAGCTGGCCCCTTGAGCTTTAGGGGCAGATACTTGATGGCGTGGAGGTCATCTCCTCGTGCCATGTGAATATGGAGGAGGAAATCCTCTATCCATACAGTTGGGTTAGTTGTCCCATCGTATTTCTCAATGTTTACGGGCTTAAACCCTTCCGGGAACTGATGCCGCATTACCTCATCTGTGAAGCACAGTGGGTGTGCAGCCCCTCTAACCCGAGCTATGGTGCGCCGATGATCGGCGTCTGCCCTAGTTCGGTGCTGTTCCCGGTCTTCATTGTCGCGGTTGAACCAAGGTCGGTACCCGTCCTGTCTATCGGGTGAGTATCCTTTGGATCCGTAAATGGATCGAGTGCGGCCTGCTCTATAGTCCAGGCCGCGTCGCAGGTCGAACCTCTCATCGGGATCTAATGGCTCTTTTCCCCGTCTACGGGGTACTGTTGGCCTATAGCCGGCATCATCAGTCGTCCTGTCTCGTCCTCGAGGAGGGCGGTCTGGCTTATCGTACGGTATATGCTTGGGAGACGGCATATCAGTAAGCTCGTCGTCGAATTGTGGCAGAAACCGTCTGCGAGGATAGCTCTTAGGCTGGTCCGATAGACCGGTGCCGTATCCTTCCTCGGCTGACAGGACTCTCGTCCATCGGTCGTTGAGGTCGTCCTGTTCGGCTTTGAGCTGCCGCTCCTTTGCTTTCAGGCTGCGTGCCGTGGAGATCAGCCATTGCCTGAACAGCTCCTGGTCCGCAGGATTATCGGGGATGGCGAAGTCATCGGCATCCGGATTATCCTCCCCCTCAATAGAGCGGAGGTAGTCGTCGTGCTCGGGATCATCAGGATTATCGGGGTCGCGGCGGTCCTCGGGTCCCTCCTGACCCTCTAACGGGTTATTGGGGGTGTCAGGGCCGCCAACGTCCTCCGGAGTATCGCCGTCCCCGGTGCTATCGATGGCTTTTCGCCCCTTTTTTCCTTTGGACCGTCTATGCGGTTTTCGGCATCTAGATGGCGCCTCATCCGTCTTATCACCGGTATTTTTCGGAGTGTCCACCATGTAGACGTCGTATGTAGAGGTGGCAGTCCATTGTCCAGTTTTGGCGGGGATGAGGGCGTTATCTTCCTCATCCATATATTCTGCTCCCTCGGAGGCATAGTCAAGCATGTCGGTTAAATCTTCGATGGTAGCTATGAAGTGGGAGGTGGGTGGGACGAAAAATTCGTCCTGACCCATCCGAGATCCGGTCTGCGAGCAGATCGGGGTTGGATCGTCTTTAATCTTCATTGACGAGATCTGATCTAGAGCATCATTGAGCGTCGAGAGCTCGATCGGGCCAGCCTGCGTAGAGCCTCCGGAGTTAACCTCCGATGCGTCCGCGCGGGGGGAGTGTTCGGTAGGAACGGGTGTCCGGACGTCTGGTTCTATGACCGGATCCGGACTGGGCATCGGGCCCTCGCCGGGGCAGATCCCGTGGGCGGAGCCGAGAAGTGGGTCAGAGGTTAAAGCCTCAGAGTCTTCGGGCATGGCAGGCGAAACTGCAAGCCCGGATAGTGATAGATCTTCTCGAGAGTCTACGGAGAACTCTAGGTTCCCGAATCTAACCTCTTGATTAGGGGCGAAGCTCCCGACGCGGCCTAGATGACCGGTTGGGTCGGCGTGCAGTACTATGCTGCCGAAAGCGAATATCTGTCCAGGGACAAAAGTGCCTGTATTGCGGACCTCTTCGTTGACGACTAGGCGAGCCATCGATTCCTTCTGGCGATCACAGCGGAACTCTCAATGAAAGCACCAATGGCGTCAGCGGCTCATTGGGCCATAGCCGGATACAGATATCCTTCATGGCTGGCTCCGGCATCCGGTGTAGCTCCAACAGTTGCTTCAGCTGCTCGTTAAGGAGAGGAGGGCGCTCAGGGGCTTCGAATTGCGCCCAGAATACACGAGCCTCATCTCCTTCTTCCCGCGCAGCATAGAACTGCTTTGCGTCTGCTGCGCTCTTCTGGAGGTCCAAGTAGGCTCCTGTGGAATGCCATACTCGGGTCAGCAACTCGAACTTGCTGTCCCCGAAGATACACTGCAATGAATACGGCTTACCGTCTAGGATTGCTTTGGCTTGGCGGAGCTCCTCCTCAAATGACCGCCTATCCACCCGCTCCTTTTGGAGATCGGTTTTTAGGGTGGATAGTTCGGCGGCTTGCTCTTTTCCTTTTAGCTCAAGGACCTACATGCGGTGCTTTCATTGAGAGCCTACTGGTAGTCGCCACGGTGCGATGGGAATTCAGTTCGTCTCCGGCGTGATCTACGCGTTGGAACCGAGCTTTGTTGTCGATGTCGGCATCTTCGTCGCCGCCTCGACTGGTCACCTCGGCTAGACCGAGGACTCCGCTCCATGCCGGATCGTCAAGATTGGACGGATACTTTCATCATCATCATCTCCGATCTCTATCAAGATCACGAGAAATCATCCATGGAGCTCGGGGGCTCGATGTTGACATCGTCCTCGAGCAACCGTGCAGTTTTTCTGGACAGCGACTCGTGTTCATCGTCCCCACTTCCTCGAGCGTCGCCTTGACGATTGCCTTGGTGGAACTGTGTGGAATTGAGTCTATAACGACCCCATAAAATTTCGTTGTATTCCGATGGAGGAATCTTCGGCAATCTATGAAATACCGGAGCCGTGTCGAATCTGTACGGGAATCAGGATGAGTTTAGGGCAAGGTGTCCAGCTTCCAGCTCGGACATCGTTTGGAAAATCCCACCGTTCATGGGCTGCGGAATTCCCATACCGATCACCCCTCAAAATTTCATCCCAATCCGACCGTTCAAACTCCGGGAAACGTCCGATGAGTACATCAAGTTTTCCGATCTGTTTTCTGCGCGAAAACGAATCCGACCTGAATTCATCTTTCTTCATGAACGGGATATTGGACGTCCTTTTTGAGGAATTTTTTTTCTTTCTCCTAGGGTATTGTGTGTTGTTTTCAAACACGTGCCCACAAATTTTGAGTCTTTTCCGAGGCGATCTTCACCATCGCGCCGATGTCAAACCGGCCCGACCACGTTGCTCCTCGGCTACCGACCTGCGCCAATATCGACTGCGCCGTCGCTCCATCGATCCGATGACAACCACCTCGGATCATCACCTCGGCGAGCCGACCAAGAGTTCGGCATCGTGAGGGACAAATAATTATCAAGACAAGATTGTCGCCCCACGGATTGCATGGGTCGGGCGCGCCAGCATCGTCGCACGGTCTCTTCTCAAAGCCAGCATTGATTGCGTCACAAATTCCGACCTGCGTCGGCATCGTCGCGCTGATCACTTTTTCAAGCTGACGCCCACCACGCCAACCTGCTTTGACACGTCGGTTGGCATAGGGCTCTAGCGTCACCTTACCGATCTGCTCCGTCACCTCGGCTAGACGGGGGGCTTCGTCATCTCCTCATCAACCCGCTCCGGAGAATTTGGCGTCACCAGCCGACCTGCTTCAACACATCGGCTGGCCTAATACTTCGGCGTCACCAGCCGACCTGCTTCAACACCTCGGCTGGCCTAATACTTCGGCATCACCAGCCGACCTGCTTCAACACCTCGGCTGGCCTAATACTTCGGCATCACCAGCCGACCTGCTTCAACACCTCGGCTGGCATGAGACTTCGGCGTCACCAGCCGACCTGCATAAGACTTCGGCATCCGCCGATCACAGCTTCGCCATGTTAACTAGACCGAGGACTTCATCTCGCAACATCGACTGTGCAGCGTCGCCACTTCATCAAGCCGAACTCTTCGTTCAGGCACCTCGGCACCCAGGCCATATTCCTTTGCTTATTTGCTTCACTTAAATTAACTAAGTAGAAGAATTTTTTTTTAAATATATTATTATCTTTCTTTGTTATTACTTTTGGCTTGCACTATTTTATGAGTGCAGGAAATCGACTTCGACTGCCGTAATACGGTCACCCCAGCGTCACCTTGCCGACCTACTCCACCACCTCAGCTGGACCAGGGGCTTCGCCTCGCCACATCGGCCGATCCGTGACACTACTTCGGAGTGCCGAACTCCTCGTTCGGTCACCTCGGGACCGGCTTGGGCTCTGGGACCTTGACATAAGCTCGGCCTGCGTCGTCAACACCGAGCACATTAACCAGCTAAGTCGCTTTAATGCTCAAATTTCTAAATTTTTGTTCGGTTCTACCGAGCATTATATTTATGTTAAATAAAAAAGTTTGTTTGTTAACAACACTTCCTTTTCCCATGATAACTGGGGGCTTCGTCATCACGCTGCCGAACTACTCTGTCTCCTCGGCTGGACTGGGGGCTTTGCCTCGCCGCAGCAACCGTGCTGCGTTGCCACTTCTCGACCCGAGCTCTTCGCTCGGTTACCTCGGGCTTGGGGGCTGGGACCTCGGCCAGGCCGAGGACTACGTCTTTGTAACGCCATAACACCGGACCGCACCGAGCACATTAACCAGCTAAGTCGTTTTCGTGCTCAGCTCTCTTTAGAATTTTTACTTTTTGTTCGGTTCGACCAAGCACTATACTTTTTTGACAAAAAGTTGTTTGTGAAAAACTTTCTTTGTTAAAACTTTGTTTGTTACAAACAAATTCAAATACCCCGGTTACTTGGGGGCTTCCTTTATGAAACCTTTTCTCTTTGCATGTGATTATTATTGTACAACTTCTTTCCTTGCTCGTGTATTATGCCAAAATATGCATCATGTTGACTTAAGTGTTCCACAGAGCTGGGTTGCCTGGCTCCTGTGCTTACCCCTACATTCCCGATTGTTCAGCTAGGGAGTAAAGGGAGCACCTCTGCGATTGTTACGATCGAGTCATCCTAACTCGTACCTCAGACGGGTGAAGCCGAAAGCTAACGCTCTTATTGTTTTCAACTATGGTCGGCACACGACGGAACTCACGCGTACACAAATCTATTGCACAAGTCTCATAGTAATCATGAGCGACCAAAGAAAGGTACCGTTGGGGGCACTATTTTCTTTGAAGATGCTTCTTACGTTACATAAGTAATATAGCATAAGTTCCCTGGGCGCGCTTTGTCTGTTACAGCCTCATGGCCTGATTGCCTGGTTATACAAAACACCACCGATATTCTCGGTAGGTGGAGTAGATAACACTTTTCGGCCCTTGGCCGAAGAGGGAGAAGCCGACGATCGGTTAAGACGCGTTCAAAGTTCGGGCGAACATAGATATTATATAAGTACTTCGGTACATACAATCATTAGTGACGCAAGTCACTTGGGGGCTCTTAAACTAATATGAGCCGTTTTATAATAGATGTTTTCTTCTTACACTACTAGAAAAAAGCACATTAGTGACGCACCACATTTGGGTATTAATGGCGCACCATAGGTGCGCCACTATTACCACGCCACTAATAACAAATACTAATGGCGCACCACTAGTGCGCCATTAGTATTCAATATAACAGTGGCGCACCTTGTAGTGCGCCATTACTATGGCTACTGGTGCGCCACTACTAATGCAGATGAGGGGGCCCTGGTAGCCAACAGGTGAGCCACTGATGTCTCTATAGGTGCGCCACTGATATTTTGCAAGGTGCGCCACTAATGTGCTGGCAGGTGCGCCACTACTATGAATTATAGGATTTTTTTTATTTTTTGCTTTTCTGATATTTGCACAGCACAGAATATATTAATTATACAGCACAGAATATACAATACAATACAGCACCACAATTAGTCAAGTATAAACAGGACATAATACAATTCATCACATTAGTTTCCGAATTCGAAATAGCAAACAAATTTCAAATATTAGACAAGTTTAGGTCTCGAGACTGAGTAGCGAGTTTGTCGTCACATTACAAAGTCGATATCATCTAAACTACCATCACATAGAAGAGAGTTGTGGTCACGATGAGCATCATCGTGATGAAACTGGTCTTCATCCGGTTCCTCCTCCGCTCCCTCCTCTCTCCCGCTAGATAGCGCGCGTATCTAGCTTCCGCCTCCGCCCTAGTGCTGTACCCTTTGTAACTGTTACCGCTGAAACGGTGAACCTGTTTCCGACACTCCTCCCAGTCGTCGTAGACTCCGGGAACCTCACCCTTGTACACGACATACGACGGCATCTCTATGCACTAGACAAACAAAACGTTAGTAGCAATTCACAGATAATATATAAGCAATATATAAGTATGCAACAAAAGGATCGGAAGAGAAAAGCAACACATTAATAGCACGGTTCATGGTCCTACTAATAAATAGCATCGATTACATATAAGTTGAACGACTGTCCAAACTAAAGAGACATACAAGTTCATTAAAGTTTAATTACAACATGAGCTAATCGATATTTCAGAACTACATAGCATCAATACTTTCGACTCGACTCAGGGACCGGAGCATGGATGAAGCCGCCGTCTTTCGTGATGGCCATGAATGTGTGGTCGTTGTCAGCCTGCATTTGTAGCGTTGTTTCTATTTCACTGTTGGACGGTTGATAGTTGAGGTAGAACTACCCCGAGGTACGAAGGACATCTTGATAGATGATGTCCGCTAACTCCGACTGGATGCGAAAGAATTCTTGTCTGATGTCCTCGTCCTGGATTGCCGACAAGCGTGCGGCCCATTCCTTGAGATCATTTGGTAGCATACGCTGATGATGGTTCCGTACGATCGCCTGCATGTGATGGAGGGCGTAGTAGGCATCCTTCTGACTGCCAGGCGGCTGCTTGACGCAGGGGAACGTCGTTACGTGGGTGAACACGTGCTTGCCATACCTACAAATTGGCCTCCTGAAGGTGCCTCCAGATTTGGCGTAGCCGGGGAGAGCATCATCAAGAACTTTCTTGATATCTGTGTAGTTTTTCTTCGACTGACGGTCCGAGTCGAAATACGTGGCCATGGAATATTTCGGGCTTAAGAGGATGAGTGTGCAATGTGTGTCACTGCACAAAACACGGAATGTTAGAAAAAAAAAGAACGATCGAAATCTAAGAAATCATATGTTACGGGGCGGTGAGGGGATGACTTACTCGGAAAAGTAAGGCACGAGGAAGTTATCCTTATCTGGGTTCGCCAGAATGACGCCTTCGAGGTATGAACTCGCGACTTGCCGGTCCCCAGCGCTGCCCAAGATCTTGGCACACATGTAGAAGGGGTCGACTATCACGATGTCCGGAGTCTTGTCTCTAATGATCCGCATCTCCATACTGAGCGAAAATAGCCGAATGAAGGTGTAGTGCAGCGGATAAAGGTTAAACATAGCGAAGATGTCATCAAACCGCAGGACGATCATACGCCCGATGGGGCTATCGACAAAGCCCTTGCCCTCTGGCACCTTGGCCACGAAAACCGGGTATGCCACATCATTCTCAGAGAGACGCCGCTTCTCCATAGAAAGAACACCGTCATGCACACTCCGCATAGCACCGGTTGCAGCATTGAGCAGATTAGTCGGTAGCATCGGCCTACCCGCCACATGCACCCTCCTCGAGATATCCTTAGGTATTGGTGGCCCGTCCTGAGCACGGATCGTACTCGGTGCCGGCTGGCTCGCACCCTTATTATTTTTTCTTTTCCGTTCCTTCTGCTTCTTCTGCTGTAATGGGATCGAGTTCTGCTCAGAGACCACCTTCTTGAGTGTGTTGGGGCTGATAATATTTCGCACCTCGGCTGTTTGAGTCTCGGTGAAGGCGGCATCTGGAGGCGTCTCCTGAGAACTGAACAGACGACGCCTGTTGCAATTGGGTTTCTCCGCGGTACCAGCTAGATCGCGATCGTCTTTTGCAGGGTTGGGTTCTTGAGAAGGAGGCCCCAAGAATTCGTCACCGTACCCTTGTTCGTTGATGTACTTATCGACGTTGGAAAATGTACCATCGTCGTCGTCCGGATCCTGTGCCATATGCATGTCCGGATCAGCTGACGGCGGTAGCGTTGCGGCGGTCTTGCCATGGCTTGGCGCCGGCACGACTGGCGGTGTTGTCTGTGGGGTGGTGTTTCCCGCCCCCAAACGAATCTGGCTCTTCGGCCAAAGCATGGACCAGTTTAAGCAGGCGCTGAGGGTCATCACATCATCTTCGTCGACCCCAGGGGGTCGATACGGAGGTAACAAGTCGTCGCAGCCCCGCAGCACCCGAACCAGTTGAACCCTATACACGGTGGGTGGCATCGGATTATCGTGGAACACGCGGTTGTCCGGTTCAATGATTTTTGCCTTGGCGACATCGATCAACTCGCCGTCCACGAAGTGCAGGAGAGTGCATGGAACGTTGGCAGCGCCCTGCGAAAACATGTAGGGCGTCAGGGATGCCCAGTCAAAGGCAAGGAGATGAAGTCATCGGCCGAGGCTTAGTTACCGTGATAGCGTCGAGCTCACCTAATGTCGAGGCACCGCCAATGGCGGGCGTGCAAGTGACGGAGGGGCCGCTTGCTGCCGAGGTGCCGGCCGGCGTATTCTTCCCACACCCGGGTGCATTAAGCTCCAATACCGGCGTCGTCGCCGGAGACACCAATGCCGGCGCGTTGTGCGAGTTGCTGCCCGTGAAGCTGGGAATCGGGGGCGGCCCCTGTTGGCCGCCCGCAATCCACCCCCGCAGCCCCTCAAGCAAGGTAGGCATAATGGCGGTGATCGTCGCTCCCAGTTGGTCTCGCACTTGCTCTTGGACTATCTCCGGAATCCGCGCCACTTGTGCCTTGAGTTCTTTAACCTCGCGCTCCTGGCTTTCCGAGCTGGTCTTTCTCTCCTTTCGCCCAGCATTAGAGTATTCCGAATATTTCGTGGACAAGCCTTCGCCGGCCACACGACCAGCTGACAACGGCTTACTGAACTTATCCTTGTGTTTCATTACGTTCAACGCCCTATTTAAAGTGGTGTCCCAAGGGGCAGACGGGGAGCTCTGAGACCCCGCGCTACTGCTTTCAGTTTCCTGCTGAAGGAACGTGAACCATTTAGAAATTTGGCTTCATTAATTAGAATGCAACCATATGGAGCTAATTACGCGGGGGTGTATTCCTTACCAGAACACGCTCAAGATCCTTCACCTTCGGATCCGTGGTAAGCTCCTTTGTTACCGGGTCCACCTTGTACCGGGCCCTAACATAGTTCCTGGTCTGCTTTTCATGGTATTTATCGAAGAGGGGCGGTAGGCCTTGCGCGGCACGCTCCGCGTCCTCCTTGTCCCATTTAGGTTCCGCCACTCTGTAACCGCCGGGACCGAGTTTGTGGACCCCTAAGTTCAAGTCCCGCATATCTTTCCCCCACTGACAGGATTCCATGGATGCGTTGCTCTCGCACTTGATCTTGAACTCCAGGTAGTCAGCTTCGTTGATCGAAGGATTTTTCTCCTTGATCTTCTCATAACTATCACCTCTTAGAATCATTCTCTTCACCGCGGCTCTCCAAGTAGCCAGGGCTGTGCTCATCTTCGTGAGGGCGGCACTGTTCACTTTATTCCCTGAGAGGCGTGTGTTTGCGAAGTCACAGGGGAACTTGTATCGTTCGTGCAGCTTCGTGAAGAGGAGGTTGCGCAAATTCCCTCGGTCACGATGCCTTAGGTTCTCGGTGTTGATCGAGACGGTGCTTCGGAAAATGCACCCGAGTTGTCCCGCGTACCCACCGACTAATTCTTTGGGCGCCGTTGGAAGCCCACTGGAGGACACTTCAGTAAATTCTCCTTGACGGTGCCGAGCACGTTCGGGCTCCGGTCCTTCCGTTGCCTCTTCGGTTGGCTGCCATCTGTGCATTCGCTGCCATCATCAGTGGTGGCATCCCCGGCGGCACCATCAGTGGTGTCATCCCCGACGCCACTAGGGGTTGTGTAGTCAGGATCGGTGTCTTCCGTGGCGTCCTCATAGCGGTGAGGTTCTTCCTCCATCTCCTGGGACAGCTCCCAGAATGGCTTGCCCGATACGCCGGCCTCATCGTTGTTGGCCATGTTCGCTCTAAATAGGAAAAAATGGCTAATAATTAGTGCCATGGTGATCTTAAGCACATTGCTCCTGCTTTGTTGGGAACTGATAATGCTCGGGTATTTTCTTTCTAAAAAAACATTCTTATTTTAATTTGACTTCACAAAAAAAGAACCTCTTGTTTTACTTTAATTTGTATCTATCCTCGGAACAACATTCCAAGATATCTGAAGTTCACTCAAAATTAGTGTCATGACAAGAAAGAATAGTGTCCTAAAACTATTAATAGAGCATGACAGGGGTAATTTCATTTACATAAATTCTAGGAAAAATTCGGCATGACCTTTGCTAATTTCTTGACCAAGGAGTGCCTGTTTTTCGCCGAAACGGAAATGAATCAACATTTCGGCAATAACGGGCACAAATCCCTGCACAGATTCATAAAAAGGTTTTGCATTGATACTCCAACATCATAAACGAATGGAGTAGGTCAACTGGAGCAATGTGTCATCACAGTATTATACCACCAGAAAAATTGCCATGGCCACCAGACATAGCATGAGATTCATGTATATCACATGATAGCCAAAAAACACTAGAACAAAACCTACAGCAATAGTAGTAGCACTGTTCTTATCTGCAGACTAATTAAACTAAAGGATCACTGTGTCAGCAGTAGTATTTGGTATATCTATCTATCTTTCTCAATTATTGTCAGTAGAATGTCCAGCCATTCCAGTTGATTTGTACAACCATATTTCTTTAGTGTGCTAGCTCAATTTGGAGTGCTAGAGTTCTTAATTTTTCTTTGTATAGCACCAAAACTGTACTGGCCTACTAGTAGGAGTAAATTAATCAATTACTATAGCGGTTAACTTGGTCAATCATCTGCTGCAGTCAACTCTACCAGGAAATTAATCAACCATTGGGATCAGTGATTTCGCCGTGTCTCTGTTTGTGTGCATGAGTGACTAAGGTCAACATTTGTGTAGAACATCACAAACTTCGGTGAATGGAACCAAAAGGGCAGCTGCAGACGGTAGAGTTTTGGCCTGCAACTGCAAGATTTGCACATTTTACTACATCATTCATACTGAACTTTGTTTCATGCATCTTGCTGTAACCTAATCGCTTAATCTGTTCCACATGGAGGAGGGGAGGGAGGGGGCCGGGGGGGGGGGGGAGAGAGATACGCACCTGCGAGAGGAGGAACCGGAGGGGGCGGCTCCGGCGTGGTGGACGTAGCAGAGGGTGTCGGGGTGGCGGCGGGCGTCGAGGGGGCGGCGGCGTAGTGGAGCAGGCACTGCGCACGCGCGGCGGCCGTTAGGGTTCGGAGGCACTGACGGAGGCGAGGGAGGGAGGGGTTGGAGCAGGTACCTGCTTGAGGAGGCCGAAGAGGGGAGGCGGCGTGTCGGCAGGGGTGTGAGAGCCGGCCGGTGGAGGGAGAGGGGCGGGGGGCAGGTCGACGGGTGGACGGAGACGGGGCGCGGGGTCGGGCGGCGTGCAGCGGCGATGCTGCGTCGTCTCTGGCAGGGGAGGAAAGGGATCGGGGTGGAAGACGAGGCAGGGGAGAGGGGAAGCTATGTAGTGGGGGGAGGGTTAGCAATGGCGCACCTCGGAGGGGTGCGCCATAAAAAAGGATAGCAATGGCGCACCTTTTAGGGGTGCGCCATAAAAATTGGTATATCAATGGCGCACCTTTTAGGGGTGCGCCATAAACACTGGTATATCAATGGCGCACCGTTTAGGGGTGCGCCATAAACACTGTGATACCAATGGCGCACCTTCTCCTGGTGCGCCATTACTAACTTTTTTTTTATTTTTTTGAATTTTTAGTTGCATGTAATAATTTAAGATTTGAGATAAAAGAAAAGGAAAATGATGGAGTGATAAAACCATTGTGCAAAGATTTAGAATTAGATGACATGGTTGAAATCAAGTGACATGAAATAATTAACAGTCATCAAAGATTGAGCTTGCCACTAACACACACACGCGGCCGACACGTCGTGATTCGATCTTAGCTATCTTTTCACAATCTTCTTGCCCTTCTTTCTCGCGGTTGAATAATTTAGCCCCGGAACCCCTTGAATTCTTCTCTTGAATGGACGTCCTTTAGGTAGGGTGGTCCTGCTTCTTCTTGTGGTGTATGGTACTTCATCGTCGTCGTCATCTTCCATCTTCGGGTCGCTGTACTTGTCGAAGTCTTGCTCATTGGCGACTCCATCCATTCCGATGATGTTCCTTTTCCCTCTCCTCACGACAACATGACTGGGCTTTGACGGGTCGGTAATGAAGAAGCATTGGTCCACTTGGCAAGGCAGTACCCAAGGCTCATTTTTTGCGGTGACGTTTTCGCCCGCGGTCTTGGATTTGGCTTCGGGAATAACCATGGTGATGAAATACCGGTCTTCTTTTAGGACGCTCTTGGCCCATCTGACACGGAACATCGGGACCTTCTCTCCAGCGTAGCTCAGCTCCCAGATCTCCTCGATCCTTCCGTAGTATCTGTCCTTGTCGTTACCGGTGTAGGATTCCATCGTTACCCCGGAGTTCTGATAATCGCTCTTCATATCCTTTTCCTTGGTGTAGAATGTGTAGCCGTTGATATCGTACGCCTGATAGGTCATCAGGTTGTGCTCGGCGCCCTGTGACAAGGCGAATATGAGTTTTTCTTCCACGGAAGAATCCTCATGTAAAGGGTACGACAGAAGCTTGTCCTTGAACCGACGCGTGAAACATGAGTTGTGCTCTTTGATTATATCTCCATCCGTCCTCTGTTGGCCTCGGTCATTGTACGTCTTCTCAATAAAGGTTTTGTGCTATACCACCCAAGGATCGACCACGTCTATGTGTTGTAGCGCGACTAGGTTTGCTCTTTCAAAGTCGGCGAGTCGACCCTTGAAGTCGACATGCATTTCGCGGCGACCCTCGCGGTGACCCCATCCAGCGAGCCTGCCGAGGTGCCTGTTGACGGGCAGACCAACGGGGTTCTCGATGCCTAGATAATTCGTGCAAAAGGAGATGCACTCTTCGGTCAGAAAGCCCTTGGCTATGCTTCCATCTGGACGTGCCCTGTTGCGAACGTATCCTTTGATGACACCATTCATCCTTTCGAACGGCATCATGCTGTGCAGGAACATCGGCCCGAGTTGGATGATATCCTCCACGATATGGACCAGCAGATGCACCATAACGTCGAAGAATGCGGGCGGGAAGTACATCTCAAGCTCGCATAGTATCACCACGATCTCTTCCTGTAGCCTTCTGAGTTGCCTCATGCCAACCGACTTCCGAGAGATGACGTCGAAAAAGTTGCATAGGCCAAATAGCGTTTCACGAACGTGCGCGTCCATGATCCCACGGATTGCAACTGGAAGTATCTGCGTCATCAGCACGTGACAGTCGTGAGACTTCATCCCGCTGAACTTTTGCTTCGCTGAGTCTAGGTATCTGCTTATCTTCCCGCGTAACCGTAAGGAAGTTTTACTCCTACGAGGCAGGTGAAAAACTGCTTGATCTCCTTCTGACTTAGAGTGAAGCATGCGGGAGGGCAGTCATATTCGATCTTCTTGGCCTTTTTGCCTTTGCGATGACTTTCCGTGTCCTTCGCCTCATCATCATCATCATCATCATCATCATCATTAGGGCGTTTTGCGTGAAGCTCCTCCCTGATGCCCATTGATTGCATGTCTGCCCTTACTTTCGGCCCATCTTTGGTCCTCTCTGGCATGTTGAGCAGGGTACCAAGCAGACTCTCGCACACGTTCTTCGTGATATGCATGACATCAAGGCTGTGAGGCACACGGAGGATATTCCAGTACGGCAAGTCCCAGAAAACAGACCTCGTTTTCCATACCTTCAGCAGCGGCTCTGGCGCCTTTCGCTTCTTTCCCGGCGGTGGGCACTCTTTCCAATTTTTCAACAGCTCGTCTATTTCCTCGCCGCTCCTCGTACGTGGGGGTCTTCGGGGTTCGGTTTCACCATCGAACAGATCCTTGCGTTTTCTCCATGCGTCATCGTCGCGAAGCCACCTTCGATGTCCCATGAACACGGTTTTCGAAGACCCGGGATCTCTATCTAGCTGGCGATACGTTGTGTCATCCATGCACCTGACGCATGCACAAAATCCGTGGACCACCTGCCCCGCGACATATCCATAACCGAGATAGTCGTGCACCGTCGTGAGCAGTGCGGCTCTCATAGGGAAATATTCTTTTGCTGCGGCGTCCCACGTATTGGCTGGCGTTTTCCACAGCGTGTCTAGCTCCTCTTTCAGCAGCCCCAGATACAGATTGATGTCGTTCCCTGGTTGTTTCGGCCCTTCAATTAGCATACTCATGTGAATGTACTTCCTCTTCATGCACATCCAGGGGGGAAGGTTGTACATCCACACAAACACAGGCCAGGTGCTATGTGTGCTTCTCTGGCTGCCAAACGGATTGACTCCATCGGTGCTCGCGCCCAGCATGATGTTCCTTGGATCGTCCCCAAATTCTGGGTGTTCGAAGTTCAACGCTTGCCACTGGCTCGCATCCTTAGGTTGACTCAGCATCTTGTCTTTTTTATTTATCTCCGGATCATTTCCGTCATCTTCTCGCTTCTTCTCCTTCCTATCCGCGTGCCAACGCAAGAGCTCTGCTAGCTTAGGGTCCGCGAAATACCGCTGCCGACGAGGAACAATCGGAAAGTACCACACCACTTTTCGAGGAGCTTTCTTCCTCTTCTTGTATCGAGTGACGCCGCACACCGTACATATGGTAGACTCCGCGTGCTCGTCCCGATAAATGATGCAATCGTTCATGCACACATGGTATTTCACGTGCGGTAAATCCAGAGGACACACGATTTTCTTCGCCTCCTCGAAACTGGTCGGGCACTTGTTCCCCTTGGGAAGACGTTCGTGCCAGAATGACATGTTCTCGTCGAAGCATGCGTCGGTCATTTTGTGTTTTACCTTCATCTCCAGAGCCATGAGCGTTACTTTCAGGCGGGTATCCTCGGGCCTGCATCCTTCATACAATGGAGTAACCGCGTCTATCTCCTGTTGATCCAGCTTGGCTTTCTCTCGGGCGGCAGCTCTTGCGTTACCCGTCTGCTTGAGAAGCAGCTCTTGAATATGAGGGTCCTGCACCCAGCCCATCGATGGTTCATCGTCGTCTGCTCCGGCATCTTCATCTTCATGATCATGCCCTTCGTCTTGATCTTCCTCATCATCATGTCCGGCATCTTCTACATGATGACTGTGTCCTGCATCTACTTCGTGATCATGTCCTGGAGATTCTTCATCTTCTCGCCGGCCGCCCTCGCCGCTATTGTCTTGCTGCCCTTCCTTATTTCTTGCCCGGCCCCCATGGACAACTTCATAATCATCTTCATCACCTTGCCACCGATAGCCATCCATGAAACCACGCACGAGCAGGTGGTCCCGCACCTGTCTGGAATCCGGGTCCATAAGGCTCTTCAGCTTGCATCTTCGACACGGACATCTTATCTCCGTCTCGTTCTTTTGAAGTATCTCGGCCTTCGCGGAGCTCAAAAACCTATTCACGATGCCTTCGGTCATCGTGCGGACCATGGTCGCCTGCGGGGTAGAGCAAAACGATATTTTAGAACCAAAAAAAAATTTGGCATGACTTTGCCTAAAAATAGGACAAAAAAGAATGCATAGTGCCAAATTCTCGCCGAAACGGAAATGAATCAACATTCTGGCAAAATATTGGCAACTATCGCATTTCAAATACCGGTACCTGCAAACACAAACATATGCAACACCACAAACATACGTAGATCTAGCTCAATGAGAAAAGTGTAGATCTAGGCCATAAAAAGTGTGTACGTTGGAGGGAGAAAAAAGTAGATCTAGAACATAAAGAAAGCTTTCCCCTTACTTACCTATCAAAAAAAGGAAATTTAACCACTTAATTTGGGTGAATCTATGGTGCAAATGAGGTGAGGAGGAGGAGGCAGCCGAGACCAAGCTTGGTAGAGGTGGAGAGAATGAAGTGGGGAAAGTGAGTGTGGTAGGTGGCTGTCAAAAATATCTAGCTGCTCTCAGGCTAGTAATGGCGCACCTCCTAAGAATGCGCCATTGGTAACCAGGGTTACTAATGGAGCACCTGGTGCGGGTGCGCCATTACTAGTTTTGAAAAAAAAATTGAAAAAAAAATTGTTAGTAATGGCGCACCGGGGTGTGGTGCGCCATTACTCGCCATTACTAGTTTTGAAAAAAAAAATTGAAAAAAAAATTGTTAGTAGTGGCGCACCGGGGTGTGGTGCGCCACTGGTAAGTCTGGGGAGGGGGGTGTGCCCAGTAGAAACTTAGCAGTGGCGCACCACACACCGGGTGCGCCATTAGTAATATGGACATTAATGGCGCACCCATATCTGGTGCGCCACTGCTATATAGCAGTGGCGCACGACATACATGGTGCGCCATTAATGTCCATATTAGCTATAGCCGTTTTTCTAGTAGTGTTAGTCGTTGCAAAGTCTTTTTCTACCACTCCTTTCTCGACTCAAGTGTATGATCAATAGCCGGGTAGCCTGGTTTCTCTCTAAAGCCGCTCACGTTTAGTTCGCTAAACTGGCCTGAGAAACACTCCGCCTTCGGGATAGGGAGGTTGAAGCCGAAGACTGACCCACTTGAGGTCTAGAGATCGGATGTGTCATGTCAAAGCACGACGGAAGCACAATTTTAAGACCAATTTCGTATTGGCACCAAAAAACTTGATTCAATCTAGACGTAAAGTTTTTTACTTTCACCTATTTTATGTTTTCCTTTCAGGCAGCGGGACATCCTCTTGGTTGAGGTGTTCGGTGCGATGGTCTTGCCCGGAAACTCTTTTCCGAACTACTGTTCGGCATCTTTCCTGCCGAACTCCACCTCAGCGTTGTCAAAATGTACATGTCGGTTGAACTAGTTCCTGACGAGGTACGATCCTTGGGTCGGCCATGTTGCCCAACCCAAGTCTCGGGGGCTACTGCATTGTCAATTCAATGCAGAAAATTTAAGTGCAATACAGTTTCCGAGGAGATTATGATCCTCAGGTTGGTCGGCCGCACCCAACCTGAGTCTCGAGGTCTGTGCACACCGCTTTTGTGTTCCGAAGTATGCTGCCAAGCTAGGAGTTGATCCTCAGGCCGATTTTGCGAATCGACCTGAGTCTCAGGGGCTACTGGGATCAGCGGTTTTATGTCATCCTTCAGGTGCATCTCGGGTTTTAGACCGACACACACCTTGAGGGCTACTGGCTATATATCTCGGCAGAGAATAAATTGCACCAATCAAAACTATCCACAAAAAATCAGCCCACGGTCGGGGTGGTGCACCACCTCGGAAGCAGTCCGGCATATAGCTCGGGCGCAAGTGGCTGGCTCCATAGAGAGCATTTCTGACATTAAGCTCGGATGAATTCCTTTAATTTTTAAGGTCCAAGGTAGTTTATGTTACCTCGGACGCTGATCATCATTGGAGCTCGGATGCAGTCCGGCGTTGGATCTCGGAAGTAGTCCGGCGTAAAGCTCAAGATCGGAGACGCCTCAGAAGCAGTCCGGCATAAAAGCTCGGATGTGAATGGCTGGCTCCACAGAGGATATTTCCGGCATTATGTTCGGTTGAACTCCTCCAAACTTTCCAAGACCGAGGTAATCTATGACACTTCGGATGCCGAACAACATTAGACTTCGGCAACAAAAAGACACCTCGAACGCAGTCCGGCATGAAGCTCGGACGCGAGTGGTTGTCTCCCTAGAGGGCTTTTCCGGCATTATGTTCGGTTGAACTCCTCCAAACTTTTCATGACCGAGGTAGTCTATGACACCTCGGATGCCGACCAGCGTTGGAGCTCGGCTAAAAATACACCTCGAACACAGTCCGACGTTGGAGCTCGGACACAGTCCGGCGTTGGAGCTCGGACATAGTCCGGCGTTGGAGCTCGGCTGTAAAAAGACACCTCGGATGCAGTTCGGCGTTGGAGCTTGGACGCAAGAGGACACCGCCGCACGGGAAACACTTCAAACCCGAGGTGTGGCGTAAAAAATAATAAGGCATTGATAAAGGCCGATAACTTAAAGGGGCTCCTCGGATGCCCGATGTGTGAACTCTTTGGATTCAGCTCGGCGATCCTCAAGATCGAAGATGGGAAGATTTGTTGAACTAGTTTCCAAGACCGACGACCGAAGACAAAGAACTGTTTGGAAGAACCGAGGAGCGTCCCCAACTTGAAGACCGGTTCAGGGGGCTACTGACGGTGTCCTGGACTAGAGGGTACTCACCACGTCATCTCCCGACCAGTGGGTCGGGCCGAGGACCCCCAGGGCGATTCACTATTGGGCCAGTTCGGACAGCCCATGCCGTATACAGGGAGGATTCCACAAGACTTGATGCCCAAGACAAGGACTCTCTTAAACCCTAGGACTCAGTGCATATATAAACCGAGGCCAGGCTAGTCATTAGATCATGATATATTCATTAGAACAATCTCGTGGTAGATACATGTACTCTGTACAACTCCCCATATGAATACAATCAAAAGCAGGACGTAGGGTATTATCTCTTCAAGAGAGCCCGAACCTGGGTAAAATCCTGTGTCCATGTTACCATCGCTCCAAGACGCCTAGCTTAGGACCCCTACTACGAGATATGCCGGATTTGACACCGACCCCATAGGACCACTGGTTGGTGTCGAGTTCCGCTGTTTACGGGCTACTGCTGGACTATCTCCCAAGAACTTTACCATCGCTCCTCGGCCCGACCCACTACCGAAAGCGAAGATTCTTGAGAGTTCCGCTTTGATCGCCAGAAGGAATCGATGGCTCGCCTAGTCGTCAACTAAGAGGTCCGCAATACAGGCACTTTTGTCCCTGGACAGATCTTCGCTTTCGGCAGCATAGTACTGCACGCCGACCCAACCGGTCATCTAGGCCGCGTCGGGAGCTTCGCCGCTAATCAAGAGGTTAGATTCGGGAACCCAGAGTTCTCCGTAGACTCTCGAGGCGATCTATCACTATCCGGATTTGCAGTTTCGCCTGCCGTGCCCGAAGACTCTGAGGCTTTAACCTCTGACCCACTTCTCGGCTCCGCCCACGGGATCTGCCCCGGCGAGGGTCCGATGCCCAGTCCGGATCCGGTCATAGACCCAGACGTCTGGACACCCATTCCTACCGAACACTCCCCCCGCGCGGACGCATCGGAAGTTAATTCTGGAGGCTCTACGCAGGCTGGCCCGATCGAGCTCTCGACGCTCAAGGAGGCTCTAGATCGGATCTCGTCAATGAAGATTACCGACGATCCAACCCCGATCTGCTCGCATACCGGATCTCGGATGGGTCAGGACGAATTTTTCGTCCCACCCACCTCCCACTTCATAGCTACCATCGAAGATTTAACCGACATGCTTGACTATGCCTCTGAGGGAGCAGAATATATGGATGAGGAAGATAACGCCCTCATCCCCGCCAAAACCGGACAATGGACTGCCACCTCTACATACAACGTCTACATGGTGGACACTCCGAAGAACATCGGTGATAAGACGGACGAGGTGCCATCTAGACGCCGAAAACTGCATAGACGGTGCAAAGGAAAAAAGGGGCGAAAAGCCATCGATAGCACCGGGGACGGCGATACCCCGGAGGACGTTGGCGGCCCTGACACCCCCAATAACCCGTTAGAGGGTCAGGAGGGACCCGAGGACCGCCGCGACCCCGATGATCCTGATGATCCCGAGGACGACCACTACCTCCGCTCTTTTGAGGGGGAGGATAATCCGGATGCCGATGACTTCGCCATCCCCGATAATCTTGCGGACCAAGAGCTGTTCAGGTAACGGCTGATCCCCACGGCACGCAGCCTGAAAGCAAAGGAGCGGCAGCTCAAAGCCGAACAGGACGACCTCAACGACCGATGGATGAGAGTCCTCTCAGCCGAGGAAGGATACGGCACCGGTCTATCGGACCAGCCTAAGAGCTATCCTCACAGACGGTTGCTGCCACAATTCGACGACAAGCTTACAGATACGCCGTCTCCCAAGCATATACTATACGATAAGCCAGACCGCCCTCCTCGAGGACGAGACAGGACGGCTGATGATGCCGGCTACAGGCCAACGGTACCCCGTAGACGGGGAAAAGAGCCATTAGAGCCCGATGACAGGTTCGACCTGCGACGCGACCTGGACTATAGAGCAGGCCGCACTCGATCCATTTACGGATCCAAAGGATACTCACCCGATAGACGGGACAGGTACCGATCTTGGTTCAACCGCGACAATGAAGATCGGGAACAGCGAGGGCAGACGCCGATCATCGGTGCACCATAGCTCGGGTTAGAGGGGCTGCACACCCACTGTGCTTCACAGACGAGGTAATGCGGCATCAGTTCCCGGAAGGGTTTAAGCCCGTAAACATTGAGCAATACGATGGGATACCTGACCCAACAGTATGGATAGAGGATTTCCTCCTCCATATTCACATGGCACGAGGAGATGACCTCCACGCCATCAAGTATCTGCCCCTAAAGCTCAAGGGGCCAGCTCGGCACTGGTTGAATAGCCTCCCCGAAAACTCCATTGGGTGTTGGGAGGACGTAGGAGAGGCATTCCGATCTAACTTCCAGGGCACTTATGTTCGGACGCCGGACTACTCCGACCTGAGCAATGTCGTTCAGAAGCCCGGCGAGTCCGCGCGGCTATTTTGGAACCTCTTCCTGACCAAGAAGAACCAGATCGTAGACTGCCCTGATGCCGAAGCTATAGACTCCTTCAGGCACAATATTCGGGATGAATGGCTGGCCCGACAGCTCGGCCAGGACAAACCAAGGACAATGTCTGCCCTCACATCGCTCATGACCCGCTTCTGTGCGGGCGAGGATAACTGGCTCGCTCGACGAAGCCATAATCCCGAAGACCCCGGAAGCTCTCAAGTTCGGGATGGCAACGGGAAACCAAAGCGCAACAAGAACAAGCGCCGGCACAATAATAGTGATGCCGATGACACGGCTGTCAACGCCGGCTTCCGCAATTCCCGCTTTGGGCAGCGGAAGAAGCCTCCTAAAGGCAAACAAGATGGACACACCCCGCTGGATAAGATTCTGGAGAGACCTTGCCAGATTCATGGCACTCAGGAGAAGCCCGCCAATCACACCAACCGTAACTGTTGGGTTTTCAAGCAGGCCGGCAAACTCGCAACTGAGGACCAAGGCAAGAGCTCACACAGCGAGGACGAGGATGAGCCTCGTGGTCCGATCGGTGGCGGTCAAAAGAAATTCCCTCCAGAGGTGAAAACAGTAAACATGATCTACGCCACTCATATACCGAAAAAGGAGAGGAAGCGCGCCCTTCGAGATGTCTATGCCATAGAGCCTGTAGCCCCGAAGTATAACCCTTGGTCGGCATACCCGATCACTTTCGATCGACGCGACCATCCGACCAGTATTCGTCACGGGGGTTCGGCCGCACTCGTCCTAGACCCGATCATAGATGGGTACCACCTTACTAAAGTCCTTATGGATGGTGGAAGTAGCCTTAACCTGATTTACTCAGATACGGTGAAAAAGATGGTCATAGATCCTTCGAGGATCAATCCCAGCAACACTACCTTTAAAGGAGTAATCCCAGGCATTGAAGCCCGGTGCACTGGCTCTGTAAGCCTGGAGGTCGTATTCGGCTCGCCCGATAACTTTCGAAGCGAGGACTTGATCTTCGACATCGTACCTTTCCGCAGTGGCTATCACGCCCTGCTCGGCCGTACAGCGTTCGCTCGCTTTAACACCGTCCCTCACTACGCATACCTCAAGCTCAAGATGCCCGGCCCTAGGGGGGTCATCACTGTAAACGGCAACACAGAGCGCTCCCTCCGAACTGAGGAACATGCGTTGGCCCTGGCGGCCGAATTCCATTATACCGATGATTGGCAATCGCCGACATCCGCTGTCAAGGCACCCAAAGCTGGGAAAAGAGCTCGGAATCAATCTGAGGTATCAGATCCTTCCACTCCCTGTAAATAGGGACTCGCCCCCCATCGCGCGGCCCTCTTACCGGCAAAGTACGTGCCGAAGAGGCACAACTTCGCGCTCAAAATCCCATGGGCAGCGGTGGGGACAAACTATTAGCGGGTAGGTGTTCGGTTAGACCGACCTATTACCTTCAACACGTCTTCGGACACACTACAGGTACCATAAAGTGCCTGCTGAATGGCGTCAAGCTCATCCACACCTCGGCGACTTCTCAAGACCACCCCTTCAAGGTCCGTTCGCTGAATTAGAAAAGCCCATCGAGGCATAGACCTCCTTAGGAGCTGCAGGAGCAGACAAGCGACAGGGCACATCGTGGACGTCAGGTCATCTACCGAAGGCTCTTGGTACAAACCTCTCCTGTAAAAAATTTATTTCATTTATCCTATACATGTAAACAGTTGAATCAGCAATTTGAATAATAAGAGTTGTTGAGTAAAGATATAGATATATCATTTTCATTTTTGATATCCCTTTTCGGAACTCTTTCTGTTTTCTCCCTCTTTTTGCGAACCTGTTTGGTATACTGAATGCTGCAACCGGCTAATAGACCGGGGGCTCGACCTTAAAAATCGCCCTACTCTCAATCTCTTTAAGTGTTCGGCGTCTTCGAATTCCGCTTTATATGCATTGGTTCCGAACTATGTCTTGGGTCAATAGTTGGGTTGCCCGACTCCTATGCTTGCCCCTTTATGTTCCGCTAGTTCGGCTAAAAGGGAAAAGGGAGCGCCGCTGCGATTGCGCTTCCGGCTAGCCTGGTCAAGCGCCTCAGCGGAGAAAGCCGAAAACTGACTGTCATGGTATGCGAGAAACCGGTCTGCGAATCCGAGCTTAATTGAAATCTCGTCAGAGGTTATCCCGTGTCATACGATGGGTTTTTGTGTTAGTACAAACCAGGTGATACAGGCTTTGGCCGCGGTTCATCCGAATATCACGAACACCAGGGGGCTAGTCATCAGCCCCCGCACTCCTTTCTCGCGCCCCTATGGCTAAGTGAAAGCAATAAAGCATTATGGTCCAATTGCCTCGTCCGCCCCACACTACCGCTTTCGAGCGCCGATAGTTCGGCTAAAGGTTACAGTGCGGTTGGTAGAGACACCTTGTGTAGTATCTACACGGGGGCTGAAGCCGACGACTCGCAGCTTTCAGTGTTACCGGCCACACAGGAGTTATAAAGGATGCAAACACATACAAAGACATGATAAACCATGCAAAGCTTATATAAACAAACATGTTCATAGGTCTTCGGACATACTACATACGCGTTTACTCATACACAGTATCTCTCAAACACTGTGATTCTATCGCCCGAGCTCCCTCCATAACTCCGGAGAAGTACAGCTCGGGGCGCCTATGACCCTTCCCAGGAGGCGGAGGAGCTGTGGCTACCTTCATCGGATCCAGCCCCGGCCAGTGCACCTTGGCCTTCGCAAAGGTCATCCTAGCTCCCTCGATGCAGGAGGACCGCCTTAATGCTTCGATCCGAGGAGCGACGTCGTCCAGCTTCTGCACCAGGCCGAAATAGCTGTCCGGCAGCGGCTCATTGGGCCATAGCCGGATACAGATATCCTTCATGGTTGGCTCCGCCGTCCGGTGTAGCTCCAACAGTTGCTTCAGCTGCTCGTTAAGGAGAGGAGGGCGCTCGGGGGCTTCGAATTGCGCCCAGAATACACGAGCCTCATCTCCTTCTTCCCGCGCAGCATAGAACTGATTTGCGTCAGCTGCGCTCTTCTGGAGGTCCAAGTAGGCACCTGCGGAACGCCATACTCGGGTCAGCAACTCGAACTTGCTGTCCCAGAAGATACACTACAATTAATATGGCTTACCGTCTAGGATTGCTTTGGCTTGGCGGAGCTCCTCCTCAAATGACCGCCTATCCACCCGCTCCTTTTGGAGATCGGTTTTTAGGGTGGATAGTTCGGCGGCTTGCTCTTTCCCTTTTAGCTCAAGGACCTCGCACTTTTTGCTGGCGTCCTTGAGCTCTTGTTGAATTTATTCCACCCGAGCCTCGTGCTTGTCGCTGGTGGCTCTCAGGGCGGATAGAGCAGTGGCCGCTTCTTTGGCCGCCGCCTTCTCAACCAAAGCTTCCTGCCTCGCTTTTTCAAGCTCGGCTTTGAGCTTTTCTATCTCCTTCGCCGAGGCTGCGTGAGCATCGACTTATGTTAAAGAAAACCGTGTTGATGGAGCGGTAAAAAAGAGTTTCGATACTCTAATCGGCTTACCTTGTGCCTCGTCGAATCTCTTGTTTAGGGCATCAAGCTCGTCTTCGGAGCTCTTAAACTTCCGATTCAACTCCTCTAGCTCGGCGGCGTTAGTAGCCGCTGCTGTGGACGAAGCCTGTATCACAGAGTTATATAAACCGTTAAAAAGGCCTACAACCTCCGTACTGTCATTACAATAATCCTGTGAACGGCCTTGTGCATAGTTCGGATAAGGATTTTTGATTTGACCCCCATGTAAGTTTTTCAAACTCACCTAGGGCTCGGGGGTTGCCATATATATAATTATAACCTACAGAATTAGAATTTTACGAAGTAGAGTATTACTTAGCTCACCTGAAAGCCCGTCAGGAGACCGTTGAAGGCCTCCTTCAGTCCAGAATCCACGGACTGAATGCTCTGCAGTACCGCACTCATAAGAGTGCGGTGTTCCCCGGAGATAGAGGCGCCTGATAGAGCCTCCTCCATCGCCGGCCACCCAGTGGTCGGCGGAGCCGGTGGGGATCGGGTAACCCGATCTCCAGCCGGTGATTGAATCAATACCTCCGATGGCATTGTATGCTCCGGAGATGGCCTTGGTGGAGACTGGACACCTTTATGTCCGCCCTCCTCGGTGTCCGGGAGAGCCTTCTCCCCCGGGTCTTCGGTGGCCGAGGTGTTTGCCTCGGCCATGATTTCGTCGCCCCCGCCTCCAGAGTCCGGCCCCAAAGGAGCCTATTGAGAGAATGCCTCCGCGGTGTCCCTCGCGACGCCCGGAGAAGAGGGGTGCGACATAGACCCGCTCTCCGCTAGTTCAGCGGGCGGGGTCTCCCCATCCGAAACCTAATCGGTGGGGAGGACACGTGGTGGGCTGCAAGTCATTAAACGCTCATGTGTTAGTAACATTCGAAGCTCTATATCAATAGCACAGACGGGTCTTAGGATCTGTACCTTCGAGGTGGGGGCTTGACTCTGAGGCTCCTTCGCGGAACCCTCTCGAAGACCTTGGATTCGGTGTTTGAATCCGAACTGTCGTCGGACGAAATCGCCTGTGTCCGACGCGGTTTCTTCTGGGCGGGAGGAGCTACCTCCTCCGAGGCGTCCGATGACGCCGCCCTCTTTCCTATGAGGAGGGAATCACCTCCCCCCTCAGCCTCATGTTCCTCCTCTTGATTCGAGGAGGCATGAGTCTCTTCGGACCCGGCCTCTGGCTAGTTCCTGGTGCGCGGGCCTGCTCGGCCTGCTTTCTTCTTCTTCTTCTTCTCTGGCGCCTTGTAGGGCGCCGCGACGAGCATCTCCAACAGCAGCGGAGACTTGGGGTCTTCGGGCTGCGGAGCCGGACACTTGATGCCCTTGGCCTTGCTCAACCACTCCTGCAAAGGTGATCGGAAAATGCTTAGGCTTTCTTTAAGAAGGCGAGGCTGATCAAATAAAACGATACTATACCTCGGAAGGGGGCTTGGTGGCACTCAAGCCCTTGTCCTCCTTCTTGCCTGGCCAATTCTCCTGCGCCTTGAACAACGCCTTCCATAATTTCTCCCGCGTAGTGCGGAAGAGTTGACGAACTATAGGGTCGTCGTTGGTCCGGTAATCCCACATGGGAGCACTCCGGCGCTGGCAGGGGAGGATTTGCCGCCGAAGCATGACCTGGACCACGTTGGTCAGGCCGACTCCCTCCCTGATTAGGGAGGCGATGCTCCTCTGCAGGTCCTCCACCTCTGTTTCCGACCCCCAGTTGAGACCCTTCTTGACCCATGAGGTCAATCTGGTTGGGGGGCCGGACCTGAATTCGGCAGGAACAGTTCCGCATTCAGCAGGAACAGTTCCTCCTTCCTCCTCCTTTGGCTCGGTGATGTAAAACCACTCCTTTTGCCAATTTTTGATGGTGTCGATGAAGGTGCCGGATGGCCACACTACGCGCGGAAGCTTGCCGATGACAGCCCCGCCGCAGTCCGCATGTGCACCGGCAACACATTTTGGCTTGATGTTGAAGATTTTGAGCCACAGTCCGAAGTGTGGCTCAACCCGCAGGAACGCCTCGCAGACGGTGATAAAAGCGGATATATGCATGAAAGAGTTCGGCGGGAGGTCGTGGAAGTCGAGGCCGTAGAAGAACATAAGACCCCTCACAAAGGGGTGAAGTGGGAAACTTAATCCCCGGATGAAGTGGGGGATGAAGACCACCCTCTCACCGGATTTGGGGGTGGGGATCACCTGGCCCTCCTCTGCAGCACGGTGGAAGACATTGGCGGGGAGGTAGCCTGTGTCCTTGAGATCTCGGATGTCCTGGTCTTTGACCGTGGAAGCCTCCCACTTGCCACTAGCCATGGCAGAGCTCGGAGGGGGGAGAATGGAAGACCTAGATCTGGGCTCAGGGGGCTAGGAAGCTCGGGAAGCAGGGAAGTGAATGAAAGGTGGGGATAAGCCTTGGGGTTTCCTTCCCTTTTTATTCAGTATTGTTGCCGGTTAGCCTCCCTTCGCGGCGCCGTGAATCCCTCCGCTTCCCGAGGTGTGCTTACCGTTGTACGCGCGTGATTAAACATATCCCGTGTAAAACGGGGCACGATCTGTGCATTAATGGATCGTGCTGATGGAACACGACCTCGAACCGCGAACCGAGTCATCACGACTGGTTTGGAGGTCGTGGTGGGCCGAGGCCCTTCATCTAAAAAGCTGTCAGGGGACACTGTTGGTTCTCTGACGTTTGGCCTTCAAAAGCCGAACTACTCATGGTATACGGAACGATCTATGATCGGAAACATTGCACGTCGACGGAGGCCGAACTATAGTTCGGGCCGATCACTGTTTGGAGAAAGGAACTCGCCTCGCAAGCCGAAGACTCTGATCATTCGAAGCAGCTGGAGCCTGGACCCTTGGCGTTGGAGGCTAGTTCGGGGGCTACTGAGGGAGTCCTGGACTAAGGGGTCCTCGGGGGGCCGGCCTATGTCTTATGGGCCGGACTGTATGGGCCACTTGCCGAATACTAGAAGAACCGAAGACCGCACCTCCAAGAAGGAAGCATCATGAATCGTGGCTTGTTCTCCATGTTTGGAATAGCGATTAGGCATATTTTATCCCCTCGACGTGTAACCGACCATGTGTAAGCCCTAGCACCCCTGGTGTCTATATAAGCCAGAGGGTTTTAGGATGTACGACGACATAACTCATCTAGGGTTTTAGATACTCGATCTCGTGGTAGATCAACTCTGTAATCTCCATACATTCAATATAATCAAGCAGGACATAGGGTATTACCTCCATAGGAGGGCCCGAACCGGGGTAAAACCTTGTCCCCTTTTGTCTCTTGTTACCATCGATCCAAGTATCACAGTTCGGGACCCCCTTCCCGAGATCCGCCGGTTTTGACACCGACAGCGGGAGCTTCTACCTCAGCTGCCCCGGAGGTGCCGGCCTCGGAGGCGTCAGCACCGCCGGCTTCGGAGGCGTCAGCACCGCCGGCTTCGGAGGCGTCGGCACCGGAGGCGAGCCGGCCCGAAGCTGCCATCGCTTAGGATTTTTCTTTTCTGCATTTTGTTTAGACTGCAATTCCACCCACTGGGGGTGTATATGTAATGAACTCTATGTAATGAACTCGTGGCCATGGGCCTTTTAAGTTTTGTAAAGTTTTCGGTTGCCGAAATGCTGTTTTATGCGTGCCGGCTCAGCCTTATCCTTTTTTCGCTCTTTTGGTTCCGTTCGCTCAAAGCCTTCTTCCTCTTGGTTTCGGCCCCGCCAGCCGGACAGCCGGGAGCTGGTCTGTGGCTGGGATGGGGCGCCCGCTTCGAAGTAGCCGGTCGTGAGTTTGGAAACCGCAAGAGTTTTTTGGGTAAGGTGAGTGACAGAGGCGAAAAAGTGCTCCGGCTAGACCTAGCCGGCAACCCCCCCTTGCGTTCGGTTTTCGCGTGCGCTAAGCTTTGCCGTCTCGAGGTCCCGTCTGCCCGACAGCCGGGAGCCGGTCTGTGGCAGGAAAGGCTGAGACGGCTCTCTTTAGTTCACACTACTTTACCGGCATCGGGGGACGAGGGTAGGACTAGCCGGCTAGCCCCCGGGACAGGGAGCTGGACCCCGGAGCCAGCAAGCGGGAGTCTTTGAGAAAGGCAAAAGAGGCATGTCCCAAGAGCCGGCTTGGGGCACCCGTTGCATTCATAAGCCCAAAAAAGGGAAAGATATGTACATACACTGGTTCTTAGCAATAAAACGGACGGAGGAGCGCCGCGTTCCACGGGCGCTCCATTTCCTCGCCGGAGGCGTCTCTCTTGCGCTTCTGCGGCTTCTGGGCGTCTATTAGGTAGTACGCGTTGTTGTGCAGTGCCCTGCTGACGATGAACGGGCCCTCCCACGGGGAGGACAGCTTGTGCTGGCCGGCAGTTCGCTGGATCCGCCGGAGTACCAGGTCTCTTTCGCGGAAGGAGAGTGGCCGAATCCGCTTGCTGTGGTAGTGCCGGAGCTTCTGCTGGTAGATGGCCGTCCGGCTCAGGGCCAGCTCGTGGGCCTCCTCGAGGAGGTCGACGCCGTCTTCTCTTGCTTCCTTCGCGTCCGCCTCCGTGTACAGGGTAACCCGGGGCGAATCGAACACGATGTCGGTGGGGATGATCGCCTCGGACCCATACACGAGGAAGAAAGGGGTGTAGCCGGTCGACCGGTTGGGCGTGGTCCTGAGGCTCCAAAGGACAGCCGGCAGTTCTTCGATCCAGCAGCCGACTGACCTGACCAGTGGCGCCACGAGCCGGGGCTTGATGCCGGACAGGATCAGGCCGTTGGCCCTCTCGACCTGGCCGTTTGACTGTGGGTGGGCGACAGACGCCAAGTCGAGCCGGATGCCCTGCTTGGAGCAAAAACGAGCTAGCGCGCCCTTGGCGAAGTTCGTGCCGTTGTCGGTGATGATGCTGTGGGGGACGCCGTAGCGAACCGTGATGTCTTCGACTAACCGGACGGCCGTGGGGCCGTCCAGCTTCTTGATCGGCCGGGCTTCGATCCACTTGGTGAATTTGTCGACGGCCACCAGCAGGTGTGGCATGCCGCCTCGTGCGGTCTTGAAAGGTCCCACCATATCCAGCCCCCAGACGGCGAAAGGCCACGAGAGGGGGATGGTCTGGAGGGCAGTAGCCGGCAGGTGGCTCTGCGTGCTGAAGCGTTGGCAGCCTTCGCACTTGTCAACCAGCTCCTTGGCCGCCTCCAACGCAGTCGGCCAGTAGAAACCGTGGAAAAACGCCTTGGCCACCAGGGTTCTGGAGGCGGCGTGGTGCCCGCACTCGCCCTGGTGGATGTCGAGTAGGATCTCTTGCCCTTTCTCTGGCTCGACGCAGCGTTGGAAGACACCGGTGGTGCTGCGATGAACCAGCTCGCGATTGATGATGCTGTAGGTGGGGGCCCGGCGCTGAATTTGCCTTGCGGTGGCCTCATCAGGGGGGAGCTCGCCGCGCAGGAGGAACGCCAGTATGGGCTGAGCCCATGAGGAAGCCGAGACGGGAACCGGCTCGGGCCCTAGCGGGGCATCGGGGGCGGCAGGAGTCCCCGGGACCGGCCCATCAGTCCCCGGGACCGGCTCGCCAGCCCCCGGGGTCGGCTCGCCAGCCCCAGGGAGTGAGCCGGCGGGAGGAGCGTCGACCGTCATCATGACGGCCACGGGCTCGGAGCCGGCTGTTGCGGAGGCGTTCGGCTCGACAGCCGGATCAGGAGGCACCGGATGGGCAGCCGGTGATGGCGGAGCCGGCAAAGTCGCCGCAGCCGGCGGTGCTGGTTGGACTGCCGGATCCGCCAAGGGGCCGGCCGCGTTAGCCGGCACGAAGATGGACTCCGATTCGGGAGAAGGCTTGATTGAAGGCTTGAGCAGCCGCTCGAGGGAGACGCCGGCTGGGATGGCCTGCCGGGTGGAGCCAATCTTGGCCAGCATGTCGGCCGCCTCGTTGTCCGCGCGGGGGAAGTGGTAGAACTCGCAGCCCTCGAAGGAGCCGGTGAGCTGTTGGACGAGGAAGCGGTAGCTGGCCATGTTGGCGTCCCTGGCGTCCCATTCGCCAGAGACTTGCTGCACCACGAGGTCGGAGTCGCCGAAGCATATGATGCGCTGGATGCCGATCTCCTTGGCGAGCCGGAGGCCGTGGACGAGGGCCTCGTACTCGGCCACGTTGTTGGAGGCGGCGAAGTGGATCTGGAGGGCGTACCGGAGTTGATCTCCCCTGGGAGACGACAAGACGATGCCGGCTCCCAGGCCGGCTCGCATCTTCGAGCCGTCGAAGTGCATGCGCCAGTGCGTGGAATCAGGCGGAGGCGGCACGAACTGGGTTTCGGCCCAGTCGACGAGGAAATCGGCCATTGCCTGGGATTTGATGGCGGTGCACAGCTCGTACCGTATCTCGTAGTCGGCCAGGGCGATGGTCCATTTGGCAATCCGGCCGGTGGCGTCCCGGCCGGCCATGATTTCGCCCAACGGCGCTGTGCTCACGACGGTGATGACGTGCTCCTGGAAATATTGCTTGATCTTCTGGGCGGCGAAGTATATGCCGTAGCACATCTTCTGGTAGTGCGGGTAGTTTTGCTTGGAGGCGGATAGGACCTCGCTGAGGTAGTAGACGGGGCGCTGGGTCGGCAGCGTTTTGCCCTCCTCTGGCCGCTCCACCACCAGGACGATGCTGACGACGCGCGTGGTCGCCGCGATGTAGGCGAGCAGAGGCTCCTTCTCAGCCGGCGCGGCCAGGATGGGCGCGCTGATGAGAGCCCGCTTGAGGCCGCGGAACGCCTCGTCCGCCTCGTCGGACCAGTCGAACAGGGACGGCTTCTTCGAGGGGTCGCGGCCCGGCTCGACCAGAGCCGTCTTGCGCAGGAGGCCGTAGAGGGGCAAGGCCTTCTCGCCCAGCCGACTGATGAACCGGCTGAGGGAGGCGAGGCAGCCGGTGAAATTCTGGACGTCGCGGAGCCGGACCGGCTTGGGCATGCGCTCGATCGCGCTGATCTTCTCGGGGTTAGCTTCGATGCCGCGAGCGGATATGAAGAAACCCAAGAGTTGGCCGGATGGGACGCCGAAGACACACTTCTCCGGGTTGAGCTTGATCTTGTATTCGCGCAGGTTGGCGAATGTCTCCCGGAGATCGTCGAGGAGGCTGAAATGCTTCTTGGACTTGACGACGATGTCATCAACGTAGACGTGGATGTTCCTGCCTATCTGAGGCAGGAGACACTTCTGCATGTAGCGCTGGAAGGTAGCGCCTGCATTCTTCAGGCCGAAGGACATGGTGATGTAGCAGTATGCCCGGAACGGGGTGATGAAGGAGGTCTTGAGTCCGTCGGCCGGGTCCAGCTTGATCTGATGGTAGCCAGATTAGGCGTCCAGGAAGGACAGCAGGTCACAGCCGGCCATGGAGTCGATGACTTGATCGATCCGCGGCAGGGCGAACGGGTCCTTGGGGCACGCCTTGTTCAGGCTTGTGTAGTCGATACACATGCGCCAGGTCTTGTTCTTCTTCAGCACCAGGACTGGGTTGGCCAGCCAGTCCGGGTGGAACACTTCCATGATGAAGCCGGCTGCGAGCAGCCGGGCGATTTCTTCTCCTATAGTACGCCGCTTCTCCTCGGAGAAACGGCGCAGGGGTTGCTTGACCGGCTTCGCGTCCGGTCGCACGTGAAGTTTGTGCTCGGCGAATTTCCTCGGAACACCCGGCATGTCTTTGGGAGACCATGCAAAGATGTCCTGATTCTCACAGAGGAAGTCGACGAGCTCGCTTTCCTATTTGCTGTCGAGGCGGGAGCCGATGGTCACGCACTGGGTGGGGTTAGCCGGATCAAGTGGCACGGCCGGCTGGGCAGAGGCGAAGGCCACCAGCCGGTCGAGCTGCCGCTTCTCCTCCGCTATCTCCAGGGCCTCGGCCAGCCGGCTGCCGTCTCGCACGCACGCGATTGACATCTGGTACTTGCCGACGATGGTGATGATGCCCTTGGGGCCCGGCATCTTGAGCTTGAGGTAGGCGTAGTGGGGGATCGCCATGAACTTGACGAGAGCCGGCCGGCCCAGCAGTGCGTGGTAGGGACTGTCGAGGTCCACTACCTCGAACCAAACTGGTTCGCGGTGGAAGTGGTCATGGCCACCGAAGAGGACATCGAGCTTGATCTTGCCGATGGGGGAGCAGGACTTTACCCGGCACGATGCCGTGGAAGATGGTCCGGCTCGATTATAGGTCCTCCACCTTGAGCCCCAATTTGAGCATTGTGTCAAGGTAGAGGATGTTAATGCTGCTGCCCCCATCGATCAACACCCGCGAGAAGCGCCACGTGCGCCTCTCGAAGGCGATGGTGGGATCGAGGACGAGGGCATAGCTGCCAGGGTTTGGCATCACGGCCGGGTGGTCCGCCCGGCTCCAGGTGACCGGCCTCTCGGACCAGTGCATGAACTGGGGAGTCGCGGGCATGGTGGCATTCACCTCACGGTGGAGCCGGCGTTGGGCGTGCTTGTCCGTCTCTTCACTGGTGAAGACGACGTAGCAGCCGTCTTGGTCGGGGAACTGATCGAGTAGCCGGCCGTCATTCCGGGCTGGATCCGGGTCTGCCTGGGCAGGAACGAGAGCCGGGGCCGGAGCCGGAGCCGGAGCGCGGGCTGGCGGCGCGGGGGGAGTCGGGAGGCCGTCTCCCCGGGCCAATCGCTGTGAGAAGCTGCACTGCCGGAGCGTGTGCGTGGCCGGCTTGGCACCGGACACTACTAGGAAAAGGGCTGCTAGTGGCGCACCTGTTTTCGCTACTAATGGCGCACTACAGGTGCGCCACTAGCACCACGCCATTAGAATTTTTTACTAATGGCGCACCACTGGTGCGCCATTAGTATCTGGTATACTAATGGCGCACCATGCAGTGCGCCATTAGTATAGCCCACGGTGCGCCATTAGTATGCCTCCCAGGGGCCATATTTACCCATGTGCTTTGGCATACTAATGGCGCACTGGTGGATGATGCGCCATTAGTGTGCTCTGGCTTACTAATGGCGCACTATGTGGTGGTGCGCCACTAGTATGAATATTAGGGATTTTTTTTGTTTTTGATATTTTCACAGGTTACAAAATATATTATTTGACAGAATATAGCTAGCACCACACAGCAACAGCAGATTCATCGAATACAATAGAAGATTAGTGTCCGAATACAATTCATCATATTAGTCTCCGAATTTAAAATACCGAACAAAGTTAGAACATTACAAGTCTCGAAACCGCGAGTAGCGAGTTTGTCTTCACATTACAAGTCGATATCAATCATCTAAACTACCATCACATAGAAGAGAGCTGCGGTCATCACGATGAGCATAATCGCGATGAAACTGGTCTTCATCCGGTTCCTCCAACGCTCCCTCCTCTCTCCCGCTAGATAGCGCGCGTATCTAGATTCCGCCTCCGCCCTAGTGGTGTACCCTTTGTAACTGTTACCGCTGAAACGGTGAACCTGTGTCCGACACTCCTCCCAGTCGTCGTAGACTCCGGGAACCCTACCCTTGTACACGACATACGACGGCATCTCTATGCACTAGCCAAACAAAACGTTAGTACCAATTCACAGACAATACATAAGAAATATATAAGTATGCAACAAAAGGATCGGAAGAGAAAAGCAAGACATTAATAGCATCGATTACATCTAAGTTGAACGACTGTCCAAACCAAAGAGACATACAAGTTCATCAAAGTTTAATTACAACATGAGCCAATCGATGTTTCAAAACTAGACATAGCATCACTACTTTCGACTCGACTCAAGGGACCGGAGCGTGGATGAAGCCGCCGTCTATCGTGATGGTCATGAAATCGTGGGCGTTGTCAGCCTGCATTTGTAGCGTTGTGTCTATCTCACTCTTGGACGGTTGATTTCTGAGGTAGAACTGCCCCGAGGTACGAAGGACATCTTGATGGATGATTTCCGCAAACTCCGACTGGATGTGAAAGAATTCTTGTCTGATGTTCGTGTCCTGGATTGCCGACAAGCTTGCGGCCCAAGCTTTGAGATTATTTGGTACCAGATGGTGATTATGGTCCCGTACGATCGCCCGCATGTGATGGAGGGCGTAGTAGGCATCCTTCTGACCGCCAGGCGGCTGCTTGACGCAGGGGAACGTCGTATTGTGGGCGAACACGTGCTTGCCGTACTTACGAACTGGCCTGGTGAAGGTGCCTCCAGATTTGGCGTAGCCGGGGAGAACATCATCAAGAACTTTCTTGACATTTGTGTAGTCTTTCTGCGACTGACGGTCCTAGTCGAAATACGTGGCCATGGAATATTTCGGGCTTAAGAGGATGAGTGTGCAATGTGTGTCACTGCACAAAACACGGAATGTTAAAAAAAACGATCGAAATCTAAGAAATCATATGTTACGGGGCGGTTGAGGGGACGACTTACTCGGGAAAGTAAGGCACGAGGAAGTTATCCTTATCTGGGTTTGCCAGAATGAAGCCTTCGAGGTAAGAACTCGTGACTTGCCGGTCCCCAGCGCTGCCCAAGATCTTGGCACGCATGTAGAAGGGGTCGACTATCACGATGTCCGGGGTCTTGTCTCTAATGATCCGCATCTCCATACTCAGCGAAAATAGCCGAACGAAGGTGTAGTGCAGCGGATGAAGGTTAAACATAGCGAAGATGTCATCAAACCGCAGGACGATCGTACCCCCGATGGCGCTATCCACAAAGCCCTTGCCCTCTGGCACCTTGGCCACGAAAACCGGGTATGCCACGTCATTCTCTCGGAGACGCCGCTTCTCCAAAGAAAGAACACTGTCATGCAGACTCCGCATAGCACCGGTTGCAGCATTGAGCATATTAGTCGGTAGCATCGGCCTACCCGCCACATGCACCCTCCTCGAGATATCCTTAGGTGAAGGTGACCCGTCCTGAGCACGGGTCGTACTCGGTGCCGGCTGGCTCGCACCCTTGTTACTCTTTCTTTTCCGTCCCTTCTTCTTCTGCTGTAATGGGACCGAGTTTTGCTCACAGACCGCCTTCTTGATTGTGCTGGGGCTGATAATATTTCGCACCTCGGCTATCTGAGGCTCGGTGAAGTCGGCAGCTGGAGGCGTCTCCTGAGAACTGAATGCCAGACGACGCCTGTTGCAATTGGGTTTCTCCGCAGTACCAGCTAGATCGCGATCGTCTTTTGCAGGGTTGGGTTCTTGAGAAGGAGGCCCCATGAATTCGTCATCGCACCCATGTTCGTTGAAGTACTTATCGACGTTGGTAAATGTACCGTCGTCGTTGTCGTCGTCGTCTGGATCCTGTGCCATATGCATGCCCGGATCCTGTGCCATATGCATGTCCGGCATGTCCGGTAGCGTTGCGGCGGTCTTGCCATGGCTTGGCGCCGGCACGACTGGCGGTGTTGTCTTTGGGGTGGTGTCCCCCGCCCCCAAACGAATCTGGCTCTTCGGCCAAAGCAGGGGCCAGCTTAGGCAGGCGCTGAGGGTCATCACATCATCTTCGTCGGCCCCGGCGGGTCGAATCGGAGGTAACAACTCGTCGTAGCCTGGCAGCACCCGAACCAGTTCAACCCTATACACGGTGGGTGGCATTGGATTACCGTGGAACACGGGGTTGCCCGGTTGAACGATTTTGCCCTTGGCGACATCGACCAACTCGTTGTTCACGAAGTGCAGGAGAGTGCACGGAACGTCGGCGGCGCCCTGCGAAAACATGTAGGGCGTCAGGGATGCCCAGTCAAAGGCAAGGAGATGAAGTCCTCGGCCGAGAGGCTTAATTAGTTACCGTGATGCTGGCGTCGAGCTCGGCTAATGTCGAGGCACCGCCAACGGCGGGCGTGCAATTGACGGAGGGGCCGCTTGCTGCCGAGGTGCCGGCCGGCGTACACCCGGGTGCATTAAGCTCCAATGCCCGTGCCGGCGTCGGAGACACCAATACCAGCTCCGCCGGAGACACCAATGGCGCCGCCTGCGCGTTGTGCGAGTTGCTGGCCGTGAAGCTGGGAATCGGGGGCGGCCCCTGTTGGCCGCTCGCAATCCAGGTCGTCAGCCCATGAATCAAGGTAGGCATAATGCCGGTGAGCGTCGATCCCAGTTGTTGTTGCACTGGCTCTTGGACAATCTCCGGAATCCGCGCCACTTGTGCCTTGAGTTCTTGAACCTCGCGCGACTGGCTTTCCGAGCTGGTCTTTCTCTCCTTTCGCCCACCAGCGTTATAGTATGATGACCATTTTGTGGACAAGCCTTTGCCGGCCACACGACCAGCTGACGACGGCTTACTGAGCTTATCCTTGTTTTTCATTACGTTCAACGCCCTATTTAGAGTGCTGTCCCAAGGGATGCTCTGAGACGACCCCGCGCTACTGCTTTCAGTCTCCTGCGCCAGAACAAGCTCAAGCGCCCTGATCTTCGGATCCATGGTAAGCTCCTTTGTTACCTGGTCCTCCTTGTACCGGGCACTGACATAGTTCCTGGTCTGCTTGTCACGGTATTTCTCGAAGCGGGGCGGTAGGCCTTGCTCGGCACGCTCCGCGTCCTCCTTGTCCCATATAGGCTCCGCCACTCTGTAACCGCCGGGACCGAGTTTGTGTTCCCCTAAGTTCAACTCCCGCATTTCTTTCCCCCACTGACTTGATTCGGAGGTTGCGCTGCTCTCGCACTTGATCTTGAACTCCTTGTAGTCATCTTCGCTGATCGAAGGATTTTTCGCCTTGATCTTCTCATAACTATCACCTTTCTCAATCATTCTTTTCACCGCGCTTCTCCAAGTAGACAGGGCCGTGCTCATCCTCGTGAGGGCGGCACTATTCACTTTATTCCCTGAGAGGCGTGTGTTTTCAAATTCAGCGGGGAACTTGTATCGTTCGTGCAGCTTCGTGAAGAGGAGGTTGCGCAAATTCCCTCGGTCCTTATGCCTTAGGTTCTCGGTGTTGATCGAGACGGTGCTCCGGAGAATGCACCCGAGCTGAACCGAGTACCCCTTGACTATTTGTTTGGGCTCCGTTGGATGCCCGTCGGAGTCCACTTGAGTAAATTCCTCCTTGACGGTGCGGAGCACGTTCGGGCGCCGGTCCTTCCGTTGCCTCTTCGGTTGGCTGCCATCTGTGCGTGCGCTGCCATCATCAGTGGTGGCATCCTCGGCGGCACCATCAGTGGTGGCATCCTCGGCGGCACCATCAGTGGTGTCATCCCCGACGCCACTAGGGGTTGTGTAGTCAGGATCGGTGTCTTCCGCGGCGTCCTCATAGCGGTGAGGTTGTTCCTCCATCTCCTGGGACAGCTCCCAGAATTGCTTGCCGCCCGAACCACCGACCTCATCGTTGTGGGCCATGCTTCGCTCTAAATAGGAAAAAAGTTTGGTCAAAAAGTTGGTTATTGTCAAGGAACAAGATCATGGTCTCATCATTTAGGGTTTGTCGACACCGAGGCATCCTAAAAGCTAAGCTTTTATCATTTAGGGTTTGTCGACGCCGAGGCACCCTAAAAGCCTAAGCTTTCATCATTTAGGTTCTTATCGACACCGAGGCACCCTAAAAGCTACTTAATTAAGTACTAAGATACCCCGGCCCATGCATTAGTAGCAAGTACCCCATATGTCCGATTTTTAGCAAAGTCATGCTAAAATTCACGGAAAATTTCAGCATGACCTTTGCTGAAAATAGGACATATGGAGTACCCGAATTTGCCAGAACGGAAGTTAATCGACATTCCGGCAAACTCAAGGGCCTCTCGGGGTACCTGCAAAATCATCACGACACGATGGTCGGAGACAAAACCCAGCAAACTAGCACCACAATGTGCCTCTACTTTCATATGGATGAAAAGGCCACAGACCATATGGTCCTCTGCTTTCATATGGACAAAAATCAGCTCAACTTATGTGAGCTTCCATTCCAGATCTAATAGGTCACCCAACAAAAAATCATCAATAGTTTAGCAAGTCTGTACCCTCAAGAATGAACATATAGCAATATCTGTTGTCCCCCCATAACATACGGAAATCAAAATCAGCTCAACTTAGATGAAAATTGCCTTTGCTGCATGGAATAGAACATTGTTAGCTTAATCAGCCTACGAACCAAGACCAACTTCAGCAAGTAGGAACCATGGATTGATTATAGACCTGCACATTTTCTACAAGAGATTTCCATGACATGTACGAGTGTTTACCATGCCAAGCGGAATGAAGGACTGGAGATATTTTTTTTTTAACCAAGCTTTCTAAATATCAAATAAAATTATTTTTAACCTGCATCATGTGCAAGCCCTTTTCTTTGCACCTAGTCCATTTTAATTCTGGGCTGTTCTGGCTGAGCATTGCTCATTTTAATTCTTGCCATTTATCCTGGGAGCAAGACCTGGGGCATCTGAGTCTAAAATCTTGTATAGAGTTACTCAAAATTACAACAGAGAGTATCACAATCCATGAACCATGGTACGGGCAAATCATCAGACCTGGGCGGGCGCGGCCGGTCGCCGGAGGGGTCGGGGTCGGGGTCGGCGGCGGCGGCGGCGTCGAAGGGATGGCTCGAGGGCGTCCGAGCTCGTCCGGGTCCTCGTAGTCGAAGAAGAAGACGGCGGCGGTCCTCCTGGGCGCCTCGGTTGGTCGTGGGGAGGCCGACGGCCACGTGTTTCGCGGGTCGGCGGCGGTCGTCGTCCTGCACCCCGTGCCCGGACTGAGGTAGAGGCGGCGCAGGGCAGGGGCCGACGCGGGGAGGCTGTCGGTGACGTCGAGATCGCGGAGGCGTCGGCGATGGCGGAGCTGCAGTGGTGGGGGGCGCGGGGGCGCGGGGGCGGCGGCGCACGTAGGGGCGGCGGCGTCGTGGGTCGGGGCAGCGCGCGGGGGGGAAGTGGATCTGGCGAGAGGGAGGGACGAAGGGGTCGGGCGAGTTAGAGCTAGGGGGAAGCTTACTAATGGCGCACCCCCGAGCGGTGCGCCATTAGAAATCTTTTTTTTATAGCAATGGCGCACTCCTTAGAGGTGCGCCATTAGAAAGCTTTTTTTTAGATAGCAATGGCGCACTACCCGAGCGGTGCGCCATTAGTATGTTTTTTTATTATTATTTTTTGTTTCTATTTTTTAATATTTTTTTATAAAAACAGTAATAATTTTTTATAAAAACAGTAATAATTTTTTTATTAATATGAAAAAATATCATCAAATTTGTTATTTGAAAATATCATCAAATGGGGGTGCTCGGCGGCGGCGGTGGAGCGGGGGAGGGTGCGGTGGGTCGTCGGCGGCGGTGGAGCGGGGGAGGGTGCGGGGGGTGCTCGGCGGCGGTGGAGCGGGCCGGGGAGGGTGCGGGGGGTCGGCGGCGGCGGTGGAGCGGGGGAGGGTGCGGTGGGTCGTCGGCGGCGGTGGAGCTAGCGGGGGAGGGTGCGGGGGGGATCGAGATCGAGATGGAGGGGGATAGCGATCGAGATGGAGGGGGATCGAGATCGAGTGTCCTCATGAATATTCAATATTTTTTCATATTGAATATGAAAAAATATCATCAAATTTGAAAAAATATTCATGAATTCAAAAAGTGCCCATGAAATTTAAAAATATTCATGAGTTCAAAAAGTGCCCATGAAATACAATCGAGAAATGAAGACTACGATTTAAATACAATCGATCTTAGCTAGCTATCTGTTCACAATCTTCTTGCCCTTCTTTTTCGCAAATGGAGTTCTTCTGTGGAACGGACGTCCTTTAGGTAGGGTGGTCCTGCTTCTTCTTGTGGTGTATGCTGCTACTTCATCGTCGTCGTCATGTTCCATCTTCGGGTCGCCGTACTTGTCGAAGTCTTGCTCATTGGCGACTCCATCCATTCCGATGATCTTCCTTTTGCTTCTCCTCACGACAACACGACTGGGCTTTGACGGGTCGGTAATGAAGAAGCATTGGTCCACTTGGGAAGCCAGTACCCATGGCTCATTTTTCGCGGTGACGTTTGCGCCCGCGGTCTTGGATTTGGCTTCGGGTATAACCATGGTGGTGAAATACCGGTCTTCTTTTAGGACGCTCTTGGCCCATCTGACACGGAACATCGGGACCTTCTCTCCAGCGTAGCTCAGCTCCCAGATCTCCTCGATCCTTCCGTAGTATCTGTCCTTGTCGTTACCGGTGTAGGATTCCATCGTTACCCCGGAGTTCTGATAACCATCGCTCTTCATGTCCTTGTCCTCGGTGTAGAATGTGTAGCCGTTGATATCATACGCCTCATAGGTCATCAGGTTGTGCTCGGCGCCCTGTGACAAGGCGAATATGAGTTGTTCTTCCGCGGAAGAATCCTCATGTAAAGGGTACGACAGAAGCTTCTGCTTGAACCAACGCGTGAAACATGAGTTGTGCTCTTTGATTATATCTCCGTCCGTCCTCTGTTGGCCTCGGTCATTGTACGTCTTCTCAATAAAGGTTTTGTGCTCTACCACCCAAGGATCGACCACGTCTATGTGTTGTAGCGCGACTAGGTTTGCTCTTTCAAAGTCGGCGAGTCGACCCTCGAAGTCGACATGCATTTCGCGCCGACCCTCACGGTGACCCCATCCAGCGAGCCTGCCGAGGTGCCTGTTGACGGGCAGACCAACGGGGTTCTCGATGCCTAGATAATTCGTGCAGTAGGAGATGCACTCTTCGGTCAGAAAGCCCCTGGCTATGCTTCCCTCTGGACGTGACATGTTGCGAACGTATACTTTGATGACACCATTCATCCTTTCGAACGGCATCATGCTGTGCAGGAACGTCGGCCCGAGTTGGATGATATCCTCCACGATATGGACCAGCAGATGCACCATAACGTCGAAGAATGCGGGCGAGAAGTACATCTCAAGCTCGCATAGTATCACCACGATCTCTTCCTGTAGCCTTCTGAGTTGCCTCACGCCAACCGACTTCCGAGAGATGACGTCGAAAAAGTTGCATAGGCCAAATAGCGTTTCACGGACGTGCGCGTCCATGATCCCACGGATTGCAACTGGAAGTATCTGCGTCATCAGCACATGACAGTCGTGAGACTTCATCCCGCTGAACTTCTGCTTCGCTGGGTCTAGGTATCTGCTTATCTTCCCCGCGTAACCGTAAGGAAGTTTTACTCCTACGAGGCAGGTGAAAATCTGCTCGATCTCCTCCTGACTTAGAGTGAAGCACGCGGGAGGGTAGTCATTTCCGGTCTTCTTGGCCTTTTTGCCTTTGCGACGACTTTCTGTGTCCTGCTTCGCCTCATCATCATCATCATTAGCGTGAAGCTCCTCCCTGATGCCCATTGATTTCAAGTCTGCCCTTGCTTTCGGCCCATCTTTGGTCCTCTCTGGCATGTTGAGCAGGGTACCAAGCAGACTCTCGCACACGTTCTTCGTGATATGCATGACATCAAGGCTGTGAGGCACACGGTGGATCTTCCAGTATGGCAAGTCCCAGAAAACAGTCCTCGTTTTCCATACCTTCAGCAGCGGCTCTGGCGCCTTTCGCTTCTTTCCCGGCTCTGGCGCCTTTTGCTTCTTTCCCGGCTCTGGCGCCTTTCGCTTCTTTCCCGGCAGTGGGCAATCTTTCCAATTTTTCAACTGCTCGTCTATTTCCTCGCCGCTCCTCGTACGCGGGCGTCTTCGGGGTTCGGTTTCACCATCGAACAGATCCTTGCGTTTTCTCCACGGGTCATCGTCGCGAAGCCACCTTCGATGTCCCATGAACACGGTTTTCGAAGACCCAGGATCTCTATCTAGCTGGCGATACGTTGTGTCATCCATGCACCTGACGCATCCAGAAAACCCGTGGACCACCTGCCCCGCGAGATATCCGTAACCGCATGTGCACGTTGTTGGAGCGAGGGAGAGAAAAAAAGTAGATCTACAACATAAAGATAGCTTTCCCCTTACTTACCTATCAAAAAAAGGTAATTTAACCACCTAATTTTGATGAATCTATGGTGCAAATGAGGTGAGGAGGAGGAGGCAGCCGACACAATCTTGGAGGAGGAGGTGGAGAGAATGAAGTGGGGAAAGTGAGTGTGTAGGTGTAGCTGTCCAAAATATCTAGCTGGTCCCAGGTTACTAATGGCGCACCACCCATATATGAGCCATTAGTAACCCTGGTTACTAATGGCGCACCAGCTTGAGGTGCGCCATTAGTAGTTTTGCAAAAAAAAAAAAAAATAGTAGTGGCGCACTGTGTTGGACGTGCGCCATTATTAGTTAAACTAGTAATGGCGCACTCTTCCCTGGTGCGCCATTAGTATTTTTGGAAAAATGAAAAAAAAACATTTGTCACTAATGGCGCACCGTGGGTCTGGTGCGCCATTAGTGTCTACCACACTAATGGCGCACCAACTCATGGTGCGCCATTACTATATAGTAGTGGCGCACCACATGTCTGGTGCGCCATTAGTAGCCATATCATCTATAGCCCTTTTCCTAGTAGTGGGAGTGGTTCTTGCAGGGGAGGTCGAGCATTTTCTCGAACGATAGCTTAGGCTGCCAGGCAGCCTTGCTGTTGCGCTGACGCTAGCTGGAAGCCTGGGCAGCCGGCTGCTCTTCCTCGATTGAGGCAACCTGCCGGCTCCCGTAGCGGGGATCCGGCTGGTCGGCCTTGCGTTTGTTGTTCTGCTGCCGGTTGTCGGCGGCCGCCCGCGGCGTGGCGGGGGGCGGAGCCAGTTTGGCTGGTGCCTTAGCCTTCATCCTCATGGAGGAATCGGCCGTGGCGTATTTGTCCGCTTTGGACATTAGGTCCGCCAGGGAGGTTGGCTCGGAGCACAAGAGCTTGTGCTTGAGGGGGGTGCCATCGCAGCAGCCTTCGATGAAGTACTGGATGGCCTGCACCTCGTGTACTCCCTCGCAGGAGTTGCGGAGCTCGGTCCAGCGTGTGAGATAGTCGCGGAGGGCTTCCTCCGGCCCCTGGACGCACATGGCCAGCTCGCGGGGCCGACCCGGCCGCTTGTAGGTACCGGTGAAGTTGCGGACGAACGCCTCTTCGAAGTCCGTCCACGTTTTGATGCTGCCGGCAGCAAGGCTGTTCAGCCAGGTGCGGGCCGAACCGATCAGCATGAGGGGGGAGTAGCGGACGGCTACGCGCTTGTTCCCCCTGGCGATGCCGACGGCAGTGGTGTAGTCGATCAGCCAGTCCTTCGGCTTGGCAGCCCCGGTGTACTTCGGGGTGTCGCGGGGAAGAGTGAAGCTGGGCGGGAACGGCTCGTTGCGGATCCGGGGGCCGAAGCAGGCCGGGCCAATCGAGCCCTCCTCCTCAAGGAGGGCCGACTGCGCCAGCCGGTCGAGGCGGAGCCGGGCGTCGTTATCGCTGTGGGGGACCCGCGGTCCGAGCCGGGCCGCAAGTTCGGGGCGGCCGGCCGGCGGGATAGACCGGGCCGGTTCCTGTCGCGGGGGCGGAGTGTGCCCGCGGCTACGTCGGCTACGGCCAGCCGGAGCCTCGTCCCGCCGGCTACCACCAGCCGGAGCCTCGTCCCGGTGGTTGCTGCCAGCCGGATTGTTGCTGCGCCGGCTATTTACAGCCGGCTGCTCGTTCCCGCGCAGTTGGGTGCGCCGAGCGTTGCTTCCCTCGTTCCGCCGGCCGGAGGGATGAGGGGTACTTGAGTGCTGAGCCGGCTGACGGTTGGTAGCCCCAGCGCCCTCGCCCTCGGACCGGGGAAGTTCGGAAATGGCCCCACCGGGTGTGAGGACGTCTTGTTGCGCGTTGGCTATGTCGATGAGGTCCTTGATGTGCCGCTCGCGCGCGGCACGTTCCTCGCCCTCCAAGGTTGCCAAATCCTCGTAGGCAACCTTGGCAGCACGTAGGTTGGCTGCAGGGGTGTCGTAGACGGGAAGGCGGCCGCCCAGGATTTCCGCGAGCACGCGGCCGCGTTCCCGCAGAGCCCCACGCCGGCTGGGCTCGGGGCCAGCCAGGGTGAGACCATACGCGGAGTTGTATTCCCGCAGCGCGGCTTCCATCCGGCGCCCTCGAACAGCAGACGGCGGGCCGCCTCCAGCTCGGTTCTGGCGGCGGCCGGGTCCACCGTCAGGGCGATGGGAGTGCCCAGGCCCCGGAGGGTAGCGGCGAGCGGGTCAGAGGTACCGGTGCGGGCGGCGGCCGCGTCGGCCTCGGCCGCCTGCACACGGCCCGAAGTGGTGGAGGAGGTGGTGACCATCTCTCCCACGCAGGTGCGGGAGCCGACGACCTCGCCCGTGGAGAGCGCGCCCACGGACGAGGGGGGGTCGGTGCAGTCGAGCACCTAGCTGGGGTACTCGTCGGCCGCCGGCTCGTCGGCCGCCGGCTCGCCGGCGAGGCTCAGCATGCTGAATCGCCCAGCGAGCGCGGCGACGTCGAGCGCGAGGTCGCGGCCGGGGCATTCGTCGGAGATGCCGTCCGCGTCGCCCGCAGGGCCTGCCGGAGCAAGCCCCACGAGCAAGCGGTTCCACCCGGATGCGAGGCGGCCGGGGGAGGTGGTGAAGGACCCCGCCCGGAGCGTGACTCCGGCCGGCGCCGCGGACGGCTCCACGGTGGGCGCCAACTGTCGTGGTTTCGTCACGGCAGATGCCATGGGTAGGCTTATCGAGAGGGGCTGAAGGACGCCGACGGGCTCCGGGAGCGGGGTTAAACACAAGCGGTGGCAGACACACGATGTACCCAGGTTCAGGGCCCTCCGTGGGAGGTAATACCCCTAGTCCTGCTTGGTCTAGTTGAGACAATGGTGAGATTACAATGGTGCTCCTGGAGCTGTATGGACGGAGGAGGAAGAAGGAGCTAGCTTGCCCCTACCACCTCGCTACGTGGGTGTGAAGAGTTGGCAGGCTAGAAACTGTGAAACCGAACCCCTCTGCATGGGGGAGGCCCGGGGGGTTTTATAGGCCAACCCCCCGGGTTACAATATGAATAAGAGGTCTTGGGGGGCCCCAGCCGGCAGCCTCTCTAGCCGGCTATGGGGTCTTGTCGCCGGTAGGGCCCGCCGGCTGTGGAGTCCGTCAGGAGCCGGCGAGGCCCGCTTGGTGGATCCCCGTGCCGGCCATGCCGCGGCACGGTCTGCCCATCGGGGCGTCGTCTTGTGGCTACTGGCCGAGGCCAGCGGCACGGCCGGCTGCAGTATAGCCACGCCGAAGTAGGTAATGGAGTGGTTTTGGAGGCGTGCCGGTACTGTTGGAAGCCCTGTCGCGGTCGGCTGGGGTCAGCGGTCACTAGGGCCTCGCGCCCGCGCGTCAGGGGCCACTATGGCCACGCCGGGGCAGTAAATGGGGGTCTTGTCTTGTCGCCGAACCGACGTGCAGGGAGACGGGACGGGCGTTGGGCCGCCCGAAGGTCGGTTGAGGAGCCGGCGTGGGGGCAGCCGGCCGTTAGCCAGACAGCCGGCTCCTCGCCCAGCCGGCCCTGAGCGAACTGACGGCGGACGTGCCGGATCCCCACCAGCCGGCCTCGAGGGAGCCGCCTGCCGGCCCAGAGGCAGCCGGAGGGCCGCCAGCCGGCCGCGGCCCAGCCGGCCGCGGGCCAGCCGGCGGTGTTGATTTTGTTCGAGCGGGGGAAGCACCCCATAGCTTTGGCCTACCCGGGGGTAATAACCCCGTCATTACACCAACTCCTTCCACACGTGGATTCACTTCCATGCACACCGCCACAGCATGTTAGACCGTAGTACCGGAGTTCTTGCGAGATTTGTGTGCTTAAGTAGGCATGCATATTATTGTTGTGAATAGCTGTAATATATGATCTTGCTTGTGTGCTTTTGTTTTAGTTGTTTCTTTTGATTCTTTCTTTGTGCCCTTGGTGTTACCTTATTTTCCCTTATGAAAGTTGCTCACCGACACTGGACTCAAAGAATCAGTGAAGAGACAGTCATTTGGAAGCTCAGCTCAACAAAATGGAATTTTGCACCGACTGCCTGATATTGGGAATATCTGGTCTGATTATAAATGGTGTTCTGGATTGATTATCAGCATCAAGTATACCTCAGTATGCAATCTTCACAGCAGTAATGATCAAATCAGCAAGAAGCCAAAGATGTGTGCATCATTAACGGTACATTTCGAGCCAAAGGTATGATTCATATACACAGTGCGAGTCTGCTATGAGTACGATTTAAAATCTGCTATATCCGGGAAGCAAGCCAGAAAATGCTATGAACTCAGTGCTCAGCAAGAAGGATAGCCAAATGATCTTCTTCACACAACAAGTAACCGACAGCAGTAACATCATGGTATATATATATCTGCACTCAGTCTGCATGTGACAAAGAGAAGTTTCGGGTGTAAGCCACCCAGTCTTTCTCCGCAAGCTACCAGAGAAGCTTACGACGCAAGGTTCCTCAGTCTTCCTCGATATGACACATGGATATCTTCCAATCAATACAAGATACCCAGGCTTCTTCAGCAAGCTACTGCAACAGCTTCCGGCAGAAGGTACCGAGTCTTCAACAGCAAGCCATTAAAGGGGAAAAGCTTCTGAGGTACGGTACCCAGTCTTCTTCAGCACGCTATCCTAGCAGAAGCTTCAGGCACAAGCAATTCAGTCTTCCTCAGCAAGATACTCTCGATGGCTTTCAACACAAGCTGAGCAACCTTCGCCAGTAAGGCATCACATCCTCACCAGTACAAGCTATTCCACCGACAGTTGGCAGCAGATGACAATGCATCCCAAGGATCAGCCCCACCAAAGTTGGTCAGAAGGTAAGAATCAGTCAGGACACCCATCTGCATTAGGAATCAAGTGCCCAGCTGCACATGTTTCCATAGATATGGTGAACACGCTGCCAAGGTCATATGAGTTACTCATACAATGATGTCAGCCGATGAGAATCTGACTATCATCTGAGTTATGTAAGCAAGAGAAAGATAGTTATACCCCTCAGTGTGATGCAAGATATGAAGTGGGACAACATTGAGACAACAATTTTTGCAGTGATTATCAAGGCCAGTTTCCGCACGCCCGACAAAGTGATATCATTAACCCTTGTCAGTGTTTGCATGGTTGACGATAGACAGGAGCCCCATACAAGTAACTATGAACCTGAGTTCGGGTAACCATTACCCTACGAATAAAGTGTGGAGGACGATAAAACTGGTCCTGTGAGCAAAGATACCCTGTCAGGGGATCAGAATAAGATATGCCTGCCAGAATATTACACCTGACAGCACCTATGGTTACCCGAAGAATCGAGAACATATAAGGCCAAGTTCTTTCAGCAAAGGATCCAGGCAAAGAGAACCATAATGAAAGAGCAAGATTGGCGATAAAGGTATGATAATGGTTGCACAGTACAGATACTCCGGACAGTCTGGTTCGGTACCGATCACCATGGGTACACACCGACGGGGTCTATTCCGTTTGCAAGGACGCCATATCGAGTCAACCCGCTTAGCCAACCAGATATGCTCAGAATTGCCGGAAGGGGGATATTCAAGTCTGGCAGGTCAATTCAGCGGTTTGATTGCAGCGACAGTGTTAAAGCATTACATGGCCTACCATTCACTTAAAGGTGCCGACAGACGGAACGATCAGAAGGATGACAACTGTCTCGAAGCATGTGTCCTCACCTAGGGGAATCACTTTAAAAGATAGCCTGCTGTGGACATGATCTTTCCGTTAGGACCACCGTCAATCAAGTCTGCAGATAATACCGTTATAAGGTCATACACCTTTATGCTGGTCACGACAGGTGACAGTCGAGTCTTTGGTACAAATGTGATACTCAAGACAGTGGAGATACCCAAGATGATTCAGCAAACCGTGCGAGAAGCCAGATTCTGCCAGAAGAACAGTACGATTCATAGTACTGTTTTGAACCTGGAGGACACATAGCCATTTGAAGCCACCCAATGCAATGAGTAAAAGATTCTGTGTCCACCGAGAGAGTCTGTTCACAACTCAATGGACGGTCTTCCGTATTGGACTTCATCACAACACGTCCATGAGGAACTACTCTCGGACTTGCAAGAAGGGCACGTAGTTTACTCAGGATAACTCATCGCACTCAGATAAGTCGGCAGACAGAAAAGGAGTAAAGTTAGAGTAATATATGAGGTAAGATCTGTCAGAATGAGGATCCAGTGAAACAAACCACCCCGAAGTTAGGTAGGCAGTCAGATGAAATTTAATGGGAGCAGTATACAAAGGCAAAAAGGAAGCCCGAGTTGGAAACGGTTTCCTCAAGTGGGAATATTCATGCTTGACCCCTGAGCAACCAAATCTCGAGGACGATATTTCTTTAAGGGGGGTAGGTTTGTAACACCCTGGATTTTGCCCATTTTTTTTCTTTTGATTTTGGTCTGGATTTGCTTTTCTGTGGCTTCGTGGTCTTGAAACCTGGAGAGATCACCCTCGATTCCTCTCCCCAGTGGCTTGTCATTATCAAAACCAACCCAAGACCTTGTAATTTCCATCTAGGACCAATCGCAGTATTCTTTTTCTTGGGAATATTCCTTTTTCTATTAAAGGAATAACCCTGTTTGCCCTGGGTTGTGAAGCAACCCACATTTCCATCATTCCAAAAATTCCCAAATAATTCTCATAAATTGTTTGGTTCATATCTTCCTCAGATATGTCAAAACCCTTCCTTGCCATGTTGAGAAATATTTCACCAATGTTCCTTTTTTGATTCTGCCCTAGCTGTCAAGTTGAGAAGCAAGTACCCTTTATATTGGCTTCCTTGCTCTAAAACTTTTTGTGCACTCTTTCCTAGCCATATAATTTCCACATGACAAAATTCAACTCAATTTTTCTAGTAAATATTTCTTGGCAAATTTCCAAAGTTTCTGATCCAGAGGAAGCTTTGTGAAGCAAGTGCTAGCTAAGTGTAGCCAAATGAGTTGAAATTTTGCAAGCATCTCCATATGCTCAAATTAACACTATCCACAAGATTTGAGCATCATAATAGCATCTATGTGAGTAAACCATCAAATCTTGGCTTCTGGTCTTATTTTTTCTGTTGTGAAGCAACTATATTTTATATTGCTTCATAATTGCTGAAAATTTACCAGAGCATTCTCCTACCCATATAACCTATCTCCATAAAATTTGGGCTCATTTTATCTAGCCATTTCTTCTTAGCTATTTTTCTAAGATTCTGATCAATGGGATGCTGTGTGAAGGAAGTACCACTTTGGTTTATCCAAATGGTACGAAATTTATACAGTGTCTTCCTATGCCAAAATAACTATCCTCCTCCAAATTTCAGCTTCATCTCAGTTGTCATGTGAGTGCCACATCAAGATTTGTTTTCTGGACCAGATTTGCCAGTTGCAAAGCAACGCTATTAAATCTTGGTCCTTTTCTTCTCAAACTTCACAGGATTATAGTCCTTCTTAACCTGAACCTCCCAGACATCACATTTGTCTCTTATCACTTCTCTGTTCATCACAGTGGTGTGGTCAAGTTTGCTACAGCAAACTTCCTATGAAGCCTCACATCCACTCTTGGTGTCTTTTGGCGATCTATCACCTCAGAGGGACTATTCCTTGGAAGGACTCGCTACTAGACAACACGCTGCATGCCAGGGTGCACCACGTGCGCCAGTTCACGCGGTGACCATGCGACCGGCATGCCGTGCGCGCGCTCTGGCAGTTGGGACCCTCGGCCTCGTCGGTTTCCCCCTCTCCCTCGACACCTAGCCATGTCTAGGGGCTTCCCCTTGACGTCGTCTTCCTCCTGGACCCCTCTCCCCCTCTCACGTCCCCTCCTACGCGGTACGGGAGCCGGATCTGTGACCTGCAGCCGCGGTCGCCATCGTGTCCGGTTGCCGGAGGCCTCCTGAGCCTTCCCGAGCTCGCATGAGACCTCTCTGCTCCCCCGTAATTCCTCTGGACACCTCTCCCCTCCTCCATGAGTGTTCCCGAAGCTCCGGCGCATGGCGCACGCGTCACCGCGGCCGTGCCTGAGCCCCTCTCGAGCTCATCAGCGCACTCACCACTCTCCTCTACCCCTACCTAGCCACCTGCCCGAGCCCGAGGAGCTCTCACCACCTACAATCGCCGCCATGGCCGCCGCCCTCCACCGCCTAAATTGACTCCGAGCCAAGCTCCTCCTCCAACCCTGACATCTCCAGCAACTCCCCTTCACGCCGGCGCTCCTCTGCATCCACTCCTCCTGCCGCCGGAGTGCCCTGTGGCCGCCCCCCCTATCGGTCGGCCGCCGCCTCCCCGGCTCTCTGATGCCGCGAGCCACCATTGCTCTGCCCCTCTCCGGCGTCTGCTGCTGCTCCAGGCGGGAGCAACGCCTTCTTCCGCGCCCGCTGGTGTCTTCGCCCCTGCCGGAGGTGGCCGGAGCCGCCGGGGGACGTCGCCGGCGCCGTGGCCCTGTGGCGCCCCGCCTGATTACCACTGTAGCAAGACGGTCGCCGCGCATACCAGCGCAGGAGATCACTCTGGCATATGCGTTTACGACAAGTATCATGAACACAGGCATTTCTATTAATGTATAAAGGGGTCTTACATGGGATATATTACAAAGGTGATGGCAGCGGTAAGGCTCTATCTAGGGCAGCATGGTCTTGGTGCGGCTCCAATCCACAGGGATCTGACTAGGTTACTCTTCTAGCCTGCGAACACACTAGCTCCTCGTCGACGGACGACGGATCCTTATGGGAACCTGGCCACATTGAAGGCCGTTGAGTACTTTTGAATGTACTCGCAAGAAAACCAAACTAACATATACACTAAGCAAAGCAATCCATGACATTCAAGCATGCAGTTGTTATTAGAGCAATATTAATTATCATGGCATAACAGGATTATCTAGCAAGATAACTACTGAAATAAATACGGTAAAATAAAGCATACTAAGTAAATAATTTATACTTCGAATATTCTCCAGATCCAATCTGAATCTGATCCAAGTCCAATCCAATTCATATGGTCATCCGACCACTCATCTCGTAGCCATCCCATGGCTATCATATCATATTCCTGACATCCTCTGATGTCTGTACCAGACGAATTCTTCCATCAATATTACCATTACTTCGGTTGACCACCTACTGAGGTCTGGATGGGCTGTCCAATACCGTGGACTCGGCTATTCGAATAGATTTGACACTCTGCAGAGGTTGTACACTTTACCCACACCATGAAACACCTAGCCTCGTGATCCCATTCGGGTGGACCAGCGTTGCTTCAACAAAACCTGCCTGACCCGTGACTCTTCCATCATACCACCGGCACTCTTCCTCCCCCGGAGGTCAGCCTTGGGTGGCCCATGTGTCCTCATGACACCTGCTACCGTCGTGGCCAAACTCTATAGACCCAAACGGGGCCTACTGTCCCAAACGGGGACGCCGGCACAAACTTAACTATCAACTGGGCTCACAAGGTTATCGCCGCTTACCGGGCCAGGGTAGCACGCCGCGGATAACCTTCCCTCTTTGGAGGTACCAGTGAAAGATCACGCAGTCAGGCCCGGTCAGGGCCGTCCCATACCGGCAAATGTGGTTGCACGAGTATGCCTGGACAGGTGACTCAAGATCAACCAACTAGGTTTAGTTTTAACAACATCTTTAACAAGCATGGTTGTTCATTAGCAATAGCTTAACATGATGATAGTGATGTATGAAGTAATAATACTGGAAACATAACAACCTATCTCCATATCACAATGAGTCATTAATAAGACGGGGTTTAAACGACAGATTATCATGGTACAAGTTCTAGCTGTAAGTTACGACCATCGGAACCCTTGCATAAAATCAGCAAATAAACCGGTAGCCACCAGAACGGTCTTTGCAACTCGGATCTGGGACATTACCGGAATAACTCAACCCCGGATCAAGACAGCTGGAAAGCAGCTCAAAGCATGAGACGGTGTTGATAAGAAGAATGTAGCAGTTCCCGAAGACGGCCGAGAAACAGCTCAGAGCATCGGGTCACTGCTACGAAGAGAAATTCAACAACTGCCCGCGATAGCCGAAAAGCAGCTCAGAACACGGGCCAGTTGCTGACAAGAGAAATATAAAGTCGGCATCCACCCCGGACGGCCGAAAGCAGCTCAGACACAGGCGTGGTGCCGTCATCGGAGAAAGTGCGAGCAATGGTTCGTCAGCGTCCCATACAGCTCACTACTACATATACGGACATAAGCATATTAAGTTAAACATGCAAGAACAACACAGAGCAATGCTTTAGGGCATATATCAGATGGTCGGCTTGCCTGGGGTTGAAGAACACTCCGGGAAGAAGTGCGGTGAAGCCGCGGAACGATACGCCGGAACGGATTCTCTCTCGAAGGACTGATAGGAGAGCAAGGGCAAAATGGTAATTTCCACTATATGACCACCTTGTGGAAATTATACCAAAAGGACGGGCTCGACGAGACGAAGATGAGGGCGCTGGAATCACCGCGATCGGAGTTACGAGAGAAGAGATATGGAGGTTGACTGCTGAAGGACCTATCTGCAAATAGAATATTTACATACGGGTCCTTAGCAGTTTTTCTAGAGAAAGAATAAATGGCACTATTTCCCCTGGGCCGCACTGGACCGAAAGCGACCGCAGCCAGAGTGCCAGCTGGGCCGCGGAGCTACTGCCATTGCTGGGCCGGCCCACCCGCACGCACCTCCACTTAAATGACATGGCGGGGCGGGGTCGAGCCGCTCTCGCTGACGGGCGGGTCCCGCACCACTTCTCTCTCCTCCCTCCACCTGCTTCTTCCTCCTCCCCGACAGAGAGCAGCAGAGGCTCGGCCTCACCGGCGCCGGTGACAGGAGGCCACGGCGGCCGGGGCGCCGCCGGGAATGGGAGCACCACTACACCCCACGGCCGTAGGTGGCGGAAAGAGAGCCAGGGATGGCCGGAGGCGAGCAGAGCACCATCCACGGCGGTTGACGGCGTCGGTCGACGAAGGACCCAAGGCCACGGTCGTTCCGCGGACAAGGCGAAGTGGCAGGGAGGTCCTGTTTGCTCCGGACGGTCTGCTGGTGGAGAAAGCAGGAGGGGACGAGCTCGGGACTGCCCGAATTTGAGCGGCGGCTGCCGGCGACCGAAGCGGCAATAGCGAGCAGGGAGGGCACCAGGGGCTGGGGGAAGAGGCAGGGGTGATGCTAGGAGGGAGAGGGAGAGACTGGGGAGGATGAGGATGCTCGGGGAGGGCTCGGCCTCGGCTATTTATAGCCCAGCCGAGGCAGAGGATAGGCACGGCCGGACGCCGAGCTGGCCAGCTTTCTAGAGGTTGCGGGAGACGTGGCTGGAGCCTTGCGGGCGTCGCGGCATGGCCGACCTGACGAGAAACAGGGGGAGGGGACGGCTCAGGGAGGAAGGAGCCAAGAAGAGAAGAAGACGACGACGGACACGGGGAGAACAGCGCCGCTTCGGCGACCGCCGCGGCGTGGAGAGGAAGGAAGATAAGAGGAGAAGGGTCTAGGGAGGGGCAGCTGGATGCCTCGGAGACGATGGACATGACCACGCGGCCGGGAACTGACCAGAGGTGGCCGGCCCTGGGGAAACCGCGCGCAGAGCGCCGTTTTGGCCTGCTCTACTCGTGGTCACCACGGACAAAGCATGTCCTGGCCGTTTCCTGGCTGTGAGATCATGTCAACAAGACGTCTCACTGCTCAAATAGATAAGAGATGAGGCTAGAGAGGCTGGGAGAGGTCTGGGTTGATCGAGAGGATCCTGAACAGCTTCTGGACAGAAGGTGCTTGACATGTGGTGTGGCCACCACAATGCTCACCTTGGCCTGTTCTTTGGCAAGGAGTGATCACTCACTAGGGTGACCATTCTTACCAAAATTCAGCACCAATGGGCAAGCCTAGCTGGCACTTCCTGTACAACTTGGCACACTGGACAGAAATGGAAATGCTGATGCTGGGCACAAATGGCTAAATGGATTGGGCTCAAATTTGGAGGAGAATGATGATTTGAACATATGAAGCTACTGGAAAAGTTTTAGGTCATTTTGATCATCTATGAAGGTACTTCCTTCACAGAGAAGCAATCTGAATAGAAACTTAGAAAAATTGCTGGGAAAGAATGGATGGAGGGATTGAGCTGGTTTTTTGGCATCCATGAGTTATTTGGCAATGCAAACCACCATGAATTTTTTTAGCTCAAATAGATAAAGGAATAGAGCACTTCCTTTGCAACTTGCCCAATTGGACAGAATCTGCAAATGGATGTGGTGCTCAAAATTTGAACTATGGGACTTGGGATTTTGATGGAAATGAGGAAGATATGGATATGAGAAGCTCCACAATTTATTTGGGATTTTTCTTGGCTACCAAAATGGTAGTTCCTTTAGAAAGTGCCCAAAATGCAATATTGGCATAAAATAGGAAAAGGCAATTTCACTTATTTAATTATGGCCAATATTCTTGTGGGAGCTAAATATGATCACAAAGAATATCTCCACAAGTTTTCATGAACTCTGGAGATGGAGAGATATTTTCCTGGATTTAATTCCTTTAACTGGCAGAAAAAGGAATTAATTATAGATGAAAAATATTGCAAATGACTTGGCAATATTTTTGCATATCCAGGGTTTATAGATGAAGGATGATTGCTGGGAAAAGCTTGGGAGGCAGAAGGTCAAAGGAAATTGGGGTTGCTTTGGAACTAGAAAGATCAGGGTTTCCCTTCCGGCAACTCGGAAGGTAGGGTTTCGGAGGCAAAGCCATGAGAATAAATATTGGGTGGCAAGGCTGGACTGGGAAGAAGCTCTGGTTGGCTAGGGAAGGCAAGGCTGAATGACCATCTTCATATACCCAAGAGTGAAAGAAATCCGATAACACCGAGAAAAAAGACGGGAGTCAAATCCCGTAAAGGAAAAAAAACAGGGAGCGAAAACCAGGGTGTTACAGGCCCTCCCCTGCCTCCTCTGTTTCTGGTCGGGGGAGCGAGGAAGAAGACGACGCCCAGGCCAGCAGGGCCCCACCTCGCGCGGACCCCACATGGCAGCCGCACGGGCGTTGACCCAGCCCTGCTGACAAGGATAAGTGGAAACGTATTTCCACAAATACGCTATCACTTTTAGAAAACATATTTCCCAGAAAGCGTTTTCTGTTTTGCAGCCAGGGGCTTATTTGTGGATATTCTTTTTACAAACGGGTCCCTGACATTGAAGTGGCTATATCTTTTCATCCGCAACTCCGATTGAGGTGATTCCAAAGCCCACGTCTTCGTCTCTTCGAGCCCGTCATGTTGGTATCATTTTCATAAAGTTTTGACCCAGTGAAAATGACTATTTTCCCTTGCCCGTAAACAGCCCCCTCCGAGAGAGAACTGTTTCCGGGAATCGTTTCCGCGGACTCTCCGCACTTCTCCCGGTGGATCCCTCATTCCCAGGAAAGCTACGACAGCCACGTGCATGATAGCCTTGCAGTAGCCATGGTTTTCCACTTAAATATTTAAATACTTTGCACAGGTTAATATTTTTGCGATTGCTTTATAACTGCTTGTGAATCCATGCTTATCTGTATACCATGATCGTTTGCATCTAGTTGGTTAAGTGATTACTCGCTATTGTTATTATCATGTTGATATCATGCTCATTTGCATAGTTACTTTATCATGTTGTCATGACTCAGCTCATTTACATTCAAGTTAAACCGGATGTTAATCGAACTTGAACACCTGTTGGCTGAGTCATAGTGCGCCACCGAATCGAGCTCACCAGTGCAACCACACTTGCCGGGATGGGCCAGCCCTAATTCGGTCTATTGTCATGCCTCTCGCTGGTACCTCCAACCAGGGAAGGTTATGAGTGCGTGCTACCCTGATCAGGTAGGCGGCTATAACCTTGTGAACCCAGTTCTGGTATTGAGGTCAGGCCCCTGTTTGGGACACTTTTGTTTGGCCACGACGGTGGCAGGTGTCAGAAGGACACAGGTGTCACCCATGACATAGCCCAAAGGGGAATTTGTCGGAGTGGCCGGGAGAGTGCCATGCAATAGATTGGGTTTTGTCGGAACATCGTTGGTCCACCCGAATGGGAGCACGAGGCCATAAGTTCCGTGGTGTGGGTACAGTGTACTAACCTCTGCAGAGTGTATGATCTATCGATAGCCGCGTCCTCGGTCATGGGCACAGTTCGTAGTAGGACACACTATGGGTCAACAGTATAATAATCTTGCTTATAACAACCCCATTCAATGAGAAAGAAGATGGTCGATCTTTATCTGACCGCGAGAGGATCACCGTGGTATCGAGGATACCGATGTTGGTTGATAGTGATCACGAGAGGATCACCGTGGTATCATGGATACTGGATTTGGTTGATGGTGTTATGTGGTGATCTCGGGTAAAGACCAAGCTCCTTGTGATCATGTTGTCACTACGGTATTGTAATACCAAGTTTGGTTGGTCCCGAGGTTATCATGTGGCACACTCGAGGGTAAGTTCTTACATGTGGTGGTTACGAGGTAACCCCGGAATAGAGTAAGTTGCATCATGATAGTTTTAACCTATTGCATGCAGTGTCATCATGCCCATATGCCATATCGTTCTAGCATCATCAAGTTTACACCTGCTTAACCTGTAAATGCCATGTTGTTGCTTGTCTTGATTGCTTTGGTTGCTGTGAGTGATGACCCACAAGTATAGGGGATCTATCGTAGTCCTTTCGATAAGTAAGAGTGTCGAACCCAACGAGGAGCAAAAGGAAATGACAAGCGGTTTTCAGTAAGGTATTCTCTACAAGCACTGAAATTATCAGTAACAGATAGTTTTGTGATAAGATAATTCGTAACGGGTAGCAAGTAACAAATGTAGCAAAGGTGCATCAAGGTGGCCCAATCCTTTTTTTAGCAAAGGACAAGCCTGGACAAACTCTTATATAAAGCAAAGCGCTCCCGAGAACACATGGGAGTTTCTGTCAAGCTAGTTTTCATCATGCTCATATGATTTGCGTTTGTTACTTTGATAATTTGATATGTGGGTGGACCGGCGCTTGGGTGCTGCCCTTACTTGGACAAGCCTCCCACTTATGATTAACCACTCTCGCAAGCATCCACAACTACGAAAGAAGAATTAAGATAAATCTAACCATAGCATGAAACATATGGATCCAAATCAGCCCCTTACGAAGCAACGCATAAACTAGGGTTTAAGATTCTGTCACTCTAGCAACCCATCATCTACTTATTACTTCCCAATGCCTTCCCCTAGGCCCAAATAATGGTGAAGTGTCATGCAGTCGACGTTCACATAACACCACTAGAGGAGAGACAACATACATCTCATCAAAATATCGAACGAATACCAAATTCACATGATTACTTATAACAAGACTTATCCCATGTCCTCAGGAACAAAAGTAACTACTCACAAAGAAGATTCATGTTCATAATTAGAGGAGTATTAATTATCATTAAGGATCTGAACATATGATCTTCCACCAAGTAAACCAACTAGCATCAACTACAAGGAGTAATCAAAACTACTAGCAACTCACAGGTACCAATCTGATGTTTTGAGACAAAGATCGGATACAAGAGATGAACTAGGGTTTGGAGAGGAGATGGTGCTGGTGAAGATGTTGATGGAGATTGACCCCCTCTCTATGAGAGGATCATTGGTGATGACGATGGCTTCGATTTCCCCCTCCGGGAGGGAAGTTTCCCCGGCAGAACAGCTCCGCCGGAGCCCTAGATTGGTTCTGCCCAAGTTCCGCCTCGAGACGGCGGCGCTTCGTCCCGAAAGCTCTCTTATGATTTTTTCCAGGTCAAAACCCTCCATATAGCAGAAGATGGGTACCGGAGGGCTGACAGGGGGCCCACAAGCCACAGGGGCACGCCAGGGGGGTAGGGCGCGCCCCCTGGCTTGTGACCTCCTGGTGGGTCCCTTCTGGTATTTATTTCGCCTAATATTTTTTATATATTCCAAAATAATTCTCCGTAACTTTTCAGGACTTTTGGAGTTGTGCAGAATAGGTCTCTCATATTTGCTCCTTTTCCAGTCCAGAATTCCAGCTGCCGGCATTCTCCCTCTTCATGTAAACCTTGTAAAATAAGAGAGAAAAGGCATAAGTATTGTACCATAATGTGTAATAACAGCCCATAATGCAATAAATATCAATATAAAAGCATGATGCAAAATGGACGTATCAACTCCCCCAAGCTTAGACCTCGCTTGTCCTCAAGCGAAAGCCGAAATCGATAAATATGTCCACATGTTTAGAGATAGAGGTGTCGATAAAATAAAATACGGACATGAGAGCATCATGATCATCTTTAGAATAGCAATACTTATTGATATATAATTTCTTATACTAGAGTAACAATTCATTCACAAGGTAAAGTATGAATCAAGAACTCTATTGAGAACCAACAAACTATGATCTCAGTCATTGAAGCAATTGCAATTTATCATAACATCGGAAAGAGTCAATATAAGAGCTTGTAAAGCAAATCCACATACTCAATCGTCTTTTAGTCTTTCATAATTGCTAACACTCACGCGGTACCTATGAGGTCAAAGCTTCAATTGGACACAGAGAAAGATAGGGGCTTATAGTTTTGCCTCCCAACTATTTACCTCAAGGGTAATGTCAACAGAAATAACTCATGATCACCCATATCCGAGTGGATATATGTGTCTAGATCATTCCCCAACACATGACGCTTGCCAAGAGAGAAAGGCGAAATAAAGGAAGTGGTGAAGATCACCATGACTCTTGCATAAAGGTAAGTACTAGAAAGTAAAAGTAACAGATAGGCCCTTCACAGAGGGAAGCAGAGGTTGTCATGCGCTTTTATAGTTGGATGCGCAATCTCTTAATGCAAAAGAACGTCACTTTATATTGCCTCTTGTGATAAAGAACTTTATTATGCAGTCTATCGCTTTTATTTCTTCCATATCACAAGTTCGTATAAATTTTATTTTCCTCACACTAATAGATCATACATATTAGAGAGCAATTTTTATTGCTTGCACCGATGAAAACTTACTTGAAGGATCATACTCAATCCATAGGTAGGTATGGTGGCCTCTCATGGCAAAACTAGGTTAAGGGTGTTTGGATGCACAAGTAGTATCTCTACTTGGTGCGGAAGTTTTGGCTGATATGGGGTGGAAGCAAGCGTCACATGTTAAAGGATCTATAACCATATAACTTCTATTCGGAAATAAGCAAACATAACCCATTATGTTGTCTTCCTTGTCCAACATCAACTTCTTAGCATATAATATTTTAATGAGTGGTCACAATCATAAAAGATGTCCAAGATAATATATTTATATGTGAACCTCTCTTTCTTTATTACTTCCTTTTAATTGCAACAATGACCAATCGCTATGTTTGTCAACTCACAACAAATTTCAATCGACATACTTCTTATATGTGAAGTCATCACTTCGCATAAGATCATCATATATATGTTTTGCTTTTATTCTATACTTCTTTCTATTTCTTTTTCTCAGGATCATAGCAAGCAAGCAAAGCCCTCAACTCAAAACTACTTTTTATTATATAACTCTCGGACTCGCTTACATAGGGGGAACATAAAGCAAAACTCAAAACTAGATCACACTCAAAACTTTATTCTACTAGATCAAGATATAACTGTCGGATTTCGGGATCCGCAAAACCCTTAAGATTCAAACACAGGGGCGTGTGCGAAGATCCCCAGCGGCTTCGCCCAACCTAGCTCGCTACTCGATGAACATAACAATGAACTCACGCGATGACGAGGAACAAGATAAACACGACAGTTTACCCAGGTTCGGGCCGCTGCGAAGCATAATACCCTACTCCTGCTTTGGTGGATTGCCTCTCGAGGAGGTGGGATGGATGAAACAGTACAGTGTTTTAGAGCCTCGTGAGGGCTCCCCCGAGGTGTTCGAGGCCCTCTGAGGCTTGGTGATGGATGAGTGGTGGAACGGATTCGGGATCCCTCTCTACGATGCAGCCTACCCTCTATATATAGCGGTGGCTCGGGTCCTCTTCCCTTATCGCAACGGTGGGAAGGGATCCCACAACGGCCAATTTTGAAGGGGGACAGGAGTACGTGTCCTCCTGCCCAAAGGCGGTCTTCGCCTGCAAAGTAACTGTCGATGATGCAGTGGTGGGCTCGGCGATGACATCCGCCCTGCGGGGCTCGTGGTCATGGTCTTGTTGCACCGGAATGGAAACCATTGGAGGATGCTTTGGGGGCCTGCGTACGTCCTTTCTCCCTTTGCACCAAAGGGAAAACTGTGCCGCCTGGCGCCCGCCTGTCCTTCCCTGCGTCATCTTTGACTCCTGAGGCCGGGACTTGCATAGAGATCTCCGCCGCTCCGGAGGTGGCCTAGGGAGGCCCATCCCTAGCCGGTCTTGATGCTGCTCCTCCTCGCGAGGCTTGGGCCCTCGTGAGGGCCTTGTTTTGAGTGGGGCTGCATTTGGCTGATGAAGTGGGCCATGCCCTGGGCCGCAGGCAGGCAGGTCTGGGTACCCCCGTTCCCAGAACGCCGACAATAACCAAAAGGATCGAACTGAGAAAATGATAAAAGTAGAAGATATGATGGTGATACGATACCGGGGCACCTCCCCCAAGCTTGGCACAAGCCAAGGGGAGTGCCCATACCCATGTGTTTAGTTGTCTTTCTTCAGGGGTGGTGATGATGGAAAAGGATCTTTAAGCTTGTTCAGTTTCCTCTTAAGTATAAATTTCTGTTCCCTCAGATCGTCAACTTCCTGCTCGAGCTTCAAAATCCTTTGACATAATTCTTGCTTGCTCTCCTGCAGAAAACGAGAAGGGCTAAATAGAACCTTGGGTTTTCTCCTTGTGTTTGTGACGCTCGATTTCCTGAACTCCACGTGCATATCTCCTGGTTGAGGCAGGGGGATCTCTTCTTCATCCAAGCTTTCTTCCTCAAACTTGCCTTCTTGTTCCTCCTCCGAAAATAGTCCATAAGGATCTAAGTCCCCATAGAGCTTGGGATTGGCAAGATAATGCGATACATAGCTCTCCCCATCGGAATCTTGGGACGACATATTGCTCTAAATCTGTTGCAGAAACAACTCAAAACGAAAACAGGAGGTATTGTCGTGATACGAAGGTCCAAACCTTTGGGAGATTATATAATGAATTTTTACCGACCTAAAGGAGTATACCGCAAGAAAACAGAGTCCAGAGGGTGCATGGGGTGGCTACAAGCCACAGGGGCGCGCCCAGGGGGGTAGGGCGCGCCCCCTGGCTTGTCGCCTCCTCGTGCACTTTTCGGACTACTTTAAATTTTCCTAATTTATTAAATATTCCAAAACTGAGAAAAATTGTTATTGGAAAAGTTTTGGAGTCGGTTTGCTTACCGTACCATGTACCTATTCCTTTTCGGTGTCTGAAATATTCTGGTAGGTCTCCCTAATGTACTCCTCCGGAGTTATGGTATTGATAATATTGGTTTCAACATTTATGGGAGTACCTGAGATATAATGTTTGATTCTTTGCCCGTTTAACACCTTCGGATTTGTGCCTTCGGCGTTGTTGATCTTGATGGCACCGGAACGATACTTCCTCGATAATGTAAGGCCCTTCCCATTTAGAGAGAAGTTTTCCTGCAAGAAATCTTAAACGAGAATTGTATAGCAAGACATGGTCACCTACATTGAATTCACGCTTTTGTATCCTTTTATCATGCCATCTCTTTACTTTTTCTTTAAACAACTTGGCATTCTCATAAGCCTGGGTTCTCCATTCATCAAGTGAGCTAATGTCAAATAACCTCTTCTCACCAGCAAGTTTGAAATCATAGTTGAGCTCTTTAATTGCCCAATAAGCTTTATGTTCTAGTTCTAGAGGTAAGTGACATGCTTTACCATAAACCATTTTATACGGAGACATACCCATATGGTTTTTGTAAGCAGTTCTATAAGCCCATAATGCATCATCAAGTTTCTTAGACCAATTCTTTCTAGATCTATTAACAGTCTTTTGCAAGATCAATTTAATTTCTCTATTGCTTAATTCTACTTGACCACTAGACTGAGGATGATAAGGGGATGCAATTCTATGATTAACATCATACTTAGCAAGCAATTTACGGAAAGCACCATGAATAAAGTGTGAACCACCATCAGTCATTAAATATCTAGGGACTCCAAATCTAGGGAAAATAACTTCTTTCAACATTTTAATAGAAGTGTTATGATCAGCACTACTAGTTGGAATAGCTTCCACCCACTTAGTAACATAATCAACAGCAACTAGAATATGAGTGTACCCGTTGGACTTTGGAAAAGGTCCCATATAATCAAAACCCCAATCATCAAATGGTTCAATAACAAGAGAGTAATTCATAGGCATTTCCTGACGTCTACTAATATTACCAATTCTTTGACATTCATCACAAGACAAGACAAACTTACGAGCATCCTTGAAGAGAGTAGGCCAATAAAAACCAGATTGTAGTATCTTATGTGTAGTTCTATCTCTGGCATGGTGTCCCCCGTAGGCCTCGAAGTGACACTTGTGTAGGATCTGTTCCTGTTCATGCTCAGGTACACAACGTCTAATAACACCATCTAGTCCTTCTTTATAAAGGTGTGGATCATCCCAGAAGTAATGTCTTAAATCATAGAAGAACTTTTTCTTTTGTTGGTATGTGAAACTAGGTGGTATAAATTTAGCAACAATGTAATTAGCATAATCAGCATACCATGGAACATTACGTGAAGCATTTATGATAGCTAATTGTTCATCAGGAAAGCTATCATCAATAGGTAATGGGTCATCAAGAACATTTTCTAACCTAGACAAGTTGTCTGCTACGGGGTTCTCAGCACCCTTTCTATCAATAATATGCAAATCAAATTCTTGTAGCAGAAGAACCCATCTAATAAGTCTAGGTTTAGCATCTTTCTTTTCCATAAGATATTTAATAGCAGCATGATCAGTGTGAACAGTTACTTTGGAATCAACAATATAAGGTCTGAACTTATCACAAGCAAACACAACTGCTAAAAATCCTTTTCAGTAATAGCATAGTTTCTTTGAGCGTTGTCTAGAGTTTTACTAGCATAATGGATAACATTTAATTTCTTATCAAATCTTTGTCCTAGAATAGAACCAACGGCATAATCACTAGCATGACACATAATTTCAAAGGGTAGGTTCCAATCAGGTGATTGAACAACAGGTGCAGGGATCAAGGCTCTCTTAAGAATTTCAAATGCTTCTACACAATCATCATCAAAAACAAATGGAACATCTTTTTGCAAGAGATTAGTGAGAGGCCTAGAAATTTTAGAGAAGTCTTTAATAAATCTCCTATAGAAACCAGCATGACCAAGGAAACTTCTTATACCTTTGATATCCGTGGGACACAGCATTTTTTCAATAGCATCAACTTTAGCTTTATCCACCTCAATACCTCTTTCGGAGATTTTGTGTCCCAAGACAATGCCCTCATTAACCATAAAGTGGCACTTCTCCCAATTCAAGACAAGATTAGTTTCTTCACATCTCTGCAAATCTCGATCAAGGTTGCATAAGCAATCATCAAAAGAAGTTCCGTAAACGGAGAAATCGTCCATGAAAACCTCAACAATCTTTTCACAAAAATCAGAGAATATAGCAGTCATACATCTTTGAAAGGTAGTAGGTGCATTGCATAAACCAAAAGGCATACGTCTATAGGCAAAGGTACCGAAAGGGCAAGTAAAAGTGGTCTTCTCTTGGTCCTCTTTTGACACGGGTATTTGAGAAAAACCCGAAAAACCATCTAGAAAGCAAGAGTGTGTGTGTTTGGATAGTCTTTCTAGCATTTGAGCAATAAAAGGTAGAGGGTAATGATCTTTCCAAGTGGCTTTATTTAATTTCCTAAAATCGATTACCATTCTATATCCTGTAACAATTCTTTGCAGGATCAATTCATTTTTATCATTAGGAACAACGGTAATACCTCCCTTCTAAGGGACACAATGAACGAGACTAACCCATCTACTATCAGCAATAGGATAGATTATACCTGCCTCCAGAAGCTTTAATATTTCATTTCTTACCACTTCCTTCATTTTAGGATTTAACCATCGTTGATGATCAACAACTGGTTTAGCATCAGGCTCCATATTAATTTCATGCTGACATAGAGTGGGACTAATGCCCTTAATATCATCAAGAGTATATCCAATAGCAGCACGGTGATTCCTCAGAGTTTTCAATAATCTCTTTTCTTTATGCTCTGAAAGGTTAGCACTAATAATAACATGATATATATCGAGCCTAATTGGTTTGCAGCCAAAATTTGGCAAGCCAACTATTGGCGCGTACCAAAAATTGGCGGTCGATTGGTTCGGCTCGAACCGTGGGCGCAAAAACACGTGGGCTAGCCAAATATTGGCTGCCTGTCTTTCCCCACTCGCCAACTCCTGCCCCCACCTCTTCCAGTTTCCTCACCTCACGGTTCGCCCCACCAGATCCAACTCTGTCCTCCTCCTTCGCCCCAACCCCCATCCCTAGCGCCTCCTTCCACCGCTCCTTCCGCCGCCAGCGACCAGGAAAGCTCAAGGACCTCGGCAATCTCCTACTCCAGCGGGAAGTCCTCGGCCAGCCGCCGAGCTAGGCCAGATCCACAGGAGAAGTCAAGGTTAGTTCGTGCCCTAATGTCATGGGTCTTTTCTTCTTTCCCCGTGTACTGTACCCAAGCACTGCGCTCTCATCTGACTCCACAAGCGGACGTACTTGCTTATTGTTTCTAGATGCAAGGGCGTACGTGCTTATTGTTTGCTAATATTTTCTCTGTCTTTACTCGGAACGAGATTCAGGCATGAATCAGATTATTTCAGTACCTTACATCTTCATAAATTTGAAGCTAAATGTCTTGCTTAATGATCTGGACTAATTGAAGCTATATCAGTAGAACATGTCCCCTCGTACTTTGCTACTGCCATGGTGGGAGGGCTGACACCTAATAGTATTCTAATTTATTTGAGGGCCTAAAAGACAGAGCCATATCATCTTGCTTTTGATTGACTACAAAAGTCACACACCTCTGCATATATGTACGATGTGCTATGGAACATGTATATTCTTTTTTTTATGTATTGACAGATTATTTACTATCTGCTGGTACATGCTTTGCATTGGGTTTCCATTTTCTTTTATGCTCATTATACATCTTATCTTTACTCAGATGGATAATTGTCAACAACAATTTCTATATTACTGTATGTGGAAGCAAAACACACTACTTGTCCTTTTTGTAATGTTGGTCCTTTGGTGGAGCAAGAAAAAAGAGAGGAAGAATGGAGCTAAACGTGTCAAGTATGCTCCACTTGTGAAGAGAGATATTTGGAGGAGGAGTGAACTAACTAGACTGATCAACACCTCGGAAAGGACATGTTTGCGCCAGCTCAGGATGTATCCGGCTGTTTTCTACAAGTTGTGCGCTCACCTTAGGGACAAAAAGCTTTTGGTTGACACAATTCATGTGTCCATAGAGGAGCAGGTAGCTATGTTTCTGAAAATTGTTGGGCAATATCACACTCATTCCTCTGTAGCATTTGCATTGTGGCGATCTGAAGAGACGGTGAGTAGGCATTTTAACATCGTCCTACGTGCCCTTGTGATGTTAGCCCGTGAACTAATCTGCACTCGGTCTACAGATACACATGCTAAGATCACTACCAACCCAAATAGATTTTATCCCTACTTTGAGGTAACTCTAACTAGTGTGTTATACTAGTTAATTTCCAAACTAAGTTCATTCTAATTCACACATGTTTAATTTTTTTCTAGGGATGTATAGGGGCACTAGATGGCACCCATATTAGGGCATGTGTGCCTTCAAAATATGTGGACAGGTTTAGGGGCCGCAAGCCATATCCCACACAAAATGTCCTAGCTGTTGTGGATTTCGATCTTAGATTCACGTATGTTCTAGCAGGGTGGGAGGGATCTGCTCATGATTCTGTTGTATTGCATGATGCCCTATCTCGTCCAAACGGTCTCAAAATTCCAGAAGGTAATTGCACAATTAAAAAAGTGTTGTTTAGTCTAAACATAGTAAATTAACTTAAGGTGGTATTCAACTATGTATGTAGGAAAATTTTATTTGGCTGATGCTGGGTGTGCCACCAGGCCAGGTATATTGCCACCCTATCAAGGTGTTCGCTATCATCTGCAGGAGTTCCAAGGTCCCAATCGTCCAACCTTTCCAAAAGAGTTGTTCAACCACCGTCATTCCTCACTAAGGACAACGGTGGAGCGAGCCTTTGCAGCTATTAAGAATCGTTTCAAGATTCTTAGTAATAGACCTTTCATACCCTTGAAATCACAGCCTAAGGTGGTTATTGCGTGTTGCGTCATTCACAACTGGATTTTAGACAATGGACCAAATGGGTTTGTAGATGACGAACCAACTTGGTACCACCACTTGCCAAGGAGTAGCAATCGTGTCTCCGACCGAGAGAGTGTTGTACGTGAGTGGGCAGCCAAGCGTGGTTTGATTGCCCAAGAGATGTGGAATGATAGAGAGAGCTTGGCGAACAATGATGCTTCAAACAGCGGGAGCAGTGCTAGTACCATTTGAAACTACTTTGTTGTAGTACATTTTTCTTATTTAGCAGTTCCAGGTTTAGACATTTTGTGCTAAATTAGCTCTGTACTATTCTTTTCTGTGTATTGTGGAACTGTACTTTTATTTTTGCATGTATTGTTGGGTAATGTATGGATTGTCTGTTTGTGCTGAAACCCTTGTATATTCATTAACATAATAGCATACTGACTTCTGACCTTCATTTATAGAATGGGTGAGCAAAAAGAAGGTACCAAGAATGAGGTTGCTCGCTCTCGTGATAATTACATGTCATGGAGTGATGATTGCACCAAGTATATGCTTGAGTGGTATATCGAGAAGCAAAGGGACAAGCCACCAACCTTCAAGTGGAAGGCACAACACCATCTACAATGTGCTAATGATTTGAATGACAAGTTTGGAATTGCAGCTACAGCGAAACAAGTTGATCGACACTTTAGGTCGTTCAAAGAGAAATGGAAGTGGATAAAGCTAGCAAAGGGGGGGAGTGGATATGGTTTCGATAAATTACTTAACAAATTTAACATTGACAAGTCAGAGAAATCACCAAGCAAGCTTGGCGTAAGTTCGCTCCAGCTCACCTTTCTATTTGCATGATTTATAGTTCTCTGTGCGATCATTCTTGTTTTTGCTAAACTGATTATGTAGTTTTTAATTTGGAAATGGCATGCCAGTGTTAATAGATTTTCCTCTTTTGCATTTAGCACTGTCAAAATATTCACTTACATAGATTATATGGTCTCTAACAATTATACACTTGTTTTATAGTCATTGTTGTGCACTTTTAAATTGACCAGACTACTCAAACAATCATTGGTATGCTTTGGTTTATGTTGCAGAAAATAACATTTAACTACCTTACTCACTCCATCAAGTTTTATCATCTCTTGGAAGAACTGTTTAGTGACTCATCTCATGCGGATGGATCATTAGCTATTGATGTGAATGATGCAAGTGAGAATGTAGAATCTGATGGTAGTAGTGAAACGAGCAACCACACATCCACTGCCGAACAAGGTCTTAGATTCCGACATGATTGTACGCAACAGTCCAGCAGAAGGCACTAGCTCAAATCTGAAGCGCAAGCATGTTAAAGCACCACATAAGAAGAAACCAAAGGTCAAGGCGCGTCGAGCCGGAGTGTTAGATGATGATGTGGCAGCGAGCATTGTGAGTCTTGCTGAAACTGTGAAATCTGCTGCCCCTATTCAGCCAATGGCAGTTACAGACCCTAATGCCAATGTTTGGAAGCACATTGAGTTGCTAACTCTCCCAGCAAATGAGAAAATTGAGTTAGCAACCTATCTTGCTAAGCCAGAACAAGAAGTTTTTCGTGGTTTCCTGAACTGTGCAAGCAATCAGACTTTTAATGCTTGGGTCCTTGATTATTTCACGCACAAGTGCGGCGGCAATGATCGCGCAGCTGCTGATCCATCAATCTGAATGACATGTTTGGTGGCTTTCTTTTGGCAAGTGCTTTTGTAGTCTACTTAGCTTTCCATGCAATTATGCTAAGTGGAATTCCTGTGCTCTAAGGGTGTTTAGAGGGTCTTGCCTTTTAATGCATTGGTGTAGCAGAAATCTGAATTAAGCTAGTTTGTAAGAAATTACCTGATGCTGGTTGACCTTGTGCATGCTACGTTGCAATATTGCAATGGTATGAAGGTGCTTCTAAATTACTAAATTATGCTTGGCGTGTAAATTATGTAATAGATATGCTTAGGTAACAAATTCCTTGTCTGGACGAGTTATGCATATTTGGTAACAAACCAATTGATAGACACTTGTTTTGCCAAATATTGGCAAAAAATTGGCAACCAACCAATTGGTAGCCAAACATGCCAAATGTTGGCAACTTCCAGCTTTGCCAAAAATAGGCTTGCCAACAATTGGCTGCAAACCAATCAGCCTCATCTTCTTTTCATCAAGATAGGCATATTTCAGAGTATCCGGTAATTGTTTAAGCTCAAACATGGGATCACCCTTGGGTGGAGGAGGATCCCCAAGTATTTCAACAGGCAGGTTGTGTTTCAAAATAGGATGCTAATCAAAGAAAATCTTATCTATTTCATTCCTTTCATTCATATGCATATCGTTTTCATGGTCTAGCAAATATTGTTCTAAGGGGTCAGTTGTTGGAAATATGCCCTAGAGGCAATAATAAATTGGTTATTGTTATATTTCCTTGTTCGTGATAATCGTTTATTATCCATGCTATAATTGTATTGATTGGAAACTCAAATACATGTGTGGGTACATAGACAACACTATGTCCCTAGTATGCCTCTAGTTAACTAGCTCGTTGATCAAAGATGGTCAAGGTTTCCTGGCCATAGACATGAGATGTCATTTGATAACGGGATCACATCATTAGGAGAATGATGTGATGGACAAGACCCAAACTATAAGCATAGCATATGATCGTGTCAGTTTATTGCTATTATTTTTCTGCATGTCAAGTATCTGTTCCTATGACCATGAGATCATGCAACTCACTGACACCGGAGGAATACCTTGTGTGTATCAAACGTCGCAACGTAACTGGGTGACTATAAAGATGCTCTACAGGTATCTCCGAGGGTGTCTGTTGGGTTGGCATGGATCAAGACTGGGATTTGTTACTCCGTGTGACGGAGAGGTATCTCAGGGCCCACTCGGTAATACAACATCACTATAAGCCTTGCAAGCAATGTGACTAAGGTGTTAGCCACGGGATCTTGTATTATGGAACGAGTAAAGAGACTTGCCGGTAACGAGATTGAACTAGGTATAGGGATACCGGCGATCGAATCTCGGGCAAGTAACATACCGAAGAACAAAGGGAACAGCATATGGGATTAACTGAATCCTTGACATAGAGGTTCGACCGATATAGATCTTCGTAGAATATCTAGGAACCAATATGGGCATCCAGGTCCCGCTATTGGTTATTGATCGTAGAAGTGTCTCGGTCATGTCTACATAGTTCTCGAACCCGCAGGGTCTACACACTTAACGTTTGGTGACGATTAGTATAGTTGAGTTATTGTGTTGGTGACCGAAGGTTGTTCGGAGTCTCGGATAAGATCCCGGACATGACGAGGATCTCCGGAAGAGTCCGGAGGTAAAGATTCATATATGTGATAATAGGGTTTTGATCTCCGGAAGGGTTCCGGAATTCACCGGAAGGGGTTCCGGATGTTTACCGAAGTGTTCGGGTGCAGCAACACTTTATATGGGCCAAAGGGGTAAAGCCCACGAGGTATTGGAAAGTGCAAAAAGAAGTTTTGCTGCTGCCTTAAGCGGTACTACCGCTGGTAAGGCAGTACTACCGCGTAAGCGGTACTACCGCTTGTGTGAAGCGGTACTACCGCTTGTGCGCGGTACTGCTGGGATCCGATTTGGACTCTTTCCTTGCGGGCCAAACCGACCTTGTGCGGGCAAAACCGACCTTGTGGAGGTTTTCTCTCCAAGTTTAGACCCCAGGGCTGAACATATAAATAGAGGGGCAGGGCTAGCACACGGGACACATCAGGATTTCCCAAGCCGTGTGCCGGCAACCCTAGCCCTCTAGTTCCTCAAGTCATAATCTCCATAGTGCTTGGCGAAGCCCTGCAGAGATCGTTCCTCACCACCATCACCACTCCATCGTGCTGCCGGAACTCATCTACTACTTCACCATCACTCGCTGGATCGAGGAGGTGAAGGCGTCATCAAGCCGTACGTGTGTTGAACGCGGAGGTGCCGTCTGTTCGGCACTAGTTCGAGATCGGATCGAGGGACGACTTGCGATTTGGATCGCGGAGACGTTCGACTACATCAACCGCGTTTCCTAATGCTTCCGCTTAGCAATCTACAAGGGTATGTAGATTCACTCTCCCTCTCGTAGATGCTCATCACCATGGATAGATCTTGCGTGTGCGTAGGAAAAATTTTGTTTCCCATGCGACGTTCCCCAACAGTGGTATCAGAGCTAGGTCTATGCGTAGATGAGATCTCGAGTAGAACACAAAAGGGTTTTGTGGGCATTGATATTCAGATTGCTTCCTCCCTTGGTCTTTTCTTGTTTCGGCGGTATTGTGGGATGAAGCGGCTCGGACCAACATTACTCGTACGCTTACGAGAGACCGGTTCCTTCTACTGACATGTAACTTCGTTGCATAAAGATGGCTAGCGGGTGTCTGTTTCTCCCACTTTAGTCGGATCGGATTTGACAAAGGCGGTCCTTGAGATGGTTGAATAGCAATTTTTATATCACCGTTGTGGTTTTTGCGTAGGTAAGAATTGTTCTTGCTAGATACCCGTAGCAGCCACGTAAAACTTGCAACAACAATTAGAGGACGTCTAACTTGTTTTTGCAGGGTATGTTGTGATGTGATATGGCCAATTACATGATGAGATATATGTGATGTATGAGATGATCATGTATTGTATAGAATATCACGACTTGCATGTCGATGAGTACGGCAACTGGCAGGAGCCATAGAGTTGTCTTTAATTATTTTCGCCGTTTTGCTTTACTTTATCGCTATGAGTTAGCAATAGTCGTGGAAGCAACAGTCGGCGCGACAACCCGATGGCGAGACGTTGATGGAGATCAAGATGATGGAGATCATGGTGTCATGCCGGTGACGATGGAGATCATGCCGGTGCTTTGAAGATGGAGATCAAAAGCACAAGTTCATGGCCATATCATGTCACTTATGATTTGCATGTGATGTTAATCCTTTTATGCATCTTATTTTGCTTAGGACGACGGTAGCATTATAAGGTGATCCTTCACTTAAATTTCAAGATAAAATTGTGTTCTCCCCGAGTGTGCACCGTTGCGAAAGTTCATCGTTTCGAGACACCACATGATGATCGGGTGTGATAGACTCTACGTTCGCATACAACGGGTGCAAGCCAGTGTTGCACGTGCGGAACACTCGGGTTAAACTTGACGAGCCTAGCATGTACAGACATGGCCTCAGAACACAAGAGACCGAAAGGTCGAACATGAGTCATATAGTAGATATGATCAACATGAAGATGTTCACCATTGAAACCACCTCAACTCACGTGATGATCGGACTTGAGTTGGTGGATTTGGATCATGTGTCACTCGAATGACCGGAGGGATGTCAATTTGAGTGGGAGTTTTTAAGTAATATGATTAACTAAACTCATTATCATGAACATAGTCAAAATGTCTTTGCAAATTATGTTGTAGATTACTAGCTCGCGCTGTAGCTCCCTTGAATTTTTATATGTTCCTAGAGAAATAGAGTTGAAAGATGATGGTAGCAATAATGCGGACTGGGTCCGTGATCTGAGGATTGTCCTCATTGCTGCACAGAAGGCTTATGTCCTTAATGCACCGCTCGGTGCGCCACCCCTCAAGCGTCGTCTGTAGATATTGTGAACATCTGACAGGCACGTTCTGATGACTACTTGATAGTTCAGTGCGTCATGCATTACGGCTTAGAATTGAGGCTCCAAAACGTTTTGAACGTCACGGAACATATGAGATGTTCTAAGAGCTGAAATTGGGATCTCAGGCTCGTGCCCGTGTTGAGAGGTATGAGACCTCCAACAAGATTCTTTGCCTGCAAGATGAAGGAGAATAGCTCAATCGGTGAGCATGTGCTCAGATTGTCTGGGTGCTACAATCGCTTGAATCGAGTGGGAGTTGATCTTCCAGATAAGATAGTGATTAATATAGTTCTCCAAGTCACTGTCACTAAGCTACTAGAGCCTCGTGATGAACTATAAAATGCCAGGGATAGAAATAACGATCCCTGAGCTATTCGCGAGGTTTGACACCGCGAAGGTAGAAATCAAGAAGGAGCATCAAGTGTTGATGGTTAGTGAAACCACTAGTTTCGAGAAGGGCAAGGACTAGGAGGGAAACTTCATGGATGGCAAGTCAGTTGCTGCTCCAGTGAAGAAACCCAAGATTGAACCCAAACCCGAGACTACGTGCTTCTATTATGAGGAGAACGGTTGCTGAAGTGGAACACCCCTGGATACTTGGTAGATAAGAAGGCTGGCAACGTCGATAGAAGTATATTTGATATACGTGTTATTGATGTGTACCTTGCTAGTACTCCTAGTAGCACCTGGGTATTGGATACCGGTTCGGTTGCTAAATGTTAGTAACTCGAAATAAAAGCTACGGAATAAACGGAGGCTAGCTAAGGGTGAGGTGACGATGAGTGTTGGAATTGTTTCGAAGGTTGATGTGATCACCATCGCACGCTCTCTCTACCTTCGGGATTAGTGATGAACCTAAATAAATGTTATTTGGTGTTTGCGTTAAGCATGAACGTGATTAGATCATGTTTTTGCAATACGGTTATTCATTTAAGTTAGAGAATAATGGTTATTCTGTTTACATGAATAATACCTTCAATGGTCATGCGCCCAATGAGAATGGTTTATTGAATCTTGATCGTAGAGATACACATGTTCATAATATTGATGCCAAAAGATACAAAGTTAATAATGATAGTACCACATACTTGTGGCACTGCCGCTAAATGTCATATTGGTGTAAAGCGCATGAAGAAACTCCATGCTAATGGATCCTTGGACTCATTCGATTTCGAATCGGTTGAGACATGCGGACCATGCCTCATGGGCAAGATGACTAAGACCCCGTTTTCCGGTATGATGGAGCGGGCAAGTGACTTATTGGAAATGATACATGTTGATGTATTCGGTCCAATGAGTGTTGTAGCGTGCGGTGGATATCATTATTTTCCTACCTTCACTGATGATTTGAGTAGATATGGGGATATTTACTTAATGAAACACAAGTCTGAAACATTTGAAAAGTTCAAACAAATTCAGAGTGAAGTTTGAGATCATCGTGACAAGAAGATAAAATATCTACGATATGATCGTAGAGGTAAATATCTGAGTTACGAGTTTGGTATACAACTTAAGACAATGTGGAAGTTGTTTCACAACTCACACCACCTGGAACACCATAGTGTGATGGTGTGTCCGAACGTCGTAGTCGTGCTGTATTGGATATGGTGCGTACTATGATGTCTCTTATCAATTTGCCACGATCGTTTTGGGGTTATGCATTAGAGACAATTACATTCACTTTAAAAAGGGGCACCATCTAAGTCCGTTGAGATGACACCGTATGAATTTTGGTTTGGCAGAAACCTAAGCTGTCATTTCTTAATGTTTGGGGCTGCGACGCTTATGTGGAAAAGGTTTTCAACCTGATGAGCTAGAACCCAAAGCGGACAAATGCATCTTCATAGAATACCCTAACGTTACAGTTGGGTATGCCTTCTATCTCAGATCCAAGGGCAAAGTATTTGTTGCTAAAAACGGGTCCTTTCTCGAGAAAGAGTTTCTCTCGAAAGAATTGAGTGGGAGGAAGATAGAACTTGATGAGGTTGTTGAACCTTTGTTTCAATCAGAGTAGCGCAGCGCAGAAAGTTGTTTCTGTGGAGCCTACGTTAGTTGAAGAGGAAGTTAATGATGATGATCATGAAGCTTTGGATCAAGTTACTATCGAACCTCGTAGGTCGACAAGGACGCGTACTGCTCTTGAGTGGTATGGCAACCCTGTCTTAAAGGTCATGTTGTTGGACAATGATGAGCCTGCGAGCTATGGAGAAGCGATGATGGGCCCGGATTCCGAGAAATGGCTAGAGGCCATGAAATCCGAGATGGGATCCATGTAAGAAAACAAAGTATGGGCTTTGGAAGTATTACCAGAAGGGCGAAAGGCCATTCAGAACAAATGGATCTTTAAAATGAAGACGGACGCAGACGGTAATGTCACCGTCTATAATGCTCGACTTGTGGCAAAGGGTTTTTCACAAGTTCAAGGAGTTGACTACGATGAGACTTTCTCACCCGTAGCGATGCTAAAGTCTGTTGGAATTATGTTAGCAGTTGCTGCATTTTTCGATTATGAAATCTGGCAGATGGATGTCAAAACATCGTTTCCTTAACGGTATCCGTGAGGAAAGGTTGTATGTGATACAACCGGAAGGTTTTGTCAGTCCTAAGGATGCTAAAATGTATGCAAACTCCGGCGATCCTTCTATGGACTGGAGCAAGCATCTCGGAGTTGGAATATACGCTTTGATGAGGTGATCAAATTTTTTGAGTCTATACAAAGTTTATGAGAAACTTGTATTTACAATAAAGTGAGTGGGAGCACTATAGAATTTCTGATAAGTATATGTGGATGACATATTGTTGATCGGAAATGATGTAGAATTTCTGGAAAGCATAAAGGGTTGTTTGAAAGGAGTTTTTCAAAGGAAAACCTGGAATGAAGCTACTTAAATATTGGGCATCAGGATCTATAGAGATAGATCAAGACGTCTAATAAGACTTTCAATGAGTACATACCTTGACAAGATTTTGAAAGAGTTCAAAATAGATCAGTCAAAGAAAGAGTTCTTGTCTGATTTGTAAGGTGTGGAGTTGAGTGAGACTCAAAGCTCGACCACGGCAGAAGAAAGAGAAAGAACGAAGGTCGTCCCCTATGTCTTATCCATAGGCTCTGTATAGTATGCCATGCTGTGTACCGCACCTAGTGTGTGCCTTGCCATGAGTCTGTCAAGGGGTACAAGAGTGGTCCAGGAGTGGATCACTGGACAGCGGTCAAGATTATCCTTAGTAACTAGAGGACTAAGGAAATATTTCTCGATTATGGAGGTGATAAAGAGTTCGTCGTAAAGGGTTACGTCGATGCAAGCTTTGACACCTATCCGGACGACTCTGAGTAGCAGTCAGGATACGTATAGTGGAGCAACCATTTGGAATAGCTCCAAGTGGAGCATGGTAGCATCTGCAGTATGACATATAGATTTGCAAAGAACACACGGATCTGAATGTTGCAGACCGTTGACTAAAGACCTCTCTCACATGCAAAGCATGATCGAACCCCAGAACTCATTGGGTGTTAGATTCATAACAATGTAAATCACATGGTGATGTGAACTAGATTATTGACTCTAGTGCAAGTGGGAGACTGTTGGAAATATGCCCTAGAGGCAATAATAAATTGGTTATTGTTATATTTCCTTGTTCGTGATAATCATTTATTATCCATGCTATAATTGTATTGATTGGAAACTCAAATACATGTGTGGGTACATAGACAACACTGTGTCCCTAGTATGCCTCTAGTTAACTAGCTCGTTGATCAAAGATGGTCAAGATTTCCTGGCCATAGACATGAGATGTCATTTGATAACGGGATCACATCATTAGGAGAATGATGTCATGGACAAGACCCAAACTATAAACATAGCATATGATCGTGTCAGTTTATTGCTATTGTTTTTCTGCATGTCAAGTATCTGTTCCTATGACCATGAGATCATGCAACTCACTGACACCGGAGGAATACCTTGTGTGTATCAAACGTCGCAACGTAACTGGGTGACTATAAAGATGCTCTACAGGTATCTCCGAGGGTGTCTGTTGGGTTGGCATGGATCAAGACTGGGATTTGTTACTCCGTGTGACGGAGAGGTATCTCAGGGCCCACTCGGTAATACAACATCACTATAAGCCTTGCAAGCAATGTGACTAAGGTGTTAGCCACGGGATCTTGTATTACGGAACGAGTAAAGAGACTTGCCGGTAACGAGATTGAACTAGGTATAGGGATACCGACGATCGAATCTCGGGCAAGTAACATACCAAAGAACAAAGGGAACAGCATACGGGATTAACTGAATCCTTGACATAGAGGTTCGACCAATATAGATCTTCGTAGAATATGTAGGAACCAATATGGGCATCTAGGTCCCGCTATTAGTTATTGACCGTAGAAGTGTCTCGGTCATGTCTACATAGTTCTCGAACCCGCAGGGTCTACACACTTAACGTTTGGTGACGATTAGTATAGTTGAGTTATTGTGTTGGTGACCGAAGGTTGTTCGGAGTCTCGGATAAGATCCCGGACATGACGAGCATCTCCGGAAGAGTCCGGAGGTAAAGATTCATATATGTGATAATAGGGTTTTGATCTCCGGAAGGGTTCCGGAATTCACCGGAAGGGGTTCCGGATGTTTACCGAAGTGTTCGGGTGCAGCAACACTTTATATGGGCCAAAGGGGTAAAGCCCACGAGGTATTGGAAAGTGCAAAAGGAAGTTTTGCTGCTGCCTTAAGCGGTACTACCGCTGGTAAGGCAGTACTACCGCGTAAGCGGTACTACCGCTTGTGTGAAGCGGTACTACCGCTCAAGCGGTACTACCGCGTAAGCGGTACTACCGCTTGTGTGAAGCGGTACTACCGCTCAAGCGGTACTACCGCTTGTGTGAAGCGGTACTACCGCTTGTGCGCGGTACTGCTGGGATCTGAGTTGGACTCTTTCCTTGCGGGCCAAACCGACCTTGTGTGGGCAAAACCGACCTTGTGGAGGTTTTCTCTCCAAGTTTAGACCCCAGGGCTCAACATATAAATAGAGGGGCAGGGCTAGCACACGGGACACATCAGGATTTCCCAAGCCGTGTGCCGGCAACCCTAGCCCTCTAGTTCCTCAAGTCATAATCTCCGTAGTGCTTGGCGAAGCCCTGCAGAGATCATTCCTCACCACCATCACCACGCCGTCGTGCTGCCGGAACTCATCTACTACTTCACCATCGCTCGCTGGATCGAGGAGGTGAAGGCGTCATCAAGCCGTACGTGTGTTGAACGCGGAGGTGCCGTCTGTTCGGCACTAGTTCGAGATCGGATCGAGGGACGACTTGCGATTTGGATCGCGGAGACGTTCGACTACATCAACCGCGTTTCTTAACGCTTCCGCTTAGCGATCTACAAGGGTATGTAGATTCACTCTCCCTCTCATAGATGCTCATCACCATGGATAGATCTTGTGTGTGCGTAGGAAAATTTTTGTTTCCCATGCGACGTTCCCCAACATCAGTAGGAGTCACAGCAATAGAAGCAAGACCAATAATTTCATCCTTACTCGGAAATTCTTTATCATGGGGTTGTCTACGAAATTTAGAGAAATTAAACTCATGAGACACATCCCCAAAGCTTACAGTAACAGTTTCCTTCTCATAATCTATCTTAGCATTAACAGTATTCAAGAAAGGTCTACCAAATATAATGGGACAAAAATCATCTTGTGGGGAACCAAGGACAAGAAAATCAGTACGATATTTTATTTTCCCACACAAGACTTCAACATCTCTAACAATCCCAACAGGTGCTATAGTATCTCTATTAGCAAGCTTAATGGTAACATCAATTTCTTCTAACTCAGCTGGTACAATATCATTCATAAAATCTTGATATAAGGTAAAGGGAATTGCACTCACACTAGCACCCACATCACATAAGCCATGATAACAATGATCTCCTATTTTAACAGAAACAACAGGCATGCCAACAATAGGTCTATGTTTATCTTTAGTATCAGGTCTAGCAATTCTAGCAGCTTCATCACAGAAATGAATAACATGCCCATCAATATTATCAACCAAGAGATCTTTAACCATAGCAATACCGGGTTCAACTTTAATTTGTTCAGGGGGTGTAGGTGTTCTAGCATAACTCTTACGAACCACAGTTGAAGCTTTAGCATGTTCCTTTATTCTAACAGGGAAAGGTGGTTTCTCAATATAAGCAACATGAATAACAAGATCAACATTATAAATAATAGTTTCTTCTTCAACTTTAATAGGTTCAACTACTTTCACTTCAATGGGAGGATGATATTTAAACCACTTCTCCTTAGGGAGATCAACATGAGTAGCAAACGATTCACAGAAAGAAGCTACTATCTCAGAGTCGAGTCCATATTTAGTGCTAAATTAACGAAAAGCATCGGTGTCTATAAAGGATTTAACACAATCAAACTTAAGGTTTATACCTGACTCCTTACCTTCGTCGAGTTCCCAATCCTCAGAGTTGCGTTTAATTCTTTCCAATAAGTCCCATTTGAATTCAATATCTTTCTTCATAAAGGAACCAGTATAAGAAGTATCGAGCATGGAGCTTCCCGCAAGAGCCCTTGGTTTGCTACCAGTTGGGCTACAAAGGAACTTATGACAAAACACGGGATTTGCTCTAGATGAACCATATCTTGTCGTGGACTAAACCAAACTGAATGTACAAAATGGAGTGGCTTGCAGGCTAATGGAAAAGGCAAAAAAAATAGGGCACCCTGGGATTCGAAACCCAGAGCCCTTGGTAGAGCATCCCACTCGGTTGCCAATCGGACTACGAGGACGATTCTGCAATGATGGAACTTCGACGAAACAAGTAGTGATGGGGTTGCGGTGGCTCACCTCGGCCAGATCGGGCTGGTGACGGGCTAGGGCACGGACGAAGTTGGGCCAGACCACCTGCAAGAGGCGAGCGAGGCGCTCGTCTCCCTCGTGCCCCCGCACGAGCAGAAGGCCATGGCAGCACTAGGAGGCAGCGACGACGGCGGCTTGGAGCTCCGAGAGTCGTGGATCGGGGTCATAACGGGCGGATCCAGTCGCAGAGGGACCTCAAGGCAGCGTCCATGGACGGGGGGCTCCTGGTTCAGAGGGACAGAGAGATGTTAGGACAGAGAGCAGAACTGTAGGAGGAGGTCCGACAGGGTTGACCTTCTTCTCCGGCAGGGCTGCTCGCCGGCGGCGCTCGTCGGAGCTCCGGCAGTCGGTCGGCCTGAGGAAGTCCCTGGGCGACAGGGCTCTGGATCGGGAGCTCCTCTCCCGATCTGGAGCGAGGGCGGCGGTCCTTCGGGCTTCGCGGGCTCCTCTCGGGCCCGGCGAGCCGCGCGGTGATGGAGGGGAACATGGCGTTGTGGAGGGCGACGTGGCAGGCACCCATTGGCTATGGGGGCGGCTCGCCAAGTGGAGGAGGGAGGTTCGTCCGGCACGGATATTGAGGTGGGAGGCAACGGGTGGAGGTTAGGGGTGGCTAGGGCTTCCAAAAATGGCAAGGGAGGCGTCTATATATAGCAAGGGGGCTAGGGTTAGGGTTTTTGCCCGTTTTCGGACCGTCGGATCTCGATCGCGGTTCGAAACGGAGGGGTAGGCTAGGTGGGTTTGGGTGGGCTGTGTAGTGGTGTTGGGCTGAAAAGAGAGGGAAGGTTGTGGCCCATGACACGCGTTTTTAAAACACCGAAAACGTCCGACAATTTATCCGATGATGAAGCCGCTACAGTTGATCGTCGGGGTATCAAACGACCTCCAATTGCGACGAAATTTGACAGGCGGTCTACCTACCACATAATAATACTGCATGCCAACTTTCGATGCAATCCGAGAATATTTCATACCCATTTTAAAAACAATATAATTGCAGTGCCGTGTGCGCGTGCAGGTGTGGTTGGGCACAAAACGGTCAACGATGAGAACGGAGAGAACCGGCGACTACGATCGGATGCAAGTTTTGAAAACGATGACAACGGAGTGTCGATGCAATGCGGATGACGTGAATGATGCGATGATGAATGCGACAACCAAACGAGTCACGCGATGACAACGAATAAAACGGGAATCTTCTGGAGCATCGGTCTCGGGCTGTTACAGAGCATCCAGCTGAGTGAGGGCGCACGGAGCGGCCGAGTGTCGAATGAGAGTCCAGCTGAGTGATGGCGCACGGAGCGGTCGAGTGTCGAAGGAGCGTCCAGCAGAGTAACGGCACGCGGAGCGGCCGACTGATGCAGACGCGTCCGACCGAAGACGACGTGTACAGCTAAGCGATGATGCGTGGGTTGGCTGACCGACGAAGATGTGTCCAGCTGAGCAACGATGTGCAGGATGGCGGACTGATGAGGACGTGTCCAGCTAAGCAACGACCCACGGGGCGGCCGAGTGGACATGGAAGTGTCCAAGTACAGCAGCTCGTGACGTATCAAAGGAGTTGCCCCACGTCCAACGCATCGAAGTCGTTGCCCCATGTTCAGAATCTGCATGCAAGAGGTATTAGTGCTAATTAAGCAAGAATTAAAGACGTGTCTCCATGAGATGGGAGTTGAAATGAGAAGGAGAGTTGTAGAGGAGGTCCGGAGGAGGGCTCTGTTGCGCCGGAAACTGCCGGCCTGGCCGGAGTTTGACGACAGCCGAGAAGTGGCGACGAGGACGATGAGCAGCTGGCTGCAGTCCAAGCGCGGGAGTTGCGGGCCGGCGCAGCCAAGGATGAGGCCGACGCGAGCGCTGGTGGTCGCATTTCTGCTCGGGGCAGCCGGCGGACAAAATGAAGGTTTGTCCGAGTGAGCCTTGTGGTCGCCGAATGATCCATTGGTACTCGGGGTACGCGAAACGTCCGAGTGGATATGGCTAGTACGTGCATCAGTGCAGAAGGATGAGTTGGTGCAGAGCTCGGACGGCCACAGAGCAACGAATCCCTGGTAATTAGCCATACTCTAATTGTTTGGCTAACCGACATATTAAAGGAGTTACCCCATGTCTGAGGCATTGAAGGAGTTGCCCCACGTCATGAGCTGCATGCAAGAGGCGTTAGTGGAAACGGCCGGTCTGGCCGGTCTTGCCATGCATGTAATTAAGCCGAAATTAAAAATATGGAAGTTACTGAATGCATGCAATGGGAGTTGTAGAGATAGCCTGAAGTTCGGAGAGCTCCATTGCATAAGAAACGGCCAGCCGGCGCTGCCAATGGCGAGGCCAACGCGAGCACTAGTGGCCGCGTTCCACTGCTCGGGGAGCCGGAGCTGCCCGCCGATCGGAGTAGCGCTCCGACGCTCGTGGAGCCGGGCCGAGGGCAGGCGGCCAGTCATCGTGCTCTGCCTCCCGAGGAACCTGGACGAGCTTTAGCAGCCCTGCGTGTGTGGGCATTCGGCGACGGCGTCGCCGATGAAGCCGATGAGGCGGACGACGCCGGCGGCCGCGCGTGACGACGATGAGGCAGACGACGCCGACGGCCGCGCGTGACGACGATGAGGCGGACGACGCCGGTGGCTGCACGTGACGACCATGAGGCGGAGGACGACGGTGGCCGCACACGACGACCATGAGGCGGAGGACGCCGGTGGCCACGCACGACGACCATGAGGCGGACGACGTCGGTGGCTTGAAGGAATAACCATCTGCATCATGGCACGATAGACGTCATGCCCCACGGTGGGCGCCAACTGTCGTGGGACAATAGAAAGGGGTAGTGTAAAGGAGCATGATCTCTCGAGATGCAAATGGGTGACGCGGTGTTTTAGCGAGTTCGGGCCTCTCACGGTGGAGATAACAGCCCTACGTCTCGTGCTCCGGAGAGGCTTTCTATGATCTCATATGAACACGGAGTTACATGAGTATTTTAGAGAGAGGGGAGAACGGATCTCCATGGCTGAGCTAAGTCCTGAGACTAATGGCGAGAGAGCCAAGGGAGAAGAAAGTGACCCCCCGGGGGGAAGAAGAATCTAGCCCTGAGCTATCTGGTGGGGGGTGGCTTATATAGAGTGCGCCGCCCCCTCGCCTCTTATGTTACAAGGTGGGGCATTGATGCCATGGTGTTAGCCCACTATGAAACCTCCACTATGAGGGTGATGCTTCGACTGCCTTGTTGGTCCTCACATACCCGAGTGAGACATATGGCCGAGTGGTTGACTGTCATCCGAGTGGATGGAACATACTTGTCCGAGTGGATAGTATGTCTGTATTTATCTGGACCCACCTCATGTGTGGACCCCATGCTGTTATGATATTTTGACCCTTCATGGGCCTACCTGGTTTGTGTATCCCCAACACCACTAAAATAAGAAAATCTTCTGAACTCCCGTCGGACGTGCAACTTGCGGCAACACAACAGTGGTAGTTGATCTTCTATTAGATTGGACAGATCGCCGAAGATAGTTGCGGCGGACAGACTGCAACCCTAACTCTCGTCTGGATCTAATTTTGTACTCCCAGCTCCAAAGTTGATCAGCTGAATTAATTAACCCGGCCGGCTGTGGTATTCTTGAATAGTTGTCCGATGAAGAAAAATATGGTGTAGATACAATGACTCCTCGTAGTGAACGGCTAGTCCTGAATTCCGCCCGGCACGCACGCGTTTGTTTCATGCCGGCTCTTCTTTATCTGTCCAATTGCGAACTTCTCGATCCTTTGAAGGGCTCCCTCCAAGAACTCAACACCACCATGCACTGGCCCCACGGTGGGCACCAACTGTCATGGTTTTGTCACAGTAAGATTTCCTCGTGAGAGAACTTAGGTGTGAGGCCATCGCAACTAGCTGGCGGCTTGAGAGGGGTTGGTCGGAATCGAGAGACGCGAGTTTACCCAGGTTCGGCCCCTCCGATGGAGGTAAAAGCCTACGTCCTTCTTTGTGTGTATTGATAATGATGATGATCTCGATTACAAGGGTGCTGAATCGCTACCTCTAATCTCGAGAGCCTCTAATCTGTCTACCTCTAATGACTTGAACCTTTCCCTCTTGGGGTGCCTTGCCCCTCCTTATATAAGTTGAAGGGGTATGTTTACATCTAGAGTCCTACTGGGAGTAGGACTAGGACTAGTTTCTCTTGAATCCTAATCTGGGTCTTGTTTCTCTTGTGAGGGAATTCTTCCTCTTCTTGGGCCTTCTCGATGAGCCGGCCCTCCTGGCCTCTTTATGAGCCGCCTTCTGCCGGGGTGCGCGCCGGGCCTTGGGCTTTGCTGTCTAGGTTGACCCGATAAAACACGGCTCCCGTATGAGCCACCAAATGATGTGCCGTGTCATTCTCCTTGCCGGGATAAACCGTGGGTAATATCCCCGACAACGTCCATTTATGTGACGATCACCGCCCCCCCCTTATTCTTGTTCTCGTAAGTTAGCCACTCAAATAAAATGCTTAGTGCTTGCTGTAACCTCACCACTTATCCATATCTCACCCATTAAGCTTTGCTAGTCTTGATACCCTTGGAAATGAGATTGTTGAGTCCCCGTGGCTCACAGATAACTACAACAACAGTTGTAGGTACCGGTAATGCAATGCTTTGACGTGACCGCAACGCTTTGTTTGATTTGGAGTTCTTCTTCTTCATCGATCATAGGATGGGTTCCAGGCCGGCAGCCTGGGATAGCAAGGATGGATGTCATTTTATCGTTTGATTTCGTCCGTAGTTGGACCCTTCTCTTCTGTATGATGATTGTATATGTTGTTGTATTGATGTGATATTGATTTAGCTTGTGGCGACTGTATGCCAATTCCATATACTCATCTCATCTTTACATGTACTTGTAATGATATCCATTCTTGCGAAACGACGAGATGCGCTTCTATCCCTGTCGAGGCCCTCGAGCCAAAATGTGGATAGGATCGCATCTTGTGCGTTACAATGCAACTCTATGTAAAAAGTACCTGCACACAAAGAACAAATACTTGCACCCCGACGCGTAAGAGAGGTTGTTAATCTCTCCATGATAAAAAGATAGATTAGGTTGTAATAGATTGGATAGATAGATCGCACAAGACCAAAAACTAAAGAGGCAAATAAAAAGTGCAGAAAGATATTTTTGGGTTTTTGGAATAATAGATCAGAAAACAAAAGCGACAAAAAGATAAATTGAAAAGCAATATGTTGGAAAAGTAGACCAGAGGGCCATAGGTTTCACTAGTGGCTTCTCTCATGAGTATAGCACACGGTGGGTGAACAAATTACTGTTGGGCAATTGATAGAAGATCAAATAATCATGACAATATCCAAGGCAATGATCATTATATAGGCATCACGTCCAAGATTAGTAGACCGAAACGATTCTGCATCTACTACTATTACTCCACACATAGACCGCTATCTAGCATGCATCTAGTATATTAAGTTCCATGAAAAAATGGAGTAATGCAATAAGAACGATGACATGATGTAGACAAGATCTATTCATGTAGGAATAGACCCCATCTTGTTATCCTTAATAGCAACGATACATGCGTGCCTCGCTGCCCCTTCTGTCACTGGGAGAGGACACCGCAAGATCGAACCCATCACAAAGCACCTCTTCCCATGGCAAGAAAAATTGATCTAGTTGGCCTAACTAAACCAAAGATTCGAACAAGAAATACGAGGCTATAAGTAATCAAGCATATAAGAGATCAAAGAAGACTCAAATAATATTCATGGATAGAAACTGATCATGAATTCAAAATTCATCAGATCCCAACAAACGCACCGCAAAAAGTCATTACATCAAATAGATCTCCAAGAGACCATTGTATTGAGAATCAAAAAGAGAGAAGAAGCCATCTAGCTACTACCTACGGACCCGTAGGTCTATGGTGGACTACTCACGCATCATCGGAGAGGCACCAATGAGGATGATGAACCCCTCCATGATGATGTTAGACTGGATCTAGAGGTTCTGGAACTTACGGCGGTTGGAAGTGTGTTTCGCCGACTCCTTTAGGGTTTCTGAAATATTTGGGTATTTATAGAGCTAAGAGGTGGTGGAGGGGACTCCCGAGGTGGCCACAAGACACCAGGCCACGCCGGGGCCTCTGGCACGCCCACGTCTCCTATGGGGCGCCTGGGCCCCTCTCGGGCACTTCTTTGGCCCACTTGGTATCTTCTGGCCCACAAAAACTCTCCAAAATGTTTCGTCGTGATTGGACTCCATTTGCTACTGATATTCTGCGAAGTAAAAAACTAGCAAAAAACAACAACTTGCACTTGGCACTATGTCAATAGGTTAGTCCCAAAAATTGATATAAATTTGCTATAAAATGATTGTAAAACATCCAAGAATGATAATATAATAGCACGGAACAATGAAAAATTATAGATACGTTGGAGACGTATCAGGCGCCCTGTTGGCTTGTGGGCCCCCTGTTGCTCCACTGACCTCCCTCTCTGGCCTAAAAATTCACATTAATTCCAGAAACCCTCGAGGGAGTCGCGAAAACCTTTTTCCGCAGCCGCAAGTCTCTGTTCCGCCGTGATCCCATCTGGAGCTCCGTTCCGGCACCCTGCCGGAGGGGAGCTTGATCATGGAGGGCCTGTACATCAACCTTGTTGCCCTCATGATGATGCGTGAGTAGTTCACCACAGACCTATGGGTCCATAGCTAGTACCTAGATGGCAATCTCTCTCTCTTATAATCTTCAATACAATAGTCATCGCATCTTCGCTTTGATCTATCCGATGTAATCCTTTTGTGCGGTGTGTTTGTTGGGATCCGATGAATTGTGGGTTTATGTTCAGATAATTCATGAAAAGTATTTGAGATACCTCTGATATATATTGTCTATTAATTGCATGCTCATTATAGCTTCGTAATGCTCTCCGATTTATTGATGTGCTTTGGCCAAGTAGATTGATATTTCTTTGGTGGGAGTGGTGCGTTGTAGTACGTTGAACCTGACGGGTTTCTATATCCCAGTGATAGAAGGGGAGAAGATACGTCTTTGTGTTGTTGCTACTAAGGATAAAACAATAGGGTTTATTCATATTGATACACATTGATTGAGTACACTTTGTCTACATCATGTCATTGTTCTCCAAGCATTACTCTGTTTTATTTAATACTCTAGATGCATGTTGGATAGTGGTCGATGAGTGGAGTAATAGTAATAGGTGTAGGCAGGATTCGGCCTATTTTCTTATGGACTTTATGCCTATATATACAAGATCATTGCCGTGAACATCGCATAACTATCCTCTTTTCTATCAATTGCCCAACAGTAATTTGTTACCCGCCATACGTTGCCTACATGAGAGATGCCACTAGAGAACACTATGGCCCCCGGGTCTATTCACTTATAAATTTAAAAACGCTCTTGCTACCTTGCTGCTATTATTTACTTTTTATTTATTTTGCAATTTATATTTATCAACAATTATCTACACAACTCACTTGCTTGCAAATAACGAGATCAAGGGGATTGACAACCCTCTTGCCCACGTTGGGTGCAAGTTGTTTGTTCTTTTGTGTGCTGGTCGCTAAAGATGGTTGAGGATTGATATTCCCATTGGTTCGATAAACCTTGGTTTCATAACTGAGGGAAATACTTACCCATCTTGTGCTGCAATAACCCGGTCCTCTTCACGGAAAACCCAACGCAGACAACAAGTATCAAGGAGTAATTCAAAATAATTCCTATTGGTAGATTGCAAAGATATCCAACATCATCTTCACACCTAAATCAAAAGTAAATGACACTTGTAGAGCTAACATGCCACCTAGGAACAAGATAATTTACAATATCAATTCTAAGTGGCAATAACTCAAACACACACATTTTCTAGGCTTGTAATATGCACATAGCATATTACTACCCCATAATGTGATAAGCAATATAATTAACAAGCGGCAAATGAAATCCAACAAAGGATAATTAATGGACCATTTAGAATTTGAATTTCTCATGAGAAGACATACCACATAGAAGCTAGATGATCTTGTAATATCAATACTAAGTGGCATTGCTCATGTACACACATGTATAGGATCGTGAAGTGCACAAAGCACATCACTCCCCCAAAATGGGATAATCCATTAATCTCCTCACAAGAGCCAACTAAGATAAGACAAGATGCAAAAACACAATACGCACACGTACATGATGCGCAAACCAACATACCCATACTTGATTACTCAAGATAAGCAAGCCGGAGGCACACCATATACGAACACATGCAAGGTACAAAACCACAACATGCAAAGGGACAAGTAAATATCAATGTATTAAATTTAAGTACAAGTTACCACAAGGAGGAACATTGGATGTAAGATAGGCACATGATAATCCAAATGACTTGGCTTGAGAAAATATAAGTGATGAAGATCCCTTAATTCTTCATGAGGTAGCCAAGTCTCCAAAGCCCTCCATCAACACCTATTGATCAAGTTTTCGCTTGTTGGTCCCCAACCAAGTTGGGTCCTAAGAGGTTAGTCGCAATAGGCTTGGCTACCCAAATGGTTCTTTTGTTGACACCACTTTGAGTACCAACAAACATGGCAAACACATTGTCAATCTTATCCTTCCCAAGAGAATAGATAGCATCAATAATAATGGGGTTGGATAAGTTACCATTAGTTCATGAAGAAGCAAAGTGACGCTTCTCACGACATAAGTAGCAACATCTACCCTTTACTTTCTTCTCAATTGATTTTTCAACTTGAGGAGCGTTGACTTGGGTCTTCTTGGGAAGAGGCCTTTCTTCGACTTGAGGTTGAGCATGAGATTGAACTTGTGTTCGCTTCCCTTGTTGCTTGTCGCTATGTGGCTTCTGTTGGAGATATGCCCTAGAGGCAATCATGTATGATGATATTTCCTATGTGTTTAAGAATAAAGATAGTCCTTGGACATTATCATTGATGTATAATAACAAGGACGTGACTTTTTTGTGAGACTATGCATTGTATGATGACTGTCCTAAATGGTCCCTAGTCTAAAGCGTTGTGTGGACACGCAACCAGTCAAACTAGCATATGACACGGTGGATGGTTCGGTCTCACTGACCATGTAGCATTGGATGCTAGCCGGATAATATGGACTCAGAAAGATCTGTTCGGATTCGACGTAGTCGGATCCGAGTTGAGATAAGGTCTGACTTGGACAGACCTAACCATGAGACGCAGCGATAGGTCATCTGTGAGTCTCTAGTACAACATACGTTCTATGTCCTAAGACCTGAGCTGACGCATGTACTCGGGATGGTGACAGACTTGCTTTGGGCCAACCAAACGATACTCCGTGACTGGGTAGTTACAGTAGGTTTCGCGCTTGTCCAGACCCATGTCGCGAGACATGGTCGAGCAAGATGGGATTTGCCCCTCCGATCAGGAGAGATATACTCTGGGCCCCTTGGGTGATCCGACCTGGATAAGCATGGCCATGCGATGAGGATTATGAGATAATCCGAAGTGTTGGTCGGATTCACCGGAACGAGAAAGACGTCGTGTTGCAACAAGGATGACCATGACGCCTTGAGCACGACAACATATATCGTGTGGCAAAGGGAACAGAAGTGTGAAGTACAGGTTCGCCTAACCAGCTTCCTCGGACACTTGGAGTCGACACGCTTTGCTAGAGGCCGCTACCGACTGGTCGAGCCGGATGTGATCTGACTCGCGACCAAGTGAACGAGAACCTAAGGGGTCACACGCTTAAGGGAAGGAACACGTGGGCTTTAGGGTCCTGGCGAGGCCCTAGAGTTGAGGCCGTGCCGGATGCCTATATATAGTGGAGGTGCGGCACACCAATCGGATTGATCACTTCGGCGCTGTCATTAGGGCTTTGCATGAGTTGCAACTAGCTAGCTCCACCCTCCATCGCCGATTGTGTGATCGGACCTAGCAGTCCGCCTCACGGTGTTCCTCCTACACGCGCGGATACCGTTAGAGGCGGTGCACTTGTGCCGTTCCGGCGAACCTGTACGTGGGATCCGGTGACAGGGTGCGAGGGAGATCGGATCGGCTGTTCGAGGGAGATCGGACGAGGAGGAGACGGACCACGCGAACGCGCTGCCCTAACTCTACTTCCGTTGCACGGCACTGCACGTCTAGTGGTAACGAACTATGATCCATCTCCATAGCATGTTCTTGGATGCTCTACGCGTAGGAAAATTTTAATTTGCATGTGATGCACCATGGTAGAACCCAACAGTGGTATCCGAGCCTCTGCTATAGGATTTGGATTCAGATCGGATGCATATTTGATATCTGGAGGCGGCGGATGAGATTTGTCGTCGATAATGAAATCGGCTATGTGCTCGGTTGATGAGATCAACCGCACATCGGGGTCATTGAGGCTATGTTTTCTATCAATCGGAATCGATGAGGTCGTGACACAACCTACCCCTACCGGTCGTTTTCTTCCATTGGGGTTAACACTGAAACATAAATCCGAATTGGGTTCGCGATGATCGATGAGATTGGCCAGATCAGAAAAATTGGCATGGTCGGAGTGTAGATTCGATCTGTGATTTCCTAAAACGTCTGGCGCTGCCCTTCGAACCCCGCCCGCTAACCGGCTAGCAGGACCGCCGTGTGTGTAGCACCTTCTATTTTGTACACGATCACACAAACCGGTAGAATGCGATTCTATGCACAACTTTGTTTTGCAGGTTTGATGTGAATAGTATGGCTCATATGTATGTGATGCATGTGTGTAACTTAACATGACCTACGTGTCATGATTGCCAGCCGGCAGGAGCCAAAGTGCTATCATTATATTGTATAATGACATGCGTGTCGACTTGTGATTCTGTGTAAATTCATTACTAGTTGTAGTAGTTGGAGGATAGAGATCAAGTTCGAGACTTTGGTGTCCCAGCGTGACGAACAAGATGGAGTTCCGCCCTGGTCATCGGAGTTGGAGCCATCCAGGAAGGAAGTCCATGAAGGAGCCATACTATTTCACATATTTATATTTATATGTGATATATATTGCTTCTTGTTTCTATGCATTTTATAATGGTAGAAAGATCCCTCATTAATATCAAGCACATTGCCATTCTGGATGTTGCACCTTCACACGTCAAGTACGTCTAGTGCTGGGCTCATAAAATTGAGGTGCTACTAGGTGTCCTTGAACTGGAGGGTTCGTGTCGGACACGGACATGCACTGCATCAGGTTAACTTGACAAGGCTATCAAAACGGTTTTGGGCCTTGTGGCAAAGAAGCTTGGGAGCCGGGGTATAAGATACCTACCCGATCGACAGGAGTCGTATAGAGATACGATTAGCAAGGTGTTGCTTACCGAATAGGCGAGTTGGCTAGCAGTGATGCTAAAGCTCACTAGTCGCTCGCGCTAGACGGATCCTGAATCACTGAGAGTTTGAGGAGGGATGCCGACTTCAGTGGGAGTAGTTTTGTTTAAGGCTTGAATTACTCTACATAAACACATTGCTTAGTGATTGCATTTTTTCTGTTGTAGATCAATGGCACCACCTACTCAAAACTTTGCATTGAAATCAATTCTGGAAAAGGATAAACTGAATGGAACAAACTTTACCCACTGGTATAGAAATTTGAGAATTGTTCTCAAGCATGATAAAAAGGAACATGATCTAGAGGATCCACTTCCAGAGGTACCTGCCGATAATGCTAATGCCACAACCAAGAATGCCTACTAGAAACTCGTTGATGAATCGAACGAGATCAGCTGCCTCATGCTGGCTTGTATGGAGCCCGATTTGCAACAGCATTTCGAAAACATTGCGTCTTTCGATATGATCGAGAGTCTCAAGAGCATGTTTCAGGTGCAGGCTAGGACCGAAACGTGACTCAGGAGCCTCACTGGTCACGTAGCCCCTCGCCCCTTGGTGTCGTCCTGGTGATCCGGACGCCCCCAACGACGGACGAGGTATGCGCGGGATTGGGCCCTGCCGACGTAGAGCACCAAGAAGGCTCCCAAACCGCCTCGCTTGCAAGAAAGAAGACCCTCCTGACAAGACCCCCAAGCTCCCCAGGTGCCACGGCCAGACCTCACGACACAGAGGCCCGCCACGGACGTATTGAGCTAAGTACCCTAACAACGATGGGCGGGAAGTCTCAATTGACAGTAATACGGGAATCAGGATGTGCGACGAAAATGCTAAAGTAAAGGCCCAAGCGCCATAATTCATTACATGCCCCGTGGGGCCCTCCATGACTCTTGATTGCAGGGAAAGGAAAAGAAGAAGAAGGCGAAAGGTGGCCCCCTCAAGGGCAGCCACCCTTGAGGCCCTGGCTCCGGCACAACCCCGCTCAGCCGGAGTCCTCCTCCTCCTTGACGGGACCGAGGCGGCGCGCCGACATGGCTGCGTCTTGGGCGGAAGTACGACGTTGTCACGGCCGGCTACCCCCCGAGGTCCTAGCACGCCGACGCGGTGGCGCGTCGTAGGTGTCGTCACTCAGGCTCTCCTCGGAGGAGCTGTCGCTGCCGCTGGAAGCATAACGGCCGTCGTCAAGGGCAAGCTCACCTCCAAGGGCGCCGCCACCACGAAGGCTATTAGTTGCGGGAGGGTGATCACTGCCACTGCCATCACCCTCTGGGCAGCACCCCAGGCGCCTGCCATCCTCCCCGAAGATCCTGACGAAGAGTGTCGCCGCGCCGTCATGCTTGAAGTGGAGCATGAGCCTCCCCACCAGGCCGTGGGCGTGGGCAAAGGTCTGCCACCCGCGGCTCAAGAAGGCGTAACCTATGGGGGTAACCTCGATCTCCACCCACGACGCGCCACTACAACAACCATCGGCTTGCAGCCACATGCCCGCGGGCTCGCTGGCCCGCAAGGTCTCCGCGAAGAAGCATGGGTGCTGCAGCCTGGTGATCGCCGGTCTCTCCACCCACGCCAAGAACTCCTGGCCCACATCGTTCGTGTGGGACCGCTGAAAGCACATTTGCTCCCTTGGTGGTTTTTGTAATTAATAACAACATATAAGTCATTGAACTAATGTTTCCATTAAGTATATTTCAGGAAATGTTCAATGATAGGGATGGCAAAAGGATTGTGGAAATACCCCAAGATGCAAGGACATGGATTGGAAAAGCTTCAAGCAAGAGGACTCTACATTTTACATTTGTGAGAAATCACTTTGAGTCCATAGGAAATCCAATACTATTAAAAGGGGGTAAGGTTTTGATTGGTGAACAAAATGCTCATACGTGCACAAGTGAGAGTCACCAAAAACACCCACAAGCTCTTCCACAAAAAGTCTGTCAAAGCCAAATAGCCAAAATCGGTGCAACCAACACTTTCCACTCGGTGCCACCGATTCCCAAACTCAGACATAACTAATCCAAACCCTAGCCTTTCGGTGCAACCGATTCTGCTTCGGTGCCCCTGAGTTTAGGTTGCCAACTTTCTGTTACACAAATTCACAATATCGGTACCACCGAGATTGTTGGATCGGCGCCACCGAGAATGGGCAATCTGACCATTGGTCACCTAATCGGCGCAACCGAGTTTCCTATATCGGTCTCACCGAGATTCAAAAGTTGCCACCTTTTGGTCACTTCGGTACCACCGAGATTAACACATGGGTGTCACCGAGTTGGTCATTTTGTGTGTAACGCACTACTGGAATCAGGATCTTTGCCGTCAGCCAGCTCTTTGCCGTCAGCTAGCTGACGGCAACGAAGGTCTTTGCCATCAGCTTATAGAAAACTGACGGCAAACAAAGAGCTGACGGCAAAGATCATGTTTGCCGTCAGCCATCTCTTTGCTGTCTGCTAGCTGACGGCATAGAAGCTTTGCCATCAGCTAGCAGACGGCAAAGAGGAAGGGTGGCCCACTAACAAGAACCACCTAACGGCCACTTTCTTTGCCGTCTGTGTGAGGACCGGATTTCCGGGATATAAATTTCCCAGCAATTGGTCCTTGTGCTCACCAGCCCCAGGATTACTGTTAGCTGGTGAGGCACAATCTTGATACAGAAATTCCAAGCAAATACAAATTATGTAGTACAAGACCATTCTGGTCTATGAGTACAACAAAAGGTTTCTAGTGGTTGATGGCGGAAGCGGTTCGGGGTCATCAGCGTCTATGGGACTCCATTTCCCACAGGAACAACTGACCTGGATAACTCCTATCTTCGCGCGGCTGCTATCTTCAGTGCCTAGGTTCCGGGGCTGTCGTCATTGCGCTCCTCTCCAAGCAAGAAATCTGGCCAAGACAATAGCCAGGGACAAGCCAGTGAGTACTTTGAATGTACTCGCAAACATCATGAAAACAGGTACAATATAGCAGGTGATAAACATGTACTGAAACAATCCACGATCGCTTAGTCAGTCTCAAAATAAAATTCATGATGCACGCAACCAGGTCAATCATATTAAACAGAAATAAGCAATCAGAGAATAAAAATAAAATAAACCAATTGGGTGTCTGAAGCGACGCCTCGAAAGGATAATAATATAAAGCATGCCTCAGCCGGGCGTCTGAGCGACGCCACATAAAGGGCATATAAGGAAATAAATAACAAGCATGCCACAATCGGGCGTCTGAGCGACACCACATAAAGGGCTTATAAGGAAAATAAATAACAAGCATGCCACAGTCGGGCGTCTGAGCGACACCACATAAAGGGCTTATAAGGGAAATGAATAACAAGCATGCCACAGTCGGGCGTCTGAGCGACACCACATAAAGGGCTTATAAGGAAAATAAATAACAAGCATGCCACAGTCGGGCGTCTGAGCGACACCACATAAAGGGCTTATAAGTAAAATAAATAACAAGCATGCCACAGTCGGGCGTCTGAGCGACACCACATAAAGGGCTTATAAGAAAAATAAATAACAAGCATGCCACAGTCGGGCGTCTGAGCAACACCACATAAAGGGCTTATAAGAAAAATAAATAACAAGCATGCCACAGTCGGGCGTCTGAGCGACACCACATAAAGGGCTTATAAGGAAAGTAAATAACAAGCATGCCACAGTCGGGCGTCTGAGCGACACCACATAAAGGGCTTATATGAGAATAATCACAATGAATATCCAGGAGGTAGAACCATCCCAGGGATACTCAATAATTCAAATAATATAAATGGTTAGTCCACAATAATAATAATCATAATTATCATTTGTCACATGTCATGATCAATGTTCCGGTTTAGAAGTTTTCCTCCGAAGACCGACACTAAGACCGACACTTGACCCATCCCAGACTATAGTCCTTAACCGCGGACACGGCTATTCGAATAGATATAAACTCTGCAGAGGGTGTACTCTTTACCCACAAGTAACGGATTCCTTTAGTCCACCGGGACTAATTCCGCTTACGGTCTTTTAATTGAAAACACACCTGACCCGCACACACCAGCTTAACTTACCGATGTCTGGAATCACCCATGACACTCGTTAAGCAAAACTCTAAGTGGGGAGGCTCCAACCTCAATTAGCATGGGATCGAATTTATATTCGCGCGCTCTAAGGGGTGCCCCCCTCTCGGCTCCGGACCGGAAACACCCATGCCCCCGGACCAGGTGGCCTGCCTACCGGATGCACCCGGTATCTTCCACCATGGCCTCTCTGTACGGTGTGTGCCAAAAAAGGGGTTGACAACTTACTGAACCGTACCCTACCTACGGCAGGGACGAGTGGTAGTACGAAACAAGTATGGGGGTTACTGGAACAAGACTCGATCTATGGTCGACTCAGGAGGCTTATGTGTTCCCTGCATGGTTAGCACAACAAATATTTTTCACGGCATCAGATAGAAATCTCCGTTCTTCATACCCCCTCATGCCTTTCTGACCATTCTCGCTCCAACGAGATGTCACCACCAAGCTCATGTCTACCCGAGACAGAGACTTCTCCGGATTCCTTCCGGTAGGCATGTGAGGTATAAGAGGGCGAATACTGTCACCAGTATTTTAGTATCAACAGCAAAGAATGCACTCCAAGGCATGATCACAACATCACATGAGATAACGAATGTTTCCAAAACACCTCTGTGTTGTAGTCACGTCAAACAACACACAATAAACATTTGACCAGGTTTCAGGATGCTTCCCTTCAAGGTGCAGAAGTGCAGGGTGCACCACAAATTTTTTGAAAGCTTTCTTCCCTCTCCGATTCCTATTTCGAAAAGTATTTGAATTAACACGTAATTCAAAAACAGTGCAAAAAGTTGTCTTGGAAATTTTTCAAATAAATATGAAAATAAACTAGATGAGATTCCAGAGAAGTAGGAAAAAGAATCAATTCATTTGGAGTTTTATTCAAAAAGATATGTCCAGTCAAAGGTTCAGTCAAACTCTATTTTTAAATAAAACAGAAAATAGAAAACGGTTCGCAGTGAAAACGCTTTCGGAAGAAGAAAACATACTTCGGGGGTTTTACGCTTTCTGAAAACTGTCGCGCACTTCCTGGAATACGTTTCCTCTTGAAGAAAACGCATTCTGGGTTAAGACGCCAACAGGCCAGGGCTTGTCTCGCCGACAAGCGGGGCCCGCCTGTCGGGTTCCTCTTCTTTCTCCCGCGCACAGGAGGCAGAACCAGAGGCGAGCTTCCGGCGGCGATTGCCGGTGCCAGGAGGCACCTCTCCCGGAGCTGTGCACACCGGCGTGCTCAGAAGGGAGGGCCCCATCCTCTGGAGGGCAAAGGAATCACCGGGGAGCTCGGGGGTGAGCACCCTTTCCTCCGAGGCGGACCGAGAGGTCCGGCGAGCACGGTGTCGGCCTACTGCTGCTACGGCTCAAATTAACAGGGGGGATGGGCTTGCGGGGTCGAGAGGAAGCTACGGGTGAGGAAAGAATGGGACGGGAGGCTCTGGCTGCGGAGAGATTAACAGGAGGGTGGCGGCGGCTGGCTCGGCCGGAGATGGGGGAGGAAGGTTCCTCCGGTCGAATTGGAGCTAGGGGGGGGGGGTTCACAGGGGGCTGCAGGTTTGCGGTGAGGGCAACAGAGAGCTTGAGGGGTCCTATTTATAGCGCGACGAGGTCGGTACCGAGGCGGCCGTGGATAAGATCGCCGGAGAACCGACGTTCTGTTGCTGCAGGGCGACGTGGCGGCGACTAGCGGTGTTGGCAGGGCGAGAGGATGAGGACGGCCTGTTCCAGGGGCAGCTGGCAAGCTCTGGCGGCGGCAGTGGCTGGTTGCGGGGGCGGCGCTGCGGCGAGTCAGGGAGCGGCTTGGCTGGTCTTGGCGCGTCGCGGCATAGTCAGGAGACAGGGGAGATGAACTGGAGCTAGCGGGGGAGGCGCTACTGGTCGCGGCGGCTCGGGCGCGGCATGAGCAAAACGTGCGCTCTGGGCGCGCCCAGAGCACGCACGGCGCCTGCTCGACGGAATGCTAGGGGGGCTAATCATGCTTGGATGCAAATGAAAATTAACAGGTTTCGGTTAAATACAATGGAAGGTTTAGGGGACATGGTGGTTTGGCAATTAGAACAAGCTCACAGTGCAATTTTAAAACCATGCCAAAATCTGGACATGCACTACAGATGCTCGACAAAATGCCAGCGGCATCTAGGGATCCGCTATGGCCACCAAAATTTCCAGATGAGAGTCTCTTTAGATGTAGGTGATAATGGTAAAGTTAGTTTGGGAGAAACAGAAACTTGTTAATGCAATTTTTGGTGAAAAGCAATTCTGGACAGAAACTGTAGACTATAATTTCATGTGTCCAAGTTATTCCAATGGGTCCAACATTCTGGACTTAAGGGTTTTATAGGATGTAATATGAGTAGGAAAAATCTTAAGAGCAATGGGGCAAGATAAAATAAGGTTGTAGTACAAACTACCAATCTGGACCAGAATAAAGATGAGGATGGTTTGCTCAAATATTCCAAAGAACCCAAGTGGATTCTTACATAAACCAGAGTTATATAATCCTACTGACATCCCAGAATTTTTATAGAATTTTTAAAGGAATATTTAAATATGTTGAAGTGCAGACTGCAAATTGAACCAGATTTAAAAACTTGAAGTGGTGCTCAAATTTTACAATTGACAAAGCTGGGTTTTTCCATAAAAGTGATCCAGGGACATCACATGACTCCTACAAATTTTTGTGGAATTTATAGATGAAGTTATAAAATAGTTGCAGTGTAAATGGGGCTTTGAAAGGAGTTAAAATGCTATTAAATGAATTAAATCTTGGCCAAATTTTATTATAAAAATTATTCCACTGGTTTTTAATGAATGCAATAAAATTCAAGCCACACAACAATACTCAAAAGTTTCAAGACAGAACAGAAGGATTTTTGAAATTCAGGCAAAAAGTAATGGCTCTGTGATCACAAGAAAATCCAGAAAGGAAAATTTTTAATCCCTGGCAAAATTTTAATTAACAAAACATGGTTAAATTTTTGGGGTGTTACAACACTACCCCCCTTAAGAAAAATCTCGTCCTCGAGATTTGCTAAGGGTGGTTAAAATATTACTCTTGTTATTAGGTAATAATAACTCGAAAATTTAAATCTCCTGATATGATGCGGCTACAGGGAGCAGGCATATAATTGGTGCAACTATCACGAGGTACTGGTGCTGCATGGAAAATCCTACCGTTGAGAAAACCGAGGGATTTTTACTGCGGATACGGAAAAATAAAATTCCAATTTTTCATGTTCCGCTGGTCGCACCCGAGTGCATAGCGTTGTCCGGCTGGCAGGTGGACCCGGGGCCCACTGTCAGTCTCTTCTTCTACCTCTGGCTCCTCTCTCTTCCTTTCTCTCGTGCTCTTCCCGTACTTTCTCCTCGACGGCGTCTAGGCATAGGGCTTCTAGGCCGTACTGCGGCAGTGCGCGGCGTGCTGGTTGCCGGCGTAGTGCGCACTCACCTCGCGGGCCAAGGCGCTGTCGGCACTGCTCGTGGATTCGCCTCTGAACACTGGCGATCGAGCGACGAGCGGTGCTGGTGGACTTCGTTCACCGTACACCGATCTCGAGTTATAAAACGAGCGCGGTGCTCTCCTTCTTCCTCACCTCTGGCCTCGCTTTTACTTCTTCTTCCTTCTCCTCCATTTCTGCTTGCAGGAGCTCGAGACGAGGCTCTAATGGCGGAGGTGATGCCGGACTGGTACATGATTCTGCTGTGCGGAGGGTTGGCAGCATTGCTGGGGTTCTCCGTGCTCTTGTGCGCGATAATCCTCGATAATCGCCATGATGCTGCTGCTCGAGAGTTGGCTCTTCGCGGCGGCGATGATCATGAGGATTAAGCGGCAGGTGCTAACTGCTGTCAGCGTGCTAGAGGCGATTGCACTCAAATAAATACCCACAAATTTCTTTATCAGAAACTGTGGTGTGCTAGCGGGGTGATCGGTTAGGTGCAAAATGTGTGTGGTTTGTGTTAGAGCAGAGGTCGAGTGGTTGTGGCTGTGAGCCAGTTGTCGCGGTGCTGTGCGAATTTACTTTTTTTTTTGACATGCGTAAATGTTGTTGCAGTAGCTCAGGAAAAATTCTGCCTCAGAATTTATTAAGAGCGAAAATAGTTGATCAAAATTTACTGCGGTAAAATTACTCACATGCAATTAAAATTAAATAATTTATTCATCACACAGACTTAGGATACATGCATAAGCTGCAACACAGAATGAAATGCTAGGCTAATGAACACGGTAGGAGTGTTTACGGTGCAAACGCAAAAGAGGCTGGGTCCTGAGGAAGTGTCCCCGGAACTGGGGCACACTCTTCCTCTATCGGAGGAAGTGGATGAACTAGGCGAAGAACGCGTCTTTCCAGATCTGGCCTCGGGGGTCTGCTGATGGCGACCTGAGGATTCAGATCAGCGAGCCTCTGGAGATAACACATTACTCGCTGGGTCATCCGCTCTTGAGCGATGACGTACTGGACAAGGTTGACCAGTACTGGGTCTCTCTCAATTCTTCCACTGGGAAAAGAGGCTGCTTCTCCGGGCGCTGCGCGACTCGGGAAGTAAATATACCCTCTTTCGCTGGCGTAGGGTACTGCGAAGCGAAGGCGAGTAATCGCTTCGTATGCAGCAGCTTCTATGGCCATTTGCGGAGTCGGCATAGATCTCCCCACGAAAGAGACTTCCGTTGGGTCATGGTCTGGGCTCACAGGTGGGATGTGAACTACTCCCCAATATTTTGAGGTGGCTGGGGTAATCCTTGTCTTGAGCAGCTCATACTGGGGTGGCTGGGTAGAACCCATGGTACTGCAGGTAAAATCCCACAATATCTTAACAAAACTACCTGGGGTTGCATCTGGAGTTCTCAGATGAATGCTAGGGCTAGGCATGGCGAAAGTGGCTGTGAGGGCTGTGCACAAAGAGAGGGATGCCTGATAAAGTTACGGAGTGGCCCCTTATATAGCAGCAGAGCTGATAGCGGTGTGGGGCAAACTAGGGTGACGATTCTGCCCTATGGGGTCGGAGTCAATGCCACAGATACGCACATCTCACAAAAGTGACGTATTACTGTGGTTATCGTCTGGGACGGGTTTTTGGGAGCTACGCCTGGAATTTAATATGCAATCGGACGCCAACGCACTTATATGTGGATGCTAATAAAATAATGGCATGCGAACAAACTGCAATAACACATGGCGACTACAAGGTCACACAGGTACAAGGCGTAGAATGCTAAGACTCGGTACTACGCGAGTGACTTAGTCTACTTCGTTAATATCTAAACGGGCATGCCTGGTGGATGTCGAGGCTTCTCCAGGGGCTTCTTCATCAGGGTTTGCTGGTTGGGGTTGAGAATCCGCAGGGTCGGGGTAGCGATGATGGCCGTCGCGGGGGTTAGCGGTCACAATCCTGGTGGAGCGTGTCCCCACAATGCGACGAAGCTCCTCCGGGGATACATATGCGTTACGGTCGGATGCAGGGGCAGACCTCAAGGTCTCAATCGGCTGCCCGAACAGCACGACTGGATTGTCGGCGTCGGACGCATCTTCACCTCTTGCCGGGGCTCGACGGGCAAGTTCTCCACGAGCCGCGAGCAGAACGAGAGTGACCTGATCGAATAATGCCTCTAGTGCGCCTACATAGCGCACCAGATGCAGCAAGGCAGGATCCGTCTCGTGGTCTCCGTTGGCGACCTGGGGTGGCCTACTATACCCGTCACGACTGGGATAGTAGTAGAACGAGCGGCAGTTAACTCTTGGCGACAGGTGCCGGAGTTGAACTATAGCCTCTCGAGCGGCCAGCTGGATGGCTTGGGGTTCAAAGGAAGTTGTCCTTCCAGCGAACCTGTAGGGGCGTTCTGGCGCCATACCCCTACCATATATGTGCACCGTGGCCCAGAATTGACGGCTTTCACCGCTCCTGAGCCCTTGGTACACCACATATTCTGGGGGTTCTTCTATCGCAAAGGCACGACGGGTGAGGTTTGCTAGCACGGTCACAAAACCTCCAAGGTTGGTTGCTGTGGTCTCATTGTGAACAATGGGGCCAGGCATCTTGGCTTGGTTTTTGGGGTAGAGGCTGTGCTGTGCTGGGTTGGGGCTAACGTCCCTTTTATAGAAAAAGAGAACGGATTCTTCCTTCGCACGCTTGCGAATGAGACAATTTAGGTGTCGGTCACGGGCGCGTGATCGACGGGCTAGGCTGATAGGTTGGGCACCGACTGCCAGAAGGTGTCGGGGTCACTGTGTGGCTATCGTATCCGAGAAGCTTGGCTGAGGTTAGGTTGGGACCTAATGGGTGGGTTAACCTAGGTTTATTGACCTGGCTAAGATAGGATTAGCCAATGGTCAGCCTGGCTCTGATACCAAGGTTGTCAGGACCGGATTTCCGGGATATAAATTTCCCAGCAATTGGTCCTTGTGCTCACCAGCCCCAGGATTACTGTTAGCTAGTGAGGCACAATCTTGATACAGAAATTCCAAGCAAATACAAAATATGTAGTACAAGACCATTCTGGTCTATGAGTACAACAAAAGGTTTCTAGTGGTTGATGGCGGAAGCGGTTCGGGGTCATCAGCGTCTATGGGACTCCATTTCCCACAGGAACAGCTGACCTGGATAACTCCTATCTTCGCGCGGCTGCTATCTTCAGTGCCTAGGTTCCGGGGCTGTCGTCAATGCGCTCCTCTCCAAGCAAGAAATCTGGCCAAGACAATAGGCAGGGACAAGCCAGTGAGTACTTTGAATGTACTCGCAAACATCATGAAAATAGGTACAATATAGCAGGTGATAAACATGTACTGAAACAATCCACGATCGCTTAGTCAGTCTCAAAATAAAATTCATGATGCACGCAACCAGGTCATTCATATTAAACAGAAATAAGCAATCAGAGAATAAAAATAAAATAAACCAATCGGGTGTCTGAAGCGACGCCTCGAAAGGATAATAATATAAAGCATGCCTCAGCCGGGCGTCTGAGCGACGCCACATAAAGGGCTTATAAGGAAATAAATAACAAGCATGCCACAGTCGGGCGTCTGAGCGACACCACATAAAGGGCTTATAAGGAAAATAAATAACAAGCATGCCACAGTCGGGCGTCTGAGCGACACCACATAAAGGGCTTATAAGGGAAATGAATAACAAGCATGCCACAGTCGGGCGTCTGAGCGACACCACATAAAGGGATTATAAGGAAAATGAATAACAAGCATGCCACAGTCGGGCGTCTGAGCGACACCACATAAAGGGCTTATAAGGAAAATAAATAACAAGCATGCCACAGTCGGGCGTCTGAGCGACACCACATAAAGGGCTTATAAGAAAAATAAATAACAAGCATGCCACTGTCGGGCGTCTGAGCGACACCACATAAAGGGCTTATAAGAAAAATAAATAACAAGCATGCCACAGTCGGGCGTCTGAGCGACACCACATAAAGGGCTTATAAGGAAAGTAAATAACAAGCATGCCACAGTTGGGCATCTGAGCGACACCACATAAAGGGCTTATATGAGAATAATCACAATGAATATCCAGGAGGTAGAACCATCCCAGGGATACTGAATAATTCAAATAATATAAATGGTTAGTCCACAATAATAATAATCATAATTATCATTTGTCACATGTCATGATCAATGTTCCGGTTTAGAAGTTTTCCTCCGAAGACCGACACTAAGACCGACACTTGACCCATCCCATACTATAGTCCTTAACCGCGGACACGGCTATTCGAATAGATATAAACTCTGCAGAGGGTGTACTCTTTACCCACAAGTAACGGATTCCTTTAGTCCACCGGGACTAATTACGCTTACGGTCTTTTAATTGAAAACACACCTGACCCGCACACACCAGCTTAACTTACCGATGTCTGGAATCACCCATGACACTCGTTAAGCAAAACTCTAAGTGGGGAGGCTCCAACCTCGATTAGCATGGGATCGAATTTATATTCGCGCGCTCTAAGGGGTGCCCCCCTCTCGGTCCCGGACCGGAAACACCCATGCCCCCGGACCAGGTGGCCTGCCTACCGGATGCACCCGGTATCTTCCACCATGGCCTCTCTGTACGGTGTGTGCCAAAAAAGGGGTTGACAACTTACTGAACCGTACCCTACCTGCGGCAGGGACGAGTGGTAGTACGAAACAAGTATGGGGGTTACTGGAACAAGACTCGATCTATGGTCGACTCAGGAGGCTTATGTGTTCCCTGCATGGTTAGCACAACAAATATTTTTCACGGCATCAGATAGAAATCTCCGTTCTTCATACCCCCTCATGCCTTTCTGACCATTCTCGCTCCAACGAGATGTCAGCACCAAGCTCATGTCTACCCGAGACAGAGACTTCTCCGGATTCCTTCTGGTAGGCATGTGAGGTATAAGAGGGCGAATACTGTCACCAGTAATTTAGGATCAACAGCAAAGAATGCACTCCAAGGCACGATCACAACATCACATGAAATAACGAATGTTTCCAAAACACCTCGGTGTTGTAGTCACGTCAAACAACACACAATAAACATTTGACCAGGTTTCAGGATGCTTGCCTTCAAGGTGCAGAAGGGCAGGGTGCACCACAAAATTTTTGAAAGCTTTCTTCCCTCTCCGATTCCTATTTCGAAAAGTATTTGAATTAACACGTAATTCAAAAACAGTGCAAAAAGTTGTCTTGGAATTTTTTTAAATAAATATGAAAATAAACTAGATGAGATTCCAGAGAAGTAGGAAAAAGAATCAATTCATTTGGAGTTTTATTTAAAAAGATATGTCCAGTCAAAGGTTCAGTCAAACTCTGTTTTTAAATAAAACAGAAAATAGAAAACGGTTCGCAGTGAAAATGCTTTCGGAAGAAGAAAACGTACTTCGGGGGTTTTACGCTTTTTGAAAACTGTCGTGCACTTCCTGGAATACGTTTCCTCTTGAAGAAAACGCATTCTGGGTTAAGACGCCAATAGGCCAGGGCTTGTCTCGCCGACAGGCGGGGCCCGCCTGTCGGGTTCCTCTTCTTTCTCCCGCGCACAGGAGGCAGAACCAGAGGCGAGCTTCCGGCGAAGATTGCCGGTGCCAGGAGACACCTCTCCCGGAGCTGTGCACACCGGCGTGCTCAGAAGGGAGGGCCCCATCCTCTGGAGGGCAAAGGAATCACCGGGGAGCTCGGGGGTGAGCACCCTTTCCTCCGAGGCGGACCGAGAGCTCCGGCGAGCACGGGGTGGGCCTACTGCTGCTACGGCTCAAATTAACAGGGGGAATGGGCTTGCGGGGTCGAGAGGAAGCTACGGGTGAGGAAAGAATGGGACGGGAGGCTCTGGCTGCGGAGAAATTAACAGGAGGGTGGCGGCGGCTGGCTCGGCCGGAGATGGGGGAGGAAGGTTCCTCCGGTCGAATTGGAGCTAGGCGGGGGTTCACAGGGGGCTGCAGGTTTGCGGTGAGGGCGACAGAGAGCTTGAGGGGTCCTATTTATGGTGCGACGAGGTCGGTACCGAGGCGGCCGTGGATAAGATCGCCGGAGAACCGACGTTCTGTTGCTGCAGGGCAACGTGGCGGCGACTAGCGGTGTTGGCAGGGCGAGAGGATGAGGACGGCCTGTTCCAAGGGCAGCTGGCGGGCTGAGAGAGCTTGGGCGGTGCCGTGCGCGGCAAGCTCTGGCGGCGGCAGTGGCTGGTTGCGGGGGCGGCGCTGCGGCGAGTCATGGAGCGGCTTGGCTGGTCTTGGCCCGTCGCGGCATAGTCAGGAGACAGGGGAGATGAACTGGAGCTAGCGGGGGAGGCGCTACTGGTCGCGGCGGCTCGGGCGCGGCACGAGCAAAACGTGCGCTCTGGGCGCGCCCAGAGCACGCATGGCGCCTGCTCGACGGAATGCTAGGGGGGCTAATCATGCTTGGATGCAAATGAAAATTAACAGGTTTCGGTTAAATACAATGGAAGGTTTAGGGGACATGGTGGTTTGGCAATTAGAACAAGCTCACAGTGCAATTTTAAAACCATGCCAAAATCTGGACATGCACTACAGATGCTCGACAAAATGCCAGCGGCATCTAGGGATCTGCTATGGCCACCAAAATTTCCAGATGAGAGTCTCTTTAGATGTAGGTGATAATGGTAAAGTTAGTTTGGGAGAAACAGAAACTTTTTAATGCAATTTTTGGTGAAAAGCAATTCTGGACAGAAACTGTAGACTATAATTTCATGTGTCCAAGTTATTCTAGTGGGTCCAAAATTCTGGACTTAAGGGTTTTATAGGATGTAATATGAGTAGGAAAAATCTTAAGAGCAATGGGGCAAGATAAAATAAGGTTGTAGTACAAACTACCAATCTGGACCAGAATAAAGATGAGGATGGTTTGCTCAAATATTCCAAAGAACCCAAGTGGATTTTTACATAAACCAGAGTTATATAATCCTACTGACATCCCAGAATTTTTATAGAATTTTTAAAGGAATATTTAAATATGTTGAAGTGCAGACTGCAAATTGAACCAGATTTAAAAACTTGAAGTGGTGCTCAAATTTTACAATTGACAAAGCTCGGTTTTTGCATAAAAGTGATCCAGGGACATCACATGACTCCTACAAATTTTTGTGGAATTTATAGATGAAGTTATAAAATAGTTGCAGTGCAAATGGGGCTTTGAAAGGAGTTAAAATGCTATTAAATGAATTAAATCTTGGCCAAATTTTATTATAAAAATTATTCCACTGGTTTTTAATGAATGCAATAAAATTCAAGCCACACAACAATACTCAAAAGTTTCAAGACAGAACAGAAGGATTTTTGAGATTCAGGCAAAAAGGAGTGGCTCTGTGATCACAAGAAAATCCAGAAAGGAAAATTTTTAATCCCTGGAAAAATTTTAATTAACAAAACATGGTTACATTTTTGGGGTGTTACAGTCTGCTAGCAGACGGCAAAGAAAGTGGCCAACTAACGTCTGTTCCCCCCGGCCCCAGCCCACTAGCTAGGCTCTTTGCCGTCTGCTAGCAAACGACAAAGAGATTTGACCTATCTAAAACAGTCAGCGCCCCGCGCCCCACCCCTCTCTCTCTCCCCTCTCTCTCTCCCCTCACCTCACCCGCGCCGCCCCCGTGCCCGAGCCGCCGCCGTCCCGCGCCACCCCCCGGAGCCTGAGGCGCCGCCGGCCAGCCCCGCCCCCCGGAGCCCGCCCCGCGCCCCACCCCTCTCTCTCTCCCCTCTCCCTCTCTCCCCTCTCCTCATCCGCGCCGCCCCTGTGCCCGAGCCGCCGCCGCCCCGCGCCACCCCCTGGAGCCCGAGGCGCCGCCGGCCAGCCCAGCTCCCCGAAGCCCGCCCCGTCGCCGGCCGCCCCGCCCAGCGGCCGCCCTGCCCCGCCCCACCGCCGGAGGCGCACCGTCGCCGGCCTCCCTTCCCCTCGGCCTCCTCAACCCGCGCCCCCTCCCCGTGGCCTGCCTCCTCAACCCGCGCCCCCTCCCCGTGGTGAGTTTTTCTGTTTTTTTTCTGTTTTTTTAGATTTAGTTTAGGTTTGTTTAGTTTAGTTTAGTTTAGGTTAGTTTAGTTTAGTTTAGTTTAGTTTAGTTTAGGTTAGATTTAATTTAGTTTAGTTTAGGTTTTTTTTCTGTTTTTTAAGAATAAACAAGAAAGATGAAAAAAAAGAAGTAAAAGAAGAAGAGGAAGAAGAAGAAGAAGAGGAAGAAGAAGAAGATGAAAAAACAACAACAATAAGTAGAAGAAGAAGATGAAGAAGAAGAAGAAGAAGAAGAAAGAAGAAGAAGATGAAAAAAAAGAAGTAGAAGTAGAAGATGAAAAAAAGAAGTAGGAAAAGTAGAAAAAGAGGGTCGCCGATGGTCGAGGGTCGCCGAGGGAAAAGAGGATCGCCGAGTGGTCGAGGGGTCGAGGATCGAGGGGAAAAGGAGTCGAGGGTCGACCCCGACACGACACCACTGACACCCCGACCCCCGACACGACACCCCGGCACGGCACCCCTGACCCCGACACAGCACCCCTACCCCGACACGACACCCCCGACACCCCGACCCCAACACGACACCCCCGACACCCCGATCCCGAAAAAGGTGCTCTTCGGCCTTCCAGAGGCCGACGGGGTCATATATTTGTGAATTATGAGTTAGGTCATATATTTTTCGATTTTGTTATAAAAACATCATATTTATGTTGATCAGGTGGATTTAAATGTGCAGTTGTTTCGTTGCTGCGAGGGTCTGGTGTTCGACGACCTCCCCGTGCGTTCGACGAGCTCCGCCCCTGCGTTCGTGGGTGAGCACAAATGACATCTCCTCGTCCCCCCTTCATTTCTTCTATTCCTGTCTTCGTGCCGATGAAACTTGCTAGCTATAGGTGTCTTCAATCATCAGTATGCGTGACCACTATGCGTCTCCCGTTCGAAAGGGTTACATCTATAAATATGCATGCATTAGCATATTTATAACTGTGATTCTTTCGAATTGTCCAACGTTATCCATGGACAGCCCGAGTATGTGTAGATTGGGTTCGTTTTCCCATATGCTCTACTCCGGATCCGATGCAGAATTTCGTCAGTGCCATCCTGTTGTTCTTCGGGTACACATCCTCTTTGCTTATTGCCGAGACGTGTATCAGGAGAACAGCGGGGAGGTGCTGCCGAAATTTTGCGTCGGATCCGGAGCAGAGCATGGGAAAACGAACCCAATCTACACATACTCGGGTAGGATTAGGACCTATCTTTACCTACTAGCGTCTAGGTTGCATGGACGTAATAAAACTGACAAACTCTATTAACTGATGAATATGGTTTGCTGAATTATGTATATATTTCTTGTGTGTCCAGTAGCTAGGCAAGATGAGTGATCGTGCGTGGATGTACACCGGTCACACTAGTCAGAAAGACATGACCCATGAATGGATAACAAAAACCAAGGGGTTTGTGAGAGCCGCATTTGCAAATGGACAGAAAACAACCTGGTGCCCCTGTGTCGATTGCGACAACTATCATAAGAGGTCAAAGTTTGAAATGATCAAACACCTGCAGAAGTGGGGTTTTACGCCTAATTATACGGTCTGGACATTTCATGGTGAGTCTGCCCAACGTGCCAGAGCTTAGGTGGTTCGTCGTCGCACCGACGAGCATGGTACCGGGATCGAAGACATTGTGCAAGACTTTGATGATGCTCGGGATTCGGACGATGAGATGGAGGAATCTGCAAAGGCCTTCTATGAAATGTTGGAGTCTTCAAAACGTCCTCTCCACGAGCACACTGAGCTTTGTCAGCTGGATGCCATCGCGCAAGTAATGGCTCTGAAGGCTCAGTTCAACCTGGGCAGAGAATGCTACGACGCGATGATGACGATATTTGGACGCTTTCTACCCAAAGGCCATGTATTGCCATCAAACCTGTACCAGTCGGACAAAATCCTACGTGCCCTTAAGATGCCCTATGAGAAGATAGATGCCTGTGAGAATGGATGTACCTTATTTAGGCTTGAGTATGCGGGCTTCAACTATTGTCCCATTTGCATGTCTTCCAGGTATGTTGTGGTAGACAACGGTATGGGTGAGAAGAGTCAGACCAAAATCCCAGTTAATGTTCTTCAGTATATGCCAATCATACCAAGACTTCAACGTCTTTTCATGGTCGAAGAGACGGCGAGACAGATGACGTGGCATAAATTGGGCAAAAGAACCGAACTAGATGCAGATGGGAATCCGATGTTGGGACACACTTCAGACGCTTTTGCGTGGAAGCACTTCGATGCATTACATAAGGATAAAGCGGCAGATCCAAGGCATCCTCGAGTCGCCATCAGCACGGATGGGTTCAATGCGTTTGGTATGACGGCAACCCAATACAGTTGCTGGCCTGTATTTGTCATTCCACTCAATCTTCCCCTAGGAGAGATTATGAAAATAAAGAACATTTTCTTGACGTTGATAATTCCAGGGCCTAACTATCCGGGGAAGAATATGAATGTGTACATGCAGCCGCTTAAGGATGAATTGCAAGAAGCTTGGGATAATGGGATCAAGACATATGACGCCGCTACAAAAAAAACTTCAAAATGCATGTGTGGTACATGTACTCATTGCATGACTTGCCGGCGTATGCGCTATTCATTGGCTGGTGTGTGCATGGAAGGTTCCCATGCCCCACATGCAAGGCAGCTCTTGAGTTCCGTTGGCTGCAGGCGGGTTGCAAGTATTCTTGCTTCGACTTGCATAGACAGTTCCTGGATCCTCGCCATAAGTTCAGAAAAGACAAGAAGAATTTCATGAAAGGTAGATTTGTCAAAAACTCTGCACCACCTGCATTGACAGGCAAACAGACCCTGGATCAGATAAACGCTCTCGAGCCAGATCCAAATCGTCCAGGCTATTTCAAAGGGTATAATTCGAAACACGCCTGGACTCACAAGATATGCTTGTGGGATCTGCCTTACTTTAAAGACCTCCTTTGCCCACACAACATCGACGTGATGCACACTGAAAAGAATATCGCCGAGGCCCTTTTTGGTACATTGTTCGACATAGAGGGGAAGTCGAAGGATAATCCTAAGGCTAGAGTCGATCAGGAGGCTCTATGTGATAGACCGTTACAAAACATGCGACAACCGAAAGGAAAGAAGAACTGGAGGAAGCCAAAGGCATGGTTCAATCTTGGAAGGCCAGCTATGAGGGAAATGATCTTGTGGGTGAAAATGCAGTTGATGTTCCCCGATGGGTATGCAGCGAATCTAAAGAGGGGAGCGAGTCTTGAAAAATTGAAAATATTTGGTCTCAAGAGTCATGATTGGCACATATGGATTGAGCGGGTAATGCCGGTGATGTTGCGTGGCTTTATCCCTGAGTATGAATGGCTAGTACTGGTAGAGCTGAGCTATTTCTTCCGTGCTCTTTGTGCGAAAGAACTATCGCCTGACGTGCTAGACGAACTGGAAGAGTTGGCGCCGGAGTTGATCTGCAAGTTAGAAAAGATCTTTCCACCGGGATTCTTTAATCCAATGCAGCATTTGATTTTGCATCTCCCGACCGAGGCAAGAATTGGGGGGCCCGTGCAAAATTGTTGGTGCTTCGCAGCTGAGAGGATGCAGAAGACGCTTCAAGCAAAATGTAAAAATAAACGTAGAATTGAAGCATCGATGGCTGAGGCATTCATTACTGAGGAGGCGGCAAACTTCGTGACAGCACACTACAAAGCCAAGAATCGTCATTTGCATAATCCGAAGCCTCGGTACAATGATGGCGACCGTGAAAAAGGTCGATCCAACCTCAGACTATTCAAAGGGAAGCTCGCACCAGCCGGTGCTTCGAAAGCAATAGCGTTGGATGTCGAAGAATGGCGGACTATTTCGTTGTATATCTTCAACAACCTAACAGAAGTGCGGAGGCTATCCCGGTTTCATCTCTTGGTTCAAACAAACGGTAATTTCCATTAGACCATTTCATTTCTTCGTCTTGTTTTTGGCTAATGCAACAATCCTTTCGTATTAAACTTGTAGGCTAATGCAGAGTCTATGGACTCCGAATTGAGACAAGTCGCTAATGGTTTTGACTATAAGGTCCGTTCATTTGACAAATACGACATCAACGGGTATCGCTTTCGTACTTTTGGCAAAGAGCTATCTATGGCCGACCGAAAGTCTAGAAATTGTTGTGTCTCCACTGTCGGCGAAGGAGGGGTCGAGTATTATGGAAGAGTTGAAGCAATTTATGAACTTACATTCTTTGGTGAAAACCCACCAAACATCGTAGTCTTCAAATGTTATTGGTTCCAGCCGAAGGAGACTAGAAGGACTCATGAACATATAGGGCTAGTCGAAATCAAACAAAGCACCCATTTGGATGTTCCCGATGTCTATATTACGGCTCAACAGGCGACCCAAGTTTTCTATCTACCGTGGGCCTGCCAAACTGATCCAAATCTGAATGGTTGGGATGTCATTTATGATGTGCCGCCACATTTTAGACCACCTCCCCTCAATGAAGATGATTATGAACCTCACATTAACCCAGTCACATATGAAGGAGAATTCTTCCAAGAAACACGTGTTTCCAAAAAACGTTTCACGAACCGCTCTACTTCACCCCAGAACATTGAGGTAGACAGCGACAGTGAATCTGACTTCACCCCTGAGCCGGAACAAGAAGAGACGGAAGAAGAAGAGGTTACTACTGCGGATGACCTGTCAATGCTTGACCGATTACATAAAGGAGGCCTTCCACATGTTGATGCATTTATTGATGATGTTGATGAGCACGTCATTACTGATAGTGATGATGATTATGCATTTATTGATCCCAGAGCATATATAGACGATGAAGATTAATATTAGTAATGTCAGGTATTCAATTATTATTATGTACATATATATTATTAATTAGTTCATGTTATTAGGTATTCAATTTTTTTATGTTGTTATAATTTCGTTTACTCTTTGTCATTGCAGGTGTTGACAGATGGTGGGCGCGGGTCGAGAGCACTCCGAGCCTCCTTCCTCGGCGCGTGCTGGGAGGGGTGCTATTATTCCACCCGAGCACCTCTGGAGAGCGCTGGTACATAGTATGCAGACACCGGCGAGCGCTTCTTCTTCGGCCGGGAGAGGTCGGGGGAAGACGAAGAGGGGTGCTAGAGGTGGACGTGGCGGCGGGAGAGGTAGGAAGGCTGCTGCACCTTCCTCGCCGCCACCCCCAGCTGATTCTCTCGACCACAGGAGTGCTCCGTCTCAGGTGGACCCGTCTGACTTGGACCCGTCTCGGACTCCGGTCCACGAGCCTCGGGCCGACGAGCCTCGGGTCGCCGAGCCTTCGTCCCAGGAGACTCTGGTCCCAGAGTCTTCGTCCCAGGAGACTCCGGTCCCAGAGTCTTCGTCCCACGTGACTCCGAAGGCTAGTGGCCATGCTGATGGTGGCGAGGACAGCTTTTCTGAGGATAGCTATAGCGAGGGCGAGCTGGTTGAGGAGGGCAAGAAGGTCTACCAGCGTGGTGGTATAAAGCTCCTGCCCGTGCCGGCGACCCGCGATCAGAGGTGGTTGATTGTGCCTAATGGTGAGAAGTAAGTGCATTTACTCTTTTTTAACCTTTTGCCTTCATGTTTCTTCAAATTAATATCTAATGTGTTGGCCTTGTCATACTACAGGGGTTGGAAACACGCCCCTGGTGTCCGCAGGCCCAACCAGGTCCTTGGTGTGCTTTGCCGGCACCACTTCCCGGGGTGGGTCACGTTGTCCGGTGAGGGTGAGGTTCCACAGCTAGCACTGAGCTGGGAGCTGTATGTGGCTGCCCCGGCCCCGCCGGAGGAGAGGGTCGACGGTGTCTTGTGCGAGACGGTGGCCGACATTGTGATCCGGCGGTTTTGGGTAATTTCTCCTTTACAGAATTAAAAATCAACAGCACCTAGTGATTGTACTAATCAGTGTTGTCTTGTTTGATTGCAGACCTTCTACAGGTGTCTTGAGGACCACGAGGCGGACGCGGCTATTGTTCTCGTAGCCGAGTGCAAGCGCCTATTTCAGAACTTACGGCACGAGGCTCGGGTGCAGGCTGTTCGAGACTACTACACCTCGACTAACATTAAGAGGGCCAAGAAGAAGTGCCGCACCAAGTTTCTGAGTAAGGAGAAGTACATGAAGGTAATTACCTATTCTTAAGGCCTTAAACTTAGTTTCCTTTATTTGATTCATAGGCGCATCACTGAAATTTCTCTTGTCTAACTTAGGTGCCCCTGAGATGGTGTGCGGATAGGATGGACTGTTGGGAGGCGTTGGTGGATGAGTGGTTCTCTCCCCAATGGCTAGCCATCCACAACAAGGCCAAGGATAAGCGTGCCCAAATGAAAGGTGTGCCACACCATCAAGGGAGCTCCAACCTGTTTGAGTTCGGGGATCACTGGGTATGTGGTTTGCTTCATGATTCATGCAATTTCATTCTTCATGCTAGCTTGAGCCCTTAACTAATATTTTGTTCCTCTCTTTTAGGCACGACACAACAAGAAGGAGGTGCCACCGCCGTTCGACCTCTATGCCATGGCCCATACTGCCCCGTACAAGAAGGCCAAGGCATTCTCTGAGGATGACTTCGATCATCTAGAGAGCTTCAGCAACATCTCCTCCCACAACAAGCTCATGAGGTACAGAGATGAGGGGAAGACGAGGAAAGGGGAGGACTTCAACCCGAGCCAGAGTCCTTTTGATCCAGAGCTCGTGATGATATCTGGTGGCGGGAGGCCCCATGGCTCGATAGCCATTGGGGATGGACTGATATGTTGTCCTAGAACTCTCCTGGAGATCAAGAAGCGCCAGACGAGCTCCGATCCTGAGATAAGGCCTCGTCCATGGCCAATGGAGCTCGCCATCGAGGCTAGGGCCCAGGAGCTTCTGGCGGAGGCAAACAGGCAGGCGGCGGAGAGGGAGAGGGACATGGAGGAGAGGACAGCTAGGCTGTTGGAGGAGGAGAGGAACCGGAACGACGCGTCTCACCGGGCCCTATACGAGCTCCTCGTGGTAAGTTTCTCCTGCATATTAGCCAAATCATGCATGTAATGTTCGTTTCATCACTAACTAATATGACTAACTCGGGAAAACAAAATGTGCAGACCGTGTGCCAGTACAATGGTCAGACCCCTCCGCCGATGCCCCAGATTGGTATAGCGCCCACGGTGAGTTTCATTTGAATGGTCATTAGTTACTAGTATTCACATTTGAGTTGCATCATGCTAACGAGACATTGCAAATGATCTTTGGTGCAGCATGCCTCCCGACAAGCATCGACCGATCCTTCTGCGTCTGCCGCAACCCCGACCGGTCCTTCTCCGTCTCACACTGGTGCAAACCCGACCGGTCCTTCACCTCCGTGATGATGGTAAGTTTTCCCAAGTGTTTTGTTTAACAAATGCATACTTAGCTTAAGAAATGACCTATTTAGCTCCAAAATGACCTATACTTAGCTTATTTTCCTCGAAAATGACATAATAACCTTACTTAGCTCCAAAATGACATATTTTACCTAGGATAGCTATAAAATGACCTATACTTAGCATTTTTTCCTCCAAAATGACTTAATATGCTTAGTTAGCTAAAAAATGGCATAACTACCTAGGATAGCTCAATAATGATCTATACTTAGCTTAGCTAGTTCATTTATGACATAATTAGCTTACTTAGGTAAAAATGGCATAATAACCTTGGTTTAGCTCCAAACTGTCATATCATTAGTTTATATTCCTCAAAAATGACAAAATAACCTTACCTAGCTCCAAAATGACCGATTTTAACTAGGATAGCTCAAAAATGACCTACACTTACCATTTTGTCCTCCAAAATGAATAAATATGCTTAGTTAGCTCAAAAATGGCATAACTACCAAGGTTAGCTCAAAAATGACCTATACTTAGCTTCTTTAGTTCATTTATGACATACTTAGCATACTTTGGTCAAAAATGGCATAATAATCTTGGTACCTCCAAAATGACATTGACTTAGCTTATTTTCCTCGAAAATGACATAATAACCTTACTAACCTCCAAAATGACCTATTTACCTAGCTTAGCTCTAAAATGACCTACACTTAGCATTTTTACCTAGCTTAGCTAAAAAATGGCATAATTACCTAAGTTACCTTCGTTAGAAGAAGAAGAAGATAAAGAAGAGGAGAAAAAGAAAGAGAAGAAAAATTCTTCTTCTTCTACTTCTACTTCTTCTTCTTCTTCTTGTTCTTCTTCTAACTTTCTTCTTTCCCAATTTGCAGATTTGCTTTAGATCACGGAAGCTTGCGTTGATGGAGTCTACTCTTCTCCTTGTCCTTCCTTTTTGTTTTGATTTTGTAGGATGAACAATGTGAAACTTGCTACCTATATATGTATGTATGGATGAAACCATTGTATGCTTGTTGTTGGATATATGTTGGCTATATATATATGTTGGATATGGACTTTTGAGTTGGTATATATATGTGTTGGATGATCATATCCATAAGGCAGGGATTTGTATGCTTGTTGAAAGTATTTTCAAATGTATATATATATATATATATCTGTGAAATTGATTGAATTTAAGAAAAAACAGGGGCAGTACAGGTACTTTGCAGTCCGCTGGCAGACGGCAAAGAGTTTTGCCGTCTGCTAGCAGACGGCATAGCGAGCCACGTGGCAGCTACTTGGGGGGAACCTGGGCTGGCCTATTTGGCCACTTTGTCGTCTGCTAGCAGACGACAAAGCACGCCGTTAACCCCTTAACGGACCTAAGCTGCCACGTGTGCGGTTCATGCCCTTTGCCGTCTGCTGGCAGACGGCAAAGTGCTCTTTACCATAGCTTGTTCAGCCGGATGTGGTGCCGTCTGCTGGTTGACGGCAAAGACCTTTGCCGTCCGCCATGCATGCCTTTGCCGTCAGCCATGGCAGACGGCAAAGATCCCGATTCCAGTAGTGACGGTTGGATTTTTGGGGATGCCTATATATACCCCTTCACCACCACCCACTCGAAAGAGAAGCACTCAGAACTATTCCATACTTGCCCCATCCAGTTTTCTGAGAGAGAACCACCTACCCTTGTGTTGAGGTCAAGATCTTCCACTCCAACCATATGGATCTTGATTTCTAGCCTCCCCTAGTTGCTTTCCACCAATCCCATCTCTTCCACCAAGCCAAATCTGTGAGAGAGTGATTGTGTGTTGAGGAGTCTATCATCTTGAAGCACAAGAGCAAGGAGTTCATCGTCATTGCCGAGCCTATTACCTTTTGGAGGGTGGTGCCTCCTAGATTGGTTAGGTGTCGCTTGGGAGCCTCCTACTTCGTGTTGTGGAGTTGAACCAATAAGTTTGTAAGGGCAAGGAGATCGCCTACTTCGTGAAGATCTACCCATTGTGAGGCTAGACGGAAGCCGTTGTGGAATAGTCAAGGTTGCTACTTCGTGGACCCTTATGGGTGGATCCCTCCGTGGACTCTCGCGACCTTTACCCTCCATGGGTTGAAGACTCCATAAACGTGGACGTACGATAGCACCACTTATCGGAACCACGGGAAAAATCATCGTGTCTACATTTGTGTTTGATCTTCCAACCCTTTCCTTTCTATACAAGCTTGTTGTTACTTTCCGCTGCTATACTCTTAGAACTTGCATGTGTAGGGTGTACTTGACTTGCCATGAATGTTAAAAACTGCCAACTCTAAAATCTGGTATCGGCAAAACTTTTATTTGGTCAAGTAGTCTAATCACCCCCCCTCTAGACATACTTTCGGTCCTACAACCGCGGGCACGGTGGCCGGGCACCCGCTGTGGGCCTCCCTCCTTGGCCACGGTCGCCACGCCCGCCGCCTCCGCCTGCGCCGAAGGAGGCGCCTGCCCTCACGGGGGTGCGGCCGCGCCCCCGGGGCGCCGCCGTTGACACCGCGGTATACTTACGGGGACGGCCCTGGCCCCTCACTATTGGAATTCAGTTATTTGCCGTCTGCCAGCTCTTTGCCGTCGGCTGGCAGATGGCGAAGAGGGTCTTTGCCGTCAGCTGTCAGCTGGCAGACGGCAAATAGATGGCTGATGGCACAGAGCTTCTTTGCCGTCAGTCAGCTCTTTGCCGTCGACGAGTGGACGGCAAAGAGGCGCACAGCAGACAGCAAAGCCACAGCTGGGCCCCACTTGACCGCGTGGTGCCTAGGTTAAACTTGGCGACTTCTTTGCCGTCTTCTAGCGGACGGCAAAGAGTCCTAAAGCAGACGGCAAAGAGGCTAGCCTCTTTGCCGTCCACTAGCAGACGGGAATGCTCTAACGGGTATTAACGGCCGTCCCCGCCCCCACCCCGGCCCCTCTTTCTCACTCTCACCCACTCCCAGTCCCCTCTCTCCCTGACGCCCACTGCCGGCCGCCTCCGTCGTCTCCCCACCGCCCCGGCCGCCTCCGCTCCTCACCGCCGGCCGCCTCCGCCCCCGCCCCCGCCACCGTACGCCATGCCCCTGCCACCCCCACCGCCCCCGCCCCCGCCGCCCCCCACCGCCTCCTCTCTTCGCCACCGACCACCTCCACCCCCGCCCCCGCCACCGGACGCCACGCCCCCGTTGTCCCCTGCGGCCCGGCCGCCCTCGCCGCCCCGTCCGCCGCCGACGCAACGCAGCCACCTCCGCCCCGTCCGGCCACTTCCTCTCCTCGCCGTCGGCCGCCCCCGCCCCCGGACGCCACGCCGTCTCCGGTGAGCCCCCCATCCCCGGCCACCACCATTTTTTGTTTTTTTGTTTTTTCTTCTGTTAAATTAGTTAATTAGTTTATTAGGTAGAAAAACTTAGATACTCCCTCCGTTCCTAAATATAAGTCTTTTTAGAGATTTCACCATTGAACTACATACGTATGTAGATAGACATATTTTAGAGTATAGGTTCATTCATTTTTCTCCGTACGTATTCTCTTATTGAAATGTCTACAAAGACTTATATTTAGGAACGGAGGGAGTAGAAAAGAAAAAACTTAGAAGAAAAAAGATGAAAATAAAAAACTAGAAGAAAAAAAAGAAGAAAAGAAGAAGGAAAAGAAGAAGAAGAAGAGTAGAAGGAAAAAAAGAAGAAGAAGAAGAAGAAGAAGAAGAAGAAGAAGAAGGAGAGAAGAAGAAGAATAAGAAGAAGAAGAAGAAAGAGGAGAGGAGGAGAAGAAAAACCTAGTTGAACTTAGATAGAAAATAAAATAATTAGAAGAAAAATAAGAAAAGAAAAACCTAGAAGAAAAAAAAGAAGAAAAAGCAAAAGAAGAAGAAGAAGAAGAATTATGCGGTGAGCCCCCTGCACGACACCCCCGGCACGACACCCCGGCACGACACCCCGGCACGACACCCCCGGCACGACACCCCGGCACGACACCCCCGGCGACGCCCCTCCGGTGAGCCCCCTTCTCGACAACCCGGCGACACCCCGGCGACACCACAGCACCACACCCCCGCGCAGCTGTTAATACGCCGCCCCTAACACAACTAACCCCGACCCCCGACACCTCTTCGGCCTTCTAGAGGCCGACGGGGTCATAGTTTTTTAAATTATGTGTTAGGTCATATATTTTCTGATTTTGTTATGAAAAACATCATATTTGTGTTGATCGAGTTTCATTTCAATGTGCAGTTGTTTCGTCGCTGCGAGGGTCTGCTATTCGACGACCTCCCCGTGCGTTGGACGAGCTCCCCTGCTGCGTTCGTGGGTGAGCACAAATGACGACCTCTTTTTAAACCTTTTGCCTTCATGTTTCTTCACATATCTAATGCGTTGGCTTTGTCATACTGCAGGGGTTGTATTCACGCCAAGGATGTCCGCAGGCCCAACTCCATCCTTGGTGTGCTTTTACGGCATAACTTCCCGGGGTTTGTCACGTTGCCCGGCGAGGGTCAGCTTCCAGAGGTAGGATTGAAATGTGAGCACTACTTGGCTTCCCCGGCCCCGCTAGAGGAGATGATCGATGATGTGTTGTGCCACACGAGGGCCGACATGGAGATCAGGAAGTTCTGGGTAATTTCTCCTTTACACAATTAAAAATCAATAATAGCTAGTTATTGTACTAATCAGTGTTGTCTCTTTTGATTGCAGACCTTCTATAGGTGTGAGGAGGGATATGAGGAGGCCGCGACAAAGCTTATCGATTACGGCACGAGGCTCGGGTACAGGCTGTTCGAGACTACTACGCCTCGCAGCGTATTAAGAAGGACAAGTCGTCATCCCGCCGAAAGTTTCTGGACAAGGAGCAGTACATGAAGGTAATTACCTATTCTTAAGGCCTTGTACTTAGTTTCCTTGGTTTGATTTGTAGGCGTAGCTCTCAAATTTCTCTTTACTAACTTAGGTGCCCCCGAGATGGTGTGCGGATAAGATGGATTGTTGGGAGGCGTTGGTGAATGAATGGTGCTCTGACCAATTGCGAGTCGTCCACGACGATGCCAAGGTACGGCGTGCCCAAATGGAAGGTATGCCACACCATCAAGGCAGCACCAATATATATCAGTTCGGGCGGAACTGGGTATGTGGTTTGCTTCATGATTCCTGCAATTCATTCTTGATGCTAGCCTTGACCCCTTTATTAATATATACTTTGTTCCTCTCTTGTAGGCTCATCACAATAAGACGGAGGTGCCAGAGGTGTACGACCTCTATACCATGGCCCATACTGCCTCATACAAGAAGGTCAAGGCATTCTCTGAGTCTGACCTCGATGATCCCGATAACTTCACCAATATCTTCTCCCACCACAAGCTCGTGAAGTACAGAGATGCGGGGAAGGCGGTGAATGGGGAGGACTTCAACCCGAGCCAGCATCCTATTGATCCAGAACTGGTGATGATAGCTGGCCACGGGAGGCCCCATGGATCGATAGCCATTGGAGATGGACATATACGATCTTCGAGCACTCTCCGGCAGATCAAGGCGCGCCAAACGAGCTCCTGTCCTGAGATGTCGCCTCGTCCACGGCCAGTCCAGCTCGCCATCGAGGTTAGTCATACGGACTCAGATAGCTTTCCTCCATTACATTGTGTGTGCGAACAAAGATGATTACAATGCTAACGAGGAGTTGTGTTGCAGGCTGCTCTGCAGAAAGAGAGAGAGACAACCCAGGCGCTTCTGGCGGAACAGGCCCGGCAGGCGGCAGAGGAGAAGAGGGATTTGGAGGAGAGGACGGCTAAGTTGTTGGAGGAGGAGAGGGCATGGAACGATGCGTCTAACCGAGCCATGTACGAGCTCATCGTGGTAAGTTTCTTCTTCATATTAGCCAAATCATGCACTACATGTTCTTTTCGTTAATAACCAATATGATTGACTTGTGAAAACCAAATGTGCAGACTTTGTGCGAGAAGACCGGCCAGACCCCTCCGCCGATGCCAGTCATTACCACGGCTGGAACGGTGAGTTTCATTTCAATGTTCATTAGTTACTAGTCTTAACGTTTCAGTGTCATCATGCTAACGCAAATGATCTTTGGTACAGCATAACTCCCGAGCCGCATCGCACGACCCGAGCAACCCAGGTGCTTCACCTCCGTGATGGCGAGGACGGTAAGCCCTAATATGCCACTTAATTACTTGGCTCATTTTCTCAAACAAAGACAAACATAGCACTTAGACAAACTTAGCACAATGACAAACTTAGCACTTAGACAAATGTCATATTTTACCTAAGTTAGCTTTGTTTCCTCTAAAATGACATAGTAAGCTTACTTACCTTCTAAATGACATATTGTACCTAAGTTAGCTCTAAAATGACCTATACTTAGCATTGTTTCCTCCACACTGACATAATAAGCTTAGTTAACTCAAAAATGACATAATAGACTTGGTAACCTCATAGATGCCATAGACTTAGCTTATTTTCTTGCAAAATGACACAAATGTGATAATTACCTAGGTTAGCTCTAAAATGACACAAATAAGCAATAAGAAGAAGAAAAACAAGAGGAGACAGAGAGAGAATCTTGCCACACTTTGGCTTGAGGTGCTCAAATAGTTAGCCACACTTTGGCTTGCCACAATTTTACCACACTTTGGCTTGCCACAATTTTACCACACTTGCCTTACTTGAGGTGCTCAAATAGTTAGCCACACTTTGGCTTGCCTAAGGGAAACTTGCCACACTTTTTCTATCTATGACATGTGGGTCTTAGTGCTAATAAAAAAATTCTTGCCTTAGTTGTGGCAAGAAACAAACACACACCTAACATGGTCAAACTTTCCTAAGTTGAGTTGTGCCAAAGTGTGGCTAGTTGTGTCTTGAAACCAAACAGCCCCTTCATCTTCTTCATCTTCTTCATCTTCTTCTAATTCTAGATCTTCTTCTACTTCTTAATTCTAGTATTATTTTTCTAACTTTCTTATTTCCAATTTTGCAGATTTGAGACGAGTTCATGGCAGCTTGCTTTGATGTAGTGCTAGGTTTACTTTCTGTTTTCATGTATCGATGAGACTATATGTATGTATGGATGAACCTATATTGTAATATGGCGAACAATGTGGCATTTGATACTTTTAATTTGGTATAATTGTTGGTTGATCATATATGGCTGTTGCACATTGTTTCTGTGAAATATTTATGTATATATCATATATTGTTTGTTTGAAAATTGTTGAATGTAACAAAAACAAAAAAAGAGGCAATATAGCCTCTTTGCCGTTTGCCCCGGACGGCAAAGGCCTCTATGCCGACTGCCACCGTCGGCAAAGATGCCACGTGGCGGCCGCCTGTGAAACCTGGGAAAGCCAGGCTGGGGACATATGGCCTCTTTGCCGTCGGGAGCAGACGGCAAAGGGGGGGCGTGGGGGACTCGGCTGACAGCAAAGGGGGGCGGGCGGCAGATGGCAAAGGGGGGGCGGCCTCGACAGACGGCAAAGGGGGGGCGGGCGGCAGACGGCAAAGGGGGGGCAGCCGCGGCAGACGACAAGGGGGGGGGGGGCGGCAGACGGCAAAGGGGTGGTGTCCGTTAGCCACCTAACGGTGGCGCCGTCGGTAGTACGCCATCCAGGTCCTTTGCCGTCTACAAGCTGACGGTAAAGAATCTTTGCCGTCCGCTGGGCCGAAGCAGACGGCAAAGAACCCCTTTGCTGGAGTTCATTTGGCCCAAAATTGTGCTGTCCGCTAGCAGACGGCAAAGGCCTTTGCCGTCCGCCGTTGTGCCCTTTGCCGTCTGCCATGGCAGACGACAAAGTGCCTGATTCCTGTAGTGCCTCTTGGGTGGCTGTTGGTCCGGCCCCTCCTGGCGGGCCTTCCCCTTCTCGGCAGCAGAAAACCTCCTCACCGGCGTCATGGCTGAGGAGGCGGGGGCCTTGGGCAGGGTAGCAAGAAGTGGAGATGGGCTGGGGGCTCTGCCCCCTCCGCCTACTTATAGCCGGGTGGAGGCAAACCGGCGTCCCTCCACATTCCGGGTAATGATGGCCCTACTTCACGTCGCCTCGCCTACCCTCATCAGGTCATGCCCATGCGGGTCGAGGGGAGAGAAGACACAAGGTGACGGCTACATTCAAGGAAAGGCAATGATGGTCGGCGCTGCACACAGGCTTCGTGTCAGCTTGACTCGGGGCGGTTCCCGAGGTCTCCGGGAAGTGGAGGCGTCCACATCTCGCTACGCGCCACGCCTCAGGCTGGGCCCACAGGCGATTGGGGCCCACGACGCTCGGGTTGGCTCCTTCGGCTTCGCCCTGAAGCCAACCCAAGCGCGCCTTCGGCCCGGGGGCTACTGTCGGTGCTCTGGGAATGGGGGTACCCAGACCTGCCTGCCTGCGGGCCAGGGCGTGGCCCACTTCGACAGCCTGGTACGAGCCGGTGCGGCATCACTCAAGACAAGGCCCTCGTGAGAGCTCCACCCTCGCGAGGGGGGCGACACCAAGACCCCCGGAGGGAGGAGGCCTATCTAGGCTCTCTCCCAAGGGGTGGAGATCTCAATGCAGGGCTCGGTCTCGAGAGGCTGAGGTGACGCCAGCCGGGCTAGGCAGGCACCAGTGGTCACAGAAGAAGTAGTTTCCTCTTTGGTGCAAAGGAGGCAAGGACGTACGCGGGTTCCCAAGGCGTCCCCCCAAAGGTTTCCATTCCGGCGCAACAAGACCAAGACCACGAGCCCCACAGGACAGACATCATCGCGGAGCCCACTTCTGCATCACCACCAGCTACTTTGCAGGCGAAGATCACCTTTCGCCAGGATAAGGTGTACTCCTTGTCCCCCTTTGAAATTGGCACTGTGGGATCCCTTCCCGCCAGTGCGATAAGGGAAGAGGACCCCGGCCATTATAAATAGGGTTTAGGCTGCTCCGTAGAAGGGGACGGATCGAAAACCACCCGAGCGCCCTCACGAGCTTGCTCACCACTGTACCAGTTCATCCACAAACCTCCTTGTGAGGCAATCCACCAAAGGCAGGAGTAGGGTTTTACGCTTCGCAGCGGCCCGAACCTGGGTAAATCTGTGTGTTAGTCTTCTTCCCTGCGATTGAGTGAGTTTGATTCGGCTAGGCTATGGAGCTATGAGCTTGAGGACAAAGCTGGTGGGGATCTTTGCACACACCCCTGAGTTCGAACCTCTTTGGGTTTTGCGAAGCCCGAAATCTGACAGTCCCAGTTTGTCTTTTCTAAAGATTTGGGGTTGTGAAGCATTTGTCAAGCGACTCATGTCGGACAAGCTTACACCCAAGTCGGATAAATGCATATTCGTGGGATATCCGAGGGAAACCTTGGGATACAGCTTCTACAACCAAGAAGAGAACAAAGTGTTTGTTGCTCGGAACGGGGTTTTCCTAGAGAAAGAGTTTCTCAGTTGGGAGGCCAGTGGGAGAACGGTGCGACTCGAAGGAATTCGAGAGCCACTCGGGAATGACTCGGCTGGTGATGAGATCATACCGGAGTTGATCAGGGAACCCGTAGTGGAGTCGCCACCGGAGCCACGAAGGTCGGAAAGATTGCGCAGAGTGCGCGATGTGTTTTTGCTAGAAAGCGACGAGCCGGCCACGTATGTTGAAGCGATGGTGAGCCCAGATTCCGAGGCATGGCTCGAGGCCATGAGATCCGAGTTAAAGTACATGGATGACAATCAAGTCGAGGACTTGGTTGATCTGCTGCCTGGCGTAGTAGCTATTGGTTGCAAATGGGTCTTTAAGAAGAAAACCGATGTGGATGGAAATGTTCAGATCCACAAAGCTCGGCTTGTCGCTAAAGGTTATGGACAAGTTCAAGGAATTGACTACGATGAGACCTACTCGCCAGTAGCGATGCTGAAGTCTGTAAGGATCATACTAGCTATAGCTGCATACTTCGATTATGAGATATGGCAGATGGATGTCAAAACGGCTTTACTTCATGGAAATATAAAAGAGGATGTATACATGATACAGCCCGAAGGTTTTGTCAATCCAACTAATGCTGGTGAAATATGCAAGCTCAAGAGATCCATTTATGGATTGAAGCAAGCAGCTCGGAGTTGGAATATTTGTTTTGATGAAGTCATCATTGAGCTTGGTTTCATCAAGAACGAAGAGGACTATTGTTTATACAAGAAGTCTAGTGGGATCTCGGTAGTATTTTTTATCTTGTATGTGGGTGACATATTGCTGATCGAAAATGATGTTTTGATGCTGAACTCAGTCAAGGAATCATTGAATGGCAAGTTTTCAATGAAAGACCTTGGAGAGGTAGTGTACATTTTAGGCATTAAGATCTATAGAGATAGATCGAGGAGGCTGCTCGGCTTAAGCCAGAGCACGTACATAGACAAAGTGTTGAAGAAAGGGTTCTTGCCCGTCTCACATGGTATAAGGCTAAGCAAGACTCAGAGTCCTATGACTTCTGATGAGTGAAACCGGATGAGTAGGATTCCTTATGCTTTGGCAATAGGATCCATCATTTATGCCATGCTATGTACTCGGCCTGATGTTGCCTTTGCAATAAGCTTAACAAGCACATACCAGGCCGACCCAGGTGAAAGTCACTCGGCAGCGGTGAAAACTATCTTGAAGTACCTGAAAAGGACTAAAGAGATGTTCCTAGTTTATGGAGGAGAGGAGGAGCTATGCGTAAAGGGTTACGCTGATGCTAGTTTCCAAACCGACATGGATGATTGTCAATCGCAAACTGGATTCGTGTATGTCATGAATGGAGGAGCAGTGAGCTGGACGAGTTCCAAGCAAGATACGGTGGCCGACTTCACAACAGAGGCCGAATACATTGCGGCTTGTGAAGCCGCAAAGGAAGGTGACTGGATTCGGAAGTTCCTGGAAGATGTTGGTGTGTTCCCGGGCTAGTCAAAACCGTTGGACCTTTATTGCGATAATTTAGGTGCCATCGCACATGCCAAGGAGCCGAGGCAACACCACAAGACCAGGCACATAGACCAAAAATATCACCTGATACGAAAGCTCGTACGAAAGGTGATACTAATTTATGCAAGATACATACGGATGCAAATGTTGCAGATCCGTTGACAAAGCCGCATCCGCAACCCAAGCATGAGGGGCACGTTAGAGCTATGGGCATTTGATGTCTATTTGATTAACTCTAGTGCAAGTGGGAGACTGTTGGAGATATGCCCTAGAGGCAATCATGTATGATTGCATTTCCTATGTGTTTATGAATAAAGATAGTCCTTGGACATTATCATTGATGTATATTAACAAGTACGTGACTTGTTTGTGAGACTATGCATTGTATGATGACTATCTGATACGTGTCCAACATATCTCTAATTTTTGCTTGTTCCATGCTATTATATTATCATTCTTGGATGTTTTACAATCACTTCATAGCAATTTTATATCATTTTTTGGGACTAACCTATTGACATAGTTCCAAAGTGCCAGTTGCTGTTTTTGCATGTTTTTACTTCGTAGAATATCTGTACCAAATGGAGTTCGATCACGACGAAACATTTTGGAGAGTTTTTTGGGACAGAAGACACCCAGTGGGCCAAAGAAGTGCCGGAGAAGAAGGCCGAGGAGGGCACAAGACACCAGGGCGCACCCCAGGCCCCCTGGCGCGCCCTGGTGGGTTGTGCCCACCTCGGGACACCTCTCCGCTACCTCTGATGCCTATAAATACCCAAATATTCAGAAAACCCTAGGGGAGTCGACGAAAAATAAATCCTGCCGCCGCAAGTTCCAGAGCCTCAAGATCCAATCTAACACCATCACAGATGGGTTCATCTTCTTCATAGGTGCCACTCCGATGATGCGTGAGTAATCCACCATAGACCTATGGGTTTGTAGGCAGTAGCTAGATGGCTCTCTCTCTCTGTCTCTCTCTTTTGATTCTCAATACAATGGTCTCTTGGAGATCTATTTGATGTAAACTTTTGCGGTATGTTTGTTGGGATCCGATGAATTTTGAGTTCATAATCATTTTCTATCCATGAATATTATTTGAGTCTTCTTTGATCTCTTATATGCATGATTACTAATAGCCTCATATTTCTTCTTTGAATCTTTGGTTTAGTTAGGCCAACTAGATCAATTTTTCTTGCCATGGGAAGAGGTGCTTTGTGATGGGTTCGATCTTGCGGTGTCCTTTCCCAGTGACAGAAGGGGCAGCAAGGCACGCATGTATCGTTGCCATTAAGGATAACAAGATCGGGTCTATTCCTACATGAATAGATCTTGTCTACATCATGTCATCGTTCTTATTGCATTACTCCATTTTTTCATGAACTTAATACACTAGATGCATGCTGGATAGCGGTCGATGTGTGGAGTAATAGTGGTAGATGCAGGCAGGAGTCAGTCTACTTATCTTGGACGTGATGCCTATATAATGATCATCGCCTTGGATATCATCATGATTATTTGATCTTCTATCAATTGCCCAATAGAAATTTTTCACCCACCGTGTGGTATACTCATGAGAGAACCCACTAGTGAAACCTACGGCCCCCGGGTCTACTTTTCCAACATATTGCTTTCCGATCTATCTTTTTGCCTCTTTGTTTTCAGATCTACTAAACCAAAAACCCAAAAATATAATGTGGCACTTTTTATTTGCTCTTTTTATTTTGTTCTTGAGAGATCTATCTCTCCTATCTATCATATCCTAATCTATCTTTTTACCATGGAGAGATTGACAACCTCTCTTTCGCGTCGGGTTGCAAGTATTTGTTATTTGTGTGCAGGTGCTGCTTATTGGGTGGTGGTGATCCTCCTACTGGTTCGATAACCTTGGTTTCATAACTAAGGGAAATACTTACCATCGCCGTGCTGCATCATCCCTTCCTCTTTGGGGAAATACCGACACAGTCTCAAGCCACGTCAAAGGAATTTCTGGCGCCGTTGCCGGGGAGGAAGCAGTCTCCTCTACGTGCCAATCTCAGGCGCCGAGGAGACTCCATCATCATCTACCAGGTTCCTAATCACAAATCTCATCTCCTTGCAATTACATTATTTGCCATTTGCCTCTCGTTTTCCTCTCCCCCACTTCACCAATTTGCCGTTTTATTCGCCCTCTTTTTCGTTTGCCTTTTTCTCGTCAGATCTCTTGGTTGCTTGACATCATGAGTGATTTTGGTATGGCAGAAACAGATGATGGTAGGACTCCTAAAATTGGACGTTCTAGTAATATGGATGCTAAAACTTTTGTTTTGGGGCAAGGGAACGTTATAGGAAAAGAAACTATCCAAGAATTTTTCAATTGCGTTGGAAATTTGCCTCTTGATGATACACCTATACTGAAAAGAACCAAAACTTATGCGGAAGCTATTTCAGTGCTAGTTCTGAAACTTAAAAATATATTTATCCATACTCATCCTACCTTGCAAAGATTGTTTTATGAGCTACCCGTCATTAAGAATCCCAAGGCTAAGAAGTTAGCTACTCTTGTTCTCATGCATGAATTTGATCATATAGTACGGGAAGCTAGGGAGATCCTTGATTTTTATGGTATGAGCCGTGAAAAACCGGTAATAGGAGAAATCATTTACAATAGTGATTACATGATGAGATATTTACTTGGAAATAATCAAATTTTTGATGAGAATCTCAAAAAGGAAGTCCCCATTTTAGATATGATCCAACAAGTTTTCAATGACGTGAACCAACAATATTCTTGGATTGTGGCTGGGAATCAAAGGGGGTACGTAGATGGACAAATTGATAGTGCTAAGATTGCCATGGATGATGTGTTTCAAGTTCTATTTGTAAAACCTCTTGACAAAAATACCTCATCCAAAACCAAAGATGACAATACTTGAAACTTTGCGTTATGCCTAGCTAGGGGCGTAAAACGATAGCGCTTGTTGGGAGGCAACCCAATGAATAAATTTATTTTTGCTTTTTTCTTTCTGTATTTGCATGTTGACACAATTATGCCTCTGTTATGATTGTGTTTTTTTGGTTTATTTAGTGTTTGTGCCAAGTAGAGCCTTTAGGATGATTCATAAGATGAGTAGAAGCGATGCTGAATCTGAAAAAGAAACTTTGTGTCCAGTATTTTAATTTTCATTTTTTACTGGAATGTTATATTGAGCTGAAATTTTAAGACGGTGTTGCTATACACATGATTTATGTTGTCCTAATTGTTCAGAATTTTAGAGTAACAGAAGTATGGTTAGAGTACAGATTACTACATACTGTTCTGTTTAAGACAGATTATGTCTTCGTTGCATTGTGTGCTTGTTTTGATGAATCTATGGGTTATATTGAAGGGTATGAGCCATGGTAAAGTTAAAATACAGTAGGTATAATGCAACAACAAAATATGAATGGGTTTGCAACAGCACCTAAAGTAGTGATTTGCGTTATTATACTAACGGATCTCACGAAGATTTTGTTGAGTTTTGTGTGATTGAAGTTTTCAAGTTTTGGGTGAGATCACGATGGATGAAGCAATAAGGAGTGAAAATAGCCTAATCTTGGGGATTATACAGCACCCCCAAGATATATCCAAAGAGAAACAAGCAACTAAGCTTGGGGATGCCCCCGAGTGGCATCCCCTCTTTCTTCTAACGACCATCGGTATTTTACTTGGAACTATATTTTTATTCGTCACATATCATGAGTTTTGCTTGGAGCGTCTTGTATCATTTGAGTCTTTGCTTTCTTTGCTTTTTAGTTTGTCACTTGTATCCTTGCTGGACACACCTATTTGGGAGAGCCAAAATTATGCTATGATTTGTTAGAATTGCTCTCTATGCTTCACTTAAACTTTTTGAGCTATAGAATTGCTCTAGTGCTTCATTTATATCTTTTTGAGCACGGTGTGCTTGGAAATTTTTGTAGAAATACTTCCATGCTTAACTTAGATTAATTTGAGAGTTAGTAAATTTTGAAGAAATCCTCTCATGCTTCACTTATACCTTTTTGAGAGATGAAATCTCTATGCTCATGTGCTTCACTTAAATTTGTTTGAGCTTGTCAAAAAGCAATGGCAATATATGAAACTAGTCCCAAAGTGATAGATATCCAAGAAGGATATAATAAAAACTTTCGTGAAGATCATTGGTTAAATTAAACTTGATTCCTTGTAATAGTTTTAAAACATGATGATAGTAATATGTGAGTCATGTTAGTGAGTAATTATGCTTTAGTAGGAATATTGGTGTTAAGGTATGTGATTCCCTATGCATGCACGAAAGTCATTACTTATGCAATGAAGTTATATCCTACTTATGGTGCATTATTCGGTGTTAGTTATGCTCAATGCTCGCTTATGTGAATTTTTGTTTCTTGGTTGGTTGCTTCTCAATCTATTTGCTAGCCTCCATTTGTACTAAGTAGAAATACTACTTGTGCATCCAAAATCCTTCAACCAAGTTTTGCCTTATGAGTCCACCATACCTACCTATATGCGGTATTTCCATGCCGTTCCAAGCAAATTTGTATGTGCCATCACTAAATTTTCAAAATAAATTTTCTCTTTTGTGTGCTCGTACCGCTCATGAAACGGTAGGGGGTGTCCAATATTTTTCCATGCTAGATGTGTTATTCTCAAGATGAGTGTTTAATCACTTGTCATTGCACGAGAGTGCGGCGGTAATAGGGACGCCCATTCCCGAAATGAAAAATAAAAAAAATATTTACTTTATGTTGTCAAATAATAAATTCCTTGGAAAGTGTTGGTATGGAAGGCAACCGTGGATACGGCCCGCCATGGAATGTGAAAGAATTGTGGAAAAAGGAATAAACTTTATTTTCTGTTTGGGAACCGCCTATGATATATCTAGCATGGAAAGTATTGTGAGCTACTTTGTCGTTTTTGTTGACAGGAAAAGCATGCCACCCAAAATATTTTTCTCTCTCAATTTAAAACTTTGAGCTCTGGCACCTCTACAAATCCCTACTTCCCTTTGCGAAGGGCCTATCTATTTGCTTTATGCAATTTTTATTTTCTTTGAGTCTCCATCTTCTCTTATAAAGCACCAACTAGGGGGCACTATGATCATACTTGATCATTGGGTATAGCTAATATTTGAGTGTATTTCGTGAATGGATCAATGATTGAGCATGATGGGCTAGGGATAACTTTCTTTAGTGTTGATATTTTGAAAGACATGCTTGCTTGTTGGCATGCTTGAGTATTGAAGTCATTATGTTAAAACTAGACTATTGCTTTGAATCATCTAAAAGTCCAAGTGTCCATGCTACAAAAGAAAAGAACATGAGATGAACATGTTAGGCAGCATTCCACATCAAAAATTCTGTTTTTATCATTTACCTACTCGAGGACGAGTAGGAATTAAGCTTGGGGATGCTGATACGTCTCCAACGTATCTATAATTTTTGCTTGTTCCATGCTATTATATTATCATTTTTGGACACTTCATAGCAATTTTATATCATTTTTTGGGACTAACCTATTGACATAGTGCCAAAGTGTCAGTTGCTGTTTTTGCTTGTTTTTTACTTCGCAGAATATCAGTAACAAACGGAGTCCAATCGCGACGAAACTTTTTGGAGATTTGTTTTGGGACAGAAGACACCCAGTGGGCCAAAGAAATGCCAGAGGAGAAGGCCGAGGAGGGCACAAGACACCACCGCCTCTCCACCGCCTCTGATGCCTATAAATACCCAAATATTCAATAAACCCCAGGGGAGTCGACGAAAAGCACATCCAGCCGCCGCAAGTTCCAGAGCCTCAAGATCCAATCTAACACCATCACGGAGGGGTTCATCTTCTTCATAGGTGCCTCTCCGATGATGCGTGAGTAGTCCACCATAGACCTACGGGTCCATAGGCAGTAGCTAGATGTCTCTCTCTCTCTCTTTTGATTCTCAATACAATGGTCACTTGGAGATCTATTTGATGTAAAGTTTTGCAGTGTATTTGTTGCGATCCGATGAATTTTGAGTTCATGATCAGTTTCTATCCATGAATATTATTTGAGTCTTCTTTGATCTCTTATATGCATGATTACTTATAGCCTCGTATTTCTTCTTCGAATATTTGGTTTAGTTAGGCCAACTAGATCGATTTTTCTTGCCATGGGAAGCGGTGCTTTGTGATGGGTTTGATCTTGCGATGTCCTTTCCCAGTGACAGAAGGGGCAGCAAGGCACGTATGTATCATTGCCATTAAGGATAACAAGATGCGGTCTATTCCTACATGAATAGATCTTGTCTACATCATGTCATCATTCTTATTGCATTACTCCGTTTTTCCATGAACTTAATACACTAGATGCATGCTGGATAGCGGTTGATGTGTGGAGTAATAGTGGTAGATGCAGGCAGGAGTCAGTCTACTTATCTTGGACGTGATGCCTATATAATGATCATCGCCTTGTATATCGTCATGATTATTTGATCTTCTATCACTTGCCCAACAGTAATTTGTTCACCCACCGTGTGCTATACTCATGAGAGAAGCCACTAGTGAAACCTACGGCCCCCGGGTCTACTTTTCCAACATATTGCTTTCTGATCTATCTTTTTGCCTCTTTGTTTACAGATCTACTAAACCAAAAACCCAAAAATATATTGCTACACTTTTTATTTGCTCTTTTTATTTTGTGTTCTTGAGAGATCTATCTCTCCTATCTATCATATCCTAATCTATCTTTTTACAGTAGAGAGATTGACAACCTGTCTTTCGCGTCGGGTTGCAAGTATTTGTTATTTGTGTGCAGGTGTTGCTTATTGGGTGATGGTGATCCTCCTACTGGTTCGATAACCTTGGTTTCATAACTGAGGGAAATACTTACCCTCGCTGTGCTGCATTATCCCTTCCTCTTTGGGGAAATACCGACACAGACTCAAGCCACGTCACTATCCTAAATGGTCCCTAGTCGAAAGGGTTGTGTGGACACGCAGCCAGTCAGACTAGCATATGACACGGTGGATGGTTCGGTCACACTTACCATGTAGCATTGGATGCTAGCCGGATAATATGGACTCAGAAAGATCTGGTTGGATTCGACGTAGTCGGATCTGAGTCGAGATAAGGTCTGAGTTGGATAGACCCAACCATGAGACGCAATGATAGGGCATATGTGAGTCTCTAGTGCAACATACGTTCTATGTCCTAAGACCTGAGCTGGTGCATGTACTCGAGATGGTGACAGACTTGCTTTGGGCTGACCAAATACTACTCCAGGACTGGGTAGTTACAAAGGTAGGTTTCGGGCTTGTCCAGACCCATGCCACGAGACATGGTCGAGCAAGATGGGATTTGCCCCTCCGATCAGGAGAGATATACTCTGGGCCCCTCGGGTGATCCAACCTGGATAAGCATGGCCATGCAATGAGGATTATGAGATAATCTGAAGTGTTGGTCGGATTCACCGAAACGAGCAAGAGGTCGTGCTGCAAAAAGGATGACCATGACGCCTTAAGCACGACAACATATATCGTGTGGCAAAGGGAACAGAAATGTGAAGTGCAGGTTCGCCTAACCAGCTTCATCGAACACTTGGAGTAGTCACGCTTTGCTAGAGGCCGCTATCGACTGGTTGAGCCGAATGTGATCTGACTCGCGACCAAGTGAACGAGAACCTAAGGGGTCGCACTCTTAAGGGAAGGAACACATTGGCTTTAGGGTCCGGGCGAGGCCCAAGAGTTGAGCCCGCACCGGATGCCTATATATGGTGGAGGTGCGGCACACCAATCGGATTGATCGCTTCAGCGCCGTCATTAGGGCTTTGCATGAGTTTCAACTAGCCACCTCCACCCGCCGCCGCCGACTGTGTGATCGGAACTAGCAGTCCGTTGCACGGTGTTCCTCCTGCACGCGTAGATACCATTAGAGGCGGTGCACTTGCGCCGCTCCGGCGAACCTGTACGTGGGATCCGACGACAGGCTGTAAGGGAGATCGGACGAGGAGGATACGGACCACGCGAACACGCTGCCCTAACTCTACTTCCGCTGCACGGCACTGCGCGTCTAGTGGTAACGAATTGTGATCCATCTCCGTAGCATGTTCTTGGATGTTCTGCGCGTAGGAAATTTTTAATTTGCGTGCGATGCACCTACGGTAGAACCCAACAGCTTCTTCTTCAATGGGCAAGATCTAACATGGTGCCCTTCTATTTTGCACTTGAAGAAAATAATCTTGGTCGAATTCTTGACTTGTTCTTGTCCCTTCTTCTTGTAGCTTTTGGACTTCTTCCTCTTATTGGAGTTGAATCCAAGTCCACCCTTGCTATTGGGGGATTTTTGCCCACACAAGATATTGTTGAGTGTGGACTTCCCTTCATGACTCTTTTCCAAGTCTTTCTTCAATGAAGTGACTTGGGCTTTGAGCTCTTTGATTTCCTCTACATGGTTAGTATGAACACAAGTACTAGAGGAAGTATACGCTTCATCGTTAGAGCAACAAGGCAAGGAAAGTAATTCATCACAAGATGTAGCAACATTATGAGTAGATGATTACAAGGAATAGCACATGGCAAAGTAGCATTTTAACAAGAAGTAGTGCTAATATCCACATGAGGCTCACTTGATGTTACCTTGGTAGTAATAGCCTCATGAGCTAACTTTAGCACATTATGGAATACAAGAAGATCACCATGAGAGCTCAAGAGCTTTTCATGACTTTGTTCCAGTTCCCCACAATTGCTAGATAGCAACTCAAGTTGAGCCCTTAGATCAACATTCTCCTTTAATATGGATGCTTCACAAGAAATAGAGTTAGTAGCACAAGCATCATCACTAAAAACAAGAGGAGAAGGAAACTTGGCAAGCTCTTTTAAATATGAAGCTTCAAGTTGAGCACGAGACTCGGTGAGTTCGATGAGCGAACTCTTCATGACCCTTGAGCCTTTTTCGAAATGCTCAAAGTCCTCAAGGAGTCTAGCATGTGCAACTTCAAGCTTAACATTTTTAATTTCAAAATCATTAACCACCTCAAGAGCTCTATCATGAGATTCCTTCACTCTAGATAATTCTAGAGCAAAGGTCTCCTCATGAGATTCCTTGGTGGTTTGTTCTTCGTCAAGAGCTTGAGAAAGATCAGCTATCTCATTTGCGTAATCACGCTCACGACCTTCCATTTTATAAATGGTCGCCTCATGCTCCTCGAGATGAGCTTCCAACTCCTCAATATATTTCTTGCCCTCAATGGCAATAGACATGATTTCCATGAAGTTGCAACGAGCAAGTTTATTCTTATGAAGAGCTTTAAAATCATTTCTCCCTTAATTTTTAAGGAAGCAATATTATCATCCTCTTCATCAATAAGCTCATCCTCATTATTATCGACATCATCATCATGAGAAATATTGGGGTTCAAAGTAGGAGATACCTTTGAAGCCTTAGCCATAAGACAAACGTGAGAAACAATAGATGATGGTCTAGGATCCCTTGAAGCACCATTTAAGACCACATCTTGCCCCATGGAGTGTTTTCTTTCCTTTACATTGTTAGCACAACAACTCGAGGAAAACAATGCATTTTTATCATGGCAACAAGACATAGCAAGCATATCATCATGAGATTTAGACATACAATTTCTACATGATATGCATGGACTATCAACACAAGCATGTGAAACATTTCGAGTGCTCAAACTGTTAAAGTGCAAAGATGAAGCATTGCAATGATCAACACCACACACCATGTCATTACCTTGTGGCAATCCACATGTAGGTGAAGTAGAAGAAGTTGAGAAGACTACATGACCGGAGGTGGAGGGAGAACAATCATCCTCACAAGTCTTGGACACACCATATTTATCTTGAAGCTTTGTCCAGAACTCATGAGCATCCCGGAACGGCATGAGCTGAAATACAACTACATTGCTCAAAGCATCGAAGAGCAAATTAGAAGCTTGAGCATTGAGATAAGAGTTTTTCTCATCCTCTAAAGATATGTTTTGAGGATCCTTTGGAGGAGAAAACACATATCTACAATCCGTTGTAAATTTGGGTCCAAGACCCTGAAGATATTAAGCATGTGAATTACCCAAACATCAAAATTTGTGCCATCGAAACTAAGAGTGTCAGAGAATCCTAACCCCTAGTCGACATCCTTACTCTCTAGGTGGTAAAACCTAATAATGAGAGACCTGGCTCTGATACCAATTGAAAGGACGTGGATGTCGCCTAGAGGGGGGGTGAATAGACGCTTTAAAATAATTACGGTTTAGGCTTGAACAAATACGGAATAAAACTAATGTTTAATATGTCAAGCACAAAACCTAAAACAACTAGGCTCACCTATGTGCACCAAGAACTTATGCTAAGCAAGATAAACAACTAAGTGATAGCAACGTATATAACAAGAAATAGTATGGCTATCACAAAGTAAAGTGCATAAGTAAAGGGCTCGGGTAAGTGATAACTGAGGCACATGGAGACGATGATGTATCCCGAAGTTCACACCCTTGCGGATGCTAATCTCCGTTTGGAGCGGTGTGGAGGCACAATGCTCCCCAAAAAGCCACAAGGGCCACCATAATCTCCTCACGCTCTCGCACAATGCAAGATGTCGTGATTCGACAAAGGGACCCTTGAGGGCGGTCACCGAACCCGTACAAATGGCAATCCTTGGGGGCGGTCACCGAACCCGTACAAATGGCAACCCTTGGGGGTGGTCACCGAACCCGTACACTGTGGCAACCTTTGGGGGCAGTCACCGGTACTCGTACTAATTGCTCGGGGCAATCCCCACAACCTAGTTGGAGACCTCGATGCTTTCCCGGAGCTTTGCACCACAATGATTAAGCTCTGAGACAGCACCAACCGTCTAGGTCGCCAAAGCACCCAAGAGGAACAATCTCTAGGGTGCTCAAACACCCAAGAGTAATAAGCTTCTCAAACTTCACTTCCACGTATCACCGTGGAGAACTCAAACCTATGCACCAAATGCAATGGCAAGGGCACACGGAGTGCCCAAGTCCTTTTCTCCCAAATCCAACCAAAGCAACTAATGCTAGGGAGGAAAATGAGAGGAAGAACGAAGAAGAACATGAAGAACTCCAAGATTGTCATTGTTTTGTCACGACAGATGCCATGGGTAGGCTTATCGAGAGTGGTTGGGGCCGAAGGACGCCGGCGGGCTCCGGGAGCGGGGTTAGGCACAAGCGGTGGCGGACACACGATGTACCCAGGTTCGGGGCCCTCCGGGGGAGGTAACACCCCTAGTCCTGCTTGGTCTAGTTTAGACGATGGTGATGTTACAATCAGGCTCCTGGAGCTGTATGTTTGGAGGAGGAAGAAGGGGCTAGGCTGCCTTCGTTTCCTCTCTACGTGGTGCGATGTGTGGAAGAAGCTATCCCCCTTGCATGGGGGAGGCCCGGGGGGTTTTATAGGCCAACCCCCCGGGTTACAATACGAGTAAGAGGTCTCAGGGGGGCCCCAGCTGACAGCCTCTCTGGCCGGCTGTGGGGGCCCCCGGCTGTGGGGTCTTGTCGCTGGTAGGACCCGCCGGCTGCAGAGTCCCGTCAGGAGCTGGCGGGGCCCGCGTGGTAGGTCCCAATGCCGGTCATGTCGCGGCACGGACCGTCCTCTGGGGCGTCGTCTTGTGGCAATCGGCCGAGGTCAGCGGTATGGCCGGCAGCACTATAGCCTTGCCGGGGCAGGTAATGGAGTGATGGGAGGCGTGCCGGCACTGTTGGGAGTCCTGTCGCAGTAGGCCAGGGTCAGAGGCACTGTCACCTCTACTGTGGCCACACGGGCGCTGACCCCCGATGGGATGGGGGCCACTGTAGCCGCTCGTTCCTGACCGTGGCATCCAATGCGTGGCCAGCTGGGGGGCCAGTGTAATAGCCCGAGACCGACGCTCCAGAAGATTCCCCTTTTTTTCCATTGCCATCGTGTGATTCGTTTTATTGTTGCATGCATCATCGCATCATTCGCATCATCTGCATAGCATCGTCACTCGTTTTTGAAAACTTGCATCCGCTAGCAGTCGCCGGTTCTTCCCATCGTCCGTTTCGAGTCCAACCACACACGCACGCGCCCGCGGCATCGGTAAAATATTGTTTTTAAAAGCGCGTATTAAGCTTTCTCGGATTGGGTCGAAACTTGGCGTGCGGTCTTTATTTGTTGTAGGTAGACCGCCTGCCAAATTTCGTTGCATCAGAGGTCGTTTGATCCCCCAACGTTCAACTGTAGCGTCGCCGTCATCTGTTAATTATCGGAAGTTTCGGTGTTTTAAAACTCAATGCCGGGCCGCAAACCTTCCCTCTCATCTCAGCCCAACACCCCTCTACACAGCCCACCTAGCCCAGCAAACCCACCTCTCCGATCGGACCGTCCGATCGCGATCGGAGGGTCGAGAAACCACCCCTAGACCCAAACTGCTATATATGGACACCCCCACATCCAAAAATAGCCTTCTCCCACCTCTGCCTCGTTTTTCGAGCCGGACAGCCCCGCCGCCGCCACTTGTCACCGCCAGATCAACCCAGCGCCGCCGCAGCCGCCGCTCTCCACCACTCAGTAGCCTCCACGTCGCCCCCTGCCCGCTCCCACCGCGGCAGGCCCGCCCGGGCCCGGGGCAAGCCCGCCCAAGCCCATCGGGGCCCAGACGAACCCACTGCGGCCGCCCGCAGCTGCAGGAGCTCCAGCTCCCGAGCTGCCGACCCTGCCAACCGCGCCGCCGCCCGTAGCAGTCGTCCTCCCCGCCGCCTCGGCCTCACCGGTGGCCCGATTCGACCGCCCACCGCCCGGATCCGGCGGATCCAATCTAGGTCCGGCCGGCCCGAAGCTCCCAGTCGCCGCCATGGATGCCATCTCCAGGAGCTCTCAGCCGCCGCCCGATCTCCTCGCTCGCGCCGCCCCAAGTCTCTTCGTCGATGGGAATGGTCTTCCCTTGCTCAGATCCGGCCGTTCCCCGCCTTGCCGACGTTCTCTCGTCGACCCAAGCCTGCCGGCCGTTGCCATGCTCGTCTCCCGCCATGGCCTCGTGCTCTGGAGGAGCACGGGAGGATGAACGTGCTCGTCTCGCGTGGGCTCCGCTGCGGCCACGCGCGGCCCAGCCGCGACCTTCCCGGCCCACCAGATCCACTGGCCTGAAGGCCCGCGAGGTGAGCTCCGCCCCAGCCCCTATTCATCGCCCGTGCGCAGAATAGTTACGTTGCGTCCACCGAACCAGGCCCATGATGTTTTTTTTAATTTCAGAAAAATGCATGTTTTAATATGCTCATATTTCATTAACCGTGCACCGGATCGAAATATTTTATACATGTAAAATGCTCAGAAATATGTGTAGATTAATATTATGCCATTTTCATCCATGATAAAATGCGTACACTCGGTGTTTGCACCATTTTGCATAATTGTCATCATTTTGCATTGTCATATTTAATTAACATGCATCGGGATTTAATCCAACCATATATTAAAAATGTTCATAATAATGGCATCGCATTTTCATGCATGACAAAACTGTTCTTTGAAATATTTGCATTTAACTTGCATTTATAACTGCTAAAAGGGGATTAGGCCATAAACTTGCATAATTAACTGTGACATATTTCCCTACATGAACCTACGCATATTATATGTGTTTTCGGGGTAGAAAAATCCATAGAATTTAACTGTGTATTTAGTTTTGTCATTGGAGCAAGTTCGTGTGCATGTCATTTTTGCCATGATGCCCGTTTGTCTTTTTTGTGGGATCTAATCCGTGCATCATATGAAATAATTTTGAACATGAGATATGCCCTTGGACATGTGTGCTAGGTCCTGGTATTTTTGGTTGTCATAGAAATGCATGTTTAGGTGTTGTTTTCTTGTTGCCAACATGCTATAAAAATCTGTTGTTTTGAGGGTCCAAAATATTTCTAAGTCTGGAAAACTGTTATTTTGTTGCCATGTTGCCATGTGATTTGCTAGTGTTCTAGGGGTCATTTGTGGTTGCTCCAAAGGAGTCTTTTGTTAAGCATGTTGTTGCCTACCATGTTGTGTCAATAGTTTGCATGAATAGGTTTAGCATAATAATTATTTCTGTTGCTCAATATGTCAATCTGTTAAAACTGCTGCACATGCCTACTCTAATTTTCACAAAGTCTGAGAATCTGTTTTCTGCAATATGCCATGTTGTGTTGATGGTTGCCATGAATCTAAGCATAATTTGATGTTGCCATAAAGTAATGATTTGTAATGCATCATGTCCTCTACCATGCTGTTAAGTTTCATGCTAATCTATGCCCCGTAGCATATAGTTTTACTGCTGCCAATATGCCTCCATGAAAATCTGCTATGCTAAAACCTGTTATTTTCACTATGTCCTAATCTGCTATATTTTGTTGCCATGTTGTGAGCTTCCTACCATGTGTTCAATGACTCTTTTGAGTATGATATGTGAAAATGAAATGATGTGTGTGTTATATGCTACTGCCCCATGCTTAGTTTGTGCATGTTAGAATAGTGTAACTTGTTGTTTTCATGTGTGCAAAACGCTATCTTGCTGTTTTGGGCAGATTTCAAATAAATCTTGCATTGATGATTGTGGTTGAACCGTAGCTCCGTTTTGAGCATGTCCTATATGAAACTTGACTAGAATTTCATGTAGTATCATAATAACTTGCTGCATTCATGATTTGAAGTGTTTGTGATTGTCTTTTCCATGCATTTTGCATTCATGACATATGCATCTTATGAAGGTCATAACTTTTAGACCGTAGCTCCGTTTCAAACGTTCTATATATGTAAATCGACTAGAATGACATGTAGAATTGCGTTGTGCACTTTATTTTCCTGTTTAATAAATATAAAACATGATTAGTTCAGATCTGGACCAATTTCAAAATTAACATATGAGGTCGTTTCGGAAATGCTATATGTTGTTTCCGGCCTCATTTAAACTTGCCTAGATAGTGTAGTTTCATTATGGTTCACCTCTTGCCATGATTAACAACATTTAATATTGTCATGTACCTAAATGAGAGTGAACTAAAATTTGAAGGTGGAATTTCGTCAATATGCAACTCGTTGCATATTGAGCTTCACTTAATGTGTAGAAGTTGATTGCTGTGCTTGCCATGTCATTCATAACATGCATCATATTTGAAGAGCATCATGTCATGCATAAGTTGTGGTGTTGTCGTGTGTTGATTGTTGTTTCGGATTGCTTCTTCTCGATAGAGTTCCGAAAGCGTCCGGAGTGTGAGGATTCGTTCGACTATGTTGGCTCGTCTTCTTCACGGATTCGTTCTTCTTCCAAGCGGGATCTCAGGCAAGATGATCATTTCCCTGGATACCATTACTATCATTGCCATGCTAGATGTCTCGTTTCTATCACTGTCTCGCTACCTACCACTTGTATGCCAGGCCTCCCAAATGCCATGATAAGCCTCTAACCCCTCCACATCCCAGCAAAACATTATTTGGCTATGTTACCGCTTGCTCAGCCTTCTTATAGCATTGCTAGTTGCAGGTGCATTTGTTTCCAGCTATCACAATATTATTGCTATTTAATTTAATGCACATATATACTTGGTAAAGGGTGGAAGGCTTGGCCTTTTGCTCGGTGTTTTGTTGCACTCTTGCCGCCCTAGTTACTTGTGTACCGGTGTTATGTTCCATAATTGAGCGCTCCTAACATGCTCGGGGTTGTTATGGGAACCCCCTTGATTTTCGTTTTAGGATAAAACTTGTCTGGCAAGGCCCAACTTTGGTATTACATTTGCCTAATAACTAATAAACTTGCATAGGGAGTAATTAACCCGAGGAGAATTAATCAAGAACCCGGGCCAGTGCTCCTCATGAGTGTTGGTCCAAAATGGCAGTAGCTGGGGCCACCAACGGGTGTGCCAGCCAGAAACTTAGCCAATCCGGTCATGTCCTGAGAACGAGATACGCGGCTCCTATCGGGTTCGTCGACACGTCAGGCGGTCTTGCTGGATTTGTTTTACCTTTCTCGAACGTCTTGTGCGAGGAATTCCGAGAATACTTCGGGCTATCTCGAGGTTGCGGTTTTCCAGTGGAATTGCCTAGGAAGATCACGAGAGTCGTGGTCGAGGTTATTCCCGCTGCGTGTGGTTAGTTTGTGATGGATGAGTTGGAGCACCCCTGCAGGGTTAAATCTTTCGGAAAGCCGTGCCCGCGGTTACGTGGCAACTTGGAAACTTTGTTTAACACCCGGTCATAGCAAACTTGAAGTAAACTCAAATAAAATACACCAACCGTGTGCGTAACCATGACTGTCTCTTCTCGTGAGTCCTTATCCGAGAGAGAACACGCTGGGGTTATGTTTGACGTAAGTAGGTGTTCAGGATCTCTTAGAGATCATTACTAGAACACGTCCGTTTATACGACAATCATCCCCCTTTACTCTTGTACTCGTAAGATAGCCACTCAAATAAATGCTTAGTGCTTGCTGCAGCCTCACCACTTAACCATACCTCACCCATTAAGCTTTAATAGTCTTGATACCCTTGGAAATGAGATTGCTGAGTCCCTGTGGCTCACAGATTACTACAACAACAGTTGTAGGTACAGGTAATGCGATGATTTGACGTGAGCGCGATGCTTGTTTGATTTGGAGTTCTTCTTCTTCTTCTTCTTCATCGATCTAGGATGGGTTCCAGGCGGCAGCCTGGGATAGCAAGGATGGATGTCATTTTATCGTTTGTTTTCGTCCGTAGTCGGACCCTGCTCTTCTGTATGATGTTTGGATATGTTATTGTATTGATGTGATATTGATGTAGCTTGTGGCGAGTGTAAGCCAATTCCATATACTCATCTCTTCTTTACATGTACTTGTAATGATATCCATTCTTGCGAAATGACGAGATGTGCTTCTATCCCTGTCGAGGCCCTCGTGCCAAAATAAGGATAGGATCGCATCTTGGGCGTGACAAGTTGGTATCAGAGCTAGGTTCCGACCTAGGAGCCCCCTTGATTGATCGAACCTTGGCCGAGTCGAGTCTAGTGAAAAACTATTTTGAGTCTAGTTATATCGGAGAGTAGGATTCCTTTTACTCCTCTTCTATGCTCTGGTGAGGTATTCGACTTAGCAATTTTCATTCTACTCCTCTTCTCGCTCAATTTTTTTTTTAGGATCACGCGGGTATTTTGGAAACTATATGATGCCGATGTGACGGAGTTCTGTCTTGGTGCCTCCTGTCTGACTTGATTTCTTCCGGGGAGTTGAGCTCCAGGGGATTCTTGGCACATCGTTATCATTCAGTTTCCTTAGTATCTCAGGCCGGAGGATGTTCGAAATTGCTTCAATACTTTTCGTGGCGAGATAAGGCTGGAGTCACCCAGTACTAGGGAGGTGTCCGGGGTACTGCCATGTTTAGTATCGTGGTGATTACGAGTGTCTGAGGTAGATGAGTTTCCGAGACCTTTGGTTGTGTGTTGAGGGATGTGATACACTGGAGAGTAGTATTACTGCTAGGAGTTGAGTGATCATGTAAAACTCCGTGTATCCGTGTACCCAATCGCATATCTGAGATTTCGGGAGTTCTTAGGTGTGAATTCAAGTAGTTACTTAGGATTATCTTCCACAGATGATGATGTGAGGTTGGGGTTCGACATCGAGTGGTTCGCTTGTTGACGGTCTTTCTTACAGCGGTTCTCGTTGTGTCTTAAAGATTCCTTGTAGCTTGCTACGACTCGGGGACGCTTCGTATGTCATGTGCACTGCCTTGTACATGATGGCTACTGTAAGATCGAGCCCGTGTGAGACTTACCATGAAAATGTCGAGCGAAATCTCTGTCATATATCTGTTTCCGGCTTAATTTGTAAGCCTCATCCTTTGTTTTGTTGGAATAGGGTAATTCGAGTTGCTTCGATGCCAAGTGGTGATTTCATATCTGTTCTAAGTAGTGTTCTCACATTTTTATGGGAATGCTAATCCTTTTGTTCAACCGGAGTTGTCATGTCAATTCTTTCCAACCGGTGTGTTTCTCATCAAGTTAATTCAACCCTCTCCAATATTTGCAAGATCAATCCTCGGATTTCTTTTCCGGAGTTCATCTCATCGGTATCGAGTTATCTTTATTTTCCCCGCCCACCCGCCCTTTTCTTCAAGGATTAAATTCTCATTCAAGTGCCTTCTCTATTCATGTGATGCTTCTGCCATCTTTTCTTCCGTATGGTATCCGGTGATTCGTTGTGAAGATGCTCAAGTGCTAAGTTCATCGTTCTTCATTCTCATTTTCTTCTCCGGTGGATTCTATTCAAGCATTCGGTGCTCATCATATCGTTTTCATTCTCTAATTTCTCTCGCATGTTGGAATTCTTATCCAAGCCTCTCTTGCTTATTCATCTCTCTATTCTATCCGGAGTGTTGAAGATATCTCAGAAGCTCGTGTTTTCATTCTATCCTTTTAAATATTTCGAGGTTCTCACCTCATCTAGTTTTCAATTGTACCGGTGCAATCTCTCTTTCTAATCAACCGCTTCATTGGTGATCTCTTTGAGTGGGCTCATAACCCACAGGTTTTTCCCTAGGATCTTACATGGCTCTCTAATCTTTCCGGAGATGTTCTCAAGTTCTTTTCATATATGACGTAAGAATGAATCCCATCAATCATATTCCTTCTTGAAGGTTGCTTCCAAATCATTTTCATATTTGGCTCAACCTTTCTTTCTTTATTATTCCGGAGTGTCTCAGTAATTCATGGTGTGGTTTCTCATCATCATTCTCAGAGTTGAAGACCGAAGTAGAGTTTCTCTTAAATCTTATCCATTCTCGTGAAGGTCGGTTTCAAGCTTGTTGTATCATATTAAATTCTTTTCGATCATGAGTAATTCCTTCCATATCTATCCAGAGCATTTCGGTGTTGTTTTCGTTTCTCGAGCCTCCGAAGGCCAACATTTCAGAAGATTTCTTCGTTCTTAGCTTTCAGCTTTCATTCTCAAATTCTTCTCAATTGTTGTCTCTTTGTTCGTATCTCCTTTATTCCGGTGCCTTGTTCAAGTTTCTATTAGGCAAATCTTGATCTCTTCATTCTCGTGTTTTTCCCATTCGTTTCAATTCTCACCGGTGGTTCGTTCAAGACTTCTTCAAGTTTGTGCTCATATCCCTCTTCAATCTTTCCAGAAGAATATGTAGTATGCTAAATCCGTTGTTTGTCATCAATTTAACTTGGTGAAGGATAAGCGTAACATAATTCTTATTATTGTTTCATCAATTGATTTCAATCCTTCTTCCGGAGTTGTTCATGATGTCAAATTCTTGGTTCTAAGTGTTTCATCTTCTCTTTTCCGGAGTTCCATGTTTTCTCAAGTATCTCATCGCGAAGCTTCATCTAAATCTTGCAACGTCATAATCTATCCTTTTCAACCTTCATTATGTTGTTCATTCTTTCGTATACGGAGGTCCTTAGGGTGGTTCTTCAAGGATTTAATTCCTTCGCGAAGTGTTCTTCAATATTCTTGTTGGAGTAGCTCAAGTATTCTTTATATTGCATTTCAAGTGCAATTCTTCTCCCTTATCTTTGAGATGGTATTATAGCATTCTGGATTCATGAGGAGTCTCGAAAATCCATCATTCCTTTCTTAGAGTTACCTTGGATTGGATTTCACCTAAAGCATTTTCCAAGATTGTTGCTATCATGGTGTTTATCAATGATCCAAGTTCTCAACGTATCCTCTTGTTGAAAGAAGTTTCCATATCATGTTATTCCCAAGCAATCAATTGTTTTCCATTTGTGGCCGGTTGTCACCTCATAATGGTGGGATGTTTTCCATAAGCCCATAACAAGTTTTTCTTTTCGTTGTTGATGTTCCAACAACTCCGTTCAATCCTCCTTGGTTAGGATTCTTTTCATGTTCAATTGTGGTAGAAGCTGTCATTTTCTTCTCCGTGTTTTCTTTCCAATGATCTATGTTCTATTCCTTTGTTCTGGAGGTGTTGTGATGTTGCTCTCTTGAACCATCATATCGTTCTGTCAAGATCATGTTCATTCCTTGCTTATCTTTAACCGGAGTGTTGTTTTCTCTTTTCAAGTTCTCTCCTTCTTATCAAATTTTGCCCCTCTATCCTACCGAAGTGCTGCCCAAATTTCTTTTGAATTCTTGCTTGTTTCTCATATCTCTCTTCTTCTCTTGGCAACCTTCAAGTTTCGTTGGTTTCACTCGTTTGTTAGAGAAGCAACCAAGGTTTACCTCTTCTCTTTCTCTTCCCCTTCTCGTTCTAAGATCTCGGGTCGAGATCTCTAGTAAGTGGAGGAGAGTTGTAACAGCCCGAGACCGACGCTCCAGAAGATTCCCCTTTTTTCCATTGCCATCGTGTGATTCGTTTTATTGTTGCATGCATCATCGCATCATTCGCATCATCTGCATAGCATCGTCACTCGTTTTTGAAAACTTGCATCCGTTAGCAGTCGCCGGTTCTTCCCGTCGTCGATTCGAGTCCAACCACACACGCACGCGCCCACGGCATCGGTAAAATATTGTTTTTAAAAGCGCGTATTAAGCTTTCTCGGATTGGGTCGAAACTTGGCGTGCGGTCTTTATTTGTTGTAGGTAGACCGCCTGCCAAATTTCGTTGCATCAGAGGTCGTTTGATCTATCAATGTTCAACTGTAGCGTCGCCGTCATCTGTTAATTATCGGACGTTTCGGTGTTTTAAAACTCAATGCTGGGCCGCAAACCTTCCCTCTCATCTCAGCCCAACACCCCTCTACACAGCCCACCTAGCCCAGCAAACCCACCTCTCCGATCGGACCGTCCGATCGCGATCGGAGGGTCGAGAAACCACCCCTAGACCCAAACCCTAGCCAAAACTACTATATATGGACACCCCCATGTCCAAAAATAGCCTTCTGCCACCTTTGCCTCGTTTTCCAAGCCGGACAGCCCCGCCGCCGCCACTTGTCGCGGCCAGATCAACCCAGCGCCGCCGCATCCGCCGCTCTCCACCACTCTGCAGCCTCCACGTCGCCCCCTGCCCGCTCCCACCGCGGCAGGCCCGCACGGGCCCGGGGCAAGCCCGCCCAAGCCCATCGGGGCCTGGACGAACCCACTGCGGCCGCCCGCAGCTGCAGGAGCTCCAGCTCCCGAGCTCCCGACCCTGCCAACCGCGCCGCCGCCTGTAGCCGTCGTCCTCCCAGCCGCCTCGGCCTCACCGGTGGCCCGATTCGACCGCCCACTGCCCGGATCCGGCGGATCCCATCCAGGTCCGGCCGGCCCGAAGCTCCCAGTCGCCGCCATGGATGCCATCTCCAGGAGCTCTCAGCCGCCGCCCGATCTCCTCGCTCGCGCCGCCCCAAGCCTCTTCGTCGATGGGAATGGTCTTCCCTTGCTCAGATCCGGCCGTTCCCCGCCTTGCTGACGTTCTCTCGGCGACCCAAGCCCGCCGGCCGTTGCCATGCTCGTCTCCCGCCATGGCCTCGTGCTCTGGAGGAGCATGGGAGGATGAACGTGCTCGTCTCGCGTGGGCTCCGTTGCGGCCACGCGCGGCCCAGCCGCGACCTTCCCGGCCCACCAGATCCACTGGCCTGAAGTCCCGCGAGGTGAGCTCTGCCCCAGCCCCTATTCATTGCCTGTGCGTAGAATAGTTACGTTGCGCCCACCGAACCCGGCCCATGATGTTTTTTTTAATTTCAGAAAAATGCATGTTTTAATATGCTCATATTTCATTAACCGTGCACCGGATCGAAATATTTTATACATGTAAAATGCTCAGAAATATGTGTAGATTAATGTTATGCCATTTTCATCCATGATAAAATGCGTACACTCGGTGTTTGCACCATTTTGCATAATTGTCATCATTTTGCATTGTCATATTTAATTAACGTGCATCGGGATTTAATCCAACCATATATTAAAAATGTTCATAATAATGGCATCGCATTTTCATGCATGACAAAACTGTTCTTTGAAATATTTGCATTTAACTTGCATTTATAACTGCTAAAAGGGGATTAGGCCATAAACTTGCATAATTAACTGTGACATATTTACCTACATGAACCTACGCATATTATATGTGTTTTCGGGGTAGAAAAATCCATAGAATTTAACTGTGTATTTATTTTTGTCATTGGAGCAAGTTCGTGTGCATGTCATTTTTGCCATGATGCTCGTTTGTCTTTTTTGTGGGATCTAATCCGTGCATCATATGAAATAATTTTGAACATGAGATATGCCCTTGGACATGTGTGCTAGGTCCTGGTATTTTTGGTTGTCATAGAAATGCATGTTTAGGTGTTGTTTTCTTGTTGCCAACATGCTATAAAAATCTGTTGTTTTGAGGGTCCAAAATATTTCTAAGTCTGGAAAACTGTTATTTTGTTGCCATGTTGCCATGTGATTTGCTAGTGTTCTAGGGGTCATTTGTGGTTGCTCCAAAGGAGTCTTTTGTTAAGCATGTTGTTGCCTACCATGTTGTGTCAATAGTTTGCATTAATAGGTTTAGCATCATAATTATTTCTGTTGCTCAATATGTCAATCTGTTAAAACTGCTGCACATGCCTACTCTAATTTTCACAAAGTCTGAGAATCTGTTTTCTGCAATATGCCATGTTGTGTTGATGGTTGCCATGAATCTGAGCATAATTTGATGTTGCCATAAAGTAATGATTTGTAATGCATCATGTCCTCTACCATGCTTTTAAGTTTCATGCCAATCTATGCCCCGTAGCATATAGTTTTACTGCTGCCAATATGCCTCCATGAAAATCTGCTATGCTAAAACCTGTTATTTTCACTAAGTCCTAATCTGCTATATTTTGTTGCCATGTTGTGAGCTTCCTACCATGTGTTCAATGACTCTTTTGAGTATGATATGTGAAAATGAAATGATGTGTGCGTTATATTCTACTGCCCCATGCTTAGTTTGTGCATTTTAGAATAGTGTAACTTGTTGTTTTCATGTGTGCAAAACGCTATCTTGCTGTTTTGGGCAGATTTCAAATAAATCTTGCATTGAGTATTGTGGTTGAACCATAGCTCCGTTTTGAGCATGTCCTATATGAAACTTGACTAGAATTTCATGTAGTATCATAATAACTTTCTGCATTCATGATTTGAAGTGTTTGTGATTGTCTTTTCCATGAATTTTGCATTCATGACATATGCATCTTATGAAGGTCATAACTTTTAGACCGTAGCTCCGTTTCAAACGTTCTATATATGTAAATCGACTAGAATGACATGTAGAATTGCGTTGTGCACTTTTTTTCCTGTTTAATAAATATAAAACATGATTAGTTCAGATCTGGACCAATTTTGAAATTAACATATGAGGTCGTTTCGGAAATGCTTTATGTTGTTTCCGGCCTCATTTAAACTTGCCTAGATAGTGTAGTTTCATTATGCTTCACCTCTTGCCATGTTTAACAACATTTAATATTGTCATGTACCTAAACGAGAGTGAACTAAAATTTGAAGGTGGAGTTTCGGCAATATGCAACTCGTTGCATATTGAGCTTCACTTAATGTGTAGAAGTTGATTGCTGTGCTTGCCATGTCATTCATAACATGCATCATATTTGAAGAGCATCATGTCATGCATATGTTGTGGTGTTCTCGTCTGTTGATTGTTGTTTCGGATTGCTTCTTCTCGATAGAGTTCCGAAAGCGTCCGGAGTGTGAGGATTCGTTCGACTATGTTGGCTCGTCTTCTTCACGGATTCGTTCTTCTTCCAAGCGGGATCTCAGGCAAGATGATCATTTCCCTGGATACCATTACTATCATTGCCATGCTAGATGTCTCGTTTCTATCGCTGTCTCGCTACCTACCACTTGTATGTCAAGCCTCCCAAATGCCATGATAAGCCTCTAACCCCTCCACATCCCAGCAAAACATTGTTTGGCTATGTTACCGCTTGCTCAGCCTTCTTATAGCATTGCTAGTTGCAGGTGCATTTGTTTCCACCTATCACAATATTATTGCAATTTAATTTAATGCACATATATACTTGGTAAAGGGTGGAAGGCTTGGCCTTTTGCTCGGTGTTTTGTTCCACTCTTGCTGCCCTAGTTACTTGTGTACCGGTGTTATGTTCCATAATTGAGCGCTCCTAACATGCTCGGGGTTGTTATGGGGACCCCCTTGATTTTTGTTTTAGGATAAAACTTGTCTGGCAAGGCCCAACTTTGGTATTACATTTGCCTAATATCTAACAAACCTGCATAGGGAGTAATTAACCCGAGGAGAATTAATCAACAACCCGGGCCAGTGCTCCTCATGAGTGTTGGTCCAAAATGGCAGTAGCCGGGGCCACCAACGGGTGTGCCAGCCGGAAACTTAGCCAATCCGGTCGTGTCCTGAGAACGAGATACGCGGCTCCTATCGGGTTCGTCGACACGTCGGGCGGTCTTGCTGGATTTGTTTTACCTTTCTCGAACGTCTTTGCGAGGAATTCCGAGAATACTTCGGGCTATCTCGAGGTTGCGGTTTTCCAGTGGAATTGCCTAGGAAGATCACGAGAGTCGTGGTCGAGGTTATTCCCGCTGCGTGTGGTTAGTTTGTGATGATGAGTTGGAGCACCCCTGCAGGGTTAAATCTTTCGGAAAGCCGTGCCCGCGGTTACGTGGCAACTTGGAAACTTTGTTTAACACCCGGTCATAGCAAACTTGAAGTAAATTCAAATAAAATACACCAACCGTGTGCGTAACCATGACTGTCTCTTCTCGTGAGTCCTTATCCGAGAGAGAACACGGTGGGGTTATGTTTGACGTAAGTAGGTGTTCAGGATCTCTTAGACATCATTACTAGAACACGTCCGTTTATACGACAATCATCCCCCTTTACTCTTGTACTCGTAAGATAGCCACTCAAATAAATGCTTAGTGCTTGCTGCAGCCTCACCACTTAACCATTCCTCACCCATTAAGCTTTAATAGTCTTGATACCCTTGGAAATGAGATTGCTGAGTCCCTGTGGCTCACAGATTACTACAAAAACAGTTGCAAGTACAGGTAATGCGATGATTTGACGTGAGCGCGATGCTTGTTTGATTTGGAGTTCTTCTTCTTCTTCTTCATCGATCTAGGATGGGTTCCAGGCGGCAGCCTAGGATAGCAAGGATGGATGTCATTTTATCATTTGTTTTCGTCCGTAGTCGGACCCTGCTCTTCTGTATGATGTTTGGATATGTTATTGTATTGATGTGATATTGATGTAGCTTGTGGCGAGTGTAAGCAAATTCCATATACTCATCTCTTCTTTACATGTACTTGTAATGATATCCATTCTTGCGAAACGACGAGATGCGCTTCTATCCCTGTCAAGGCCCTCATGCCAAAATAAGGATAGGATCGCATCTTGGGCGTGACAGCCAGGCATCTCTGTCCCTAGCCAGCCAGTGAGGCGTAGCCGGCAGGGCTTAGCCGTCAGGGCGTGGCCGGCAGGGCGTGGCCGGCAGGGCATAGCCGGTGGCGCGTAGCCGGCGTGGCGTAACCTTCAGGGCGTAGCCGGACTACAGGGGGAAGTGGCTCGTCCTGCAGTCGCGTCGAAAAGTTGGAGTAGTGGGTCGTTTGAGGCTACCCCGGGGTCATCCCCCCGACAGTAGTCCCCGAAGCAGGGGAAGCCTGCCGACGAACCGTGGCGGTCCTCGCCGGCTTGAATATAGCCTTCCTGCCGCAGCGTGCCTCGGAAGCTAGATGACGTGGGCAAGCGGCGGCCGGCTCCGCAGCCGGCCGACGCTTCGCGCGCCGCCTCGGGTGCCCCGTCGGGTGGAAAAGCCGCGCCACGTGGAAGACACAGCGGGCTGTGGCCTGACAGGCTGCGCGGTGGACAAGACCGGGCCGCGGGGTGGGGCCCTCCTCGGCCACGGCCTCGGCCTGTGCGCATGTATCTTCTATGGCTCGGGCCGTCGGTTGGCATTCCCGAGCGCCATAACTTCTATCCCGCACACGGTGGGAATCGCGGGGGTCGTGCGCAATGAATTTGGCCCCCACGATCGGCCGCACGGGGTTTAAATGGAGAGGGGAGGGGAACAGAACGGCACGTTCACTCCTCCCGCCCCAGTCGCATCGTCTTTGTCGCCCTCCTCCTCCAGCTCCGAGAGAGAGAAAGAGGGTAAAGCCCACAGGCACGTCACGCCGCCCCTCGCCGCCGCCGCAGGCCCGCGCTGCAGCCGAGCAACTGCGCCCACCGTTGCGACCGCAAGCCTTTTCAGAAGCCATGGCGAGCAAGGGCCCTTGGGACGGCATCGTCGTGGATGAGCAGTTCATCGAGCACCTCCGCCACCGCCGCAAGCTTCCGTCGGAGGCGCACTTGGAGGCACGCATCGCCGGGCCGAAGAACTCCCCGGCCCCGCGGGAGGGCGAGGTGGTCGTCTTCTCCGAGCACTTTCTCCGCGGGCTCGGGTTGCAGGCGGGTACCTTCTTCCGGCGGTTCTTGACGCGGTTCGGCCTGCAGCCGCACCACCTCGCCCCCAATGCCGTCTTGCAGTTGGCGGCATTCTTCACCCTCTGTGAGGGGTTCTTGGGGGTGGAGCCGAGGCTCGACCTCTGGTTCCGGCTGTTTTTCCTGAAGCGGCAGACGGTGGTGGACCCGGCGACGCAGGCGAAGGTCATGACCGCCTGCGGGGGAGCCCTGATCCACATCCGCAAAGGAGCCGGTTTCCCAAAGCTCCCGCTGCAGGAGTCGGTAAAGAATTGGCAGCGGGGGTTCTTCTACGTGAAGAACGCGAAGCCGGAGGAGGACTACATCAACCTCCCCTACTTCGTCAACCAGCCGGCGGCGGCGATGCTGAACTGGCGGACGGCTCCTCCCCAAGCGCCCGAGACGGCGAACCGTCTCTGCGAGCGCCTGCTGGTGATGACCGAGACGGAGGGGCTGAAAGCCACCGACCTGCTGGCCGCGATGGTGGCGTGCCGGGTGCAGCCGCTGCAGAGCCGGCCGCACCTTATCTTCCAGATGGGAGGGCGGCACGACCCCTGCCGGCTCTCCACCAAGGAGCTGAAGCCGATCCACGTGGCGAGAAGGGTGAACGCCATCTCGACGGCGAAGCTAAAGGAAGAGGGGTGGTAGTGGGGGAAAACCCCGTACAACCGGAGCCATCCGGCGCCGCGGGTAAGTGACTAGCCGTCTCCCCCTCTCCATCTTTTCGAAGACGGCGCCCCTCCCTTTGGCCTGATGACGTGGCGCTTCGCCCGCTCGCAGGTTTTCCCGCAGTTGCAGAACTACGGGGAGCCGGCCGCCGACCTAGTGGACTCGGACCCCGAGGAGGTCGAGGACGCTGACGACGTAGAGCCAGCGGACTCTGAGCGGGCCGACGAGTCCGAAGCCGGCAAATCAGAGACGGAGACGGAGGAGGCCGAATCGACGGGTGAGTCCCCCCCCCCCCGACGCGTCTACGGGATTGGACCGATGATGACACTGAGTCGGAGGAGTTGCGTGATGCAGAGGCTCCGGAGGACCCCGCGGCCTCGGAGGGCGACGTCACGGCGCTGAGGAGGTGCCCACGCCGAGCCAGCCCTAGGCACGGACGCGGGCAACAAGGAGAAGCAGCCGGCCGTCGCCAAGCCGGTGCCCAAACGGGCCACCGCCGCGCAGCTGGGCGGCGGCCGCGTAGGCGGTGGGAAGAAGCAGCGGGTCGCCCAGGCGGGACCCGCGAGGAGGGCGGTCCCCGTTGTTGTCGAGTAAACCCATCTCCCCTTCTTCCTTAGTTTTCTTTCCATTGCCCCCCTTTTCCTTAACCCGGCACGATCAGGAAGGCGCACGCCCTACGGAGGACCCCGGCCGGCAAGGCCACGAGGACGGCGCTGCCAAATAACGCCGAGGAGAGGGAGCGCCAGGCGTGGCGGGATCTCGAGGCGGCCGAGGAAGAGCGGCGTGCTGAAGAGCGCCGTACTTGGGAGAAGGCGGCGGAGAAACTGCAGCCGCCTGAAGGAGCCGGCGAGGAGGCAGCCGGCAAGTCGTGGGGGCCGTTCCCCCGTCGCCGGGAGAGGAGGTCGAAGGACCACCACGACCGCGAGTGGCGGGTGGAGGCGGACGCGAAGGCCGCGGAAGACGCGCACGCGGCCACCGCTGGAGGAAGGGAGGAGATGGATCACGACGCAGCCCCGCCGGGGGCGGGCAATGTGCCGCCGGGGGTAGAGGAGGCCCCGGAAGTCGAAGTCCCGGTTCCAGATGCACCGGCTCCGGAGGCGCCGGCCCCAGATGCGCCGGCTCCGGAACCGTCGGTACCGGAAGCGAGCCGGCCGGGGTGGACGGTCGTGACGACCAGGGAGACGACCACCGCGAGCTCATCGACGGAGGCCCCTGACACGACGGTGCCGGAAGGGGCAGGTCCCATGTTGACCTCCGGCAAAGGGGGGCCCGCCGACGGAGGTCGGCCGCAGCAAGACTGGGCCGCAGCCGGCCGCCCGGCCCTTGGTGATCCGTCGAGCGCCCTTGGAGCGGCGGTGGCCGCCGTCGTCGAGGCGTTTGCTGCCTGCCGTGCCCAGACATCGCAGGATGCCCGAGCCTCCAATGACCGGCTGGTGCACCTGGAGCAGTCCGTTGCGGTAAGCTCTCAGCTTTTCTTCTTTTCTTGCCTTGGCGCTTTCTTTTCTCTTCCAGTGGGGGCGCGCTAGCGAACCCACTGGGTGTAGCCCCTGAGGCTAGAGCCGGCTGGGGCGCAGGCAGGTCGAGCCTAATGATGCGATGTGTCTTTGTCGTTGGCAGGCAGCGCATGACCGTCAGGTGGCCGCGTACAACATCCTGTTGGGCTTGTACCGGGAAGCCGAAGGCCGGCTGGCCACCCTGTCCACGGACCTGCAAGGTGAGGTCCTTGCAACTTTCGGGGCGGGGTGTAGCCCCCGGGATTCGAGCCGGCGACCGTGGAGGCGGGCCGGACCCCCCTTCTCTTCTTCTCTAATAAACTTCTCTGTCCTGGGCAGCCGCCCATACCGAGGCGGTCAAGCTCCGTCGCCAGGTGGTGGAGTTCGGCGACGAGCGGAGTCTTCTGACCACGGAGTGCGAGCGACTCTGCCAGGGGGCGAGCCAGGCACAAGCGGAGGCGGCCGAATGCGAGACGGCCCACCGCCAGGCGCTGGCCAACCGCGAGGCCGCTCTCCGTCGGGAGGCGGAGGAGCGGGAGAAGGTCCTCCACCAGGAGCTGGAGGCCAAGGACGCCGTGCTGACCAAGACGGTCGAGGAGGCGCAGGCGGTCCAGGATGGGCACGAGCGCCGGCTCCAGGAGTGGTCGGCCAGGGACCCCGCGCTTCGAGAGCAACCACACGAGATAGATCGAATGCTGGCCGGTAAGCCTTCGTTGTCTTGTATTTGACTGTTTGTTTCTTCTGAGCGACCCGGTTTCTTTCGTTTTTTATCTCGCGCCCCTTTCTTCCTGAGGACTCTTCCCAAGCACACAAGAGGTCGCGGAGGCGGCCGTGGAGGCCCATCGAGAGGACCTGCGGGCTCAGGGAGTCGCCGTCGGGCAACTCGCCGCATGGTCGCTGGGCGAGGTGGGGATCGCCGCCGGGGCGCGTCTGACCGAGGTGGTTCGGGCCATGAAGCGGCTCCAGGCGGCCAGCATGGGGCTGGTTCGCACCCTCTGGCCGGGGGGCGCGGAGCCGGACTCCATAAGCCGACTATCGAGGTGGCTGGAGTTCGGGAGCGCGCGGGTGAATGCCTGGAGGGCTTCCGCCGCACGCGCCGGAGTGGCCATGGCGGTCCGCATCGCGAGGTCGTGGTACCCTAAGCTGGACCTGGGTGTGCTCACGGCCCAGCATGCCGGAACCGACGCGGACTTGGAGGCAGTGGCCGATGCGATGGCCGTGAGGGCAAGCGACCTTGCGTCTTTTGCCGGGTGGGATGAGTACATCCCAGAGACGGCATGGAGATCCCGGAGGACTGGTACACGCTCGCCCTGGACGACCCGGAGGGTAGCGCCGCCGAGACGGACGAGGAAGATTCCGGCTCCAGCACCGATGTCTACGCCGATTCCGAACCGGCTCCGGACTTGGAGACGGAAGCCGACACGGGCCACGCCGCGGCCAAGGACGGGGCCTCCACCTCAGCTGCCGCGGAGGACGTCGGAGGGGAAGATGGTGCCGCCGCAGCCGCTGCGAAGGACGCCGGAGGAGAAGACGGCGCTGCCGCCACTTAGGGCCTTTCTCCTTCTGCATTGTTAGACCTCTATTCCACCCACTGGGGGTGTAGATGTAATGAACTCGTGGCCGTTGGCCTTTTAAGTTGTATAAAGATTTTGGTTGCTGAATGTTGTTTTATGCGTGCCAGCTCGGCCTTTCCCCTTTTTTTCTCTTTTGGTTCCGTTCGCTCAAAGCCTTGTCCCCCTTGGTTTCGGTCTCGCTAGCCGGACAGCCGGGAGCCGGTCTGTAGCTGGGACGGGGCGTCCACCTCGAGGGAGCCGGTTGTGAGTTAGGAAACCGCGAGAGTTTTTCAGGTAAGGTGAGTGACAGAGGCTAAAACAAAGTGATCCGGCTAGCCCAAGCCAGCAATCCCCTTAGGGATCGATTTTTCATGTGTGCTAAGCTTTTTCGTCTTGAGGTCCCATCAGCCGGACAGCCGGGAGCCGGTCTGTCGCTGGGAGGGGTGGGAGGGCTCGTTTTAGTTCACATTACTTGATCGGCTTGGGGGGAGGGGGGCGGGGCTAGCCGGCGAGCCCCCGGGACCGGGAGCCGGACCCAGGAGCCAGCGAGCGAAAGTCTTTGAGAAGAATGAAAAGAGGGCGTGTCCCAAGAGCCGGCTTGGGGTACTCGTTGCATTCATAAGCCCAAAAGGGAAGGATATATACATACACTGGTTCTTAGCAGTAAAACGGGCGGAGGAGCGCCGCGTTCCATGGGCGCTCTGTTTCCTCGCCGAAGGCATCTCTCTTGCGCTTCTGCGGCTTCTAGGCGTCTATTAGATAGTACGCGTTGTTGTGCAGCGCCTTGCTGACGATGAACGGGCCCTCCCATGGGGAGCACAGCTTGTGCTGGCCGGCAGTTCGCTGGATCTGCCTGAGCACCAAGTCTCCTTCGCGGAAGGAGAGTGGCCGGATCCGCTTACTGTGGTAGTGCCGGAGCTTCTGCTGGTAGATGGCCGTCCGGCTCAGAGCCAGCTCGCGATCCTCCTCGAGAAGGTCGACGCCGTCTTCTCTTGCCTCCTTTGCGTCCATCTTCGTGTACAGGGTAACCCGAGGCGAATCAAACTCGACGTCGGTGGGGATGATTGCCTTGGACCCGTACACGAGAAAGAGCGGGGTGTAGCCGGTCGACCGGTTGGGTGTGGTCCTGAGGCTCCAAAGGACAGCCGGCAGCTCTTCGACCCAACAGCCGGCCGACAGGACCAGTGGCGCCACGAGTCGGGGTTTAATGCCGGCCAGGATCAGGCCGTTTGCCCTCTCAACCTGGCCGTTTGACTGTGGGTGGGCGACGGACGCCAAATCGAGCCGGATGCCCTGCTTGGCGCAGAAACGCGCTAGCGCGCCCTTGGCGAAGTTCGTGCCGTTGTCGGTGATGATGCTGTGGGGGACGCCGTAGCGGACCCTGATGTCTTCGACGAACCGGACGGTCGTGGGGCCGTCCAGCTTCTTGATCGGCCTGGCCTTGATCCACTTGGTGAATTTGTCGACGGCTACCAGCAGATGCGTCATGCCGCCTCATGCGGTCTTGAAAGGTCCCACCATGTCCAGCCCCCAGACGGCAAAAGGCCACGAGAGGGGGATGGTTCGGAGGGCTGTAGCCGGTAGGTGGCTCTGCGTGCTGAAGCGCTGGCAACCTTCGCACTTGTCGACCAGCTGTTTGGCCACCTCCAAAGCAGTCGGCCAGTAGAAACCGTGGCAGAATGCCTTGGCCACCAGGGTCCTGGAGGCGGCGTGGTGCCCGCACTCGCCATGGTGGATGTCGAGGAGGATCTCTTGCCCTTTCTCCGGCTCGACGCAGCGTTGGAAGACGCCGGTGGTGCTGCGATGAACCACCTCATGGTTGATGATGCTGTAGGCCGGGGCTCAGCGCTGGATTTGTCTTGCTGTGGCCTCATCAGGGGGGAGCTCGCCGTGTAGGAGGAACGCCAGGATGGGCTGGGCCCATGAGGAAGCCGAGTGGGCGTTGGTGGCGGCAGGAGCCCCAGGGTCCGGAAAACCAGTCCCCAGGTCCGGCTCGCCAGCCCCCGAGGCCGGCTCGCAAGCCCCCGGGGCTGAAGCATTGGAAGGGGCGTCGATTGCCATCACGACGGTCAAGGTTTCGAAGCCGGCCGCCGCGGGCGCGGCCGGCTCATTTGCTGGAACGGGTGGTGCTGGCTGGGTAGCCGGATTTGGTGGAGCCGGCGGAACGGTCGATGCCAATGGTGCCGGCTGGGCAGCTGGATCTGACGATGGGCTGGCAGAGTTAGCCGGCACGAAGATGGACTCCGATTCGGGGGAGGGCTTGATCGAAGGCTTGAGTAGCCGCTCGAGGGAGACGCCGGCTGGGATGGCCTGCCGGGTGGAGCCGATCTTTGCCAGCGTATCGGTCGCCTTGTTGTCCGCCCGGGGGACGTCATGGAACTCACAGCCCTCGAAGGAGCCGGTGAGCTGCTGGACGAGGAAACGATAGCTGGCCATGTTGGCGTCCCTGTCGTCCTACTCGCCAGAGACTTGCTGCACCACGAGGTCCGAGTCGCCGAAGCATATGATGCGCTGGATGCCAATTTCCTTGGCGAGCCGGAGGCCGTGGATGAGGGCCTCGTACTCGACCACATTGTTGGAGGCGGCGAAGTGGATCTGGAGCATGTACTTGAGCTGATCTGCCCTCGGGCACGACAAGACAATGCCGGCTCCCAGGCCAGCTCGCATCTTCGAGTCGTCAAAGTGCATACGCCAATGTGTAGAGTCGGGCGGAGGCGGCACGGACTGGGTTTCGGCTCAGTCGACGAGGAAGTTGGCCATCGCCTGTGACTTGATGGCGGTGCGCGGCTCGTACCGTATCTCGTAGTCGGCGAGGGCGATGGCCCACTTGGCTATCTGGCCGGTGGCGTCCCGGCCGCTCATGATTTCGCCCAGCGGCGCCGTGCTCACCACGGTGATGACATGCTCCTAGAAGTACTGCTTGATCTTCTGGGCGGCGAAGTATATGCCATAGCACATCTTCTGGTAATGGGGGTAGTTCTGCTTGGAGGCGGAGAGGACCTCGCTGAGGTAGTAGACGGGGCGCTGGATCGGCAGCGCCCTGCCTTCCTCCGACCGCTCCACGACCAAGACGACGCTGATGACGTGCGTGGTTGCCGTCATGTAGGCGAGCAAAGGCTCCTTCTCAGCTGGCGCGGCCAGGATGGGCGCGCTGGTGAGAGCCCGCTTGAGGTCGCGGAACGCCGCGTCCGCCTCGTCGGCCAGTCGAACACGGTCGGCTTCTTCGAGGAATCGCAGCCCGGCTCGACCAGAGACGTCTTCCGCAGGAGCCCGTAGAGGGGCAAGGCCTTCTCACCCAGCCGGCTGACGAACCGGCTGAGGGAAGCGAGGCAGCCGGTGAACTTTTGGACGTCGCGGAGCCGGGACGGCCTGGGCATGCATTCGATCGCCCTGATCTTCTCGGGGTTTGCCTCGATGCCGCGTGCGGACACGAAGAAACCCATGAGTTGGCCGGCTGGGACGCCGAAGACACACTTCTCCGGGTTGAGCTTGATCTTGTATTCGCGTAGGTTGGCGAACGTCTCCCGGAGATCATCGAGGAGGCTGAAATGCTTCTTGGTCTTGACGACGAGGTCGTCAATGTAGACGTGAACGTTCCTGCCTATCTGAGGTAGGAGACACTTCTGCATGCAGCGCTGGAAGGTGGCGCCCGCGTTATTCAGGCCGAAGGACATGGTGATGTAGCAGTAGGCCCCGAAAGGGGTGATGAAGGAGGTCTTCAGCCGGTCGGCCGGATCCAGCTTGATCTGGTGGTAGCCGGAGTAGGCATCCAGGAAAGATAGCAGGTCGCAGCCGGGCGTGGAGTCGATGACTTGATCGATCCGTGGCAGGGCGAACGGGTCCTTGGGACACGCCTTGTTCAGGCTCGTGTAGTCGATGCACATGCGCCAAGTTTTGTTCTTCTTCAGCACTAGGACTGGGTTGGCCAGCCAGTCCGGGTGGAATACCTCCATGATGAAGCCGGCTGCGAGTACCCGGGCGATCTCGTCTCCTATAGTACACCGCTTCTCCTTGGAGAAACGGCGCAGGGGCTGCTTGACCGGCTTCGCATCCGGTCGTACGTGAAGCTTGTGCTCGGCGAACTTCCTCGGAACACCCGGCATGTCCTTTGGAGACCATGCAAAGATGTCCCGATTCTCACGGAGGAAGTCGACGAGCTCGCCTTCCTATTTGCTGTCGAGGCGGGAGCCGATGGTAACGCACTTGCTGGGGTTGGCCGGGTCGAGTGGTACCTACCTGGTCTCCTTGGATGGCCGGAACGAGGCTTCGCCGACCGACTGGGATGGAGGAGCCAGCATGGCCGGCTGGCCGGAGGCGTGGGCCACGAGCCGGTCGAGCTGCCGCTTCTCCTCCGCTATCTCCAGGGCTTCGGCCAGCCGGCTGCCATCTCGCGCACACGCGGTCGATATCTTGTAGTCACCAGCGATGGTGATGATGCCCTTGGGACCCGGCATCTTGAGCTTGAGGTAGGCGTAGTGGGGGATCGCCATGAATTTGGCGAGAGCCGGCTGGCCCAGCAGCGCGTGGTAGGGACTGTCGAGGTCCACTACCTCGAACCACACTGGTTCGCGGCGGAAATGGCTGTGGCCGCCGAAGAGGACGTCGAGCTTGATCTTGCCGACGGGGGTGCAGGACTTCCCCGGCACGATGCCGTGGAAAACTATCTGGCTCGCTTACAGGTCCTCTTCCTTGAGTCCCAGCTTGTGCATCGTATCGAGGTAAAGGATGTTGATGCTGTTGGCCCCATCGATCAGTACCCGCAAGAAGCGGCACGTGCGCCTCTCGGAGGCGATGGTGGGATCGAGGAAGAGGGCGTAGCTGCCAGGGCTTGCCATCACGGCCGGGTGGCCAGCCCGGCTCCAGGTGACCGGCTTCTCGGACCAGTGCATGAACTGGGGAGTCGCGGGCATGGTGGCATTCACCTCGCGGCGGAGCCGGCGCTGAGCGTGCTTGTCCGTCTCTTCACTGGTGAAGACGACGTAGGAACCGTCTTGGTTGGGGAATTGGTCGAGCAACCGGCCGTTGTTCTGCGCCGGAGCCGGGGCCTGAGCCGGAGCTGAAGCTGGAGGCGGCGCCGGCACGCGAGGAGGCGACGGGGGAGGAGTCAGAAGACCCTCGCCCCGGGCCAGCCGCTGCGAGAAGCTGCACTGCCGGAGCGTGTGCGTCGCCGGCTTGGCGCCGGAATGGTGTTTGCAGGGGAGGTCGAGCATCTGCTCGAACGTGATCTTGGGATGCCAGGCAGCCTTGTCGGTGCGCTGGTGCTGGTTGGAAGCCTGGCCAGCCGGCTGCTCTTCCTCGTTGGTGGCAACCTGCCGGCTCTCGTAGCGGGGATCCGGCTGGTCGGCCTTGCGCTTGTTGTTCTGCCGCTGCCGGTTGTCGGCGGCCACCCGCGGCGTGGCGGGCGGCGGAGCCGGCTTGGCTGGCATGGCGACCTTCATCCACATAGTGGAGTCGGCCGTGGCGTACTTATCCGCCTTGGCCATCAGGTCTGCCAGGGTTGCCGGCTCGGAGCATAGGAGCTTGTGCTTGAGGTGGGTGCCGTCTCGCAATCCTCGATGAAGTATTGGATGGCTTGCACCTCGTGCACTCCTTCGCAGGAGTTGCGGAACTCGGTCCAGCGCGTGAGGTAGTCGCGGAGGGGCTCCTCCGGCCCCTGGACGTACATGGCCAGCTCGCGGGGCCGGCCAGGCCGCTTGTAGGTGCCGGTGAAGTTGCGGACAAATACGTCTTCGAAGTCCGTCCAGGTGTTGATGCTGCCGGCTGCCAGGCTGTTCAGCCAGGTGTGGGCCGAGCCGATCAGCATAAGAGGGGCGTAGCGGACGGCTACGCGCTTGTTCCCCCTGGCGATGCCGATGGCGGTGGTGTAGTCGATCAGCCAGTCCTCTGGCTTGCCTGCCCCGTTGTACTTCGGGGTGTCGCAGGGGAGCGTGAAGACGGGTGGGAACGGCTCGTTGCGGAACCGGGGACCGAAGCACGCCGGGCCGATCGAGCCCTCCTCCTCGAGGAGAGCCGTCCGCGCCAACCGGTCGAGGCGGAGCCATGTGTCGTTCTCGCTGTGGGGGACCTGCGGCCCGAGCGGGGCTGCGAGTTCGGGGCGGACGACCGGCAGGACGGACCGCCCCGGGTCCTGTCATGGAGGCGGAGTGTGTCCGCGGCTGCGCCGGCTACCGCCTGCCAGCGCCTCGTCGCGGCGGTTGCTGCCAACCAGGTGGTTGCTACGCCGGCTATTCACGGCTGGCTGCTCGTTCCCGTGCAGCTGGGAACGCCGAACATTGCTTCCCTCGGCCCGCCGGCCGGAGGGGTGAGGGGAGCTGGAGTGCTGAGCTGGCTGACGGTTAGCGGCCCCAGCGCCCTCGCCCTCGGGACGGGGAACATCGGATACGGCCCTACCGGGGGTGAAACCGACTTGTTGCGCGTTGGCGGTGTCGATGAGGTCCTTGATGTGTCTATCGCGCGCGGCACGCTCCTCGCCCACCAAGGTAGCCAGATCCTCATAGGCTACCTTGGCGGCTCGCAGGTTTGCTGCGGGGGTGTCGTAAACGGGGAGGCGGCCATCGAGGATTTCCGCGACCATATGCGGAGTTGTACTCCCACTGCGCAGCTTCCATCTGGCGCCGCTCAGTCACGAGGGCGCTGGCGTCTTCGAATAGTTGGCGGCAGACCGCCTCCAGCTCGGCTGTGGCAGCGGCCGGGTTCGCCATCGGAGCGATGGGGGTGCTCAGGCCCCGGTGGGCGGCAGCGAGCGGGTCGGAGGGACCGGTGCGGGCGGCGGCTACGTCGGCCTCGGCCCGCAGACAGCCCGAAGTGGTGGAGGAGGCGGTGACCATCACTCCTACGCAGATGCGGGAGCCGGGGGCCTCGCCAATGGTGAGTGCACCCACGGACGCAGGGGGATTGGTGTAGTCGAGCACCTAGCTGGGGTACTCGTCGGCTGCCGGCTCGTCAGCGAGACTCAGCTTGCCGAAATGTCCGATGAGCGTGGCGACGTCGAGCACGAGGTCGCGTCCGGGGCACTCGTCGGAGAGGCCGGCCGCGTCGCCCCCAGAACCTGCCGGAGCAGACCCCACGAGCAAGCAGTTCCGCCCGGACGCGGGGCGGACGGGGGAGGCGGTGAAGGGCCCCGCCCGGAGCGTGACTCCGGCCGACGCCGCCGAGGGCCCCAAGGTGGGCACCAACTGTCGTCGTTTTGTCACGACAGATGCCATGGGTAGGCTTATCGAGAGTGCTTGGGGCCGAAGGATGCCGGCGGGCTCCGGGAGCGGGGTTAGGCACAAGCGGTGGCGGACACACGATGTACCTAGGTTCGGGGCCCTCCGGGGGAGGTAACACCCCTAGTCCTGCTTGGTCTAGTTTAGACGATGGTGAGGTTACAATCAGGCTCCTGGAGCTGTATGGTTGGAGGAGGAAGAAGGGGCTAGGCTGCCTTCGTTTCCTCTCTACGTGCTGCGATGTGTGGAAGAAGCTATCCCCCTTGCATGGGGGAGGCCCGGGGGGTTTTATAGGCCAACACCCCGGGTTACAATACGAGTAAGAGGTCTCAGGGGGCCCCCAGCCAGCAGCCTCTCCGGCCGGCTATGGGGGTCCCCGGCTGTGGGGTCTTGTCGCTGGTAGGACCCGCCGGCTGCAGAGTCCCGTCAGGAGCCCGCGGGGCCCGCGTGGTACGTCCCAATGCCGGTCATGTCGTGGCACGGACCGTCCTCTGGGGCGTCGTCTTGTGGCAACCGGCCGAGGTCAGCGGTATGGCCGGCCGCACTGTAGCCACGCCGGGGCAGGTAATGGAGTGATGGGAGGCGTGCCGTCACTGTTGGGAGTCATGTCGCAGTCGGCCAGGGTCAGAGGCACTGTCACCTCTACTGTGGCCACACGGGCGCTGACCCCCGATGGGATGGGGGCCACTATAGCCGCTCGTTCCTGACCGTGGCATCCAATGCGTGGCCGGCTGGGGGGCCAGGCATCTTCGTCCCTAGCCGGCCAGCGAGGCGTAGCCGGCAGGGCGTAGCCGGCAGGGCGTGGCCGGCAGGGCATAGCCGGTGGCGCGTAGCCGGCGTGGTGTAACTGGCAGGGCGTAGCCGGACTGCAGGGGGAAGCGGCTCGTCCTGCAGTCGCGTCGAAAAGCTGGAGTAGTGGGTCGTTTGAGGCTACCCCGGGGTCATCCCCCCGACAAAGATCTAGATCCAAAGGGTTCCCCTCACATAGAGGAGAAAGTGATTGGTGGAAATGTGGATCTAGATCTCCTCTCTCTTCTCCCTCGAGAACTAACAAGAATCATTGCAGGGATTGAGAGTTAGCAAGCTCGGAGAAGGTCAACAATGGGGGCCAAACTCGAGCTCAAAGGATGGGGACCATTGGGGAAGAACACCCCCTTAAATAGATCCCCACGAATCTGCCCGTTATGTGCAGAATAACACACGAGCGGTACAACCACTATGCGCACTGGTACAACCGGTCAAAGCAAACAAAACCTACCTGTAGCAAAACCAATAAGCGGTACAACCGCCCGGGGCACCGGTAGTACTGGTTGAACCGGAACAACTGGCCCACAACCGCCCAAGAACCGCTCCATAACAGAAACTAGTCCGGTGGTAGAGCGATACATGGCCGGTACAACCTTCGGATCAATTCTGGAGTGGTACAACCACTCCCAACACCGGTTGTACCGGTCAACCGGTACAACCGGTACAACCTCTCTATGAACCGGTACAACATCTCCATGTAAAATAGGTAAGACTAAAACAACCATAACTTCTGCATACGAGCTCCGAATTGAGCAAGCTCAAGCTTGTTGGATAGAGGACAACAAGCGCTATCCAAAAGCAGTTGGTTAAATTAAGAACAAGCAAAGGAGAATAAATGCCACTAGGATAAGGAAGATGACCTTCCTAAGTAATATCCGGCAAAGTCTCCAACACCGAAAACATTATAGAAGATGCATATGGACTCCGTTTTCGATGAACCTGAGCTTGTCATGAAGATGACCATAAGCTCTAAAACTCACAAAGAGAAACACCAAACCAGAACCAAGAAAGCTGATGCAAGGATGCAAATGGTTTGAGCTCTCAACGAACGATACGATCAAGCTACTCACTTGAGAGCCCCCCTTGATAGTACGGTAATCAGTCCTATAACCCGGTCTCCCAACTATCACCATGAGACCGGTAAAATAGAAAACTACCAAGGGCAAACCTATACCTTGCACATAGTCCACTTGAGCTAGACGATGACGATCTTGACTTCCTCAAGATGGACCACCTTTCTTGATTGCGTTGGCTCGATGAGGACTAGTTGGTTGCTCCCCCATACTCCACTATGAGTGAGCCATTCTTCATGATACTCTGCTTGAACTTGCACACCGCAATCTTGATGACGATCACCACTTGATGTCATCCTACATGGGTTGTATGAGATCTTCCTCTTGACGCAAGCCTATGGAAACATACATAACCCCACATAGAACTTTCATGTAGACCATGGGTTAGTAAACAAAGCGTAATGGACAATGCTTACCATACCATGGGATCACTTGATCCCTCTCGGTACATCTTGTACGCTTTGTATGTTGATCAACTTGATTCACTCTTTGACTTAGTCTTGATCAACCTTTTATCTTATCTTCTCCCTTCATAAAGATGATGTCTTGAAGGTAAATATGAATGATCAACCAATCTTCTTCTTCAAGACAAGCTTGCAATAATCTCAACTCTCACCTGACCAATCTGTAACGCCCCGGACACACCCGACGATGGTCGTTTCTCTTGGACGGATCTAGACTGGCCCCACAGATCAATACTAGTCTTTTCTGCGTACTTTGTCCTCACTCATGCGCACCCGGGACCAACTTCCCAGTCGGTCACCCATGCTAGAACTACTCCAAGCCAAGCACGCTTAAACTGGGAGTTCTGTTTGAATGGGATCCCGGAAAGGAAGGAATTCCTTATTGATATGAGTAGTCTATCATCCCTAATATGCCAAGCTATCACATACACCCCCACTCAGAGGAACCGACGTCCTCGTCGGGTCACAGGAACGTTCCCTCATGGCACAAACGTCTGTGCATCCAGTCTAGTACATGTGTCATGTCGGGTGCCATGACGGGTCACAAACGTCATGAACAACATGACCGCGCACCTGTCCGCAAACATCCATGTAACCGTGAGGGTTGGCTCTGATACCAACTTGAAACGCCCCGGACACACCCGTTGGTGGTCGTTACTCCTGGCGGGATCTAGACTGGCCCCACAGATCAATACTAGTCTTTTCTACGCACTTTGTCCTCACTCATGCGCACCCGGGACCAACTTCCCGGTCGGTCACCCATCCTAGAACTACTCCAAGCCAAGCACGCTTAACCTGGGAGTTCTGTTTGAATGGGCTCCCGGAAAAGAAGGAATTCCTTATTGATATGAGTAGTCTATCATCCCTAATATGCCAAGCTATCACACAATATTTGGATAAAACCTTGAATACCACCTTGTTCAGCATATAAACTCCATAAAACCAATAGATGGACTTCAAGAAGTACCTATTGAGGGAGTCCTGGACTAAGGGGTCCTCGGGAGGCCGGCCTATGTCTTATGGGCCGGACTATATGGGCCACTTGCCGAATACTGGAAGAACCGAAGACCTAACCTCCAAGAAGGAAGCATCGTGAATCGTGGCTTGTCCTCCACGTTTGAAATAGCGATTAGGCATGTTTTATCCCTTCGACGTGTAACCGACCATGTGTAAACCCTAGGGCCCCTGGCGTCTATATAAGCCAGTGTGTTTTAGGATGTAGAACGACAGAACTCATCTAGGGTTTTAGATACTCGATCTCGTGGTAGATCAACTCTGTAATCTCCATATACTCAATATAATCAAGCAGGACGTAGGGTATTACCTCCATAGGAGGGCCCGAACCTGGGTAAAACCTTGTCCCCTTTGTCTCCTGTTACCATCGATCCAAGTATCACAGTTCGAGACCCCCTACCCGAGATCCGCCGGTTTTGACACCGACACCTATGGAAAAATCCTTCGAATATAACTCAAGGCAACCATTAGTCCATAGGGATTGTCATCAATTACCAAAACCACATATGGAGAAATATGCTCTTACAACTTCCTCTTCAACTGGTGTAGGCGTCACAGAAACATCTTGCTGTGTTGCGGTACTCTCCGATTGAAGCAAAGGTTCAATAACCTCATCAAGTTATACCTTCCTCCCACTCAATTCTTTCGAGAGAAACTCATTCTTTAGAAAGGATCCATTATTGGCAACAAAGACTTTACCTTCGGATCTGAGATAGAAGGTATACCCAATTGTTTCCTTAGGGTATCCTATGAAGACGCACTTCTCCGCTTTGGGTTCAAGCTTATCAGGCTGAAGCCTTTTCACATAAGCGTTACAGCCCCAAACCTTAAGAAACGACATCTTAGGTTTCTTGCCAAACCATAATTCGTACGATGTCGTCTCAATGGATTTAGATGGTGCCCTATTTAAAGTGAATGCGGCTGTCTCTAATGCATAACCCCAAAACAATAGCGACAGATCAGTGAGAGACATCATAGATCGCACCATATCTAATAGAGTACGATTACGACACTCGGACCACCATTACATTGTGGTGTTCTAGGTGGCGTAAGCTTTGAAACATTCCCACACTGTCTTAAATGCATGCCAAACTCATAACTGAGATATTGTCCACCACGATCAGATTGTAGAAACTTTATCTTCTTGTTACGATGATTCTCTACTTCACTCTGAAATTGCTTAAACTTTTCAAACATTTCAGACTTGTGTTTCATTAAGTAAATATACCCATATCTACTTAAGTCATCAGTGAAAGTGAGAAAATCACGATATCCACCGCGCACCTCAACACTCATCGGACCGCACACATCAGTATGTATGATTTCCAACAAGTCACTCGCCCGCTCCACTGTACCGGAGAACGGGGTTTTCTTCATCTAGCCCATGAGACACGGTTCACATGTATCAAGCGATTCAAAATCGAGTGATTCCAAAAGTCCATCAACATGGAGTCTCTTCATGTGCTTTATACCGATATGACCTAAGCGGCAGTGCCACAAGAAAGTGGTACTATCATTATTAACTTTGCATCTTTTGGCATCAATGTTATGAACATGTGTGTCACTACGGTCGAGATTCAATAAGAATAAACCATTCACATTGGGTGCATGACCATAAAAGATATGACTCATATAAATAGAACAACCATTATTCTCTGATTTAAACGAGTAAATGTCTTGCAATAAACAAGATCTAGATATAATGTTCATGCTCAACGCAGGCACCAAATAACAATTATTTAGGTTTAAAATTAATCCCGATGGTAATTGAAGAGTGAGCGTGCCAACGGTGATCACATCAACCTTGGAACCATCTCCGACGCACATCGTCACTTCGTCCTTAGCCAGCCTCCGATTATTCTGTAGTTCCTATTTCGAGTTACAAATATGAGCAACCGAACCGGTATCAAATACCCAGGCACTACTATGAGAGCTAGTAAGGTACACATCAATAACATGTATATCAAATATACCTTTGTCGATGTGGCGAGCCTTCTTATCAGTCAGGTACTTGGGGCAATTCCTCTTCCAGTGGCCAGTCCCCTTGTAGTAGAAGCACTCAGTCTCACGCTTGGTTCCAGCCTTGGGTTTGTTCGCGGGAGCGGCAACTTGCTTGCCATTCTTCTTGAAGTTACCCTTCTTTCACTTGCCTTTGTTGAAACTAGTGGTTTTCTTAACCATCAACACCTGATGCTCCTTCTTTATTTTTACTTCTGTGACTTTCAGCATCGTGAATAGCTCGGAGACTGACTTGTTCATCCCTTGCATATTATAGTTCATCACGAAGCCCTTGTAGCTAGGTGGCATTGACTGGAGAATTCTGTCAGCAACCATTTTAGGCGGAAGCTCAACTCCCAACTGGTTCAAGCGGTTGTAGTACCCAGACATTCTGAGTATGTGCTCACTGACAGAACTATTATCCTCCATCTTACAGGCGAAGAACTTATCAGAGGTCTCATACCTCTCGATACGGGCATTTTCTTGAAATATCAATTTCAACTCCTGGAACATCTTATATGCTCCATGGCGTTCAAGACGCTTCTGCAATCCCGGTTCTAAGCTGTATAGCATGGTGCACTGAACTATCGAGTAGTCATCAGAATGTGCCTGCTAGAAGTTCACAACATCTGTAGACGACGCTGGAGGGGGTGGCGCACCAACGGTGCATCAAGGACATAAGCATTGTGTGAAGCCTCAGGATTATCCTTAGATTACGGACCCAGTCCACATGGTTGCTTCCATCATCTTTCATCTTAGCTTTCTCTAGGAACGCATTAAAATTCTGGGGAACTACTGTGCGAGCCATTGATCTACAACATAATTTGCAAAGACAACTTTAGACTCTGTTCATGATAATAAGTTCAATTAATCAAATTACTCATGAACTCCCACTCAAATCAACATCCCTCATGTTGTCTGAGTGTAATATGATCCAAATCCACCAACCCAAGTCCGATCATCACATGAGATGAGGTGGTTTCAATGGTGAACATCTCCATGTTGATCATGTTCGACCTTTTGGTCTCCCTGTTCCGAGGCCATGTATGTACATGCTAGGCTTGTCAAGTTTAACCCAAGTATTCTGCATGTGCAAAACTGGCTTACACTCGTTGTATGCGAACGAAGAGTCTATCACACCCGATCATCACGAGGTGCTTCAAAACGACGAACTTTCGCAACTGTGAATACTTGGGGAGAACACAATTTTATCTTGATATTAAGTAAGGGATCATCTTATAATGCTACTGTCGTCCTAAGCAAAATAAGATGCATAACAAGATAAACATCACATGCAAATCATAATAAGTGACATGGTATGGCCATCATCATCATGTGCTTTTCATCTCCATCTCCAAAAGCACTGATGACCCACAAGTATAGGGGGTAAATCGTAGTCCTTTCGATAAGTAAGAGTGTCGAACCCAACGAGGAGTAGAAGGAAATGACAAGCGGTTTTCAGCAAGGTAATTTCTGCAAGCACTGAAATTGTAGGTAACAGATAGTTTGATAGCAAGATAATTGGTAACGAGCAAGTAACGGTAACGATAAATAAAGTGCAGCAAGATAGCACAATCCTTTTGTGGCAACGGACATGCCAAAACAGTCTCTTGTAATAGGCAAAGTGTTCTTGCGGGTACACAGGAATTTCATCTAGTCACTTTTATCATGTTTGTTTGATTTGCGTTCGCTACTTTGATAATTTGATATGTGGGTGGACCGGTGCTTGGGTGTTGTTCTTACTTGAACAAACCTCCCACTTATGATTAACCCCCTCGCAAGCATTCGCAACTACGAGAAAAGTATTAAGATAAAATATAACCATAGTATTAAACGTTCGGATCCAAATCAGTCCCTTACGAAGTAGCGCATAAACTAGGGTTTAAGCTTCTGTCACTCTAGCAACCCATCATCTAATCACTACTCGACAATGCATTCCCTTAGGCCCAAAGATGGTGAAGTGTCATGTAGTCGACGTTCACATGACACCACTAAGGGAATCACAACATACATATCATCAAAATATCGAACACATATCAAATTCACATGATTACTTGCAACATGACTTCTCCCGTGACCTCAAGAACAAAGGTAACTACTCACAAATAATATTCATGCTCAAGATCAGAGGGGTATTAAATAGCATAATGGATCTGAACATATAATCTTCCACCAAATAAACCATATAGTAATAAACTACAAGATGTAATCAACACTACTAGTCCCCACATGTACCAATCTAAGGTTCAGGAACAAAGATTGAACACAAGAGATGAACTAGGGTTTGAGAGGAGTTGGTGATGTTGAAGATATTGATGAAGATTGGCCTCCCAAAGATGAGAGGCGTGTTGGTGATGACGATGGCGTCGATTTCCCCCTCCGGGAGGGAAGTTCGCCCGGCGGAATCGCTCCGCCGGAGGGCAAAAGTGCTCTTGCCCAAGTTCCGCCTCGAGATGGCGGCGTTCCATCCCGAAAGTACTCTCCTTTTTTTCCAGGTCAAAAGACCTTAAGTACCAGAAGATGGGCACCGGAGGTGGGCTGGGCTGAGCACAACCTACCAGGGCGCGCCGGGGGGCCTGGCGCGCCCTGGTGTCTTGTGCTCATTAGGTGGCCCCCCTCCGGTAGTTATTTGCTCCAGTATTTTTCATATATTCCATAGTTTCAGCTTATTTGGAGATGTGCAGAATAGGTATCTCTGATATGCTTTTTTCAGGTCCAGGATTCCAGCTACCGACATTCTCCCTCTTTGTGTAAACCTTGCATATTATGAGAGAAACGTCATTAGAATTACTCCATAAATCCTTATTATACATAGAAACATTATAAATAACAGTAGGAAATCATGATGCAAAATGGACGTATCAACTCCCCCAAGCTTAGACCTCGCTTGTCCTCAAGCAAAAGCCGATATCGAAAAACATGTCCACATGGTTTGAGAGAGAGGTGTCGATAAAACAAAATACGAACATAGAAGCATCATGTTTATTATCATAGCAGCAACAAACTTTGTCATAGAACTTATTCATATAACTTTTATTATATAACTTCTGATGATCAAGTAACAATTCATCACAACATAGAAGTATACAGCATAAACCTTATTGAAAACCAACAAACTATGTTCTCAGTTAACTTTGCAACTACAATTCATCATATTTTCAGGAAGGGTCTCGTGTCGGAGCCTTTTGGCAAGTCCACATACTCAACCATCATTTAGTCTTCTATGATTGCTAACACTCACAGCATACCCATGAGCAAAAAGTTTCAACCGGACACATAGAGAGATAGGGGCTTATAGTTTCGCCTCCCAACGTATTCACCTCAAGGGTGATGTCAACAATAATAACTCATGCTCACTCATATCCAACTGGATATATGTGCCTAGATCTTTCCTCACCACATTATGCTTGCAAAAAGAAAAAGTAAAAAGGAACAGGGAAGAATACTTGACTCTTGCATAAAAGTAAATACATAAAAGTAAAAGATACGCCCTTCGCAGAGGGAAGCAGAGGTTGTCATGCGCTTTTTAGTTTGTATGCCAAATCCCTTAATGTAAAAGAACGTCACGTTATATTGCCCCCTATGATAGCAACCTTTATTTTGCAGTCCGTCGCTTTTATTACTTTGCCATCATAAGTTCGTACAACGCTCAATTTTCTCTTACACTAATTGATCAGATGCATTTAGAAGCAATTTTTATTGCCTTAGCACACCGATGACAACTTACTTGAAGGATCTTACTCAATCCATAGGTAGGTATGGTGGACTCTCAAAACATGAATTTGGGTTTTTGGGTTTTTGGATGCACAAGTAGTATCTCTACTTAGTGCGGAATTTTTGGCTAGCAAACATATTGAGCAAGAACCACATGTTGAAGGATCCATGACAATATAACTTCTATGTGAATATGAACAAACATAAATCATTACATTGTCTTCCTTGTCCAAGGTCAACAAGTTTGGCATATAATATTTAATGAGGGCTCACAATCATAAAAGATGTCTAAGATATTGTATTTGCATGTGAATCTTCTCTTCCCTTATTAATTCTTTCATGAATTGCATCATTGATCAATGCTATGTTTGTCAATCTCCAATAAATTTTACCACTTACACTTCTTCTTACGTGGTGTCATTACTTACCATAAGATTAGCATATGATACTTTTCATTATTTCTTTTTATTTTGATTGCAACAAGAAGGTAAAAAAACAAAATCTCAAACTAAACTTTAATATATAACCATCACTCAATTACATAGATAGATGATGTCTACTACACAACCTTCTTCTTGTAGACTCGTGTTGGGCCTCCAAGCGCAGAGTTTTGTAGGACAGTAGCAAATTTCCCTCAAGTGGATGACCTAAGGTTTATCAATCCGTGGGAGGCGTAGGATGAAGATGGTCGCTCTCAAACAACCCTGCAACCAAATAACAAAGAGTCTCTTGTGTCCCCAACACACCCAATACAATGGTAAATTGTATAGGTGCACTAATTCGGCGAAGAGATGGTGATACAAGTGTAATATGGATGGTAGATATAGGTTTTTGTAATCTGAAAATATAAAAACAGCAAGGTAGCAAGTAACAAAAGTGAACAAAAACAGTATTGCAATTCTTAGGAACAAGGCCTAGGGTTCAAACTTTCACTAGTGCAAGTTCTCTCAACAATACTAACATAGTTGAATCATATGTAAATCCCTCACGTGCAACAAAGAGTTCACTTCAAAGTCACAAATAGCGGAGAAGAAACGAAGAAATTATTGTAGGGTACGAAATCACCTCAAAGTTATCTTTTCTGATCAATCTTATGAGCTATCCCTATAAGTGTCACGAACAGCCCTAGAGTTCATACTAAAATAACACCTTAAGATACACATCAACCAAAACCCTAATGTCACCTAGATACTCCAATGTCACCACAAGTACCCATGGGCTTGATTATACGATATGCATCACACAATTTCAGATTCATCATGTTCAATCCAACACAAAGAACTTCAAAGAGTGTCCCAAAGTTTCTACCGGAGAGTCAAGACGAAAACATGTGCCAACACCTATGCATAGATTCCCAAGGTCACGGAACCCGCAAGTTGATCACCAAAACATACATCAAGTAGATCAATAGAACATCCCATTGTCACCACAGATATCCCATCGCAAGACATACATCGAGTGTTCTCAAATCCTTAAAGATTCAATCCGATAAGAAAACTTCAAACGGAAAACTCAATTCATCACAAGAAGATAGAGAGGGGAAAACTCCATATTATTCATCTATATTAATAAAGCTCACGGTACATCAAGATCGTGTCATCTCAAGAACACGAGAGAGAGAGAGAGAGAGATCAAACACATAGCTACTGGTACATACCCTCAGCCCCGAGGGTGAACTACTCCCTCCTCGTCATGGAGACCGCCGGGATGATGAAGATGGCCTCCGGTGATGGTTTCCCCCTCCGACAGGGTCTCGAAACGGGCTCCCGGTTGGCTTTTCATGGCTCTGGACGCTTGCGGCGGCGGAACTCCCGATCTAGGTTTGTTTCTGGGGGTTTTTGTATTTATAGGAATTTTTGGCGGCAGAAACAAGTCCAGGGGGGCCACGAGGTGACGACAAGCCAGGGGGGCGCGCCCTAGGGGGCGGCGCCCCCCAGGCTTGTGGTGGCCTCGTGTCTCTTCTGGCCCAACTCCCAAGCTCCTTGGGCTTCTTCTGGTCCATAAAAATTCACCGTAGATTTTTATTCCGTTCGGACTCCGTTTGATATTCCTTTTCTGGAAAACTCAAAAACAAGGAAAAAACAGAAACTGGCACTAGGCTCTAGGTTAATAGGTTAGTCCCAAAAATAGTATAAAATTGTAGTAAAATGATTGTAAAACATCGAAGAATGATAATATAACAACATGGAACAAGCAAAAATTATAGATACATTGGAGACGTATCAGCATCCCCAAGCTTAATTCCTACTCGTCCTCGAGTAGGTAAATGATAGAAACAGAATTTTTGATGTGGAATGCTGCCTAACATGTTCATCATATTCTTTTCTTCTTTGTATAGCATGGACATTGGGCTTGTAAATGATTCAAAGCAATAGTCTAGTTTTAACATAATGACTTCAACACTCAGACATGTCAACAAGCAACCATGTCTTTCAAAATATCAACACTAAAAAAGTGATCCCTAGCCCATCATGCTCAATCATTGATCCATTCATGAAACACACTCAAATATTAGCTATGCCCAATGCTCAAGTACGATCATAGTGCCCCCTAGTTGGTGCTTATAAGAGAAGATGGAGACTCAATGAAAAAATAAAAATTGCATAAAGTAAATAGATAGGCCCTTCGCAGAGGGAAATAGGGATTTGTAGAGGTGCCAGAGCTCAAGGTTCAAATTGAGAGAGAAAAATATTTTGAGTGGCATGCTTTTCTTGTCAACGAAAACGACAAAGTAGCTCACAATACTTTCCATGCTAGATACATTATAGGCGGTTCCCAAACAGAATGGTAAAGTTTTTACTCCCCCTCCACCAATCAATCACACTCCACGGCGAGCCGAATCCACGGGTACCGACCATACAAACAAAATCCTGGGGGAGTTTTGTTTCATTATATTTTGATTTGATTTTTGAGCATGGAACTGGGCATCCCCGAATACCAGCCACTTTCTCGTGAATGATAGTGAATCAACACATATCATGAGAATAACACACCTAGCATGGAAAAATATTGGATACTCCCCACCGTTTCATGAGCGGTACGGGCACACAAAAGAGAAAATTTATTTTGAAAATTTAGAGATGGCACATACAAATTTGCTTGGAACGGCATGGAAATACCGCATATAGGTAGGTATGGTGGACTCATAAGGCAAAACTTGGTTTAAGGATTTTGGATGCACAAGTAGTATTTCTACTTAGTACAAATGAAGGCTAGCAAATAGATTGGGAAGCAACCAAACCAAGGAACGAAAAATCTCATAAGTGAGCATTGAGTCATAACTAACACCGAATAATGCACCACAAGTAGGATGTAACTTCATTGCATAACTATTGACTTTCGTAGTTGCATAGGTAATCAAAAACCTTAACACCAATATTCCTACTAAAGCATAATTACTCACTAACATGACTCACATATTACTATCGTCATGTTTCAAAACTATTACAAAGAATCAAGTTTAATTTGTCCCATGATCTTCATGAAAGTTTTTATTATATCCTCCTTGGATATCTATCAATTTAGGACTAGTTTCATATATTGCCATTGCTTTTTGGCAAGCTCAAACAAATTTAAGTGAAGTACAAGAGCATAAAAATTTCATCTCTCAAAAAGGTATAAGTGAAGCATGAGAGGAAATGACAAGCTACTCTCAAAAGATATAAGTGAAGATCAATGAGTAGTCAAACAATTAAGTAGCTATGTGAGGACTCTCTCTCTCTCTCTCAATAAATATTTTCAGATCTTAAGGAATTTATTAAACAGCAAGCAAAAGAAAAATAATAGCACTCCAAGAATAGCATGCATCAAGTGAACGAATAAAAATTTAGGCTCAACATAGGCTAACCGATAATTGTTGATGAAGAGAGGTGGGATGCGTAGCATCCCCAAGCTTAGATTCTTGAGACTTCTTGAAATATTTACTTGGGGTGCCATGGGCATCCCCAAGCTTGAACCTTTGTATCCCGTTCAATCCTCTCATATCATGGTTTCACCTATTCTCAAAAACATCTTCCATACAAAACTTGAAAAGAACTCGTGAGATAGGTTAGTACACATAATAATAAATCAACTCTTTATGTACTGCCAAGACAAGTTGCACAATAATTATCAAACATCATCTACTGTTTACTATCATTTCCACAATTTATATCTACCAATATAGGCTATGGAAACTATAGGATAAGTGGATAATGAAACTATGACAGCAATTTGTCTAAACAGAACAGTCTGTAGCAATCTATTAAACCAGTGTACTTCTGTAACTCAAAAAATTATGCAAATTTAGGACATGCTATAAAATTTATATGATAATACTGTGTAAAAATTTCTGAAACTTTCCACGTTCCAGTAAAATATGAAAATCCAAACACTACAGCCAAAGTTTCTGTTTTTACACAGCACTCATCAAAACATGCAATGCAAGCATCCTAAAGGCAATTCTTGGAAATTTTTATTGAAAAACAAGATTATAAATAACACCTAACAGAAAGTAACAAAATATAATGACGATCCAAATAAAGCACATATTGTGTGACGAATAAAAATATAGCTCTAAGTAAGATATACCGATAGTGTTGAAGACGAAAGAGGGGATGCTTCCGGGGCATCCCCAAGCTTAGGCACTTGAGTATTCCTTGGATATTGCCTTGGGGGTGCCTTGGACATCCCCAATCTTATGTTCTTGTCGCTCCTTATTCTCCTCATATCAGTGTCTCACCCAAAACTTGAAAACTTCAATCACACAAAACTTAACGGAACTTCGTTAGATGGGTTAGTATAATAAATAAAGATCATTCACTTAGGTACTGTCAAGACAAGATTCATAATTGTTATCACATAATACCTACTGTATTATATCATTCTCATAATTTATATCAGTCGATATAAGCTATGGAAACACTAAAACAAGCAAACTATGCATGCAAAACAGAATCTGTCAAAAACAGAACAGTCTGTGAAGATCTATAGTGTAACCATACTTCCCTGTCTCTAAAAATTCTGAACAATTAGGACAATCTAGGAAATTTGTATATCAATCATGTGTAAAAAATTCTGATCAAAAGAACGTCCAGCGAATTTACAAAATTCCTGGACTGAGAGCAAAAGTTTCTGTTTTTGCACAGAATCAAGTCAACTATCATCGACACTATCCCAAAGGCTTTACTTGGCACTTTATTGAAACAAAAGCTGTAAAACATGATTATACAGTAGCTTAATCATGTGGACACAGAAAGGAAAAGTGTTGGGTTGTCTCCGAACAAGCGCTTTTCTTTAATGCCTTTTAGCTAGGCATGATGATTTCAATGATGCTCACATAGTAATAGTATTTGAAACATGCAAAAGAGCATCATCAATATCATGACAAGCACATTTAAGTCTAACCCACTTCCTATGCATAGGGATTTTGTGAGCAAACAATTTATGGGAGCAAGAATCAACTAGCATAGGAAGGCAAAACAAGCATAACTTCAAAACTTTGAACACATAGAGAGGAAACTTGATATTATTGCAATTCCTACAAGCATATGTTCCTCCCTCATAAATATTTTCAGTAGCATCATGAAGGAATTTCACAATATAACCAGCACATAAAGCATTCTTTTCATGATCTACAAGCATAGAAATTTTACTACTCACCACATAAGAAAATTTATTCTCGTCAATAGTAGTGGGAGCAAACTCAACAAAATAACTATCATGTGAAGCATAATCCAATTGAAAATTAAAATCATGATGAAAAGTTTCATGGTTATCATTATTCTTTATAGCATACATGTCATCACAATAATCATCATAAATAGGAGGCATGCTTTCATCATAATAAATTTGCTCATCAAAACTTGGTGAACTAAACATATCATCTTCATCAAACATAGTATCCCCAAGCTTGTAGCTTTGCATATCATTAGCATCATGAATATTCAAGGAATTCATACAAACAACATTGCAATCATGCTCATCACTCAAAGATTTAGTGCCAAAAAATTTAATAACTTCTTCTTCTAACACTTGAGCACAATTTTCCTTTCCATCATTTTCATGAAAGACATTAAAAAGATGAAGCATATGAGGCACCTCAATTCCATTTTTTTGTAGTTTTCTTTTATAGAATAAACTAGTGATAAAACAAGAAACTAAAAGATTCAATTTCAAGATCTAAAGATATACCTTCAAGAACTCACCTCCCCGGCAACGGCGCCAGAAAAGAGCTTGATGTCTACTACGCAACCTTCTTCTTGTAGACTCGTGTTGGGCCTCCAAGCGTAGAGTTTTGTAGGACAGTACCAAATTTCCCTCAAGTGGATGACCTAAGGTTTATCAATCAGTGGGAGGCGTAGTATGAAGATGGTCTCTCTCAAACAACCCTGCAACCAAATAACAAAGAGTCTCTTGTGTCCCCAACACACCCAATACAATGGTAAATTGTATAGGTGCACTAGTTCGGTGAAGAGATGGTGATACAAGTGTAATATGGATGGTAGATATAGGTTTTTGTAATCTGAAAATATAAAAACAGCAAGGTAGCAAGTAACAAAAGTGAACAAAAACAGTATTGCAATGCTTAGGAATAAGGCCTAGGGTTCATACTTTCACTAGTGCAAGGTCTCTCAACAATACTAACATAGTTGAATCATATGTAAATCCCTCACGTGCGACAAAGAGTTCACTCCAAAGTCGCAAATAGCGAAGAACAAACGAAGAAATTATTGTAGAGTACGAAACCACCTCAAAGTTATGTTTTCTGATCAATCTTATGAGCTATCCCTATTAGTGTCACGAACAGCCCTAGAGTTCATACTAAAGTAACACCTTAAGATACACATCAACCAAAACCCTAATGTCACCTAGATACTCCAATGTCACCACAAGTACCCATGGGCTTGATTATACGATATGCATCACACAATTTCAGATTCATCATGTTCAATCCAACAGAAAGAACTTCAAAGAGTGCCCCAAAGTTTCTACCGGAGAGTCAAGACAAAAACATGTGCCAACCCCTATGCATAGATTCCCAAGGTCACGGAACCCGCAAGTTGATCACCAAAACATACATCAAGTAGATCAATAGAACATCCCATTGTCACCACAGATATCCCATCGCAAGACATACATCAAGTGTTCTCAAATCCTTAAAGATTCGATCCGATAAGAAAACTTCAAAGGGAAAACTCAATTCATCACAAGAAGATAGAGAGGGGAAAACTCCATATGATTCATCTATATTAATAAAGCTCGCAGTACATCAAGATCGTATCATCTCAAGAACACGAGAGAGAGAGATCAAACACATAGCTACTGGTACATACCCTCAGCCCCGAGGGTGAACTACTCCCTCCTCGTCATGGAGACGGCCAGGATGATGAAGATGGCCTCCGGTGATGGTTTCCCCCTCCGGCAGGGTGCCGGAACGGGCTCCCGATTGGTTTTCTTGGCTCTGGAGGCTTGCGGCGGCGGAACATCCAATCTAGGTTTGTTTCTGGGGGTTTCTATATTTATAGGAGTTTTTGGCGGCGGAAACAAGTCCAGGCGGGCCACAAGGTGACGACAAGCCAGGGGGGCGCGCCCTAGGCGGGGCGCCCCCTAGGTTTGTGGTGGCCTCGTGGCTCTTCTGGCCCAACTCCCTAGCTCCCTGGGCTTCTTCTGGTCCATAAAAATTCATCGTAGATTTTTATTACGTTCGGACTCCGTTTGATATTCCTTTTCTGTAAAACTCAAAAACAAGGAAAAAACAGAAACTGGCACTAGGCTCTAGGTTAATAGGTTAGTCCCAAAAATAGTATAAAATTGTAGTAAAATGATTCTAAAACATCCAAGAATGATAATATAACATCATGGAACAAGCAAAAATTATAGATACGTTGGAGACGTATCAATAGATAGATCACGAAACTAGCACTCGAAAATAGATCATACTAAACTTTTATTCAACTAAATCACGAAAGAGCTAAGGATCAAACTAAAATAGGTAAAGGTAAATAAAAGTGAAGGTGATACGATACCGGGGCACCTCTCCCAAGCTTGGCTCAAGCCAAGGGGAGTGCCCATACCCGTGTACTCTAGTCTCCTTTGGTGGTGAATATGATGAAGGTGGTGATGATGAAGTGTCACACTTCAGACTTGATAGGTACTCCAATTTAAGGATGACGCTCCGAAGGGTGATGATACGCTCCTCTAGCAAAATATTTTCACGAGTGAGAAATTTATTCTTTACGCGAACCACTTTGAAAGCCCTAAAAGGTTCAATTTTAGTGGGGGTGAGATGATTGTAATAAGGTTGAAGGATTTCTTCTTCTTCCTCCTCTTCTGTTGGCATGGATTGCCCTCCTTCTTGAACTTGATCCTCCATAGCTTCCATGCCCTTATCTTCATTATTGGCTCCTTTTGGCTCCTATCTCTTCAGCTCCATCTTCATCAACCAGACATCTTCTTCTACTTTATTGGAGGAGGGAGAAGACATGATGCCTGGCTTGATAGATCTGATAGGAAAATAGCACGAAACAAGAACAGGGGATTTTTCTGCGATGCGGTGGTCAAAACAATCGGGGATATATATAACGTATTTTTTATCTTGGGAAGCAAGAATATGGAAGGAAAACAGAGTCGGGAAGGTGTCCGAGGTGGGCACAACCCACCAGGGCGTGCCTGGTAGGGCTGGCGCGCCCTGGTGTATCGTGCTCACCTCGGTTGCTTTCCTTTTTATTTCTTATTTTCCTATTTTTTGTAATATTCCAAAACTAACAGAAAATATTTTTGCGGATTTTTTGGAGTCCGTTTACTTACCATATCTCGTACCTCCTCTTTTTCAGAATTCTGAAGTGTTCCGGAAGGTTTCTTTATTGTGTTCCTCCGGTGTCATGGTTTGTATAATATTGCTTTCAAAATTAATCGGCGTACCTGAGATATAATGTTTAATTCTTTGTCCATTGACCACCTTCGGGTTAGTACCATCGGAATTATTTATCTTGATAGCTCCAGAATGATAAACCTCTTCGATAATATATGATCCTTTGAAAGCACAAGTTCTCCCTAGGTGGTTTTGGTAATTAATAACAACATATACTTCATTGGACTAATATTTTCCACTAAGTATATCTCAGGAAAAAGTTCAACGATAGCTTGGCAAAGGATTGTGAGGAGACCCCAAGATACAAGGAATAATATTGGCAAAGCTACAAGGATGAAGACTCTACATTTCACTTTGTGAGAAATCACTTTGAGTCCTTAGGAAAACCAATACTATCAAAAGGGGGTGAGGTATTAATGGTGAATGAAATGCTCAAGTGATCAAGTGTTAGCCACCAAATACACTCACAAGCTCTCCCACAAATATTCTGTCATTAAGCCATCCACTGAAAATCGGTGTCACCAACTTTCATATCGACCACACCGAGTTCCAAGCCAAGACAGAAACCCTAGCCACTTCCCATTCTCGGTACAACCAAGATTCACATCGGTGTAACCGAGTTTCGCTGACCAACATTCTATTGTCTCGATTTATAAAATCAGAATCTCCGTGTTTTGTAAATCGGTGCCACCGAGTTTGGAAACGGCCCTCGGCCACTCATTTCGGTACCATCGAGAATGATATATCGGTCTCACCGAGACTCCTAAAGTTTCCACATTTTGAACAAATCGGTACGACTGAGTTTCATATCGGTTTCACCGAGTTGCTCAATAATGTGGTAACGGTTGGATTTTTGGAGATGCATATATATACCCCTCCACCACATCCCACTCGAAAGAGAAGCACTCAAAACTATTCCACACTTGCCCCATCCAGTTTTCTGAGAGAGAACCACCTACCCTTGTGTTGAGGTCAAGATCATCCACTCCAACCATATGGATCTTGATTTCTAGCCTCCCCAAGTTTCTTTCCATCCAATCAATCTCTTCCACCCAAGCCAAATCTGTGAGAGAGTGATTGTGTGTTGAGGAGACTATCATTTGAAACTGAAAGCACAATATGCTCCCTTGGTGGTTTTGATAATTCATGACAACATACATTGTCTCTTGGACTGAAAGTCCATAGAGGGAGATGGGTTGGCAAAAGTATTGTGGAGAGACCCCTAGATGCAAGGAAATGGATTGTCAAAGCTTCAAGCAAGAGGACTCTACATTTTACTTTGTGAGAAATCACCTTGAGTCCATAGGAAAGCCAATACTATTAAAAGGGGGTAAGGTACTGTTGGTGAACAAGATGCTCCACGTGCACAAGTGATAGTCACCAAAAACACCCACAAGCTCTCCCACAAATATTCTGTCATAGAGCCTACCACTTAAAATTGGTGCTACCAACATTTCCATATCGGCTGCACCGAGTTAAAAGCCCAGATAGAAACCCTAGCCAAAACCCGCATCTCGGTACTACCATCATTCCATTCGGTGCCACCGAAATCAGTTGCCAACTTTCAGGTATCCTATTTTCAAGAATCGGTACCACCGAGTTTTGCCAATCGGTCTCACAGAGATTTGAACCAACTTTCTGGTTAGCCATTCTCAAGAATCAGTACCACCGAGTTTTGTGAATTGGTCTCACCGAGTTTTGGACCAACTTTCTGGTTAGCCGTTGTCAAGAATTGGTACGACCAAAATTTGAGAATCGGTCTCACCGAGTTGTGAAATCTGACCGTTGGTCATCTTATCGGTACCACCGAGATTTATATATCGGTCTCACCGAGATTCAAAAGTTGCTACCTTTGGAGCAAATCGGTACCACCGAGTTTTACACTTCGGTGTCACCGAGTTGATCACGTTAGGTGTAACGTTTGGATTTTTGGGGATGCCTATATATACCCCTTCACCACCACCCACTCGAAAGAGAAGCACTTAGAACTATTCCATACTTGCCCCATCCAATTTTCAGAGAGAGAGCCACCTACTCATGTGTTGAGATCAAGCCATTCCACTCCATCCATATGAATCTTGATCTCTAGCCTCCCCAAGTTGCTTTCCACCAAATCAATCTCTTCCACCATTGCCAAATCTATAAGAGACTGATTGTGTGTTGAGGAGTCTATCATCTTGAAGCACAAGAGCAAGGAGTTCATCGACATTACCGAGCCTATTACCTTTTGGAGGGTGGTGCCTCCTAGATTGGTTAGGTGTCGCTTGGGAGCCTCCTACTTCATGTTGTGGAGTTGAACCAAAAAGTTTGTACGGGCAAGGAGATCGCCTACTTCGTGAAGATGTACCCATAGCGAGGCTAGTCCTTCGTGGACGGAAGCCGTTATGGAATAGTCAAGGTTGCTACTTCGTGGACCCTTATGGGTGGAGCCCTCTGTGGACTCTCGTGACCGTTACCCTCCAAGGATTGAATACTCCACAAACATGGACGTACGATAGCACCACCTATCAGAACCACGGGAAAAATCTTTGTGTCCCTCATGCGTTTGATCTCCCTATGTCAACTCCTTAATTCCATGTGCAATGTCTTTACTTTCCGCTGCCATACTTGTTGACTTGCATGTGTAGGGTGTGCTAGACTCGTTAGTAATGCTAAAATCTGCCAACCAATTAACTTGGAAAAAGGTTAGGTTTTAAATTTGCAAGTAATCTATTCACCCCCCCTCTAGACACACACATCTAGTGATCCTACAAGTGGTATCAGAGCATTGGTCTCCATTGCATCGGTTTCCTCACCGTAGAGGAAGATGGATGTGTCTAGTGTGGAAAGTTTGAGTTGTAGAGTGCCTATTCTTGATGGAGAGTACTATAGTCAGTGGAAATATAAGATGCTTTAGCTATTCAATGAATATCATTTGAGCAAGTATGTTAAGAACCACTATGTACTGTCGGATTTCGGGCTCCGCAAAACCCTCAAGATTCGAACACAGGGGCATGTGCGAAGCTTCCCTGTGGCCTCGCCCTACCTAGCTTGCTACTCGATGGTTACTACGGCGAACTTGCACAATGACGAGGAAGAAGATGAGCATGGTGGTTTACCTAGGTTTGGGCCGCTGCGAAGCGTAATACCCTACTCCTGCTTTGGTGGATTGCCTCTCTGGGAGGTGTGGTGGATGAACTAGTACAGTGGTTTCGAGCCTCGCGAGGGCGCTCGAGTGGTGTTCTTGGCTCTCTACCTTGTCTTGTATATATAGCGGAGGCCCGGGTCCTCTTCCCTTATCACAATGGCGGGAAGGGATCCCACAATGGCCAAATTTGAAGGGGGACAGGAGTACATCCCCGCCCTGTCCAAAGGTGGTCTTTGCCTGCAAAGTAGCTGTCGATGATGCAGAGGTGGGCTCAGCGATGACATCCGTCCTGCGGGCCTCGTGGTTGTGGTCTTGTTGCACCAGAATGGAAACCTTTGGGAGATGCTTTGGGAACCTGCGTACGTCCTTGCTCCCTTTGCACTAAAGGGGAAACTGCACCGCCTGGCGTGCTGGCGCCCGCCTGTCCTTCCTTGCATCACCCTTGACTCCTGAGGCCGGGTTCTGCATAGAGATCTTCGCCGCTCTAGAGGGGGCCTGAGGAGGCCCACTCCTTGCAGGTCTTGATGCCGCATTCCTCGCGAGGATAGGGCCCTCGCGTGGGCCTCGTCTTGAGTTTAGGCGCGCCGCGCCGTGCTTGGCTGACGAGGTGGGCCACGCCCTGGGCCGCAGGCAGGCAGGTCTGGGTACCCCCATTCCCAGAACGCCGACAGTAGCCCCCGGGCCCAAGGCGCGTTCGGGCTGGCTTCTGGGTGAAGCCTTGAGGACGGCCCGAAGCGCCGCGGGCCCCAAACGCCTACGGGCCAGGACTGGCGCGCGTCGTGCGGTTGATGTCGGGCGTCCAACGTCCCTTCGGCCACCGCTCGAATCGACAAAAAGCCTGACTTCCAGCGCTGAGCCATTACTGCTTTCCTCTTCTGCGCACTTGCTCTTGCTCCCAGATCCTCGGCCTTAGCGGTGACCTCACCAGATCCGGCGCCGCTCTGTCCTCCTCCGTGCCGCGTCGGCCCAGCGATCTCCCCCATGGCTCCCGTCGGCAAGCCGAAGCCAGAGGCCCAGAGCTCAGCTTCCGCTCCAATCTCACCAGCGCTTTCGGAGTCCGCCTTTGCCAAGGACGGAGACCTCGTCCTGGTGCTCCCGTCGACGGCGGACGAGACCAACGAGAGCGGGCGGACCTTGATATGGGGCGACTCCTCGGAGAAGCGGCCCTCGTCCAGGTCGGCCTACCTCTTCTTCCTTCATAACGTCTTCGCCGGGCTCGTCCTGCCCTTCTTCGCGTTCTTCACCGACATCCTCGACCACTACGGGTTCAGGCCCTTCATCTCCAGCCCAACTCCATCCTGCTCTTGTCCGTCTTTGCCTTTTACTGCGAGGCCTTCGTGGGCGTGAAGCCTTCGGTGGCCCTCTTCCGGCACTTCTTCAGCTTGCGCGTGCATGACGGCACTCAGCGGTCGGCGTGCATCTCCTTCATCGCGGTCCAGAGCGGTAACATGCTCTTAAAGGCTGGGAAGAAGGTGGAGAACTTCAGGCACCGCTGGGTCTTCATGGATCTCGGCCGTTCCAACCCCCGCTTGGAGCTACCGAAGGGGCTGCCAGAGAAGACCCCCGCGTGGAGCTCTGCGAAGCTTTCCGACCCTCGGGCCAGGCCCGTCCTGGAGCGGATTTCTCACGATATCAGTGCCAGGAAGCTGACTGGGGGATTGATAGTGAAGGAGTTCTTGATGGAGCGCCTGGCGCCCCTCCAGTCTCATTCTAGACGCATGTGGGACTATCAGGGCAGCGGCGATAGCCTCAGGGTTCGGTCCGCGCGCATAACCCCCGGGGAATTGAGCAGAGCTGTGACAACCCTGCTCAACGGCGACCCCGGTGATCTCCCCGACGCCTACACCCCACTGTACCGCCGCGACGACGTGGCCTATTTGGTCGCCAAGATGCCTGCCTTCAACGAACTGGGGCTCCCCCTGGCTGAGGGCCTTGGTTCCCCGGTGATGGTGTCCTCCGGCGACACCACGGGCGGGGAGGATTCGGAGAAGACGGCAGACGATGATCTGGCGGGGGCGTCTCCCCCCGTTGCACAGCATGCTTTTGCGCGATCTTGAGGACGACGACGATGCTGGTGAAGGTTCTGCTGCAGGCTCTCCACGTCCCGCCAAGGTCCCCAGGGGGCCAGGGCCGGCCCCCCGTGCCACACGGTCTGCCTGCCTGGGCGACCCCCAGGAAGCGTGGAGCAGAGTCTCCTCCGGTGTGCTCTGCCTCCGTCGGCAAATCGGTTGCAGTGCCGGCCTCGCCCCCGCCCAAATCACAGCTTGCCGGCAAGGTGGGCGAGGCCGGGGCCGCGGCGATCCCTCCAGCGGCTGCCCTTGCGGACAGTGCCCCTGCTTCCCGGCGTGGTGGTGTCCTCGCCGAGAAGGGCGAGGGCATCCCCGTCGTCGCCGGGGCGGAGAGGAAAAGGAAGTGGGCCGACGTCGAAGAGTAAGTAGCCCGGCTCGGTCTTGGTCGCCTGCCGGTAGCTTGTGTGCTGATGATTCTTCCTTTGCCTGGTGACTAGGAACATCACCGCACTGAAGATGAGGAAGAAGAAGGCGGGCATCAAACCGAAGGCGCCTTCCAATGCTCCGCCCGCTCCTGTCGTGCCGTCGTCGCCGGACGTGGCGCCTGCGGGCGAGGGGGTGGAGGCTCGCAAGGCAACCCTCCTGGTCACCGCCGTGGAGCCCCCCGAGCCCCCAATGCCTATTGGCATGGTCGCTCCTACCCTTGGGGGCGCGTCGGTGCCGCCATCCGAAGGACCAGCCCCAGAGGGCCAGCCGCCCGTCGATCCGTCTGCATCCGTCTTGCCCGTGGTCGCCACGCAGCCTCCGGAGCCTCCTGCTCCTCGTGCTGCCGTCTCCTGGGGAACGTCGCCTGTGATCGCACAGGCGACTCCTCCGGAGGATGCCTTGATGCCTTTGTCGCGCGGCCTCGATGTCCTAGACGGGGCCTTCAACGCACTGGGTCAAGTTCGGTACACCCTCGCGAGTACCGACGATTGCCTCGCGAGCGGGCGCCTCGGGCTCCTCTCCGGGTGGATCCGGGCTGACGCCTCTGTCGTGGCGGCCTGGGGCCAGGCCGAGGCCGCCGTGGTGAAGAGTGAGAAGGAGGCCGCGTCGGCCATAGCAGCCCTCAAGGCGGCGCTGACCGACGCGGCGTCTGATGTAGGGCGTCGTGACGAGGCGGAGTCCCGCTTGAAGGTTCTTCAGGAGGAGAAGTCCACGCTTGAGGAGCAACTAGGCTAGCAGACGGAGGCCTTCAAGACCTGCAAGGCCAACCTTTCCAATCAGGACTCCGAGCTATCCCAGGAGACGGCCGACCGTGCCGCGGCGCGGGAGTGCCTAGATGCGAGGGAAAAAGAGGTTGCCCTGGAGAAGGCCCGGCTTAAAACCACGGAAAAGGCTCTAGCTGAGGCCGCGGAGCTCAGCGCCCTTCCCCTGGTCGAGCTCAGGCTTCGCCAAGCGCTCCACTCCCTCTGCCGAGAAGGGTTTTCGGAACCCCTGGTGGCTCCGGGGAGCGGCTTCACGGAGCTTGCTTCGAAGCTTGTCGAGGCGCTGGAGGGCGCCGTTGCCAAGGTGGAGAGGGCCTTGGAGAGCGAGTGTTGCGACCTCTTTTCTGAGGCCGCGACGCACGTCTTCAGCCACCTTCACCTTCGTGAGCCAGGGTTCGACTTCGACTCCGTGATCCACCCGGTCGCCCCCGAGGTCCGCAGCAGTGCTGCGGCGGCAGTGAAGGGCGCCGTGGAGGCGCTGGTGAAGAAGTTCACCCGCATCACCGTTCCTCCGCCTCCTGAAGCTGCAGGGGTTAGTGGTGAAGATGATGACGCAAGCGATGTCGACGACGAGTTCCCCGCGGGTGGGACGAATGGCAGCGGAAGCTCCTCCTGATTCCTCTTCCTTGTTTCCTTCCTGCAACATTCATCGTGCCTCGCGGAGGCGTTAAACTTGTTTGTATTCGCGAATTTTTTTAATGCTTGTAATAACTGTTGAACTGTGTGATTGCTCTCTTCGCCTTGTTTCCTTCTTGCTTGCTGTGATGCTCTGTGTCGGCAAGGCCCGGCCCCGCGCATACCTTAGCCGCCGTTGGGCCGTCCGGATCACCAAGGACGGTTCCAAGGGGTGAGGGGCTACGTGGCCAGTGAGGCCCCTGAGTCGCGATGCTCAGGAGTCCCCCTTGACGTACGAGCAGCCCTCATGAAGGGAACATGGTGAAGATAGGGTTAACTTGGAAACTTTGAACACCTTGCGCTCTGCGTCGGCAGGGCCCGGCCCCGCGCATACCTCAGCCGCCGTTGGGCCGTCCGAATCGCCAAGGATGGTCCAAGGGGTTAGGGGCTACGTGGCCAGTGAGGCTACTGAGTCGCGATGCTCAGGAGTCCCCCTTGACGTATCAGCTCCAGCGTCCTCATTAACTTGGAAATTTTGAACACCTTGCGCTCTGCGTTGGTAGGGCCTGGCCCTATGCATACCTCAGCCGCCGTTGGGCCGTCCGGATCACCAAGGACGGTCCAAGGGGTGAGGGGCTACGTGGCCAGTGAGGCTCCTGAGTCGTGATGCTCAGGAGTCCCCCTTGACGTACGAGCTCCAGCGTCCTCCTTAAGGGTTTTGAGCGCATTGAGCTCTGCGTCGGCAGGGCCCGGCCCTGCGCATACCTCAGCCGCCGTTGAGCCGTCCGGATCACCAAGAACGGTTCCAACGGGTGAGGGGCTACGTGGCCAGTGAGGCTCCTGATTCGCGATGCTCAGGAGTCCCCCTTGACGTACGAGCGGCTTCCATACCTTTTCTCACCGGCTTTTCCTGAGAGGGGTGCTTGAAGACCAGGTTTGGCAGACCTGGGCATGAAAACCAGGTTTGGCAGACCTGGGAAGGTGGCGAGTACCAGGCTCGGCCCGGTAGTAGCCCCCATGCAGCCCCCTCATGCGAGCATCCCAGGGAATGCAGCGAAACGGGGCTGCAAGGAGCTTTCCTAAGGTTGTATGCAGCCGCTGGGGCGCCCTCAGTTGTTTATCCCCAGCACAGGGCGTAGGGCTTCCACATTGCGTGGGCATAGTCATTGGTGGACCGTGTTGTCCGCCAGCACGGAGCTGTGGCTTCCACATTGCGTGGGCATAGTCATTGGTGGACCGTGTTGACCGCTAGCACGGAGCTGTGGCTTCCACATTGCGTGGGCATAGTCATTGGTGGACCGTGTTGACTGCCAGCATGGAGCTGTGGCTTCCACATTGCATGGGAAGGAACCCCTCCGCGTCCTCGGGGGACTCCGGGCATGTATAGCCCACTGAGTTCGTACGCGTGGCTGGCACGGTAGAACTGGGAGGTGTATCTGGGAGCCCGCCAGGGCGCTTTGGCCTCACGAGGTCCCTACCTCAAAGGCGGTTTGCGCCTGGGTCTTCTTTTAGATAGCGCCGTCCGAGGTCCTGCAAATTTTGGAGAAGCCTACGCCGAACGCCCTCCCTAGGGCCATCGCACGAGGGGGCCAAGCACCAGTGACCCCAGGAGGTGACATGAGCGGGGCTGGCCCGCCAGACAGAGCTCAGCCACTAGATTTATCAACGCTGCAGGGACGGACCCGAGCACAGACGCCGTGCCCAGTCCTCTCACAAGACGGTCGAAGGTAGGATTGTTCGGGTGTGGCGACATTCACGCCGGCAAGGAGCCGTGCAGGCAAGGGGAAACGTTAGGGAACAGATCACATGCATGAAAAACTGCTAAAATAAGCGTAAATGCAGCGGCTGCAGGGGTATGCCCTGATCGCCTGAGGATAATGCGGCCCGGTGGGCGCCCTCAAATGGAATGAACCAAAAAGTTACCTGGCACAGATCAACAAAAAGTCACCTGGTGGCCATGCCGCTGAAGAGTTGAAGCTGTTATCGTAGCCTAATCTTGTACCTCCACGAGCGCGACCCTCACGGGCCTGTCGCCTCCCGGGGCTCGGGACCCATGCTTGGTCTGGGCATCTCCTCCAACTTCTTGCCGCGTCTCGCCAGGCAAGGTGCGAGCATGGCCCGGGCAAGGCACTGGAACATGACGCCAGCGTTCGCCAGGCCGAAGGGCATGCGGACGTAGTTGTGCGGGTAGACCCACCCGTGGTCGGCACGTGTTGGCCAAAAGTGGCCCTGGGACGCGGCCCTGTTGATTGCGAGCATGTTGATGCAGACGCGTGGCTGGTCAACCGGGCCGACGATGGCAGCTACGATTGGTGGTGCAGGGCAGTCCCTGCCTCGCTCGGCCTGTGCCTCCTGAAGCTCCTTGATTGCTTTGATGACAGACTCTTGCGAGCTCGGCGCCTCGCGCCGTGCTCCAGGCTCCGGTAGTCGCGCGTCAGGACGCACCTTCAGGTTGTGCCCGAACGCCTCCCTTGTCTCACCAGCCGAGACGAGGGCTCCCCGGATGGAAGCCCCCGAGCCTGACCCAAGGGGGGCGCCGAGCGCGCTTTCCTATGCGATGAAAGGCGGGGTCCCGTCTCTGGGTGCAGAGCCTGAGGCTACGCCCTTGGAGGTCCCAGCCCCCTGGCACTCCACGGGGATGAGCTGCTTCTTCTTTTTGCGTGCGTCCTCACGAGGCAGGTCTTCTTCTTCCTTGTCTGAGCGCTTGGCCGCAGCAGCTCGGTAAGCACGCTCGAGGGAGCAGACGGCATCCTTCTCATCGCAGGCGACGGTGATGATGCCGCCACTCCCTGGCATCTTGAGGATGTTGTAGCCGTGATGAGTCGCCGCCATGAACATGGCGAGGGCCGGGTAACCAAGGATTGCGTTGTATGGGAGGTGGATGTGGGCGACGTCGAAGACGATGGTCTCGGTGCGGTAGTTCTTGCGTCCGCCGAAGGTGACGGGCAGGCATACTTGCCCAATGGGAACGGTGGACCCATTAGTGACTCCCGAGAAGAGCTTGATCGGCATGAGCTGGTCATACGGTACTTGGAGCGTCTCAATGGTTTCAATGGAGAGGACATTGAGCCCCGCTCCACTGTCGATGAGGGTCTTGGTTACGAGGACGTTACTAATGGTCGGGGTGCACAGCATGGGGAGCCTGCCGGCCATGGCTGAGCACCTGAGCTGATCCCTCGAGTCGAAGGTGATTGCAGTCTGGGACCACTTGAGGGGACGCATGGCCTCGGGCTTTGGGAGAGCCGCGTTCACCTCCCGCGCGAACTGCTTGAAGATGTGGTTCGACGCTGGGGCTTGGGCGCCGCCCAGGATACTGGCCACCGCCCTGACCTCCTGGAAGCCACCAATCCCATCGTCCTGCCTGTCCTCTTCCTTCCTTCTGGGTGGTGGCGGTAGTGGTGGTAGGCCGGCCTCTTGAGGACGGACCTCACGAGGCTGGCCACGACATGACCCCTCCGGAGGGTCATCGCGCCAGCGGTCCTCCCGAGCCTGATCGCGCCAGCGGTCCTCCCGAGCCTGATCACGCCAGCGGTTCTCCTGGGGCTGGTCGCGCCAGCGGTCCTCCTGAGGTTGGTCTCTCCACCCTTGACGAGGTTCCCGGTTATCCCAACGGCCTCCACCGCGGCCTCCACCGCGTCCGAAGCCACGGTCAGTGCGCCCAGGGAGCCGGCCGAAGTGTTCGGCACGGACAAGTCTGAGCTCCTGGTAGTCGGCGGTGTCGTGGTTTTTGGTGCCATGGAAGATGCAGGTCGGTCTCCCCACTGCGGGGTGTTCCTCGCCTCGGCTGCGCTTCACCTCAGGCTCGGCCGCAAGTACCGCTGGGGCCTTGCGCTTCGCCTCCTTGGCTTTGGTCTTCTTCTCCTCTGGCTCTGCCGCCGGAGGCTCACGGAGCGACAAGCGGCCCTCTTCGGCCTTGGCGCACCTGTTCGCCAAGTTGAATATCTCCACGGCCAAGCACAAGTCGTCATTCATGGCGAGCTCTTCTTTCATCTTGAGGTCCGTGACGCCGTCGGTGAAGGCGGAGATGATAGCCTCATCCGACGCCTTCGGGACCTTGGGGCGCGTAGTCGTGAAGCACTGTATGAACTTGTGCAGGGTCTCTCCGTCCTGCTTTTTTACACGTCACAGGTCGTTCACGGTGAGCGTGTGGTCGCGGGTACCTTGGAAGTTGGTGACGAAGCGCTTGCCCAGGTTGTCCCAGGAGGTGATGGACCACTCCGGGAGGTTGAGGAGCCAGGAGAGCGCACCGCCCTTGAGCGCCATGGGGAACCAGCACGCCATGACCTTGTCGTCTCCACCGGCCGCCCGGATGCTCAGGGAGTAGACTTGTAAGAACTCGGCAGGATCCGGGGTGCCGTCCTAGCAAGGGGGCAGGTCGGGCTTGAACTTGCAGGGCCACGCAGCTAGATAGAGCTCCAGGGCAATGGCGAGGCACCCCACCGACTCGACGGGTGCTGCGTGTGCGGGCGGCGCCCGATCTTGACGCTCCTGAGGGGCCGCCTCGAGTGGTGCCCGGTCGCGGCATTGGTTCGGCAGCGCGGGTAGCACACAAGCGTCGACGCGCGGCCGGGGCACCACCTGGCAGCTTACTTCATCTCTTGCCCTTTCTCGCTGTTCGCGGGGCTGGTCACGCGGGCGCGCTTCACGCCTAGGCTCGGGGTCGACATCGCGTTGCGGAGGAGGTGGCGGCGTGTTGTGGGCCGCGTCATCTGCGAGGGAAGGCCGGGGTCGAAGCGAGTAGGAGACCGCTGAAGCGTCACTGGCAGCACTGACGAGCTCTGCGATGCGTCGAAGCCAGTCGTCGTAGCGGTCGGGGGTGGGGCGGTAGCGGAGCAGCTCGTTCGCCATGGCGAGCGCGCCCGAACCGCGCGCCGACCCGGGCCGGACGTGGGAGGACGACTCGGTAGCTGGAACGATCGATGGAGTGGCGGTGTGGCCGTCGCATCGCGCGGTGACCGGCTGTCAGGACCGGTTTTCCAATAAAACATTTATTGAAAAATCGCCCCTTCAGTCAGACCAGCACAGAAAATCCTTCGTACTGGTAGACAAATCCTTGATACAGAAATCCAGTAGTACTTAATATAATACAGGGTTGAAATGAGGCTGCTCAACAATTTATTACAAGTACGCCAATATTGCGCATAAAGGCGGATATGACACAATGGATATTGTGGCATAACTACTGACTCACAATAAAAGGTGGTGGTGGATATGTCACAGTGGAGTGGGTGACATGACTCTAATATCTTACAACTCATCAAGCGTCGGAGTGAGGCTCGATGATTTTATTTGGGTAGCGGAAGCGTATATAATACAAGTGGCAAACTCCAGGATCGCAAGGGACTGACTGGGACTCCTCTAGGCATCGGACTCGCTATCGTACTCTTCATCCATAAGATCGCCTTCGTCAACATCTGGCCAAATCAACAAGCCAGGTGAGTACTTTGAATGTACTCGCAAGAAAGTTTGGACAAAAGATATAACAAATGCAACCATGATGCACACGAGCAGAAAAAACAATACACACAAGAGCATTAAATCTGCACAGCAAGATAAATAAAAAGGAAGTCGGGTGGTAGTCCTCCCGAAATCCCAATAAAATAGAAAAAGACCGATCGGGTGTCTGAAGCGACGCCTCGAAAGGTAAAAATAAATTAACATGCCTCAGTCGGGCGTCGGGGCGACACCACATAAAGGGCTTATACTGAAAAATAAATAACAGTACGTGCCATAGTCGGACGTCTGATGCGACATCTCATAAAGGGCTTATAATGAAAGTAAACAACAAGAATGCCACAGTCGGACGTTTGAGCGACATCACATAAAGGGCTTATATCAAAAGTAAATAACAAGAATGCCACAGTCGGACGTCTAAGCGATATCACATAAAGGGCTTATATCAAAAGTAAATAACAAGAATGCCACAGTCGGACGTCTGAGCGACATCACATAAAGGGCTTATATCGAAAGTAAATAACAAGAATGCCACAGTCGGACGTCTGAGCGACATCACATAAAGGGCCTATATCAAAAGTAAATAACAAGAATGCCATAGTCGGACGTCTGAGCGACATCACATAAAGGGCTTATATCAAAAGTAAATTATAAGAATGCCACAGTCGGACGTCTGAGCGACATCACATAAAGGGCTTATATCAAAAGTAAATAACAAGAATGCCACAGTCGGACATCTGAGCGACATCACATAAAGGGCTTATATTTCATCATTCGAATTGGACTAGTCCAGGAGGTAGCACCATCCCAAGGAATACTCGGTACATAATAATAAACAGGTTAGTCCATCCATAGGAATAATATTCAGCCAAGTTTACTTCTGTCATTTAACATATTAGTTCTCCAGAGACTGACACTGAGACCGACACTTGACCTGTCAACCAATGTCCTTGACCGTGAACACGGCTACTCGAATAGTTTTGACTCTGCAGAGGTTGTACTCTTTACCCACAGCCAACGGATTTCAGTAGTCACAAAGGACTAGTTCCGTCTACGGTATTTTAGAAGAAAACACACCTAACCAGTACACACCCATTTCACATCCCGATGCCAGGTATCACCCTAGGCAACGTTCAAGAAAAACTTTAAGACGGGGAGGCCAACACCTCGAATAGCATGGGATCAAATTTATATCGCGCGCTCTAAGGGGTGCCCCCCTCTCGGTCCCAACCGGAAACACCCATGCCCCCTGACCGGATGACGGGCTTTAATCCAGGGCCATGGAACCCTCATCACGGCCCCTCTATTTGGTGTGTACATGGAAAGAGGTTTGCAACTTACTAAACCGTATTCCTAGTAGAAAACATGTGGCAGCACGAAAAGAAGGCAAACGGGGACAAGACTCGATCTATGTCAACACTGGAGTTAAACAGTTTCTTTAATAATACCGGCATGCTCCAACAATACCAGCATACAACCTATCATGTCACCACACGACTAGGTTGTTCAATATTTCAATGATCTCATCAAGTTTGTAGCTCACTTGCAACTTATCAAGCATGAAATATAACATTCATCAAATGCTTATATAAACATGCCATGAGAAAATCCACTCAAGCAAACATGAAAAACACTCATCATATCAAAGGTTCAAACATGCTTGCCTGGATCGGAGTAGTCGGAGTCTAGCTCGGCGAAGTTGACGGCAACGTCTCCTCCTTCGGTATCTACGATATACAAATATTCGAATACTAATGTAAATACCGTGCGCGCATAAAAGTTGTTCCAAATATTTTTCAAATAAATATGATAAAAAACTAGACAGAAAAATAAAGATGACAGAAAAAGAATCAACTCAAAATCATCTTTTGTTTAAAAGTTATAAAGTTTTTAGTCCAGGGACTAATCTGTTATAAACAGAAAACTATCCAGGGGGTAGTTTGATAAAAACGGAAACCGCTTTGGGGGAAATACGCCAACTCAAAAAGAAAACGAACTTTGCCCAAAGGCGTTTTCAGAAAACGGTTCAAAAAGAAGAGAAGAGGCTGACGAGGGGGTCCCTCATGTTAGGTTCAAACGGAGCTCGCCGGTGCCAGAAACAAGCGGTGAACGCCGGCGACGATTGGCTATGAACCAGGTAGGGAGGAAGGTACCGGCGTGCTCAGGAGGTCCTTCCGCGTCGGTGGGTAGTGGAGGGAAGCGTCGGAGAGCACCATGGCGACGGCCACTTCCTCTCCTGCGGACGGCAGCTTCAGGTGATGATGGATCTCACCGGACAGAGCTGCAGACGCCAAATTGAAGCATGGGTTAGGAGAGTGGGTGCACTAGGAGGCTGCTGACAAAATTTGAGCTGAGGAGATAGAGCAACCAGAGCGAATATAGCCGGAGCCCGAAGCGGATCGGGGCGGCCGGAGGCGAGGAAGAAGACCTCCCCGAGGTCCTCTGATGAGCGAGGCATGGCTTTGAGGAGAGGTGGTGAGGTGCTGAGTTGGATGGTGGCTTCGGGGGTGCCTATTTATAGGCGGGCGATGGGGGTGCTGCGGGCAAAATATCTCCGGCGAGAGATTACGGCGAGGCAGTGATTGGGCTGGGGGTTACGGAGGCTGGGCATCATCGGATTGGTCCACCGATTCCATTTTTGGCTTAAGCTCAGTCAAACTTGGGCCACACTCCAGGATTCGACGGAACGGCGCTCACGGGCACGTCGGCGGCAGAGAGCGTGCTCTGCGCTTCTCAAGCCACGGCGACGGTTCTGCAGCGCGCATAGAGAAGAGAACGGCCACGCGGAGGCTCCTGGTGGTGCGGGCGGTGCTGGACGGCGCCGCTCCTCTCTGAGTTCTCTGGCGACCGCAGCGGGCGTTGCTGCCGCCGCTCACGGGGACAATGCACCCCTGCCAGCTCACCGGCGACCCGAGGAAGAAGCCAACCAACCATGCGGCGCACTGGATAAGGGAGAGAACAGTGAGCAACGAGCCAACGCGAGCACTGGCGAGATTGTCACTGACGACTGTCGAAAACGACACTGAATCTCTGAAGATCGACACTGAAACTTCTGAACCTTGACCGAAACAGTGGACGCCAGCTGCTCGATGAAATGATTGACACACATGGAAAAAATTTCTTGAGCTGAAACTTGGAGGGGTGGCCTCTTGATGCATCCAGTGGCTTCCTGAATTTTCACAGAATTTTTGGAAAAGGGAAAGAATGGATTGCATCAAAAATGACAAAATCTGGGGAAATTTGCAGTAAACAGATTTTGAAATTTTTGAACTGTGGACCAGGTGATCTTTGGTGATATAGGTTGAAGGTACCAAGCAGAAGCTAGGATAATTTTCTTGGGGTCAAAGCTCAAAGGAATTTGGCACTTCCTTTGTAAATCCCAAGGGTCTAAATAAATGACAGAAAATGATTTGAGAAATAAATAAATAGAAATAAAATCTAAAAGAGGTTGAAACCTGCTGGAATAGGATGCTTGGTTTGATCCAAAGTAGGGAGGAGTGTTATGAAAGGAAATTTGTAATGAAGGTTATGACAAGAGAGTAGCATAGGAATATTTTTGAATAGGAAAGGATAAATCCAATTTCATAGAAATCCTTTTTAATAAAAGAAATAGCAAAATATCCCAAGAATATTTGTGTTGAACCAACACATGTTGAAAAACCCTCAAGATCAGAATTCAAGATTGAGAAGGTTTCATAAAAGATTTGTCATCAAAAGTTTTTAGGAGGAGAGTCTTTTAGAAGAATTCAAATAACCTCCTCCAAATCAAATAAAGAATTTGGCAAAAACCAAATTAAAATTTTGGGGTGTTACGATACCTACCCCCTTAGGAAAAATCTCGTCCCCGAGATTTCAGCTGATCCTCAAATAGGTGTGGTTGCTCTGCCCGAAGAAAATCCTCTCTTTCCCATGTTGCCTCATCCTCGGTGTGGTTGCTCCACTGAACCTTGAAAAATTTGATTGTTTTCTAACAGGTCCTTCTTTCAGACTCCTCCAATATTTTTATTGGACGTTCCCTGTACGTGAGGTCTGGTTGAACGTCAATGCTCTCATGAGATACATGCTTCTCTGGGTTGCTCACACATTTCCTTAACTGTGAGATGTGAAACACGTCATGGACGTCTGACAGTTCTTCGGGTAGGTCTAGCTAGTAGGCCACTGTGCCTCTTCGTGCAATTACACAGAAGGGTCCAATAAATCATGGTGCCAGCTTTCCTTTAATTTTGAATCTTTGCAGGCCCCTCATAGGGGATACTCGTAGGTACAAATATTCACCGGGTTTAAAACTGACTTCACGGTGTTTTTGATCATAATAACTCTTTTGTCGGCTCTGGGCTGTCTTGAGTCGGTCCCTGATTAATTTGACTTTTTCCTCAGCCTCCTTGAGCATCTCTGGGCCGAAAATACGGCTGTCTCCTGTCTCTGACCAATTAAGTGGGGTACGGCATCTTCGCCCATACAAGGCTTCAAAAGGTGCCATTTGTAGGCTGGCTTGGTAACTGTTGTTGTACGCGAATTCAGCGTACGGCAATCTTTCTTCCCAACTGGTTCCATAGGTTAGAACACATGCTCTCAGCATGTCCTCTAGAATTTGATTCACACGTTCAGTCTGTCCTCCGGTCTGGGGGTGGTACGCTGTACTGAATATTAGTTGAGTTCCCAGAGCTTGTTGTAAATGATCCCAAAATCTGGAGACGAATTGAGTGCCTCTGTCGGATATTATAGTCTTTGGAACTCCATGCAGACAAACAATACGGGAGAGATAGAGCCTGCCAAGCTTCTGTGTGGTGTGGGTTGTCTTCACTGAAATAAAATGTGCCACCTTGGTTAGCCTGTCGGTGATGACCCATATGGCATCATTTCCGTGCCGTGACCGAGGTAGTCCGACAATAAAATCCATTCCAATCTCGTCCCATTTCCATTCAGGTATCCGGTTTGGCTGTAATAATCCTGCTGGTTTTTGGTGCTCGGCTTTAATGCGCTGACATGAATCACAACATGCGATAAATGTGGTTATATCCGTTTTCATACCGTGCCACCAAAATTTCCCCTGAATGTCCTTGTACATTTTGGTTCCTCCTGGGTGGATTGAATATGGAGCGGTGTGGGCTTCGGTCAAAATTTGTTGTTTGAGGTCTTCTATATTTGGTACGCATAGCCTGTCTCCGTACCATAATATTCCCTTGTCGTCTACGACAAATTCTGAGGCCTTGCCCATTGTCACACCCAAGATGCGATCCTATCCTTAGTTTGGCACGAAGGCCTCGACAGGGATAGAAGCGCATCTCGTCGTTTCGCAAGAATGGATATCATTACCAGTACATGTAAAGAAGAGATGAGGATATGGAATTGGCTTACACTCGCCACAAGCTACATCAAGATCACATCAATACAACAACATATACAAACATCATACAGAAGAGTAGGGTCCGACTACGGACGAAAACAAACGATAAAATGACATCCATCCTTGCTATCCCAGGCTGCCGCCTGGAACCCATCCTATATCGATGAAGAAGAAGAACTCCAAACAAAACAAAGCATCGCGCTCACATCAAAGCATCGCATTACCTGTACCTGCAACTGTTGTTGTAGTAATCTGTGAGCCACGGGGACTCAGCAATCTCATTTCCAAGGGTATCAAGACTATTAAAGCTTAATTAGGTGAGGTAAGGTTAAGTGGTGAGGCTGCAGCAAGCACTAGGCATTTATTTGAGTGGCTAACTTACGAGTACAAGAATAAAGGGGGATGATTGTCGAATAAACGGACGTGATCTAGTAATGATCTCTAAGAGATCCTGAACACCTACTTACGTCAAACATAACCCCACCGTGTTCTCTCTCGGATCAAAAATTCACGAGAAGAGACAGTCACGGTTACGCACACGGTTGGTGTATTTTATTTGAGTTTACTTCAAGTTTGCAATGACCGGGTGTTAAACAAAGTTTCCAAGTTGCCACGTAACCGCGGGCACGGCTTTCCAAAAGATTTAACCCTGCAGGGGTGCTCCAACTCATCCATCACAAATTAACCACACGCAGCGGGAATAACCTCGACCACGAATCTCATGATCTTCCTAGGCAATTCCACTGGAAAACCGCAACCTCGAGATAGCCCGAAGTATTTTTGGAATTCCTCGCACAAGACATTCGAGAAAGGTAAAACAAGTCCAGCAAGACCGCCCGGCGCGTCGACGAACCCGATAGGAGCCGCGTATCTCGTTCTCAGGACACGACGGATAAGCAACGCGTACGGTGGCCTGATAGAAATCACCCAAGTTGCCCTGGGTTGGCCCCGCACAGTGCTCTAGTTTGGACCAACACTCATGAGGAGCACTGGCCTGGGTTGTTGATTAAAGATCCTCGGGTTAATTACTCCCTATGCAGGTTTATTAGTTATTAGGCAAATGTAGTACCAATGTTGGGCCTTGCCAGACAAGTTTTATCCTAAAACGAAAATCAAGGGGGTCCCCATAACAACCCCGAGCATGTTAGGAGCGCTCAATTATGGAACATAACACCGGTACACAAGTAACTAGGGCGGCAAGAGTGGAACAAAACACCGAGCAAAAGGCCAAGCCTTCCACCCTTTACCAAGTATATATGTGCATTAAATTAAATAGCAATAATATTGTGATATATGAAAAACATCCATGTTGCGCATGGAAGGACTTGCACCTACAACTAGCAACGCTATAAGAAGGGCTGAGCAAGCGGTAACATAGCCAAACAATGTTTTCCTGGGATGTGGAGGTGTTAGAGGCTTTTCATGGCATTTGGGAGGCTTGACAAACAAGTGGTAGGTAGCGAGATAGCGGTAGAAACGAGACATCTAGCATGGCAATGATAGTAATGGTATCCAGGGAAACGATCATCTTGCCTGAGATCCCGCTTGGAAGAAGAACGAATCCATTAAGAAGACGAGCCAACGTAGTCAAACGAATCCTCACACTCCGAAGCGGTTTTGGAACTCTATCGAGAAGAAGCAATCTGGAAACAACAATCAACGCATGAACAACACCACAACATATGCATGACAAGATGCACAATCAAGTATGATGCTTGTCCGGTTTAATTATGCAGGCATGGCAATCACAACAAACAAATACTACACATTAAAGTGGAGCTCAATATGCAACTAGTTGCATATTGACGAAACTCCACATTCAATTATTTAGTTCACTCCCGTTTAGGTACACAACAATATTAAATGTTGTTAAACATGGCAAGAGGTGAAGCATAAGTAAACTAGACATCTAGGCAAGTTTAAATGAGGCCGGAAACAACATATAGCATTTCCGAAACGACCCCATATGTTAATTTCAAAATTGGTCCAGATCTGAACTAATCATGTTTTATATTTATTAAACAGGGAAATAAAGTATACCATAAAATTCTACACGTCATTCTAGTCGATTTACATATATGGATCATCTCAAACGGAGCTACGGTCTAAAAGTTATGACCGTCCCAAGATAATATGCCATGAATGCAAAATGCATGAAAACACACACATCATTTCATCTTCACATATCATACTCAAAAGAGGCATGGATCACACGGTAGGAAGCTCACAACATGGCAATAAAATATAGCAGATTATGACTTAGTGAAAATAACAGTTTTTATCATAACAGATTTTCATGGAGGCATATTGACAGCAGTAAAACTATATGCTACAGGGCATATTATGACATGAAAATTAACAGCATGGTAGTAGACATGATGCATTACAAATCATTACTTTATGGCAACAACAAATCATGCTCAGATTCATGGCAAACATCAACATAACATGGCATCACGAAGAAAACAGATTCTCAGACTTAGTGAAAATTTGAGTAGACATGTGCAGCAGTTTTTAACAGATTGACACATTAAGCAACAGAATTAATTATGATGCAAAATCTATTCATGCAAACTATTGGCACAACATGATAGACAACAACATGCTTAACAAAAGACTCCTTGGAGAAAACACAAAAGACTCCTAGATCAATAGCAAATCACATGACAACACAGCAATCAAATAACAGATTTCCAGACTTGGAAATATTTTGGACCCTCAAAACATCAGATTTTTATAGCATGTTGGCAACAAGAAAACAACACCTAAACATGCATTTCTATGACAACCAAAAATACCAGGGCCTAGCACACATGTCCAAGGGCATGTCTCATGTTCAAAATTATTTCATATGATGCACGGACTAAATCCCACAAAATAGACAAACGGGCATCATGGCAAAAATGACATGCACACGAACTTCCTCCAATGACAAAACTAACTGCACAATTAAATTCTACGGATTTTTCTACCCCGAAAACACATATAATATGCCTAGGTTCATGTAGGGAAATATGTCACAATTAATTATGGAAGTTTATGGAATAACCCCTTTTAGCAACAATAAATGCAAGTTAATTGCAAATATTACAATGAACCAGTTTGTCATGCATGAAAATTCTATGCCGATAATATGAACATTTTTTATATATTGTTGGATTAAATTCCGATGCACGTTAAAAAAAATATGACAATGCAAAATGATGGCAATTATGCAAAATGATGCAAACAGTGAGCTTAGGCATTTTTAACATGGATGAAAATGGCATATTATTAATCTACACATTTTTCTGAGCAATAAACATATATGAAACATTTTATTTCGGCGCACGGTTAATTAATTATAGGCATTTAAAGACATGCATTTTACTGAAGTTATAAAAGATGCAAAGGGCCAAAAGGGGCGCTGCTGTCCATGGGCCAAGGCCCAGTCGACGGAGGAGGAGGCTGGGCCTCAGGGAGCCGATGCGGGCGCGGTGCAGTGGCCCACGAGGCCGGTCAACGCCGAGCGGGAGCTCCGTCCTCCTCGCTCCAGGACGAGGCCATGGCGGGAGACGAGCATGGCAACGACCGGCGGGCTTGGGGCGCCGGGAGAACGTCGGCGAGGCGGGGAACGGCCGGATCCGAGCAAGGGAAGGCCATTCCCATCGAGGAAGAGGCTTGGGGCGGCGCGAGCAAGGAGATCGGGCAGCGGCTGGGAGCTCCTGGAGATGGCGTCCATGGCGGCGACTTCGAGCCCCTCGCGGCAGCCATGGCGGACGGGGCGAGGCGGGGGATGGCGCTGCTCCACGGGGTCACCGGCGTCGGCTCGCCGGCCGGTGCGGTGGGGCGGCGGGGAGCTGCTGGCACCCAGGCCACGAGCGCAGGGGCACGGGCATTGGAGCTCGGAGGAGCCAGGGGCGAGCGGGGCTCGCTCGGGGGCGGTGGCGACGGATTCCGGGCCCGGGCGGGCCTGCGATGGGCTCGGGCGGGCCGCGGCGACAGGGAGGAGAGAGGATGCGCGGTGGAGGCTGGGCGGCGCGGTTCTCGAGGCGAGGCTAGGGTTTCCTAATTGGGAGGGATGCCCTTCCTTATATAGCAGGGATTTAGGGTTAGGGGGACTTAGTCCGGTTTTCGACCCTTCGATCGAAATCGGACCGCTCCAGTCGCGGGTAGGGGCTAGGATGGGCTTGTGGGCTGTGTAGAAGAGGCTAGGTAGGGAAGAGAGGGAATATGGTGGCCCGTGACACGAGGTTTTAAACACCGTAAAACATCCGACAATAAACCGACAACGTGTCGTTACGGTCGACCGTTCGGATATCAAACGACCTCTGATTGCGACGAAATTTGGCAGGCGGTCTACCTACAATATAACAAGACCGCATGCCAACTTTCGACCCAATCCGAGAATATTTTTCGCGCACTTTAAAAACGTTTTTTTTTACCGCGGGCGCGTGCGTGTGTGGTTGGACTCGAAACTGTCGTCGACGAAAACGGAGAGAATCGGCAACTATGAACGGATGCAAGTTTTCGAAAACGAATGACGATGCTATGCAGATGATGCGAATGATGCGATGATGAATGTGACAATAAAACGAATCACACGACGAGAATGGAAATAAAAGGGGAATCTTCTGGAGCGTCGGTCTCGGGCTGTTACAACTCTCCTCCACTTACAAGAGATCTCGCCCCGAGATCTTAGAACGAGAAGGGGAAGCGGAAGAGAATGGAGAGATAAAACTTAGTTGCTTCTTTGACAAACGAGTGAAACCAACGAATCTTGAAGGTTGCAAAGAAATGAAGAATGACATGAGGAACATGCAAGAATTCACAAGAAATTTCGGCAGCACTACGGTAGGACAGAGAGGCAAAATTTCATAAGATGGTAGAACTTAAAAAGATGACACAACACTCCGGTTAATGAATAAGCAAAGAAGGAACATGATCTTGACAGAACGAGATGATGGATCCAAGAGAGCAACATCACAATGCCTCCGGAACAAGGAATAGAAGCTAGATCCTTGGAGAGAAGAGAATGGAGAAGAAATGACAATTTCTACCATAATTGAATTTGAAGAACATCTTAGAAAGACGGATAGAACGGAGTTGTTGGAAAATCAATAATGAAAAGAAAAATCTTGTTGTGGGCTTATGGAAAACATCTCACATTTATGAGGTGACAACCGGCCACAACCGGAAACAATAGATTGCTTGAGAGCCACAAGAGATGGAAACTTCTTACACCAAGAGGATAGAAGAACACTTGGAACATTGATAAGCACCATGATAGCAACAATCCTTAGGAAGTGCTTTAGGTGAAATCTAATCCAAGATGACTCCGAGAAAGAAATGATGGGTTTAAATATCCCATTCTTAATAAATTCTCCTCAAGACTCCTCATGAATCAAGAATTCTATAACACCATCACAAAAGATAAGAGGGAATGAATTGCACTTTGAAATGCAAGATAATAATACTTGAGGACCTCCAACAAAATCTTGAAGGACACTTGAGAATGAAAGAAATCTTGAAGAACCACCATGAAGAACATCTTGGAGAACTCCGGAAACAAATGATGATCAAAAGAATGAAGGTTGCACAAGAACAAGATAGAAGCCTTGCAAAGATTTAGATGAAGCTTCGCGAAGAGAGACTTGAGAGAGACTTGGCACTCCGGAAAGAAAAGATGAAACACTTAGAACCAAGAATTTGATATCATGAACAACTCCGGAAGAAGGATTGAAATCACTTGATGAAACAAGAATAAGAATTATGTTATGCTTATCCTTCATCAAGTTAAATTGATGACAAACACGGATTTAGCATACGACTTATTCTTCTTGCAAAAGATTGAAGAGAGATGAAACAAGCTTTAAGAAGTCTTAAACGAAACACCGGTAAGAATTTGAAACGAATGAGGAAACTACGAATGAATGGAGATACATGAGAACAAAGATATCATGATCCGACTGACAGAAAACTTGAACGAAGCTTCGGAATAATTGAGATACGAACGAAGAGACAACAATTGAGAAGAATTTGAGAACGAGAGCTGAAAGCTGATAACGAAGAAATCTTCTGAAAAGATGGCCTTCGGAGGCTCGAGAAATGAAAACAGCTCTGAAATGCTCCGGATAGATATGGAAGGAATTATTCATGATCTAAACATTTGAAAGGATAGCACCAAGCTAAAACCAAGAATTTCCGAGAATGGAACAAGATTTAAGAGAAACTCTCCTTTGGTCTTCAACTCTGAGAATGAAGATGAGAAACAGCACCAAGAATTACCGAGATACTTTGGAACAACTAATAAGGAAAGGTTGAGCCAACGATGAAAATAATTTAGAAACGATCTGGAGAAGGAATATGACTGATGGAATTCATTCTTACGTCATAGTTAAAAAGAACTTGAGGACATCTCCGGAAAAGATTAAAAGAGCCAGGTAAGATCCTGGGGAAAAAACCTGTGGGATATGGGCCCACTCAACAGAAACCACCGTTGAAACAATTGCTTAGGAAGAGAGATTGCACCGGTACAAATGAAAACTGATGAGGTGAGAACCCCGAAACAATTGAAACGATTTGAACGGAAACACGACTCTTCTAGATATCTTCATCACTCCGGATAGAATAGAGAGAGGGATGAATAACAAGAGAGGCATGGATAAGAATTTCCAACATGGGAAGCCTTGGACGAATGAAAATGATATGAAGAACACCGAGAGCTGAATTGAATCCACCGGAGAAGAAAAACAAGAACAAGAATGATGACATTGAAACTCCTGAGCATCATCACAAAGAATCACCGGATACATCACGGAAGAGAAGATAGCGGAAGCATCACATGAATAGAAAAGGCACTTGGATGAGAATTTAATCCTTGAAGAAAAAGGGCGGGAGGGCGGGGAAAACAAAGAAGACTTGGAACGGATGAAACGAACTCCAGAAGAATAAGAGGATAGATCTTGCAAAAATTGGAAGGGATTGAATCATCTTGAAGAGAAGCACACCGGTTGGAAAGATTTGACATGACAACTCCGGTTGAACAAAAGGATTAGCATTCCCGTAAAAATGTGAGAACACCGCTTAGAAAAAGATATGAAATTACCACTTGACATCGAAGCAACTCGAATTACCATATTCCAACAAAACAAAGGATGAGGCTCCTGAAACAAGCCGGAAACAAATTCATGACAGAGATTCCGTCCGATATTTTCGTGGTAAGGCTCGCACGGGCTCGATCGTACATTGGATTGTCATATTGAAATGACGCTCGAATATGCTTCGTAGGCGTAGCGAACTACAAGGCTTGACGAAGCATACCGAGGCTGTCCTCTGTAAGAAAGACCGTGAACAAACGAACCACTAGATGTCGAACCCCAACCTCACATCATGCATCTGTTGAAGGATAAACCTAGATAACTACTTGAATTCCCACCTAAGAACTCCCGAAATCTCGGTTATGCAATCGGGTACACGGATACACGGAGTTTTACATGATCACTCAACTCCTAGCAATAATACTACTCTCCAGTGTATCACATCCCTCAACACACAACCAAAGGTCTCGGAAACTCATCTACCTTAGATCCTCATAATCACAACGATACTAAGTATGACAGTACATCTGAACTCTCTACACCAGTACTGGGGATGCCGGACTCCTCTCGCCACTACTAGTATTGAAGCAATTTCGAACATCCTCCGTCCTGAGATACTAAGGAAACTGAACGATAACGATGTGTCAAGAATCCCCTGGAGCTCAACTCCCCGGAAGAAATCAAGTCAGACAGGAGGCACCAAGACAGAACTCCGTCACATCAGCATCATATAGTTTCCAAAATACCCGCGTGATCCTAAAAAAAATTTGAGCGAGAAGAGGAGTAGAAAGAAAATTCCTAAGTCGTAATTCCTCACCAGAGCAAAGAAGAGGAGTAAAAAGAATCCTACTCTCCAATATAACTAGACTCAAAATAGTTTTTCACTAGACTCGACTCGGCCAAGTTCGATCAATCAAGGGGGCTCCTAGGTCGGTACAGGCTCTGATACCAACTTGTCACGCCCAAGATGCGATCCTATCCTTATTTTGGCACGAAGGCCTCGACAGGCATAGAAGCGCATCTCGTCGTTTCGCAAGAATGGATATCATTACCAGTACATGTAAAGAAGAGATGAGGATAGGGAATTGGCTTACACTCGCCACAAGCTACATCAAGATCACATCAATACAACAACATATACAAACATCATACAGAAGAGTAGGGTTCGACTACGGACGAAAACAAACGATAAAATGACATCCATCCTTGCTATCCCAGGCTGCCGCCTGGAACCCATCCTAGATCGATGAAGAAGAAGAACTGCAAACCAAACAAAGCAACGCGCTCACGTCAAAGCATCGCATTACCTGTACCTGCAACTGTTGTTGTAGTAATCTGTGAGCCATGGGGACTCAGCAATCTCATTTCTAAGGGTATCAAGACTATTAAAGCTTAATGGGTGAGGTAAGGTTAAGTGGTGGGGCTGTAGCAAGCACTAGGCATTTATTTGAGTGGCTAACTTACGAGTACAAGAATAAAGGGGGATGATTGTCGAATAAACGGACGTGATCTAGTAATGATCTCTATGAGATCCTGAACACCTACTTACGTCAAACATAACCCCACCGTGTTCTCTCTCGGATCAGAAATTCACGAGAAGAGACAGTCACGGTTACGCACAAGGTTGGTGTATTTTATTTGAGTTTACTTCAAGTTTGCTATGACCGGGTGTTAAACAAAGTTTCCAAGTTTCCACGTAACCGCGGGCACGGCTTTCCGAAAGATTTAACCCTGCAGGGGTGCTCCAACTCATCCATCACAAATTAACCACACGCAGTGGGAATAACCTCGACCACGAATCTCATGATCTTCCTAGGCAATTCCACTGGAAAACCGCAACCTCGAGATAGCCCGAAGTATTTTCGGAATTCCTCGCACAAGACGTTCGAGAAAGGTAAAACAAGTCCAGCAAGACCGCCCGGCGCGTCGACGAACCCGATAGGAGCCGCGTATCTCGTTCTTAGGACACGACGGATAAGCGACGCGTACGGTGGCCTGATAGAAATCACCCAAGTTGCCCTGAGTTGGCCCCGCACAGTGCTCTAGTTTGGACCAACACCCATGAGGAGCACTGGCCCGGGTTGTTGATTAAAGATCCTCGGGTTAATTACTCCCTATGCAGGTTTATTAGTTGTTAGGCAAATGTAGTACCAATGTTGGGCCTTGCCAGACAAGTTTTATCCTAAAACGAAAATCAAGGGGGTCCCCATAACAACCCCGAGCATGTTAGGAGCGCTCAATTATGGAACATAACACAGGTACACAAGTAACTAGGGCGGCAAGAGTGGAACAAAACACCGAGCAAAAGGCCAAGCCTTCCACCCTTTACCAAGTATATATGTGCATTAAATTAAATAGCAATAATATTGTGATATATCAAAAACATCCATGTTGCACATGGAAGGACTTGCACCTGCAACTAGCAACGCTATAAGAAGGGCTGAGCAAGCGGTAACATAGCCAAACAATGCTTTGCTGGGATGTGGATGTGTTAGAGGCTTTTCATGGCATTTGGGAGGCTTGACAAACAAGTGGTAGGTAGCGAGACAGCGGTAGAAACGAGACATCTGGCATGGCAATGATAGTAACGGTATCCAGGGAAATGATCATCTTTCCTGAGATCCCGCTTGGAAGAAGAACGAATCCATGAAGAAGACGAGCCAACGTAGTTGAACGAATCCTCACACTCCGAAGCGGTTTCGGAACTCTATCGAGAAGAAGCAATCCGGAAACAACAATCAACACATGAACAACACCACAACATATGCATGACATGATGCACAATCAAGTATGATGCTTGTCCGGTTTAATTATGCAGGCATGGCAATCACAACAAACAAATACTACACATTAAAGTGGAGCTCAATATGCAACAAGTTGCATATTGACGAAACTCCACGTTTAATTATTTAGTTCACTCCCATTTAGGTACACAACAATATTAAATGTTGTTAAACATGGCAAGAGGTGAAGCATAAGTAAACTAGACATCTAGGCAAGTTTAAATGAGGCCGGAAACAACATATAGCATTTCCGAAACGACCCCATATGTTAATTTCGAAATTGGTCCAGATCTGAACTAATCATGTTTTATATTTATTAAACAGGGAAATAAAGTATACCATGCTATTCTACACGTCATTCTAGTCCATTTACATATATGGATCATCTCAAACGGAGCTACGGTCTAAAAGTTATGACCGTCGCAAGATAATATGCCATGAATGCAAAATGCATGAAAATGACAACCACAAACATTTCAAATCATGAATGCAGCAAGTTATTATGAAACTACATGAGATTCTAGTCAAGTTACATATGCAACATGTTCAAAACGGAGCTACGGTTCAAACACAACAACCAACACAAGTTTATTTGAAATCTGCCCAAAACAGCAAGATTGCATATTGCACACATGAAAACAACAAGTTGCAATATCCTAAACTGCACAAACTAAGCATGGGGCAGTAGCATATAACACACACATCATTTCATCTTCACATATCATACTCAAAAGAGGCATGGATCACACGGTAGGAAGCTCACAACATGGCAATAAAATATAGCAGATTATGACTGTGAAAATAACAGTTTTTATCATAGCAGATTTTCATGGAGGCATATTGACAGTAGTAAAACTATATGCTACAGGGCATATTATGACATGAAAATTAACAGCATGGTAGTAGACATGATGCATTACAAATCATTACTTTATGGCAACAACAAATCATGCTCAGATTCATGGCAAACATCAACATAACATGGCATCACGAAGAAAACAGATTCTCAGACTTAGTGAAAATTTGAGTAGACATGTGCAGCAGTTTTTAACAGATTGACACATTAAGCAACAGAATTAATTATGATGCAAAATATATTCATGCAAACTATTGGCACAACATGATAGACAACAACATGCTTAACAAAAGACTCCTTGGAGAAAACACAAAAGACTCCTAGATCAATAGCAAATCACATGACAACACAGCAAGTTTATGGAATAACCCCTTTTAGCAACAACAAATGCAAGTTAATTGCAAATATTAGAATGAACCAGTTTGTCATGCATGAAAATGCTATGCCGATAATATGAACATTTTTAATATATTGTTGGATTAAATTCCGATGCATGTTAAAAAACATATGACAATGCAAAATGATGCAAACAGCGAGCTTAGGCATTTTTAACATGGATGAAAATGGCATATTATTAATCTACACATTTTTCTGAGCAATAAACATATATGAAACATTTTATTTCGGCGCACGGTTAATTAATTATAGGCATTTAAAGACATGCATTTTACTGAAGTTATAAAAGATGCAAAGGGCCAAAAGGGGCGCTGCTCAGCATGGGCCAAGGCCTAGTCGACGGAGGAGGAGGCTGGGCCTCGGGGAGCCGATGCGGGCGCGGTGCAGTGGCCCACAAGGCCGGTCAACGCCGAGCGGGAGCTCCGTCCTCCTCGCTCCAGGACGAGGCCATGGCGGGAGACGAGCATGGCAACGACCGGCGGGCTTGGGGCGCCGGGAGAACGTCGGCGAGGCGGGGAACGGCCGGATCCGAGCAAGGGAAGGCCATTCCCATCGACGAAGAGGCTTTGGGCGGCGCGAGCAAGGAGATCGGGCGGCGGCTGGGAGCTCCTGGAGATGGCGTCCATGGCGGCGACTTCGAGCCCCTCGCGGCAGCCATGGCGGACGGGGCGAGGCGGGGGATGGCGCTGCTCCACGGGGTCACCGGCATCGGCTCGCCGGCCGGCGCGGTGGGGCGGCGGGGAGCTGCTGGCACCCAGGCCACGAGCGCGGGGGCACGGGCACTGGAGCTCGGAGGAGCCAGGGGCGAGCGGGGCTCGCTCGGAGGCGGCGGCGACGCACTCCGGGCCCGGGCGGGCCGGCGATGGGCTCGGGCGGGCCGCGGCGACAGGGAGGGGAGAGGAGGCGCGGTGGAGGCTGGGCGGCACGGTTCTCGAGGCGAGGCTAGGGTTTCCGAAATGGGAGGGATGCCCTTCCTTTTATAGCAGGGATTTAGGGTTAGGGGGACTTAGTCCGGTTTTTGACCCTTCGATCGAAATCGGACGGCTCCAGTCGCGGGTAGGGGCTAGGATGGGCTTGTGGGCTGTGTAGAAGAGGCTAGGTAGGGAAGAGAGGGAATATGGTGGCCCGTGACACGAGGTTTTAAACACCGTAAAACATTCGACAATAAACCGACAACGTGTCGTTACGGTCGACCGTTCGGATATCAAACGACCTCTGATTGTGACGAAATTTGGCAGGCGGTCTACCTACAATATAACAAGACCGCATGCCAACTTTCGACCCAATCCGAGAATATTTTTCGCGCACTTTAAAAACGTTTTTTTACCGCGGGCGCGTGCGTGTCTGGTTGGACTCGAAACTGTCGTCGACGAAAACGGAGAGAACCGACAACTATGAACGAATGCAAGTTTTCGAAAACGAGTGACGATGCTATGCAGATGATGCGAATGATGCGATGATGAATGCGACAATAAAACGAATCACACGACGAGAATGGAAATAAATGGGAAATCTTCTGGAGCGTCGGTCTCGGGCTGTTACACCCATACTCACTTTTTTTTATGCCTTCAATGCTGGGGTGTCCGTGCTGAGCTTCTTTAATTTGTTCCATCAAGGTGGGCTGAATTTCCAAATTTGCCACAGTGCCTTCTATGACTAACACCATGTTGAGTTTTGCAAATTCATGCTGAAATTCAGGTCTTAAATTTTGTAGACTGCCGCTGTTCGAGCTTGAGTTTCGGCTGAGAGCATCTGCCACGACATTCGCCTTGCCTGGATGGTAGTGAATACCAACATCATAATCCTTCACTAATTCCAACCAGCGTCGTTGTCGTAAATTGAGTTCCGGCTGTGTGAAAATATATTTGAGAATTTTATGGTCCGTATATATTTCACAACGATTCCCAAGCAAAAAGTGCCTCCATTCTTTGAGTGCATGAATAACAGCTGCCAATTCCAAGTCATGAGTAGGATAATTTTCTTCATGCCGACGTAGTTGTCTGGCAGCATATGCGACTACTTTGCCTTCTTGCATTAATACGCATCCGAGGCCTTTCCTGGATGCGTCGCAATATACTTCAAAAAATTTGTGTATGTCTGGCACGACTAATACTGGTGTTGTTGTTAATCCCTTTTTGAGTTCTTGGAAACTTTTCTCGCAGGCATTAGTCCACACAAATTTCTTATCCTTCTTGAGTAGCTGTGTCATAGGTTTTGCTATTGTGGAAAATCGCTCAATAAATCTTCTATAATATCCAGTCATTCCCAGAAAGCTTCGTATATCTGTTACGTTGGCTGGTTGTTTCCACTCAAGTACAACCTTGACTTTTTCTGGGTCCACGGCAACACCCTCTTGGGTTAGTACGTGGCCTAGAAAACCAACTTGTTTTAACCAGAATTTACACTTGCTGAATTTTGCGTATAATTGATGTTTCCTTAATTCTCCCAGTACAATTCTGAGATGTTCAGCATGTTCTTTTGGTGTCTTGGAATATACCAAAATATCATCAATGAACACCACAACAAATTTGTCCATATATTTCATAAACACTTTGTTCATGAGGTGGACAAAATATGCGGGGGCATTTGTCAGTCCGAACGGCATTACTGTAAATTCATATAACCCGTATCTGGAGGTGAATGCTGTCTTAGGAATATCTTCTGTCCGTATCTTTAATTGATGATATCCTGACCTCAAATCAATTTTGGAGAAAACCTTGGCTTGTGCGAGCTGGTCAAATAAATCATTTATCCTTGGCATCGGATATTTATTTTTGATGGTGACCATGTTCAGGGCTCGATAGTCCACACATAATCTCAGAGTTCCATCTCTTTTCTTGGCAAACAATACTGGTGAACCCCAAGGTGAGGAGCTGGGCCTGATATAACCTTTGTCCAGTAATTCTTTTATTTGCTTCTTCAATTCTATCAGCTCGGATGGTGCCATTCTGTATGGTTTCTTGTAAATGGGAGTAGTGCCAGGTGCTAGTTCAATGATGAACTCTATTTCCCGGTCTGGTGGCATGCCTCGTAGCTCTTCTGGAAATACATCAGGAAATTCACACACCACTGGAACTTTACTTAATTCAGAAATATCCACCTTGTTCAATCTTGGTTGAAGTGATATTGGTCTTTCCAGAGCTGCAATTCTTATTGTCTTCCCGTGATGATGAGTCAGAATCACAGTCCGATTGTAGCAATCAATAAAACCCTTATTTGTTGTTAGCCAATCCATTCCAAGAATAATGTCCAGTCCCTTGTTTTCCAATACAATGAGGTTTGCCCAAAACTTTAATCCTTCAATCTCAATAACCACACCTTGGTAGTAACTTTGAGTGATTTGCTTAATCCCAGGGGACTTGATAGTCATAGAATTTTCCAATGGGAGAATCGGAAAATCATGTTGCAAAGCAAATTTCTTGGAAATGAACGAGTGAGAGGCTCCAGAATCAAACAAAACCGTGCCGGGTATTGTGTTGACAGGGAACGTACCGAGTACGATGTCCGGAGCATTCTGTGCTTCATCCTTGGTCACATGGTTCACGTGACCCTTCCTGTGATTGTTATTGGGGTTGAAGATATTGCGCTTGGGAGTTGAATTATTTCCATTGTTATTCGGCTTGGGAGCCGAGTTTCTTGGCTTTGGGCACTGCTTGGCATAATGCCTTTCCTCTCCACAGGCGAAGCAGGTAACGCCTGGGCGATACGTAAATTCCTTGTCCCTTGCATGAAATTTTTTATTTGGGCGAGGAACATTGGTTGAGGATTTGTTCGCCCCATTCCTCTGGAAATCATTCTTGTTCTTGTTGTTGCGAGAATGAGCAGTCTTGTCCCTCTTGAGCTTGCGAATATCATCCAAGCTGTGGCGCTCATTTTCCAGTGTAATGGCCTTGTCCACAAGCGTCTTGAAATCTGGAAAGGTGTGAACGACCAGCTGGCATTTTACTGCTGGTGCAAGACCATCCAGAAATTTTTCCATCTTTTTATTTTCAGTCATATGTTCTTCATTGGCATAGCGAGATAATTGAGTAAACTGACTATTGTACTCAGTCACTGTCATGCTTCTCTGCTTGAGATCATCAAACTCCCTTTTCTTGATCTTCATAACACTTTTGGGAATGTGCGCCCCACGAAAATTTTCCTTGAATTCTTCCCAGGTGATGTTGTATTCATTGGGGTGCATGTGTAGGAAATTTTCCCACCACGATGCAGCTGCTGCAGTGAGGTAATGAGGTGCATAAAGTACCTTCTCACGGTCCGAACATTGTGCAATAATTAACTTCCTCTCAATGTCTTGAAGCCAATCATCGGCCTCAAGAGGTTTATCGGTGTGAGAGAAAGTTGGGGGACGTGTCTTTTGCAGCTCAGATAATTTGGAATGCTGCTGGTATGGTTCGCGGTGATTTCCCATATTGATAATACGATTCATCATTTCTTGATGCTGCTGCTGGCTTTGCTCATAAAGGAGGCATACTTGAGAAAATGCTGCTTCAGTGTCTTGCTGACTTGACTGTCCCTGTGTGAAATTGTTACCTGTCTGGGTACCATAATTTTCTTCTGGTGGACTTGGCATAGAACGAGTCCAGGGACGAGGCATTTTCTAATCTGTAGTATTTTTGCAGAACACATGAGAAAATCTGTGAGGCAAAAATAAATAATTTTGCAGAGGCAAAAATTTAAATACTCCAAGATTTTTCAAGAAAATATCTGATTGCGCATGGAGAAGGACCACACAGTACATATCTTACAAGCAAGCCATAATTATACATTACATCACTCAGGATGCGCGTACACACTCCTGGCATGTTATTTAGGCTAGTGCACTTCTCCGAATTCCTACATGATGCGCATACAGACTACTTCTCACCAAGCCTATATACATATAAACATATCATACAAGCTGCTTCATCACACTGCTGCTTGGCGCACTCAGTCGTAGATGGTAAAAACTTCCCTCGGCCTGCCGAGGGTAAGTCCCAGAGGTGCTGGAGACTCAACCTCCTCCTCACGAATAGGCTCTAGGCGCAGAGTACTGGGCTGTGGAGCTGGTGCGGGTGTGGCAGGTGGTGCAGCACTAACTGGGGTAGGAGCAATGACTTGGTCAAACTCCTCAGTGGTAGGCAAGCGGCGTGCGGTGGCCAAGATGGCAGGTGTATACGATGCTGCAGACGAGATGTACGACAGTGGTGGTGCTGTATGGAGGAGCTCCCTCCTGTTGGCGACACAGCCCTGAACTGAGTCCATACGAACAGCCACAAAGTCGTCCACGAGGTTATCGAAAGCTGCCTCAAGATCCTTGAGATACTCAATAAGCATCTCAATAGCCTCATCTCTCTCTCCCCTAGTGCAAGCAAATGCATAGTGACAAGTGTATGGCACGTGGCATGGGAGGTAGCGGTAGCGACGAGCCTTCATCGAAGGAATAGCATCCCGGAGACGAGCAATTGCCTCACGGGCAGCCATCTGCATAGCATGCCTCTCCGTAGGCATGGCCCTCCCAACGAATCGGAAGTGGAGTGATTCAGCACGCCCTCCCTTAAACTGCACCGCGGCCTGGTGCATAGACACGCTGTCGCTGAGCTTGTGCTGGTAGAGTGTGAACTCCGGATGAGTCGATGGTCCGATCGCGATCTTGGCGATGGAGGCGAGGAGCTTGATAAACCCCTCGGGCACATTGGCAAACACCTGTGACTCACAGTCGCCGCCAGCTAAAGTAACACTCTTACGCTTATAACCGATTAGCAATCGCACCTAGTGGCTTCCTACAGTCAACCTGGCTCTGATACCAAGGTTGTCAAGACCGGTTTTCCAATAAAACATTTATTGAAAAATCGCCCCTTCAGTTAGACCAGCACAGAAAATCCTTCGTACTGGTAGACAAATCCTTGATACAGAAATCCAGTAGTACTTAATATAATATATGGTTGAGCTGAGGCTGCTCAACAATTTATTACAAGTACGCCAATATTGCGCATAAAGGCGGATATGACACAATGGATATGGTGGCATAACTACTGACTCGCAATAAAAGGTGGTGGTGGATATGTCACAGTGGAGTGGGTGACATGACACTAATATCTTACAACTCATCAAGCGTCGGAGTAAGGCTCGATGATTTTATTTGGGTAGCGGAAGCATATATAATACAAGTGGCAAACTCCGGGATCGCAAGGGACTGACTGGGACTCCTCTAGGCGTCGGACTCGCTATCGTACTCTTCATCCATAAGATCGCCTTCGTCAACATCTGGCCAAATCAACAAGCTAGGTGAGTACTTTGAATGTACTCGCAAGACAGTTTGGACAAAAGATATAACAAATTCAACCATGATGCACACGAGCAGAAAAAATAATACACACAAGGGCATTAAATCTGCACAGCAAGATAAATAAAAAGGAAGTCGGGTGGTAGTCCTCCCGAAATCCCAATAAAATAGAAGAAGACCGATCGGGTGTCTGAAGCGACGCCTCGAAAGGTAAAAATAAATTAACATGCCTTAGTCGGGCGTCGGGGCGACACCACATAAAGGGCTTATACTGAAAAATAAATAACAGTACGTGCCACAGTCGGACGTCTGATGTGACATCTCATAAAGGGCTTATAATGAAAGTAAACAACAAGAATGTCACAGTCGGACGTCTGAGCGACATCACATAAAGGGCTTATATCAAAAGTAAATAACAAGAATGCCACAGTCGGACGTCTAAGCGACATCACATAAAGGGCTTATATCAAAAGTAACTAACAAGAATGCCACAGTCGGACGTCTGAGCGACATCACATAAAGGGCTTATATCGAAAGTAAATAACAAGAATGCCACAGTCGGACGTCTGAGCGACATCACATAAAGGGCTTATATCAAAAGTAAATAACAAGAATGCCACAGTCGGACGTCTGAGCGACATCACATAAAGGGCTTATATCAAAAGTAAATAACAAGAATGCCACAGTCGGACGTCTGAGCGACATCACATAAAGGTCTTATATCAAAAGTAAATAACAAGAATGCCACAGTCGGACGTCTGAGCGACATCACATAAAGGGCTTATATTTCATCATTCGAATTCGAGTAGTCCAGGAGGTAGCACCATCCCAAGGAATACTCGGTACATAATAATAAACAGGTTAGTCCATCCACAGGAATAATATTCAGCCAAGTTTACTTCTGTCATTTAACATAGTAGTTCTCGAGAGACTGACACTGAGACCGACACTTGACCTGTCAACCAACGTCCTTGACCGTGGACACGGCTACTCGAATAGTTTTGACTCTGCAGAGGTTGTACTCTTTACCCACAGCCAACGGATTTTAGTAGTCACAAAGGACTAGTTTCGTCTACGGTATTTTAGAAGAAAAGACACCTAACCAGTACACATTTCACATCCCGATGCCAGGTATCACCCTAGGCAACGTTCAAGAAAAAATTTAAGACGGGGAGGCCAACACCTCGAATAGCATGGGATCAAATTTATATCACGCGCTCTAAGGGGTGCCCCCCTCTCGTTCCCAACCGGAAACACCCATGCCCCCTGACCGGATGACGGGCTTTAATCCAGGGCCATGGAACCCTCATCACGGCCCTCTATTTGGTGTGTACATGGAAAGAGGTTTGCAACTTACTAAACCGTATTCCTAGTAGAAAACATGTGGCAGCACGAAAAGAAGGCAAACGGGGACAAGACTCGATCTATGTCAACACTGGAGTTAAACAGTTTCTTTAATAATACCGGCATGCTCCAACAATACCAGCATACAACCTATCATGTCACCACATGACTAGGTTGTTCAATATTTCAATGATCTCATCAAGTTTGTAGCTCACTTGCAACTTATCATGCATGAAATATAACATTCATCAAATGCTTATATAAACATGCCATGAGAAAATCCACTCAAGCAAACATGAAAAACACTCATCATATCAAAGGTTCAAACATGCTTGCCTGGATCGGAGTAGTCGGAGTCTAGCTCGGCGAAGTTGACGGCAGCGTCTCCTCCTTCGGTATCTACGATATACAAATTTCGAATACTAACGTAAATACCGTGCGCGCATAAAAGTTGTTCCAAATATTTTTCAAATAAATATGATAAAAAACTAGACAGAAAAATACAGATGACAGAAAAAGAATCAACTCAAAATCATCTTTTGTTTAAAAGTTATAAAGGTTTTAGTCCAGGGACTAATCTGTTATAAACAGAAAACTATCCAGGGGGTAGTTTGATAAAAACGGAAAACGCTTTGGGGGAAATACGCCAACTCAAAAAGAAAATGAACTTTGCCCGAAGGCGTTTTCAGAAAACGGTTCGAAAAGAAGAGAAGAGGCTGACGAGGGGGTCCCTCATGTCAGGTTCAAACGAAGCTCGCCGGCGCCAGAAACAAGCGGTGAACGCCGGCGATGATTGGCTGCGAACCAGGGAGGGAGGAAGGTACCGGCGTGCTCAGGAGGTCCTTCCGCGTCGGTGGGTGGTGGAGGGAGGCGTCGGAGAGCACCACGGCGACGGCCACTTCCTCTCCAGCGAACGACAGCTTCAGGTGATGATGGATCTCACCGGACAGAGCTGCAGACGCCAAATTGAAGCGCGGGTTAGGAGAGTGGGTGCACTAGGAGGCTGCTGACAAAATTTGAGCTGAGGAGATAGAGCAACCAGAGCGAATTTAGCCGGAGCCCGAAGCGGATCGGGGCGGCCGGAGGCGAGGAAGAAGACCTCCCCGAGGTCCTCTGATGAGCGAGGCGTGGCTTTGAGGAGAGGTGGTGAGGTGCTGAGTTGGATGGTGGCTTCGGGGGTGCCTATTTATAGGCAGGCGATGGGGTGCCGCGGGCAAAATATCTCCGGCGAGAGATTACGGCGAGGCAGTGATCGGGCTGGGGGTTACGGAGGCTGGGCATCATCAGATTGGTCGACCGGTTCCATTTTTGGCTTAAGCTCAGTCAAACTTGGGCGACACTCCAGGATTCGACGGAACGGCGCTTCTCAGGCCACGGCGACGGTTCTGCAGCGCCCATAGAGAAGAGAACGGCCACGCGGAGGCTCCTGGTGGTGCGGGCGGTGCTGGACGGCGCCGCTCCTCGCTGAGTTCTCTGGCGACCGTAGCGGGCGTTGCTACCGCCGTTCACAGGGACGATGCACCTCTGCCAGCTCACCGGCGACCCGAGGAAGAAGCCAACCGACCATGCGACGCACTGGATAAGGGAGAGAACAGTGAGCAACGAGCCAACGCGAGCACTCGCGAGATTGTCACTGACGACTGTCGAAAACGACACTGAATCTCTGAAGATCGACACTGAAACTTCTGAACCTTGACTGAAACAGTGCACGCCAGCTGCTCGATGAAATAATTGACGCACGTGGAAAATTTTTCTTGAGCTAAAACTTGGAGGGGTGGCCTCTTGATGCATCCAGAGGATTCCTGAATTTTCTCAGAATTTTTGGAAAAGGGAAAGAATGGATTGCATCAAAAATGACAAATCTGATCCAAATTTGCAGTAAACAGATTTTGAAATTTTTGAACTGTCGACCAGGAGATCTTTGGGTATATAGGTTGAAGGTACCAAGTAGAAGCTAGGATAATTTTCTTGGGGTCAAAGCTCAAAGGAATTTGGCACTTCCTTTGTAAATCCCAAGGGTCTAAATAAATGACAGAAAATGATTTGAGAAAGAAATAAATAGAAATAAAATCTAAAAGAGGTTGAAACCTGCTGGAATAGGATGCTTGGTTTGATCCAAAGTAGGGAGGAGTGTTATGAAAGGAAATTTGCAATGAAGGCTATGACAAGAGAGTAGCATAGGTATATTTTTGAATAGGAAAGGATAAATCCAATTTCATAGAAATCCTTTTTAATAAAAGAAATAGCAAAATATCCCAAGAATATTTGTGTTGAACCAACACATGTTGAAAAACCCTCAAGATCAGAATTCAAGATTGAGAAGGTTTCATAAAAGATTTGTCATCAAAAGTTTTTAGGAGGAGAGTCTTTTAGAAGAATTCAAATAACCTCCTCCAAATAAAATAAAGAATTTGGCAAAAACCAAATTAAAATTTTGGGGTGTTACACTGGCTGGGAGGAGTCTTGTTGTTCGTGGGCTTGCCAAAGGCGAGGGGGACCGGCGCGTGCCGGCGCGGCCCACGGGTGCCGTCTGGGCAACGCGGGCAGCTCCGCGCTCGGCGCGGGCTTGGCGGGCGTCAGACATCAGAGCGGTGAGGTGGGAGAAGAGCTTGGCTCGAGGAAGACTCCGACACGCCCCCTACCTGGCGCGCCAAATGTCGGATTTCAGGCTCCCTAAAACCCTCAAGATTCGAACACAGGGGCATGTGTGAAGCTTCCCTGCAGCCTCGCCCTACCTAGCTTGCTACTCGATGGTTACTACGGCGAAATCGCACGATGACGAGGAAGAAGATGAGCACGGTGGTTTACCCAGGTTCGGGCCGCTGCGAAGCATAATACCCTACTCCTGCTTTGGTGGATTGCCTCTCTGGGAGGTGTGGTGGATGAACTAGTACAGTGGTTTCGAGCCTCGCGAGGGCGCTCGAGTGGTGTTCTTGGCTCTCTGCCTTGTCTTGTGTTCTCTTCGGCCCCCCTCTACGGTGCAGCCTAACCTCTATATATAGCGGAGGCCCGGGTCCTCTTCCCTTATCACAATGGCGGGAAGGGATCCCACAACGGCCAAATTTGAAGGGGGACACGAGTACATCCCCGCCCTGTCCAAAGGTGGTCTTCGCCTACAAAGTAGCTGTCGATGATGCAGAGGTGGGCTCGGCGATGACATCCGTCCTACGGGCCTCGTGGTCGTGGTCTTGTTGCACCAGAATGGAAACCTTTGGGGGATGCTTTGGGAACCCGCATATGTCCTTGCTCCCTTTGCACTAAAGGGGAAACTGCACCGCCTGGCGCGCTGGCGCCCGCCTGTCCTTCCTTGCGTCACCCTTGACTCCTGAGGCCGGGTTCTGCATAGAGATCTTCGCCGCTCCGGAGGGGGCCTGAGGAGGCCCACTCCTTGCAGGTCTTGATGACGCATCCCTCATGAGGCTAGGGCCCTCGTGAGGGCCTCGTCTTTAGTTTAGCCGCGCCGGGCCATGCTTGGCTGACGAGGTGGGTCATTCCCTAGGCCGCAGGCAGGCATGTCTGGGTACCCCCGTTCCCAGAACACCGACATGTACCTCCCATTGAACCTTTACATCCCACACACGAAGAGGAAATTGATATGCTATGCAATCTTAGAACTGTTAATCTTATCGTTAGAGGATTGTCTAGGATTGTGCTTAATCAAAATGTAGAATTTTGAATGTGCTTATACTTTGTGGAATGACTTGGAGAAACAATATCCAAGTTATTCGTTGAGTAATCTTGATGAAATTCTTCATAAAACTATTGTCTTTCATAAAATGATGCCTAGTGATCCCAAGTTTTATGACTATCTATTTGAGGTTAGAGACCTCATGTGTGCTAAAGGAGATGTCATAACTATCAACAACATCATTGTAGAAGCCATTCGAATTCATAATCTTGAACATTGTCATGATCACAACACTAACGAATCTCTTGTTCCTTGTGACGAGGATTTCCCACTTGATGATGACAATGTGGAACATGGCTACTATGATGAAGATGAGTTGTTCGACATCGAGCATGAGAAGATCATGAAGAATCTAAGTCTCCTGGCAAACTTCAAGGATTACATGTCCGGAGGAAAAGAGTGGATTCAAGATAGTGGATGCATCGACCATATGACCGGAGATAGAGAGATGTTTGAAGAGATCACACCAAACCATGGACCGCGAAGGTATGTAACTTTTGAAGACAACTCCAAGGGTAAGGTACTTGGTCTCGGTAAGGTGGCCATATCCCATGATAGCTCTATTCAAAACGTCATGCTTGTTGAATCCCTTGGCTACAATCTTCTTTCCGTATCTAGACTTACCGACTTCGGTTTTAATGTGCTATTCACGAAAGTAGATTGCCAAGTGTTTTGTCAAGATAATCATAACATGGTCTTTACCGGTTTCTGTCGAGGTGATCTATATATTGTCGATTTCACCAAGAGATCCAAACCTCGTACTTGTCTTATAGCAAAATCTTCTAAAGGTTGGCTTTGGCATAGAAGACTAGGACATGTTGGCATGCATAATCTAGACAAGCTTATCAAAGGTGATCATATACTTGGTGTTAAGGATGTTATCTTTGACAAAGATAGACTTTGTAGTGCTTGTCAAGCTGGAAAGCAAGTAAGTGTAAGTCATCCCGTAAAAAATAGCATGACTACTAGGAGACCACTCGAGTTACTTCACATGGATCTTTTTGGTCCCCATGCTTACAAGAGCCTCGGTGGAAATTCCTATGGTCTAATTATAGTTGATGATTTTTCCAGATTTACGTGGGTATTCTTTCTTGATGATAAGTCGCGGGTACAAAAGATCTTATAGAACTTCGCTCGCAAAGCGCAAAATTAGTTTGAAGTGAAGATCAAGAAGGTTTGGAGCGATAATGGATCGGAGTTCAAGAAGAACCATGTAGATACCTTTCTTGACGAAGAAGGTGTTTCACATGAGTTCTCGGCTACGTACACGCCTCAACAAAATGGAGTTGTTGAGAGGAAGAACCGGACTCTTATTGAGATGGCAAGAACGATGCTTGACGAATACAAGACGCCACGACACTTTTGGGTAGAAGCCGTGGAAACAGCATGTCATGCCACAAACCGACTCTACTTGCACAAGCTTATCGGTAAAACGGCATACGAGCTACTCACCGGTAACAAACCCCAAGTTGGATACTTTCGGGTATTCGCCTCAAAGTGCTACATTCTTGATAAGCATCGTCGTACTAAATTTGCTCCCAAATCTCATGAAGGTTTCCTACTTGGTTACGGATCTAACTCTCACACTTACCGTGTCTACAACAACTTCACTCAAAAAGTTGAAGAGACGGTAGATGTGAAGTTTGTTGAATCTAATGGTTCGCAAGTCGAACAATTGCCAAATGATGTAGGAGATAAGGATCCTTCGGAAGCTATCCAAGACTTGTCCATCGGCAAGATTCGTCCAATGGAGGTGAAGGAAAGTACTGCGTCAACTCAAGTGGAAGCTCCTACTTCACGTCAAGTTGATCCTCAACATGACATGGAGGCATCTACAAGCGGTACACGCCAAGAAGAAGAGGAGGAAGTACATCATGAAGATCCACCACAACCTCCTTCACCACCACCTCAAGGAAACGACACCTTCAACAACAATGAAGATGAAGGAGATGATGATGATGAAGAAGCTCCACCATCCAACAAGCCGAAGCTACCCCGAGTTCGAGCAAGAGTGACCAAGAACCATCCTCTAAACCAAATCTTTGGTGACATACAAACTGGGAGAATCACTCGCTCTAAAACTCGCCTTGTGAGCATTATTCTTTCATCTCTAGCATTGAACCCTTGAAGGTAGAACAAGCTCTTGAAGACCCGGATTGGGTGAACGCCATGCATGAAGAGCTTCACAACTTCAAGAGGAACGAAGTGTGGACACTCGTGGAGAAGCCCAAGGACGAGCACAACATCATCGGAACCAAATGGGTGCTTCGGAACAAGCAAGATGAAGATGGTCAAGTTGTACGCAACAAGGTGCGTCTCGTAGCCCAAGGATATATGCAAGTCGAAGGTATGGACTACGGTGAGACCTATGCCCCCGTCGCTAGACTTGAAGCTATTCGCCTTCTCCCTGCTTATGCTAATCACCATGATATCACGCTTTATCAAATGGACATTAAAAGTGCCTTTTTAAATGGTGAGATTCAAGAAGAGGTCTATGTCAAACAACCCCCTGGTTTTGTGAATCCTAAGAAACCTAATCATGTTTACAAGCTTCGTAAAGCTCTTTATGGTCTTAAGCAAGCTCCACGTGCTTGGTATAAATGCTTAACGAAGTTTCTCTTTGAAAAGGGTTTTGAAATTGGTAAAATTTATGCAACCTTATTCACTAAAAGAGTTAATTGTGAATTATTTGTGTGCCAAATCTATGTAGATGGTATTATCTTTGGATCTACTAACCCACAATTTAGTGAAATATTTGGAAGGTTGATGTCCGAGAAGTATGAGATGTCCATGATGTGTGAGCTAAAATTCTTTCTTGGTTTGCAAATCAAGCAAACAAGAGAAGGAACTTTCACCTCTCAAACCAAGTATACCAAGGACTTGATAAAGAAGTTCAACATGCAAGAGTGTAAAGGTATGAAAACTCCTATGCCTACTAGTGGACATGTTGATCTTACCAAGGAGGACGAACCGGTTGATCAAAAAGTTTATCGATCTATGATTGGTTCATTGCTATATCTATGTGCTTCCCGTCCCAATATTATGCTTAGTGTTTGCATGTGTGCTAGGTATCAAGTAGCACCTAAAGAGTGTCATCTTTTGGCCGTGAAACGTATTGTGAGATATTTGGTACAAACACCAAACTTTGGCATTTGGTATCCCAAGGGATCTTACTTTAACCTTGTTGGCTATTCCGATTTTCAATATGCCGATGACAAGGTTGATAGAAAATCCACCTCGGGAACGTGTCAATTTCTTGATAGATCTCTTGTGTCTTGGTCCTCCAAGAAACAAAACTCAGTATCTCTATCTACTGCCGAAGCTGAGTATATTGCTGCCGGATCATGTTGTGCACAATTGCTATGGATGACACAAATGCTTAAGGATTATGGAATACATGTGAAAATGTTCCATTACTTTGTGACTATGAAAGTGCTATTAAGATTGGTCATAATCATGTGCAACATTCTCGAACTAAGCATATTCAAGTTCGACGTCATTTCATTCGTGATCATGTTGCCAAAGGAGATATTAATCTTAAGCATGTTAGTACCAACAAGCAATTGGCCGTTATCTTTACTAAGCCACTTGATGAGAAAGTGTTTTGTTACTTGAGGAAAGAGTTGAACATCATTGATGCTTCAAACTTGAGCTAAGCTCACTCGGATGCATGCAAGGGGATGAGCTTACTTGACCATTCCATGCCATCTTTACCATGAACATCATATAACTTGGAATTCTATGCTCCCTTGTATTGCATCTAACCTTTTGTAGGTACTTGGAAGAACTTCATTCCACAAGGTTGCAAACAACTCCAATAATATGCAATCTTGTCATGACCAAGTATCCACAACCCATCTTGATGATGGAAGGAAGAAGACAACTCAACCATATCCTTGACATATATTTGATGTGATCACATTTACTAATACTCAATTGATATCATGTCAAATGGATATAAATTGTTCTTCCTTGCATGACTAACCCATGTAGGTGAAAAGAGAACCAAAACAAACAAGGATTGCTTCCAACTCAAGATGATCTTCATCAACATCGATCATCCTCAACAAGTTCACCTACAAGCCACGTCATCAACATCACTCAAAGGTATGTACTCATATCCTTGAAAATGCTTTACTCCAAGACATGAGTCAAAGCAACTCAAGTGATATGAAGACATTAAAATGTTTAATCAAAAAATGGTAACCCCATTTTGAGCTTAACGATGAGTATGACCAATGATCAAGTATTCTTGCTTGGATCCTAAGTCAATATACTCTAATATATGTGACCTAGTCACTGCCCATCACCTAGATTAAGTATCTTGTTTGGTTCATTCTCTATTTGCAAGATTTCTTGGAACCACTCAAATCTTCTCTAGTTGATATCCCTTTGTAAAGTCTTTTGCATTTCCTCTGAAGAACCTTTTTACACTTTGTTACAAATTTTCCAAACTCATTTGCAAGTTTCTAAAACATTGCCAAGTTTCTGTTACGTCCTCGGAGCCTCCGATCCAAATGACTTGGTTCTATCGATTATGCAGGTAGGCTGCAAATACACATCTCGGTTCCACCGACTTATTTGCCTCGGAGCCACCGACTTTGATATCTTTTCTATCCTTTGTTAAACTTAGCAATTCTCCATTTCTTCGATGATCCCTTATTATTATAAAAAAGGGGGAGATAAACTTTACTCTAGGATCCCTAACTCAAAGGAGGAGAAGACCTACAAGCTATCAGTGAAAAAGGGAGAAATTATTCTCTATGTTCCATCAGTTTTTAATGCTCTCTATGATTCTACACCTTCCATGATCCCTACATTCTATAACCCTTGTTCTCAAGGATCCCTTCTTACTCCATGATCCATGTGTCTGACCCTGTGTATGGACCTTTTTGGCAATTAATGCCAAAGGGGGAGAAATACCAAAGCTTCAAAATCTAAAGGGGGAGATACATGCTTCAATGGAAAGGGGGAGAGACAATCAAGGGGGAGAATATCAAAGCTTATGCTTACATAGACAATGGGAGAATACCAAAATAGGCGGAGAAGTTTTGTTGTTTCCCAAAGGAGAGAGAGCATACCTAATCTTATTCTAATTTTATACATTTTTTTGTTATTCTCAAGTTAGAATTTTCTCACCGTATCCAATCCCAATATCTACAAGCTAAGATTCAGAGGGAGAGGATGACCTACTATTTCATATCAAGGGGAGAAAGTTCTAAAATGATCTTGGAGACATATCAATCTTAAGGAATACTATCTTCTATATGTTCTCCATATCTTGGTACTATTGAGCTCTATTGCTTTTGATTGGTAGAATACTCTTGTGTTTCCTAACATTGTTTTCTCAAGTGTGTTTCTACTATTAGGATGCTCAAGAACTCAAGGTAAGTATATGCATCATAGCTTTGATCAAGATGATCTCTTGCTTCTTGCACATATTGTTTGCAAGTGTGAAGTCTTGAACAAGGATACACCTCACTCATATATATTTGATGCATATAGCCAAGATACACATGACTCATTATATCCCTTCTACTATATGTGTGTCCATGCATTCCAAAGAAACTATCCTTTAAAGGGATTGCACACATTTAGGGGGAGCAAATCTAAGTCATGTGTCTCTCAAAGTCTTCATAATATCTATGCACATCCTTATTTGAAGCTTTGATTGTATGTTGTCATCAATTACCAAAAAGGGGGAGATTGAAAGCACAATATGCTCCCTTGGTGGTTTTGATAATTCATGACAACATACATTGTCTCTTGGACTAATATTTCTGCCTAGTGTATTTCAGGTGAAAGTCCATAGAGGGAGATGGGTTGGCAAAAGGATTCTGGAGAGACCCGTAGATGCAAGGAAATGGATTGGCAAAGCTTCAAGCAAAAGGACTCTACATTTACTTTGTGAGAAATCACCTTGAGTCCATAGGAAAGCCAATACTATTAAAAGGGGGTAAGGTACTGTTGGTGAACAAGATGCTCCACGTGCCCAAGTGATAGTCACCAAAAACACCCACAAGCTCTCCCACAAATATTCTGTCATAGAGCCTACCACTTAAAATCGGTGCCACCAACATTTCCATATCGGCTACACCGAGTCATAAGCCCAGACAGAAACCCTAGCCGAAAGCCGCACCTCGGTACTACAATCATTCCATTCGGTGCCACCGAAATCAGTTGCCAACTTTCGGGTATCCTATTTTCAAGAATCGGTACCACCGAGTTTTGCCAATCGGTCTCACCGAGATTTGGACCAACTTTCTGGTTAGCCATTCTCAAGAATCAGTACCACCGACTTTTGTGAATTGGTCCACCGAGTTTTGGACCAACTTTTTGGTTAGCCGTTGTCAAGAATTGGTATGACCGAAATTTGAGAATCGGTCTCACCGAGTTGTGAAATCTGACCGTTGGTCATCTTATCGGTACCACCGAGATTTATATATCGGTCTCACCGAGATTCAAAAGTTGCTACCTTTGGAGCAACTCGGTACCACCGAGTTTTACACTTCGGTGTCACCGAGTTGGTCAGTTTAGGTGTAACAGTTGGATTTTTGGGGATGCCTATATATACCCCTTCACCACCACCCACTCGAAAGAGAAGCACTCAGAACGATTCCATACTTGCCACATCCAATTTTCTGAGAGAGAGCCACCTACCAATGTGTTGAGATCAAGCCATTCCAGTCCATCCATATGAATCTTGATCTCTAGCCTCCCCAAGTTGCTTTCCACCAAATCAATCTCTTCCACCATAGCCAAATCTGTGGGAGAGTGATTGTGTGTTGAGGAGTCTATCATCTAGAAGCACAAGAGCAAGGAGTTCATCGACATTATCGAGCCTATTACCTTTTGGAGCGTGGTGCCTCCTAGATTGGTTAGGTGTCGCTTGGGAGCCTCCTACTTCGTGTTGTGGAGTTGAACCAAGAAGTTTGTACGGGCAGGGAGATCGCCTACTTCATGAAGATCTACCCATAGTGAGGCTAGTCCTTCGTGGACGGAAGCCGTTATGTAATAGTCAAGGTTGCTACTTCGTGGACCCTTATGGGTGGAGCCCTCCGTGGACTCTCGCGACCGTTACCCTCCGTTGGTTGAAGACTCCATAAACGTGGACGTACGATAGCACCACCTATCGGAACCACGGGAAAAATCTTCATGTCCCTCATGCGTTTGATCTCCCTATCTCAACTCCTTAATTCCATGTGCAATGTCTTTACTTTCCGCTGCCATACTTGTTGACTTGCATGTGTAGGGTGTGCTAGACTCGTTAGTAATGCTAAAATCTGCAAACCAATTAACTTGGGAAAAGGTTAGGTTTTAAATTTGCAAGTAGTCTATTCACCCCCCCCCCTCTAGACATGGACTTCTAGTGATTCTACAGAAACACAAGAGCAAGGAATTCATCGTTACTATCGAGCCTATTATCTTTTGGAGGGTGGTGCCTCCTAGATTGGTTAGGTGTCACTTGGGAGCCTCCTACTTCGTGTTGTGGACTTGAACCAAGAAGTTTGTAAGGGCAAGGAGATCGCCTACTTCGTGAAGATCTACCCATAGTGAGGCTATTCCTTCATGGATGGAAGCCGTTATGGAATAGTCAAGGGTTCTACTTCGTGGACCCTTATGGGTGGAGCCCTTCGTGGACTCTCGTGACTGTTACCCTCCGTGGGTTGAAGACTCCATAAACGTGAACGTACGATAGCACCACCTATCAAAACCACGGGAAAAATGTTTGTGTCTCCAAATTGTGTTTGATTTCCTCTCCCCCTCTATTTACATATGCTTGTCTTTACTTTCCGCTGCAATACTCGTAGACATGCATGTGTAGGGTGAACTTGACTTGTGCTAAGTGCTAAAATCTGCCCACAAATTAATTTGGGAAAACCTTAGGTTTTTATTTGGTCAATTAGTCTAATCACCCCCCTCTAGACCTACTTTCGATCCCTACAAGTGGTATCAGAGCTTTGGTCTCCATTGCATTGGTCTCACAACCAAGGAGAGTATGGCATCTAGTGAGGGAAACTATCACTATAGAGGTCCATATGTTGATGGTACAAACTTTGCTAGTTGGAAACATAAAATGAAAATGCATATTCTTGGTCATAACCCCGCCGCATGGGCTGTTGTTCGTGTTGGATTGCAAGGTGGATTGTTTGGTGATGGAAAGTAACCGGATCGTGGAGCGACCACGGAAGAATTGAAGATGCTGCAATACAAGCTCAAGCATGTGACATTCTTTTCAACTGCCTATGTCCCGAAGAGTTCAACAAAATCAGCCGTCTTGAGAATGCAAAATAGATTTGAGATGCTTTGGTTGACATGCACGAAGGTACCGAGTCCGTCAGGGAATCTAAGTTGGACGTTCTTCAAAGTCAACTTGACAAGTTCAAGATGAAGGATGGTGAAGGAGTTGCGGAGATGTACTCTAGGCTTGCTCTCACCACCAATGAGATTACCGGCTTAGGATGCAAAGAAATGACTGACAAATTCATCATCAAGAAGATACTTAGAGCTTTGGATGGAAAGTATCACACCGTGTGCACATTGATCCAAATGATGCCAAACTACAAAGATCTCAAGCCTACAGAAGTCATTTGTAACCTCCAAGATGCGATCCTATCCTTATTTTGGCATGAGGGCCTCGACAGGGATAGAAGCACATCACGTCATTTCGCAAGAATGGACATCATTACAAGTACATGTACTGAAGAGAAGAGTATACAAGAGGTTGGCTTACACTCGCCACAAGCTACAACAATATCACATCAATACAACAACATTTCCAAACACCATACAGAAGAGCAAGGTCTGACTACGGACGAAAACAAACGATAAAATGACATCCATCCTTGCTATGCCAGGCTGCTAGGCTAGAACCCATCCTAGATCGATGAAGAAGAAGAACTCCAAATCAAACAAGGCATCACTCTCACATCAAAGCATCGCGTTACCGGTACCTGCAACTATTGTTGTAGTAATCTATGAGCCACGGGGACTCAGCAATCTCATTTCCAAGGGTATCAAGACTAGCGAAGCTTAATGGGTGAGGTATGGTTAAGTGGTGAGGTTGCAGCAAGCACTAAGCATTTGTTTGAGTGGCTAACTTACGAGTAAAAGAATAAAGGGGGGATGATTGTCGTGTTAACGAACGTGAACTGATAATGATCACTAAGTGATCCTGAACACCTACTTACGGTCAAACATAACCACGTCGTGTTCTCTCTCCGGTTAGAAATTCCCAAGAAGAGATAGTCACGGTTACGCACACGGTTGGTGTATTTTATTTGAGTTTACATCAGGTTTTCTATGACCGGGTGTTAAACAATGTTTTCCAAGTTGCCACGTAACCGCGGGCACGGCTTTCCGAAAGATGTAACCCTGCAGGGGTGCTCCAACTAGTCCATCACAAACTACCACAAGATACGTTGGAATTCCTCAACCGCGGAATCACCCGTAGTATTTGCGGAATCCCGATGGAAAATCTCAACTTCGAGATAGCCAGAAGTGTCGTCGAAATCCGGCGCACAAGACGTTCGAGAAAGGTAAAACAAATCCAGCAAGGCCGCCCGACATGTCGACGAACCTGATAGGAGCCGCGTATCTCGTTCTCCGGACACGACGGATAAGCGAAGCTTACGATGGCCTGATAGAAATCACCCGAGTTGCCCCGGTTTGGCCCCACACGGTGCTCTAGTTTTGGACCAGCACCAGCAACACTGGCCCCCCTGTATTATGTTGAATTAATCCACGAGGGGGCGACCCTCTATGCGTTAATAAGGTGATCAGTTTTATTATGTTGGGAAAATATAGTACCAATGTTGGGCCTTGCCAGAAGAGTTTTATCCTAAAACGAAAATCAAGGGGGTCCCCATAACAACCCCGATCATGTTAGGAGCGCTCAATATGGAACATAACACCGGTACACAAGTAACTAGGGCGGCAAAAGTGGAACAAAACACCCAGCAAAAGGCCAAGCCTTCCACTTTTTACCGTGTATATATGTGCATTAAATTAAATAGCAATAATATTGTGATATAACAAAAGGATATCCATGTTGCCACATGGAAACAATTTGCACCTGCAACTAGCAACGCTATAAGAAGGGCTGAGCAAGCGGTAACATAGCCAAACAATGGTTTGCTGGGATGTGGAGGGTTAGAGGCTTATCATGGCATTTTGTGAGGCTTGACAAAAAAGTGGTAGGTAGCGAGACAGCGATAGAAACGAGACATCTAGCAAGGCAATGATAGTAATGGCATCCAGGGAAATGATCATCTTGCATGTTGGGTCTTCAGAGGGACAAAGAGCTGGGTCCTCGTAGTTGTACTCTCCGGGATCCTCGTACTCAGGCTCAACACTCGCGACTACCCAAAGAGAAACATCACCAAATAAACATACAAACAAGGTGCAATGCACAAACAAGATGATGCATGACCAATTTGAAGTATTTAACATGGCAGCCATATGGTAGTCATGTTCCACATGAAAATATTAAGTTGTTTTGTATTCTGGACAGAACAGCAATATTAGTTATTTGGATATGCATGAACATGGAAAAAATGAATCCTCCATGTAAAAACGATGCAAATGCATATGAAGAACGTCGCAAACGGAGCTACGGAACTCTCGGGGCACTCACGACTAGGTACGAAAGATAACGATGATAAAACAGAATTTAACAAGAGCTAAGGGCAAATTCCTGGTGTCCCAAGGTTGCCACTAGATAGGAAATGAAAATCTAGCAAGAATAGAGCTAAAGATCAAGCAAAACAATGGAGTATAGCTCCCACAAGTCACAAAACAATTCTACACACAATCTGTCCACAAACAGCAACATGTCATCTTGCAACACACTTATCCAGAGCTACAGAAAGTTTTAAATCTCATCCAAGGCATGGGCATGAAGTACACAGCAAGCTTAACAAAACATCTATCTAGAGCAGCATGAAAGGAAGCATAGATCATTGGCAATGAAGCCCACAAGATGGCATGTTGAATCTGTTTTTAGGGACAGTGAAAATACCAGTTTCACAGAATCTAAGTTAACATGATAGCAACTTGACAGCAACTTTTATATAATCTACAGGAACTTCCATGGCATGAAAATTAACAGGGTGATAGAGGGCGACAACTACTACAAAACACTAGCACTGAGCATGAGCTAAAACATCACAGATCACTTGGTAGCATCCCCTAAACATGGCATTAAAATAGCTACAGATTCTCGGACTTGGACAAATTTCACTAAGAGAATAGCAGCAGTTTATAACACCATAGCATCTTTGACAACAACTAACTCTAAGATGCAAAATCTCTTTGGCAAGGTGAAGACACCAAATGACAGAGGGTGAGAAGCACAACAATTCATGGCATTGAACCAACCCCAAAGAAACACTATATTCATGGGAATCATCAACACAACATGGGAAGAAAATAACAGTTTTTAACACTTAGAAATATTTGAGCATGTGAAAACAGAAATTTGGTGGCATGTTGACATCAAGCATTCCATCCTTATCATGATCTATCATGGCATGCAAAAAAAATACCAGGGGCTAGCACACACATCAATGAACATTTCTCATGTTGACAAGTTTATCATATATAGCAAGAATTAAATCATGTGAAAAAGACAAAATGACATATTATCACAAAACAACATTTTTGCAAACATTTCCAAATGTCAAAACCAACCACACTATTGGATTCACTGAATTTTTCTACCCCAAATCCAAATGTCACAAGCCTATATTTCTGTTCATAAAACTCACAACATTGCATTTGGAAAGTGACAATGCCACTTATAGTCACTTATATGCCAAAATTGGCATGTCCTAGGATATGGCCAGATCAGGAAAAGACAAAACAGGGATATTTACTTAAAAGGAAATACTCACAGAATCACAGAAAACAATTTAAACAAAAATGCAAAAAAAAGGGGCCTACCTGGCAGTGAGCCAGGGAGCCTGTGTGCATGACATGTGGGACCGGACCCACCCATGATGCTCAAGGGAAAATAATAGGAAAAAGGGGGGCCGGTGGGTTTCGAACCCACGACCTGTTGGTTGGGGTGCGGCGTGGCGACCACTGGCCTAGAGCGGGATATCTGAATATCTAGGGGCGCCTGTTCTTTTGAACAGACGCCTGCACTTGGTCTGCTTCTTCCCCATGACAAGGAGAGGAACAACGCGCCGGCGGCAATGACGGCGATCGCCGGAGAAGGCAACCACCGACGGGGGTGCGGGATCCAACCGGGGGTCTTTTCCCAGGGCTACTTAGCGGCAATGAAAACAAATCCCTAACCCGTTTCTTTAAAACATGATTTGGAAGAAGCCCCAAGTTTTGTTCCAGAAAAGTTGGCAAATCCAAACATGAGAAGAGCAAATAACAGTCGCGTCTGGCACCTAGACTATTCTTCGTCTTCCCCCAACGCTGAGCGTAGGGCATCCACATTGCATGGGCATAGCCATTGGAGGGCAGTGTTGAGTTGTCGGCCAGCGTGGAGCTGTGGCTTCCAGATTGCGAGGGAAGGAACCCCTCCGCATCCTCGGGGGGCTCCGGGCGTATACAGCCCACTCATTATTACGTGAGAGTGTCACGGGTAGAACTTCTGGAGGTGCTGGATGTTCCAGGCATTCTGGATGGGGACCCCGTCCTGAGTCTCCAGGCGCACGGCACCAGGCCTGGAGACATGAGTGACCTTGAATGGGCCCTCCCACATGGGCGAGAGCTTGTGCAAGCTCTCCCTGGAGAGAACCCGCCTCAGGATGAGGTCTCCGACTTCGAGGGTCCTGCAGCGGATGTTACGGCAGTGGTAGCGCCATAGCGCCTGCTGAGGCTCGGCGTCGTGCCTCCTCCCCGAGCACGAGGTCTATTCCTCGCACGGCATCCTAACGCTCCTCGTCGAACGCCAAGACCCGCGGGGAGCGGTGCTTGACCTCGTGGGGGAGGACGGCTTCGGCTCCGTAGACGAGGAAGAACGGGGTCTCACCGGTGGGCTTAGTCACGGTGGTGCGGATGGACCACAGCACGGACTGGAACTCATCGACCCAACCCCTGCCGCAAACCTCCAGCTTCTTCTTGAAGCTCCTTGTCTTGAGGCCTCGTAGGACTTCTGCGTTGGCGCGCTCCGCCTGGCCGTTGCTCCTTGGGTGGGCTACCGAGGCGTAGCATATCTACGTTCCATGGTTAGCGCAATAGGTCTTGAAGAGGTTACTTGTGAACTGCGAACCGTTGTCGGTGATGATGCGGTTGGGGACACCGAATCGGCTTACGATGCCCTTGATGAACTTGACGGCCGATCCAGCTGGGATGGTGCGCACGAGCTCCACCTCCGCCCACTTGGTGAACTTGTCGATGGCGACGTAGAGGTAGCGGTACCCGCCCGCTGCCCGTGGGAAGGGCCCCAGTATGTCCAGCCCCCAAACCGCAAAGGGCCAGGAGAGCGGGATAGTCTGGAGGCCCTGGGCGGGCTGGTGAATTTGCTTGGTGTGGAACTGGCAGGCCTCGCAAGACCGAACCAGCTCGATGGCATCGTTAAGCGCCGAGGGCCAGCAAAAGCCTGATCGGAACGCCTTCCCTGCAAGGGTGCGCGACGAGGAGTGGTGCCCGCAGTCCCCTCTGTGGATGTCTGTCAGCAGCTCGCACCCCTGCTCCTTGGAGATGTATCGCAGCGCGACGTCGTTCGGGCGTCTGCGGTACAAGTCGCCGTCCTGCAAGTAGTAGGTCGTGGCCTGCTGGGCTACGCGCTGCGCGTCTTCCTCCTTTTCGGGTAGCGTGCCGTGAAGCAGGTACGCCCTGAACTCCTGCATCCAGTCATCATCCTGAGTCTCCAGTGCCAGGAGCAGTCGGGCTCCTGAGGCCTGGCCACAGTCTGGAGCCCCCAAGGGTGGCGCTGGGGGGAGCTCCTCGCTTCGAGGCGCCAGGTCCTCAGTGGGTGGCGCCGCGGAGGGTTTAAAGAGCCGCTCCTCGAAGACGCCCGGCTCCTGGGGCTCATGGCGTGACGCCCTCTTGGCGATGTCATCGGCCTCCTTGTTCGCGCTGCGCGGGACGTGCTGCAATTCCAAGCCCTGAAAACGTTTTTCAATCTTACGTACCTCTTCCAAGTACGCCTCCATATGATCGTCCTTGGGTGTATACTCTCTGTTGGAGAAGTTGACGAGGAGCTGGCAGTCGCCCATGACGGTGAGGCACCGAAACCCCAAGGCCGCCACTGCCTTGAGGCCGGCGATGAGGCCCTCGTACTCCGCGATGTTGTAGGAGACCTTGTCTCCATGCTGGAAACAGAGCTGCACAGCATACCGGAGCTTGTCTCCTACCGGGGAGGTGAGTACGACCCCAGCCCCTGCTCCCATGCGCGTGAAGGCACCGTCGAAATGCATGATCCAACCCTCAGGTGTCTCATCGCCAGGGGTGAGGGACTGGCTTCCATCCAGCCCCCGGTCAGGGGCGTCTGTCCACTCCGCCACGAAGTCTGCCAGGGCTGCCCCTTTGATGACCCTGGTCGTGCTGAACTCTATGTTGAAGGCCTGCAGCTCGATGTTCCATTCGGCGACTCTTCCCGCTGCGTTGGGGTTGCGCAGGACTTTCTCCAGGGGGTATGCGGAGACGACCTTGATGGGATGTCCTTGGAAGTAGTGGCGTAGTTTCCTCGAAGCGACAAGAAGCGCTAGGAGGAGCTTCTGTTGCATGGGGTAGTGCAAGCGCGCATCCCGTAGCACTGTACTGACGTAGTACACCGGGTGTTCAATGAGGGTGAGGTCTCCTGCGGTGTCATGTCCAGCGGCGGGCTCAAGAGGCTTGGGCGCCTCGGGGCCCGTCGGTGCGGCCGGGGCCTCATGAAGGTTGAGCTCTTCAGGGGCTGTCGGAGCAGCTGGGACCTCATGAGGGCCGACTTGGGAAGAAACGGACTCCTTGAGAGCCTGCGAGTCCCCTTGTTCCACGCATGGGGGGCCGCCGGCGTCAGTCGATGTGGCGCGGGTGCCGGCTCGCTCCTCCCTGACCGCCACCAACGCAGCGCTGGCAGAGTGGGGGGTTGCAGCCAGCTATAGCAGCAGGGGCTCCCGGGGGCGAGGCGCCACCATCACCGGCGGGCTCGTGAGGTACTGCTTGATTTCTTCGAAGGCTGTGTCTGCCTCCGGGGTCCATTCGAAGGGGCCCTTCCTCTTCATGATCTTAAAGAACGGTAGGTCCCGCTCGCCAAGTTTGGAGATGAAGCGCCCCAAGGAGGTCACGCAGCCTGCCAATTTCTGCATTTCCTTGAGGGTCTGGGGCGCGCTCATCTTGCTTATGGCCTTAACCTTCTCTGGGTTCGCCTCGATTCCCCGACGTGACACCAGGAAACCGAGCAGCTTGCCCGAGGGGACCCCGAAGACGCACTTCTCGGGGTTGAGCTTCAGGTTCACTTGCCTCAGGCTGGCGAATGTCTCCTCCAAGTCCTCGATCAGGGTCTTGGCCGCTCTGGACTTGACCACGATGTCATCGACATATGCTTCTGCATTCCTCCCGAGCTGCAGCCCCAGGGCGATGTGCATCAGCCGCTGGAAGGTCACCCCGGCGTTCCGCAGCCCGAAGGGCATGCATGTGTAGCAGAATACTCCGCACGAGGTGAGGAATGCCATCTTCTCGACATCCTCCACTACCATTTTGATCTGATGATAGCCTGAGAAAGCATCCAGGAAGCATAGGAGGTCGCACTCCGCGGTGGAGTCCACGATCTGATCGATGCGTGGCAGCGGGAATGGGTCTTGGGGGCAAGCTTTGTTGAGGCTCGTGAAGTCGACGCACATCCACTCCTTCCCGCACTTCTTTGGGACGACCATCGGGTTGGCAAGCCACTCCAGGTAGCGCAGCTCCCGGATGACCCCGGCTTCCTTCAGCTTGCCGACCTCCTAAGCGATGAACGCCTGCTTCTCCTGAGTTTGCCTTGTTGCCTTTTGCTTCACTAGACGCGCGTTCGGGCACACCATGAGGTGGTGCTCGATCACGTCCCTCGGGACCCCCACTAGGTTGGAGGCGCTCCATGCGAACGCGTCCTTGTTCGCACGCAGGAAGGCCACCAACGCCTCCTCTTGGTCCTGAGGCAAGTCGGCGCCGATGGTGAAGGTAGGGCCAGGGTTTCCTTCATCCACAGGCACCTGCTTCGTCTCCGCCCGACTCTCGGAGAACAGCTGCCTCTTCTTCACCGGCGTGACGTCGAGGACGCCCCCGGAGTCCTTCGTGGCCTGCGATGTGTCCCCGGCACTGGGGCATGCCGCGCCCACCGCTTTGTAGGTGAGCTTGAGCGCGTGGGACGCGTCCTTGACATTTCCCACGACGGTGAGGATGCCACCACTTCCGGGCATCTTGACGACGTTGTAGCCCGGGTGCGTTGCCGCCATGAACTGGGCGGGGTAGCCAAGTATTGCGTTGTACGGGAGGTGGATGTGGGCGACATCGAAGTCGACCTACTCAGTGCAGGAAGTTGGAGCAGGTGCCGAAGGTGCCGGGGAGGCGCACCCGCCCTACGGGGACGATGGACCCCCCGACCACCCCAGAGAAGGGCCTTGAAGGCGCGAGTTGGTCTCGAGGTAGCTGCAGCGCGTCGAAGGCCTACACGGAGATGACGTTGAGGCCAGCGCCACCATCTATGATGGTCCTGGAGACAGCCATGCCACTTATGGTTGGCGTGCACAACATGGGGAGTGTCCCGGCAGCTGTCGTCGTCTTGGGGTGGTCGTCGGGGCCGAAGGTGATGTCGGTCTTCGGCCACGTACGGGGCGGCATGGGCTCGGGCCGCGGCCGAACCGCTCCTACGTGGCGGAGGAACTGCTTGACCTGGCGGTTGGAGGAGGGAGCCTGCGACCCGCCGAGGATGCAGGCAACCGCTGAGCCGGCCCTGCGCGTCACGGCGCCTCCGCGCGCCAAGGGCCGGCCGGCGTCGGGGATCTCGTTCGCCATGGGGTTGCCGAACCAGGGCTCGACTGTCGCCGCGAGAGGGGAAGCTTTGACACGCCCCCTACCTGGCGCGCCAAATGTTAGATTTCGGGCTCCGCAAAACCCTCAAGATTCGAACACAGGGGCGTGTGCGAAGCTTCCATGTGGCCTCGCCCTACTTAGCTCGCTACACGATGATTACTACGGCCAACTCGCACGATGACGAGGTAGAAGATGAACACGGTGGTTTACCCAGGTTCGGGACACTGCGAAGCGTAATACCCTACTCCTGCTTTGGTGGATTGCCTCTCGGGGAGGTGTGGTGGATGAACTAGTACAGTGGTTTCGAGCCTCGCGAGGGCGCTCGAGTGGTGTTCTTGGCTCTTTGCCTTATCTTGTGTCGTCGTCTCTCTCCGTCTCTCTCTCCTTCTCTACGGTGCAGCCTAGCCTCTATATATAGCAGAGGCCTGGGTCCTCTTCCCTTATCACAATGGTGGGAAGGGATCCCACAACGGCCAAATTTGAAGGGGGACAGGAGTACACCCCCGCCCTGTCCAAAGGTGGTCTTCGCCTGCAAAGTAGCTGTCGATGATACAGAGGTGGGCTCGGCAATGACATCCGTCCTGCGGGCCTCGTGGTCATGGTCTTGTTGCACCAGAATGGAAACCTTTGGGGGATGCTTTGAGAACCCGCGTACGTCCTTGCTCCCTTTGCACTAAAGGGGAAACTGCACCGACTGGCACGCTGGCGCCCGCCTGTCCTTCCTTGCGTCATCCTTGACTCCTGAGGCCGGGTCCTGCATAGAGATCTCCGCCGCTCCGGGGGGGCTGAGGAGGCCCATTCCTTGCAGGTCTTGATGCCGCTCCCCTCGCGAGGCTAGGGCCCTCGCGAGGGCCTTGTCTTGAGTTTAGCCGCGCCGGGCCGTGCTTGGCTGTCGAGGTGGGCCATGTCCTGGGCCGCAGGTAGGTAGGTCTGGGTACCCCCGTTCCCAGAACGCCGACATAGAGGTCTCGGAAACTCATCTACCTCAGACCCTCATAATCACAACGATACCAATTATGGCAGTACATCTGGACGCTCTCCCCAGTACTGAGTGACGCCAAACTCCTCTCGCCACAAAGAGTATTGAAGCAATTTCGAACATCCTCCGTCCTGAGATACTAAGGAAACAAAACGATGACGATGTGACAAGAATCCCCTGGAGCTCTACTCCCCGGGAACAGGAGGCACCAAGTACAGAACTCTGTCACATCGCCATCATAGAGATTCCAAAATACCCGCGTGATACTAAAAAAAATTGAGTGAGAAGAGAGGAAATTAAAATTCCTACGTCAAGATTCCTCACCAGAGCTTAGAAGAGGAGTAAAAAGAATCCTACTCTCCGGTATATAACTAGACTCAAAATAGTTTTTCACTAGACTCGACTCGCCAAGTTCGATCAATTAAGGGGGCTCCTAGGTCGGTACAGGCTCTGATACCAACTTGTAACGCCCAAGATGCGATCCTATCCTTATTTTGGCACGAGGGCCTCGACAGGGATAGAAGCGCATCTCGTCGTTTTGCAAGAATGGATATCATTACAAGTACATGTACTGAAGAGAAGAGTATACAAGAGGTTGGCTTACACTCGCCACAAGCTACAACAATATCACATTAATACAACAACATATCCAAACACCATACAGAAGAGCAGGGTCTGACTACGGACGAAAACAAACGATAATATGACATCCATCCTTGCTATCCCAGGCTGCCGGTCTGGAACCCATCCTAGATCGATGAAGAAGAAGAACTCCAAATCAAACAAGGCATCGCTCTCACCTCAAAGAATTGCGTTACCGGTACCTGCAACTATTGTTGTAGTAATCTATGAGCCACCGGGACTCGGCAATCTCATTTCCAAGGGTATCAAGACTAGCGAAGCTTAATGGGTGAGGTGTGGTTAAGTGGTGAGTTTGCAGCTAGCACTAAGCATTTGTTTGAGTAGATAACTTACGAGTACAAGAATAAAGGGGGATGATTGTCGTGTTAACGGACGTGAACTGATAATGATCACTAAGTGATATGAACACCTACTAACGGTCAAACATAACCCCGCCGTGTTCTCTCTCGGGTTAGAAATTCCCAAGAAGAGATAGTCATGGTTATGCACAGGGTTGGTGTATTTTATTTGAGTTTACTTCAGGTTTTCTATGACCGGGTGTTAAACAAAGTTTTCCAAGTTGCAACGTAACCGCGGGCACGGCTTTCCAAAAGATGTAACCCTGCAGGGGTGCTCCAACTAGTCCATCACAAACTACCACAAGCCGCGTTGGAATTCCTCAACCGCGGAATCACCCATAGTATTTGCGGAATCCCGATGGAAAATCTCAACTTCGAGATAGCCCGAAGTGTCGTCAAAATCTCGCGCACAAGACGTTCGAGAAAGGTAAAACAAATCCAGCAAGGCCGCCCGACGTGTCGACGAACCCGATAGGAGCCGCGTATCTCATTCTCAGGACACGGCGGATAAGCGAAATGTACGGTGGCCTGATAGAAATCACCCGAGTTGCCCCGGTTTGGCCCCGCACGGTGCTCTAGTTTTAGACCAGCACTGCCCCCCCTGTATTATGTTGAATTAATCCACGAGGGGGCGACCCTCTATGTGTTAATAAGGTGATCAGTTTTATTATGTTGGGCAAATATGGTACCAATGTTGGGCCTTGCCAGAAGAGTTTTATCCTAAAACGAAAATCAAGGGGGTCCCCATAACAACCCCGATCATGTTAGGAGCGCTCAATATGGAACATAACACCGGTACACAAGAAACTAGGGCGGCAATAGTGGAACAAAACACCCAGCAAATGGCCAAGCCTTCCACCTTTTACCAAGTATATATGTGCATTAAATTAAATAGCAATAATATTGTGATATAACAAAAGGATATCCATGTTGCCACATGGAAACAATTTGCACCTGCAACTAGCAACGCTATAAGAAGGGCTGAGCAAGCGGTAACATGGCCAAACAATGGTTTGCTGGGATGTGGAGGGTTAGAGGCTTATCATGGCATTTTGTGAGGCTTGACAAACAAGTGGTAGGTAGCGAGACAGCGATAGAAACGATACATCTAGCAAGGCAATGATAGTAATGGTATCCAGGGAAATGATCATCTTGCCTGTTGGGTCTTCAGAGGGACAAAGAGTTGGGTCCTCGTAGTTGTACTCTCCGGGATCCTCGTACTCAGGCTCAACACTCGCGACTACCCAAAGAGAAACAGCACCAAATAAACATACAAACAAGGTGCAATACACAAACAAGATCATGCATGACCAATTTGAAGTATTTAACATGGCAGCCCTATGCTACTCATGTTCCACATGCAAATATTAACTTGTTTAGTATTCTGGACAGAACAGAAATATTAGTATTTGGATATGCTTGAACATGGAAAAAATGAATGCTCCATGGAAAAACGATGCAAATGCATACGAAGAACGTCGCAAACGGAGCTACGGAACTCTCGGGGCACTCACGACAAGGTACGAAAGATAACGATGACAAAACAGAATTTAACAAGGGCTAAGGGCAAATTCCTGGTGTCCCAAGGTTGCCACTGGATAGGAAATGAAAATCTAGCAAGAATAGAGCTAAATATCAAGCAAAACAATGGAGTATAGCTCCCAGAAGTTACAAAACAATTCTACACACAATCTGTCCACAAACAGCAACATGTCATCTTGCAACACACTTATCCAGAGCTACAGAAAGTTTTAAATCTCATCCAAGGCATGGGCATGAAGTACACAGCAAGCTTAACAAAACATCTATCTACAATAGCACGAAAGGAAGCATAGATCAACGGCAATGAAGCCCACAAGATGGCATGTTGAATCGGTTTCTAGGGACTTAGTGAAAATACCAGTTTTACAGAATCTAAGTTAACATGATAGTAACTTGACAGCAACTTTTATATAATCTACAGGAACTTCCATGGCATGAAAATTAATAGGGTGATAGAGGGCGACAACTACTACAAAACACTAGCAATGAGCATGAGCTAAAACATCACAGATCACTTGGTAGCATCCCCTAAACATGGTATTAAAATAGCTACAGATTCTCAGACTTGGACAAATTTCACTAAGGGAATAGCAGCAGTTTATAACACCATAGCATCTTTGACAGCAACTAACTCTAAGATGCAAAATCTTTTTGCCAAGGTGAAGACACCAAATGACAGAGGGTGAGAAGCACAACAATTCATGGCAATGAACCAACCCCAAAGAAACACTATATCCATGGGAATCATCAACACAACATGGGAAGAAAATAACAGTTTTTAACACTTAGAAATATTTGAGCATGTGAAAACAGAAATTTGGTGGCATGTTGACATCAAGCATTCCATCCTTATCATGATCTATCATGGCATGCAAAAAAATACCAGGGGCTAGCACACACATCAATGAACATTTCTCATGTCGACAAGTTTGTCATATATAGCAAGAATTAAATCATGTGAAAAAGACAAAATGACATATTATCACAAAACAACATTTTTGCAAACATTTCGAAATGTCAAAACCAACCACACTATTGGATTCACTGAATTTTTCTACCCCAAATCCATATGTCACAAGCCTATATTTCTGTTCATAAAACTCACAACATTACATTTGGAAAATGACAATGCCACTTATAGTCACTTATATGTCAAAATTGGCATGTCCTAGGATATGGCCAGATCAGGAAAAGACAAAACAGGGATATTTCCTTAAAAGGAAATACTCACAGAATCACAGAAAACCATTAAAACAAAAATGCAAAAAAAAAGGGCCTACCTGGTAGTTAGCCATGGACCCTGTGTGCATGACATGTGGGATCAGACCCACCCATGAGGCTCGGGGGGAAATAATGGGAAAAAGGGGGGCCGGTGGGTTTCGAACCCACGACCTGCTGGTTGGGGTGCGGCGCGGCGACCACAGGGCTAGAGCGGGATATCTGAACATGTAGGGGCGCCTGTTCTTTTGAACAGACCCCGATGGCAATGACTACTAGGTCTCCTTCTTCCCCACGACAGGGAGAGGAACGGCGCGCCGGCGGCAATGACGGCGATCCCCGGAGAAGGCAACCACTGGCGGGGGTGCGGGATTCAACCGGGGGTCCATTCCCAGGGCTACTTAGCGGCAAGGAAGAAGGGGGCGAGGTGCTCGAGCTTGAGCAGAAGCTCGGCTCGGGCGCACGAGGGGCGAAGCAAACAAAGGCAAAGCGGGGCACTATGAGCAGGCGAGGCGAGGTCAAACAAGCACAGCGTATGGTCAGACAGGGACACGCGAGCGCAGGGCCGGTCGGAGGTGCTCAAGGTAGGAGCTTGAGCTCTTGTCATGGCGGATCATACGGACAAGGCCTCGGGCGTGACGTGAAAGAGGGCTACGGCAAGATATCGGAGCAGAGCGGGGCGGCAGGGATGGACTGCTCACCGAGGGGCCCTTAGGACATGGAAATGAGGTCAGGGAGGCGCGAGCGTGGTCGGAGAAGGAAGATGAGCCACGGCAGAACTCCTGGTGCACGACGAAGAAGACGACGGGGCCGACATCGTGGAGGCGATCTCCACATCCTAGTGCCAGGAAAGGGTTGAGGGAGTCACCGGGGCGACGCGGGACATCTTGGACAGAGCGGAGGAAGCCACCGGAGCCGATCGATGACGACGGAGATGGCAGGCACGCCTCTGCTTCTTCTGTGAACCTTCTGAATCCTCTCTGAACCTCTCTGCTCTCTGCTCACGGGAGCGCCATAAGGAGGACGCGATGGATGGAGGGAGGTGTGGCGGCTGTCGGTATCAAAACCGGTGGATATCGGGTAGGGGACCCCGAGCTGTGAATCTAGGAGTGATGGTAACAAAGGGCGAAGGAGACGATGTTTACCCAGGTTCGGGCCCTCCTAGGGAGGTAAAACCCTACGTCCTGCTCGATTATATTGATGGTATGAAGGTTACAGAGTTGATCTACCTCGAGATCGACTAGCTAAAACCCTAGATGAGTTTCTCTGTCCTACATTCTAAAACCCTGCCGGTTTATATAGACACCGGGGGATACCTAGGGTTTACACATGAAAGGTCTCCTACCGAGGATGGGAATGCCGATCTCCTCATCTTGACTTGGAGTGCACGACGGGCCTTCGAGGCTTCCTTCTGGAATGTGGGGTCTTCGATACATTCGGCCCTTCCCATGATATGCCAGAGAGCGGCCCATCGAGCCGGCCTATTGGGAGATAGGCCAGCGGCCCAAGGACCCCCTAGTCCAGGACTCCCTCAGTAGCCCCCGAACTAGCCCCCAACGCCAAAAAGTCTCAGCTCTAGCAGCTTCTGTGACTGGAGTCTTTGGCTTGCGGGGTGAGTTCTTCTTCCCGTAAATGATCGGCCGAGTCCAACCCGGCTCCCGATGACATGTCTTCCATCCGATCACACGATCGTCCAAACACCAGGAATAGCTTAGCCCCAAAGGCCAATCGCCAGAGTGTAAACAGTGTTTTCTGACGCCCCCTTCGGACGAAGGGTCGTGGCCTACCACGACCACTGAACCAGTTATGACAACTCGATTTGCGGTTCGAGGCTATTTTCACATTGACACGACCATCAATGTATAGATTGTGCTCCGTTTCATACGGGATGTAATCATAACTCCGGGCTTATTTTGTGCGTTTATAATGGCACGCACGCCTTGGGAAGCGGAGAGACTCATGGCACGGTGAAGGGAGGCTAATCGGCGTGATGCCTCATAAAAGGGAGAAATCCCCAAGGATTGCTCATGCTTTCTCATTCGCCTCCTCTGCTTTCCCAATCTTCCCAAGCTCCAAGAGCCCAGATCTAGTTTCTCCTCAACTTCCCCTCCGAGCTTAGTCATGGCGGGTTCAGGCTCCATGGGCAAGTGGGTGGCCTCCACGGTCACCGACCAGGATATTCGGGAGCTAAAGCTCGCCGGCTACCTCCCTGCCAACGTCTTCCACCGCGCCCCAGAGGCGAAATAGGTCGTCCCCACCCCCAAGCCAGGCGAAAGGGTAGTCTTTGTCCCCCATTTCATCCGGGGACTGAACTTCCCGCTCCACCCCTTCGTTAGGGGCCTTATGTTCTTCTACGGGTTGGACTTCCACGATCTTCCTCCGAATTCTTTTGTGCATATTTCGGCTTTCATCATCCTCTGTGAAGCCTTTCTGCGGGTCGAGCCGCACTTCGGCCTGTGGCTCAAGGTCTTCAATGTCAAGCTGAAGACCGTGGCGGGCGAGCACGCAGACTGTGGAGGGGCGGCAATCAGCAAGCTCCCCTGCGTCGAGTGGCCAACCGGCACCTTCATTGACACAATCAAGATCTGGCAGAAGGAGTGGTTCTACATCACCGAGCCAAGGGACGAGAGCTGGGCGGCGCCTGCTGAGTTCAGATCTGGACCCCCCACGAGGTTGACCTCGTGGCTCAGGTAGGGCCTTGACTGGGGGTCGGATGCTGAGGTGAAGCTGCTGCAGAAGCGCATTACCTCGGTGATCGAGGCCAAGGTGGAGCTGGTTAATGTAGTCCAGGTTATGCTCCACCGTTGTATTCTTCCTTGCCAGCGCCGGGCTTCCCCCATGTGGGCTTACCGGCCCGAGGACGAGCCTACCGTGCACCAACTCTTCCGCACCACCCCCGAGAATCTGTGGAAGGCTTTGTTCAAGCCTCGGAAAAGCTGGCCGGCCAAGGAAGAGGATTCGGGCCTAAGCACCGACAACCCCCACCACCAAGGTATGACATAATTTTAATCCGCTGACTCTGCTTCTTTGACCAAAAGACTGAACGCCTTCTCCCTTACTTTCGCAGAAGTGGTTGAGCAAAGCCGCGAGAGTTAACTGCCTGGCTCCACAACTCGAAGACCCCAGGTCGGAGTTGTTGACGGCGATACTCGTTGTGGCGCCGTACTCGGCGCCCGAGAAGAAGGAGAAGAAAAAGAAGGCCAGAGAGGGTCTCTGCACAAAGGACCAGCCAGACGCTGCGTCCGAGGAAACCCATGCATCCTCTAGTCATGAGGAGGAGCATGAAGATGGGGGGGAAGGCGTTTCCCCCCTCAGAAGAAAGAGGGCGGCATCATCGGATGCCACGGAGGATGCAGCTCCTCCTGCCCTGAAGAGGGCGCGTCGGGCGAGGTTGATCCTGCCCGACGACAGCTCGGATTCTGACGCAGAATCCGAGGAATTTGAGAGGGTTCCTCGAAGGAACTTGAGGGTCAAGCCCCCCGCTCAGAGGTATGAATCCGAAGACTCCCGGGTTATTTATGCAAAGTTTTCAATGTTTTAAATACAAGAACGTCTTTTGATCTGCAGCCCACCGCGCGTTCTCCCTACCGACCAAATATCGGATGGGGAGTCTTGATAATAGGGGATCAGTTGTAGCCTCTTTCGATAAGTAAGAGTGTCAAACCCAACGAGGAGCTAAAGGTAGAACAAATATTCCCTCAAGTTCTATCGACCACCGATACAACTATACACACGCTTAACCTTCGCTTTACCTAGAACAAGTATGAAACTATAAGTACTTTGTAGGTGTAACGGGATAGGTTTGCAAGATAATAAAGAGCACGTAAATAAAAACTAGGGGCTGCTTAGATAAAGAAACAACTAAGTTAGTTTAACGAGTGTGGAAAAGTGGTGGTAGGAGTTGCGGAATTGTCCCTAGGCAATCGATAACTAGACCGGTAATCACTATTGCAATTTTATATGAGGGAGAGGCATAAGCTAACATACTTTCTCTACTTGGATCATATGCACTTATGATTGGAACTCTAGCAAGCATCCACAACTACTAAAGATCATTAAGGAAAAACCCAACCATAGCATTATAAGGTATCAAGTCCTCTTTATTCCCATATGCAAACAACCTACTTAGTCGGGTCTGTGCTTCTGTCACTCACGCCACCCACCATAAGTGAATCATGAACATATTGCAAACCCTACAGCGGGGATCCCTCACGCTTGCGCGACATGGAGAGCACCATAGGACAGCACCAATAATAAAACATGCAACTCAAACCAGTCATGATCATCAATCAACCCATAGGACATCAAAAATCTACTCAGACATCATAGGATGGCAACACATCATTGGATAATAATATGAAGCATAAAGCACCATGTTCAAGTAGAGGGTACAGCGAGTTGCGGGAGAGTGGACCGTTGTATATAGATGGGGGAAGGTGATGGAGGTGTTGGTGAAGATGACGGAGTTGTTGGAGTAGATTGCCGTCACGATGATGGCCCGGCGGCGTTCCGGTGCCACCGGGAGAGAGGGGGAGAGAGCCCCCCTCCTTATTTTTCCTTGACCTTCCCCCTAGATGGGAGAAGGGTTTACCCTCTGGTCCATGGCCTCCATGGCGGCGGAGGGGCGAGAGCCCCTCCGAGATTGGATCTCTCTCTCTGTTTCCTTCTGTTTCTGCGTTCTCCGATTCTGGCCTTTCACCGTTTCTTAAATATCCGGAGATCCGTAACTCCGATCGGGCTGAAATTTTGAGGAGATCTTTACCCAAAAATTAGCTTTCTTGCGGCCAAAGGACAGCTCCAACCGACCTAAGGGGTGGCCACAAGCCCTTAGGGCGCACCCTACCCCCCAGGGCACGCCCTCCTGGTTGTGGGCCCCTCGGGCACCGCCTTCTGTTGATTCCACTTCCCAAAAATCACATATATTCCAAAAAAAATCTCCGTAGGTTTTTATCCCGTTTGGACTTCGTTTGATATGGATTTTCTGCGAAACAAAAAACATGCAACAAACAGGAACTGGCACTGGGCACTGGATCAATATGTTAGTCCCAAAAATAGTATAAAAAGTTGCCAAAAGTATATGAAAATTGTAGAATATTGGCACGAAACAATCAAAAATTATAGATACGACGGAGACGTATCAGCATCCCCAAGCTTAATTCCTGCTCGTCCTCGAGTAGGTAAATGATAAAAAAGATAATTTTTGATGTGGAATGCTACCTAGCATAATCTTGATCATATAATCTAATCATGGCATGAATATTAAGACACAAGTGATTCAAAGCAATAGTCTATCATTTGACATTAAGACAATAATACTTCAAGCATACTGACAAGCAAACATATATTTTCAAAATAGCATGGCTAAAGAAAGTTATCCCTACAATATCATATAGTCTGGCTATGCTCCATATTCCCCACACAAAGTATTTAAATCATGCACACCCCCGATGACAAGTCAAGCAATTGGTTCACACCTTTTTATGTTCTCAAACTTTTGCAACTCTCACGCAATACATGAGCGTGAGCCATGGATATAGCACTATAGGTGGAATAGAATATGCTGGAGGTGCAAGGGAAAAGGAGAAGATAGTCTCACATCAACTAGGCGTATCAACGGGCTATGGAGATGCCCATCAATAGATATGAATGTGAGTGAGTAGGGATTGCCATGCAACGGATGCACTAGAGCTATAAGTGTATGAAAGATCAAAAAGAAACTAAGTGGGGGTGCATCCAACTCGCTTGCTCACGAAGACCAAGGGCACTTTGAGGAAGCCCATCATTGGAATATACAAGCCAAGTTATATAATGAAAAATTCCCACTAGTATATGAAAGTGACAAAATAGGAGACTCTCTATCATGAAGAACATGGTGCTACTCGAAGCACAAGTGTGGAAAAGGATAGTAGCATTGTCCCTTCTCTCTTTTCTCTCTCTCTCTCTCTTTTTTGGTGGGCATCTTTGGCCTCTTTTTTTTATTTGGGCTTCACTGGCCTCTTTTATTTATTTTTTGTAAAGTCCGGAAACTCGTCCCAACTTGTGAGGGAATCATAGCTTCCATCATCCTTTCCTCACTTGGGATAATGCTCTAATAATGATGATCATCACACTTTTATTTACTTACAACTCAAAAACTTAGAACAAAATATGACTCTATATGAATGCCTCTGGCGGTGTACCGGGATGTGCAATGATCTAGCATAGCAAATGACATCAAAAAACGGACAAGCCATAAAAACATCATGCTAGCTGTCTAACGATCATGCAAAGCAATATGACAATGATGGTGCGTGTCATAATAAACGGAACGGTGGAAGTTGCATGGCAATATATCTCGGAATGGCTATGGAAATGCCATAATAGGTATGTATGGTGGCTGTTTTGAGGAAAGTATATGGTGGCTGTTTTGAGGAAGGTGGGTTTAATGTACCGGCGAAAGTTGCGCGGTACTAGAGAGGCTAGCAAAGGTGGAAGGGTGAGAGTGTGTATAATCCATGGACTCACATTAGTCATAAAGAACTCACATACTTATTGCAAAAGTCTATTAGCTATCGAAGCAAAGGGTTAGACGCATTCCCCTAGGGGAGAGGTTGGTAGGAGTAAACCATCGCGCGCTCCCGACCCATCACACAAAGGATGACAATCATTAAACAAATCATGCTCCGACTTCGTTACATAACGGTTCACCATACGTGCATGCTACGGGAATCACAAACCTTAACACAAGTATTTCTACTAATCCATAATTACTCACTAGCATGACTCTAATATCACCATCTTTATATCGCAAAACTATTGCAAGGAATCAAACATATCATATTCAGTGATCTACAAGTTTTATGTAGGATTTTATGACTAACCATGTGAATGACCAACTCCTGTTAACTCTCTAAATAGATATAAGTGAAGCATGAGAGTTTAATTCTTTCTACAAAAGATATACCCACGCTCTAACAAATATAAGTGAAGCAAAAGAGCATTCTACAAATGGAGGTTTTCTATGTGTAGAGAAACAGGCAATCCAAACTTCAAATGATATAAGTGAAGCACATGAAGCATTCTATAAAGCCATACTCAAAAGATATAAGTGAGGTGCAAAGAACCTTCTATAAATCAACCAAGGAATTTCTCATACCAGCATGGTGCATTATTAAAAGAAAAATAAAAAGCACACGACGCTCCAAGATTTACGCATATCATGTGACGAATAAAAATATAGCTCCAAGTAAAATTACTGATGGTTGTTAGAAGAAAGAGGGGATGCCTTCCGGGGCATCCCCAAGCTTAGTTTCTTGGGAGTCCTTGAATATTACCTTGGGGTGCCTCGGGCATCCCCAAGCTTAGTCTCTTTCCACTCCTTATTCCTTCATCCATTGTGATCTCACCCAAAACTTGAAAACTTCAATCACACAAAACTTAACAAAACCCTCGTGAGATCCGTTAGTATAATAAAGCAAATTACAACTTTAAGTACTGTTGCAACCAATTCATATTTTATTTTTGCATTGTAGCTACTGTAATATAACTTCTTTATGGCTTATACCACCGATAAAATCGATAGTTTCATCAAAACTAGCAAAACAATGCATCAAAAACAGAATCTGTCAAAAACAGGACAGTCTGTGGTAATCTGAACATTCACCATACTTATCTAACTCCAAAAATTCTGAAAAATTAGGAAAAAATAAAAAATTTGCATAGAAGTGCTTTGTAAAAATTTCAGAAACTTTTGACATTCCAGTAAAATATGTAAATTCAAGCACTACAGCCAAAGTTTCTGTTTTTGCACTGCACACACAAAACAAGCAATCTAATCATCCTAAAGGAAAATCTTGGCACATTATTTTTATAATACAATGGATTTATACAAGGGGATAATTATTTTTGTTGAAAAGTTTCTGTAATCAAGATTTGCAAAGTTTCCATGGTCATGAACAAAGTTCAAGGAGCTCCCCCACTTCAACGGTGCTCGTCCTTCTTACTTTCACTTTTCTTTTTGAAAAAGTTTTAGGTTCCCCTCTTTATTTTTTTGTTTTTAAACTATATAAAAGCACACAACAGAATAAAATGACTCTCTAAAACTTCCGGGTTGTCTCCCTGGCAGCGCTTTCTTTAAAGCCATTAAGCTAGGCATAAAGTGCTCAAGTAATGGATCCACCCGGATCCCAGGGTATATCAAAGCCAATTTTAGTTAACAATGATTTGTAATTTAGTAGTGAGCACAAAGTAACATAAATCATACAACAACGAAGTCTAACTCTCTTCCTATGCATCGGCATGTCATAAAAGAACAATTCATGCACACAAAGTAAAGGCCAATGCATAGTATAAACAGTATCTTGCAATTTTATCGTATTGGAAACATAGAGAGGTGGAGATGTAGTTCCTCTCTCATAATAATTGCAAGTAGGAGCAGCAAGCACATGCATATTATATCTATCAAAATCATCATGTGTAATAGTAAAAGGCAACCCATCTATATAATCCTTAATAAGTGCAAACTTCTCCGATATAGTGTAGTTGGGAGAATTCAAAAAGATAATAGGACTATCATGCGTGGGTGCAATAGCAACAATTTCATGTTTAACATAAGGAACTATAGCAAGTTCGTCTCCATAAGCATCTTTCATATTGGCATCGTGGCCACAAGCATAGCAAGCATCAAGTTCATCAAAAAGGGATATTTCGAACGAATCAAAGGGATCATAGCAATTATCATAGCATTCATCCTTCGGTAAGCACGAAGGGAAATTAAACAATGTATGAGTTGAAGAGTTACTCTCATTAGAAGGTGGGAACGGGTAGCTAATCCGCTCTTCCTCCTTTTGTTCTTCGCTCTCCTCGTCGTCTTTTTCATCTAATGAGCTCACAGTTTCAGCAATTTCTTCGTCCATAGATTCCTGCAAAATATTAGTCTCTTCCAAGGCAGCAGTCATTCTCTCAATAAATTCAATAATATCAGCATTGCAATCATAATTCTCATAGCAATATTTAAGTATGGCAAAAATTTCAGATTCGTAAGGAACATCATCATCATACTTTTCAAGCAAAGAAGCAATTTCATAAGCACCTTTAAAAACAACAAATTCTTCTATTCGTTCCACATCATAGTAATCATAAATACCTTTAGCATAAGAAGCTAAGGTTTCATTATCATTAAATTTGCATTGAAAGGGAAGGTGTCGAGCTTTTATATTAGAGCAACAAGTAAAGTCACATCTCGAGCATGCATCCCAAGCAAACCATCCCAGTATTCTAATTTGATCCCATAAGTGTTTCCCTTTTTGAGATAAGCTATAATCCCTAAAGTATTCATGTTGATCCAACGTGTATCCCATTATCAAGTTGAATGGGGTTTTCTCAGGATTATCAAAGTAGTGCATAATATTTTCCACATAATGAGCATCGAGGGTTTTAGGAGGTTCCCCATTTCCATGAGTAGCAAGTACACCTAATTTTTTTGGTATTTCGTGTTCCATATCCATGGCTAAAGATAGAGAACAACTTAGAACAGCAAATAAAATCTACTTAGTTGAAGCCTCTTTATTGCCCCAACTTAGAACAACGAGAATATTCACCCCACGCTATTGCTCCCCGGCAATGGCGCCAGAAAAAGGTCTTGATAATAGGGGATCAGTTGTAGCCTCTTTCGATAAGTAAGAGTGTCGAACCCAACAAGGAGCTAAAGGTAGAACAAATATTCCCTCAAGTTCTATCGACCACCGATACAACTCTACACACGCTTAACATTCGCTTTACCTAGAACAAGTATGAAACTAGAAGTACTTTGAAGGTGTAACGGGATAGGTTTGCAAGATAATAAAGAGCACGTAAATAAAAACTAGGGGCTGCTTAGATAAAGAAACAACTAAGTTAGTTTAACAAGTGTGGAAAAGTGGTGGTAGGAGTTGCGGAATTGTCCCTAGGCAATCGATAACTAGACCGGTAATCACTATTGCAATTTTATATGAGGGAGAGGCATAAGCTAACATACTTTCTCTACTTGGATCATATGCACTTATGATTGGAACTCTAGCAAGCATCCGCAACTACTAAAGATCATTAACGTAAAACCCAACCATAGCATTATAAGGTATCAAGTCTTCTTTATTCCCATACGCAAACAACCTACTTACTCGGGTCTGTGATTCTGTCACTCACGCCACCCACCATAAGCGAATCATGAACATATTGCAAACCCTACAGCGGGGATCCCTCACGGTTGCGCGACACGGAGAGCACCATAGGACAGCACCAATAATAAAACATGAAACTCAAACCAGTCATGATCATCAATCAACCCATAGGACAACAAAAATCTACTCAGACATCATAGGATGGCAACACATCATTGGATAATAATATGAAGCATAAAGCACCATGTTCAAGTAGAGGGTACTGCTGGTTGCGGGAGAGTGGACCGTTGTAGATAGATGGGGGAAGGTGATGGAGGTGTTGGTGAAGATGACGGAGTTGTTGGAGTAGATCGCCGTCACGATGATGGCCCCGGCGGCGTTCCGGTGCCACCGGGAGAGAGGGGGAGAGAGCCCCCCTCCTTCTTCTTCTTCCTTGACCTTCCCCCTAGATGGGAGAAGGGTTTACCCTCTGGTCCATGGCCTCCATGGCGGCGGAGGGGCGAAAGCCCCTCCGAGATTGGATCTCTCTCTCTATTTCCTTCTGTTTTTGCGTTCTCCGATTCTGGCCTTTCACCGTTTCTTAAATATCCGGAGATCCGTAACTCCGATCGGGCTGAAATTTTGAGGGGATCTTTATCCAGAAATTAGCTTTCTTGCGGCCGAAGGACGGCTCCAACCGACCTAATGTGTGGCTACAAGCCCTCAGGGCGCGTCCTCCTGGCTTGTGGGCCCCTCGGGCACCGCCTTCTGTTGATTCCACTTCCCAAAATTCACATATATTCCAAAAAAAATCTCCGTAAGTTTTTATCCCGTTTGGACTTCGTTTATATGGATTTTCTGCGAAACAAAAAACATGCAACAAACAGGAACTGGCACTGGGCGCTGGATCAATATGTTAGTCCCAAAAATAGTATAAAAAGTTGCCAAAAGTATATGAAAGTTGTAGTATATTGGCATGAAACAATCAAAAATTATAGATACGACGGAGACGTATCAAGTCTCCACCCGCCGAGCTGGCGGAGAGTGGGACTGCATTGCACCCCACACCTCCAGGGGCCGCGAAGGATGCCGCGGAGGTGTCATCCAGCCAGCCTCCGTTGGAGCCGAACACGGGTGGTGGGGGTGACCATGCCAGGGCCAAGGTTGACGCCGCGGCCGCCGAAGGCCAGGGAGAGGAAACTCCCCAGGCTGCAGAGGACCAGGGGCAGAATACTCCCCTGGGCACTGAAGAGGAAGGGCGAAGAGATGCCCAGTCCCCTCCGAGGACGTCTCCGGAGCACGTTGTGCCTCCGAAGCTACCGGCTCAGTCCCCAGTCAGAGACCGGACTGTCCGGTCACCACCGATGCCACCGACGGCTGGGTGGCCGGTTATGGAGGAGGCGCTAGCAAGCGCCCCCATCTCCGAGGATCACCGCACTCTTATGGGTGCGGTTTTACAAGGAATTCAGTCCGTTGATAACGGACTGAAAGAGGCCTTCAATGGTCTCTTGGCGGGCTTCAAGGTGAGTCACGTAATACCCTTTTCCCGAACAATGTTAATTTTAAGTTTGTGCTATCTTTATATATGTAGTAGCCCCCGAGCCCCGGATGGGTTTGCAAAAACGCAGCCGGGGGTCAGATAATAAGGAATGAATCAATGATGCACAAGGCACCATTTAGTCCTGCAATGTTCTAAAAGCCCTTAAGAGGACCGAACATAGAGTCATATCCTTGACAGTTCGGGGGTTGGAGTGCACATAACTGGATGCATATATTTTTTTGTAGGCCTCGTCATCGGAGGCAGCCGGTAATGCCGCTGAGCTGATGGAGCTAAATCGGAAGCTCAATATCTCCAAAGAGGAGCATCATAGCCTGAACAAGAGGTTCAACGAGGCACAAGGTAAGCTGAATTCTAATGTCCGGGCTGTTTAATGATCCGTACTGGTGACCCAGTGTAATTAGTTAGTTATTGCTTCTACAGCTTCCGCTTCGGAGGTTGAAAAACTCAAGGCCGAGCTCCAGAAAATGAAGCAAGAGGCCACAGATGAGAAGGCGGCCGCCGAACAAGCAGCAGCCGCGCTTTCCACTTTGAAGGCTGCAAGTGCCAAGCATGAGGCCCGGGTGGAGGAGGTGCAGCAAGAGCTCAAGGATGCCGGCACGAAGTGCGAGGCCCTTGAGCAGAAGGGCAAAGAACAAGCCACCGAGCTAGCCGCGCTAAAATCCGAGCTCCAGAATGAGCGGGTGGATAGGCGGTCTTTTGAAGAGGACGTTCGTCAAGTCAAGGCTATCACAGATGGTAAGCCGTATTCACTACAATGCGCCTTTGGTGGTAGCAGGTTTGCTTTGCTTACCCAGGTGTGGCGTTCCTCGGGCGTCTATGTGGATCTCCACAAGAGTGCAGCGGACGCGAACAGGTTCTATGCTTCACGGGAGGAGGATGATAAGGCTCGGCTATTCTGGGCACAATTTGCGTCCCCCGAGCGCTCTCCTCTCCTCATCGAACAAATGAAGCAACTGGTGGAGCTGCATAGGATGGCGGAGCCAGCCCTGAAGGACCTCTGCATCCGGCTGTGGCCTGAGGAGCCGTTGCCGAACAACTACTTCGGCTTGGTGCAGAAACTATGCGATGCTGCCCCTCGGGTTGATGTGCTGAAGCGCTCTACATGCATCGAGGGAGCTCATATGGCCTTTGCAAAGACCATGGTGCACTGGCCGAAGCTCCAGCCGACCAAGATGGCCACCGCACCTCCGCCTCCTGACAAGGGGCATTGGCGCCCCGAGCTATACTTCCCCGCAGTGATGGAGGGTGCTCGGGCAATAGAGGCCCAATGCTCCAAAGATGTTTTGTATGAATGAGCGCGTTGTAATATGTCCGAGGACTTTAATGCCTTATAATCAGTGTTGCATGGTTTATCATGTCTTATAAGTATGTAATTTTTATTTTGACTCCTATGTGGCCGGTTTAACTGAAAGTTGCGAGTCGTCGGCTTCAGCCCCCGCGTAGATACTATGCGGGGTGTCTCTGTACCCACACTGTGACCCTTAGCCGAGGTATCGGTGCCCGATGGCGGTAGTGCGAGGGAGACAAGGCAATCGTACTATGATGCTTTATCGCTTTCACTTAGCCGTGGGAGAGTAGAAAAAGTGCAGGGGCTGATGACCAGACCCCAGTGTTTTGTGATGTTCCGATGTACCGGGGCCGAAGCCAGCATCACATGGTTTGTACCAGTAAAAAACCCATCGTATAACACGGAATAACCGCTATCGGTTTGTTAGTATAACACTTATGCTCGGATTTGCACCCCGGTTCTCGCTTACTATGACGGTCAGTTTTCGGCTTTCTCCCCTGAGGTGCTTGACCGGACGAGCTGGAAACACAATCGCAGTGGTTCTCCCTTTGCCCTTTTAGCTGAACGAGCGGAACGTAAGAGGGCAAACATAGGAGCCGGGCAACCCAACTATTGACCCAAGACATAGTTCGGATCCGATGCATATAAAGCAAAATCCAAAACGCCGAACACACGACCAGTTGTGCTGGGGTGATGCTCAGGGCAATTTTTTAAATTCAAGCCCCCGGTCTATTAGCCGGTTGCCTCATGATGTATACCGAACAGTTGTCGAAAGAATAGTTGATGAGGGAAGAACAGAGGGAATATAAAATACAACAAAGTGGCCATGCATAATGGTCTTGTATTTGCTCAATAATTCTTATAGCTCCATTTGCCGAAGCAACTGTTTATAGGTATTTGAGGGTGAAATATAAAATTTACAGAGGGGAGGTTGTACCAGGGGTTTTCGATTGGTGGCATGACATCCTCGATGTGCCCTGTCGCCTGTCCGTTCATATTCCTCTGTGGGGGTTGCATCCCTTTAAGGATGATGTTGTCGCCAAGCGGACCTTGGGAAGAAGGTCTTGAGAAGTCGCCGAAGTGTGGATGAGCTTTACGCTCTAGCAGGTTCTTGATGGTACCTGTGTTTTGTCCGAGGACGTGTACTGGTAATGGTTCGGTCCGGCCGAACACTTACCCTTTGATGGTTGTTCCCCACTGCTGCCCATGGAATCTTGAGTGCGAAGTTGTGCCTTCTTGGCACGTATTTGACGGTCGTTAGGGTTGAGCAATGGGGGGCGTGTCCATATTACTGGGGAGAAGAAGAATCAGGGAGTTCGGATTGAAACCGAACTCGTTTGTCGACCTTACGGGCCTTTATGGCCGATTTAGGTGTTTGCCGACCGTCCTCATAATGGAATTCGGCCGCCAGGGCCAATGCATGTTCCTCAATTCGGAGGGAACGCTCTGTGTTGCTGTTGACGATGATGACCCCCTTGGGCCCAAGCATCTTGAGCTTGAGGTATGCGTAGTGTGGGACGGCATTAAAGCGAGCGAACGCTATACGGCCCAGCAGGGCGTGATAGCCGCTGCGGAAAGGTACGATGTCGAAGATCAAGTCCTCGCTACGGAAGTTATCGGGCGAGCCGAACACCACTTCTAGGCTTACAAAGCCCGTGCACCGGGCCTCAACGCCTGGGATCACTCCTTTAAAGGTAGTGTTGCTGGGTTTGATCCTTGATGGATCTATACCCATCTTTTGCACCGTATCTAAGTAAATCAGATTGAGGCTACTTCCTCCATCCATTAGGACTTTAGTGAGGTGATACCCATCGATAATGGGGTCTAAGACGAGGGCCGCCGAACCTCCATGACGGATACTGGTCGGGTGATCTTGTTGATCAAAAGTGATCGGGTAGGCCGACCATGGGTTAACCTTCGGGGCTACAGGCTCTACGGCGTAGACCTCTCAAAGGGCGCGCTTCCTCTCCTTTTTCGGTATATGAGTGGCGTATATCATGTTCACAGTTTTTACCTCTGGAGGGAATTGCTTGTGACCTCCATTGCTCGGACCGCGGGGCTCCTCGTCATCCTCGCTGCGTGGGCCTTTGCCCTGCTCCTTGGCTGCGAGTTTGCCAGCCTGTTTGAACACCCAACAGTTACGGTTGGTGTGGTTGGCGGGCATGTCTGGAGTGCCATGGATCTGGCAAGGCCTCTCCATGATTTTGTCCAGTGGGGTGGGTCCGTCGCGGTTGCCTTTAGGAGGCTTCTTCCGCTGCCCAGATCGAGGGTTGCGGAAGCCGGCGTTAACGGCCGTGTCGTCAGCGTCGCTAGCGCTGTGTCAGCGTTTGTTTTTGTTGCGTCGTGGTTTCCCGTTTCCATCCCGGACTTCGGAGGTGCCGGGGTCTTCGGGGCTGTGGCTTCGTCTCGCTAGCCAGTTATCCTCGCCCGCGCAAAAGCGGGTCATGAGTGATGTAAGGGCGGACATGGTCCTAGGTTTATCCTGACCGAGCTGGCGAGCTAGCCATTCATCCGAAATGTTGTGCCTGAAGGAGGCTATAGCCTCGGCATCTGGGAAATCGACAATCTGGTTTTTCTTGGTCAAGAACCGATTCCAGAATTGTCGAGCGGACTCTCCTGCTAATACGTCTCCAACGTATCTATAATTTATGAAGTATTCGTGCCATCTTTACAATAATTTTATATGATTTTGGTAGGATTTTATTAGAACTAACCCGCACTGACGCTGTTTTCAGCAGAACTATCATGGTGTCGTTTTTTGTGCAGAAATAAAAGTTCTCATAATGGGCTGAAAATTTACGGAGAATTTTTTTGGAAAATATAAAAAATACTGGAGCAAAAAGATACCGGAGAGGAGTCCCAAGGCAACCACAAGCCTAGGGGGCGCCCCCCCCTAGGGCACGCCCCTGGCTTGTGGGCCCCTCGGGAGTCCCCTTGACGTGAGACCGATGCCAAAAATTCCTATAAATACCAAAACCCCCAGAAAGATACCTAGATCGGGAGTTCCGCCGCTGCAAGCCTCTGTAGCAATGAAAAACCAATCGGGAGCCCGTTCCGGCACCCTGCAGGAGGGGGAAACCATCACCGGAGGCCATCTTCATCATCCCGGCGGTCTCCATGATGAGGAGGGAGTAGTTCACCCTCAGGGCTGAGGGTATGTACCAGTAGCTATGTGTTTGATCTCTCTCTCTCGTGTTCTTGAGATGACACGATCTTGATGTACCGCAAGCTTTCTTGATATAGATGAATCATATGGAGTTTTCCCCTCTCTATATTCTTGTGATGAATTGAGTTTTCCCTTTGAAGTTTACTTATCGGATTGAGTCTTTAAGGATTTGAGAACACTTTATGTATGTCTTGCGATGGGATATCCGTGGTGACAATGGGATGTTCTATTGATCCACTTGATGTATGTTTTGGTGATCAACTTGTGGGTTCCGTGACCTTGGGAATCTATGCATAGGGGTTGGCACATGTTTTCGTCTTGACTCCCCGGGAGAAACATTGGGGCACTCTTTGAAGTTCTTTGTGTTGGATTGAACATGATGAATCTGAAATTGTGTGATGCATATCGTATAATCAAGCCCATGGGTACTTGTGGTGACATTGGAGTACCTAGGTGACATTAGGGTTTTGGTTGATGTGTATCTTAAGGTGTTATTTTAGTACGAACTCTAGGGCTGTTTGTGACACTTATAGGGATAGCTCATAAGATTGATCGGAAAAGATAACTTTGAGGTGGTTTCGTACCCTACAATAATTTCTTCGTTTGTTCTCTGCTATTTGTGACTTTGGAGTGAACTCTTTGTCGCACGTGAGGGATTTACATATGATTCAACTATGTTAGTATTGTTGAGAGAACTTGCACTAGTGAAAGTATGAACCCTAGGCCTTGTTTCTAAGCATTGCAGTACCATTTGTGCTCACTTTTATCATTAGTTACCTTGCTGTTTTTATATTTTCAGATTACAAAAACCTATATCTACCATCCATATTACACTTGTATCACCATCTCTTCGCCGAACTAGTACACCTATACAATTTACCATTGTATTGGGTGTGTTGGGGACACAAGAGACTCTTTGTTATTTGGTTGCAGGGTTGTTCGAGAGAGACCATCTTCATCCTACGCCTCCCACGGATTGATAAACCTTAGGACATCCACTTGAGGGAAATTTGCTACTGTCCTACAAAACTCTGTGCGTGGAGGCCCAACACGAGTCTACAAGAAGAAGGTTGCGTAGTAGACATCACCTACATTTTGGATGACATTGCTTAGGTCGGACGAGTCCGGAGGCCGCACATAGGTTCCCTGGAAGTTAGATCGGAATGCATCCTCGATGTTCACGGGTTTGAACCCTTCCGGAAACTGATGCTGCGTCACCTCGTCGGTGAAGCACGGTGGGTGGGGAGCGCCTCTGACCCAGGCTATATCACGCCAGTAGTCGGCGTCTGCTACTTCTTGAGCTTGCGTTGGTTTTCCCTTGAAGAGGAAAGGGTGATGCAGCAAAGTAGATAAGTATTTCCCTCAGTTGTTGAGAACCAAGGTATCAATCCAGTAGGAGATACAAGCAAGTCCCCAATAGATGTACCTACACAAATAGTCAAACACTTGCACCCAACACAATAAAGGGGTTGTCAATCCCTTCACGGTTACTTGCAAGGATGAGATCTGATAGAGATAGATATAGAAGATTACTAAAACGGAAAGTAAAACAAAAGTAAAAAGATTGCAGCAAAGTATTTTTGGTATTTTTGGTTTATAGATCTGAAAGTATAATATGGAAAATAGACCCGGGGGCCATAGGTTTCACTTGAGGCTTCTCTCATGAAGGAAAATAATACGGTGGGTGAACAAATTAATGTCGAGCAATTGATAGAAAAGCGAATAATTATGAAGATAACCAAGGCAATGATTATGCATATAGGCATCACGTCCGTGTCAAGTAGACCGACACGATTCTGCATCTACTACTATTACTCCACACATCGACCGACTCCTGCCTGCATCTAGAGTATTAAGTTCATGAAGAACAGAGTAACGCATTAGGTAAGATGACATGATGTAGAGGGATAAACTCAAGCAATATGATGAAAACCCCATCTTTTTATCCTGGATGGCAACAATACAAATACATGCCTCGCTACCCCTACTTTGTCACTGGGGGAGGACACCGCAAGATTGAACCCAAAACTAAGCACTTCTCCCATTGCAAGAATGACCAATCTAGTTGGCCAAACCAAACCAATAACTCGAAGAGACTTGCAAAGATATGAAATCATGCATATAAGAATTCAGAGAAGACTCAAATAATATTCATAGATAATCTGAACATAAACCCACAATTCATCGGATCTCGACAAACACACCGCAAAAGAGTATTACATCGGATAGATCTCCATGAAGATCATGAAGAACATGGTATTGAAGAACAAAGAGAGAGAAGAAGCCATCTAGCTACTAGCTATGGGCCCGAAGGTCTGAGGTGAACTACTCACGCATCATTGGAGGGGCAATGGAGTTGATGTAGATGCCCTCCGTGATCGAATCCCCCTCCGGCAGATTACCGGAAAAGGCTCCAAGATGGGATCTCACGGGAACAGAGGCTTCCGGCGGTGGAAAAGTAATTTCGTGGCTCTTTTTGGTATTGGGGGAATATTTGGGAATTTATAGGCCGAAGAATAGGGTTAGGGGACCTGCTGGGGGGCCACAAGCCAGGGGGGCGCCCCCCCCCCAGGGCGCGCCCTGGTGGCTTGTCGCCTCCCGGCAGGTCTCCTGACTTCATCTCCAAGTCTGGTAGGTTTTTCTGGTCCAAGAAAAATCATCGCGAAGATTTTATTCCATTTGGACTCCGTTTAATATTCCTTATCTGCAATACTCAAAAACAAGGAAAAAACAGAAACTGGCACTAGGCTCTAGGTTAATATGTTAGTCCAAAAAATAATATAAAATAGCATATTAATGCATATAAAACATCCAAAACAGATAATATAATAGCATGGAACAATCAAAAAGTATAGATACGTTGGAGACGTATCAAGCATCCCCAAGCTTAATTCCTGCTCGTCCTCGAGTAGGTAAATGATAAAAACAGAATTTTTGATGTGGAATGCTACCTAACATATTTATCCATGTAATATTCTTTATTGTGGCATGAATATTCAGATCCGTAAGATTCAAAACAAAAGTTTAATGTTGACATAAAAACAATAATACTTCAAGCATACTAACATGGCAATTGTGTCCTTTCGAAATAACATGGCCTCAGAAAGCTATCCCTACAAAATCATATGGTCTGGCTATGCTCCATCTTCCCCACACAAAGTATTTAAATCATGCACAACCCCGATGAGAAGCCAAGCAATTGTTTCACACCTATTATGTTCTCAAACTTTTTCAACTCTTACGCAATACATGAGCGTGAGCCATGGATATAGCACTATAGGTGGAATAGAATATGGTGGAGGTTGTGAGGAAAAGGAGAAGATAGTCTCACATCAACTAGGCGTATCAACGGGCTATGGAGATGCCCATCAATAGATATCAATGTGAGTGAGTAGGGATTGCCATGCAATGGATGCACTAGAGCTATAAGTGTATGAAAGCTCAAAAAGAAATTAAGTGGACGTGCATCATGATGAAAAATTCCACTAGTTATATGAAAGTGACAAAATAGGAGACTCTCTATCATAAAGATCATGGTGCTACCTTGAAGCACAAGTGTGGAAAAAGATAGTAGCATTGTCCCTTCTCTCTTTTCTCTCATTTTTTTTGGTGGGAATCTTTCGCCTCTTTTTTTTATTTGGGCTTCATTGGCCTCTTTTATTATTTGTAAAGTCCGGAGACTCATCCCAACTTGTGAGGGAATCATAGCTTCCATCATCCTTTTCCCTCACGGGACAATGCTCTAATAATAATGATCATCACACTTTTATTTACTTACAACTCTATACCTAGAACAAAATTTGACTCTATATGAATGCTTCCGGTGGTGTACCGGGATGTGCAACGATCTAGCATAGCAAATGACATCAAAAAAAACGGACAAGCCATGAAAACATCATGCTAGCTGTCTTACGATCATGCAAAGCAATATGAAAGTGATGGTGCGTGTCATACTAAACGAAACGGTGGATGTTGCATAGCAATATATCTCGGAATGGCTATGGAAATGCCATAATAGGTAGGTATGGTGGTTGTTTTGAGGAACGATATATGGTGGGTTTAATGCACCGGCGAAAGTTACGCGGTACTAGAGAGGCTAGCAAAGGTGGAAGGGTGAGAGTGCGTATAATCCATGGACTCAACATTAATCATAAAGAACTCACATACTTATTGCAAAAGTCTATTAGTTATCGAAACAAAGTATTAGACGCATGCTCCTAGGGGAGAGGTTGGTAGGAGTTAACCATCGCGTGCTCCCGACCCTCACACAAAGGATGACAATCATTAAACAAATCATACTCCGACTTCGTTACATAACGGTTCACCATACGTGCATGCTACGGGAATCACAAACTTTAACACAAGTATTTCTACCAATTCACAATTACTCACTAGCATGACTCTAATATCACCATCTCTATATCTCAAAACTATATGCAAGGAATCAAACTTCTCATAGTATTCAATGCACTTTATATGAAAGTTTTTATTATATCCCTCTTGGATGCCCATTATATTAGGACTAAATTCATAACCTAAACCAATTACCATGCTGTTTAAAGACTCTCAAAACAATATAAGTGAGGTACGAGAGTTTAATTTTTTCTATAAAATAAAACACCACCATGCTCTAAAAAGATATAAGTGAAGCACTAGAGCAACATTGCCTAGCTCAAAAGATATAAGTGAAGCACATAGAGTATTCTAATAAATTCACGATTAACGTGTGTCTCTCTAAAAATATTTGTGCAGCAAGGATGATTGTGGCAAACTAAAAAGCAAAGACACATATCATACAAGACGCTCCAAGCAAAACACATATCATGTGGTGAATAAAAATATAGCCTCAAGTAAATTTACCGATTGATTGAAGACGAAAGAGGGGATGCCTTCCGGGACATACCCAAGCTTAGGCTCTTTGGTATCCTTGAATATGGCTTGGGTTGCCTTGGGCATCCCCAAGCTTAGGCTCTTGCCACTCCTTATTCCATAGTCCATCAAATCTTTACCCAAAACTTGAAAACTTCACAACACGAAACTCAACAAAAAACTCGTGAGATCCGTTAGTATAAGAAAAATAAATCACCACTTTAGGTACTGTTTAGAACTAATTCTTTATTTATATTGGTGTAATATCTACTGTATTCCAACTTCTCCATGGTTCATACCCCCCGATACAACCCATAGATACATCAAAATAAGCAAACAACACAAAGAAAACAGAATCTGTCAAAAACAAAACAGTCTGTAGCAATCTGTAGACATGGAATACTTCTGTAACTCCAAAAGTTCTGAAAAATTAGTAAAATCAGGGAAATTCGTATATAAATCTTGTGTAAAAATTTCAGACTCATTCGACGCTCTGGTGAATTTATAAAATTCCTGTACTGAGTGCAAAACTTTCTGTTTTTCAGCAGAATCAAATCACAATCACCGTAGACCATCTCAAAGGTCTTACTTGGCTCAAACAATAATTAAAACAAGAAAACACATATAATACTGAGGTAATAATGTGTAAAGCACTCAAAAACAGAAGCAAAAACAGAAACACAAAAATAAAATTGGGTTGCCTCCCAACAAGCGCTATTGTTTAACGCCCCTAGCTAGGCATAACGCAATAGATCTAGGTATTGTCATCTTTGGTATGCAATCCATAAGTGGCTCTCATAATAGATTCCTAAGGTAATTTTATTTTATTTCTAGGAAAGTGTTCCATGCCTTTCCTTAACGGAAATTGGAATCTAATATTTCCTTCTTTCTTATCAATAATTGCACCGATCGTTCTAAGGAAAGGCCTACCAAGAATAATAGGACAAGTAGGATTGCAATCAATATCAAGAACAATGAAATCTACGGGCACATAATTCCTATTTGCAACAATAAGAACATCATTAATCCTTCCCATAGGTTTCTTAATGGTGGAATCCGCTTGATGCAAATTTAAAGAGCAATCATCAAGATCATGGAAACCTAACACATCACATAAAGTTTTCGGAATCGTGGAAACGCTAGCACCCAAATCACATAAAGCATGGCACTCATAATCTTTAATTTTAATCTTAATAGTAGGTTCCCGCTCATCATAAAGCTTTCTAGGTATAGAAACTTCCAACTTAAGTTTTTCTTCAAAAGATTTCATCATAGCATCAACGATATGTTTAGTAAAAGCTTTATTTTGATTATAAGCATGCGGAGAATTCATCACGGATTGTAACAAGGAAATACAATCAATCAAAGAACAACTATCATAATTAAAGTCCTTGAAATCCAAAAGAGTGGGTTCATTGCTATTTAAAGTTTTGACCTCTTCAATCCCACTTTTAGCATTAAGATCTATAAACTCCGAATCATAGGGACGCCTTGTAACTAAAGTTGACTTATCTCCAGTCCCATCTTTATCAAGATTTATTTTAGAAAACAAAGATTCAATAGGAGTCACATCAATCACTTTAAGATCTTCATCATTATTGAAAGATTCTGGTTTCGCGGCCATTTTATTGACTAAGGTAGCTTGTTTATCAGAAATTTGGCCTACTAAATTTTCAAGATGAGCAAACTGAGATTTCAAACCATAAAACTCCTTAGACATATCATCAAGTTCTTTATTCATGTATTCCAACATAGCCTTTTGTTCTTTAAGCTCGTTTCTAAAGAAACTATTATGGTCAAATTGGAGCGACATGAAACTTTTAGCATTATCCTCAATATCTTCCAACTTCCTAAGATAAGGATCAAAGCTTTTGGGTTGAGCCATAAAGACGAGCAAACGATCTAACACACAAGCAAACAAAAAGCAAACGAAAAGATGAATGGAAGAAGGGCGAATAAAAAGGCAAATCTTTTTCGTATTTTCTGAAAATCATTTTAGAAGTGGGGGAGAGGAAAACGAGAGGCAAATGGCAAATAATGTAAATGCAAGAGATGAGTTTGTGATGGGTACTTGGTAGGCTTGATATGGATCTCCCCGGCAACGGCGCCAGAAATCCTTCTTGCTACTTCTTGAGCTTGCGTTGGTTTTCCCTTGAAGAGGAAGGGTGATGCAGCAAAGTAGATAAGTATTTCCCTCAGTTGTTGAGAACCAAGGTATCAATCCTGTAGGAGATACAAGCAAGTCCCCAATAGATGTACCTACACAAATAATCAAACACTTGCACCCAACGCAATAAAGGGGTTGTTAATCCCTTCACGGTTACGTGCAAGGATGAGATCTGATAGAGATAGATATAGAAGATTACTAAAACGAAAAGTAAAACAAAAGTAAAAATATTGCAGCAAAGTATTTTTGGTATTTTTGGTTTATAGATCTGAAAGTATAATATGGAAAATAGACCCGGGGGCCATAGGTTTCACTAGAGGCTTCTCTCATGAAGGAAAATAATACGGTGGGTGAACAAATTACTGTCGAGCAATTGATAGAAAAGCGAATAATTATGAAGATATCCAAGGCAATGATTATGCATATAGGCATCACGTCCGTGTCAAGTAGACCGAAACGATTCTGCATCTACTACTATTACTCCACACATCAACCGACTCCTGCCTGCATCTAGAGTATTAAGTTCATGAAGAATAGAGTAACGCATTAGGTAAGATGACATGATGTAGAGGGATAAACTCAAGCAATATGATGAAAACCCCATCTTTTTATCCTTGATGGCAACAATACAAATATGTGCCTCGCTACCCCTACTTTGTCACTGGGTGAGGACACCGCAAGATTGAACCCAAAACTAAGCACTTCTCCCATCAAGAATTACCAATCTAGTTGGCCAAACCAAACCAATAACTCGAAGAGACTTGCAAAGATATGAAATCATGCATATAAGAATTCAGAGAAGACTCAAATAATATTCATAGATAATCTGAACATAAACCCACAATTCATCAGATCTCGACAAACACACCGCAAAAGACTATTACATCGGATAGATCTCCATGAAGATCATGAAGAACATGGTATTGAAGAAAAACGCGAGAGAAGAAGCCATCTAGCTACTAGCTATGGACCCGAAGGTCTGAGGTGAACTACTCACGCATCATCGGAGGGGCAATGGAGTTGATGTAGATGCCCTCCGTGATTGAATCCCCCTCCGGCAGATTACCGGAAAAGGCTCCAAGATGGGATCTCACGGGAACAGAGGCTTCCGGCGGCGGAAAACTATTTTTGTGGCTCTTTTTGGTATTGGGGGAATATTTTGGAATTTATAGGCCGAAGAATAGGGTTAGGGGACCTGCTGGCGGGCCACAAGCCAGGGGGCGCCCCCCCCCCAGGGCGCGCCCTGGTTGCTTGTCGCCCCCCGGCAGGTCTCCTGACTTCATCTCCAAGTCTGGTAGGTTTTTCTGGTCCAAGAAAAATCATCGCAAAGATTTTATTCCATTTGGACTCCGTTTAATATTCCTTATCTGCAATACTCAAAAACAAGGAAAAAACAGAAACTGGCACTAGGCTCTAGGTTAATAGGTTAGTCCAAAAAATAATATAAAATAGCATATTAATGCATATTAAACATCCAAAATAGATAATATAATAGCATGGAACAATCAAAAATTATAGATACGTTGGAGACGTATCAGCGTCTGTTCTGGCCCAGTTTTGGTCCCGAACTCTATTATTTCGGTCGAGCCAGGGCCGGTACTTGTCCCGTCTATCGGGGGAGTACCCTCTAGATCCGTAGATGGATCTCATGCGGCCTCTTCTATAATCCAGGTTGCGTCGCAGGTCGTACCTGTCCTCAGGATCCATTGGCTCCTTTCCCCTTCTGTGGGGTATCGCCGGCCTATAACCGGCATCGCCAGCCGTCCTATCTCGTCCTCGGGGAGGGCGGTCCGGCTGGTCGTATGGAGTGTGCTTGGGGGACGGCGTATTAGGGAGCTCGTCATCGAATTATGGCAGCAGCCGCCGGCGTGGATAGCTCTTGGGTTGGTCCGATAGACCGGGGTCGTATTTTTCCTTGGCTGATAGTGTAGGACCGAAAGTATGTCTAGAGGGGGGGGGTGATTAGACTACTTGACCAAATAAAATTTCTACCTTTTCCCAATTTTTAGAGTTGGCAGATTTTAACATTCATGGCAAGTCAAGTACACCCTACACATGCATGTCTAAGAGTATAGCAGCGGAAAGTAACAACAAGCATGAGTAGAATGGCAGGGTAAGAGGATCAAACGCAATTGTAGACACGATGATTTTTTCCGTGGTTCCGATAGGTGGTGCTATCGTACATCCATGTTTATGGAGTCTTCAACCCACGGAGGGTAACGGTCGCGAGAGTCCACAGAGGGCTCCACCCATAAGGGTCCATGAAGTAGCAACCTTGACTATTCCATAACGGCTTCCGTCCATCAAGGACTAGCCTCACTATGGGTAGATCTTCATGAAGTAGGCGATCTCCTTGGCCTTACAAACTTCTTGGTTCAACTCCACAACACGAAGTAGGAGGCTCCCAAGTGACACCTAACCAATCTAGGAGGCACCACCCTCCAAAAGGTAATAGGCTCGGCAATGATGATGAAATCCTTGCTCTTGTGCTTCAATATGATAGACTCCTCAACACACAATCACTCTCTCACAGATTTCGCTTGGTGGAAGAGATGGGATTGGTGGAAAGCAACTTGGGGAGGCTAGAAATCAAGATCCATATGGTTGGAGTGGATGATCTTGACCTCAACACAAGGGTAGGTGGCTCTCTCTCAGAAAACTGGATGGGGCAAGTATGAAATAGTTCTGAGTGCTTCTCTTTCCAGTGGGTGGTGGTGAAGGGGTATATATAGGCATCCCCAAAAATCCAACCGTTACACACAAAATGACCAACTCGGTGACACCGATGTGTTAATCTCGGTGGTACCGAAGTGACCAAAAGGTGGCAACTTTTGAATCTCGGTGAGACCGATATATAACTCTCGGTTGCACCGATAAGGTGACCAACGGTCAGATTGCGCAAACTCGGTGACGCCGATCTTTACATCTCGGTGGTGCCGATTCTCGACCAAGGCTTACTAGAGAGTTGGTCCAGAAACTCGGTGGCGCCGATCCACACTTCTCGGTGTTACCGATCAGGTGAATGGCTATCCAGAGAGTTGGTCCAGAAACTCTGTGAGAACGAAAGGCAAATCTCGGTGGTACCGAAGACTGAAGATGGCTAAACAGAGAGTTGGCAACCTAAACTCGGAGGCACCGAAGCAGAATCGGTTGCACCGAAAAGCTAGGGTTTGGCTAATGTCTGTCTGAGTATGGGAATCGGTGGCACCGAGTGGAAAGTGTTGGTTCCACCGATTTTGGATATTTGACTTTGGACAGACTTTTGTGGAAGAGCTTGTGGGTGTTTTTGGTGACTATCACTTGTGCACGTATGAGCATTTTGTTCACCAACAGTACCTTACCCCCTCTTAATAGTATTGGCTTTCCTATGGACTCCAAGTGATTTCTCACAAAGTAAAATTTAGAGTCCTCTTGCTTGAAGCTTTGCCAATCCATTTCCTTACATCTTGGGGTATATTCACAATCTCCACAATCCTTTTGCCAATCCAATCATTGAACTTTTCCTGAAATATACTTAGTGGAAACATTAGTTCAATGACTTATATGTTGTTATTAATTACCAAAATCACCAAGGGAGCAAATGTGCTTTCAATCTCCCCCTTTTTGGTAATTGATGACAACATATAGATCAAAGCTTCGACGAAGATATAATCAATTAGTATAATCGTCGCTTTGAAAAGTACGTGATAAGCAAGAGCCCCCCATAAATTTGTGCATTATTTTAAATTTGCGTTTGAATGCAAATGCACAATCGATTAGGTACATGGGGCACTTCTTCCATGTCACATACAACTTGGTGGTGTGCGAGAATAATAAGAATGAACATCATAGCACAACACAATCAAGCAAAGGTGAAAGATCATCTCATAAGTAGCATAATGATAGGAAATAGTAGCAGCACACATTAAGCGTATGATCAAAACACCAACAAATGTTTAACACAAGCAACCATAAGACCAATTGTTTTTGAAAAAGCGGTAAAAACCAAACGCTCTCTCACTCGAAGCCTAAAGATCTATATACACTTCTCCCCCTTTGGCAACAAGTTACCAAAAAGTTCATAGGCATATATCTAAGCGTTCTTGGGCTGATCTCCTCCGGTGGTCAATGAAGGAGTCGAGAGAACTGTGTCGGTGAAGATCTCGGCAGATGTCGTGGATGGAGTTGGAGTGGCAACTGGAGGAATTGGAGCTGAGGTGACAGTAGCAGGAGCTGATGAAGAGGGCCTCAAATCTGGAGCTGGCACAGTGGCTGATCTGGCCTGGGTAGTGAAGTGTGTGTCTGGCCTGAGAGGTGACTTATCCTCATCATCATCTGAAGACCGAGGAAGAGGCACAGAGTCAACTTCCTTCTTGAGCTCATTAACTGTCTTGGTCAGCCCATCCACCATGTCATTAAGGGTCTTGATCATGTTCTCAAAGATCCTGACAAGACTGTTTTGATTGTTCAAAATGTCCTTAATGTCCTTCCACATGCCCTGAACTGATGAGATCAACAGATCCATTTGCTCGTTCCTGGATCTAGGGACTTGAGCACTGGTGGCTCTAGCTGCCTCTTCCTCTGCCTGTGCTTGAGCAGATGTGGGATGTTCTGGGTCCATCACCACAATGTTGTCCTCTAAATCTGGCTGTAGGGGAAAGTGGGGTCTGTCCAGAGCAAAACTGTGCTTCTCCGGCTTGGAGTTGATGAGCATCTGGATATAGGGTGCATAGCAGCAAGAGCGCTTCTGATCAGCAGCAACCCTCTTCATTGTCTCTACAATCAGAAACATGACTCTAATCCTAGTGTGTGTGTCAAGATGGATCAGCATGTTGATGGAGTAGCCTCGGATCATCTTCTCATCTCCTGACTTGGGTATCAAGGTATGCCTCAAAATAGTGTTCATGGTACGGAGGCCAGCCTGGAGGAAATAAATAGAACCTAGCCTGTGAGACTTCAGATGAGCAGCAGGAATCTCATTGTACATGTTAGCCATAGCATTGTGGCTCTCCTTGGATTTAGAATAGACATCCAAGTCACCATCCTGTACCTCTGGGACTCCTAAGATGGCAGCCCAATCATCAACAGTGGACTCATATCTAGATCCTTCAGTCATCCATACAATCCTACCATCTCCATAGAAATGTGCAGTGGAGTAGAATTGCATGATCATCTCATCATTCCATGCTGTAAACTCTTTGCCAACAAACTCATCCAGGCCAATGCAGTGAAAGTTGTCTTGAACATTTGGAAAGTAATCTTCATTCTCCTTTATGAACTTCCAGTCAACGTATCTCATGTCACTCACAGCTGGACTCTTGTCAAGCAGCACAGTCTCATAGAAATCTTGTTGCTCCTTGGTGTAGAATCTGTAGTCCACAGCTGTCTTTCTCCTTTGGGCATATGGATCAACAGCTCTCCATGCCCTCAAACCAGAATCCTTCCTCTTCTTCATATCTTCAGCAAGTAGATGGCTGGCATTATGTTCAGGAAGGTGTGGTCTAAGCTTCATCAAAGCAGACATGGCATCCTCATCCTCAACTCTGGAGGTAGTTCCCTTGTTCTTTTCAGAAGCTGGAATTTGTCTGGACAACCTCTTGGGCTTTTCAGCAGCATCCTTCTTGGGGGCAGACTTGGTGTTCTTGGATGTGCCAGTCTTTGGCATAGCATCAGCCATAAGCTTCTTTTTCTTCTTGGGAGGGGCCTTCTCAACATGTTCTTCCTCCTCCTCAGCAGCAGCACCAGCAGCCTCCTCTGGATCTTCAAACATAGAGGTTTGCCTGCCAACAACATAAACAATCCTCTTCCTTGCTCACTTCTTCTCCCCTGCCTTCTTAGACATTGACTTCCTTGGGGGCTCAATGGTCATGGTAGCTCTGGAGCTCTCGGGTGCTCTCAATATCTCAGAGCTAGCATACTCTTTCCTGACAGCTTTCTTCCTTGAAGAAGTGGCTTCATTTGCAGACTTCTTAGCAGCTTTCTCTTGCTTCTTGGCAAGAATCTCCTCTGGCACAAAATTTGAATCCTCCTCATCTGAATTCAGCTTCTTCCTGGCCCTAGTAGCAGCCTTGGGCAACCCATGAGAACTGGGAGTGCCTGGATCTGAAGAGGAACTAGACTCAGGACTAGTGCCTGAACTCATGACAATGTTCTGCTCTTGGAAGTTGTTCTCACTGTCCTCAGCACTTGACATCTCTGACCCTGTGAATAGAGTATAGAGGAGTAGAAGAAGATAAGTCATCACAAAATGTAGCTATTTTGAAAGTTTGAACCAAGAATTTCTCAAATTTTGCATTCTGCCAAATGTATGTCGGTACAGCCGAGACAGAATTTTCGGTCACACCGAGACTAACAACCTGCTTTCCAGGAAATTGGCACCATTCTCGGTTACACCGAAAATAGGCACTCGATTCCACCGAGGTGTTCTCAGTGTGGCAAAAAACCAAATCAGTGATACCGATTACTTTGCATCGGTTCTACCGAGATACATGAGGCGGACGGCAAAACCTAAAAAATCCATCATTCGCTATTCTATTGAGTTTTCTTGTGGATAGATAGATGTGCAAACGGTGGCTTATAGATAAAATCAACTTCATTGTGCAAGAATCGGACGGGGAGTGAAAGAAGAATCGAATCCGTACCCTAGCTTGGCGACGGATCTGCTACGGCGGCGACGGCGGCGAAGATGCCCGTCGACGGCGAGAATCCTAGCGGCGGAGGAGCGCGGGGAGACAAGGGCGACAACCAGGGGGTCTTTTGCGGCAGCTTAGGGTTTGGCGCGTGACGATTTGAAGATTGAATTTCGAAGTGTCGGGTCCACAGCATATATACCCCTCACTGTCGGTGTCACCGATTCTTAATTTTCGGTGTCACCGAGTTCCTCAACTGTCAGTTGACAAGGAAACTTGGTGTAACCGAGAATATGGAATTGGTAGTACCGAGATTGAAAATCAGATCAACCCTAGGCATTCGGTGAGACTGAGAATTGTGGGTTGGTTCCATCGAGATGCACATGGGAGGTTTTAATGGTCAGTCCTTGTTGATACGGAACTCCGAGTGCTCCACACACAGAGGGATCGAAAAGTACTTGGTCAAATTTTGTGATGCAGCATGAATGGAATATGAGGTGAGAAAGCATAGATAGCTAGAGAGTGGTCCTAGGCATTCTTGTCCATCCAATTGGCAAAAGATAAATCAAAAGCCAAATAGCAACAATTGGATGTCCTCGAATGGGTAAATAAATGCAGATCAACATGCTCACACAATAAGATGTCAAATGAAAACATGACAAACATGCACATACATACTAGCATCTAACAAGAACTTTGGCGATGACGAAGTCATCTATATATGAGTATATTGACTTAGGATCCAAGTAACAATACTTGATCATAGGTCATACTCATCGTTTAAGCACAAGTGGGGTTACCACTTTTACATAAAGCATTTAATGTTGTCACATGCTAAGAGATGCTTTAACTCAAGTCTTAGACTAAAGCTCCCCCTTGATGTGACATCCCCCATAAGAGGGATAAACTAACCTTGGGTTTTGTCGATGAAGACTTCATGTTGGTGAGGTAGTGGTGGATGCTCAAGGTTGATGGAGATCACCAAGAGTTGGGAGCATCCTTGTTGTTTCTTTACTCTTCTCACCTACATGGGTTAGGCCCAACACACAAGAGACAAATACAAGTTTATCTATGGACATGGAGTGCAAAGCATGTGTGATGATGTCCATTGATTTGTTGATTACCTTGTCCCTTGCTTACCTTTGAGGAAATGTGTGACTCCTTGAACTATTGCATAGAGTTGATGTTGATTGCAAATAGTTCTTGCCAATAATGAATGTGAGTGAATTTCATTGGCGGAGTCACCCCTCAAGAACTCTCTAGTTCTTCTTCTTGGGGACCCACATTAAGTTGATGGGGATCCTTGGTGTTGAAGTAGCCTTTGTAGAAGTTGAGCTTGAAGTAGCCTTGGGAACCCACTCCACCAAAGCTAGGGATTCATCCTCATATGAGTCAATGTCCTCTTGAAGCTTGTTCTTGCCCTTGAGCTTGTGGTCTTGTGGTGGAAGGTCATCTTGAGTGTTTGTTCCCTTGGGAAGAGTATTTTCATACTTCTCCTTTTGAGGAACAAACTTGGGCTTGGGGTATTGACCTTCTTCCCATTCAACTCCATTAGCGTTGAAGTAGCCAACACCATGGTTCTTTCGGTATCCTCCGTGCTTGCGTACAATTTCCTCAAATTGCTTACATCCGGCAAGACTCTTGTAGATACCTTTCTCTATAATTCCTTTCAATAAAGCACTTTCTTGCTCAAGTGTAACTTGTCTAAGAGAATCATCATTAGTGGAATCAATAGAACTACTAGAAGCAACATCATTAGGTTTAGCATTTTTATTGTTGCTACTAGATGAAGAACCTTTCTTGCCTTTGTTACTAGATTGTTTTGACTTAACTTGAGGCATGAATGTAGACAAGAGTAGTCGTTTGGCTAGATAAGATGAAATCTTCTTTCGGAGATCGTCATTGATAGCTTTAAGAAACTCATGCTCTTGCTCCAAGTTGAGCTTCTCGAAGCGTAGCTTCTCATGAGTCCTTACAAGCTCTCTATGATCTTCAAGAGTAGATTCATGAGCTAACTTAAGAGTGTTTAGTTCTTTAGTTAGTTGTTCTATTTTCATCTTATCATCATCAATTGACTTATCTTGACTAGCATGAGAATTATCAAGTTCATTTTGACTAACATCACTAGTTTTATCAAAGAGCAAGTCATCATCACAAAGCAAATCATCTTCATCACTATTGAAATCAAGATACTCGGGGTGTGATACCTTGGCGCCTTTAGCCATGAAGCAACTTCCACTCCCTTCGTTTGGTGAATCAACTAGATCATAGGAGTTGGTAGTCACTAGAGCAATACCGACAACACCATCATCTTGACTATAGTCGGAGTCAGAGTGATAGCTTCTCTCGGAGTTGTTGTCGGAGTCGGAGTCGGAAACCCATTCAGCAACATGAGCTTGATGTTTTCTTCTTGTGTAGCTCTTGGTGTACTTGTCCTTTTTCTCCGAATCTCTACTTCTCCTTGAGGATCTTCGTTCATAACGATCATCTCTACTCCTTCTCTCTCTTTGAGGTGATTCATTCCTTGAGCTTCATATTCGAGGTGACTCTTCTCTTCATTTGTAGGGAGCCGTGCACTCATTGGAGTAGTGTCCATGCTTCCCACAATTGTAGCAATTGCGGTCACGACTTGACGAAAGCTTCTCATCATATCTTGAGTTGGAGCTTCGTTCTTTACCTCTATTCTTGTAGAACTTGTTGAATTTCTTGACCATGAGGCTTATCTCTTCATTTGTGACAAGGTTGTCGTTTGAAGTTGCGGGAGCATCACTTGTGGCTTTGTAAGCACCGCTAGACTTGTTGTGAAGCTCTTCTTTGTCTTTCAGTGTCATCTCATGAGCAACAATCCTTCCAATGACTTCCGTAGGCTTGAGATCTTTGTAGTTGGGCATCATTTGGATCAATGTGCACACGGTGTCTTATCTCTCATCCAAAGCTCTAAGTATCTTCTTGATGATGAATTTGTCGGTCATTTCTTCGCTTCCTAAGCCGGCAATCTCATTAGTGATGAGAGCTAGCCTAGAGTACATCTCTGCGACTCCTTCACAATCCTTCATCTTGAACTTGTCAAGCTGACTTTGAAGAACATCTAACTTGGATTCTCTCACGGACTCGGTTCCTTTGTGCATATCAACCAAAGTATCCCAAATCTCTTTTGCATTCTCAAGACGGTTGATTTTGTTGAATTCTTCGGGGCATAGGCAGTTGAAGAGAATGTCACATGCTTGAGCGCTGTATTGCAACATCTTCAATTCATCCACGGTCGCTTCACGATCCGGTTCCTTTCCATCACCAAAGAATTCACCTTGCAAGCCAACACGAACAACAGTCCATACGGTGGGGTTATGACCAAGAATATGCATTTTCATTTTGTGCTTCCAACTAGCAAAATTAGTGCCATCAAAATACGAACCTCTACGGTAATAATTTCCCTCACTAGACGCCATACACTCCTAGGTTGTGAGACCAATGCATTGGAGACCAAAGCTCTGATACCACTTGTAGGACCGAAAGTATGTCTAGAGGGGGGTGATTAGACTACTTGACCAAATAAAATTTCTACCTTTTCCCAATTTTTAGAGTTGGCAGATTTTAACATTCATGGCAAGTCAAGTACACCCTACACATGCATGTCTAAGAGTATAGAAGCGGAAAGTAAAAACAAGCATGAGTAGAAAGGAAGGGTAAGAGGATCAAACGCAATTGTAGACACGATGATTTTTCCCATGGTTCCGATAGGTGGTGCTATCGTACATCCACATTTATGGATTCTTCAACCCAAGGAGGGTAACGGTCGCGAGAGTCCATGAAGGGCTCCACCCATAAGGGTCCACGAAGTAGCAACCTTGACTATTCCATAACGGCTTCCGTGCACGAAGGACTAGCCACACTATGGGTAGATCTTTACGAAGTAGGCGATCTCCTTGCCCATACAAACTTCTTGGTTCAACTCCACAACACGAAGTAGGAGGCTCCCAAGCGACACCTAACCAATCTAGGAGGCACCACCCCCCAAAAGGTAATAGGCTCGGCAATGATGATGAACTCCTTGCTCTTGTGCTTCAAGATGATAGACTCCTCAACACACAATCACTCTCTCACAGATTTGGCTTGGTGGAAGAGATGGGATTGGTGGAAAGCAACTTGGGGAGGCTAGAAATAAAGATCCATATGGTTGGAGTGGATGATCTTGACCTCAACACAAGGGTAGGTGGCTCTCTCTCAGAAAACTGGATGGGGCAAGTATGGAATAGTTCTGAGTGCTTCTTTTTCGAGTGGGTGGTGGTGAAGGGGTATATATAGGCATCCCCAAAAATCCAACCGTTACACACAAAATGACCAACTCGGTGACACCGATGTGTTAATCTCGATGGTACCGAAGTGACCAAAAGGTGGCAACTTTTGAATCTCGGTGAGACCGATATATAACTCTCGGTTGCACCGATAAGGTGACCAACGGTCAGATTGCGCAAACTCGGTGACGTCGATCTTTACATCTCGGTGGTACCGATTCTTGACCAAGGCTTACCAGAGAGTTGGTCCAGAAACTCGGCGGCGCCGATCCACACTTCTCGGTGTTACTGATCAGGTGAATGGCTATCCAAAGAGTTGGTCCAGAAACTCGGTGAGACCGAAAGGCAAATCTCGGTGGTACCGAAGACTGAAGATGGCTAAACAGAGAGTTGGCAACCTAAACTCGGAGGCACCGAAGCAGAATCGGTTGCACCGAAAAGCTAGGGTTTGGCTAATGTCTGTCTGAGTATGGGAATCGGTGGCACCGAGTGGAAAGTGTTGATTGCACCGATTTTGGATATTTGGATTTGGACAGACTTTTGTGGAAGAGCTTGTGGGTGTTTTTGGTGACTATCACTTGTGCACGTATGAGCATTTTGTTCACCAATAGTACCTTACCCCCTTTTAATAGTATTGGCTTTCCTATGGACTCAAAGTGATTTCTCACAAAGTAAAATGTAGAGTCCTCTTGCTTGAAGCTTTGCCAATCCATTTCCTTGCATCTTGGGGTATATCCACAATCTCCACAATCCTTTTGCCAATCCTATCATTGAATTTTTCCTGAAATATACTTAGTGGAAACATTAGTTCAATGACTTATATGTTGTTATTAATTACCAAAACCACCAAGGGAGCAAATGTGCTTTCAGATAGGACCCTTGTCCGTCTATCATTGAGGGTGACTTGTTTGGCCTTGAGCTGCCGCGCTTTTGCCTTTCGGCTATGGGCAGTGGCTAAAAGTTGTTGCCTAAACCGTTCCTGATTCTCAATGTTGTCGGGGACGGTGAAGTCTTCGTCTTCCGGGCTATCCTCCTCCTCTACAGGGGGGAGGTAGTTGTCATCCTCAGAATCGTTCGGATCTTCGGGGTCACGCTGGTCCTCCGGCCTCTCCTGGTCCTCTAATGGATATTTGGGGATATCACGATCGCTGAGGTCTTCCAGGGTATCGTTTTCCCCGGTGCCGGCAATAGCTTCCCTTCCCTTTTTTGTCTTTGATCGCTTACGCGGCTTCCGGCGCCTTGACGGCGCCTCACCCGATTCATGACCAATATTTGCGGGTGTGCGCTCGCCGTTATCGGCTGGAGTATCCACCATGTAGACGTCGTAGGTGGAGGTGGCAGTTCATCGCCCGGTGTTGACGGGGGTGGGAGCACGATCCTCTCCCTCCATGTCTTTTGCCTCCTCGGAGGCGTAGTCCAACATATCGAATAAGTCTTCGATAGTGGCTACGAAGTGGGTGGTGGGTGGGACGAAAAAATTTCTTGACTTGCCTCAAGGCCGACCTGAGCATGGATCGGGGTTGGGTCGTCAGTACTTTTCATCGATAAGATCCGATCTAGAGCTTCGTTGAGAGTCGAGAGCTCAATCGGGTCTATCTGCGCGACGCGTTCGGAGTTAACGTCTGATGCGTCCGCGCGAGAAGTTTATGCAGCAGGAATTGATGCCCGGCCATCTGGCGCTATAGCTGGATCCGGGTTGAGATCCAGTTCATCACCGGGGCGGGTCCCGTGGACGGGATCGGAAGCGAAATCCGAGGTTAAGGCCTCGGAGTCGTCGGGCGCATCGGGTAAGACTGCGAGCCCGGTGAGCGAAAGATCGCCCGGAGAGTCTACAGAGAACTCTAGGTTCCCGAATCTGACCCCTTGATCGGGGGCGAAACTCCCAAGCCGGCCTAGACGGCCGGTCGGGTCAGCGTGCAGCACAATGCTGCCGAAAGCAAAGATTTGTCCAGGGACAAAGGAGTCCATACTACGGACTTCTTCGTTGATGACAACACGAGCCATCGATTCTTTGGTGATCACAGCGGAACTCTCAATGAAAGCACCAATGTCGGTGTCAAAACCGGCGAATCTCGGGTAGGGGGTCCCGAGCTGTGAATCTAGGAGCGATGGTAACAAAGTGACGAAGGAGACGATGTTTACCCAGGTTCTGGCCCTCCTTGGGAGGTAAAACCCTACGTCCTGCTCGATTATATTGATGGTATGAAGGTTACAGAGTTGATCTACCTCGAGATTGACTAGCTAAAACCCTAGATGAGTTTCTCTATCCTACATTCTAAAACCCTCCCGGTTTATATAGACACCGGGGGGGTACCTAGGGTTTACACATGAAAGGTCTCCTACCGAGGATGGGAATGCCGATCTCCTCATCTTGACTTGGAGTGCACGACGCACCTTCAAGGCTTCCTTCTGGAACGTGGGGTCTTCGATACATTCGGCCCTTCCCATGATGGCCAGAGAGCGGCCCATCGAGCCGGCCTATTGGGAGATAGCCCAGCAGCCCAAGGACCCCCTAGTCCAGGACTCCCTCAGCGGCGGCGCGAGGGAACAAGGGAAACCCTAGGAAGGGCCCCGGCTTTATAGGAGGGGGGCCAGACAGCGCCGGCCTCAGCGTCCGTGAAGCTCACGGCGCCGAGCGCTCTCTGCTTCTCTGAAGGTAGGTGACGGTGTTACAGGAGCAAGTAGCCGTCACGGGGGGATTAGCTGGGCTGCGGGATGCGATGGGATGGGCCAGGAAGGAGGAGGCCAAGGCCCAAGTGGGTTCCTCTCTCTCTCACCCGAGAAATAGAAGGTTTTTATTTAAAACCAAAAACAGCCACTAGCCCTTAAATATTAGGAAGTTTGAGAGAGAGTTTGAGAGGAAGGAAAATAATTTTGCACTCACAAAATTCAGCACAAGTTTATAAAAATGATCTTGGCATTTTTAGAGCAAACAAAATAAATCACACATATTTATAATTGGGCTCTGTTTTGCAAAGATCCGGAAGACAAAATCTTTCAAACAGGAATAAAAGCTTATTTACAATTCTAATCAGAATATTTAGAAGAGGTGCAACATTTAAAATGAGATGAAACAGCGAGTGAATTCACAACACATATAGAATTGCTATGAAAGGGGTTTAGGCAAAGTTTTGTGAAAACATTTGGGAGAGGAACCACACCACAAACTCACTTGCACAACAAACACACCACCACAACACAACACTCATGATGCAACAATTGATGTAAGTGAAGATGCCATGATGCCATGATGCAATGAGGAATGTCAAGAAGCAAATACTATATTACTCAACCACAAGATGGCATACATTGAAGGTACACACATGAAAATATTACAAAGGTGGCAAGGAATGCACTTGGGTTGTTACATCATTGGTAGAATTGTTGCTCATGAGATGTCACTCAAAGACAATAAAAAAACTTCACAACAAGTCTAGCAGTGCTTACAAAGCCACAAGTGATGCTCCCGCTACTTCAAGCGACAACCTTGTCACCAATGAACAGATAAGCCTCATGGTCAAGAAATTCAACAAGTTCTACAAGAGCTGAGGCAAAGAAAGAAGCTCCAACTCAAGATATGATGAGAAGCGTTCTTCTAGTCGTGACCGAAACTTCTACAATTGTGGAAGGCCCGGACACAACTCAAATGAGTGCACGGCCCCCCGCAAGAGAAGAGAAGAATCGCCTAGAAGACGAAGCTCAAGAGATGAGTCACCTCGTATAGAGAGAAGGAGTAGAGAAGATCATTATGAACGAAGACCCTCTCGGAGAAGCAAAGACTCGGAGAAGAAGGACAAGTACACCAAGAGCTACTCAAGAAGAAGACATCAAGCTCATGTTGGTGAATGGGTTTCCGGCTCCGAATCCGACAACCAATCCGAGAGAAGCTACCACTCCGACTCCGACTATAGTCAAGATGAAGGTATTGCTGGACTTGCACTTGTAACCTCCAACTCCTACGATATATTTGATTCACCAAATGAAGGAAGTGGAATTTGCTTCATGGCTAAAGGCCCCAAGGTATCACACCCCGAGTACCTTGACTTTCATAGTGATGAGGATGATTTACTAGGACATGATGACTTGCTCTTTGTTAAAACTAGTGATGATAGTCAAAATGAACTTGATGATATATATGCTAACCAAGATAAATCGAATGGTGATGATAAGAAGGAGATTGAGCGTCTAACTAAAGAATTAAACACTCTTAAGTTAGCTCATGAATCTACTCTATAAGATCATAGAGAGCTTGTAAGAACTCATGAGAAGCTACGCTTCGAGAAGCTCAACTTCGAGCAAGAGCATGAATTTCTTAAAGCTATCAATGACGATCTTCGAATGAAGAGTTCTTATTATCTTGCCAAATGATTACTCTTGTCTACATTTATTCCACAAGTTAAATCTAAGCAAGCTAGTAACAAAGGCAAGAAAGGTTCTTCATCTAGTAACAACAAAGCTAATGCAAAATAAAATGATGTTGTTCCTAGTAACTCTATTGATTCCACTAATGATTCTCTTAGCCAAGTTACACTTGAGCAAGAAAACAATTTATTGAAAGGAATTATAGAGAAAGGTGTCTACAAAAGTCTTGCCGGATGTAAGCAATTCGAGTTGATTGTGTGCAAGCATGGAGGATACCGGAAGAACCATGGCATTGGCTACTTCAACGCCAATGGATTCGAATGGGAAGAAGGTCAATACCCCAAGCTGAAGTTTGTTCCCCAAAGAGAGAAGTATGATCCTAATCCTCCCAAGGGAACAAGCTCTCATGATGACCTTCCTCCACAAGACCACAAGGACAAGGGAAAGCTTCATGATGACATTGACACATTTGAAGATGAAACCCTAGCCATGGTGAAGTGGGTTCCCAAGGCTACTCCAAGCTCTACTTCAACTAGTGCTACTTCAACCCCAAGGATCCCCATCAACTTGATGTGGGTCCCCAAGAAGAAGAACTAGAGAAGTTCTTGAGGGGTGACTCCGCCAATGAAATTCACTCACATTCTTTATTGGCAAGAACTAGTTGCAATCAACATCAACATTATGCAATAGTTCAAGGAGTCACACATTCCCTCAAAGGTAAGCAAGGGACAAGGTAATAATTGAATCCATGGACATCATCATGTATGCTTTGCACTCCATGTCCATAGATATCCTTGTATTGTCTCTTGTGCTTGGGACTAACCCATGTAGGTGAGGAGAGTAAGAAACACAAAGCTCCCAACTCAATATGATCTTCATCAACTATGAGCACCCACTACTACATCACCCACATGAAGTCTTCCATGACAAAAACCAAGGTTAGTTTATCCCTCTTAGGGGGATGTCACATCAAGGGGGAGCTTTACTCTAAGATTTGAGTTAAAGCATCTCTTAAGAATGTGACAACATTAAATGCTTTATGTAAACATGGTAACCCCACTTGTGCTTAAACGATGAGTATGACCTATGATCAAGTACTCTTGCTTGGCTCCTAAGTCAATATACTCATATATAGATGACTCCGTCATCACCAAAGTGCTTGATTAGATGCTAGAGGGGTTTTGCATGTTTGCCATGTTTTCATTGGACATCTTATTGTGTGAGCATGTTGGTATGCATATCTTTTCTCATTCGAGGACATCCAATTGTTGCTATTTGGATTTGTTTTTCTTTTGCCAATTGGATGTACAAGAGTGCCTAGGACCCCTCTCTAGCTGTCTATGCTTTCTTGTCTCAAATTCTATTCATGCTACATCGCAAAACTTGAACAAGCACTTCCCGAACCCTCTGTGTGAGGAGCACTCGGAGTTCCGTTTCGTCAAGGCTGACTTCCAAAACCTCCCAAGTGCAACTCGGTGTAACCAATCAAAAATTCTCGGTTCCACCGAATGCTTAGGGTTGATCTATTTTTGCAACTCGGTAGCACCGATCCCATAATCCCGGCTTCACCGAGTTTCCCTGTCAACTGACAGCAGTGGAACTCGGTGGCACCGAAATTTTAGTATCGGTGTCACCGACAGCTACGGGTATTTAATCTGGCGGACCCGACTTTTGAAATCATTTCTTCAAATGTCAAAATCCTCCAACCCCTTAATGCCGCTCCGGACCCCTGGTCATCACCCTTGCCTCCCGTGCGCCTCCACCTTTGGGAATCGTCACCGTCGATGGAATCTTCATCGTTGTCATGGCCTTAGTAGATTCGTTACCGAGTTAGGGTATGAATTCGGCCCCTTGTGCGCTCACCTTTCCGATTCATGCGCATTAGGTCAATATTATCTATAATACACCTCATACAATCTTCCTAAACCACGAGAAAACTCTATAGATTAGTGAGCAAGAAAATTTTAGGGTTAGTCGTCCGCAAAACGCATCTCGGTGACACCGAGTCACAAAAATTGGTTCTACCGATTTCGGTTCTAGGGTTCATGAGAATGGTCTCGGTGAAACCGAGCGGTCATTTTCGGTGACACCGAAGTGATTACCAAGTTTCTGTGAAGCAGACCATATGTCTCGGTGGATCCGAAAATCTTGAGTCGGTGGTACCGAAATCCAATTTGCTGAAAGCTAAAACTAAGCATTTCTTTGTTCAAATTTTGAAAAATCTTCTGTGTTTTGTGATGCTCAATCCCACTGCTCTTCTATGCTCTATTCACAAGGTCAGCATGTCCGGTTCAGATGACAGTTAGAACAACTTCAGAGAAGGAGATTTGGACATGAGTTCAGGCACTAGTCCTGAGGGTAGTTCATCTTCTCATGATGATGTGCCCAGTTCACCTGATTTGCCCAAGGCTGCCACCAGGCCAAGCAAGAGGTTGAATTCTAATGAGGAAGATGTTGATTTTGTACCTGAGGAGGAGATACCCAATAAAGATAAAGTTGCCAAGAGCACAACTACTGAGGCTACATCTTCTAAGAGGCCAGTCAAGAAGATTTATGCCAGTGCTAAGGCTATGAGGGCACCTGATTATGTCAAACGGAACATGACCCTGCATCTTGAGTCTCCAGCTAAGAAGAGTACTTTGCCTAAGAAGGCAGGTGAAAATAATAGAGCCAGAAAGAGGATTGTTCATGTTGTTTGAAGACCAACCTCCATGTATGAGGATCCAGAAGCTGCTGAAGAGGAGGAAGTGGAGGAAGAGCCAGCTGCCCAAGCTCCTCCCTCCAAGAAGAAAAAGGTTATTGCAAATGCTATGCCTAAGCAGGCCCCTCCCAAGAGCAAGAAATCTGCACCCCAGAAACCAGTTGCTCCAAAGACCAAGAAGACAACCAGAGACATACCTTTAGCTGCCAAGAACAAGGGTTCTACTTCCAGAGATGCTGAGGAAGAGGATGTGCCAGTTTTGAGGAAACTGAGGCCACATATGCCATTGCACAATGATGATCATCCTGTTGCTGAGGATATGAAGAAGAGGAAAGATTCAGGTCTGAGATTGTGGAGAGCAAATGACCCCTATGCCTCCAGGAGAAGGACAGGTGTTGATGCCAGATTTCACACCAAGGAACAACAGGACTTTTATGAGACTGTCCTATTAGACAAGTGCCCAACAGTCAGTGACATGAGATATGTTTACTGGGACTACATCTAGAAAAATGAAGATTTCTTTCCAAGTGTGCAAGACAACTTCCAGTGCATTGATATTGCAAACTTTGTTGGACGAGAGTTCTCTGCCTCGAATGATGAGATGATCATGCAGTTCTACTCTACTGCTCACTTCTATCCAGATGGCAGGATTGTTTGGATGACTGAAGGGACTAGGTATGAATCCACTATTGATGAGTGGCTACCATCTTAGGAGCCCCACAAGTGCAAGATGGTGTTTTTGATGTGTACTCTGAGGCCAAGATAAATCACAACTCCATGGAAAATATGTACAAGGAAATCCCTGCTGATTATGTTCATTCACATAAGCTTGGTTCAGTTTATTATCTGCAAGCAGGATTGCTACTACCAACACCATCATGAGGTATACTTTGATGCCCAAGTCAGGAGATGACAAGATGATCCGAGGCTACTCCATCAACATGTTGCACCACATTGACCTTCACGCCAGATTCGGGGTCATGGATCTAATTGTTGGGACTGTGAAGAGGATAGATGCAGATCAGAACAGATCTTGTGGATATGCACCATGCATTCAGATGCTTATCAACTCCAAGCTTGAGAAGAATGTATACGCACTTGATCGACCACATATGCCACTCCAGCCAGAGTTTGAGGATAATGTCGTGGTGATGGATCCAGATCATCCCACTACATCTGCAGGTAGAGCAGCAGCTGAGGCAGCAAGAGCCACTAGTGCTCCAGTGCCAAGGACAAGGACTGAGCAGATGGATCTTGTTATTAGTATAGTTCAGGGCATGCAGGAGGACATCAAGAACATATTGCAGAATCAGCATAGTCTTGTGAGGATCATGGAGAACAGAATTAAAATGTTGAACGACAAAGTAGATGGGCTAACAAAGACTGTGAATGAGCTCAAAAAGGAAGTGGATGAAGCTCCTATTCTCCACTCTTCAGATTCTGATGATGATGACAGTCCACTTCTCCGGACCAGCACTTAGTTTAGGACTCAAGCTAGGACTCCCACAGTGTCTGCTCCAGAGTTGAGGCCATCTTCTTCAACACCTGCCACAGCTCCATCAACTCCAGTGTCTACTACACCACCTCAGAGGACTTCAGCTGAATCTTTTGCAGATGCTCTTCTCTCGACTACATCGATAGCTACAGGCACAGCTTCATCATCTCATGGAGGAGATCCAGTCCAGAGTGATGCTTAGCTCTATAGCTTTGAACTTTTTGGTAACTTGTTGCCAAAGGGGGAGAAGTTGTAGATCATAGGGCTTCGAGAGAGAGAGAGAGTGTTGCATTTTGATCCCTCTATACTTTTCAAAACATTTGGTTTATCGTTTCGTGTGTTGCAAAATTTTGTTGGTATTTGATCATATACTCTTGTGTGATGCCATTATCGCCTATCTTTGAGATTTCTATGTGATGATCATTTACTCTTGTTTGGTGTGTTGTGCTTGTTATTCACTCTATTTATTCTAGCGCACCACCAAGTTGTATGTGACATGGAGGAGTGAACCATAATCCTAATCGATTGTGCATTTGCATTCAAACGCAAATCTAAAATAATGCACAAATTTAGGGGGAGCTCTTGCTTATCACATACCTCTCAAAGCAATGATGATATTCATTGTTTATGTCTCTTATCGAAGCTTTGAACTATATGTTGTCATCAATTACCAAAAAGGGGGAGATTGAAAGCACAACTTCTCCCTAGGTGGTTTTGGTAATTAATAACAACATATATTTCATTGGACTAATGTTTCCACTAAGTAAATTTTAGGAACAAGTTCAATGACTATTTGGCAAAGGATTGTGAGGAGACCCCAAGATGAAAGGACTAGGATTGGCAAAGCTACAAGGATGAAGACTCTACATTTTACTTTGTGAGAAATCACTTTGAGTCCATAGGAAAGCCAATACTATAAAAAGGGGGTGAGATAATGATGGTGAATGAAATACTCAAAGTGATCAAGTGTTAGTCACCAAATACACTCACAAGCTCTCCCACAAATATTTTTTCATAGAGCCTTCAACTCAAAATCGGTGTCACAAATATTTCCACATCGGCTACGCCGAGTCAATACCCCAGACAGAAACCCTAGCCAAAACCCTTCTCGGTACCCCCAACTTTCATATCGGTGCAACCGAGTTTCAGTGACCAACTCTCTGTCATCCCATTTTATAAAATCGCAATTTCCGAGTTTTATGAATCGGTGTCACCGAGTTTGGAAATTGCCCTCAGCCACTCATATTGGTACCATCGAGAATCATATATCGGTCTCACCGAGATTCCTAAAGTTGCCACATTTTGAACAAATCGGTACGACCGAGTTTCAATTCGGTTTCACCGAGTTGGTCAATAATGGTGTAATGGTCGGATTTTTGGAGATGCCTATATATACCCCTCCATCACATCCTACTCGCATGAGAAGCACTCAGAACTATTCCACACTTGACCCATCCGATTTTCTGAGAGAGAACCACCTACCCTTGTGTTGAGATCAAGACATTCCATTCCTACCATATGAATCTTGATTTCTAGACTCCCCAAGTTGCTTTCCATCCAATCAATCTCTTCCACCCAAGCCAAATCTATGAGAGAGTGATTGAGTGTTGAGTGTTGAGGAGATTATCATTTGAAACACATGAGCAAGGAGTTCATCATTACTATCGAGCCTATTACCTTTTGGATGGTGGTGCCTCCTAGATTGGTTAGGTGTCGCTTGGGAGCCTCCTACTTTGTGTTGTGGAGTGAACCAAGAAGTTTGTAAGGGCAAGGAGATCGCCTGCTTCATGAAGATCTACCCCGAGTAAGGCTGGTCCTCCGTGGACGTAGGCCACATGAAATAGACAAGGTTGCTACTTCGTGGACCCTTCGTAGGTGGAGCCCTCCGTGGACTCTCGCGACCGTTACCCTCCGTGGGTTGAAGTCCCCATAAACGTGGATGTATGATAGCGCCACCTATAGGAACCATGGGAAAAATCTTTGTGTCTCCAATTGCGTTTGATCTCCTCTCCCTCCTCTATTTACATATGCTTGTCTTTACTTTCAGCTGCAATACTCATAGACATGCATGTGTAGGGTGTACTTGATATGCTAGAATTGCTAAAATCTACCAACCAATTAACTTGGGAAAAGGTTAGGTTTTTATTTGGTCAAGTAGTATAATCACCCCCCCCCTCTAGACCTATTTTCGATCCCTACACCATCTTGTCTGGAGACATACCCATAGAATTTTTATAAGCTGTTCTATAGGCCCAAAGTGCATCATCTAGTTTCTTAGACCAATTCTTTCGAGACCTATTGACATTTTTTTGTAATATTAATTTTATTTCTCTATTGCTAAGTTCAACTTGACCACTAGATTGAGGATGATAGGGTGATGCAATTCTATGGTTAACATCATATTTAGCAAGCATCTTACGGAAAGCACCATGGATAAAGTGTGACCCACCATCAGTCATTAAATAGCTAGGGACTCCGAACCTCGGGAAAATAAATTCTTTAAACATTTTAATGGAGGTGTTATGATCAACACTACTAGTTGGAATAGCTTCTACCCACTTAGTAACATAATCAACAGCAACCAAAATATGAGTATACCCATTAGAGGAAGGAAAAGGTCCCATATAATCAAAACCCCAAACATCAAATGGTTCAACAACAAGTGAATAATTCATAGGCATTTCCTGACACTTACCGGTATTACCAACTCTTTGACATTCATCACAAGACAAGACAAACTTACGGGCATCCTTGAAGATAGTAGGCCAATAAAAACCAGATTGCAATACCTTGTGACCAGTTCTATCTCCCGCATGATGTCCTCCATAAGCTTCGGAATGACATTTCCATAGCATTTGTTCCTATTCATGCTCAGGTACACAACGTCTAATAATACCATCTACCCCTTCTTTATAAAGATGTGGGTCATCCCAAAAGTAATGTCTTAAATCATAGAAGAATTTTTTCTTTTGTTGGTATGTGAAACTAGGTGGTATATATTTAGCAACAGTGTAGTTAGCATAATCAGCATACCAAGGAGTGTTTTGATAAACATTTATTGCAGCTAACTGTTCATCGGGAAAACTATCATCAATAGGTAGTGGGTCATCAAGAATATTTTCTAACCTAGATAAGTTATCAGCTACGGGGTTCTCAGCTCCCTTCCTACCAGTGATATGTAAATCAAATTCTTGAAGCAAGAGAACCCGCCTAATGAGTCTAGGTTTAGCATCTTTCTTTTCCATAAGATATTTTATAGCAGCATGATCAGTGTGAATAATAACTTTGGAATCAACAATGTAAGATCTAAATTTATCACAAGCAAACACAACTCCTAAAACTTCTTTTTCAGTAGTAGCATAATTTCTTTGGGCACTGTCTAGAGTTTTGCTAGCATAATGGATAACATTTAATTTCTTATCAACTCTTTGTCCTAGAACAGCACCAATAGCATAATCACTAACATCACACATAATTTCAAAAGGCAAGTTCCAATTAGGTGGTTGAACAATAGGTGTAGAAGTTAAGGCTTTCTTGAGTGTTCCAAAGGCTTCTACACAATCATCATCAAAAACAAATGGAATATCCTTTTGTAAAAGATTAGTAAGAGGATCAGAAATTTTAGAGAAGTCTTTAATAAACCTCCTATAGAAACCAGCATGACCAAGGAAACTCCGAATACCTTTAATATCTTTAGGACATGGCATTTTCTCAATTGCATCAACTTTAGCTTTATCCACCTCAATACCTCATTCAGATATTTTATGCCCCAAGAAAATACCTTCATTCACCATAAAGTGGCACTTCTCCCAATTCAAGACAAGATTAGTTTGTTCACGTCTCTGCAAAACACGATCAAGGTTGCTTAGGCAATCATCAAAAGAAGTTCCGTAAACGGAAAAATCATCCATGAAAACCTCCACAATATTTTCACAAAAATCAAAGAATATAGCAGTCATACATCTTTGAAAGGTAGCAGGTGCATTGCATAAACCAAAAGGCATACGTCTATAAGCATAGGTTCCAAAAGGACAAGTAAAGGTGGTTTTCTCTTGATCAGATTGTGATACAAGTATTTGAGAGAAACCATAATATCCATCCAGAAAACAAAAGTGTGTGTGCTTAGATAATCTTTCTAGCATTTGATCAATGAATGGCAGAGGGTAATGATCTTTTCTAGTAGCTTTATTTAATTTTCTAAAATCAATTATCATTCTATAGTCAGTGACAATTCTTTGTGGGATGAGTTCATTTTTATCATTAGGAACAACAGTAATACCTCCCTTCTGAGGGACACAATGAACGGGACTTACCCATCTACTATCAGCTATGGGATAGATTATACCTGCTTCAAGAAGCTTTAGTATTTCAGTTCTTAAAACTTCTTTCATCTTAGGATTCAATCGTCGTTGATGATCAACAATGGGTTTAGCATCCGGTTCCATATTAATCTTGTGCTGACATAGAGTGGGACTAATGCCTTTAAGATCATCAAGAGTATATCCAATAGCAGCCCGGTGCTTCCTCGGAATTTTTAATAATCTTTCTTCTTCATGTTCTGAAAGGTTAGCACTAATAATAACAGGATATATCTTTTTCTCATCAAGATAAGCATACTTCCAAGTGTCAGGAAATTGTTTTAATTCAAACACAGGATCACCTTTAGGTGGAGGAGGACCTCCTAGAGTTTCAATAGGCAGATTGTGTTTTAGGAGTTTTTGTAGAAGAAAGACCAATTATTTCATCCTTACTAGATAATTCTTTATCACGAGGTTTTCTACAAAATTTGGAAAAATTAAATTCATGAGACACATCACCAAAACTAACACCGACAATTTGTTTTTCACAATCTATCTTAGCATTGACGGTGTTCAAGAAAGGTCTACCAAAGATAATGGGACAAAAGTCATCTTGTGGGGAACCAAGAACTAGAAAATCAGTAGGATATTTTATTTTCCCACACAAGACTTCAACATCTCTAACAATCCCAAGTGGTGTGATAGTTTCTCTATTAGCAAGTTTAATAGTAACATCTATGTCTTCTATTTCAGTAGGTGCTATATCATTCATAATTTCTTGGTATAAGGTAAAAGGAATAGCACTCACACTAGCACCCATATCACATAAACCATGATAGCAATGATCTCCTATTTTAACTGAGACAACAGGCATGCCAACTACGGGTCTATGTTTATCTTTTTCATCAAGTTTGGCAATTCTAGCAGCTTCATCGCAGAACTAAATAACATGCCCATCAATATTTTCTACCAAGAGATCTTTAACCATAGCAACACTAGGTTCTACTTTAATTTGTTCAGAGGGCTTAGGTGCTTTAATATTACTTTTGCGAACTATAGTTGATACCCTAGCATGTTCCTTTATGCTAACAGGGAAAGGTGGTTTTTCAATATAAGCAGTAGGCACAACTGGATCAACATTGTAAATGATAGTCTCATCTTTAGCTATGACTGGTTCTTTAATTTCTTCTTTAATAGGGGGGTCATATTTAAACCACTTCTCCTTAGGGAGATCAACATGAGTAGCAAATGATTCACAGAAAGAGGCTACTACCTCAGAGTCAAGTCTATATTTAGTGCTAAACTTGGTAAAAGCATCGGTATCCATAAAAGATTTAACACAATCAAACTTAAGCTTAAAGCCTGACTCATTACCTTCATCGAGTTCCCAATCTTCAAAGTTGCGTTTAATTCTTTCCAAGAGATCCCACTTGAATTCAATAGTCTTCTTCATAAAAGAACCAGTACAAGAAGTATCGAGCATGGTTTGATCAATATGAGAAAGCCGAGCATAAAAATTCTGAATAATAATTTCTCTCGGGAGCTCATGATTGGGGCATGAATTTAACATTGACTTAAGCCTCCCCCAAGCTAGAGTGATGCTTTCTCCTTCACGAGGCCAAAAATTATATATATAATTCCGATCACGATGAACTAGATGCATAGGATAAAACTTTTGGTGGAATTCTAATTGCAATCGTTTCCGGTTCCATGATCCAATATCATCACATAGCCTATACCATGTCAATGCTTTTCCCTTAAAAGATAAAGGGGAAACCTTCCTCTTAACTTCATCTCCGGATAGACCTGCAAGCTTAAATAATCCACAAATTTCACCCACATGTATTAAATGCATATCAGGATGTTCAGTTCTGTCTCCTGCATAACGATTAGCTAGTAGTTGATCTACCATGTAATAGCCCAAGACCGACGCTCCAGAAGATTCCCGTTTTATTTCCATTCTCGTCATTTGTTTCGTTTGGTTGTCGCATTCATCATCGCATCATTCGCATCATCTGCATAGCATCGTCACTCGTTTTTGAAAACTTGCATCCGTTCGTAGTCGCCGGTTCTCTCCGTTCTTGTTGTCGACCATTTCGAGACCAACCACACACGCACACGCCCATGGCATTGTTAATATATTGTTAGAAAAGTGCGTATAAAATATTCTCGGATTGGGTTGAAAGTTGGCGTGCGGTCTTGGTTATTGTAGGTAGACCGCCTGTCAAATTTCGTCGTAATCAGAGGTCGTTTGATACCCGAACGGTCGACCGTAGCGGCACTGTCATCGGTTTATTTCTCAAACATTTTCGGTTGCAAAAACTCAATGCTGGGCCGCAAATCTTCCCTCTCTTCTTGGCCCAACCACCTCTCCACAGCCCACCTAGTCCACCTAGCCTAAACCCACGACTGAAGTAGTCTGATCAAGATCGAACGGCTCGAATTGGGCTAAAAAAACCAAACCCTAGCAAAATCTCCTATAAAAGGGAGACCCCCACGTCCAAAAATGGCCTCCCTAGCCCTCCACCAACCTCTAGCCCCTCCTGCCTCAGATTCCGCACCGAGCCACCACCACCTCGCCACTTGGCGGTGCCCAGCTAGCCAGCGCCGCCGCAGCAGGCTTCCACAGCCAACCAGTGGGCGCCACGTGGCCTCCCCATCTCAGATTATTCTGATCGGGCACACATATCCGTTTCTCAAACCATAAGGTGCCTTGGTCATCCACACGGAAAGACTTGGCTTTCCCTTGCTGCATCAGCTCCTTGATCTCTTTTATTCCTTCATCTGGCCCTTGAGCCTTCTTAATTTCTTCCATAAATGTTGGAGTAATCTCCAAAGTATCCGGGTTAACCGGGCCGCATAGCACCAGGTTAAGCTTGGCAAACTCATCTTGTAGCCTTGGCTGGATGGTGTCTTGTTTCCTACTTAGAGCATCAGCGACCACATTAGCCTTTCCCGGATGATAATTTATTCCAATGTCATAATCCTTGACCAATTCAAGCCATCTTCGCTGCCGGAGGTTCAGGTCAGGCTGAGTGAAAATATATTTGAGACTCTTGTGGTCTGTATATATTTCACATCGTTACCAATAAGGTAATGCCTCTAAATCTTTAATGCATGAACCACAGCTGCTAGTTCCAGGTCATGTGTGGGGTAGTTTTCTTCATGAGGTCGTAGCTGCCTGGATGCATATGCCACAACCTTTCCGTCTTGCATTAATACGCAGCCGATTCCACGCCTGGAAGCATCATAATATATGTCAAAACTCTTGTGGATGTCTGGAAGAACTAAGACAGGGGCTGTAGTCAGCCTTGTGTTTAGCTCTAAGAAGTTGTTGTCGCATTCTGCCATCCAGACAAACCTTTGATCTTTCTTCAGCAATTCAGTCAGTGGCTTGGCTATTTTAGAGAAGCCTTCTATGAATCGATGGTAATAGCCCGCCAATCCCAGAAAGCTACGGACTTCGGTCACCGAGGCTGGTGTCTTCCAGTTCAGTACTGCAGTTACTTTGCTTGGGTCGACAGCTATTCCTTGTTCTGACAGAATGTGTCCCAGAAATCCCACCTCTTTTAGCCAAAACTCACACTTACTGAACTTGGCATACAGACGATGGGTTCTTAACATTTCTAGGACAGCACGGAGGTGTTGTTTGTGCTCCTCTTCATCCTTGGAGTATATCAGGATGTCATCAATGAACACTACCACGAATTTGTCCAGGAAATCCATGAAGACCTTGTTCATCATGCTCATGAAATAAGCTGGAGCATTCATCAGTCTGAATGACATGACTATAAACTCATACAGACCATATCGGGTGGTCAAAGCTATCTTGGGTACATCCTCTTTTCTGATTTTTAGCTAATAATACCCGGTTCGGAGGTCAATCTTGGATAATACCCATGCTCCGTTCAGCTGGTCGAACAAATCATCAATGCGAGGGAGCGGGTACTTATTCTTGATGGTGACCTCATTTAGCTGGCGATAGTCTACGCACATTCGTAGACTTCCATCTTTCTTCTTGACAAACAGTACGGGTGATCCCCATGGCGAAATGCTTGGGCGAATATACCCTTTCTGTAACAGTTCATCCAACTACTTCTTTAATTCCACCAGCTCTGGGATCGGCATATGATAGTATTTCTTATAGATCAGGGCAGTACCGGGAATCACCTCAATTGCAAACTCTAATTCCTGGTCGGGTGGCATCCCTGGTAATTCCTCGGGAAATACATTCGGGAATTCGCAATCTACCAGAATCAAGTTCATATCCGTACCGGTAGTTTGGTATGCCATTCCTTTTCTTGACATCATCTTGCTGGCAAGGAATTGAACTGTTTGTCCTGCCAGGTTAACCAGTGTCACTGTCCTAGTGGCACAGTTGATGCACACCTGATGTGGTGTCAACCAGTCCATCCCCAGCCTCTCTTCATCCTAAGTTTGTTCCCATTGCAAAATACCGAATCGATGAGCAACATCCATAAGGGAAACACAGTAATATGACACTAGAAAGAAAATGCACGAAAAAGGCAAATAAAGCAAACAACATAATTATACAAGATAACCCAACATCATACATGGCAAGCTAGTAGGGGAATATCATGGCTAGACTGCTCATACGGCAGTTGACATATGTAGAGATGCATGCACTACAGCTCAAGCCTCCACTCTAGTGGCGCGGGTGGCACGAACACTACCAGACTGAAGACTCCTCGTCATCTGATCCTGAGTTAGAATCGGAACTGATGATGTGGATCACATCCTCCGGATCATAGGAAACATGACGACGCTGCTGGGATGGTTCTCCTTCCGAGGAAGAAGGAGCACGACGCCTCGGCATCGGAGCAGCTGGAGTGGCTAGGAGTGAGGCCCACTCTACGGGAGTCTCACGTCCACTACCAAACAAAAAGCCTGGTGGTGCAGTAGAGCTAGAAGGAGTATCAAGCCTACGTGGAGGTGGAACTGGCGGTGGATACATAGGTGGGAATGTAGGCTGGTGTGAAGATGGTACTATAGTCGCGGCTGCAAGTGCCTCCTGGACACGAGACAACTCCTCAGCCAAGGAAATGATCATACGATAACTGGCGTTCAGATAACGAGATAAAACACCAGTCGCACAATCACTCGTCGGGTCAACTGGCGCGAAAATGACTCGCCCTGTCGTAGGCGACAGGGTGGGGTAGTGAAAGAAGCCTGGATGAGTCTGCATCTCGACCTCGTGGAAGCGCAAGTCAGTGAGAGCCTCCATCGCAGCAAACTGGATCGCCAGCTCTGGAGTAGAAGCCGTTCCGCCCTTGGAGGAGCGAGAGTAGCTGCCAATATCCGAGCTTGCGGTCAGGAAAGCCTCTGCGTGATACTCGTATACTGACTCGGCAAGCTACTCCCGAAACACCTGGTATACTGGATCTTCGCTGTTGGGGTACAGTCGAAGCCAGACGTTACGGAGCAGTACTGGAAAAGTGAACGGTGCTGGCTCATGATGGTAGTTGTATGGAACTAGTGCCATCTACACTCACAATGCCAACGGTTAGTAAAACAATGAATCATGATGCATGCTATGCAATAATCAAATGCAGCAAGCAAGATGCACACTCAAAGCCCTACACTAATCGTGGTTCTAGCACGGGTTAACTAGGGTATCTGTCGGCGTTCTGGGAACGGGGGTACCCAGACCTGCCTGCCTGCGACCCAGGGCATGGCCCACTTCATCAATCAATCACAGCCGGGCGTGGCCCCACTCAAGACAAGGCCCTCGCGAGGGCCCAAGGCTCGCGAGGAGGAGCAGCGTCAAGGCCAGCAAGGGATGGGCCTCTCCAGGCCCCCTCTGGAGCGGCGGAGATCTCTATACAAGGCTTGGCCTCAAGAGTCAAAGATGACGCAAGGAAGGACAGGTGGGCGCCAGCGCGCCAGACGGCGCAGTTTCCCATTTGGTACAAAGGGAGCAAGGACGTACGCGGGTTCCCAAAGCACCCCCCAAAGGTTTCCCCTTTGGTGCAACAAGACCACGATCACGAGCCCAGCAGGGCGGATGTCATCGCCGAGCCCACCTCTGCACCATCGACTGCTACTTTGCAGACAAAGACCGCCTTTGGACAAGGCGGGCACGTACTCCTGTCCCCCTTGAAAATTGGCCATTGTGGGATCCCTTCCCGCCGTTGCGATAAGGGAAGAGGACCCAATCCACCGCTATATATAGAGGGTAGGCTGCACCTTAGAGAAGGCCCTCGATCCATTCCACCACTCATCCATCACCAAGCCACAGAGGGCCTCGAACACCTCAGGGGAGCCCTCACGAGGATCTAAAACACTGTGCTAGTTCATCCATCCCACCTCCTCGAGAGGCAATCCACCAAACCAGGAGTAGGGTATTACGCTTCGCAGCGGCCCGAACCTGGGTAAACTGTCGTGTTCATCTTCTTCCTCATCATCGCGTGAGTTCATTGCTGTGTTCATCGAGTAGCAAGTTAGGTTGGGCGAAGCCGCTGGGGATCTTCGCACACGCCCCTGTGTTCGAATCTTAAGGGTTTTGCGGAGCCCGAAATCCGACATTTGGCGTGCCAGGTAGGGGGCGTGTCGGAGCTTCCCCGCTTGCGGCAGAGGCCAAGCCCCAGTTCGGCAACTCCATGGCGGGCGAGATTCCCGACGGTAGCCGGTCCCCGGCGCGAGATGGCGCTTGGGCACACAGGGCCGCCCCCGCGGTCGCCTGCATCCTCGGCGGGTCGCAGGCCCCACCCTCCGGCCGCCATGTCAAGCGGTTCCTATGCCATGTGGGAGCGGTTCGGCCGCGGCCCGAGCCCGCGGAGCACCGCGCATGGCCGGAGATCGACATCACCTTCGGCCCCGATGGCCACCCCAAGACGACATCGGCCGCTGGAACGCTCCCCATGTTGTGCACGCCGACCATACGCGGCCTGGCCGTCTCCGGGACCCTCATAGACGGTGGCGCCGGCCTCAACGTCATCTCCGTGGAGGCCTTCGACGCGCTGTAGTTACCCCGTGATCAGCTTGCACCTTCAAGGCCCTTCTCTGGGGTGGTCCGTGGGTCCGTCGTCCCCGTGGGGCGGGTGCGCCTCCCCGTCACCTTTGGCACCCGCTCCAACTTCCGCACCGAGCAGGTCGACTTCGACGTCGCCCACATCCAACTCCCGTACAACGCAATACTCGGCTACCCCGCCCTCGCTCAGTTCATGGCGGCAACGCACCCGGGCTACAACGTCGTCAAGATGCCCGGGAGCGGCGGCGTCCTCACCGTCATGGGGGATGCCAAGGATGCGTCCCATGTGCTCAAGCTCTCCTACAAGGCGACGGCTGCGGCGCGCACCAGTGCCAGAGGCGCCGCGCGGGCCGCAGAGGACGCCGGGGGTGTCCCCGACGTCGCGCCGGTGAATAAGAAGCAGCTGTTCTCCCAGAATCGGGTGGAGACGAAGCAGGTGCCGGTGGATGAAGGAAACCCTGGCCCTACCTTCACCATCGGCGCCGACCTACCTCAAGACCAAGAGGAGGCGTTAGTGGCCTTTCTCAGGGCGAACAAGGACGCGTTCGCGTGGAGCGCCTCCGACCTGGTGGGGGTCCCAAGGGACGTAATCGAGCACCACCTCATGGTGTGCCCGAACGCGCGTCCGGTGAAGCAAAAGGCAAGGAGGCAAGCTCCGGAGAAGCAGGCATTCATCGCTCAAGAGGTCGGCAAGCTGAAGGAGGCAGGGGTCATCCGGGAGGTGCGTTACCCAGAGTGGGTGGCCAACCCGGTGGTCGTCCCAAAGAAGTGCGGAAAAGAGCGTATGTGCGTCGATTTCACGAGCCTCAACAAACCCTGCCCCCAGGACCCATTCCCGTTGCCGCGCATCGACCAGATCGTGGACTCCACCGCAGAGTGCGACCTCCCGTGCTTCCTGGACACCTTCTCGGGTTATCACCAGATCAAAATGGCGGTGGAGGACGTCGAGAAGACGGCTTTCCTCACCACGTGTGGGGTGTTCTGCTACACGTGCATGCCCTTCGGGCTACGGAACGCTGGGGCGACCTTCCAGCGGCTGATGCACATCGCCCTGGGGCCGCAGCTCAAGAGGAATGCAGAAGCCTACGTCGACGACATCGTGGTCAAGTCCAGGGCGGCCAAGACCTTGGTCGAGGACTTGGAGGAGACATTCGCCAGCCTGAGGGAGGTAAACCTGAAGCTCAACCCCGAAAAGTGCGTCTTCGGGGTCCCCTCGGGCAAGTTGCTCGGTTTCCTGGTGTCGCACCGGGGAATCGAGGCGAACCCGGAGAAGATCAAGGCCATAAACAAGATGTGCGCGCCCCAAACCCTCAAGGAAATGCAGAAATTGGCGGGATGCGTGACCTCCTTGGGGCGTTTCATCTCCAAGCTCGGCGAGTGGGCCTTGCCGTTCTTCAAGATCATGAAAAGGAAGGGCCCTTTCGAATGGACCCCGGAGGTTGACGCAGCCTTCGAGGAACTCAAGAGATACCTCACGAGCCCACCGGTGATGGTAGCGCCTCGCCCTCGGGAGCCCTTGTTGCTATACCTAGCTGCCGCCCCCCATTCCGTCAGTGCCACATTGGTAGCAGTCAGGAAAGAGCGAGCCGGCACACGCACCGCATCGACAGGCACCGGCGGGCCCCCACACGCGGAGCCAGGGGGCTCGCACGATCAACAGGAGCCCGCTCCTCCCCAAGCTGGGGCACCCGAAGCCCAAGCCGCACCGACGGCCCCTGAAGCGCTCAACCCTCGTGAGGTCTAGGCCTCACCGACGGCCCCTGAAGCGCTCGACCCTCATGAAGCCCCCTCAGCACCAACGGCCCCCGAAGCGCCCAGGCCCCTTGGGCCCGCTATGGGGCAGGACACCGCGGGAGACCTCACCCTCGTCGAACACTCGGTGTACTACGTCAGTACGGTGCTGCGAGACGCGCGCTCATGCTATCCCATGCAGCAGAAGCTCCTCCTGGCGCTTCTTGTCGCTTCAAGAAAACTGCGTCACTACTTCCAGGGAAATCCCATCAAGGTCGTCTCTGCTTACCCCTTGGAGAAGATCCTGCACAACCCCAATGCGGCAAGGAGAGTCGCCGAGTGGAACATCGAGCTGCAAGCCTTCAACATAGAGTTCAGCACGACCAGGGTCATCAAAGGGGCAGCCTTAGCGGACTTCGTGGCGGAGTGGACAGACACCCCGGACCGGGGGCTAAAGGGGAGCCAGTCCCTCACCCCTGGTGATGAGGCACCCGAAGGATGGATCATGCACTTTGACCGAGCCTTCACACGCAAAGGAGCGGGAGCTGGGGTCATGCTCACCTCCCCGGCAGGAGACAAGCTCAGCTATGCTGTGCAGCTTTGTTTCCAGCATGGAGAGAAGGTCTCCAACAACATCGCGGAGTATGAGGGCCTCATCGCCGGCCTCAAAGCGGCGGCGGCCTTGGGGGTCCGGTGCCTCACCGTCATGGGTGACTCCCCACTCCTCGTCAACTTCTCCAACAAAGAGTATACACCCAAGGACGAGCACATGGAGGCGTATTTGGAAGAGGTACGTAAGATCGAAAAACGTTTTCAGGGCTTGGAGTTGCAGCACATCCCGCGTGGGGCGACCAAGGAAGCCGATGACATCGCCAAGAGGGCCTCGCGCCACGAACCCCAAGAGCCAGGCGTCTTCGAGGAGCGGCTCTTCAAGCCCTCCGCGACGCCACCTACTGAAGGCCTGGCACCATGGAGTGAGGAGCTCCCCCCAGCACCGCCCTCGGGGGCTCCGGACTGTGGCCAAGCCTCAGGAGTCCGACTGCTCCTGGCCTTGGAGCCCCAGGCCGACAGCTGGATGCAAGAGTTCAGGGTGTACCTACTTCACGGCACGCTACCGGAGAAGGAGGAAGATGCGGAGCGCGTAGCCCGGCAAGCCACAGCCTAGTGCTTGCAAGACGGCGACTTGTACCGTAGGTGCCCGAACGACGTCGCGTTGCGGTGCATATCTAAGGAGCAAGGGTGCGAGCTGCTGGCCGACATCCACGGAGGAGACTGCGGGCATCACTCTTCTTCATGCACGCTTGCAGGGAAGGCATTCCGATCAGGCTTCTACTCGCCCTCGGCGCTTGACGACGCCATCGAGCTGGTCTGGTCTTGTGAGGCCTGCCAGTTTCATGCCAAGCAGATTCACCAACCCGCGCAGGGCCTCCTGGCCCTTTGCGGTCTGGGGGCTGGACATACTGGGGCCCTTCCCGCGGGCAGCGGGCGGGTACCACTACCTCTACGTCGCCATCGACAAGTTCACCAAATGGGCGGAGGTGGAGCCCGTGTGCACCATCCCGGCCGGGTCGGTCGTCAAGTTCATCAAGGGCCTCGTAAGCCGCTTCGGTGTCCCCAACCGCATCATCACCGACAACGGTTCGCAGTTCACAAGTCACCTCTTCAAGACCTATTGTGCTAACCTTGGAACGTAGATATGTTACGCTTCGGTAGCCCACCCACGGAGTAACGGCCAGGCGGAGCGCGCCAACGCGGAGGTCCTGCGAGGCCTCAAGACAAGGAGCTTCAAGAAGAAGCTTGAAGCTTGTGGCAGGGGTTGGGTCGATGAGCTTCAGTCGGTGTTGTGGTCCATCCGCACCACCGCAACTAAGCCCATCGGCGAGACCCGTTCTTCCTCGTCTACGGAGCTGAAGCTGTCCTCCCCCACGAGATCAAGCACCGATCCCCACGGGTTTTGGCATTTGATGAGGAGCATCAGGATGCTGCGCGGGGAACGGACCTCGTGCTTGGAGAGGAGGCGCGTCGTCGGGCCTCGCTCCGAGCTGCGCGGTATCAGCAAGCGCTACGGCGATACCACTGCCGCAACATCCGCTCCAAGACCCTCAAAGTAGGAGACCTCGTCCTGAGGCGGGTTCTCTCCAGGGAGGGCTTGCACAAACTCTCGCCCATGTGGGAGGGCCCGTTCAAGGTCGCTCATGTCTCCAGGCCTGGCGCCGTGCGCCTGGAGACTCAGGACGGGGTCCCTATCCAGAACGCCTGGAACATCCAGCACCTCCGAAAGTTCTACCCGTGACACTCTCACGTAATAATGAGTGGGCTATATACGCCCGGAGCCCCCCGAGGACGCGGAGGGGTTCCTCCCACGCAATGTGGCAGCCACAGCTCCGCGCTGGCAGAGAAGTCAACACTGCCCATCAATGGCTATGCCCATGCAACGTGGATGCCCTATGCTCAGCGCTGGGGGAAGACGAAGACTAGTTTTGACGCCGGACGCGGCCGTTATTTGCTTTTCTCGTGTTTGGATTTGCCAGCCTTTATGAAACTAAACTCAGGTTTTTTTCCAAATCATGTTTTAAAGGAAAGGGTCAAAGATTTGTTTTCATCGCCATTTCTCATGTTGGTTTTTTCCCTCCTCGAGTCAAGCACTCGCCTGCTCCCCTCCCACTCGTACCCTGCGAGTGGGGGCTGGGGGCACGGTGCTTACACCTCGCCAAGGCCTTGGCACCTGGATCCTCGCATGGTACTCACGGATGAGTCAGCAGGCGCATGTCGTCTCGTACTCGCTCGGGGGCTCCATTCACGGCCCCGACGCGCCATCTTGGAAAGGAAACAAAATTTTAATTTTTCTTGCAACAGCTTGAGCATCCAAGGGGCCTCCTGAGCATCACGCCTCAGGAGCCTTATCGGTCATAAGGCGACTCGCCCCCCTGATGTCATCCTTGGTTTCCGGTCGGCATCAGGGGTGTCGGGGCCTCGCCCCGTGAAGTGCGTCCACGGTTTCCGGTCGTACCTAACAGTGGTGGGGAAATGTGCGGGACTGGGACCTGCCGACGTAGGTCTACTTGAACGACAACTCGGAGCCTCTGGAAGCAAAAAAATTTGGGAGCCGCTTGAGCGTCCAAGGGGGCTCTTGAGCATCGCGCCTCAGGAGCCTTACCGGTCATAAGGCCACTCGCCCCCTTGATGTCGTCCTTGGTTTCCGGTCGGCGTCAGGGGTGTTGGGGCCTCGCCCCGTGAAGTGCGTCCTCGGTTTCCGGTCGTACCTAACGGTGGTGGGGAAATGTGCGGGACTGGGACCTGCCGACGTAGAGCTGCTTGAGTGTCGAAGGGGGCTCCTGAGCATCGCGCCTCAGGAGCCTTACCGGTCAAAAAGCCACTCGCCCATTGATGTCGTCCTTGGTTTCCGGTCGGCATCAGGGGTGTCGGAGCCTCGCCACATGAGGTGTGTCCAGGTGAGCTGGTCGTACCTTACGATGGTAGGGAAATGTGCGGGACTGGGACCTGCAGAAACAGAGCGCCGACAGAGCTCCCAACCTACCTCGCTCGCAAGAAGAAAAAGCCCACCGGATGAACGGGCTCTCCAGGCGCCGCAGCCGCGCCTCCACAACCCAGGAGCCTACCGCGAGCATACCAAGCTAAGTATCCTAACCACGACCGAAAGGCAACTTCAAACAACAAAATACAAGGGCCAGGACCCATGACAAAAGTGTTGATGAAGAGGGGCAATCGCCCAAGTCCATTACACGCCCGCAGGGCCTTTCCTTGTTTCTTTGAGCACAGGGACAGGGGAAGAGGAGGAGAAAGAAAGTGAAAAAGCCCCACGGGGGCTGCCGCCTCGGGAGCCTAGGCGTCGGCGCACTGGCGCTTAGTCAGTGCCCTCCTCTTCCTTCACAGCCCCATGGAGATGCGCCGGCAAGGACGCCCCTGGAGCGGAGGAACGGCGCCGCGCCGGTTGGCTACCCCCTGAGGTCCGAGCGCGCCTGCGTGGCAGCGCATCATAGCTGCTGTCGCTCAGGCTCCCTTCGGAGGGGGAGTCACTGCTGCTGGAGGCGCGGCGCCCGTCGTGAAGGGCAAGCTCATCTCCAAGACCGCCGCGGCCGACGTCCTCCGGGCAGCACCCTAGACACTCGGCCTCTCCCCCGAAGATCTTGACGAAGAGCATCGCCTCCCCGTCATACTTGAAGTGAAGGGTGCGTCTCCCCTTCAGGCCTCGAGCGTGGACGAACGCTTGCCACCCGTGGTTCAGATACACGTAGCCTCCGGGGGTGACCTCGACCTCCACCCATGACGCCGCGCTGCAGCAGCCATAGGCCGGCAGGCCCTCCGGCCGGCAGCGCTTCCGCGAAGAAGTTCGGGAGTCGGAACCAAGCGGCCTCTGGCCTCTTCGCCCACATCACGAACTCCTGGGCCGTGTCGGCCGAATGGAGCCGCGGGCGCGGCGGCCGGGCGGCCACCTCCGATCTCCCACCTTGGACGCCGACGCCTCGGCCGCTACGGCCGCCCGCGCTGGATGACGCCCCACCGCGGCCGCCGATAGTGACCCCGGGGCGCGCAGAAGTACGGCCGCGCTCGCCGGAAACCACTGTCGGTGTCGCGGCGTGCTTCCGGGGACTACCGCGGACCCTCTTGGGCGGCGGAACGGCAGGACCCTCCCCGGAGGCCTTTCCCTTCTCAGCAGCAGAGAACTTCCTCACCGACACCATGATTGGGGGAGCAGCGGATTGGAGATGAGGTGACAAAGAAGGCGAAGGTGAGTGAGGGTTTTCTCGCCCTCGCCAGCTTATATACAGCCAAGGGCTGCCCGGTGCCCCCCTCGCATTCCCGGGGGCGTGCGGCCTCTGAAGGGTCACATCGGCGTGGCACGAAGTGGCGGCAGCATTCGAGGGAGGGCAATGATGGCCGGCGCCGCACGCGGGCATCGCGTCAATCTAACTTGGAATGGCTTCTGACTCCCTCGGGGAGCGAGGGCGTCGCCGCCCGGGCGTTTGACACGTGCCAAGCCTGGCCCGCAGGCAATTGGGGCCCACGGCGCTTCGGGCCGTCCTCAAGGCTTCACCCGGAAACCAGCCCGAGCGCGCCTTGGGCCCGAGGGCTACTGTCGACGTTCTGGGAACGGGGGTACCCAGACCTACCTGCCTGCGACCCAGGGCATGGCCCACTTCATCAATCAATCACAGTCGGGCGTGGCCCCACTCAAGACAAGGCCCTCGCGAGGGCCCAAGGCTTGCGAGGAGGAGCAGCGTCAAGGCCGGCAAGGGATGGGCCTCTCCAGGCCCCCTCCGGATTGGCGGAGATCTCTATACAAGGCTTGGCCTCAGGAGTCAAAGATGACGCGAGGAAGGACAGGTGGGCGCCAGCGCGCCAGACGGCGCAGTTTCCCCTTTGGTGCATAGGGAGCAAGGACGTACGCGGGTTCCCAAAGCACCCCCCCAAAGGTTTCCCCTTCGGTGCAACAAGACCACGATCACGAGCCCAGCAGGGCGGATGTCATCGCCAAGCCCACCTCTGCACCATCGACAGCTACGTTGTAGACGAAGACCGCCTTTGGGCAGGGCGGGCACGTACTCCTGTCCCCCTTCAAAATTGGCCATTGTGGGATCCTTTCCCACCGTTGCGATAAGGGAAGAGGACACGAGCCACTGCTATATATAGAGGGTAGGCTGCACCGTAGAGAAGGCCCTCGATCCATTCCACCACTCATCCATCACCAAGCCACAGATGGCCTCGAACACCTCAGGGGAGCCCTCACGAGGCTCTAAAACACTGTACTAGTTCATCCATCCCACCTCCTCGAGAGGCAATCCACCAAAGTAGGAGTAGGGTATTATGCTTCGCAGCGGCCCGAACCTGGGTAAATTGTCGTGTTCATCTTCTTCCTCGTCATCGCGCGAGTTCATTGTTTTGTTCATCGAGTAGCGAGTTAGGTTGGAAGAAGCCGCTGGGGATCTTTGCACACGCCCCTGTGTTTGAATCTTAAGGGTTTTGCGGAGCCCGAAATCTGACAGTGTCCTACAGTCAGCCTGGCTCTGATACCAAGCGTTGTGGCACCCCGGCTCAGCGAACCGGATTACCAGTGTTTCCAACCCAGAGATCATGTCTTCTGGAAACACACAACTTGGAACAGAACAGAACTGAACTTTATTGATAAACTTCGGGTACAAGCTCATATTTTACATCGATAGCGAGGCCAAAGGCACACCTGGTGCTATGACAATATCTACATTATTTATGAAACATAGCGGGCCTCGAAACTACTAGGCAAATTCTATGGCATAGCAGAACATAGCGGAAATTCCGTCCACAGGGACACTGCTAGGACACAGCCTAGTTAGTGTAGCACGAACCATCGGGACCTCCGTCTTCGGCTTCTCCTGCATCTAGCATGATACGCCAGGTGAGTACTTTGAATGTACTCGCAAGCTCACAACAACCAAGTAACGCAGCAAACAATAGCATGGCAATTAACATGTTAAATTCTTAAGTGATTCACTTACTGTCATCAGTTATCAACTGACTCCCTTCGGGGTTGTCCCACAACCCTCAGAATACTTATAATCCATCGAGTACTTCCGAACACAAGACGAGTTCTTCCATCATTATTATCAGTATTACGGTTGACCACCTAGTGAGGCCTGGACGGACTGTCCAATACCGTGGACGCGGCTATTCGAATAGATTTTTCACTCTGCAGAGGTTGCGCTCTTTACCCACATCATGAAGCACCTAGACTCGTGATCCCATTCGGGTGGACCAGCGTTGCTCCAACGAAACCCACCTGACCCGTGACTCTCCCATCGTACCACCGGCATTCATCCTCCCCCGGAGTCCTGCCTTGGGTGGCCCCTGTGTCACCTCGTGACACCTGCCACCATCGTGGCCAAACTAAACTGTCCCAAACATGGACGCCGGCACAATACTCAACTTGGCTCACACGGTTACCACCGTCTACCTGATCAGGGCAGCACGCACGCTTAACCCTCCCTGTCTGGAGGTACCGGTGAAAGAGCATGGAGCCAGACCAAGTCAAGGCCGTCCCATACCGGCAAATGTGGTTGCACGGATAAGCCCGGACAGGTGACTCCAGATCAACCGACTAAGTTTCATTAAGCAAGCATGTGGTTTATCACAATAACTTAAAATGGCAGCAACTAAGCATTTAAATTAAATTGCTATGAATTATTATATAGCAAATAAATGAACATAATGCATTGAAATATGCAATGCTATTGAAATGATTCAAAAGATGGATGTCCTGGCTTGCCTTGCTCTGTTGGGTTGCCCAAGAACTCCTGGTCTTCAAAGTTACAAAAGTTTCCCTCTGAAATTATTTTTAAACAACAATTTAAATGTGGGGACCCTAACTCATAAGTCGTGATCACCGAATGAACGTGCACAGTGATCCCAGAGATCAATGCTCACTGAACACACAGAAACTGAATAACAAGAGTCTTACATCCATTACATACCGTTTGTACTCAAACATAACCTTTATGGCCAAGTTTTCATAAACTTGCAACGGAAATCTTTAATGATAGCGTGAACCCATGCTATCTGCCTTAACCCTACAGGCATTCTGACTGGGAAGCGTCCTAGCTCGCATGTCCGTCACCAAGGTAATCTTCTTCATAACCTGATCTTTCATGCCTGGCCAATAAAATAACCAGTGTCAAGCCAATGAATACTTTGAATGTACTCGTAAGCAACCCATGATTGAAACAAGGTTCAATAGAGCATGATATAGCACTAATAGGTAAGTTTTTGCAGAAAGCTAATTTTAGTGCAATGACATGATCAAGTAACTTAAGTAAGTAAGCATCAACAGGTTGCAGACATGCATATGAACAAGCTACAGATGTCAACATAAGCAGGGTTTGAACATCACATGTTCAATCATTTCATCAAGTCTTCCGACTTAGCTCAAGTATCTCTTCGTCATCCACACACCAAGTTTTTGTGAAAACATCTGGACATAGTTTAAGTAGCACCACCCAACTGTCCTTGACCGTGGACACGGCTATTCGAATAGTTTTACACTCTGCAGAGGTTGCACAGTTTAACCACAAGACTCGGGGAATTCCGTGTCATCCACGACCCGCGGTATATTACATACCCTAGGTAACCACCCGAACAATGCCTTTCCCCTGACGATACTAAACAAAGAGTCCACTCGTTGGTGCCATCCCTCAAGATATACATCACACGTATCATCCATGAGGGCACGCAACGGTGTGCCCGGTGCCTATAAAGACAGCGCATGGTCGCCCTTCCAGGCGCGACCCCGTATCGAGAGTGACCACGCCACTCCCGCCACTAGTAATGCGGGCTCTATGCTAGTACCCACCAAGGTAATCAACAAAGCCCCGTCCCATAAGGGGTATCATGGTTGTGCATGTAAGGTTGGGACGGTCGACAAATCTTAAATCTAATTCGTTTTCGAAAACACACATACTCACTTGCTCCAGTACACCACTTCTTTATCAAGTGGCTACCTAGCTCCTCATCATCTCCCTCAGGCATTAGTGGCACCCGACGGGGTTTTCGAAAAGGTCTTTGAAACCATTTTGTTTCCATCAGCATGCATGTTCCCGTCCCACTTGCGTAGGAACTACTAGCAACCTATCTACTCCCACCCGCACAACCCTCATAAGAATGGTAGTGTCATGCACGATGCAAGTATCAACAAGAAAGTATCGGAGGCATCCCACCAAAGTGGTCACCACATCAACATGATCAACATCACGGAAATAAGTGCTATATGCCATGCAAATAAAAGGGTTCTTAGTCATGGTCAAAGGGCTGCTTGCCTGGCTTATCCAAGTCTTCGAGGTCTTGACATGCTTCTCGTCCACTCCGAGCACTTCGTCTACTTCGTTAACTATCGCCGGAAACAACCGCAATAAGCAACACAACAAAGCGGAGAAATAAAAGTGCTCTATAAATAGGAGTTTTATTTTTCTTGGACACCACTGGCTATAAGAAAAATAACCAAGGAGGTTTATTGGATCTGGATCAAGGGAGATTTTTGAATGGAGGAAGTGAATGAAATGATGATCCTATTAGAAGTCTACAGAAAATATTTTGGTAAAAATGAGTGGATGCATCCAACAAATAGGTCACAATTTTAGAAAATTTTGGGAAGTGGTTCACTGGATTTGGAGTTGGCATGATTATTCTAGGGATTTCCAAAGTGGATCATATATGAAGAAATGGTCCATTATTTGACATAGCAGAAAAAGTGTGAGGCAAAATGTTCAAATAATTAAAAAGTGAATTTAGATCCACCCAGGAATTTGAATCTCTCCATTTGGAGTTGATATGAAGGCTCTAGGATTTTTGCAATGGGGGTCCCTCATAGTCCAAATTCAAGTTTAAATTTGAACTATACAGAAAAGTTAGCAGAAAAAATATGTAGGAAATATTTTTGGATAGAGCAAGATTTTAGGAACCCCTAGGGTTTTGAATCACTAGATTTGGAGTTAAAATGAATTTAATATTTATTTTTGAACTCCCTGGAAAAAGAAAAAGAAGGGCAAAAAGATTTACCGAAAGAAATGGGCTAAACTGCGCCCGTGGGCGCGGTATAGCATTTGGGCCGGCCCAGTGGCTCGGCTTGGCGGGGGAGAGGCCACGTTGAAGGCGCCCCGGGGAAATACGCCTTCCCCGGGGGAAGGCGGCCCCGAGTGGTTCCCGTTTCCACTTAAGGGCGCGGCCCACCCGTCGGCCTCGCTGACCCACCGACAGGTGGGCCCTGGTGGCTGACGGGGCCTTCTTCTTCACTCGGCCCACGCTCGACAAAGGGGGAGGAGCGGCTCCCGCCGGTGATTGACGGAGCCACGGGCCGTCCCCGACCTCCACCTGCCTGGCTAGTCCACGGCCTCCGGGGAGCGCTGGGGAGGACAGGGGCTCGGCGGCAGCGGACGCGAGCGACCGGTGGCCGTGGTGGCGGTGCTCCGGCCTTCAAGGAAGGGAAAATGGAGTGCGGGGAGGAATACGGCAGAGATGGGGGGTGTCCTGACGTGGTTCAAAGGCAAGGAGGGGCTGAGAGGAGCTCGAATCCGAGCAGTGGCCGTGGCGGGCATGGCGTCCATGGGAGGCGGAGATGGCCACGGGAGGGCTAGTGGGGAGCCCCAGGAGGTTAGGGAGATGGAGAGAGGGTGCCAGGGATCCAGTAGGAGCTCGGGGTCGAGGCATATGCAGGAGGGCAATGAAGGGGAAGCTCCAGTGGCCTCGGATGCGCTTGGGGCACGGCGAGCACGTGCGCCAGAGGGGTTTTGGAGGTTTGCGCGCGTCGGGGAGGGGCGTGCGAGGTCAAGGGGGGATGCCCGGCGTGCTGGGGCACTCTGTCGCTGCCGGACGCGAGCTACAGGACAACGACAAGCGGCAGAGCACCGTTTCTGCATGCTGGCTGCGTGGTCACCACACCAAAGCTTGTCCATGTTGGCTTTTTGGTCGGACAAAGGTGTCTGGCGTGTGAGGCACGCATGGTAAAGGGTAATGGTAAAATGTGGAAGGAGTAGGAGCAGTGTAGGTGTGGTTTCTATAGAGGGAAAGTTTACAACAGGAAAGTAGAGACTCATCTAAGGGGTTTATACTGGACGGAACTTTCGATAAAACCTTGTCCACTGGTCATAGGAATGGAAGGACTATATGTCCACCAATTTTCAGCTCAGGGACATCAATGCACAAGGTACTTGTAGTTCAAGGCTATAATTCCTGCCAAAATCTATTTTTAGAGGTACTGCTCATATTTTCCACATGAGCATGCCATATTTGGGTTTGCAAATGTGCATTAACAAGCCATGGGTGTTGTGGTAAAACTTGGGGGCAGTTACATGCATAGAACTTGGGGGCAGAAAATGAGGGGTTTTACCCCCCCCCCAATAATTGAGATGAGGCTGTGGATTTCTTACTGGGGGTAAAAGAGGTATGTGAGTGACTGTGGTAAATGTTTGAGAGCAAGGAGAATAGCAGAAGGGGGTCAAACAAGGCTTTTTACAGCATAAGCAAAAGTGTTTGATGATGGTTTGGCTAAGCAAATGAGGTTTGCTTGCCATGAGATTTAACATGATGAAAATATAGGTAGAAATAGAGAGGATCACCAAGTTTGAGCTTGATTGAAGAAAGTTCACAATGTAACTTTGTAAAACCCTAGAAATTAACAAAATCAGATTTCTGTAGATCTAGGCATGCATTTCACTTCCCACAAATCCACAACTTGGTTTGGTATCATTATTTGGGGTTTAGCACATGCCCACAAAGTTTGGGGTCAAGGTAAGGAACTTCATAATGTAAAGTTGTTCAAATTTGGCTCTGGACAGGAATGGTTTTGGAATATTTTGATGAAACAAATAAATTGGGATTGAGATGAAACTTTGCAAGATAATCACATATGACATGTGTGACTTGCTAGAATTTTCTTGGAATTTATTGAGAATATTTCTTATAGAAATATTTCAAAAGGTTGATCTAGGCAGAAAGGGTTTTGAGGGGTTTTGCCCATCATTTTGAACATGACCATGTGATGAAACTCATATATATGGAAAATATAAGTCCACTGAGTTTCCCTAAATTTTCTCAAATATTTTTAAAGTATTTAAATAATGTTTCCGTATAAAAGACCATTTCTGGCCGTAAGAAAAAGCCTTTAAATAAAATAGAAAAATAATCTTTAAAATTAATATTTGGTGGTTTTGGGAAGTCATATATATAGTAGGTTCTAAATAAAGTCTTTGGGGAAAAACAATCCACACAATTTGAGGACTTGCAGTACAAACCTCAATTCAGGGGTTTTGGAAAACCTAATTTGAATAAATCCATTTTGGTCTTTTATAGGGAACAAGCAAATAAACAAGCATTCAGCAATCAAGTCAAGCATCACAAGCACAGAAAAAGTTTTAATTGGCCCTAATTTTTTAGTCAGGTTAACTTAGTCATGAGGAAAAACACAGGGTGTGACAGACCTACCCCCCTTACAAGAATCTCGTCCCCGAGATTCCTAGGCTAGGCATGGGAAAGATGCAGAAATTCGGAGGTGAGGTAGTCTTCATGTTCCATGCTGCTTCTGCTCTAGTGTGGTTGTCCTCCTGGATCTTGAAGTGCCTAATAATATGTCTTCGAGTGCATCGTTGACTTTGTCTAAGGGGTGAACGAGGTCCTTGCAATATGCTAGGCTTGCCTAATGGTTAAAGGTTTGGTGGATGAGGTCTTGGCAAGGCCTGGCTTGCGTGTGTCTGTGTGCTGGTCCTGGGGTTGCTCACATTGGTTAGTGACATCTAGATGTCATGCGTTAGAATAGGAGGGTCGAGTCTTGGTGTAGCTTCTTGTCGACGAGGAAGTCCTTGTCTTCCTTAAGGCAGGAGATCTTCAGTCGCAGGTGGTCTTCATCCTTGAGAGTGTTGATGTGCGTCATCGTGGGCTTCTCGTCGAGACCTTCTGCTTGAGTAAGTTGCCCAGGTAGATTCTTCATCCTTCTTTGGTCGTTTGTCTTCATCGTCATGGACGCACGTTTCTGGAGGGTCTTTGAGTGTTTGGTCTACTCGTCTCTCCGTAGCCATCGTGGCAAGGGTTTGGGCCGAGTCTCATCCCGAAGACTAAGCTTAGAGACTTGGTGTCAAAACGGGTTCTACCATCTGGGAAGGTTTCTAAGGGGTTCTAAATAAGCTGACTATCCAGAAGTATAGAACAGCCATCTAGTCCCCAAGGTCTGAGGCTTGGCAAGTGGGGTGAACTACCTTTGACAGGTGGTTTACCATGATCGAGTCACGGTTTACGCCCTAGATTGGACCAATAAGGGGCTGGTAACAAAGTCATGACAGTCGTCCCACCCCGTTCTGAGCATCTGAAAGGGATAGGGACGTCATGCTCATCATACACCGTCAAGGTGGTGGAGTGAGAGGTGTTATGAACTTATCGGTTCCATCCTAGTCAGGAACTGATAGATGACCACTTAAAGCAAGGGGCTCTATAATCCTCTTGATGTCCAAGGGCTTCATCATGCTCGAGCGTCGGTGCTTCTTGATATAGCCTAGTTGACGTAGCCGGCAGAGGAGCGGTGGTTGACTTCTCTTGCTTCTTCTTCTTCGTCATGGTTTCTCAACCATAGTGGTTCTTCGTCTTGCTTGGGTAAGAATGTCCTCTGCTGAAGGGAGGGTGCATCAAGTAGTCCAACCCTTCTCAAGGTGGGGCCTTATACTTGAGAGGCATGGTAATTGGTGTTCCTGGGGCTGGTCCAAATAGGACTAAGGTGTTCCTTCCTTTCATTGGGTAGATGAGTGTGTCATTTGTGAGGACAACAACATTTTCCCCCAAGTATCACATAAGCACATTTGTCAGGACCGGTTTTTCAATAAAACATTTATTGAAAAATCGCCCCTTTAGTCAGACCAGTACATAAAATCCTTCTTACTGGTAGACAAATCCTTGATACAGAAATCCAGTAGTACTTAATATTATACAGGGTTGAGATGAGGCTGCTCAACAATTTATTACATGCACGCCAATATTACACATAAAGGCGGATATGTCACAATGGATATGGTGGCATAACTACTAACTCGCAATAAAAAGCGGCGGTGGATATGTCACAGTGAAGTGGGTGACATGACTCCAATATCTAATAGATCATCAAGTGTCAGAGTGAGGCTCGATGATTTTATTTGGGTAGCGGAAGCGTATATAATACAAGTGACCAACTCCAGGATCGCAAGAGACTGACTAGGACTCCTCTAGGCGTCGAACTCGCTATCATACTCTTCATCCATAAGATCGCCTTCGTCAACATCTGGCCAAATCAACAAGCCAGGTGAGTACTTTGAATGTACTCGCAAGACAGTTTGGACATAAGATATAACAAACGCAAACATGATGCACACGAGCAGAAAAGTAATACACACTAAAGCATTAATTCTGCACAGCAAGATAAATAGAAAGGAAGTCGGGCGGTAGTCCTCCCGAAATCCCAAAGAAATAAAAGAAGGCCGATCGGGTGTCTGAAGCGACGCCTCGAAAGGTAAAAAAATAAATTAACATGCCGCACTCGGGCGTCGGGGCGACACCACATAAAGGGCTTATACTGAAAAGTAAATAACAGTACGTGCCACAGTCGGACGTCTGATGCGACATCACATAAAGGGCTTATATCATAAGTAAATAATGAGAATGCCACAGTCGGACGTCTGAGCGACATCACATAAATGGCTTATATCAAAATTAAATAACGAGAATGCCACAGTTGGACGTCTGAGCGACATCACATAAAGGGCTTATATCAAAAGTAAATAACGAGAATGCCACAGTCGGACGTCTGAGCGACATCACATAAAGGGCTTATATAAAAAGTAAATAACGAGAATGCCATAGTCTGACGTCTGAGCGACATCACATAAAGGGCTTATATCAAAAGTAAATAATGAGAATGCCACAGTCGGACGTCTGAGCGACATCACATAAAGGGCTTATATCAAAAGTAAATAACAAGAATGCCACAGTCGGACGTCTGAGCGACATCACATAAAGGGCTTATATCAAAAATAAATAAAAGACATGCCACAGTCGGATGTCTGAGCGACATCACATAAAGGGTTTATATTTCATCATTCGAATTCGAGTAGTCCAGGAGGTAGCACCATCCCAAGGAATACTCGGTACATAATAATAAACAGGTTAGTCCATCCACGGGAATAATATTCAGCCAAGTTTTACTTCTGTCATTTAACATATTAGTTCTCCAGAGACTGACACTGAGACCGACACTTGACCTGTCAACTAACGTCCTTGACCGTGGACACGGCTACTCGAATAGTTTTGACTCTGCAGAGGTTGTGCTCTTTACCCACAGCCAACGGATTTCAGTAGTCACAAAGGACTAGTTCCGTCTATGGTATTTTAGAAGAAAACACACCTAACCAGTACACACCCATTTCACATCCCGATGCCAGGTATCACCCTAGGCAACGTTCAAGAAAAACTTTAAGACGGGGAGGCCAACACCTCGAATAGCATGGGATCAAATTTATATCGCGCGCTCTAAGGGGTGCCCCCCTCTCGGTCCCAACCGGAAACACCCATGCCCCCTGACCGGATGACGGGCTTTAATCCAGGGCCATGGAACCCTCATCACGGCCCCTCTATTTGGTGTGTACATGGAAAGAGGTTTGCAACTTACTAAACCGTATTCTTTGCAGAAAACATGTGGCAGCACGAAAAGAAGGCGAACGGGGACAAGACTCGATCTATGTCAACACTGGAGTTAAACAATTTTGTTATAGAACTGGCATGATCCAACAATGACAGCCTACAACCTATCATGCCACCACATGACTAGGTTGTTTCATCATCATATCAAGTTTGTAGCTCACTTGCAACTTATTATGCATGAAATATAACATTCATCATATGCTTATATAACATGTCATGAGAATAACCACACAAGCAAACATGAAAAACACTCATCATATCAAAGGTTCAAACATGCTTGTCTGGTTCGGAGTAGTCGGAGTCTGGCTCGGTGAAGTTGACGGCACCGTCACCTCCTTCGGTATCTACGTCACATAAAATATCGAATTCTAACGTAAATACCGTGCGTGCATAAATATTGTTCCAAATATTTTTCAAATAAATATGATAAAAAACTAGACAGAAAAATAGAGATGACAGAAAAAGAATCAACTCCAAATCATCTTTTGTTTAAAAGATATAAATGTTCTAGTCCAGGGACTATTCTGTTATAAACAGAAAACTTCCCAGGGGCTAGTTTGAATAAACAGAAAACGCTTCGGATGAAAATACGTCAACACAAAGAGAAAGCGAACTTTGCCCGAAGGTGTTTTCAGAAAACGGTTCGAAGACGAAGAGGAGAGGCTGACGAGGGGGTCCCACCCGTCAGGTTTAAAACAGAGCTCACCGGCGCCCGAAGCCAACGGTGAACGCCGGTGACGATCGACGGCGATCTAGAGCAGGGCAAAAGGGTGATTGCACTCACGGGACAATTCCCCGTCAGTGAGGGGTGGAAGGAGGTGTCGGGGAGCACCGCGGCGACGGCCACTTCCTCTCCGGCGGACGGCGGCGTCGGGTGATGATGGATCTCACTGGAGGGGGCTGTCAACACCAAATTGATGCTCGGGTTAGAAGAGGTGGTAGACTAGGAGGTTGCTGACTAAAGTTGGGCTGTGGGGGCACACTCACCAAAGAGAATTTTGCCGGAGCCCGAAGCGGATCGGGGCGGCCGGAGGCGAGGAAGAGGACCCTCCCGAGGCCCTCTGATGAGTGTGGCGGGGTTCTGAGCAGAGGTGGAGAGGCTCTGGGTCGATGGGTGGCTCGGGGCCTCTATTTATAGCCGGCCCGAGGCGGTTGCCGAAAATGGGATAACTCCGGCGAGCAATTACGGCGAGGGGATGATCGGACGGAGGGTTCTGGCGACTGGGAAGCTTCGGATTGGTCTGCCGGCTCCATTTTTGGGTTAAGCTGGCTCTAACTAGGGCGATACTCCAGGGTTGCGATGGAACGGCTCACAGGCGTGCACCGGCGGTAGAGAGCACGCTCTCTAGTTCCAGTCCACGGCGACTGCATGGCAGTGCGCACAGAGGGGTGGACGGCCACACGGAGGCTCTGTGTGGCGTGGGCGGTGCTGGACGGCGCCGCTCCATGCTGAGCTCTCTGGCGACCGCAGCGAGCATCGCTGCCGCCGCTCACGGGGACGCTGTACCCCTGCCAGCTCACCGACGACCAGGGGAAGACGCCAACCGACCGTGCGGCCACTGGATAAGAAGAAGGAACAGGGAGCAAGGCGCCACTACAGTTACTGGCGAGATTGACGCCGAAGCTCTGAAGAAAACGACACTGACTCTGAAGCTTTAACACTGAACTCTGAATCTTGACTGAAACAGTGCCGGCCACCTGCTCGACGAAAAGATTGACGCAGGTGGAAAATTTATCTGGAGCTGAAATTGGAGGGGTGGCCTCTTGATGCATCCACAAGCTCCTCAAATTTTCTCAGAATTTTTAGAAAGGGAAAAGAATAGTTTCCATCAAGAATGGCAAATCTGGTCCAAATTTGCAGCAAACATATTTTGAAATTTTTGAACTGTGGACCAGTAGATCTTTGGTGATATAGGCTGAGGGTACAAAGGAGTAGCTAGGGTGATTCATTTGGAACCAAAGCTCAAAGGAATATGATACTTCCTTTGTAAACTAGAGGGGTCCAAAATAAATCACAGAAAATGATTTGAGGAAGAATAAATAGAAAAGAAAATTGAGAGTAGGTTGAACATTGCTGAAATAGCATGCTTGGCTTGACCCAAGGTAGGGGGAAAAGTTTTGGAAGGAAATTTTTGAAATGAAGGTAATGGCAAGAGGGTAACATAGGGAGATTTTTGAATAGGAAAGAATAAACCCAATTTCATATAAATTCTTTTTAATTAAAAATGAAAAGCAATATGTCCCAAGAATAATTGTGTTGAAGCAACAAATGTTGAAAACCCTCAAGACCAGAATTCAAGAAAAGATCTCAACAAAGATTGGTCATTAAAAGTTTTGAGGAGGAGAGTCTTTTAGAAAAATTTAAATAACTACCTTCAAATCAAATAAAAGATTTGGTAAAAATCAAATCAAAAAATTGGGGTGTTACAACACCTACCCCCTTAGGAAAAATCTCGTCCCCGAGATTTCAGCTGATCCTCAAATAGGTGTGGGTGCTCTGCCCGAAGAAAATCCTCCCTTTCCCATGTTGCTTCATCCTTGGTGTGATTGCTCCACTGAACCTTGAAAATTTTAATTGTCTTCTGACGGGTCCTCCTTTCAGACTCCTCCAATATTTTGATTGGACGCTCCCTGTATGTAAGGTCTGGTTGAATATCTATACTGTCGTGAGATACCTGATTCTCGGGGTTGCTCACACACTTCCTTAGCTGTGAGATGTGAAATACGTCATGGACGTCTGACAGTTCTTCAGGTAGGTCTAGCTGGTAGGCCACTGTGCCTCTTCGTGCAACTACACAGAAGGGTCCAATAAATCGTGGTGCCAGCTTCCCCTTGACTTTGAATCTTTGCAGGCCCCTCATTGGGGATACTCGTAGGTATACATATTCACCTGGTTCAAAACTGACTTCACGGTGTTTTTGATCATAATAACTCTTTTGTCGGCTTTGGGCTGTCTTGAGTCAGTCCCTGATTAGTTTGACTTTTTCCTCAGCTTCCTTGAGCATGTCTGGGCCGAAGATACAGCTGTCTCCGGTCTCTGACCAATTAAGTGGAGTACGGCATCTTTACCCATACAAGGCTTCAAAAGGTGTCATTTGTAGACTGGCTTGGTAACTGTTGTTGTACGCGAACTCGGCATACGGTAAGCTTTCTTCCCAACTGGTTCCATAGGTGAGAACACATGCTCTTAGCATGTTCTCTAGAATTTGGTTCACACGTTCAGTCTGTCCTCCAGTCTGGGGATGGTATGCTGTGCTGAAAACCAGCTGAGTTCCCAGAGCTTGTTGTAGGTGATCCCAAAATCTGTAGACGAATTGAGTGCCTCTGTCGATATTATAGTCTTTGGAACTCCATGCAAACAAACAATACGGGAGAGTTAGAGCCTGGCAAGCTTCTGTGTGGTGTGAGTTGTCTTTACTGGAATAAAATGTGCCACTTTGGTTAATCTATCGGTGATGACCCATATGGCATCATTTCCGTCTCGTGACCGAGATAGTCCGACAATAAAATCCATTCCAATTTCATCCCATTTCCATCCAGGTATCCTGTTTGGCTGTAATAGTCCTGCTGGTTTTTGGTGCTCGGCTTTAATGCGTTGACAGGAATCACAACATGCAATAAATGTGGCTATATCCCTCTTCATACCATGCCACCAAAAATTTTCCTGAATGTCCTTGTACATTTTGGTTCCTCCTGGGCGGATTGAATATGGAGCGGTATGGGCTTCGGTCAAAATCTGCTGTTTCAGGTCTTCTATATTTGGTACGCAAAGCCTGTCCCCGTACCATAATATTCCCTTGTCGTCTATGACAAATTCTGAGGCCTTGCCCATACTCACTTTTCTTCTTATGCCTTCGATGCTGGGGTGTCCGTGCTGAGCTTCTTTAATTTGTTCTATCAAGGTGGGCTGAATTCCCAAATTTGCCACAGTACCTTCTGTGACTAAAATCATGTTGAGTTTGGCAAACTCCCGCTGAAACTCAGGTCTCAAATTTTGTAGACTGCCGCTGTTTGAGCTTGGGTTTCGACTGAGAGCATCTGCCATGACATTTGCTTTGCCTGGATGGTAGTGAATACCAACATCATAATCCTTCACTAATTCCAACCAGCGTCATTGTCGTAAATTTATTTCTGGCTGTGTGAAAATATATTTGAGATTTTTATGGTCCGTATATATTTCACAACGATTCCCAAGCAAAAAGTGCCTCCATTCGTTGAGTGCATGAATAACAGCTGCCAATAACAAGTCATGAGTAGGATAATTTTCTTCATGCCGATGTAGTTGCCTGGAAGCATAGGCGACTACTTTGCCTTCTTGCATTAATATGCATCCGAGGCCTTTCCTGTACGCGTCGCAATATACTTCAAAATTTTTGTGTATGTCCGGCACGATTAATACTGGGGCTGTTGTTAATCTCTTCTTCAACTCTTGAAATTTTTTCTCACATGCTTCAGTCCACACAAATTTCTTATCCTTCTTGAGTAGCTGTGTCATAGGTTTTGCTATGGTGGAAAATCCCTCAATTAATCTTCTATAATATCCAGCCATTCCCAGAAAGTTTCGTATATCCGTTACGTTGGCTGGTTGTTTCCACTCAAGTACAGCCTTGACTTTTTCTGGGTCCACGGCAACACCTTCTTGGGTTAGTACGTGGCCTAGAAAACCCACTTGTTTTCACCAAAATTCACATTTGCTGAATTTGGCGTACAATTGATGTTTCCTTAATTCTCCCAGTACAATTCTGAGATGTTCAGCATGTTCTTCTGGTGTCTTGGAATATACTAAGATATCATCAATGAACACCACAACAAATTTGTCCATAAATTTCATAAACACTTTGTTCATGAGGTGGACAAAATATGCGGGGGCGTTTGTCAGTCCGAACGGCATTACTGTAAATTCATATAACCCGTATCTGGAGGTGAATGCTGTCTTAGGGATATCTTCTGTCCGTACTTTCAATTGGTGATAACCTTACCTTAAATCAATTTTTGAGAAAACCTTGGCTTGTGCGAGCTGGTCAAATAAATCATTTATCCGGGGCATCGGATATTTGTTTTTGATGGTGACCATGTTGAGTGCTCGATAGTCTATACATAATCTTAGTGTCCCGTCTCTTTTCTTGGCAAATAAAACTGGTGAGCCCCATGGTGACGAGCTGGGTCTGATATAACCTTTTTCTAGTAACTCCTTTATTTGGTTCTTCAATTCTATCAGCTCGGATGGTGCCATCCTATATGGTTTCTTGTAAATGGGAGTGGTGCCAAGTGCTAGTTCAATGATGAATTCTATTTCCCTGTCTGGTGGCATACCTGGTAGCTCTTCGGGAAATACATCAGGAAATTCACACACCACTGGAACTTTACTTAATTCTGAAATATCCACCTTGTTCAATCTTGGTCGAAGTGATATTGGTCTTTCTAGTGCTGTAACTTTTATTGTCTTTCCATGATGATGAGTGAGAATCACGGTCCGATTGTAGCAATCAATAAAACCCTTATTTGTTGTTAGCCAATCCATTCCAAGAATAACATCCAGTCCCTTGTTTTCAAGAACAATGAGGTTCGCCCAAAATTTTAATCCTTCAATCTCAATAACCACACCTTGGCAGTAACTTTGAGTGATTTGCTTAATCCCGGGGGACTTGATAGTCAGTGAATTTTCCAAAGGGAGGATCGGAAAATCATGTTGCAAAGCAAATTTCTTGGAAATGAACGAGTGAGAGGTTCTAGAATCAAACAAAACCATGGCAGGTATTGTGTTGACAGGAAACGTACCCAGTACGATGTCTGGAGCATTTTGTGCTCCATCCTTGGTCACATGGTTCACGTGACCCTTCCTGTGGTTCTTATTGGGGTTGAAGTTGTTGCGCTTGGGAGCTGAATTATTCCCATTGTTGTTCGGCTTGGGAGCCGAGTTTCTTGGCTTTGGGCATTGCTTGGCAAAGTGTCCTTCCTCTCCACAGGTGAAGCAGGTAACGCCTGGGCGATACGTAAATTCCTTGTCCCTTGCACGAAATTTTTTATTTGGGCGCGGAACATTGGTTGCGGATTTGTTCGCCCCATTTTTCTGGAAATCATTCTTGTTCCTGTTGTTGCGAGAATGAGCAGTCTTGTCCCTTTTGCGCTTGCGAATATCATCCAAGCTGCGGCGCTCATTTTCCAGTGTAATGGCCTTGTCCACAACTGTCTTGAAATCTGCAAAGGTGTGAACGACCAGCTGACATTTGAGTGCTGGTGCCAGACCATCCAGAAATTTTTCCATCTTTTTATTTTCAGTCATACGCTGTTCATTTGCATAACGAGATAGTTGAGTAAACTGACTATTATACTCTGTCACTGTCATGCTTCTTTGCTTGAGATCATCAAACTCTCCTTTCTTGATCTTCATTACACTCCTGGGAATGTGCGACCCATGAAAATTTTCCTTAAATTCCTCCCAGGTGATGTTGTTTTCATTGGGGTGCATGTGCAGGAAATTTTCCCACCATGATGCAGCTGCTCCAGTGAGGTAGTGAGGTGCATAAAGTACCTTCTCACGGTCTGAACATTGTGCAATAATTAATTTCCTCTCAATGTCTCGAAGCCAATCATCGGCCTCAAGAGGTTTGTCAGTGTGAGAGAAAGTTGGGGGACATGTCTTTTGTAGTTCAGACAATTTGGAATGCTGCGGGTATGGTTTGCGGTGATTTCCCATATTGATAATACGATTCATCATTTCTTGATGCTGCTACTGGCTTTGATCATAAAGTCGGCATACTTGAGAAAATGCTGCCTCACTGTCTTGCTGACTTGACTGTCCCTGTGTGAAATTGTTACCTGTCTGCGTATCATAATTTCCTTCTGGCGGACTTGGCATGGAACGGGTCCAGGGACGAGGCATTTTCCACTCTGGGGTATTTTTGCAGAACATATGAGAAAATCTGTGTGGCAAAAATAAATAATTTTTGCAAATGCAGAAAATTAAATACTCCAAGATTTTTCAAGAAAATATTTGATTGCGCATGGAGAAGGACCGCACAGTACATATCTTACAAGCAAGCCATAATTATACAGTACATCAATCAGGATGCGCATACACACTCCTGACATGTTATTTAGGCTAGTGCACTTCTCCGCATTCCTACATGATGCGCATACAAACTACTTCTCACCAAGCCTATATACATATAAACATATCATACAAGCTGCTACATCACAACACTGCTCGGCGCGCTCAGTCGGAAATGGTAAAAACCTCCCTCGGCCTGCCAAGGGTAAGTCCCAGAGGCGCTGGAGACTCAACCTCCTCCTCACGAATAGCCTCTAGGCGCGGAGTACTGGGCTGTGGAGCTGGAGCGGGTGCGGCAGGTGGTGCAACACTAACTAGGGTAGGAGCAATGACTTGGTCAAACTCCTCAGTGGTAGGCAGGCGGCGTGCGGTGTCCAAGTTGGCAGGTGTATATGATGCTGTGGACGAGATGTACGATAGTGGTGGTGCTGTATGGAGTAGCTCCCTCCTGTTAGCGACACAGCCCTGAACTGAGTCCATACGAGCAGCCACAAAGTCGTCCACAAGGTTATCAAAAGCTGCCTCAAGAGCTTTGAGATACTCGACGAGCATCTCAATAGCCTCATCTCTCTCTCCCCTAGTGCAAGCAAATGCATAGTGACAAGTGTAGGGCACGTGGCATGGGACGTAGCGGTAGCGGTAGCGACGAGCCTTCATCGAAGGAAGAGCATCCCGGAGACGAGCAATTGCCTCCCGGGCAGCCATCTGCATGGCATGCCTCTCCGTAGGCATGGCCCTCCCAACAAAATGGAAGTGGCGTGACTCAGAGCGCCCTCCCTTGAACTGCACCGTGGCCTGGTGCATAGACACGCTGTCACTGAGCTTGTGCTGGTAGAGTGTGAACTCCGGACGAGTCGATGGCCCGATCGCGATATTGGCGATGGAAGAGAGGAGCTTGATAAACCCCTCAAGCACGTTGGCGAACACCTGTGACTCACAGTCGCGGCCAGCCATCTACAAAAGTAGACAAAAATTCCAGATAGTCAAATCATAAATTTATGATGACTAACAGAAAAATTGCTACAATTTGCAAAATGCTAAAATAGCACTATTACGCTAATAACCCATTAGCTATCGCACCTAGTGGCTTCCTACAGTCAGCCTGGCTCTGGTACCAAGGTTGTCAGGACCGGTTTTTCAATAAAACATTTATTGAAAAATCGCCCCTTTAGTCAGACCAGTACAGAAAATCCTTCTTACTGGTAGACAAATCCTTGATACAGAAATCCAGTAGTACTTAATATTATATAGGGTTGAGCTGAGGCTGCTCAACAATTTATTACATGCACGCCAATATTACACATAAAGACGGATATGTCACAATGGATATGGTGGCATAACTACTAACTCGCAATAAAAAGCGGCGGTGGATATGTCACAGTGAAGTGGGTGACATGACTCCAATATCTTACAGCTCGTCAAGCGTCGGAGTGAGGCTCGATGATTTTATTTGGGTAGCGGAAGCGTATATAATACAAGTGACCAACTCCAGGATCGCAAGAGACTGACTGGGACTCCTCTAGGCGTCGGACTCGCTATCGTACTATTCATCCATAAGATCGCCATCGTCAACATCTGACCAAATCAACAAGCCAGGTGAGTACTTTGAATGTACTCGCAAGACAGTTTGGACATAAGATATAACAAATGCAAACATGATTCACACGAGCAGAAAAATAATACACACTAAAGCATTAATTCTGCACAGCAAGATAAATAGAAAGGAAGTCGGGCGGTAGTCCTCCCGAAATCCCAAAGAAATAAAAGAAGGCCGATCGGGTGTCTGAAGCGACGCCTCGAAAGGAAAATAAATAAATTAACATGCCGCAGTCGGGCGTCGGGGCGACACCACATAAAGGGCTTATACTGAAAAGTAAATAACAGTACGTGCCACAGTCGGACGTCTGATGCGACATCACATAAAGGGCTTATATCATAAGTAAATAACGAGAATGCCACAGTCGAACGTCTGAGCGACATCACATAAAGGGCTTATATCAAAAGTAAATAACGAGAATGCCACAGTCGGACGTCTGAGCGACATCACATAAAGGGCTTATATCAAAAGTAAATAACGAGAATGCCACAGTCGGACGTCTGAGCGACATCACATAAAGGGCTTATATCAAAAGTAAATAACGAGAATGCCACAGTCGGACGTCTGAGTGACATCACATAAAGGGCTTATATCAAAAGTAAATAACGAGAATGCCACAGTCGGACGTCTGAGCGACATCACATAAAGGGCTTATATCAAAAGTAAATAACGAGAATGCCACAGTCGGACGTCTGAGCGACATCACATAAAGGGCTTATATCAAAAGTAAATAACGAGAATGCCACAGTCGGACGTCTGAGTGACATCACATAAAGGGCTTATATCAAAAGTAAATAACGAGAATGCCACAGTCGGACGTCTGAGCGACATCACATAAAGGGCTTATATCAAAAGTAAATAACGAGAATGCCATAGTCGGATGTCTGAGCGACATCACATAAAGGGCTTATATCAAAAATAAATAACAGACATGCCATAGTCGGACGTCTGAGCGACATCACATAAAGGGCTTATATTTCATCATTCGAATTCGAGTAGTCCAGGAGGTAGCACCATCCCAAGGAATACTCGGTACATAATAATAAACAGGTTAGTCCATCCACAGGAATAATATTCAGCCAAGTTTTACTTCTGTCATTTAACATATAAGTTCTCCAGAGACTGACACTGAGACCGACACTTGACCTGTCAACCAACGTCCTTGACCGTGGACACGGCTACTCGAATAGTTTTGACTCTGCAGAGGTTGTACTCTTTACCCACAACCAACGGATTTCAGTAGTCACAAAGGACTAGTTCCGTCTACGGTATTTTAGAAGAAAACACACCTAACCAGTACACCCCCATTTCACATCCCGATGCCAGGTATCACCCTAGGCAACGTTCAAGAAAAACTTTAAGACGGGGAGGCCAACACCTCGAATAGCATGGGATCAAATTTATATCGTGCGCTCTAAGGGGTGCCCCCCTCTCGGTCCCAACCGGAAACACCCATGCCCCCTGACCAGATGACGGGCTTTAATCCAGGGCCATGGAACCCTCATCACGGCCCCTCTATTTGGTGTGTACATGGAAAGAGGTTTGCAACTTACTAAACCGTATTCTTTGCAGAAAACATGTGGCAGCACGAAAAGAAGGCGAACGGGGACAAGACTCGATCTATGTCAACACTGGAGTTAAACAATTTTGTTATAGAACTGGCATGCTCCAACAATGCCAGCCTACAACCTATCATGCCACCACATGACTAGGTTGTTTCATCATCATATCAAGTTTGTAGCTCACTTGCAACTTATTATGCATGAAATATAACATTCATCATATGCTTATATAACATGTCATGAGAATAACCACACAAGCAAACATGAAAAACACTCATCATATCAAAGGTTCAAACATGCTTGCCTGGTTCGGAGTAGTCGGAGTCTAGCTCGGCGAAGTTGACGGCACCGTCACCTCCTTCGGTATCTACGTCACATAAAATATCAAATTCTAACGTAAATACCGTGCGTGCATAAATATTGTTCCAAATATTTTTCAAATAAATATGATAAAAAACTAGACAGAAAAATAGAGATGACAGAAAAAGAATCAACTCCAAATCATCTTTTGTTTAAAAGATATAAAGGTTCTAGTCCAGGGACTATTCTGTTATAAACAGAAAACTTCCCAGGGGCTAGTTTGAATAAACAGAAAACGCTTCGGATGAAAATACGTCAACACAAAGAGAAAGCGAACTTTGCCCGATGGCGTTTTCAGAAAACGATTTGAAGACGAAGAGGAGAGGCTGACGAGGGGGTCCCACACGTCAGGTTTAAAACAGAGTTCACCGGCGCCCGTAGCCAATGGTGAACGCCGGCGACGATCGACGGCGATCTAGAGGAGGGCAAAAGGGTGATTGCACTCACGGGACAATTCTGCGTCGGTGAGGGGTGGAAGGAGGTGTCGGGGAGCACCGCGGTGACGGCCACTTCCTCTCCGACGGACGTCGGCGTCGGGTGATGATGGATCTCACCGGAGGGGGCTGTCAACACCAAATTGATGCTCGGGTTAGAAGAGGTGGTAGACTAGGAGATTGCTGACCGAAGTTGGGCTGTGGGGGCACACTCACCAAAGAGAATTTTGCCGGAGCCCGAAGCGGATCGGGGCGGCCGGAGGCGAGGAAGAGGACCCTCCCGAGTCCCTTTGATGAGTGTGGCGGGGTTCTGAGGAGAGGTGGAGAGGCTCTGGGTCGATGGGTGGCTCGGGGCCTCTATTTATAGCCGGCCCGAGGCGGTTGCCGAAAACGGGATAACTTCGGCGAGCAATTACGGCGAGGGGATGATCGGACGGAGGGTTCTGGTTACTGGGCAGCTTCGGATTGGTCTGCCGGCTCCATTTTTGGCTTAAGCTGGCTCTAACTAGGGCGATACTCCAGGGTTGCGACGGAACGGCTCACGGGCGTGCACCGGCGGCCGAGAGCGCGCTCTCTGGTTCCAGTCCACGGTGACTGCACGGCAGTGCGCACAGAGGGGTGGACGGCCACGCGGAGGCTCTGAGTGGTGTGGGCGGTGCTGGACGGCGCCGCTCCTTGCTGAGCTCTCTGGCGACCGCAGCGAGCATTGCTACCGCCGCTCACGGGGAGGCTGTACCCCTGCCAGCTCACCGGCGACCAGGGGAAGACGCCAACCGACCGTGCGGCCACTGGATAAGAAGGAGGAATAGGGAGCAAGGCGCCACTGCAGTTACTGGCGAGATTGACGCCGAAGCTCTGAAGAAAACGACACTGACTCTGAAGCTTTAACACTGAACTCTGAATCTTGACTGAAACAGTGCCGGCCACCTGCTCGACGAAAAGATTGACGCACGTGGAAAATGTATCTGGAGCTGAAACTTGGAGGGGTGGCCTCTTGATGCATCCAGAAGCTCCTCAAATTTTCTCAGAATTTTTAGAAAGGGAAAATAATAGTTTCCATCAAGAATGGCAAATCTTGTCCAAATTTGTAGCAAACATATTTTGAAATTTTTGAACTGTGGACCAGTAGATCTTTGGTGATATAGGCTGAGGGTACAAAGGAGTAGCTAGGGTAATTCATTTGGAACCAAAGCTCAAAGGAATATGATACTTCCTTTGTAAACTAGAGGGGTCCAAAATAAATCACAGAAAATGATTTGAGGAAGAATAAATAGAAAAGAAAATTGAGAGTTGGTTGAACCTTGCTGAAATAGCATGCTTGGCTTGACCCAAGGTAGGGGGAAAAGTTTTGGAAGGAATTTTTTGAAATGAAGGTAATGGCAAGAGATTAACATAGGGGGGTTTTTGAATAGGAAAGAATAAACCCAATTTCATATAAATTCTTTTTAATTAAAAATGAAAAGCAATATGTCCCAAGAATAATTGTGTTGAACCAACACATGTTGAAAACCCTCAAGACCAGAATTCAAGAAAAGATCTCAACAAAGATTGGTCATTAAAAGTTTTGAGGAGGAGAGTCTTTTAGAAAAATTTAAATAACTACCTTCAAATCAAATAAAAGATTTGGTAAAAATCAAATCAAAAATTTGGGGTGTTACAACATTGCTCGTGGGATATGTGAGAGGAGCGGGCATTAGTTCCGGATGGTCACTAGTCCAGGGTTCGTGATCCAACATAGTCTAGTTCTTCGTGTCCACCTTCCCTATGGACAGGTTTGGTGGTGGTCAAGGTGGAGTATCGACCATAGTCTAATGATTGAGAGCCAAGACCTATGGTCATAATCCGACCATATTATGGCTCGGTAAAGCTTCGGGGTTTCAAGGAGCTTAGGACGTGAGTGAACGTCCATCATCTTATCCTCGAGCACAGTTATTAGATGCCAATAGTCCTACTATTTACTCCAAACAAAATCACCCTATACCATTGAAGATATCATCTCATATGAGTCAACTCCAACATTACACGTGCTACTCATAACAAGGTTTTGAAAGAAGGACTATACCCAAAATCTCATATGTATACTATAGCTAACTCACATATATCCCTATATAAAAATCCTCAGGATAATTTACAAGCCACTAAGCTTGATCATGACACTACCAATCCAAGATCTTGTTTCCTTCCTACGAATCCAATTTATCGATCCATGAATACCATCCATTTACATGATCCAATACTGCTACAAATCCAGCATCGATAGTGTCCCACATAATCTCCTAGAGTTCATATAATCCACATATCATTGCAAGGGCTATTATCACAGTATATCTACGAACTTCCAATCTCATGAACAACTAAACTCCAAGGTCAAGCTTATATAGATCCCTAACATCATCCGATTCCTTCTACTCATCATCCACCGAGAAACATGGCATCATGATCAAGATCATCGGACTAAATCCAAATTACTCCGAACCATGTAGTTTCATTGATCCTGAGCACCTATTAGATTCAACTATTAAATCCAAGGTTTACATCTAGTAAGAATTCCCTACTAGTTACTCCAGTCACTATCGTATCACCATCAATCCACTGTCAACATTACTTGCCAAAGTCAAGTCATTAATCCATCAGGAATTTCAGCTTGTGATCATATTTGTCCTACTAAATCCAAGTTACTCAAGGGACAAGTACGTTATGCTACCCTATCAATCTTGATCCATCAAGCTCGTCTACCAACATAGAGTCTCGTAATCAACCAAAGGGTCTCAACTACTCCCTCAAGACATCTATTATGGCTAAGTCAAATCATTGTCCACAAATCGTATATCCTTAGAATGATCCTTCCTATGGCATCAAGGTTCTAGTGCTAGCGTTAGAATGAAGGATGTTGATTTACTATGATCACTAGCTCCATAATGAACCCAGTGCTAAATAGGGGTTATTGAAGCTCAATAAGTGCTCTGGCAAATCCGTGTATTAAACATGTGATCAGAGGCTTGTGTTGGGGAAGCTTGTGAGGTCTAGGTTGGGCTGGGGAGGGGTTTCCAATCTTGAGGGAAAAGCATAACTCTACGGGGTTGCGTCTGGTTGAGTACGTTGTAGTCAAAGTCTTCGGTGTGAGTTGTTTGTCGAGGTGGATCCTTGGTGTATCTGGCCTTGCTGGTCTTTAGTTGACGAGAGGGGGAAGAGGGAAAGTAGCATAGAGGAGCGTGCCTAAGGGGGTGGTATAGTGCAAGTGCAATCAAACAAGTACCGAAAAGGCCAAACACAAACATCAAGGTAAGGTAGATGATATAGTCGTGCACTTGTTGCCTAGGGCAAAAGTGTGACTTACACCAAAGCACAAACATGCAAAACAAGCAACACATAGTCATGGTTCTATCAGAACCATCATACGGACTCTACTCCGCATGGGGGATACACGACCTATCCTACCCTAGGGGTTCTCGGACTTGGTAGTCGCGCTTGCTTCATGGCTTGGAGAGGAGTCCGCTCGGTCTTCTGGGTCTTCTTCAGGTGTCGCCATGTCTCTTGTTGCTGTTCATCGAAACAATCCGGGTTGTTCCTGAAGAGTCCTGGACAACTTTGCGTCTGGTGAGTTGATGACGAAGGTAGTTCCTCATAGCTGTCGTTGACGGGTCTTCTGTTGTCTTCGTAATCGTGCCAATGCCTTCTTGTCCTTCAAGGCGTCGAGAGTTCCAAGTGGGCAATCCTTTATGCAATGACATCCACAAGGCATGATAGAGTTCCAACTTGTCGGTCAAGTTGATAATATCGACACCGAGAGCGGGGGATGAAGAGAACCGTTTTCCTGCTCACTATGGTGAGGTGGACCAAATGGCAAGGTTCTCATTCACCGGTGGTTGCTGACACAACAACGAAAAGGACAGGGTTGCTCTATTACCGATGCATATCATGACATTGCATGTCTTGTGCCCTAGTCATCGAAGGCTAAGGTGGCATCATCCTCAGGCAGTGTCGAGGGTGTCACCATATTTTGAGTCTTGATATTCTCACCCTTCGAGAGGGTATCTTCTGTTGGTATCATCTTGTCGTGCTGTCGTCCACTTGTGTTCAAGATATGTGGGCAAATGTCCGGCAAGGTGGCTTCCTTTCGGATTACCCACGTGGATTTCAAGGAATCCAGTGGTTAGGAGCATAAGGGTACTATCGACCATTTGCAAGGTTTTGAAATAGCAGACGAGGAGAGTCAAGAGAATAAACGTGGAAGTGTTGAGGCAAAAACCTTTTACTTCCTTTGAAAAAATTTAGGAGAGGTGAGAAATATAGAGGTTTGGTAACTGATTTTGAAGGGTCTGGAAAAATGGTTTTGTCCTAACTAACGTCCATGCTAACTAAGGGCTTCCTACAGTCAGGATGGCTCTGATACCAGCTCTGTGGGGACCCCGACTCATAGGTCGTGATCACCGAATGAACATGCACAGTGATCCCAGAGATCAATGCTCACTGAACACACAGAAACTGAATAACAAGAGTCTTACATCCATTACATACCGTTTGTACTCAAACATAGCCTTTATGGCCAAGTCTTCATAAACTTGCAGCGGAAATCTTCAATGATAGCATGAACCCATGCCATCTGCCTTAACCCTATAGGCATTCTGACTGGGAAGCGTCCTAGCTCGCATGTCCATCACCAAGGTAATCTTCTTCATAACCTGATCTTTCATGCCTGGCTAATAAAATAACCAGTGGCAAGCCAATGAGTACTTTGAATGTACTCGCAAGCAACCCATGATTGAAACAAGGTTCAACAGAGCATGATATAGCACTACTAGGTAAGTTTTTGCAGAAAGGTAATTTTAGTGCAATGACATGATCAAGTAACTTAAGTAAGCATGCATCAACAGGTTGCAGACATCCATATGAACAAGCTACAGATGTCAACATAAGCAGGGTTTGAACATCACATGTTCAATCATTTCATCAAGTCTTCCGACTTAGCTCAAGTATCTCTTTGTCACCCACACACCAAGTTTTTGTGAAAACATCTGGACATAGTTTAAGCAGCACCATCCAACTGTCCTTGACCATGGACACGGCTATTCGAATAGGTTTACACTCTACAGAGGTTGCACACTTTACCCACAAGACTCAGGGAACTTGTCAGGACCGGATTTCCGGGATATAAATTTCCCAGCAATTGGTCCTTGTGCTCACCAGCCCCAGGATTACTGTTAGCTGGTGAGGCACAATCTTGATACAGAAATTCCAAGCAAATACAAAATATGTAGTACAAGACCATTCTGGTCTATGAGTACAACAAAAGGTTTCTAGTGGTTGATGGCAGAAGCGGTTCGGGGTCATCAGCGTCTATGGGACTCCATTTCCCACAGGAACAGCTGACCTGGATAACTCCTATCTTCGCGCGGCTGCTACCTTCAGTGCCTAGGTTCCGGGGCTGTCGTCATTGCGCTCCTCTCCAAGCAAGAAATCTGGCCAAGACAATAGCCAGGGGCAAGCCAGTGAGTACTTTGAATGTACTCGCAAACATCATGAAAACAGGTACAATATAGCAGGTGATAAACATGTACTGAAACAATCCACGATCGCTTAGTCAGTCTCAAAATAAAATTCATGATGCACGCAACCAGGTCATTCATATTAAACAGAAATAAGCAATCAGAGAATAAAAATAAAATAAACCAATCGGGTGTCTGAAGCGACGCCTCGAAAGGATAATAATATAAAGCTTGCCTCAGCCGGGCGTCTGAGCGACGCCACATAAAGGGCTTATAAGGAAATAAATAACAAGCATGCCACAGTCGGGCGTCTGAGCGACACCACATAAAGGGCTTATAAGGAAAATAAATAACAAGCATGCCACAGTCGGGCGTCTGAGCGACACCACATAAAGGGCTTATAAGGGAAATGAATAACAAGCATGCCACAGCCGGGCGTCTGAGCGACACCACATAAAGGGCTTATAAGGAAAATAAATAACAAGCATGCCACAGCCGGGCGTCTGAGCGACGCCACATAAAGGGCTTATAAGGAAATAAATAACAAGCATGCCACAGTCGGGCGTCTGAGCGACACCACATAAAGGGCTTATAAGGAAAATAAATAACAAGCATGCCACAGTCGGGCGTCTGAGCGACACCACATAAAGGGCTTATAAGGGAAATGAATAACAAGCATGCCACAGTCGGGCGTCTGAGCGACACCACATAAAGGGCTTATAAGGAAAATCAATTACAAGCATGCCACAGTCGGGCGTCTGAGCGACACCACATAAAGGGCTTATAAGGAAAATAAATAACAAGCATGCCACAGTCGGGCATCTGAGCGACACCACATAAAGGGCTTATAAGAAAAATAAATAACAAGCATGCCACAGTCGGGCGTCTGAGCGACACCACATAAAGGGCTTATAAGAAAAATAAATAACAAGCATGCCACAGTCGGGCGTCTGAGCGACACCACATAAAGGGCTTATAAGGAAAGTAAATAACAAGCATGCCACAGTCGAGCGTCTGAGCGACACCACATAAAGGGCTTATATGAGAATAATCACAATGAATATCCAGGAGGTAGAACCATCCCAGGGATACTCAATAATTCAAATAATATAAATGGTTAGTGCACAATAATAATAATCAAAATTATCATTTGTCACATGTCATGATCAATGTTCCGGTTTAGAAGTTTTCCTCCGAAGACCGACACTTGACCCATCCCAGACTGTAGTCCTTAACCGCGGACACGGCTATTTGAATAGATATAAACTTTGCAGAGGGTGTACTCTTTACCCACAAGTAACGGATTCCTTTAGTCCACCAGGACTAATTCCGCTTACGGTCTTTTAATTGAAAACACACCTGACCCGCACACACCAGCTTAACTTACCGATGTCTGGAATCACCCATGACACTCGTTAAGCAAAACTCTAAGTGGGGAGGCTCCAACCTCGATTAGCATGGGATCGAATTTATATTCGCGCGCTCTAAGGGGTGCCCCCCTCTCGGTCCCGGACCGGAAACACCCATGCCCCCGGACCAGGTGGCCTGCCTACCGGATGCACCCGGTATCTTCCACCATGGCCTCTCTGTACGGTGTGTGCCAAAAAAGGGGTTGACAACTTACTGAACCGTACCCTACCTGCGGCAGGGACGAGTGGTAGTACGAAACAAGTATGGGGGTTACTGGAACAAGACTCGATCTATGGTCGACTCAGGAGGCTTATGTGTTCCCTGCATGGTTAGCACAACAAATATTTCTCACGGCATCAGATAGAAATCTCCGTTCTTCATACCCCCTCATGCCTTTCTGACCATTCTCGCTCCAACGAGATGTCAGCACCAAGCTCATGTCTACCCGAGATAGAGACTTCTCCGGATTCCTTCTGGTAGGCATGTGAGGTATAAGAGGGCGAATACTGTCACCAGTATTTTAGTATCAACAGCAAAGAATGCTCTCCAAGGCATGATCACAACATCACATGAAATAACGAATGTTTCCAAAACACCTCGGTGTTGTAGTCACGTCAAACAACACACAATAAACATTTTACCAGGTTTCAGGATGCTTGCCTTCAAGGTGCAGAAGTGCAGGGTGCACCACAAAATTTTTGAAAGCTTTCTTCCCTCTCCGATTCCTATTTCGAAAAGTATTTGAATTAACACGTAATTCAAAAACAGTGCAAAAAGTTGTCTTGGAAAATTTTCAAATAAATATGAAAATAAACTAGATGAGATTCCAGAGAATTAGGAAAAAGAATCAATTCATTTGGAGTTTTATTTAAAATGATATGTCCAGTCAAAGGTTCAGTCAAACTTTGTTTTTAAATAAAACAGAAAATAGAAAACGGTTCACAGTGAAAACGCTTTCGGAAGAAGAAAACGTACTTTGGGGGTTTTACGCTTTCTGAAAACTGTCGCGCACTTCTTGGAATACGTTTCCTCTTGAAGAAAACGCATTCTGGGTTAAGACGCCAACAGGCCAGGGCTTGTCTCGCCGACAGGCGGGGCCCGCCTGTCGGGTTCCTCTTCTTTCTCCCGCGCACAGGAGGCAGAACCAGAGGCGAGCTTCCGGCGGCGATTGCCGGTGCCAGGAGGCACCTCTCCCGGAGCTGTGCACACCGGCGTGCTCAGAAGGGAGGGCCCCATCCTCTGGAGGGCAAAGGAATCACCGGGGAGCTCGGGGGTGAGCACCCTTTCCTCCGAGGCGGACCGAGAGCTCCGGCGAGCACGGTGTCGGCCTACTGCTGCTACGGCTCAAATTAACAGGGGGAATGGGCTTGCGGGGTCGAGAGGAAGCTACGGGTGAGGAAAGAATGGGACGGGAGGCTCTGGCTGCGGAGAAATTAACAGGAGGGTGGCGGCAGCTGGCTCGGCCGGAGATGGGGGAGGAAGGTTCCTCCGGTCGAATTGGAGCTAGGGGGGGGGTTCACAGGGGGCTGCAGGTTTGCGGTGAGGGCGATAGAGAGCTTGAGGGGTCCTATTTATAGCACGACGAGGTCGGTACCGAGGCGGCCGTGGATAAGATCGCCGGAGAACCGACGTTCTGTTGCTGCAGGGCGACGTGGCGGCGACTAGCGGTGTTGGCAGGGCGAGAGGATGAGGACGGCCTGTTCCAGGGGCAGCTGGCGGGCTGAGAGAGCTTGGGCGGTGCCGTGCACCGCAAGCTCTGGCGGCGGCAGTGGCTGGTTGCGGGGGCGGCGCTGCGGCGAGTCAGGGAGCGGCTTGGCTGGTCTTGGCGCGTCGCGGCATAGTCAGGAGACAGGGGAGATGAACTGGAGCTAGCGGGGGAGGCGCTACTGGTCGCGGCGGCTCGGGCGCGGCACGAGCAAAACGTGCGCTCTGGGCGCGCCCAGAGCACGCACGGCGCCTGCTCGACGGAATGCTAGGGGGGCTAATCATGCTTGGATACAAATGAAAATTAACAGGTTTCGGTTAAATACAATGGAAGGTTTAGGGGACATGGTGGTTTGGCAATTAGAACAAGCTCACAGTGCAATTTTAAAACCTTGCCAAAATCAGGACATGCACTACAGATGCTCGACAAAATGCCAGCGGCATCTAGGGATCTGCTATGGCCACCAAAATTTCCAGATGAGAGTCTCTTTAGATGTAGGTGATAATGGTAAAGTTAGTTTGGGAGAAACAGAAACTTGTTAATGCAATTTTTGGTGAAAAGCAATTCTGGACAGAAACTGTAGACTATAATTTCATGTGTCCAAGTTATTCCAATGGGTCCAAAATTCTGGACTTAAGGGTTTTATAGGATGTAATATGAGTAGGAAAAATCTTAAGAGCAATGGGGCAAGATAAAATAAGGTTGTAGTACAAACTACCAATCTGGACCAGAATAAAGATGAGGATGGTTTGCTCAAATATTCCAAAGAACCCAAGTGGATTTTTACATAAACCAGAGTTATATAATCCTACTGACATCCCAGAATTTTTATAGAATTTTTAAAGGAATATTTAAATATGTTGAAGTGCAGACTGCAAATTGAACCAGATTTAAAAACATGAAGTGGTGCTCAAATTTTACAATTGACAAAGCTGGGTTTTTGCATAAAAGTGATCCAGGGACATCACATGACTCCTACAAATTTTTGTGGAATTTATAGATGAAGTTATAAAATAGTTGCAGTGCAAATGGGGCTTTGAAAGGAGTTAAAATGCTATTAAATGAATTAAATCTTGGCCAAATGTTATTATAAAAATTATTGCACTGGTTTTTAATGAATGCAAAAAAATTCAAGCCACACAACAATACTCAAAAGTTTCAAGACAGAACAGAAGGATTTTTGAAATTCAGGCAAAAAGGAGTGGCTCTGTGATCACAAGAAAATCCAGAAAGGAAATTTTTTAATCCCTGGCAAAATTTTAATTAACAAAACATGGTTAAATTTTTGCGGTGTTACAACACTACCCCCCTTAAGAAAAATGTCGTCCTCGAGATTTGCTAAGGGTGGTTAAAATATTACTCTTGTTATTAGGTAATAAAAACTCGAAAATTTAAATCTCCTGATATGATGCGGCTACAGGGAGCAGGCATATAATTGGTGCAACTATCACGAGGTACTGGTGCTGCATGGAAAATCCTACCGTTGAGAAAACCGAGGGATTTTTACTGCGGATACGGAAAAATAAAATTCCAATTTTTCACCTTCCGCTGGTCGCACCCAAGTGCATAGCATTGTCCGGCTGGCAGGTGGACCCGGGGCCCACTGTCAGTCTCTTCTTCTACCTCTGGCTCCTCTCTCTTCCTTTCTCTCGTGCTCTTCCCGTACTTTCTCCTCCACGGTGTCTAGGCGTAGGGCTTCTAGGCCGTACTGCGGCAGTGCGCGGCGTGCTGGTTGCCGGCGTAGTGCGCACTCACCTCGCACGCCAAGGCGCTGTCGGCACTGCTCGTGGATTCGCCTCCAAACACCGGCGATCGAGCGACGAGCGGTGCTGGTGGACTTCGTTCACCGTACACCGATCTCGAGTTATAAAACGATCGCTGTGCTCTCCTTCTTCCTCACCTCTGGCCTCGCTTTTACTTCTTCTTCCTTCTCCTCCATTTCTGCTTGCAGGAGCTCAAGACGAGGCTCTAATGGCGGAGGTGATGCCGGACTGGTACATGATTCTGCTGTGCGGAGGGTTGGCAGCATTGCTGGGGTTCTCCGTGCTCTTGTGCGCGATAATCCTCGATGATCGCCATGATGCTGCTGCTCGAGAGTTGGCTCTTCGCTGTGGCGATGATCATGAGGATTAAGCGGCAGGTGCTAACTGCTGTCAGCGTGCTAGAGGCGATTGCACTCGAATAAATACCCACAAATTTCTTTATCAGAAACTGTGGTGTGCTAGCGGGGTGATCGGTTAGGCGCAAAATGTGTGTGGTTTGTGTTAGAGCAGAGGTCGAGTGGTTGTGTCTATGAGCCAGTTGTCGCGGTGCTGTGCGAATTTAAATTATTTTTTTTGACATGCGTAAATGTTGTTGCAGTAGCTCAGGAAAAATTTTGCCTCAGAATTTATTAAGAGCGAAAATAGTTGATCAAAATTTACTGCGGTAAAATTACTCACATGCAATTAAAATTAAATAATTTATTCATCACACAGACTTAGGATACATGCATAAGCTGCAACACAGAATGAAATGCTAGGCTAATGAACACGGTAGGAGTGTTTACGGTGCAAACGCAAAAGAGGCTGGGTCCTGAGGAAGTGTCCCCGGAACTGGGGCACACTCTTCCTCTATCGGAGGAAGTGGATGAACTAGGCGAAGAACGCGTCTTTCCAGATTTGGCCTCAGGGGTCTGCCGATGGCGACCTGAGGATTCAGATCAGCGAGCCTCTGGAGATAACACATTACTCGCTGGGTCATCCGCTCTTGAGCGATGACGTACTGGACAAGGTTGACCAGTACTGGGTCTCTCTCAATTCTTCCACTGGGAAAAGAGGCTGCTTCTCCGGGCGCTGCGCGACTCGGGAAGTAAATATACCCTCTTTCGCTGGCGTAGGGTACTGCGAAGCAAAGGCGAGTAATCGCTTCGTATGCAGCAGCTTCTATGGCCATTTGCGGAGACGGCATAGATCTCCCCACGAAAGAGACTTCCGTTGGGTCATGGTCTGGGCTCACAGGAGGGATGTGAACTACTCCCCAATATTTTGAGGTGGCTGGGGTAATCCTTGTCTTGAGCAGCTCATACTGGGGTGGCTGGGTAGAACCCATGGTACTGTAGGTAAAATCCCACAATATCTTAACAAAACTACCTGGGGTTGCATATGGAGTTCTCAGATGAATGCTAGGGCTAGGCATGGCGAAAGTGGCTGTGAGGGCTGTGCACAAAGAGAGGGATGCCTGATAAAGTTACGGAGTGGCCCCTTATATAGCAGCAGAGCTGATAGCGGTGTGGGGCAAACTAGGGTGACGATTCTGCCCTATGGGGTCGGAGTCAATGCCACAGATATGCACATCTCACAAAAGTGACGTATTACTGTGGTTATCGTCTGGGACGGGTTATTGGGAGCTACGCCTGGAATTTAATATGAAATCGGACGCCAACGCACTTATATGTGGATGCTAATAAAATAATGGCATGTGAACAAACTGCAATAACACATGGCGATTACAAGGTCACACAGGTACAAGGCGTAGAATGCTAAGACTCGGTACTACGCAAGTGACTTAGTCTACTTCGTTAATATCTAAACGGGCGTGCCTGGTGGATGTCGAGGCTTCTCCAGGGGCTTCTTCGTCAGGGTTTGCTGGTTGGGGTTGAGAATCCGCAGGATCGGGGTAGCGATGATGGCCGTCGCGGGGGTTAGCGGTCACAATCCCGGTGGAGCGTGTCCCCACAATGCGAAGAAGCTCCTCCGGGGATACATATGCGTTACGGTCGGATGCAGGGGCAGACCTCAAGGTCTCAATCGGCTGCCCGAACAGCACGACTGGATTGTCGGCGTCGGACGCATCTTCACCTCTTGCCGGGGCTCGACGGGCAAGTTCTCCACGAGCCGCGAGCAGATCGAGAGTGACCTGATCGAATAATGCCTCTAGTGCGCCTACATAGCGCACCAGATGCAGCAAGGCAGGATCCGTCTCGTGGTCTCCGTTGGCGACCTGGGGTGGCCTACTATACCCATCACGACTGGGATAGTAGTAGAACGAGCGGCAGTTAACTCTTGGCGACAGGTGCCGGAGTTGAACTATAGCCTCTAGAGCGGCCAGCTGGAGGGCTTGGGGTTCAAAGGAAGTTGTCCTTCCGGCGAACCTGTAGGGGCGTTCTGGCGCCATACCCCTACCATATATGTGCACCGTGGCCCAGAATTGACGGCTTTCACCGCTCCTGAGCCCTTGGTACACCACATATTCTGGGGGTTCTTCTATCGCAAAGGCACGACGGGTGAGGTTTGCTAGCACGGTCACAAAACCTCCAAGGTTGGTTGTTGTGGTCTCATTGTGAACAATGGGGCCAGGCATCTTGGCTTGGTTTTTGGGGTAGAGGCTGTGCTGTGCTGGGTTGGGGCTAACGTCCCTTTTATAGAAAAAGAGAACGGAGTCTTCCTTCGCACGCTTGCGAATGAGACAATTTAGGTGTCGGTCACAGGCGCGTGATCGACGGGCTAGGCTGATAGGTTGGGCACCGACTGCCAGAAGGTGTCGGGGTCACTGTGTGGCTATCGTATCCGAGAAGCTTGGCTGAGGTTAGGTTGGGACCTAATGGGTGGGTTAACCTAGGTTTATTGACCTGGCTAAGATAGGATTAGCCAATGGTCAGCCTGGCTCTGATACCAAGGTTGTCAGGACCGGATTTCTGGGATATAAATTTCCCAGCAATTGGTCCTTGTGCTCACCAGCCCCAGGATTACTGTTAGCTGGTGAGGCACAATCTTGATACAGAAATTCCAAGCAAATACAAAATATGTAGTACAAGACCATTCTGGTCTATGAGTACAACAAAAGGTTTCTAGTGGTTGATGGCGGAAGCGGTTCGGGGTCATCAGCGTCTATGGGACTCCATTTCCCACAGGACCAGCTGACCTGGATAACTCCTATCTTCGCGCGGCTGCTATCTTCAGTGCCTAGGTTCCGGGGCTGTCGTCATTGCTCTCCTCTCCAAGCAAGAAATCTGGCCAAGACAATAGCCAGGGACAAGCCAGTGAGTACTTTGAATGTACTCGCAAACATCATGAAAACAGGTACAATATAGCAGGTGATAAACATGTACTGAAACAATCCACGATCGCTTAGTCAGTCTCAAAATAAAATTCATGATGCACGCAACCAGGTCATTCATATTAAACAGAAATAAGCAATCAGAGAATAAAAATAAAATAAACCAATCGGGCGTCTGAAGCGACGCCTCGAAAGGATAATAATATAAAGCATGCCTCAGCCGGGCGTCTGAGCGACGCCACATAAAGGGCTTATAAGGAAATAAATAACAAGCATGCCACAGTCGGGCGTCTGAGCGACACCACATAAAGGGCTTATAAGGAAAATAAATAACAAGCATGCCACAGTCGGGCGTCTGAGCGACACCACATAAAGGGCTTATAAGGAAAATAAATAACAAGCATGCCACAGTCGGGCGTCTGAGCGACACCACATAAAGGGCTTATAAGAAAAATAAATAACAAGCATGCCACAGTCGGGCGTCTGAGCGACACCACATAAAGGGCTTATAAGAAAAATAAATAACAAGCATGCCACAGTCGGGCGTCTGAGCGACACCACATAAAAGGCTTATAAGGAAAGTAAATAACAAGCATGCCACAGTCGGGCGTCTGAGCGACACCACATAAAGGGCTTATATGAGAATAATCACAATGAATATCCAGGAGGTAGAACCATCCCAGGGATGCTCAATAATTCAAAAAATATAAATGGTTAGTCCACAATAATAATAGTCATAATTATCATTTGACACATGTCATGATCAATGTTCCGGTTTAGAAGTTTTCCTCCGAAGACTGACACTTGACCCATCCCAGACTGTAGTCCTTAACCGCGGACACGGCTATTCGAATAGATATAAACTCTGCAGAGGGTGTACTCTTTACCCACAAGTAACGGATTCCTTTAGTCCACCGGGACTAATTCCGCTTACGGTCTTTTAATTGAAAACACACCTGACCCGCACACACCAGCTTAACTTACCGATGTCTGGAATCACCCATGACACTCGTTAAGCAAAACTCTAAGTGGGGAGGCTCCAACCTCGATTAGCATGGGATCGAATTTATATTCGCGCGCTCTAAGGGGTGCCCCCCTCTTGGTCCCGGACCGGAAACACCCATGCCCCCGGACCAGGTGGCCTGCCTACCGGATGCACCCGGTATCTTCCACCATGGCCTCTCTGTACGGTGTGTGCCAAAAAAGGGGTTGACAACTTACTGAACCGTACCCTACCTGCGGCAGGGACGAGTGGTAGTACGAAACAAGTATGGGGGTTACTGGAACAAGACTCGATCTATGGTCGACTCAGGAGGCTTATGTGTTCCCTGCATGGTTAGCATAACAAATATTTTTCACGGCATCAGATAGAAATCTCCGTTCTTCATACCCCCTCATGCCTTTCTGACCATTCTCGCTCCAACGAGATGTCAGCACCAAGCTCATGTCTACCCGAGATAGAGACTTCTCCGGATTCCTTCCGGTAGGCATGTGAGGTATAAGAGGGCGAATACTGTCACCAGTATTTTAGTATCAACAGCAAAGAATGCACTCCAAGGCATGATCACAACATCACATGAAATAACGAATGTTTCCAAAACACCTCGGTGTTGTAGTCACGTCAAACAACACACAATAAACATTTGACCAGGTTTCAGGATGCTTGCCTTCAAGGTGCAGAAGTGCAGGGTGCACCACAAAATTTTTGAAAGCTTTCTTCCCTCTCCGATTCCTATTTCGAAAAGTATTTGAATTAACACGTAATTCAAAAACAGTGCAAAAAGTTGTCTTGGAAAATTTTCAAATAAATATGAAAATAAACTAGATGAGATTCCAGAGAATTAGGAAAAAGAATCAATTCATTTGGAGTTTTATTTAAAAAGATATGTCCAGTCAAAGGTTCAGTCAAACTCTGTTTTTAAATAAAACAGAAAATAGAAAACGGTTCACAGTGAAAACGCTTTCGGAAGAAGAAAACGTACTTCGGGGGTTTTACGCTTTCTGAAAACTGTCGCGCACTTCTTGGAATACGTTTCCTCTTGAAGAAAACGCATTCTGGGTTAAGACGCCAACAGGCCAGGGCTTGTCTCGCCGACAGGCGGGGCCCGCCTGTCGGGTTCCTCTTCTTTCTCCCGCGCACAGGAGGCAGAACCAGAGGCGAGCTTCCGGCGGCGATTGCCGGTGCCAGGAGGCACCTCTCCCGGAGCTATGCACACCGGCGTGCTCAGAAGGGAGGGCCCCATCCTCTGGAGGGCAAAGGAATCACCGGGGAGCTCGGGGGTGAGCACCCTTTCCTCCGAGGCGGACCGAGAGCTCCGGCGAGCACGGTGTCGGCCTACTGCTGCTACGGCTCAAATTAACAGGGGGAATGGGCTTGCGGGGTCGAGAGGAAGCTACGGGTGAGGAAAGAATGGGACGGGAGGCTCTGGCTGCGGAGAAATTAACAGGAGGGTGGCGGCAGCTGGCTCGGCCGGAGATGGGGGAGGAAGGTTCCTCCGGTCGAATTGGAGCTAGGGGGGGGGGTTCACAGGGGGCTGCAGGTTTGTGGTGAGGGCGATAGAGAGCTTGAGGGGTCCTATTTATAGCACGACGAGGTCGGTACCGAGGCGGCCGTGGATAAGATCGCCGGAGAACCGACGTTCTGTTGCTGCAGGGCGACGTGGCGGCGACTAGCGGTGTTGGCAGGGCGAGATGATGAGGACGGCCTGTTCCAGGGGCAGCTGGCGGGCTGAGAGAGCTTGGGCGGTGCCGTGCACGGCAAGCTCTGGCGGCGGCAGTGGCTGGTTGCGGGGGCGGCGCTGCGGCGAGTCAGGGAGCGGCTTGGCTGGTCTTGGCGCGTCGCGGCATAGTCAGGAGACAGGGGAGATGAACTGGAGCTAGCGGGGGAGGCGCTACTGGTCGCGGCGGCTCGGGCGCGGCACGAGCAAAACGTGCGCTCTGGGCGCGCCCAGAGCACGCACGGCGCCTGCTCGACGGAATGCTAGGGGGGCTAATCATGCTTGGATGCAAATGAAAATTAACAGGTTTCGGTTAAATACAATGGAAGGTTTAGGGGACATGGTGGTTTGGCAATTAGAACAAGCTCACAGTGCAATTTTAAAACCTTGCCAAAATCAGGACATGCACTACAGATGCTCGACAAAATGCCAGCGGCATCTAGGGATCTGCTATGGCCACCAAAATTTCCAGATGAGAGTCTCTTTAGATGTAGGTGATAATGGTAAAGTTAGTTTGGGAGAAACAGAAACTTGTTAATGCAATTTTTGGTGAAAAGCAATTCTGGACAGAAACTGTAGACTATAATTTCATGTGTCCAAGTTATTCCAATGGGTCCAAAATTCTGGACTTAAGGGTTTTATAGGATGTAATATGAGTAGGAAAAATCTTAAGAGCAATGGGGCAAGATAAAATAAGGTTGTAGTACAAACTACCAATCTGGACCAGAATAAAGATGAGGATGGTTTGCTCAAATATTCCAAAGAACCCAAGTGGATTTTTACATAAACCAGAGTTATATAATCCTACTGACATCCCAGAATTTTTATAGAATTTTTAAAGGAATATTTAAATATGTTGAAGTGCAGACTGCAAATTGAACCAGATTTAAAAACTTGAAGTGGTGCTCAAATTTTACAATTGACAAAGCTGGGTTTTTGCATAAAAGTGATCCAGGGACATCACATGACTCCTACAAATTTTTGTGGAATTTATAGATGAAGTTATAAAATAGTTGCAGTGCAAATGGGGCTTTGAAAGGAGTTAAAATGCTATTAAATGAATTAAATCTTGGCCAAATTTTATTATAAAAATTATTCCACTGGTTTTTAATGAATGCAATAAAATTCAAGCCACACAACAATACTCAAAAGTTTCAAGACAGAACAGAGGGATTTTTGAAATTCAGGCAAAAAGGAGTGGCTCTGTGATCACAAGAAAATCTAGAAAGGAAAATTTTTAATCCCTGGCAAAATTTTAATTAACAAAACATGGTTAAATTTTTGGGGTGTTACAGAACTTCCGTGTCATCCACAACCCGCGGTATATTACATACCCGAGGTAAGCACCCGAACAATGCCTTTCCCCTGACGATACTAAACAAAGAGTCCACTCGTTGGTGCCATCCCTCATGATATACATCACACGTATCATCCATGAGGGCACGCAACGGTGTGCCCGGTGCCTGTAAAGGCAGCGCATAGTCGCCCTTCCAGGCGCGACCCCGTACCAAGAGTGACCACGCCACTCCCGCCACTAGTAATGCGGGCTCTATGCTAGTACCCACCAAGGTAATCAACAAAGCCCCGTCCCATAAGGGGTATCATGGTTGTGCATGTAAGGTTGGGACGGTCGACAAATCTTAAATCTAATCCGTTTTCGAAAACACACATACTCACTTGCTCTGGTACACCACTTCTTTATCAAGTGGCTACCTAGCTCCTCATCATCTCCCTCGGGCATTAGTGGGACCCGACGGGGTTTTCGGAAAGGTCTTTGAAACCATTTTTTTTCCATCACCATGCATGTTCTCGTCCCACTTGCGTAGCAACTACTAGCAACCTATCTACTCCCACCCGCACAACCCTCATAAGAATGGTAGGGCCATGCACGATGCAAGTATCAACAAGAAAGTATCGGAGGCATCCCACCAAAGTGGTCACCACATCAACATGATCAACATCACGGAAATAAGTGCTATATGCCATGCAAATAAAAGGGTTCTTAGTCTTGGTCAAAGGGCTGCTTGCCTGGCTTATCCAAGTCTTCGAGGTCTTCACATGCTTCTCGTCCACTCCGAGCACTTCGTCTACTTCGTTAACTATCGCCGGAAACAACCGCAATAAGCAACACAACAAAGCGGAGAAATAAAAGTGCACTATAAATAGGAGTTTTATTTTTCTTGGACACCTCTGGCTATAAGAAAAATAACCAAGGAGGTTTTATTGGATCTGGATCAAGGGAGATTTTTGAATGGAGGAAGTGAATGAAATGACGATCCTATTAGAAGTCTACAGAAAAAAAATTGGTAAAAATGAGTGGATGCATCCAAGAAATAGGGCACAATTTTAGAAAATTTTGGGAAGTGGTTTCACTGGATTTGGAGTTGGCATGATTATTCTTGGGATTTGCAAAGTGGATCATATATGAAGAAATGGTCCATTATTTGACATAGCAGAAAAAGTGTGAGGAAAAATGTTCAAAAAATTAGAAAGTGAATTTAGATCCACCCAGGAATTTGAATCACTCCATTTGGAGTTGATATGAAGGCTCTAGGATTTTTGCAATGGGGGTCCCTCATAGTCCAAATTCAAGTTTAAATTTGAACTATACAGAAAACTTAGCAGAAAAAAATATGTAGGATATATTTTTGGATAGAGCAAGATTTTAGGAACCCCTAGGATTTTGAATCACTAGATTTGGAGTTAAAATGAATTTAATATTTATTTTTGAACTCCCTGGAAAAAGAAAAAGAAGGGCAAAAAGATTTACCGAAAGAAATGGGCTAAACTGCGCCCGTGGGCGCGGTATAGCATTTGGGCCGGCCCAGTGGCTCGGCATGGCGGGGGAGAGGCCACGTCGAAGGCGCCCCGGGGAAATACGCCTTCCTCAGGGGAAGGCGGCCCCGAGTGGTTCCCGTTTCCACTTAAGGGTGCGGCCCACCCGTCGGCCTCGCTGACCTACCGACAGGCGGGCCCTGGTGGCTGACGGGGCCTTCTTCTTCCCTCAGCCCGCGCTCGACATAGGGGGAGGAGCGGCTCCCGCCGGCGATTGCCGGAGCCACGGGCCGTCCCCGGCGAAGCTCCGGTGCGGGGCGAGCTCAGGAGGGCGAGGCGCACCTGCCTGGCTAGTCCACGGCCTCCGGGGAGCACTGGGGAGGACAGGGGCTCAGCGGCAGCGGACGCCAGTGACTGGTGGCCGTGGTGGCGGTGCTCCGGCCTTCAAGGAAGGGAAAATGGAGTGCGGGGAGGAATGCGCCAGATATGGGGGGTGTCCTGGTGTGGTTCAAAGGAAAGGAGGGCTGAGAGGAGCTCGAATCCGAGCGGTGGCCGTGGCGGGCATGGCGGCCATGGGAGGAGGAGATGGCCACAGGAGGGCAAGTGGGGACCCCGAGAGGTTAGGGAGACGGAGAGAGGGTGCCAGGGATCCAGTAGGAGCTCGGGGTCGAGGCATATGCAGGAGGGCAACGAAGGGGAAGCTCCAGCGGCCTCGGATGCGCTTCGGGCACGACGAGCACGCGCGCCAGAGGGGTTTTGGAGGTTTGCACGCGTCGGGGAGGGGCGTGCGAGGTCAAGGGGGGATGCCCGGCGTGCTGGGGCACTCTGTCGCTGCCGGACGCGAGCTACAGGACAACGACAAGCGGCAGAGCACCGTTTCTGCATGCTGGCTGCGTGGTCACCACACCAAAGCTTGTCCATGTTGGCTTTTTGGTCGGACAAAGGTGTCTGGCGTGTGAGGCACGCATGGTAAAGGGTAATGGTAAAATGTGGAAGGAGTAGGAGCAGTGTAGATTGCAGCAGGAAAGTAGAGACTCGTCTAAGGGGTTTATACTGGAGGGAACTTTGGATAAAACCTTGTCCACTGGTCATAGGAATGGAAGGACTATATGTCCACCAATTTTCAGCTCAGGGAGGTCAATGCAAAAGGTACTTGTAGTTCAAGGCTACAATTCCTGCCAAAATCTATTTTTAGAGGTACTGCTCATATTTTCCACATGAGCATGCCATATTTGGGTTTGCAAATGTGCATTAACAAGCCATGGGTGTTGTGGTAAAACTTGGGGGCAGTTACATGCATAGAATAATGGGAGAGAGGAAGAAGGGGCATGCCAAGGCTGCCCAAACAGTGAAAATGAGGGGTTTTACCCCCCAATAATTAAGATGAGGCTGTGGATTTCTTACTGCAGGTAAAAGAGGTATGTGAGTGACTGTGGTAAATGTTTGAGAGCAAGGAGAATAGCAGAAGGGGGTCAAACAAGGCTTTTTATAGCATAAGCAAAAGTGTTTGATGATGGTTTGGCTAAGCAAATGAGGTTTGCTTGCCATGAGATTTAACATGATGAAAATATAGGTAGAAATAGAGAGGATCACCATGTTTGAGCTTGATTGAAGAAAGTTTACAATGTAACTTTGTAAAACCCTAGAAATCAACAGAATCAGATTTTTGTAGATCTAGGCATGCATTTCACTTCCCACAAATCCACAACTTGGTGTGGTATCATTATTTGGGGTTTAGCACATGCCCACAAAGTTTGGGGTCAAGGTAAGGAACTTCATAATGTAAAGTTGTTCAAATTTGGCTCTGGACAGGAATGGTTTTGGAATATTTTGATGAAACAAATCAATTGGGATTGAGATGAAACTTTGCAAGATAATCACATATGACATGTGTGACTTGCTAGAATTTTCTTGGAATTTATTGAGAATATTTCTTATAGAAATTTTTCAAAAGCTTGATCTGGGCAGAAAGGGTTTTGAGGGGTTTTGCCCATGATTTTGAAGATGACCATGTGTTGAAACTCATATATATGGAAAATATAAGTCCACTGAGTTTCCCTAAATTTTCTCAAATATTTTGAAAGCATTTAAATAATTTTTCCATATAAAAGATCATTTCTGGCCTTAAGAAAAAGCCTTTAAATAAAATAGGAAAAATAATCTTTAAAATTAATATTTGGTGGTTTTGGGAAGTCATATATATAGTAGGTTCCAAATAAAGTCTTTGGGGAAAAACAATCCACCCAATTTGAGGACTTGCAGTACAAACCTCAATTCAGGGGTTTTGGAAAACCTAATTTGAATAAATCCATTTTGGTCAAAATAATATTTTATAAAAATAGTTTTATGTCCTATACACATGGCATGATCATTGGGCAAAGATTTGGAGTAAGGAGATGAGTTTTGAGAGTAGGAGGTATTTTATGAATATAGAGCACAAGCAAATAAACAAGCATTCGGCAATCAAGTCAAGCATCACAAGCACAGAAAAAGTTTTAATTGGCCCTAATTTTTGAGTCAGTTTAACTTAGTCATGAGGCAAAACACAGGGTGTGACATTAAAATATCACGTAACACTGTTTTAATCACCAGAAATTCTGTGAGTGAGAGAAAAACACCAAATTTTACCAGAAATTAGAGGAGATCAATGCCAACCAACTGCAAAAAGAATCAGTAGGTTTGGACTTATGGTTAAAGAGATATTGCTGGTCAAAAGTACTGGTCAAAACTGAGATTTAAATTAAAAACAGAAAACCTGACAGGGGCCACGTCGAAAGCGTAAAGTGGAGAGGCGTCTCCACTTACAGCTTCACGCGCGCGCGGCTGAGCCGCTGACGAGCGGGCCCCGCGGTTGGATTTAAACAAAAGGAAGAGAGGGAACAAAGAGAGGCGGAGCTCCGGCGATCGTCGCCGGCGTTACAGGCGGCGGCGAGGTCGGGAGAGAGTGGGGACGGGACGAGCTCACCGTGGCGAACCCGTATGTACCCGCAGTTCAGCAAGAGGTGGCTGGACGGCGTCGACCCCTTCTTCTCCGGCGGTGGCGGCATTCGGGTGTCGACGGAGACAGCGATTCTGGCGATGATTCGGTCGGGCAGGAGGTCGGGCGTGATCAGGGGAATGAGCTAAGCTCGAGGGTGGCGTCAGTAGAGGCCGGGGAGGAGTGGAACAGTGAGGCGACTGGGCTCTAGTGGCGGCGGATCTCCGGCGAGGTTCGAGGCTAGAGGGCCTCTCGGCCGCGGCTCGCTGCTCGGGGAGGCGATTGGGAGGTGGTGAGGAGTGGTGATCAGTTCTGGAGGGCCGGGCATGGCCTTTTATACGCCGGAGGCGAGCGCGGGCGAGCTCTCCAGAAGCGGCGAGGTGCGGGACACGTCGGCGGCGCCAGGACGCCGCGCTCGCTGGCCGCTTGTGGGGCGACGAGGCGGGAGAGGGCAGGGAGGAGTAATGGCGCGGTGGAGGCTAATGGAGGAAGAAGACGAGCGCCAGAGTCATTGTGGCCGCACCGGCGCCACAGTGCCCGAGTGCGTGGCGGCCGCCGGGGAGGTTTCCGAAGAGGAGATGGATCCAGAATGGCTAGGTGGTAGGAGGGGAAGACGTCGGCGCGCGAGGACAAGGCTAGGCCACGCGGGGCAGCAGGGACGCATCACTTCAGACGCGGGCGCAGTGCAGAGCGCGTGCATTGCATGCCAATGCCGTGCTCACCACGGCCAGTGGTGTCTGGAGGCCTTCCCTGTCCAGCGCACCATGTCTGGGATTTTCTCATTTGGTCATCTAGTGCCTCTGCATTCTTGGTTTGTCTAGGTTCACTCTGTTGTGAAGTGTAGCTTTAGCTACAGTTTCTGACAGCAAACTTGAGAGAGATCTAGAGGAGAGGTGAGCTGGAGATGGAGCCAATGGAAATGTCTGGAGTGATTTAGGTTGGAAGGACTATAGACTGGCCAAATTTGAGAGAGTTTGGAAAAGTCTTGAATGGGGTTCCTGTACAAACTGTCATACTGGTCCAGAAACTTGTTGAACTTGTGGCACTCATATGTTAGATCGGATGGAGCTGAAATTTGGCATGGTGGAGTTATTTGAGGTAGAGAGGATGCCATAAAAATTTCATGGCAGGTGACCGCTCCTAGCTGTCACTTCCTTCACAAGGGCTTCAGAAATGCAGTAACTTGGCAGAGCCTTGTTGCTCAAAATTTGTAATGGCAAAAGTGATATTTTTGGATATTGTGGCTAGATAGGATCCCTAATATCTCAGGAAATTTATTGGGAATTTTCTGAGTTAGTAAAATAGGGGTTGCTTCACAATTGACCCATTCTGACCAGAGAGAAAATAATTATTCTGGCCAAAATTTTGTATTGGACAAGGGAATATTTTTGAATATTATGATATTATATGACGATAAGAAGATGTGAAAAGAGTTTGGGATTTTATTGATCATCCAAATTATAGGTTGCTTCACAACCCATAGTGATGACATAATTCCCAAAGGAATAAAAGAATTATTGGGAAAATATTAGAAAAATGGATTGTGGTCCAGAAGGTGTATGACATGGTGTTGGCAAGATTTGGACAAGGTGATGAGAGCTTTGGGTTACTTAGGAAAAGATTCAAGGATTCATAAGTCCATAGTTGACTGAAAAACCAACCAAAATGCAAATAAAACCAAAAAGATTTCGAAAAGAAAAAGCTGCCAAAAACCAGGGTGTCACAAACCTACCCCCCTTAGGATGAATCTCGTCCTCGAGATTCGGTTGCTCAGGGAACAGGTACGGGTATGCGGATCATAGGAAATATTCTCTTTCCTAGGTAGCCTCTTCCTCAGTATGGTGCTCCCACAATACCTTGTAAAACTTGATCACCTTACTCCTGGTAGTCCTTTCCATCTCATCCAAGATTCTGATAGGTTTCTCTTCGTAGGTCAGATCCTTCGCCAGTTCTAGATCTCTCATATCTGCCTGCTTGATCGGTGGTGCAATGCACTTTCTTAACTGTGATATGTGGAAAACATCGTGAATATCAGATAACTCCGGTGGTAGTTCCAACTGATATGCTACCCTGCCTTTCCTAGCAATTACTAGAAAGGGACCGATGTATCTTGGTGCAAGCTTTCCGCGGGTATGAAACCTCTTTACTCCCTTCATGGGGGTTACTCGAAGGTAAGCATATTCTCCGGGCTCAAAAGTCACTTCTCGGTGCTTTGGGTCATAGTAGCTCTTTTGGCGGGACTTGGCTGCTCAAAGACACTCCTGAATATCCTTGACCTGCTTCTCAGCCTCGAGCATCAAGTCCGTGCCAAAGATACGGCTATCTCCTGTCTGGGACCAATTCAATGGGGTGCGGCACTTCCGCCCATATAGTGCTTCAAATGGTGACATCTTGAGACTTGACTGATAACTGTTGTTATAAGAAAATTATGCATAGGGTAGGCTATCTTCCCATTTGGGTCCATGGGTGAGAGCATAGGATCGAAGCATATCTTCCAATATCTGGTTCACTCGTTCGGTCTGTCCATCTGTCTATGGATGATATGCTATGCTATGCTTTAGCACGGTTCCCAAGGCTTGGTGCAATCGCAACCAAAATGCTTAGGTGAATAAGGAGCCCCTATCTGAGGTGATAGACTTGGGTACTCCATGAAGGCTGACTATCTGGGACATGTAGAGTTGTGCAAGCTGATTTGCATTAAAACTGGTCTTTACCGGAATAAAGTGAGCCACTTTCGTGAGTATATCCACAATGACCCAGATAGCATCATGGCCACTTGTTGACTTGGGTAGTCCAACAATGAAGTCCATGCATATGCTGTCCCACTTCTACTGGGGAACTGGTAAAGGTTGGAGTAGCCCAGCGGGTTTCTGGTGTTCAGCCTTGACTTTGTTGCAGATGTCGCAGCAGGCGACATAGTATGCTATGTCCCTTCGCATCCCTGGCCACCAAAATGTCTCTCTCAAGTCCTAATACATCTTTGTGCCTCCTGGCTGGATAGAGTACGCGGACTCATGAGCTTCTCTGAGTATTTGCTGTCTCAGATTATTCTGATCGGGCACACATATCCGTTTCTCAAACCATAAGGTGCCTTGGTCATCCACACGGAAAGACTTGGCTTTCCCTTGCTGCATCAGCTCCTTGATCTCTTTTATTCCTTCATCTGGCCCTTGAGCCTTCTTAATTTCTTCCATAAGTGTTGGAGTAATCTCCAAAGTATCCGAGTTAACCGGGCCGCATAGCACCAGGTTAAGCTTGGCAAACTCCTCTTGTAGCCTTGGCTGGATGGTGTCTTGTTTCCTACTGAGAGCATCAGCGACCACATTAGCCTTTCCCGGATGATAATTTATTCCAATGTCATAATCCTTTACCAATTCAAGCCATCTTCGCTGTCGGAGGTTCAGGTCAGGCTGAGTGAAAATATATTTGAGACTCTTGTAGTCTGTATATATTTCACATCGTTGCCCAATAAGGTAATGCCTCCAAATCTTTAAGGCATGAACCACAACTGCTAGTTCCAGGTCATGTGTGGGGTAGTTTTCTTCATGAGGTCGTAGCTGCCTGGATGCATATGCCACAACCTTTCCTTCTTGCATTAATACGCAGCCGATTCCACGCCTGGAAGCATCGCAATATATGTCGAAACTCTTGTGGATGTGTCAAAGAACTAAGACAGGGGCCGTAGTCAGCCTTGTCTTTAGCTCTAAGAAGCTGCTGTCGCATTCTACCGTCCAGACAAACCTTTGATTTTTCTTCAGCAATTCAGTCAGTGGCTTGGCTATCTTAGAGAAGCCTTCTATGAATCGACAGTAATAGCCCGCCAATCCCAGAAAGCTACGGACTTCGGTCACCGAGGCTGGTGTCTTCCAGTTTAGTACTGCAGTTACTTTGCTGGGGTCGATAGCTATTCCTTGTTCTGACAGAATGTGTCCCAGAAATCCCACCTCTTTTAGCCAAAACTCACACTTACTGAACTTGGCATCCAGACGATGGGTTCTTAACCTTTCTAGGACAGCACGGAGGTGTTGTTTGTGCTCCTCTTCATCCATGGAGTATATCAGGATGTCATCGATGAACACTACCATGAATTTGTCCAGGAAATCCATGAAGACCTTGTTCATCATGCTCATGAAATAAGCTGGACCATTCGTCAGTCCGAATGACATGACTGTAAACTCATACAGACCATATCGGGTGGTGAAAGCTATCTTGGGTATATCCTCTTTTTTGATTTTTAGCTGATGATAGCCGGTTCGAAGGTCAATCTTGGAGAATACCCGTGCTCCGTTCAGCTGGTCGAACAAATCATCAATGCAAAGGAGTGGGTACTTATTCTTGATGGTGACCTCATTTAGCTGGCGATAGTCTACGCACATTCGTAGACTTCCATCTTTCTTCTTGACAAACAATACGGGTGATCCCCATGGCAAAATGCTTGGGCGAATATACCCTTTCTGTAACTGTCGGGGATATACCCCGTGGTATGACCCGGAGACAATCCTAAGCCGGCAGACAGTTCTAAGCCGGAAGACAGTTCTAAGCCGGCAGACAGTTCTAAGTCGGCAGACAGTTCTAAGCCGGCAGACAATCCTAAGCCGGCAGACAGTTCTAAGCCGGCAGACAGTTCTAAGACGTCAGACAGTTATGACCCGGCAAACAATGTTGACCCGGCAAACAGTGTTCACCCGGCAAACAGTGTTGACCCAGCAAACAGTGTTAACCCGGCAAACAGTGTTAACCCAGTGAACAGTGTTTCCTGGCAGACAGTCAACTCCCGGAGACGAGTCCCCGAAGGCGAGTCTTGAAGATAAGCCCGGTTGTAAGCCGCCCGGGAGAGATAAGCAGCCCGGGACTCAGAAGCCCATGAAGAGAAGCCCGCGATGGGAAGTCATAGTAAGTTAAGTCTCAATCCGACTTAGACTCTACATGTAAACCGCCCCTTCAACTTATATAAGGAGGGGCGGGTCACCCGAAGAGGGTCAAGATTTAGACGTCTCGATACAGGTCAGACAGACAAGTCACCCGAGATAGTCAGATTAGAGGGTCTTGAGAATTAGAGGTAGCGACTCCGCACCCTTGTAACCGAGATCGTCATCATCATCAATATAAACACAGAGCAGGACGTAGGCTTTTACCTCCATCGGAGGGGCCGAACCTGGGTAAAAACTCCGCGTCTCTCGTCCCGCTCAACCCCTCTCAAGCTACCAGTTAGATCCGTTGGCCTCACGACTAAGTCCTTACACGAGGACATCTTGCCGTGACAAAACCACGACAGTTGGCGCCCACCGTGGGGCTCGCGCATGGTGGTGTTGAGTTCTTGGAGGGAGTCTTTTTGGGATCGAGAAGTTTGCAATTGGCTAGATGAAGAAAAGTCAGCATGAGATTGTCTTCAGCAGAGCCGGCAAATCCCACCATGGAGCTGGCAGTATGAGGTTTAAGTCGATGAGACCAGGCTGCGTGCAGCCGCCGTTTAAAAAAATCACCAAAACCGACAGGAGTATGACTGACCAATCCGCCTGACTGCGAGTTTCACCGAGACCGACAGAATCAGATGCGATCACGACAACCGAAGACAGTAATCAAATTCATTGAGTTGTCGGGTTGCGCTTGGAAAAACAGATTCCACCAGAAGCTACCAGGCTAACTATGACGATATGCTGCATAGTTTTGGAAGAACAGAATTCGACTGACAAAAACAAATATACTGGACGAATCATTGGTGCAAGTAAAACAATAGCATAGTTGCTACATGTACCCAAATACAAGAGGAGATAGTTTTATATGAGACCGGAAAGGAACACTTTTTTGTGACGTTGTTTGTTCATGGATTTGGCACCCGCAGCAGTCAATGTCCGGGAAAAACAGTACCAACGATCCACCACGTCATCAGGACATGTTTAAAATTTGAAGAAGAGCCACCCCAGCACAGCAATCCTCGGTCAACACCAAACGCATCAGACCACGTGCTTTGACTTGGAGAAGGACACGCTGTGAGTCAATCGATCCAGCTATGACCCGGAAGCAGACGTCTCTGCGGACTCGTGCTCCACCACTGACCCGCCGTCCGCCAGGGCTTCAAACCGCCGGATCACCGGCGCCCCTCGGCCGCGACCGTCTCTGCGCGCCGTCTCAAATCATCATCATCTTCGTCACCTCCGCCGCCACCCCGGGTAACCGCCCCAGTCTCACTGTGGCTCGCTACCGTACCGCTCCGAGCTTTCTCCTCTGTGGTCGCGGGTCGCCTCCGCTGTGACCCGCCGCGTCGTTTTTTCTGCCGCGGCCCTGCGCCTCCGAGCTGCCTCAGCTGGCTCGCCTTTGCCGTGGCGCGTCAAATCGGCCTCGAACTGCCGCCTCTGCCGTCGCTGCCTCGTCAAGCCGCCGCCAAGTCACGGCCCCCGCAGTGGCTCGCCTCTGCCTCGAAAGCCGCCTCAACCACAGCAGGTGGCGAGTCTCCGCCCGCCTCAGCCGCAGCGGGACCAAACCACCGCCCGGGCTTCACCTCGTGTAGCCGCGGCCCTCGCCTCCACCGGTCGTCTCCAAGTCGCCGCCTACCTCAACCCGCCCTCGCCAGGGCAGTCTCACCCCGAGTCGGGTTGCCGTCGTCGAGCCGCCCACACCTTTACCGGCCGCCGGACTCCGCCACCGCTGAGCCGCCGCAGCCATGCCTGCCGGCCTACCGAGCCGCCATCCCCTACGGCCTCCCTTCGCCGGCGGGTCTCCGCAACTGCCGCAACTGACGCGAGCTCAGCTGCCTACATCCGCCACCATGGGCTCGCCCCGCATCACTGCATCCGCTGCTGCGGTTCATCTCGTCGTCACCAACTTGTCCCCAAGCCGCCGCTTACCAAGCTGCCGCCCCGGCACCGCCTTGGCCTTGAGCTCGCCCGTTTTCAAATCGCCGACAGCCGCCACGGAACGGCCCTGCCGTCTCAGCCGCCGCCTCGAGCCACCCGCGCCGGGCCGGGTTCGCCCTCGCCTACCGCCGTCCGCCTCCGACGACCGTGCGGCCTCGCTTCCACCTGGCCGCCTCCGCCGCACGTCGAGCCGGCTGCCGCCGTCGAACTCGCTCAAACCGCCCCGCGGCTTGCCTCGCCTCCGGGACACCACGCCTCGAGTCGCCGGCCGGCTCTCCCTCACCCTCGTCGCCCCCGCTCGGTTTTGCCTCTGAGCCGCTACGCCCCTGCGTGATCTCCTGCTGGCTGCCGCCTGAAGAAAAGAGAAGTGGGGAGCCGGCTGAAAAAAAAAGGGGTGTTGTGGCAGTATTTAGCAGGATCATCGACGGGTCAACGCAGTATCCTTTGTGTGCATATAAGGATCAACAGGAATTCAGCAACCATATTGAAAAATTATCTATGGACACTACTTACGGACCATCTGTCCTCCGAACAAGTCAGGTGATATCCATCTAAAGTCTATTTTATTAGCATATATTGTTTTTGTCAAAGAACAAATTACTTGGTCCTATGGTATTTTTTGTACGCAGGACAATTACTCAGTACAAAGGCGGCGACATATTGCGAGCACGGAGCTCGTGCCAATATCATCAATCTACGCCACCCCGCGTGCTGCTCCGTCCCGCCACCTGTCCAACGGAAGCACGTGAGCCGCCGTCCCCACGGTCCAGTCTACACCGGCACGCTGGTGTCGCGCATGCTCACTCAAACCGCCCAGTGGACATTCATGAGCCGCCGCCCCGCGGTCCAGGCTACATCAACATGCCACAAATGACCCGCGCGTCCGCGCCAGTTTATAAATACCACGGGCGGCTCACCGCCCGCGCCAGCTTAACAACGCCACGGCGACGCGCCGTCCGTGCTGGTTTCCAGCGCCACGGGTGACTCACCGTTTGCGCCGGCCTACAACGTTGCAGCCGTCTCTCGCGACCGCACCAGCTTACAGCGCCTGCGGCTGCCTCTCGCGACTACAACGGCTTATAACGCCACGACTAACTTCTACGTCTACATCAACACACTGGAGCTATCCATACAAACTGCTCAGCAGGGGCGCGCAAGTCGCCGCCCCTGCGGTCCAATCTACATTGGTATACTGGCACCGTGCTCGCCTGTACGAGCTGCCCAACGGACGAGCACAAGACGCCGCCCACAGTCTGATCTACATCAGCATATCGGTGGTGTTCGTCTATACGAGCCGCCCAAACGGACAGGCGCATTAGTCGCCTCCACTGCAGTTTGGTTAACTTCAACAACCAGCCGGGACGAACCGTCGACCGGATTATCGAAACAATTCATACAGGATCGTCTCAAACCCGCCACGGTCAACCTCAACCTTCAGTGGAGATTCTCAAATCGCCTCTTCGAGCCAACGTAAGACTCGGGGGCTACAAACATGGCGAGACACATTTTTGGTCATTTTTTCAACGAGAACCCCGGGTCATTACAAGGAAGTTAACCCAATCCCGGGGGCTACTACATTATTGGTGGAAGAATTAAAAGTTACCCAAGAAGACGAGCCGCCATGATGCACCGTTCAGCTTGGGGGCTACTGCTGTTTCTTCATACAATACGGCGGCTTACAAGATGCTGCAACAATGTTGATGTTTCAACAAGGTCATTTGGGGGCTTTCAACCCACCGGGTTAAGCTTCAACCCTCTTGATCAGGCTCTTCAGCCACTGTAAGGCGGGTCGTAGACCCAAAAAGTTCACTACGTCGTCGTTTGGGGGCTTTCAACCCACCGATTTAAGCTTCAACCCTCTCGATCAGGCTCTTCAGCCACCGTAAGGCGGGTCGTGGACCCAAACGTTGACTCCGTCAACAAAGATCACTAGGGGTGCAGCAAGTTGTGAACTTACCCCCTTTTCGATCTGCAAGGCCGAGTTATACCTGCCTGTAAGTAGCTGCCGCTTTGCCAGGGGTGCAGCAAGTTGTAAACTTACCCCCTACAAGGGCCTCTTACAGCGGCGAGGATAAACTCTCTCATCTGCTGCGTACTCTCCGCCAAGTGGCCTATCGTACCCTGGAGGTTCAAACGACGGATTTATGTCACGTGAGAAGTAGCTTATGGGCTTTAGGGGTATTCACCCCGCAGTCTCTCTTTCTGGTTCGTTGCGCTCTTATCAGTTAATCTCGTTAGAGAACTTGCACTGGTATGAGTTCAAGCATCGAGTCCAGCCAGGAAGAACCATCATATGAGTTTTTGATAACAAAGGAAGGGAAAGCAAGAACATCATACATAGCATCATATATTGCATCATACACACATTACATCATATATTGCATCATACTTACATATCATGCCGGCTTATCAAGCCGGGTCAGAGCAAGGGTGTGAAAGAAGAAGCAAGGTTATAAGGGATTCAACATCCCTGGGTTGTGCTTTTTCAAGCCGCCCTTACAACAATACAGAATATTCTGTCTTGTTTATTTTTGCAGGTCTTGTCTCTTAAGATGAGCCGCCCTATCAGATATAATGCCGTGTCAGATACTTGACCGACTATTGGATTTCTTCAACCAGTGCTCTGTAGTATACTACAGCACTCATGGATTTCTCAAAATATTTGCCGGGTTGCACCGCAACTACGGGAAGGGATTTCATATCAAAGACAAAGGAATTATTCCAGGATATTAATTCCGGGTTATATTACAACCACGGTCAAGGATTCATTCAACAAATTATGATGATTCATATTATTCTCACACAGTCCCGAGTCGCTGCAGGCAGACGACCCGACACTTGGGGGCTACATTATTCAAGTCCAATTTATATCAAGTATGCAAGTCCCATGTCACTGCAAGCACGCACCATGGCACTTGGGGGCTAATGCAAGTTGCTTTTCAAATCATCACATGGTCAACAGATCCTGTTGCCTCAAGGAGATGAGCCAGCCTTTCTATATTTTTCTAAGTCCCAGCCCAGTACTTCTTACTGACCCGGCACTTGGGGGCTACACTACTCAGATCAAAATTATTAAAGTCCCAAGTCACCACAGGCGTGCGGCCCGGCACTTGGGGGCTACAGTACACAGCTGTTCAAGCAGATTATAAAGTCCAAATTAAAGACCCATCACATGCTGATGAGCCGGCCCTTGGGGGCTACACATGTGAAATACAGAACACTCAGTATACATCTGGCGACTAAGATGACAACCCAGATTTCTCAACATTCAACACCAAGTTCAAAAGTCCCAGGTTGCTGCAGGCAAGACAACCCGGTACTTGGGGGCTACATATGTGGAGCATTCAATTTATGACTGGTGACTCAGATGAGCAATCCAGGTAATATGAAGCAAGTCTTAATGCTATCACTACGTTTTCCTTCTTAAGACTTGGGGGCTACAGATAATATGGATATGAGGAAGATATGTCTTCAAATTCTCAGTTATGAGGAACGAAGCAAATTTGTCAAGCCAAGGCAGTTGATAATAAAGGATATTTTTTCTTCAAGGAGCCAGCGTCAGTATATTGATATGACAGAGTTTCAGAATTTTCAGGAGCCGATCAACTGGTATTTTGGAGTGAACCGGTCCCTTTACATATTCTTATTTCAGGAGGTTACCATGAATAAATTCAAGCTAACCTGGGGGCTAATGTCAGGGATATACCCCGTGGTATGACCCGGAGACAATCCTAAGCCGACAGACAGTTCTAAGCCGACAGTTCTAAGCCGGCAGACAGTTCTAAGCCGGCAGACAGTTCTAAGCCGGCAGACAGTTCTAAGCCGGCAGACAATCCTAAGCCGGCGGACAGTTCTAAGCCGGCAGACAGTTCTAAGACGTCAGACAGTTATGACCCGGCAAACAGTGTTGACCCGGCAAACAGTGTTCACCCGGCAAACAGTGTTGACCCGGCAAACAGTGTTAACCCGGTGAACAGTGTTTCCTGGTAGACAGTCAACTCCCGGAGACGAGTCCCCAAAGGCGAGTCTTGAAGATAAGCCCGGTTGTAAGCCGCCCGGGAGAGATAAGCAGCCCAGGACTCAGAAGCCCATGAAGAGAAGCCCGCGATGGGAAGTCATAGTAAGTTAAGTCTCAATCCGACTTAGACTCTACATGTAAACGGCCCCTTCAACTTATATAAGGAGGGGCGGGTCACCGGGTTAAGTTTTAGACGTCTCGATACAGGTCAGACAGACAGGTCACCCGAGATAGTCAGATTAGAGGGTCTTGAGAATTAGAGGTAGCGACTCTGCACCCTTGTAACCGAGATCGTCATCATCATCAATATAAACACAGAGCATGACGTAGGCTTTTACCTCCATCGGAGGGGCCGAACCTGGGTAAAAACTCCGCGTCTCTCGTCCAGCTCAGCCCCTCTCAAGCTACCAGTTAGATGCGTTGGCCTCACGACTAAGTCCTTACACGAGGACATCTTGCCGTGACAAAACCACGACAGTAACAGTTCATCCAACTACTTCTTTAATTCCACCAGCTCTGGGCTCCACATACGATAGTATTTCTTATAGATCGGGGCAGTACCGGGAATCACCTCAATTGCAAACTCTAATTCCCGGTCGGGTGGCATCCCTGGTAATTCCTCGGGAAATACATCCGGAATTCGCAAACTACCAAAATCAAGTTCATATCCATACTGGTAGTTTGGTATGCCATTCCTTTTCTTGACATCATCTTGCTGGCAAGGAATTGAACTGTTTGTCCTGCCGGGTTAACCAGTGTCACTGTCCTGGTGGCACAGTTGATGCACACCTGATGTGGTGTCAACCAGTCCATCCCCAGCCTCTCTTCATCCTAAGTTTGTTCCCATTGCAAAATACCGAATCGAAGAGCAACATCCATAAGGGAAACACAGTAATATGACACCAGAAAGAAAATGCACGAAAAAGGCGAATAAAGCAAACAACATAATTATACAAGATAACCCAACATCATACATGGCAAGCTAGTAGGGGAATATCATGGCTAGACTGCTCATACGGCAGTTGACATATGTAGATATGCATGCACTACAACTCAAGCCTCCACTCTAGTGGCGCGGGTGGCATGAACACTGCCAGACTGAAGACCCCTCGTCATCCGATCCTAAGTCAGAATCGGAACTGATGATGTGGATCACATCCTCCGGATCAAAGGAAACACGACTACGCTGCTGGGATGGTTCTACTTCCGAGGAAGAAGGAGCACGACGCCCCAGCATCGGAGCAGCTGGAGTGGCTAGGAGTGAGGCCCACTCTGCGGGAGTCTCACGTCCACTACCAGACGAAAAGCCTGGTGGTGCAGTAGAGCTAGAAGGAGTATCAAGCCTACGTGGAGGTGGAACTGGCGGTGCATACATAGGTGGGAATGTAGGCTGGGGTGAAGCTGGTACTGTAGTCGCGGATGCAAGTGCCTCCTAGACACTAGACAGCTCCTCAGCCAAGGAAATGATCATATGATAACTGGCGTTCATAACGAGATAAAACACCAGTCGCACGATCACTCGCGGGGTCAACTGGCGCGAAAATGACTTGCCCTGTCGTAGGCGACAGGGTGGGGTAGTGAAATAAACCCGGATGAGTCTGCATCTCGACCTCGTGGAAGCGCAAGTCAGTGAGAGCCTCCATCGCAGCAAACTGGATCGCCAACTCCGGAGTAGGAGCCATTCCGCCCTTGGAGGAGCGAGAGTAGCTGCCAATATCCGAGCTCGCGGTCAAGAAAGCCTCTGCGTGATACTCGTATACTGACTCGGCAAGCTGCTCCCGAAACACCTGGTATACTGGATCTTCGCTGTTGGGGTACAGTCGAAGCCAGACGTTACGGAGCAGTACTGGAAAAGTGAACGGTGCTGGCTCATGATGGTAGTGGTATGGAACTGGTGCCATCTACACTCACAATGCCAACAGTTAGTAAAACAATGAATCATGATGCATGCTATGCAACAATCAAATGCAGCAAGCAAGATGCACACTCAAAGCCCTACACTAATCATGGTTCTAGCGCGGGTTAACTAGGGTGTCCTACAGTCATCCTGGCTCTGATACCAAGCGTTGTGGCACCCCGGCTCAGCGAACCAGATTACCAGTGTTTCCAACCCAGAGATCATGTCTTCGGGAAACACACAACTACTTGGAACAGAACTGAACTAAACTTTATTGATAAACTTGGGTACAAGCTCATATTTTACATCAATAGCGAGGCCATAGGCACACCTGGTGCTATGACAATATCTACATTATTTATGAAACATAGCGGGCCTCGAAACTACTAGGGAAACTCTATGGCGTAGCGGAACATAGCGGAAACTCCATCCATAGGGACACTGCTGGGACACAGCCTAGTTAGCGTAGCACGAACCATCGGGACCTCCGTCCTCGGCTTCTCCTGCATCTGGCATGATACGCCAGGTGAGTACTTTGAATGTACTCGCAAGCTCACAACAACCAAGCAACACAGCAAACAATAGCATGGCAATTAACATGTTAAATTCTTAAGTGATTCACTTACTGTCATCAGTTATCAACTTACTCTCTTCGGGGTTGTCCCACAACCCTCGGAATACTTATAATCCATCGAGTACTTCCGAACACAAGACGAGTTCTTCCATCATTATTATCAGTATTACGGTTGACCACCTAGTGAGGCCTGGACGGACTGTCCAATACCGTGGACGCGGTTATTCGAATCGATTTTTCACTCTGCAGAGGTTGCGCTCTTTACCCACATCATGAAGCACCTAGACTCGTGATCCCATTCGGGTGGACCAGTGTTGCTCCAACGAAACCCACCTGACCCGTGACTCTCCCATCGTACCACCGGCATTCATCCTCCCCCGGAGTCCTGCCTTGGGTGGCCCCTGTGTCACCTCGTGACACCTGCCACCGTCGTGGCCAAACTAAACTGTCCCAAACGGGGACGCCGGCACAATACACAACTTGGCTCACAGGGTTACCGCCGTCTACCTGATCAGGGCAGCACGCACGCTTAACCCTCCCTGTCTGGAGGTACCGGTGAAAGAGCACGGAGCCATACCAAGTCAAGGCCGTCCCATACCGGCAAATGTGGTTGCACGGATAAGCCCAGACAGGTGACTCCAGATCAACCGACTAAGTTTCATTAAGCAAGCATGTGGTTTATCACAATAACTTAAAATGGCAGCAACTAAGCATTTAAATTAAATTGCTATGAATTATTATATAGCAAATAAATGAACATAATGCATTGAAATATGCAATGCTATTGAAATGCTTCAAAAGATGGATGTCCTGGCTTGCCTTGCTCTGTTGGGTTGCCCAAGAACTCCTGGTCTTCAAAGTTACCAAAGTTTCCCTCTGAAATTATTTTTAAACAACAATTTAAAATATCACATAACACTGTTTTAATCACCATAAATTCTGTGAGTGAGAGAAAAACACCAAATTTTACCACAAATTAGAGGAGATCAATTCCAATCAACTACAAAAAGAATCAGTCGGTTTGGACTTATGGTTAAAGAGATATTGTTGGTCAAAGGTACTTGTCAAAACTGAGATTTAAATTAAAAATAGAAAACCTGACAGGGGCCACGTCGAAAGCGTAAAGTGGAGAGGCGTCTCCACATACCGCTTCGCGCGCGCGCGGCTGAGCCACTGACGAGCGGGCCCCGCAGTTGGATTTAAACAGAAGGAAGAGAGGGAATAGAGAGAGGCGGAGCTCCGGCGATCGTCGCTGGCGTTACAAGCGGAGGCGAGGTCGGGAGAGAGTGGGGATGGGACGAGCTCACCGTGGCGAACCCGTACGTACCCGCAGTTCAGCAAGAGGTGGCCGGACAGCGTCGACCCCTTCTTCTCCGGCGGCGGCGGCGTTCGGGTGTCGACGGAGACAGCGATTCTGGCGATGATTCGGTCGGGCAGGAGGTCGGGCGTGCTCAGGGGAATGAGCTGAGCTCGAGGGTGGCGTCAGTAGAGGCCGGGGAGGAATGGAACGACGAGGCGGCTGGGCTCTGGTGGCGGCGGATCTCCGGCGAGGTTCGAGACCAGAGGGACTCTCGGTCATGGCTCGCTGCTCGGGGAGGCGATTGGGAGGTGGTGAGGAGTGGTGATCAGTTCTGGAGGGCCGGGCATGGCCTTTTATAGGCCGGAGGCGAGCACGGGCGAGCTCTCCAGAAGCGGCGAGGTGCGGGACACGTCGCCGGTGCCAGGACGCTGCGCTGGCTGGCCGCTTGTGGGGCGACTAGACGGGAGAGGGCAGGGAGGAGTAATGCCACGGTGGAGGCTAGTGGAGGAAGAAGACGAGCGCCAGAGTCACTGTGGCAGCACGGGCGCCACAGTGCCCGACTGCGTGGCGGCCGCCGGGGAGGTTTCCGGCGAGGAGATGGATCCAGAACGGCCAGGTGGGAGGAGGGGAAGACGTCGGCGCGCGAGGACAAGGCTAGGCCACGCGGGGCAGCAGGGACGCATCACTTCAGACGCGGGCGCAGTGCAGAGCGCATTCATTGCATGCCAATGCCGTGCTCACCACGGCCAGTGGTGTCTGGAGGCCTTCCCTGTCCAGCGCACCATGTCTGGGGATTTCTCCTTTGGTCGTCTAGTGCTTCTGCATGCTTGGTTTGGCTAGGTTCACTCTGATGTGTAGTGTAGCTTCAGCTACGGTTTCTGACAGCAAACTTGAGAGAGATCTAGAGGAGAGGTGAGCTGGAGATGGAGCCAATGGAAATGTCTGGAGTGATTTAGGTTGGAAGGACTATAGACTGGCCCAATTTGAGAGAGTTTGGAAAAGTTTTGAACGGGGTTCATGTACAAACTGTCATACTTGTCCAGAAACTTGTTGAACTTGTGGCACTCATATGGTAGATCGGATGGAGCTGAAATTTGGCATGGTGGAGTTATTTGAGGTAGAGAGGATGCCATAAAAAATTTATGGCAGCTGCTCCTAGCTGGCACTTCCTTCACAAGGGTTTCAGAAATGAAGTAACTTGGCAGAGCCTTGTTGCTCAAAATTTGTACTGGCAAGAGTGATAATTTTGGATATTTTGGCTAGATAGGATCCCTAATATCTCAGGAAATTTATTGGGAATTTTCTGAGTTAGGAAAATAAGGGTTCCTTCACAATTGACCCATTTTGACCAGAGAGAAGATAATTATTCTGGCCAAAATTTTGTATTGGACAAGGGAATATTTTTGAAGATTATGAGATTATATGATGATAAGAAGATGTGACAAGAGTTTGGGATTTTATTGATCATCCAAACTATTGGTTGCTTCACAACCCATAGTGATGACATAATTCCCAAAGGAATAAAAGAATTATTGGGAAAATATTAGAAAAATGGATTGTGGTCCAGAAGGTGTATGACATGGTGTTGGCAAGATTTGGACAAGGTGATGAGAGCTTTGGGTTACTTAGGCAAAGATTCAAGGAATCGTAAGTCCATAGTTGACTGAAAAACCAACCAAAATGCAAATAAAACCAAAAAGATTTCGAAAAGAAAAAGTTGCCAAAAACCAGGGTGTCACAAACATGTGGATCCAAATCAGCCCCTTACGAAGTAGCGCATAAACTAGGGTTTAAGCTTCTGTCACTCTAGCAACCCATCATCTAATAACTACTCCACAATGTATTCCCTTAGGCCCATGAATGGTGAAGTGTCATGTAGTCGATGTTCACATGAAACCACTAAGGGAATCACAACATACATATCATCAAAATATCGAACACATATCAAATTCACATGAATGATTGCAACATGACTTCTCCCGTGACCTCAGGAACAAAGGTAACTACTCACAAATAATATGCATGCTCAAGATCAGAGTTGTATTGAATAGCATAATGGATCTGAACATATAATCTTCCACCAAATAAACCATATAGTAATAAACTACACAAGGTAATCAACACTACTAGTCACCCACAGGTACAAATCTGAGGTTCCGGTACAAAGATTGAACACAAGAGCTGAACTAGGGTTTGAGAGGAGATGGTGTTGTTGAAGATGTTGATGAAGAATAGCCTCCCAAAGATGAGAGGGTTGTTGGGGATGACGATGGATTCGATTTCCCCCTCCGGCAAAATCGCTTCGCCGGAGGGCAAAAGTGCTCCTGCCCAAGTTCCGCCTCGAGGTGGCGGTGCTTCGTCCAAAAGTCCTCCTCCTATTTTTTTAGGTTTTTTGGGAATATATACCAGAATATGGGCTCCGGAGGTGGGCCAGGGTGAGCATCTCCCACCAGGCCATGCCAGGGGGTGCCTGGCGCGCCCTGGTGGGTGCTCCCCACCAGGTGGCCCCACTCCGGTAGATTTTCACGATGGTATTTTTTATTAATTCCAAAAATAATCTCCATAAAGTTTCAGCTTCATTGGAGTTGTACAGAATAGGTATCTCTGACGTGCTTTTCTTGTGTCCAGAATTCCAGCTGCCGATATTCTCCCTCTTTGTGTAAACCTTGCATATTATGAGAGAAAAGGCATTAGAATCACTCCCCAAAGCATTATTATTCAACAAAACAAAGTAAATAACAGTAGGAAATGATGATGCAAAATGGACGTATCAACTCCCCCAAGCTTAGACCTCGCTTGTCCTCAAGCAAAAACCAATATTGAAAAGCATGTCCACATGGTTTGAGAGAGAGGTGTCGATAAAAACATAATACGGACATAGAAGCATCATGCTTATTAACATAACAGCAAAAAACTCTAACATAAGAACTTATTTCAATATATTTTTATCATAAAGCTTCTCATGAACAAGTAACAATTCATCACAACATAGAAGTATGAAGCATAAACCCTATTGGAAACCAACAAACTGTGTTCTCAGTCAACTTTGCAACTACAATTCATCATATTTTCAGGAAGGGTCTCATGTCGGAGCCTTTTGGCAAGTCCACATACTCAACCATCATTTAGTCTTCTATGATTGCTATCGCTCACGGCATACCCATGAATAAAAAGTTTCAACCGGACACATAGGAAGATAGGGGCTTATAGGTTTGCCTACCAACGTATTCACCTCAAGGGTGATGTCAACAATAATAACTCTTGTTAACCCATATCCAACTGGATATATATACCTAGATCTTTCCTCACCACATGATGCTTGTAAAGGAAAAAGTAAAGAGGAATAGATAAGAATACTTTGACTCTTGCATAAAAGTAAGTGCATAAAAATAAAAGATAGGCCCTTCGCAGAGGGAAGCAGAGGTTGTCATGCGCTTATTGGTTTGTATGCCCAATCACCGAATGTAAAAGAACGTCACGCTATATTGCCTCCTATGATAGCAACCTTTATTATGCAGTCTGTCGCTTTTATTTCTTTGCCATCATAAGTTCGTATAACGCTTAATTTTCTGTTACACTAATTGATCAAAACACTTTTAGAAGCAATTTTTATTGCCTTATTGCACCGATGACAACTTACTTGAAGGATCTTTCTCGATCCATAGGTAGGTATGGTGGACACTCAAGGAAAGAGTTTGGGTTTGGGTTTTTGGATGCACAAGTAGTATCTCTACTTAGTGCAGAATTTTTGGCTAGCAAAGCTATTGAGCAAGCACCACATGTTGAAGGATCTATGACAATATAACTTCTATGTGGATATAAACAAACATAAATCATTACGTTGTCTTCCTTGTACAACGTCAACAATTTTGACATATAATATTTGATGGGGGCTCACAATCATAAAAGATGTCCAAGATAGTGTATTTGCATGTGAATCTTCTCTTCCCTAATTAATTCTTTCATGAATTGCATCATTGACCAATGCTATGTTTGTCAATCTCCAATAAATTTTACTACTTATACTTTTCCTTATGTGATGTCATTACTCGCCATAAGATTAGCATATGATTCTTTTCATTTATTTTTCTTTCTTTTATTTGATTGCAACAAGAAAGTAGAGAAGCAAAAACTCAAACTAAACTTTATTATATAACTTTCACTCGATTACATAGATAGGTAGACCACAAAACTAACACACGAAAATAGATCATGCTAAACTTTTATTCGACTAAGTCAAAGGGAAATTAAAGATAGAACCAAAATAGGTAAAGGTGAATAAAAGTGATGGTGATACGATATCGGGGCACCTCCCCCAAGATTGGCTCAAGCCAAGGGGAGTGCCCATACCCATGTACTCAGATTTCCTTTGGTGTTGGTGATGATGAAGGTGGTGGTGATGATACGAGACGCTTCTTCTCCAGTTTACGCTTGAGGATGAAGTTTCTTTCCCTCAAATCATCGTTCTCTTGCTCAAGTTTCAATATCCTCTCGCATAGAGCTGCCTTGCTCTCCTGCAGAAAACGAGAAGGGATAAAAGGAGTACTAGGTTTACTCCTACCATTAGGAAGGCTTGACTTCTTGAACTTCACGTGCATATCTCCAAGTTGAGCTAGCGGAGGTTCATCTTCATCTGAGCTAGCGTCTGGCCCAGCATCTTCTATTGCCTCTGGATCGGTGTCTTCTTCTTCCAAAGTCCACAAGTAGGGGTAAATTTCCCCAAAGATCTTTGGATCAGCAACATAATTGGACACATAGCTCTCTCCCTCAGAATCTTGTGACGACATATTTTCAGATCTGTCAGAAAAACAGCTCGAAACAAGAACAGAGGAAAATCTCGCGATGCGGTTGTCAAAATAGACAGGGATATATATAGAGAATTTTTATTCTTGGAAACCAAGCAAACAAAAGGAAAACGGAGCGGGAAGGTTCCCGAGGTGGACAGCACCCACCAGGGCGCGGTCAGGGGGGGCTGGCGTGCTGGTGTATCGTGCTCACCTCGATCACCTTCTGGTTTACTTTTTTATTCCTAAAATTTCAAAAATATTCCAAAACTGACAGAAAATATTTTTGTGGATTTTTCGGAGTCCGTTTACTTACTGTATCACGTACCTCCTATTTTTAAGTGTTCCGGAAGGTTTCTTTTATGTGTTCCTCCGGTGTCATGGTTTGGATAACATTGCTTTCAACGTTAATAGGCGTATCTGAGATATAATGCTTAATTCTTTGGCCATTAACCACCTTCGGGTTAGTACCTTCGGCGTTATTAATCTTGATAGCTCCAGAACGATAAACCTCTTCAATAATATATGGTCCCTCCCATTTGGAGAGAAGTTTTCCTGCAAAGAATCTTAGACGAGAGTTGAATAAAAGAACATAATCTCCTATTTTGAATTCTCGCTTTTGGATTCTTTTATCATGCCATCTTTTTACTTTTACTTTGAATAGCTTGGCATTTTCATACGCTTGGGTTCTCCGTTCATGTAGTGAGCTAATATCAAATAGCCTCTTCTCACCGGCAAGTTTGAAATCATAACTGAGTTCTTTAATTGCCCAAAATGCTTTGTGTTCTAGTTCTAGAGGCAAATGACAAGCCTTTCCATATACCATTTTATATGGACATACCCAAAGGATTTTTATAAGCTGTTCTATAGGCCCAAAGTGCATCATCTAATTTCTTAGACCAATTCTTACGAGACCTATTGACAGTTTTTTGTAATATTAATTTTATTTCAATATTGCTAAGTTCTACTCGACCACTAGATTGAGGATGATAGGGTGATGCAATTCTATGGTTAACATCATATTTAGCAAGCATCTTACGGAAAGCACCATGAATAAAGTGTGAACCACCATCGGTCATTAAATATCTAGGGACTCCAAACTTCGGAAAGATAACCTCTTTAAGCATTTTAATGGAAGTGTGGTGATCAGCACTACTAGTTGGAATAGCTTCTACCCACTTAGTGACATTATCAACCGCAACTAAAATATGAGTGTATCCGTTAGAGGAAGGAAAAGGCCCCATGTAATCAAAACCCCACACGTCAAATGGTTCAACAACAAGTGAATAATTCATAGGCATTTCTTGACGCTTACCGATATTACCAATTCTTTGACACTCATCACAAGACAAGACAAACTTACGAGCATCTTTGAAAAGGGTAGGCCAATAAAATCCGGATTGCAATTCCTTATGAGCAGTTCTATCTCCCGCGTGATGTCCTCCATAAGCTTCGGAATGACATTTCCGTAGGATCTGTTCCTGTTTATGCTCAGGTACACAATGCCTAATAATACCATCTACTCTTTCTTTATAAATATGTGGGCCATCCCAAAAGTAATGTCTCAAGTCATAGAAGAATTTTTTCTTTTGTTGGTATGTGAAACTAGGTGGTATATATTTAGCAACAATGTAATTAGCATAGTCAACATACCAAGGTGTGTTGTGTGAGACACTTATTGCAACTAGTTGTTCGTTAGGGAAACTATCATCAATAGGTAGTGGGTCATCAAGAATATTTTCTAACCTAGACAAGTTATCTGCTACGGGGTTCTCAGCTCCTTTCCTATCAACGATATGTAAGTCAAATTCTTGAAGCAAAAGAACCCACCTAATTAGTCTAGGTTTAGCATCTTTCTTTTCCATAAGATATTTTATAGCAGCATGATTGGTGTGAACAATAACTTTGGAGTCAACAATATAGGATCTAAATTTATCACAAGCAAACATAACTGCTAAAAATTATTTTTCAGTAGTAGCATAGTTTTGTTGGGCACTGTCTAGAGTTTTACTAGCATAATGGATAACATTCAATTTCTTATCAACTCCTTGTCCTAGGACAGCACCAACAGCATAATCACTAGCATCACACATAATTTCAAAAGGCAAGTTCCAATCAGGTGGTTGAACGATAGGTGCAGAGGTTAAGGCTTTCTTGAGAGTTTCAAAGGCTTCCACACAATCGTCATCAAAAACAAAAGGAATATCCTTTTGCAAAGTATTAGTAAGAGGCCTAGAAATTTTAGAGAACTCTTTAATGAACCTCCTATAAAAACCCGCAGGACCAAGGAAACTTCGAATACCTTTAATATCTTTAGGACACGGCATTTTCTCAATTGCATCAACCTTAGCTTTATCCACCTCAATACCTCGTTCCGATATTTTATGCCCCAAGACAATACCTTCATTAACCATAAAGTGGCACTTCTCCCAATTCAAGAAAAGATTAGTTTGTTCACATCTCTGCAAAACTCGATCAATGTTGCTTAAGAAGTCATCAAAAGAAGTTCCGTAAACGGAAAAATCATCCATGAAAACCTCCACAATCTTTTCACAAAAATCAGAGAATAAAGTAGTCATACATCTTTGAAAGGTAGCAGGTGCATTGCATAATCCAAAAGGCATACGTCTATAAGCATAGGTTCCAAAAGGGCAAGTAAAGGTGGTTTTCTCTTGCTCGGATTGTGACACGGGTATTTGAGAGAAACCAGAATATCCATCTAAGAAGCAAAAGTGTGTATGCTTAGATAGTCTCTCTAGCATTTGATGAATGAAAGGCAAAGGGTAATGATCTTTTCTAGTAGCTTTATTTAATTTTCTAAAATCAATTACCATTCTATAGCCAGTGACAATTCTTTGTGGAATGATCTCATTCTTATCATTAGGAACAATGGTAATACCTCCTTTCTTAGGGACACAATGAATGGGACTTACCCATCTACTATCAGCTATGGGATAGATTATACCTGCTTCCAGAAGTTTAAATATTTCAGTTCTTACCACTTCCTTCATCTTAGGATTCAATCGCCGTTGGTGATCAACAACGGGTTTAGCATCAGGTTCCATATTAATCTTGTGCTGACATAGAGTGGGACTAGTGCCCTTGAGATCATCAAGAGTATATCCAATAGCAGCCCGGTGCTTCCTTAGAATTTTCAATAATCTCTATTCTTCATGTTCTGAAAGGTTAGCACTAATAATAACAGGATATATCTTTTTCTCATCAAGATAAGCATACTTCAAAGTGTCAGGCAATTGTTTCAATTCAAACACAGGATCACCTTTAGGTGGAGGAGGACCTCCAAGAGTTTCAATAGGAAAATTATGTTTCAAGAGAGGTTTTTGTTCAAAGAAAATTAGATCTATTTCATTTCTTTCACGCATGTGCATATCATTTTCATGGTCGAGCAAATATTGTTCTAAGGGATTAGTAGGAGGCACAACAATAGAAACAAGACCAATTATTTCATCTTCACTAGGGAATGCTTTATCACGAGGTTGTCTACTAAACTTGGAAAAATTAAACTCATGAGACACATTACCAAAACTGACACCGACAGTTTGTTTTTCACAATCTATGGTAGCATTGATGGTGCTCAAGAAAGGTCTACCAAAGATAATGGGACAAAAGTCATCTTGTGGGGAACCAAGAACTACAAAATCAGTAGGGTATTTTACTTTCCCACACAAGACTTCAACATCTCTAACAATCCCAAGTGGTGTGATAGTATCTCTATTAGCAAGTTTAATAGTAACATCAATATCTTCCATTTCAGCAGGTGCGATTTCATTCATAATTTATTGGTATAAGGTAAAAGGGATAGCACTCACACTAGCACTTAAATCACATAAACCATGATAGCAATGATCTCCTATTTTAACTGAGACAACGGGCAAGCCTCCTATAGGTCTATGTTTATCTTTCTTATCAGGTTTAGCAATTCTAGCAGCTTCATCACAAAGGTAGATGACATGCCCATCAATATTTTCTTCCAAGAGATGTTTAACCATAGCAACACTAGGTTCTATTTTAATTTGCTCAGGGGGTTTAGGTGCTCTTATATTACTCTTATGAACCACAGTTGATACCTTAGCATGTTCCTTTATCCTAACAGGGAAAGGTGGCTTTTCAATATAAGCAGTAGGCACAACTGGATCAACATTGTGAAGGATGGTTTCTTCTTTAGCTATGACCGGTTCTTTATTTTATTCTTTAATAGGGGGATGATATTTAAACCACTTCTCCTTAGGGAGAACAACATGAGTAGCAAATGCTTCGTAGAAAAAGGCTACTATCTCAGAGTCAAGTCCATATTTAGTGCTAAACTTATGAAAAGTATCGGTACTCATCAAAGATTTAACACAATCAAATTCAAGCTTTATACCTGACCAATTACCTTCGTCGAGTTCCCAATCTTCAGAGTTGCGTTTAATTCTTTCCAAGAGGTCCCACTTGAAATCAATAGTCTTCTTCATATAAGAACCAGCACAAGAAGTATCGAGCATGGATCGATCATTATGAGAAAGTCGAGCATAAAAATTCTGAATGATAACTTCCCTCGGAATGTCATGATTGGGGCATGAATATAACATTGACTTAAGCCTCCCCCAAGCTAGAGCGATACTTTCTCCTTCACGAGGCCAAAAATTGTATATATAATTCCGATCACGATGAACTAGATGCATAGGATAAAGCTTTTGATGCAATTCCAATTGCAAACGATTCCAGTTCAATGATCCAAGGTCATCACATAGCCTATACCGTGGCAATGCTTTTCCCTCCAAAGATAAAGGTAAAACCTTCTTCTTTACTTCATCTCCGGGTAAACCTGCAAGCTTAAATAATCCACATATTTCGTTCACATATAAGAGATGCATATCAGGATGTTCAGTTCCATCTCCTGCATAAGGTTTAGCAAGCAAGTGTTCTAGCATTCCCGAAGGAATTTCATAAGTAACGTTTTCAGTAGGTGCTGTAGGTTGAGGGGTAACTAATTGTGGTTCCGATCGAGGTGAAGATACCCTAAACAAACCCCTCAAAGGATTGTTCTCCATAGTGAAAAGTGACAGTAAATTTCATCACGTAGTATAAGTTTTTCGTTACCGATTTCCACTTACCAAGAGCGCTTCACTCCCCGGCAACGGCGCCAGAAAAGAGTCTTGATGACCCACAAGTATAGGGGATCAATCGTAGTCCTTTCGATAAGTAAGAGTGTCGAACCCAACGAGGAGCAGAAGGATATGATAAGCGGTTTTCAGCAAGGTAATTTCTGCAAGGATTGAAATTGTAAGTAGCAAGTAGTTTGATAGCAAGGCAATTTGTAACGAGCAAGTAACGGTAACGAATAGTAAGGTGCAGCAAGGTAGCCTAATCCTTTTGTGGCAAAGGACAGGCCAAAACTATCTCTTATGATGAGCAAAGCGTTCTTGAGGGTACACGGGAATTTCATCTAGTCACTTTCATCATGTTGGTTTGATTCGTGTTCGCTACTTTGATAATTTGATATGTGGGTGGACCGGTGGTAAGGGGTTGTTCTTACTTGAACTAACAACCTACTTATGATTAACCCCCTCGCAAGCATCCGCAACTACGAGAAAAGTATTAAGACAAAGTCTAACCATAGCATTAAACATATGGATCCAAATCAGCCCCTTGCGAAGTAGCGCATAAACTAGGGTTTAAGCTTCTGTCACTCTAGCAACCCATCATCAAATAACTACTCCACAATGCATTCCCTTAGGCCCTAAGATGGTGAAGTGTCATGTAGTCGACGTTCACATGACACCACTAAGGGAATCACAACATACATATCATCAAAATATCGAACACATATCAAATTCACATGATTACTTGCAGCATGACTTCTCCCGTGACCTCAAGAACAAAGGTAACTACTCACAAATAATATGCATGCTCAAGATCAGAGGGGTATTAAATAGCATAATGGATCGGAACATATAATCTTCCACCAAATAAACCATATAGTAATCAACTACACATGGTAATCAACACTACTAGTCACCCACAGGTACCAATCACTACTAGAAAAAAGGCTGTTAGTGGCGCACCTATTTTGGCTATTAATGGCGCACTATAGGTGCGCCACTATCATCACGCCATTAGTAACTGTTAGTAATGGCGCACATTTGGTGCGCCATTACTATCACAGATAGTAATGGCGCACCTATAGTGCGCCATTACTATGCCTAGAAGTGTGTTACTATCTGACTTAGTAATGGCGCACCACATAGAAGTGCGTCATTACTAACATTTTTTTTTCAAATTTGTTATCAGAATTTTTTTTTTCGTTTTTTTCTTAATCTTGGGTCATTATGGCTTAATCTCGGGTCAATATGCTTAATCTCAAGTCAAATCGCACTCCGTGGTCAAACTTCCCGGAAGGTCACCCATCTTCACACTATTTTGAACATTTTTTCCAAAAAAAAAAAATTCGAAACCAATTTTTTTTTTCTGTTACTAGTGGCGCACCTAGCAGATGGTGCGCCATTACTAAGTCTGAATTTTTTTCCATTTTTCCCCCTCTAGATGTTAAAAGCCCCGTATCTTTTATTCTGTTAGGTTTTTGGGGATTCTAAAAATCTTCAACGGGGTTCCCCCTGTTGAATTCGGATGTAACTTTTCGAAAACAATATTTTGTGGTTTTGGGAAGTTATAAATATAGTAGGTTCCAAATAAAGTATGTGGGGAAAAACAATCCACCCAATTTGAGGACTTGTAGTACAAACCTCAATTCAGGGGTTTTGGAAAACCTAATTTGAATAAATCCATTTTGGCCAAAATAAAATTTTATAAAAATAGTTTTATGTCCTATACACATGGCATGATCATTGGGCAAATATTTGGAGCGAGGATATGAGTTTTGAGAGTAGGAGGGATTTTAGGAATATAGAGCACTAGCAAGCAATCAAACAAGCAAGCAAATAGCACACAAGTCAAACATTCATATGCACTCAAAAAGTTTTAGTTGGCCCTAGTTTTTTAGTTATGATAACTTAGTCATGAGGCAAATTACAGGGTGTGACAGGTCCTCAGCTCCGGTGGTCGCCGGAGGGGCTCGCCGGCGCCCTCCCTGTCTTCCCTGCCTGAAGAAAGAAGAGCCGGCCCTGTTGGTTTATAATTTCTAGCGTTCCCCTTCTGAGCAGATGCCCCCACCTAGCCCAGTGGTCGCCCCTCCCTGTATTGACCAGGAGGTCCAGGGTTCGATCGCCCCCGGGCCTTTTATTTTTCTGAGTGGATTTCCTGTGTGTGTGTGTGTGTGTGCTCTTGTGTATGTGTGTGTGACAGGTGGACCAGTGGGTCCACCCTGTCATACTCAGGGGGCCGTGGCTCACTGCCAGTGGGACCCCTCCCTTTTTTTCTATTTTGTTTGTTTTATTGATTCCCTATTTTTTTTCCTTACTAGGAAATATTCCATATCAGGATGTTTCCATTTTAGGAGATGTCCAAATAGGGTAATAAGTGACTTATAAGTGCATGTGTGTGTTTTCGAATTGCATTTGGGCATTTTATCGAACAAAAAGTATGAGTATGATATATGATTTTGGGGTAGAATTTCCCAAGGAATCCAATGGTGCAATTTGTTTGGTAATTTGAGCAAGTTTGCAAAATGTCATTTTTGTCCCAACATGCCATTTTGTCATTTTTATATGATTTAACCTATGCAACATATGTGAAACTTGTCAACATGAATATGCTAGTGTTTTGTGGGTACTAGGCCCTGGTATTTTTGTTTGGCATGATAAGCTTGTGGATAAGTGGGTTTCTTGCTGTTAACATGCTAAGATAATAACACTGGTTTCATGTCTCAAATTTTGCTAAGTGTTGAATGCTGTTATTTTCTTGCGATGTTTAGAGGATGGTTCCCATGAATGTAGTGTTCCTTGAGTTTGGGGCCTTAACATGTTTTGTTGATCTCTTCATGCTCTACCTAATTGTTCTAAGAACTTGAGCATTAAGCCCTTGCATCATATTTAAAACCTGCTGTCAAGTTGCTATTCTGTAACATGTGTCCAGTTTTGCCCTTGCTAGATTTGTCTTAAGTCTGAGAATCTGTTGTTATTTTTATGCCATGTTTAGAGGATGCTACCAAGTGATATGTTGTGTTCTAGCTCATGCTCAGTGCTAATGAATAGTTGTGGATGTTGCCCTCTACCATCCCGTTAATTGTCATGCCATGAAATGACCTCTAGCATATATAAATGGTGCTGTCAATATGCCATTTGGTTAACTCAAATTCTATAAAACTGGAATTTTCACCAAGTCCCTAAAAACTGATTCAACATGCCATCTTGTGAGCTTCATTGCTATTGATCCATGCTTCCTTTCAAGTTTGTGTAGATGGATGATTTGTTAAGCATGTTGTATAGTTTCTGCACATGCCTTGATTGTGATTTAAAACTTGTTCTAGCTCTTGTTATGTGTGTTGCAAGATGCCATGTTGCTGTTTGTGTACAGATTGTGTGTTTGAATGTTTTTTGACTTGTGGGAGCTATACTCCATTGTTTTGCTTGATCTTTAGCTCTATTCTTACTAAAATTTCATTTCCTATCCAGTGGCATCCTTGGAACACCAAGGCATAGCCCAGAGATTGCCTCATCTTGTGTTTTGCGTCCGTTAACGTTCGTACCTTGCCGGGAGTGTACCGTGAGCTACGTTACTCCGTTTGCAACATTCTACATATGCATTTGCATCGATTTTGCATGAAGCATTCATATTTTCCATGATCATGCATGTTCAAATAACTAAACTTGAGGTTCTGTCCAGAATACTAAAGAACTTAATAAGTGCATGAGAAACATGACTAGCTTATGGTTGCCATGTTAAATACTTCAAATGGATCATGCATCATCTTGTTTGTGCATTGAACCTTGTTTGTATGTTTATTTGGTTCTATTCTCTTTGGGTAGACGTGAGTGTTGAGCCTGAGTACGAGGATCCCGGAGAGTACAACTACGAGGACCCATCTCTTTGTCCCTCTAAAGACCCAACAGGCAAGATGATCATACCCGGATCCCGACACTATTTTTGCCTTGCTAGATGTCTCGCTTTTACAGTTATGTTACGTTACCTACCACTTAAACTGTCAGCCTCCTAAATTGCCATGAAAGCCTCTAACCCTTCCACTACCTAGCAAACATTGATTGGCTAAGTTACCGCTGCTCAGCCCTTATCTTATAGCTTGCTAGTTGCAGGTGCAAGCTTTCCATGTGTCAACATGGATTTTGTTTATACCACTCTATTTATTGTTATTTAAATTAATGCACATATATATCTGGCAACGGTGGAAGGCTTGGCCTTGTGCTCAGTGTTTTGTTCCGCTTTTGCCGCACTAGTTCCGAGTACCGGTGTTATATTCCATATTTTGCGCTCCTAACATGCTCGGGGTTGTTATGGGGACCCCCTTGACCATTCGTTTTAGATTAAAACTTGTCTGGCAAGACTCAACTTTGGTACTACATTTGCTAAACAGCTTAATAAAATTGCATAGGGCATAGCTACCCCATGGATAATTAATCTACAACCCGGGCCAGTGCTCCTCATGAGTGTTGGTCCAACCCAGAGCACTACGCGGGGCTAACCCGGTGCAACTCGGGAGATCTCTATCAGGCCTCCGTATGTGTAGCTTATCCGTCGTGTCCTGAGAACAAGATACGCGGCTCCTATTGGGTTCGTCGACACGTCGAGCGGTCTTGCTGGACTTGTTTTACCTTTCTCGAATGTCTTGCGCGAGGAATTCCGGTTTTCTTCGGGCTATCTCGAGGTTGCGGTTTTCCAGTGGAATTGCCTAGGAAGATCACGAGATTCGTGGTCGAGGTTATTCCCGCGGCATGTGGTTAGTTTGTGATGGATGAGTTGGAGCACCCCTGCAGGGTTAAATCTTTTCGGAAAGCCGTGCCCGCAGTTACGTTGCAACTTGGAAATTTGTTTAACACCCAGTTATAGTAAACTTGAAGTAAACTCAAATAAAATACACCAACTGTGTGCGTAACCATGACTGTCTCTGCTCGTGAACATGAACTGAGAGAGAACACGGTGGGGTTATGATTGACGTAAGTAGGTGTTCAGGATCACTTAGTGATCATGCTAGATCACGACCGTCTTACGTAGACCACCATATTTACATTCATGTTCTCGTAAGTTAGCCACCAAATACATGCTTAGCGCTTGCTGCAGCCTCACCACTTAACCAATTACGTAACCAATGGCTTACATAGTTTCGGTACCTGGGTTATGAGATTGCTGAGTTCCTGTGGCTCACAGATTACAACAATACAGGTACAGGTGTTGACGAGAACGTGTCAGATGACGTGTCGCAGCTCCAGTGGGAGTATGATGAGGAACGTGATCGGATGTATGTTATGTATCTAGACGAGTAGGGATCTTCATGGTGGTGATCCTGGGATGGCAAGACAGTTTTACATTGCCTCTTTTATCGTTTGATTTCGTCCGTAGCCGGACCCTGCGTTCTGAATGATGTATGAATAAATTTGTGTGAACTTGTAAGATATCTTGTGGCGAGTGTAAGCCAACTCATATACTCATCTCTTCCTACATGTATGCAATGTTTACTGTACTTGCGAACGACGAGATGCGCTTCAATCCCCGTCGAGGCCGCAAGTCTTAATAGGGATAGGACCGCATCTTGGGCGTGACAAGTTGGTAATCAGAGCCATACCGACCATAGGAGCCCCTTGCTTGATGGAATTTGGCTGAGTCGAGTCTAGTTAAAACTATTTTGAGTCTAGTTATATCGGAGAGTAGGATTCTTTTACTCCTCTTCTATACTCTGGTGAGGTATTCGACTTACGAATTTTCATTCTACTCCTCTTCTCGCTCAATTTTTTTTTAGGATCACGCGGGTATTTTGGAAACTATATGATGCCGATGTGACGGAGTTCTGTCTTGGTGCCTCCTGTCTGACTTGATTTCTTTAGGGGAGTTGAGCTCCATGGGATTCTTGACACGTCGTTATCGTTCAGTTTCCTTAGTATCTCAGGACAGAGGATGTTCGAAATTGCTTCAATACTTTTCATGGCGAGATAAGGCTGGAGTCACCCAGTACTGGGGAGGCGTCCGGGGTACTGCCATGTTTAGTATTGTGGTGATTACGAGTGTCTGAGGTAGACGAGTTTGCGGAGTTTCTTGAATTATGGTGTGTAAGGTTGCGTGTGCAGTTGTAGCTGATTACCTTGGGTACGTTCCTTGGTCCGCAACCCGAATCGCGTAAACAAGAAAGACTTCGGAAATTCTTAGGTGGGAATTCCAGTAGTTCTTAGGATCATCTTCTGATAGATGTATAAGGGTATACATGTGTTCCGAGCAACCTTAGCTCAAGACTTGTTGTGTTATTTCAAGTGGCTTCATGATCTTATGGTGTTATCAAGATCCTGCAGAAAGCGTTCTAACTATTTGCAGTTTGAATGCAATTGATGATATTCCGTTGCAATTTCTTTCAAGCCGTTGATTCAGCTTATTTCAATCATCTTATCAATATGGTTTGTTGATTATTCTGTCCATCTTCAGGATGGCTCTGGCAACTCGTGGGAACCCAGGTCGTGAGGGGAAGCAGTGTTATCCTCCACCACCCCCACGACCACCTCCACCTCCGGGGGCATTTCAAGCAGTGATGGCCGCAACCAATGCGAATACCCAGATGTTGCTCAGGTTGCTGCAGGAAAGAGAGCAGGGACAGCAAGGTCATCAAGGGAATTTTCAGAATCAGCCTTAGTTCGCAACTCTGAACCAGTTCCTCGCAAATCAGTCCAAGTCCTTCACCTGTTGTGAGCAGCCTCTCGATTCAGACGATTGGCTCCGTGACATGTACAAGCATTTTGAGTGCAGCAATGTCAGACCTGCAGACTATGTCAAGTTCGCGACTTTCCAGCTCAAGGGTCAGGCAGCAGATTGGTGGCAGCAGTACAAGGATTCCAGAGGCGATCGTGTTATCAGCTGGGATGATTTCTGTCGTGACTTCAGAGCTCATCATATTCCGACGAGCTTTGTCGAGGAGATGCGTGAGAAGTTCAGGAATTTGAAGCAGGGGAGCAAGTCTGTCTATCAGTATAACATCGAGTTCCAGAATCTGGCCCGCTATGCTAAGCAAGATGTTCCTGATGAGAAGTCAATGATTTACGAGTTCAGAGGTGGTCTCAAGGATGAACTTCAGCCAGGTCTAGTCCTGCAAGAGCCTCGTGAGTTTGATCAGTTCTACAACATGGCTCTAAAGGTCGAGGCAACTCAGCTCAGGTTGGAGAATTCCAGGAAGCGTTTCAGAGACACCAACTCTTCTTCTTCCAGCTCTCAGATTGTTCCTAAGCAGCAGAAGTATTGGGTTCCTCCTCCTCCTCCGTTTCGTCCCCCTTAGCAGCAGAGGCAGCACGGTGGTCGTGGTCCTTCCCACCCACCCAACCCAGGTTTTCAGCAGAGGCCTCAGGCACCCAAATCAGCAATGCTCCTCCTCCAGGCAACTTCCGTCCGCTCTCAGAGGTTACTTGTCACAAGTGTGGTCAGAAGGGCCATTACTCCAACAAGTGCAATAACCAGCGGCGTCTCCCGCCTCCTCCTCCTATCAGGCCCCCAGGCAGTGCTATGGTGAAGCACAATCCCAAGTCAGTCACCGTGAACATGGTCAATGCAGCTGAAGCAGAGGATTCTTCTCAAGTGATAATGGGTAATCTCTTGGTTAATTCTATTCCGGCAAAAGTTTTGTTTGACACTGGTGCATCGCATTAATTCATTTCTAGACCTTTTGCATGGAAGCATGATTTGTCTTCGGAAGTCCTACCAAATCCTTTTCGTATGGTTTCTTCGGGTATGTTGATGAGTTCGAATATGGTGGTTCCGAATGTTTCTGTCAAGATGGGCAATTATTCCTTTCTGGCCTCCCCAATTGTGCTCGGCAATTCCGATATTCATCTTATTCTTGGCATGGATTTTCTGGCGATGAACAAGGCTTATGTTGATTGCAAAGCTAAAGAAGTCCAATTGACTCATCCTTCTGAAGATGTGATCATTTTCGCTGCTCGTGATGACACGATTCGTCTATTTTCTCTCAATGAGAAGGGTGAAATTTCTGCCATCTCTCAAATTCCCGTTGTCTCGGAGTATGAAGATGTCTTTCCAGAATAGTTGTTAGGAATGCCTCCTCACAGGCCAGTGGAGTTTGTGATTGAACTCGAGCCTGGAACTGAACCGGTGTGCAAGCGTCCTTATAAGCTTGGCCCCGAAGAGCTGAAAGAATTGAAGAAACAACTAGATGAACAAGAGCATCTGGGTCTGACCTGACCAAGCTCTTCACCTTGGGGTTGTGGTGTTCTGTTTGTCAAGAAGAAGGATGGGACGGACCGACTATGTGTTGATTACCGTCCATTGAACAAGAAGACAATCAGGAACAAGTACCCACTTCCCAACATCAATGAGTTGTTTGAGTAATTGAAAGGTGCCAAGGTTTTCTCGAAGTTAGATCTCCGTATGGGCTATCATCAAATCCGCATCCATGAAGAAGATATTCCAAAGACTGCTTTCAGGACGAGTTTTGGCTCCTATGAGTACACCGTCATGTCTTTTGGTCTAGCAAATGCGCCTCCGACCTTCTCCAGAATGATGAACTTCATATTCTCTCCTTTCAAGAATGAGTTCGTCTTGGTGTATTTGGATGACATCCTTGTGTTCTCGGAGACCGAAGAAGAGCATGCAGAGCATCTCCGACTTGTGCTGGACAAGTTAAGAGAGCATTGGTTCTATGCTAAGTTCTCAAAGTGTGAGTTTTGGCTCAAGGAAGTGGTGTACCTTGGGCATGTCATCTCTGCCGAGGGCATTAAAGTGCACCCTGAGAATGTTGAGGCAATTGTGAAGTGGGAGCCTCCTCAGAATGTCAAGCAGCTTCGTAGCTTCCTTGGCCTTGCAAGTTATTGTAGAAGATTCGTTGAGAACTTCTCTCAAATTGCTAAGCCCCTGTCCAACCTCCTTCAGAAGAATGTCAAGTATGTGTGGTCTCCTGAGTGTGATGTGGCGTTCAATACACTCAAACAGAAGCTGACTTCGGCTCCAGTTCTTGTTCCTCCCGAGCAATCCAAGCCTTTCCAAGTATTTTGTGATGCTTGTCTCCAAGGTCTCGGTTGGGTTCTCATGCAAGATAAGAAAGTTGTGTCCTATACCTCGCGGCAGCTAAAGCTTAGCGAGAAGAACTACCCCACTCATGATCTTGAGCTGGCGGCAGTTGTGCATGCTCTGATGACGTGGAGACATCTATTGTTGGGAAGACTAGTTGAGGTGTTCACCGACCACAAGAGCTTGAAGTACATTTTCACTCAACCCAATCTCAATCTTCGGCAGTGTCGGGGGGAATACCCCCGGGTAGGCTCAAGGAAACGACTCAACATTTTAAAACATCGGGGGAGCCACCCCCGGTATGCCAAGCCCCACGAATCGACAAGACAAATGAAGAAGTGAAGACAGAAGACAAAACTGCGGCCCGGGCGGCTGGCTACTCCTGGCGGGCTCCTCCTGGCTGGCTCCTCCTCGCTGGCTCCTCCCTGCTAGCTGCTCCTGTCCGGCTCCTCCTGTCTGGCTCCTCCTGTCCGGCTCCTCCTGGCCGGCTCCTCCTGGCCGGCTCCTCCTGTCGGGCTCCTCCTGTCCGGCTCCTCCTGTCCGGCTCCTCCTGGCCGGCTCCTCCTGTCCGGCTCCTCCTAGCCGGCTCCCGCTGTGGCCCGATGAAGTCAGCTCCAGGCGTCCCGTCGGACACGAGCTGACGACATTGTAGCTGACGGACTGCAGAGCCTGCCGCACTATTGGCGAATAGTGCCCCGCTATGCATCCGTCACGCGTCACTTCATTGCGCTCCAATAGTGACGCACTGTAGCCTGCATCATGAGGCATATCATGTCACCCCCAATAGTGTAATTAGGCCATGTAGGCCACCCCTTGTCCCCTGGGCCTCCCTTTATAAGAGGCACCAGGGGAGCCTCCAAAAGGCAGCCACACACACACACCCACGGGAGGCCTCCTCTCATCCTCTCCCTCTCACTCATGCTCACGCATGCATACATATGAGGCCAAGGTAAGGAGCTCATAGCTCCCTCTTCCTCCTCAGACACAGCTCCAGGAGCAACCCTGTACTACATATACACCTCATATACAGACATGCAGGAGTATGGGTATTATCTCTCCGGAGAGCCCTGAACCTGGGTAAACCACCGCGTGTTGTTGCCCTATCCCATCCAGGATCTCCACGGCAGCCTTGCTCTCACCTATCAAGCCATCCCTTGGCATCTGCCGTCCTTGCGGCACCCCCATGAGAAAACGACGACAGTTGGCGCCCACTGTGGGGCTAGCTGCTGCTGGAATCGCAGTCCGGGTGGGACCACTACTAGAAAATAGGCTATTAATGGCGCACCTATTTTGGCTATTAATGGCGCACTATAGGTGCGCCATTACTAGCACGCCATTAGTAACTGTTAGTAATGGCGCACATTTGGTGCGCCATTACTATCACAGATAGTAATGGCGCACCTGTAGTGGTGCGCCATTACTATGCCTAGAAGTGCGCCATTACTATCTGACTTAGTAATGGCGCACCACATAGAAGTGCGCCATTCCTAACAATTTTTTTTCAAATTTTTTTTCAGAATTTTTTTTTTCAATTTTTTTTCAGAATTTTTTTTTTCGTTTTTTTTCTTAATCTCGGGTCACTATGGCTTAATCTCGGGTCAATATGCTTAATCTCAAGTCAAATCGCACTCCGTGGTCAAACTTCCCGGAAGGTCACCCATCCTCACACTACTCCAGCCCCAGCACGCTTAACTTCTCAGTTCTATCCAACCCCAGCACCAGCTCACTTAACAGGCACTTGTTGATATATCTATCATATCAATCCTATTAAACCTTGTTGATGTCTAGGACTTTGTTCATGTTCATGAGTGTGATGAAATTTTGAAAAAATATTTCAAACTTCCCTGTCATATTACGTATCATATTTTGAACATTTTTTCCAAAAAAAAAATCCGAAACAATTTATTTTTTCTGTTACTAGTGGCGCACCTAGCAAATGGTGCGCCATTACTAAGTTTGAATTTTTTTCCATTTCCCCCCCTCTAGATCTTAAAAGCCCCGCATATTTTATTCTGTTAGGTTTTTGGGGATTCTAAAAATCTTCAACGGGGTTCCCCCAGTTGAAATCGGATGTAACTTTTCGAGTAGATGATTTTTCATATAAAAAACTTTTTAATCCGAGTTCGTATGCAAAAGTTATGCCCATTTTACTAAATTCCAGAGAGATTTTGCAAATAAATTCGAAATTCATATTTGTAAATTTTCCCAACAACTAGACCACATATCACATGGGAAACTTATTTTCTTTTATTTTTTTGACATTTCCATCATTTTCTTTTATTTTTTTTAAAACTGAAAAGGCGGTCCACGGGGGGGGGGGGGGGGGTGCATTTGGTGAAATTTTTGGCCACCTAGAAAGTTAGTAATGGCGCACCTTCACAAAATGCGCCATTACTATGTGTATGACTTGGTCAAACCTTGGTCAAAGTTAGTAATGGCGCACTTTGTATAGGTGCGCCATTACTAAGTTTGACATAGTAATGGCGCACCTATGCAAAGTGCGCCATTACTAAGTTTGACCAAGGTTTGACCCAGTCATACACATAGTTATGGCGCACTTTGTGAAGGTGCGCCATTACTATGTCAACTTAGTAATGGCGCACCTATACAAAGTGTGCCATTACTATGTGTATGACTGGGTTAACCCTTGGTCAAACTTAGTAATGGCGCACTTTTCACCTGATGCACCATTACTGTTTTGGTTACTAATGGCGCACCTACACATGGTGCGCCATTACTATTTAGTAATGGCGCACCACATGTATAGTGCGCCATTAGTGTCCATATTGGCTATAGCTGTTTTTCTAGTAGTGTGGCCGCGAGCTACAAGACAACTCTTGTGGGAGAGCACCGTTTCTGCATGTCCGTTGCGTGGTCACCACGCTAAGGCATGTGTAGGGCATCTTTTTGGTCGGCCAAAGTTGTCTATGGTGTGGGGCACGCATGCAGGAGAGCAATGGTGGAGTTTCAAAGGAATTTGAGCTGGCTGAGATGGGTTTTTACTGCTGGCAAGATTGCAGCAGCAAACTTGGGGCTCCTCCAAGGTGTTTTTACTGTGGTCCACTTGGAACAAAATCATGTCCAATGGCCTCCAGTATGGAAGAACTACATGTCCACCAAGTTTTAGATCAGGGAGATAATAGGGCAAGGTACTTGTAGTACAAAGCTACATTTACTGCCATAATTTGGTTTCAGATGATTTGCTCATATTTTCCACATGAGCATGCCATCTCTGGGTTTGGTTTGATGCATTAGTATGCAAATGGGGTTGTATAAAAGTTTGGGGACATTTGTATGGACATAATAGTGGGGGAGAGGGAAGAGAGGCCTTACCATGGTAAAAAGAGAGGGAAAAATGAGGGAGTTACCCTCTAATAATTGATCAGAGGCCATGGAAAAGTTACAGGAGGTAAAAGGAGGTCAGAGTATGCTGTGGTAAAAATTTGGAGGCAAGGGGAATCTACTTGGGTCAACTTAGCTTGTCCACTAGTTTATGGCTGATGGTGTTTGATGCTGTCCTAGGGCATCTAGGGGTACCCAATGGCCCTGAGATTTACCAGGGGTAAATGGTAAGTCCATTTGGTCCTGATCACAAGTTTTGAGACGATTTGAAGAAAGTTTGCAATGTAAACTTGGTAAACCCTATGATTCAACATAATCAGGTTTCTGTAGATCCAGTTAGGTTAAACTAATCTCCTTGATGCACAACTTGGTGTAACATCATTATTTAGGGATTAGAACATGTCCAGAAGGTTTGGGGTCAATAGGAGAAACTTCACAATGTAAAGTTGTTCAAATTTGATTCTGGACAGAGAGGGTTTTGGAATATTTTAGTGAAGAAAAACAATTGAGATTGAGATGAAACTTGGTAAGATGATCACATATGTCATATGTGACATGCTAGAATTTTCCTGGAATTATTTGGGAATATTTCTTATAGAAATATTTCAAATGCTTGATTTAAGCAGAAATGGTTTTGGAGGGTTTTGTCCAATATTTTGAACATGACCATGTGTTGAAACTCTTATATATGGACAATATATGTCCACTGAGTTTCCCTAAATTTTCTCAAATATTTTTAAAGCATAAAAACAATTTTTCCCTATAAAAGACCATTTCTGGCCTTAAGAAGAAGCCTTTAAATAAAATAGTAAAATAATCTTTAAAAGTAATATTTGATTGTTTTGGGAAGTCATATATATAGTGGGTTTCAAATAAAGCCTTAGGTGTAAAATATTCCACCCAATTTGAGGACTTGTAGTACAAACCTCAATTCAGGGGGTTTTGAAAACCTAAATTTAATAAATGCTTTTTGGCTAAAATAATATTTGAGAAAAATAGTTTTAGGTCCTATACTCATGGTATGATCATTGGACAAGAGTTTGGATCAACGAAAAGAGTTCTTGAGGGTAGGAGGATGTTTTATGAATTATAGAGCACCAGCAAGCAAACAAGCAAGCAAGCAAATAACACACAACTCAAGCATTCAAATGCACTCAAAAAGTTTTAATTGGCCCTAATTTTTGAGTCATGTTAAATTAGTCATGAGGCAAAACACAGGGTGTGACAAGTTGCCCCCATGGCCTATTGTTAATAATGCGTAGTTTTGCCTCCACCGCATTCCCATAGTATTATAGATCTGTAAGAATATACCCGTAGGTTTTTGGGAATGCTTTACTTCGAGTGCCTCTGATAGTTCTTAGTGATTTTATTCCTATTTTCAAGACATTTATTAGATCCATCCATTTATATGCCCTGGGAGAAAATTGTTTGTACGTGCGAAAAACTGTGTAGTCTTTCTTTAGTCTTCTCATTGTCCGGCTTATGTAGATGGCAACCCCTTTCATCGCTTGTTAACTTTATCACTTCTGCCGACTCACTTTAGTAATGCCAACTCATCCAAATTGCCAGCTCATCAATAAATCTTGCCATTAGCCATTTGTTTCCAGTCCACAACAATAAAACTCTTAAAATTGCCATCAAATGACATCTCAACTTGGCCAGCTCATAGAGCTAGCTTAGCATACAAGGTCCATTTTTTGCCTTGAAAATGACGGCTCAAATACCCGTATCCGGCTCGTTGTTTTTATTGTCTTATTAATAACAAGACCTGAATGTCCTTTTTACAAAAACACCGGCTCATCCCATATAAGCATAGCTCCACCGGCTTATGTACTTTTATTACCACCTTGTAGTTGACTGAGAATTCAGTGGCCCCAAAGAATAGCAAAGTCGTTGGCTGCATTAGGTCCCAGGTGTCAACGCTCACGTTGGATGTTCTTGTCAGCCAGGGTCTTCTGTCGGCTCAGGCAGAGATCAGCTTGCGGGCACATGAAGAAAAATCTTCCCTGCAACCTCAACAAGTTGAAATTGTTATCTTCACAGATGATTTGCACAGAGGCTTCCGACCGCCCGGGTCAAAGTTTTTCAGGGACGTGCTCCATTTCTTCAATATCAGACCACAAGATATTGGCCCCAATTCGATCAGCAACCTCTGTCAGTTTCAAGTATTTGTGAAGTACATCTTCATATTTAACAAACTGTCACTCTCTTCTGGCAATTCTTCTACATCAACCATCAGACTGAGTTCAAAGATGGACCCAGCGTGGAACTTGCTGGAATTTCAATCCAAAATAGGAAAAAAAGTTCTCTTCCGAAAGGAAAACTGGTGAGTCATCCCAAGAGTGGGAACAAGACTTGGTTCTATTGCAAGAACACTGCTCCATAAGGTCGGTATCCCCTGCCGGGTTATAGACTAGAGCGACTAAACGCTACTGTTGCCTTTCCGGGTTGGCCAACTGACGAAGAAAGGAAACAAATGGCACCACTTTATTAGAAGTTAAGGGCTTTAACAACTCATGGCCTCACCGGGATCGATGTGAACTGGTGTTGGATATGTTGGCAGATTCAACCCCATAGCCTGAGGGGCAACTTGATGTGTAACTACACTGGCGAGCCGGCTGATGCGCAACGCTTCAGTCAGAGCAATTTGCCTGAAGATGAAGTTACCAAAGCCACAAAGAAACTGTTCGCTGATCCCAAAGAAAAGTGCAATTTGACTGGGCTTGCGCCCTTTTGCTTGACGAACCTCGTTCCTCCAGTAAGTGTTCCTAGACTTGTTCATGTTTGTTTTCAATAATTTTGCTTTCATGCTTGTACTTATCTTCCGGCTTATCATGCGTATAGGCAAACTCCGACTAGTGGAAATCCAGAGCCTAGAATCCTGCTCCTCCTCATGTTGAGCAAGGAAACGAGCCGGACGATGAGGTGGTTACTGGAGAAGAGTCAGAGGTAGAGCTTGACTCACCTGGTTATCTTTTTATCGAACTTCCTGACGCTCCTTCTTGCCAGGATAACACCGAAACCAACCGAGCCGGCAATGTCGAGGTAATTTCAATCTCATCCAACTCATCAGAAACATATATCCTGAAGAGGACGAGACGAGGTGTCAGTAAAGTTAAGTTTTCGCATCCAGAAGCTTACTTAGACCCAAAATTTATTTTGAAGAAAACTCAACACACCGGCACGTTGAAACACAAGACCTGGAGAAATTCCGGGGAGTTATCTACCAGCTTATCACTTGATCACGGCGCCCACAAGCAACGAGTTGAGGTGCCTCATAGTCCAACTCTATCTCGTCCATGAGCCGGTCTTTTTAAACAACCACTCAATCCTTATGATTCAAATTATCAGGAAACTTCGCCCTTCTCTAGAGAGTTGACCGCAACTCAACTCCGTGCCTTCACCATCGTGGGTAAGTATTGTCAAGCTATGCTTTTTCTTTGTCATCACTATTGTTTCTTTGACTCGATGTTACCTTCATGGTTGCAGAGCCAAAGTCTTCGCGAAGAAGAAAATTGGCGAGTCATCTTCTGCTACTGCCGGTCTTAACACTCAAGACCCCCGAATGGCCGATCCAGAACTCCAAATTGAGCCAGCTGGCCAGCATAACCCAGACTTAGGGTTTGAGTTGGCTCGCGGACATGAGTCGGTTCATGCTGAAGAGCCAGTGACGATGGAAAGGCCAGTCAAAGGCCAGGCTACCATTGATGACCCAGCCCAACATGTTGACCCGCCAAGCCCTGCTCACGCCTCCAGCCCTGTGCACAAAGTGAATAACATTGTCCCATCGCCCACGATGGGTGATGTAGAAATGACCATTATTGGAGAGGCTTACAAAGCTCCCGAAGCCTCAACTGCCTTGGCTAAATTGTAGCCAAGGATGAGCCGGTAATGTTGCCAAAAGGGAAAGCCAAATTAGAGCTTCCTAACTTTGCCAATCTTGGTGTCCATGATCTGCATCAGGAATATTTAACCCGGCTGTCTAAGAGCCGAGATACTGAGGTGAATATGATAAGGATGCACAAGCGTAAATTTGTGGTATGAAATACCCATCCTTTTTTCCTTTGTCATACATAGTCTTGTAGCCCCGAAGGGCCAACTTAGTAAGATAAGTAGTGAGCTGGGTCTTCAAGAAATTACTTGTAATTTGGGAGAACTGACCGTAACCCCCAAGGACTGGGTCGTTATGAAAATAACGAGCCGGTGCTTTAAGACTCCTGAAGTCATTATGATAAAGAAAATTCAACCTGTAGCCCCCAAGGGTTGGCTCATCTCTTTGAGATGGCCGGGTCTTCTCATAAAGGAAAAGAATGACTTGCATTAGCCCCCAAGTGCCATGTAGAATTCTTTCAACCGCATGGGACTTAAACATGGAGCAAATTTTGTGTATTGTAGCCCCCAAGTGCCGGGTCGTCTGCCTTCGACTGCTCGGGGTTTGTAAACTTTTCGCTGATGACTTATAATGTGCAGGATATTGATACGTCTCCAACGTATCTATAATTTTTGATTGTCCCATGCTATAATGTTATCATTCTAGGATGCTTTTTGGGTGATTATTTACCAATTTATATTATTATTTGGCACTAACCTATTAACCCAGTGCCCAGTGCCACATGCAGTTTTCTACGTGTTTTTGACTCTTTAGGTTTACAGTACCAAACGAAGTCCAATTGCCCCGAAACTTTTTTATGATTTTTTCTGGACCAAAAGAAGACCTAGAAGCTTTGGGAGGAGACCGGAAACTGCACGAGAGAGGGGGCACACAACAGGGCGCGCCCAGGGGGTGGCCACGCCCTGTTGCGTGATGCCTCCCTTGGGTGGCCCCCGACGCCCTTCTCTAGCCTATAAATTCTCATTAATCCCAAAAACCCTAGAGAGCCTCACGAAATAATTTTTTCACCGCTGCAAGTCTCCGTTCTGCTGTGTGCCCATCTGGAGCCCTGTTCCGGTGCCCTGCTGGAGGGGGGATCGATCACGGAGGGCCTCTTCATCAACCTTACTACTCCCATGGTGATGTGTGAGTAGTTCCCCTCAAACCTACGAGTCTGTAGTTAGTACCTCGATGGCTATCTCTCTCTCTCTTGATCTTCAATACAAAGTTCACCGCATCTTCGTGGTGATCTATTCGATGTAATCACTTTGTGCGGTGCGTTTGTTGGGATCCGATGAATTGTGGGTTTATGTTCAGATTATTGATGAAAAAGATTTGTCTGAAATTTAGTATGATTCTTTTTTGCATGATTATTATAGCTTCGTAAATTTCTCCGATCTATTGAAATAGTTTGGCCAACTAGATTTATATTTCTTCAATGAGAGGGGTGCGTTGTAGTGGGTTCAACCTGACGGATTTCGATATCCCAATGACAAAGTAGGGGACAAGATACGTCTTTGTGTTGTTTCCACTAAGGATACAACGATGGGGTTAATTCATATTGATTGAATTCTCTTTGTCTACATCATATCATTGTTCTCCAAGCATTACTCTTTTTTACTTAATACTCTAGATGCATGCAGGATAGCGGTCGATGGATGGAGTAATAATAGGTGTAGGCAGGAGTCGGACTGTTTGCTTATGGATGTGATGACTATATATACATGATCATTTCCGTGAAAGATTGCATAACTATGTGCTTTGCTATCAATTTCCCAACAACAATTTGTTTACCCAATGTATGCCTATTACATGAGAGATGCCACTAGCGAACACTATGGCCCCCGAGTCTATTCATCCATATATTTACAAAATCTTCCAATACCTAGCTGCAATTTATTTCCTTTTATTTTATTTTGCAATTTACGCTATTCAACTTTCATCAACATATCTCACTAGCTTGCAAATAACGAGTCCAAGGGGATTGACAACCCTCTTTCCTGCTCTGGGTGTAAGTGTTTACTCTGTTGTGTGTAGTCGTTGAAGACGGGGGTTGAGTGTTTCTCCTATTGGTTTGATAAACCGTGGTTCTCTACTAAGGAAAATACTTACCTATATTATGCCGCATCACCTGCTCCTCTTCACGGAAAATCCAACACAGATCACAAGTAGCAGGAAGGATTTCTGGCGCCGTTGCTGAGGAGTATCACCAACCTACTATCAAGTAACTTCGCACAAATTATCATTCACTTGTTCTACTTTTTATTTGTTGTTATATTTTTATGGTTTCATAAAAATCAAAAATAAAAATAATAATTATCTTTGCTAGTTGCTAGTTTACTTCTTTGCTTGCTACTTTACTTGTTCCGCTTGTTACTTTGCTTGCTTGGTCACCATGTCTCAAGATACTACTAAGTTGTGTGACTCTTCTAATGCTAATAAAGATGAATTTATTAGCCCTCCTATACTGCCCGCCACTAGTGCGGAGGGTTTTTATATTAATGATTCATTTTTGAATCTTGTGATGAAAGAACAATTTTCGGGAAGTCCTAGTGATGATCCCGCTGCTCATCTTAATACTTTCGTTGAACTATGTGATATGCAAATGAAAAAGGATATGGATAAAGATGTTGTGAAATTGAAGTTATTTCCTTTTTCACTAAGAGATAAAGCTAAGACTTGGTTTTCATCTTTACCACGTAATAGTACTAGAACATGGGATAAGTGTAAAGATACTTTCATTACGAAGTATTTTCCTCGTGCTAAGACCATCTCCCTTAAGAATCATATAATGAATTTTAAACAACATGATCATGAACATGTTGCACAATCTTGGGAGAGGATAAATTGATGATTAGAAATTGTCCTACTCATGGGGTAAACTTGTGGATGATTATCCAAAATTTATATGCTGGACTGAACTTTGTGTCTAGAAATCTTCTAGATTCGCTGCAGGTGGTACCTTTATGGATATGACCTTAGGAGAGGGCACAAAACTTCTGGACAACATCATGACAAATTATTCCCAATGGCATACCGAGAGAGCTCCAACTGGTAAGAAGGTAAATTATGTCGAAGAAATCACTACTTTGTGTGAAAAAGTGGATACTCTCATGAAAATGGTTGGTAGTAAAAATGCTCATGTTGATCCCAGTGATGTGCCTTTGTCGACCTTGATTGAGCAAAATGATGATGCTATTGATGTCAACTTTATGTCGCGAAACAATTTTAACAACAATGCCGATAGAGGGAATTTCAATGCTAGACCATATCCCTATAATTACTCTAATAATTATGGAAATTCTTCTACAAATAATAATAGGATATCATCTGATCTTGATATCACCATTAAATAATTTATTAGTTCTCAAAATATTTTTAACACTATGGTTGAAGAAAAATTGCATAAAGTTGATGATTTGGCTAAAAACATGGATAGGATTGCTCTTGATGGGGAAACTATTAAAAATAAAACTTTGCCACCCAAGCATGATTTTAATGATACTATCAAATCCATCCAAATATCTATTAATGAAAGTAAGGAGAGGACTGCTAAGTTGAAAGCTAAACAGGAATTCTTAGAAAAAGCTCTTCCACCTGGTTTTTACCGAAATCATGATGAAGATCTTAAAATGATTTGTACTTCTCCTATTGAATCTTTATTTACTAATCTGAAAGTAAATGATAAAGGTACTTAAGATGAGTCAACTCTAGTTAGAGAGCATCCCGTTTGCTTGGAGGGTGATGATTCTAATGCTAAAACTGAAAAAGTGGGTTTGGAGAGGTTAAAAATTTAACTAGTGATGTGCCCACTATCTCGGATTACAAGGACTTTAATTATGAAATTTGCTCTTTAATAGAGTGCATTTCCTTGTTGCACTCCATTATTATCTGACCCAATGCTTATGATCAAAATAAAGCTTTTACTCAACATATAGTAGAAGCAATGATAAAAGCTTGTGATGAGAAACTTGAACTTGAAGTTTGTATTCCTAGAAAATTACATGATGAATGGGAACCTACTATCAAAATCAAACTGAAAGAATATGAATGCAATGCTTTGTGTGACTTTGGTGCTAGTGTTTCAACAATACCTAAGTCTCTTTGCGATGTGCTTTGTCTCACTAATATTCAAGGTTGTTCCCTAAACTTGCATCTTGCGGATTCTACTTTCAAGAAACCTTCGGGTTGAATAAATGATGTGCTTATCCTTGAAAATATAAATTATGTGCATGTAGATTTCATTGTTCATGATATTGAATGCAATCCTACTTGTCCAATAATACTTGCAAGACCTTTCTTACAAACTATAGGTGCAATTATTGACATGAAAGAGGGAAACATAAGGTTCCAATTTCCATTAAAGAAAGGGATGGAACACTTCCCTAGGAAGATAATTAAACCACATTATTAATCTATCATGAGGTCTACTCATGGGTGGAGTGTCAAAGATGACAACACTTGAAGCTATGCATCATGCCTAGCTAGGGGCGTAAAATAATAGTGCTAGTTGGGAGGCAACCGAATAGTTATCTTTATTTTTGCTTTTTTACTTTCTGTTTGTATTTGATAAAATGATTATTTCCTCTGTAATGATTGTGTTTTTATGTTTAAATTAGTGTTTGTTCCAAGTAAAGCCTTTGGGATGACTCACAAGATGAGTAGAATTGATACGGTGCAAAAACAGAAACTTTAGCGTCCAGTGCAGAATTTCTCTTATTTTACTAGAACGTCTATTTGATCAGATTTTCTACACAGTATTTCTATACAAATTATTCAGGTTTTCCTATTTTTTCAGAATTTTTAGAGTTACAGAAGTATAGGTTCTATACAGATCTTTACAGACTGTTCTGTTTTAAATAGATTATGTTTTTTCTTGCATAGTTTGCTTGTTTTGATGATGCTATGGATTGTATCCGGGGTGGTGTATAAGCCATGGAGAAGTTATAATATAGTACCTTAGGCAATAATAAAATAAGAATTAAATTATAACAGTAACTAAAGTATTTGATATGTTTGGTATACTAACGGATCTCACAAAGGTTTTGTTGAGTTTTGTGTGCTGAAGTTTTCAAATTTTGGGTGATATCACGATGGATGAAGGAATAAGGAGCGGCAAGAGCATAGGCTTGGGGATGAACAAGTAACCCCAAGGTAATATTCAAGGAAAGACACAAGCGTCTAAGCTTGGGGATGCCCCGGAAGGCATCCCCTCTTTCGTCTCAATCCATTGGTATGTCACTTGGAGCTATATTTTTATTCATCACATGATATTAGTTTTGCTTGGAGCATAGTTTGCTTTAGTTTTATTTTTTGTTTTAGTTTTCCACAATCATTGTTTTGTGGAAACACCCACTTGAGAGTGACACAAGATCACCCTGATTTGTTAGAATACTCTCTGTGCTTCACTTATATCTTTTGAGCTTAGCAGTTGCTCTAGTTCTTTACTTATATCTTTTAGAGCATGGTGGCGTATAGATTTTATAGAAATAATTGCACTCTCGTTCTTCACTTATATTTTTTTTAGAGTTAATAAATAGTGATGGTAATTTACATGGGTTATAAGACTAGTCCAAAAATAATAGGTATCCAATGAGCGCATAATCAAAACCACATGTAGCACATAAAAGCGAAATTGTGGGTTTGTAATATGAAAGGGCATGAGTGCATGATCATTGGTTAGTAAAAGTATTGTGAATTAGTGGGTGTTAACTTGTTGTTCATGTAAATATTTTTTATAACATGCTGATGATGTGTGATCATACTTATTCCTCGTTGAAATCCTAGTTTTGTTTAGGTCGGAGGCGCGTGGTGGTTAACTCCTCCAACCTCCTCCCTAGGGGCATGCGAGTAGTGCTTTGCTTTGAGAGAGCTAATAAAATCATGCAATAAGTATGTGTGGGGACCCTGACTTTTAAGTCGTGATCACCGAATGCACGTGTACAGTGATCCCAGAGATCAATGCTCATTGAACACACAGAAGCTGAATAACAAGAGTCTTACATCCACATTTAGAGTCTTACACAAATAAAGACCACGAAGGTCAAGTCTTACATAGATAGGGCCGTAAAGGCCAAATACTTAAACATAACAAGCAGCGGAAATCTTGATTGAAAGCATAGCCCATGCCATCTGCCTTAACCTACAGGCATTCTGACAGGGAAGCGTCCTAGTTCGCATGATCGTCTCCAACGAACTCTTCATCATATTCCTGCTCTTCCATGCCTGGCCAATTAAATAACCAGTGGCAAGCCAATAAGTACTTTGAATGTACTCGCAAGCAACCCATGTTTGGAACAAGACAATAACAATGCATGATATAGCACTAAGTAGGTAAGTTTTGCGGAAAGCTAATTTTTGTGTGCAATGACATGATCAATAATAACTTGTAAAGGCATGCATCATGAGGTAGCAATTATCCACATGAACAGGTTACAGATATCAATATAAACAAGGTTCGAACGACCCGTGTCCAACCTTCACGCCAAGATATCCGACTTGACTCAAGTATCATCTTTGTTACCAACACGCACACACGCACCAGTTTGTGAAAACTCTGGACGTAGTTTAAGCAGCACCACCCAACTGTCCTTGACCGTGGACACGGCTATTCGAATAGTTTTACACTCTATAGAGGTTGCACACTTTACTCACAAGACTCGGGGAACTTCCGTGTCAACCACGACACGCGGTATATTACATACCCGAGGTAAGCCCTCTTTATCATCTAACACAGGATCTCCCTATGGAATACCACCATTGTCTTTCTCCATCTCACTCAATAGTATATATCGGTATAAATAGCTCGAACATTGCCTTTCCCCTAGCGATACTAAACAGAGAGTCCACTCGTTGGTGCCATCCCTCATGATATAAATCACACGTATCATCCATGGGGGCACGTAACGGTGTGCCCGGTGCCTGTAAAGACAGCGCATGATCGTCCATTCCGGTACGACCCCGTTTCGAGAGTGACCACTTCACTCCCGCCACTAGTAATGCGGGCTCTATGCTAGTACCCACTAAGGTAGTCAACAAAGCCTCGTCCCATAAGGGGTATCGTGGTTGTGCATGTAAGGTTGGGACGGTCGACAAATCTTAAATCTAATCCGTTTTCGAAAACCACACACACTCACTTGCTCCGGTACACCACTTCTTTATCAAGTGGCAACCTAGCTCATCCTCATCTCCATCGGGCATTAGTGGCACCCCACGGGGTTTTCGAAAAGTCTTTGAAAAGTTTTTGTATCCAAATCCATGCATACTCCCGATCCCACTTGCGTAGCATCTACTAGCAACCTAACTACTCCCACCCGCACAACCCTCATAAGAAAGGTAGGGTCATGCACGATGCAAGATTCAATAGTGAAAGAATAGGAGGCAACCCACCAAAGTGGTCACCATATCAATATGATCAACATGATGGAAATAAGTGCTATATGCCATGCAAGTAAAAATGGTTAATAGTCATGGTCAAAGGGCTGCTTGCCTAGCTCAACAAAGTCTTCGGAGTCTTGAAAGTATTCGGGCCCAACTCCCTCGTCAACAGCGCAATCTATCGTCGCGATAAATAACATAATAATAAGCATCACACAAAAACAGAGCACAATCTCTACTCACAAAATGTTACCCTATTCTGATAAATACTACAAACTATTCTAAAAATATATGTCTAAGGTTTTGTAGTAAAAATCATTTTGAAAACTATTTAAACAGAGGCTATAAATATTAGAAACTAGGTTTTTAAATAAAGTTGAATAGAAAAAGATTTCAAAAAATTTGCACAAGTGGCACTCTAAAATACTACACATTATTCTACGAATTTTGGTGGAACAATATTTGGAATTGGATTTTTATTTGGAGCTGTGGGATTTTTGGAAAACTGGAAGAAAAAGAAAAGAAAATGGCCTCAGAGTGCCTTGGGCCACACGGCCAGCCTCTGGGCCGGCCCAGTGGCTAGCCAGGCCAGGCTAGCCGGTGCCCCCGCATGCGTCAGGTTTCAAACCTGACGGGCGGGGCCCATTGGCCAGAGAGAGAGGAGAGGCGCGGGAGAGAGGTGGGAGGCTGACGACCTGGCCCCACTAGCAGGTCGTATTCCACCTCTATCCAGGGATCGGCGGTGCTCACCGGCGGCGATAGAGGCTACGGTGATGTGCTACGGCAACGGGAATGGAACCGGAGGACTGCCGCCGTCTTGGGAGGGGAGGAGTTGGATGTCTGGGAGGCCCTGGTTGCCGGCGATGAAGGAGCCGCGGCGGAGGCGTCCTCGGGTGAGCTCGAACCCGTCGTTCTTCCCTGCAAAAGGCGTGGGGAAGAGGGGGAATTGAGTCAGGGGCGCCAGGTGAAGCCAGATTGAGAGAGAATGGAGGCGGAGGGGCTTCCTACCGCGCGAACTCCGGTGACCCGATGCGGCGGAGCTCAAGCTCAATCTCGAGCTCGGGCGGCTCTGGGAAGGAGTGGGTGGAGCAAGGGGCAATTGAGGGGTGAGGGAACTCAGCAGAGGGGAGAGAGAGGTCCGGGAGGGGCCATTTATATGGGCGCGGCGGTCCACAGCAAGGTGGTGCGCCGGCGTGGTCTTGGCCGAGGCCAGAAGGCACGGGAGCGCGCGGGGGTGCGCCTGGGGTCCTTCTGGACGCGATCCAGGCTAGGGGAGGGAAGAAGGAGAGCGGGGGAATGCGCGCGCTTGCAATCCCCACGGTTGGCCGAGAGGGGCGGCGCCGGCACGCGTGCGGGTGGTCGCAGGAGAGAGAAGGGAGAGGGGGCCGACTGCTTGGACGATTGCGGACGTCGAGGGCATCTCGGGGGACAGCTTTCCCCATCCCTAGGCTGTCGGGGGCCTCGGGATGCTCTTGCTACAGTGCGGACTTGCACTGTAGCGTGCTCCAGAGTGTGCCTTTGGCATGCCATGGCATGCTTGCGTGCTCTAGACGCGTCCCTGCATGTCCCTTAGCTCCTGGATGGCTTGCAGATGCTCTAGGAGCTAGTAGAGGCTAGGGGAGTAGAGGTGAAAGGGGGAGGGGTAAAAATAGATGCTGCCATCACTGTCCAGGGGTGAAAATGGAGGTTTTACCCTACTTTATGATTGAGTCTTGGCCAGGGAGAGTTACTGGGGGTAGAAGGGGCATGCAAGTGACTGTGGTAAAATTCTTGGGTCAAGGAGAATAAGTTAGAGGGTGAAAATAGTGACTTTTAGAAATGACCAGATGGTGTTTGATGGTGATTTGGGTAAGCAAATGGAGTTTGCTTGCCATGATGTTTGACAAGGTGAAATTGTGGTTAGAAACATGGTTGATCACCAAGTTTGAGAGGATTTCAAGAATGTTCACAATGTAACTTTGTGAAACCCTAGAAATGAACAGAATCAAATTCCTGTAGATCTAGGCATGCATTTACTTTCTCCTAGATGAACCACTTGGTGTGGCATCCTTATTTGGGTAATAGATCACGCCCACAAAGTTTGGGGTCAAGGGAAGAAACTTCACAATGTAAAGTTGATCAAATTTGGTTCTGGACAGGAATGGTTTTGGAATATTTTGGTGAAGCAATCAATAGGGATTGAGATGAAACTTTGCAAGATCATCACATATAACATGTGTGACTTGCTGGAATTTTCCTGGAATTTATTGAGAATATTTCCTATAGAAATATTTCAAAAGTTTGATTTGAGCAGAAAGGGTTTTGAGGGGTTTTGACCATGATATTGAACATGACCATGTGTTGAAACTCTTATATATGGAAAATATATGTCCACTGAGTTTCCCCAAGTTTTCTCAAGAATTTTGAAATCTATTAAATACAATTTTCCTATGAAAGACCATTTCTGGCCTTATGAAAAAAGCCTTTAAATAAAATAGTAAAATAATCTGTAAAATTAATATTTGGTGGTTTTGAGAAGTCATATATATAGTAGGTTTCAAATAAAGCCTTTGGGAAAAAAGGATCCACCCAATTTGAGGACTTGTAGTACAAACCTCAATTCAGCGGTTTTAGAAACCTAATCTGAAATAAAGGTTTTTGGCCAAAATAAAATTTGATAAAAATATTTTTAGGTTCCATTCACATGGCATGATCATTGGTCAAGAGTTTGGGTCAGGGAAGATGAATGTGGAGAAGAAGAGTCCTAGAGTGCTAAAACAAAGTTTACCCAAACAAGCAAACACCAAGCAATGCAAGCAAGAGATAGCACTCAAAAGTTTTAATTGGCTCCAAATTTTATGAATCCAAGCATAGCAAGGTGATACAAACACATGGTGTGACAGACCTACCCCCCTTACAAGAATCTCGTCCCTGAGATTCCTAGGCTAAGCGCTAAAAAGATAAGGGAACTCAGATCTAAGATAGTCTTCACGCTCCACGGTTGCTTCTGCTTCAGTGTGGTTGCTCCATTGGACCTTGAAGTACTTGATGGTGCGGCTTCGGGTGCAACTCTCGGCTTCATCCAGAATGCGAACTGGCCTCTCACGATAGGTGAGGTCTGGCTGAAGGTCGATGGCTTGATGATCGATGTCCTAGTAGAGGTCCGGACGGTTGGGAACTTGGAGACACTTCCGGAGCTGTGATACGTGGAACACGTTGTGCACATCTGATAGCTCGGAAGGTCGCTCCAGTTGGTAGGCCACTTCTCCTCGTCTTGCGGTGATCTTGAAGGGGCCGATATATCTGGGCGCAAGCTTTCCCTTGACGTGGAAACGCTTGGTTCCCTTGAGAGGAGTGACCCGGAGATAGACATAGTCTCCGGTGTTGAGATTCACTTCCCGGTGGTGAGAGTCGGCGTAGCTCTTCTGTCTTGACTTGGCGGTCTCGAGACGCTCTTGTACGACCTGAACTTGCTCTTCTGCTTCACGAAGGATGTTTGGTCCAAAGACTAATCCTTCTCCGGCCTCTGACCAATTGAGGGGAGTACGACACTTGCGTCCATACAACACCTCAAATGGTGCCATCTGAAGACTCGACTAAAAGCTATTGTTGTAGGAGAACTCGGCAACAGGTAGATGGTCTTCCCACTTGGCTCCGTATGCCAAAACACAAGCACGGAGCATATCCTCGAGTATCTGATTTACTCGCTCTGTCCGACCACCGGTCTGGGGGTGAAAAGCAGTGCTGAAGGAGGGTTTAGTATCCAATGCTTCTTGAAACTTCTTCCAGAACCTCGAGGTGAACTGGGTGCCTCGGTCTGACACGATCTCCTTCGGAACTCCGTGAAGACTCACGATGCGGTTGATGTAGAGGTTCGCTAGCTGGCTTCCATCATAATTGGTCTTGACGGGAATGAAGTGGGCTACCTTGGTCAGATGGTCGACAATGACCCAAATGGAATCATGTCCTTTGCTAGACCTCGGTAATCCGGTGATGAAGTCCATCCCGACTTTGTCTCACTTACATTCAGGCACTTTCAGAGGTTGCAATAGTCTAGCAGGTCGCTGATGCTCAGCTTTTACTCTCTGGCATACGTCACACTTAGCAACAAAGGTGCCTATCTCCCGTTTCATGCCATGCCTCCAGAATTTCACCTTGAGGTCTTGGTACATCTTGGTTCCTCCAGGATGGATGGAATATAGTGTGGCGTGGGCTTCTTGCAAGATCAAACTCTTGAGCTCTTCTTTGTTGGGTACGTAGATGCGCTTCCCAAACCATACGACTCCTTGCTCATCCACTGAGAATCTTGGGGCCTTGCCTGCCTTGATCTTCCTCTTGATGCCTTCAATGCACTCGTCTCCCTTCTGAGCTCCCTTAATATCATCCATCAAGGTAGGATTTGTTTCGAGGTTGGCTAGGAATCCAGGTGCAACTAGTTCCAAGCCGAAGCTTTCAAGCTCTTCATACAAGGCGGGTAGCCTTTCCTTAATCATAGCATTCAAGGAACAAGCCTTTCTGCTTAAGGCGTCTGCTACCACGTTAACCTTTCCGGGGTGGTACTGAACACTGAGGTCATAATCCTTGATCAATTCCAACCATCTTCGCTGCCTCATGTTCAATTCCTTTTGGGTGAAAATATACTTCAAACTCTTATGGTCGGTGTATATCTCACATCGCTTCCCCAGAAAGTAATGCCGCCATGTCTTCAAGGCATGAACTACAGCTGCCAACTCAAGATCGTGAGTGGCGTAGTTCTCTTCATGAGGGCATAGCTGTCTGGATAGATATGCTATGACTCTGCCTTCTTGCATAAGAACACCTCCAAGCCCGGTTCTTGATGCATCACAATAAATCACAAACTCCTTGTGAATATCGGGGGTGGCCAAAACTGGGGATGTGGTCAACCTCTTCTTGAGTTCTTGGAAGCTTTCTTCGCACTTCGACGTCCATTCGAACTTCTTGTCCTTCTTCAAAAGCTGAGTCATGGGTCGGGCAATGCTTGAGAACCCTTCGACGAACTTGTGGTAATACCCCGTGAGTCCGAGGAAGCTTCTAACTTCCTTCACATTGGTTGGGGATTGCCATTCAGTCACGGCTTCAATCTTGGCAGGATCCACTGATAGTCCTTCTGCAGTCAACACATGACCCAAGAATCCAACTTCATGCAGCCAGAATTCACACTTGCTGAACTTGGCATAAAGCTGGTGCTCTCGAAGATTGTCTAGGACCAATCTCAAGTGTTGCTCATGCTCTTCTTCGGACTTGGAGAAAACGAGTATGTCGTTAATGAAGACGACCACAAACTTGTCCAAGTACTCCATGAAAACCTTGTTCATGAGGTACACGAAGTAGGCGGGGGCATTAGTTAACCCAAATGACATGACCGTGCACTCATACAGGCCATACCGGGTTACAAATGACGTCTTCGAAATGTCTTGGATCCTGATCTTCAGTTGGTAGTACCCAGACCTGAGGTCGATCTTGCAAAACACCCTTGCACCATTCAGCTGATCGAACAGGTCTTCGATCTTGGGGAGTGGGTACTTGTTCTTGATTGTGACTTCATTGAGAGAACGGTAATCGACACAGAGTCGGATAGTTCCGTCCTTTTTGGACACAAACAGAACAGGTGACCCCCAAGGAGAGACACTAGGGCAGATAAATCCTTTCCTGAGCAGTTCAGCCAGTTGCTGCTTCAATTCTGCCAACTCTTCGGATCCCATTCTATAGGGCTTCTTATAGATGGGTACTGCTTTGGGCATTAGTTCAATGATGAACTCAATGTCACGGTCAGGAGGCATTCCGGGCAGCTCATCAGGAAAGACATCGGGGTATTCACATACCACTGGCACTTGGTCCAACTCAATTCCCGACAGACAGTTAACCTGAGGGGCTTGAGTGGAGACAGGGTTGGGAACATACTTGACTTCCACTCCCTGGCTATTGGTTATGGTAACGATCCTTTTGGCACAGTCCAAGTAGCCTTGGTTCTTGGTCAGCCAATTCATGCCAAGGATGACGTCCAAGCCTGTGAATCCAGAACTATGAGGTCTGCTAGGAAGTCTACCCTGTTGATGATAATCTCAACTCCCTTACAACCTATCCCGGACTTCATAACCGATCCCGGGGTTTGTATCAACATACAACTACCCAAGGGTGTTGGTTCCATACAACTCTCGAGTGCAAACTTTTGAGTAACAAACGAATGCGAAGCTCCACAATCAAACAATATTGTTGCTAGAGTTGAGTTGACAAGGAACGTACCTAGTATGACGTCTGGGTCTTCCTGGGCTTCCTCAGCGGTGACGTGATTCGCACGACCCTTGCCATTGTTGGGCTGGTTGCGGGGAGCTGGGTTCCTTGGTGGTGCTCCACGGCCTTGACCTGGATTTGGCGCATTGGGGCGCGGTGTGATACGTCTCCAATGTATCTATAATTTTTGATTGTTCCATGCTATTATATTATCTATTTTGGATGTTTTATATGCATTAATATGCTATTTTATATTATTTTTGGGACTAACCTATTAACCTAGAGCCTAGTGCCAGTTTCTGTTTTTTCCTTGTTTTTGAGTATTGCAGATAAGGAATATTAAACGGAGTCCAAACGGAATAAAATCTTCGCGATGATTTTTCTTGGACTAGAAGAAACCTACCAGACTTGGAGATGAAGTCAGGAGACCTGCCGGGAGGCGACAAGCCACCAGGGCGCGCCCTAGGGGGGGGGGCCCTGGCTTGTGGCCCCCAGCAGGTCCCCTAACCCTATTCTTCGGCCTATAAATTCCCAAATATTCCCCCAATACCAAAAAGAGCCATGAAAATACTTTTCCGCCGCCGGAAGCCTCTGTTCCCGTGAGATCCCATCTTGTAGCCTTTTCCGGTATCTGTCAGAGGGGGATTCGATCACGGAGGGCATCTACATCAACTCCATTGCCCCTCCGATGATGCGTGAGTAGTTCACCACAGACCTTCAGGTCCATAGCTAGTAGCTAGATGGCTTTTTCTCTCTCTTTGTTCTTCAATACCATGTTCTTCATGATCTTCATGGAGATCTATCCGATGTAATACTCTTTTGCGGTGTGTTTGTCAAGATCCGATGAATTGTGGGTTTATGTTCAGATTATCTATGAATATTATTTGAGTCTTTTCTGAATTCTTATATGCATGATTTCATATCTTTGCAAGTCTCTTCGAGTTATTGGTTTGGTTTGGCCAACTAGATTGGTAATTCTTGCAATGGGAGAAGTGCTTAGTTTTGGGTTCAATCTTGCGGTGTCCTAGTCTGAAATTTTTACACAAGATTTATATACAAATTTCACTGATTTTCCTAATTTTTCAGAATTTTTGGAGTTACAGAAGTATTGGAAGTATATAGATTTCTACAGACTGTTCTGTTTTTGACAGATTCTGTTTTCTATGTGTTGTTTGCTTATTTTGATGAATCTATGGGTTTTATCGGGGGGTATGAACCATGGAGAAGTTGGAATACAGTAGATATTAAACCAATATAAATAAATAATGAGTTCACAACAGTACCTAAAGTGGTGATTTATTTTTCTTATACTAACGGATCTCACGAGTTTTCTGTTGAGTTTTGTGTTGTGAAGTTTTCAAGTTTTGGGTAAAAATTTGATGGACTATGGAATAAGGAGTGGCAAGAGCCTAAGCTTTGGAATGCCCAAGGAACCCCAAGCCATATTCAAGGATACCAAAGAGCCTAAGCTTGGGGATGCTCCGTAAGGCATCCCCTCTTTCGTGTAAATTTACTTGTGGCTATATTTTTATTCACCACATGATATGTGTTTTGCTTGGAGCGTCTTGTATGATTTGAGTCTTTGCTTTTTAGTTTGCCACAATCATCCTTGCTGCACACATATTTTGAGAGAGACATGCGTTAATCGTGAATTTATTAGAATATTCTATGTGCTTCACTTATATCTTTTGAGCTAGGCAATGTTGCTCTAGTGCTTCACTTATATCTTTTTAGAGCACGGTGGTGTTTTATTTTATAGAAATAATTAAACTCTCGTACCTCACTTATATTATTTTGAGAGTCTTTAAACAGCATGGTAATTGGTTTAGGTTATGAATTTAGTCCTAATATAATGGGCATCCAAGAGGGATATAATAAAAACTTTCATATAAAGTGCATTGAATACTATGAGAAGTTTGATTCCTTGCATATAGTTTTGAGATATAGAGATGGTGATATTTGAGTCATGCTAGTGAGTAATTGTGAATTGGTAGAAATACTTGTGTTAAAGTTTCTGATTCCCGTAGCATGCACGTATGGTGAACCGTTATGTAACGAAGTCGGAGCATGATTTGTTTAATGATTGTCATCCTTTGTGTGAGGGTCGGGAGCGCGCGATGGTTAACTCCTACCAACCTCTCCCCGAGGAGCATGCGTCTATTACTTTGTTTCGATAACTAATAGACTTTTGCAATAAGTATGTGAGTTTTTTATGACTAATGTTGAGTCCATGGATTATACACACTCTCACCCTTCCACCTTTGCTAGCCTCTCTAGTACCGCGCAACTTTCGCCGGTGCATTAGACCCACCATATATCCTTCCTGAAAACAGCCACCATACCTACCTATTATGTCATTTCCATAGCCATTCTGAGATATATTGCCATGCAACTTCCACCGTTCCGTTTAGTATGACACGCACCATCACTTTCATATTGCTTTGCATGATCATAAGACAGCTAGCATGATGTTTTCATGGCTTGTCCGTTTTTTGATGTCATTTGCTATGCTAGATCGTTGCACATCCCGGTACACCACCGGAAGCATTCATATAGAGTCATATTTTGTTCTAGGTATCGAGTTGTAAGTAAATAAAAGTGTGATGATCTTTATTATTAGAGAATTGTCCCGTGAGAGAAAAGGATGATGGAAGCTATGATTTCCTCACAAGTTGGGATGAGTCTCCGGACTTTACAAATAATAAAAGAGGCCAATGAAGCCCAAATAAAAAAAAGAGGCCAAAGATGCCCACCAAAAAAATGAGAGAAAAGAGAGAAGGGACAATGCTACTATCTTTTTCCACTTTGTGCTTCAAAGTAGCACCATGAGCTTTATGATAGAGAGTCTCCTATTTTGTCACTTTCATATAACTAGTGGAATTTTTCATCATGATGCACGTCCACTTAGTTTCTTTTTGAGCTTTCATACACTTATAGCTCTAGTGCATGGCAATCCCTACTCACTCACATTGATATCTATTGATGGGCATCTCCATAGCCCGTTGATACGCCTAGTTGATTCGAGACTATCTTCTCCTTTTCCTCACAACCTCCACCATATTCTATTCCACCTATAATGCTATATCCATGGCTCACGCTCATGTATTGCGTGAAAGTTGAAAAAGTTTGAGAACATAAAAGGTGTGAAACAATTGCTTGGCTTGTCATCGGGGTTGTGCATGATTTAAATACTTTGTGTGGGGAAGATGGAGCATAGCCAGACCATATGATTTTGTAGGGACAGCTTTCTGAGGCCATGTTATTTCGAAAGGACACAATTGCCTTGTTAGTATGCTTGAAGTATTATTGTTTTTATGTCAACATTAAACTTTTGTTTTGAATCTTACGGATCTGAATATTCATGCCACAATAAAGAATATTACATGGATAAATATGTTAGGTAGCATTCCACATCAAAATTTTTGTTTTTATCATACCTACTCGAGGACGAGGAGGAATTAAGCTTGGGGATGCTTGATACGTCTCCAACGTATCTATAATTTTTGATTGTTCCATGCTATTATATTATCTGTTTTGGATGTTTTATATGCATTAATATGATATTTTATATTATTTTTGGGACTAACATATTAACCTAGAGCCTAGTGCCAGTTTTTTGTTTTTTCCTTGTTTTTGAGTATTGCAGATAAGGAATATTAAACGGAGTCCAAACGGAATAAAATCTTCGCGATGATTTTTCTTGGACCAGAAGAAACCTACCAGACTTGGAGATGAAGTCAGGAGACCTGCCGGGAGGCGACAAGCCACCAGGGCGCGCCCTAGGGGGGCGTGCCCCCTGGCTTGTGCCCCCCCAGCAGGTCACCTAACCCTATTCTTCGGCCTATAAATTCCCAAATATTCCCCCAATACCAAAAAGAGCCACGAAAATACTTTTCCGCCGCCGGAAGCCTCTGTTCCCGTGAGATCCCATCTTGGAGCCTTTTCCGGTAATCTGCCGGAGGGGGATTCGTTCATGGAGGGCATCTACATCAACTCCATTTCCCCTTCGATGATGCGTGAGTAGTTCACCGCAGACCTTCGGGTCCATAGCTAGTAGCTAGATGGCTTTTTCTCTCTCTTTGTTCTTCAATACCATGTTCTTCATGATCTTCATGGAGATCTATCCGATGTAATACTCTTTTGCGGTGTGTTTGTCGAGATCCGATGAATTGAGGGTTTATGTTCAGATTATCTATGAATATTATTTGAGTCTTTTCTGAATTCTTATATGCATGATTTCATATCTTTACAAGTCTCTTCGAGTTATTGGTTTGGTTTGGCCAAGTAGATTGGTAATTCTTGCAATGGGAGAAGTGCTTAGTTTTGGGTTCATGTGGCACCCCGGCTCAGAGAACCGGATTACCAGTGTTTCCAACCCAGAGATCATGTCTTCTGGAAACACACAACAACTTGGCACAGAACAGAACTGAACTTTATTGATAGGAGTCAAGTACAAGCGCGTATCTTACAATGGTGACGAGGCCAAAGGCACCCTCGGTGCTATGACAGTATCTACATTATTTATGTCACATAGCAGGGCCTCGGAATACTGAGTACTTCTACGGTGTAGCGGAACATAGCGCAACTCCATCCATAGGGACACTGCTATGGACACATCCTAGTTAGCGTAGCCAGCACCCTCAGGACATCCGTCCTCGGATTCTCCTGCATCTGGCATGATACGCCAGGTGAGTACTTTGAATGTACTCGCAAGCTCACGACAACCAAGTAATGCAGCAAACAATAGCATAGCAATCAACATGTTATTATCAAGGTAATTCACTTACTGTACTGATCATCAACTTACTCTTATCCGTGTTGTTTCACAACCCTCGGAATACTCATACCCAGTGAGTACTTCCGAACACAAGTCGAGTTCTTCCATCATTAATATCAGTAACATGATTGATCACCTACTGAGGTCTGGACGGCCTGTCCAATACCGTGGACTCGGCTATTCGAATAGATTTTTCACTCTGCAGAGGTTGCAAACTTTACCCACACCATGAAGCACCTGGCCCTGGCCTCGAGATCCCACTCGGGTGGACCAGCGTTGCTTCAACATAACCTGCCTGACCCGTGACTCTTTTATCGTACCACTGGCACTCTTCCTCCCCCGGTGGTCAGCCTTGGGTGGCCCCTGTGTCCTCATGACACTGACCACCATTGTGGCCAAACTCTGTAGACCCAAACGGGGCCTACTGTCCCAAACGGGGACGCCAGCACAAACTCAACTATCAACTGGACTCACAGGGTTATCACCGCTTACCTGATCAGGGTAGCACACCGTGCATAACCCTCCCTCTTTGGAGGTACCGGTGAAAGATCACACAGTCAGACCTGGTCAGGGCCGTCCCATACCGGCAAATGTGGTTGCACGAGTATGCCTGGACAGGTGATTCAGGATCAACCACTAAGTTTATATGACAACAATAGTGGTCCAACATAATTCTTGAGTATTTAATTATTACTATGAATTAACTATATCAAATAAATCATCCTAATGTATATAAAAATGCAATGCTATGGAAATGCATGCATGAATTGGGTATCATGGCTTGCCTTGCTCTGTTGGGTGGTTCAAACACTCTGGATCTTCACAAGCACCAAAATCTCCTTCTGAAATTATTTTCAAAGTACAATTGAAAATGTCACATAAAGCATTTCTGTTAAATAGAAATTCTGTGAACATTGAAAAAAAATACCAAAATTTACCAGAAAGAAAAGGGGCTCAAGACAAACACAATGCAAAAAGAATCAACTGCATTGGAGTTATAAATAAAAAGTTACTGATGGTCAAAGTTCAGTCAAAATTCTGATTTAAAATGGATTTAATAGAAAATTAGAAAATTCCCAGCGGGCTGACGTCGAAGGCGTATTTCCAGAGTACGCCCTCACTTACCCCTTCGCCCGCGCGCAACTTAGCCGCTGATGGGTGGGGTCGCCCATTTTAAAACAGAGAGGGAGAGGAGGGGGCCGAGCGTTGCGGCGCTCCGGCGATGGTCGCCGGTGGCAGAGGCGGCGATAAGGTCGGGAAACTATGGGAATGGATCAGGCACTCAAAGGCGAGCACGCACATACCAGAGGAATGCCAAGAGGTGGTCGGACGACGTCGTCCCCTTCGTCTCCGGCGACGGCGATGCTCGGGTGAGATCGGAGACGGCAGTTCCGGCGACGGTTGGCTTGGGAAGGAGGTCTAGGAGCACCAGGGAGCTACCCTGAGCACGGTGGTGGAGACAAACGAGGATGGGGAGGAGCGGAGCAAGCTGGCAACAGAGCTCGATCAGGCGGCGGTCTCCGGCGAGGTTCGAGGCCAGAGGGCCTCTAGGCCTTGGCTCGATACTCGGGGAAGCAATTCAGAGGAGGAGGAGATGGCTTACGAGCTCGGAGGGATGGGGAGGGCCTTAAATAGGCGGAGGGCGAGCGCAGCGATTTCTCCCGAAGCGGCGAGGCTCAGCCACGTCGCCGGCGCCCGTACGATGCGCTGGCTGGCCGGGAGCGTCGACGGGATGGGAGAGGGCAGGAGGGCACGACGGGACGGGTCCGGAGCCATCAATGGCTTGCGAACGACCATAGTGGCCGAAGCCCACTGTTCTGCCCGTGGCGACGCTTGGCCGGGAGCGACGGCGGCCTTCTCCGGCGTCCGGGAGGGTTCGGGCAGAGCCACGCGGGTATCAGGAGCGACGTCGGCACCACGGGACAAGGGGGGGCAGTGATGGACGACTCGGGCGAGCTTTTCTGGTTCTGGCGCCGCACAGAGCGCGCGCACAAGCAAGCCAGTGCCGTGCACACCACGGTGGCTACCGCCAGGGGGACACGCCTGCCTGGCGCACCTTGTCCATGGGGTCGACGCTTGTCCATTTAGCCTCCCTGGGTCACTAGCTCGACCAGATTCACCCTGATGTGAAGTGTAGCCTCAGCTACAGCTTCTGCCAGCTAACTTGAGGAGATTCTGGAGGGAAAAAGAGATAAGGATGGAGCCAGAGGAGATGTCTAGGGCCATCAAGTTTGGAAGGACTATCATCTGGCAGAATTTGAGAAGGTTTGAAGAAGAAATGGATAGGGTTCCTTTGGAAACTATCATTCTGGCCCAGAACACAAATGAGCTTGTGGCACTCAACTGGTTGCTCTGCAAATGATGAAACTAGGTGGAAGGGAGTTATTTGGTACATAGCAGATGCCATAAAAATCTCAGGGTGATTAGGCATCTCTAGCTAGCACTTCCTTCACAGAGGTTTCAAAAATGCAGAAACTTGTCATAGCCTTGCTGCTCAAAAGTTGTACTGGCCAAGATGATATTTTTGGATATTGTGGCAAGATAGGATCCCTAGGAGCTTGGAGAATTTAATGGGAATTTTCTGGCATAGAAATAATAGGGTGGCTTCACAATGGTCAGATTTTGGTCAGAAACAAAATAATTATTCTGGCCAAAATTTCCCATTGGGAAATAAAATATTTTTGAAGAATATGAAATCCTATAATGATGAGAAGATGAGGAAAAAGTTTGGGAATTAATTGACCACCCAAACTATAGGTTGCTTCACAACCCATAGTGATGACCTAAATTCCCAAATTAATAAAATGATTTTTGAGAAAAGATTAAATATTGAAAAATTATCCAAGAGAGGCATGGACAGATTTTATCAAGATGACCAAGGTTTTGGAATGCCTGAAGAAAAATTTTAGCAAGGCATAGGTCAACTCTACTGAAGAGGTTTTGAAAATCAACTAATTTGCAAATAGAATCCAAATAATTTTGAAAAGAAAAGGTTGCCAAAATCAGGGTGTCACAAACCGACCCCCCTTAGGATGAATATCGTCCTCGAGATTCGGTTGCTCAGGGAAGAAGTCTGGTTATGCAGATCTTAGAAAGTCTTCCCGTTCCCATGTAGCCTCTTCCTGTGAGTGGTGTTCGCATAGCACCTTGTAGAATCTGATTACCTTACTCCTGGTGGTTCTTTCCATCTCATCCAGGATCCTGACAGGTTTCTCTTCGAAGGTCAGGTCTTTAGCCAGTTCTAACTCACTCATATCCGCTTGCTTGATCGGTGGTGCAATGCACTTCCTTAGTTGTGATATATGAAATACATCGTGCACTTCCGACAGTTCGGGCGGTAGTTCCAACTGATACGCCACTCTGCCTCTTCTAGCAACCACTGGAAATGGGCCTATATATCTTGGTGCAAGTTTTCCCCGAGTATGGAATCTCTTTACTCCTTTCATCGAGGTTACTCGAAGGTATGCATATTCCCCGGGTTCAAAGGTCACTTCCCGATGCTTTGGATCATAGTAACTCTTTTGACGAGACTTGGCTGCCCGAAGACGTTCCTGGATATCTTTAACTTGCTTCTCAGCCTCAAGCATCAAGTTTGTACCAAAGATTCGGCTATCCCCTGTCTGAGACCAGTTCAACGGGGTGCGGCACTTTCGTCCGTATAATGCTTCGAACAGTGACATCTTCAAGCTTGATTGATAGCTGTTGTTGTATGAGAATTTCGCATAAGGTAGACTGTCTTCCCACTTAGGTCCATGGGTGAGGGCACATGACCGAAGCATATCCTCCAGTATCTGGTTCACCCTTTCTGTCTGCCCGTCTGTTTGCGGGTGGTATGCCGTGCTATGCTTCAGCATGGCTCCCAAGGCTTGGTGTAAACGCAGCCAGAATGCTGAGGTGAATAGGGAACCTCTATCTGAGGTGATGGACTTAGGGACTCCATGGAGGCTAACTATCCGGGACATGTAGAGCTGTGCCAGCTGATTTGCGTTGAAAGTGGTCTTTACTGGAATGAAGTGAGCCACTTTCGTGAGTATGTCCACAATGACCCAAATAGCGTCGTTGCCCCTTGCTGACTTGGGTAGTCCAACAATAAAGTCCATACAGATGTCATCCCACTTCCACTGGGGTACCGGTAAGGGTTGCAGTAGCCCAGCGGGTTTCTGGTGTTCCGCCTTAACTTTGTTGCAGATGTCACAGCAAGCGACATAGTAGGCTATATCTCTTCGCATTCCTGGCCACCAAAATGTCTCTCTCAGATCCTGATACATTTTTGTTCCTCCCGGGTGGATAGAATATGAGGACTCATGAGCTTCCTTGAGAATTCGCTGCCTCAGATTGTCTTGATCGGGCACGCATATCCGCTTCTCAAACCATACGGTGCCTTGATCATCCACGTGGAAGGACTTGATTTTCCCTTTCGGAATCAGCTCCTTGATCTTTTTGATTCCCTCATCTGGCTCTTGGGCCTTCTTGATTTCATCCATAAGGGTGGGGGTAATTTCCAACGTGTCCGAGGTAGTTGGTCCACATAGCACCATGCTGAGCTCAGCGAACTCCTCTTGCAACCTAGGATGCATTCCTCTCATAAGTGCATTCACGGTGCCTTGCTTTCTGCTGAGAGCATCTGCGACCACGTTAGCTTTCCCCGGATGATAATTTATCCCAATGTCATAGTCCTTGACTAGCTCAAGCCATCTTCGTTGCCTGAGATTTAGATCAGGCTGGGTGAAAATATACTTGAGACTCTTATGGTCTATGTATATTTCACAGCGTTGTCCAATGAGGTAGTGCCTCCAAATCTTCAGGCGATGAACTACGGCTGCTAATTCCAAATCATGCGTGGGGTAGTTCTCCTCATGGGGTCGTAGCTGTCTGGATGCATAGGCTACAACCTTCCCTTCTTGCATCAATACGCAGCCGATTCCATGTCTGGAAGCGCCATAGTATATGTCGAAACTCTTGTGTATGCCTGGAAGAACTAGAACAGCTGCGGTAGTGAGCCTGGTCTTTAATTCTAGGAAACTACTATCACATTCCGTTGTCCAGACAAACCTTTGGTTCTTCTTGAGCAACTCCGTCAGGGGCTTGGCTATTTTAGAGAAGCCTTCTATGAAACGTCGGTAATAGCCTGCCAATCCCAGGAAGCTACGGACTTCGGTCACCGTGGCTGGTGTCTTCCAATTTAATACTGCAGTTACCTTGCTGGGGTCGATGGCTACTCCTTGTTCTGACAGAATGTGCCCCAAAAATCCCACCTCTTTTAGCCAAAATTCACACTTGCTAAACTTGGCGTACAGGCGGTGGTCTCTTAATCTTTCTAAGACAGCTCAGAGATGCTTCTTATGCTCCTCTTCATCTTTGGAGTATATCAGGATATCATCGATGAATACCACCACAAATTTATCCAGAAAGTCCATGAAGACTTTATTCATCATGCTCATGAAGTAGGCTGGAGCATTCGTCAACCCAAATGACATGACTGTGAATTCATACAGTCCGTATCGGGTGGTAAACGCCGTCTTGGGGATATCCTCCTTTCGGATTTTTAACTGATGATATCCGGTTTGAATACCCGGGCTCCATTCAGCTAGTCGAACAAGTCGTCAATGCGAGGAAGCGGGTACTTGTTCTTGATAGTGACCTCGTTCAGCTGGCGATAATCTACGCACATACGTAGGCTTCCATCCTTCTTCTTGACAAATAGCACGGGTGATCCCCATGGCGAGATGCTTGGGCGAATATACCCTTTCTGCAACAATTCATCCAGTTGCTTCTTTAACTCCGCCAACTCTGGACCTGGCATACGGTAGTATTTCTTGTAAATTGGAGCAGTGCCGGGAACCACTTCGATTGCAAATTCCAATTCCCGGTGAGGTGGCATTCCGGGTAACTCTTCGGGAAATACGTCCGGAAACTCGCAGACTACCGGAATCAAGTTCATATCCGTAGCGGTAGCTTGGTATGCCATTCCCTTCTTTGATATCATCTTGCTGGCAAGGAATTGGACAGTTTGTCCGGTTGGGTTAACCAGGGTTACAGTCCTGCTGGCACAGTTGATGCACACCTTATGGGGTGTCAACCAGTCCATTCCCAGTATTACGTCCAATCCTGAGGATTCAATGGCCATGAGGGCCGCTGGAAACTTAACTCCATGTATTGAAATTTCCAGATCTCTATACATCAAACTTGTTCTGAGCAAGGAGCTAGGAGATTATACCACCATGATTTTGTCTAAAAGCGACGGAGAAAATTTGTGCAAGGTGGCAAAATTCCGCGAAATAAACGAGTGGGAAGCCTCGGAATCAAATAAAATAACTGTAGGTATGTCGTTAATGTAGGAGATATGCCCTAGAGGCAATAATAAATGTTATTGATTATCTCCCTATTCATAATTAGGTTTATGTTCCATGCTATAACTGCTATGGTTCTCGAGTCTACAATAACCACGAGGCTCGGAGGAAGACTCATATGCACGTGTGGAATAATAAACGGTAAAATGTATACCTAGTCTGGCCTCTAAGACTAGCTCAAGTGTTGCATGATGGTTCTGTTTTCTTGATCATGGGCATGTCTATGCCAGCAACTTTGAGGGCACAATGTTAGAAGAACATTTGTGTTGAATCAACCCGCATTAATGTTATGCTATGAGATTCATTCGTCACTAGTTAATGGTTTATAACACAGAGATGGTTAACATTTGCATGATTCCTTGGACCATGAGAGTATCGAGTTTCTTCATGCTTGCTTCATGAACTTTGGGGTTTCTTAAACGTCATCCGTAAATGGGTGGCTATTACGGCGGCTTACGAGTTCATGGAAAAGTATGTCAAGTAACTTGATAGCTCAAGATTGGGATTTGCTCCTCCGACGATGGATAGATATCTCTGGGCCCTCTCGGTGTTACGGTGTCCATCATCGTCTGGCCAGACACTTTGTGATTTGATCACGGGGATGCCGGAACACGGGAACGAGAAAAGAGAACAATACCGATAACGAGGTAACTGGCATAGTGGACAAGTTGTTGATCCATGGGGATGCCAACATGTCTCACCTCGGGTATTTGTAACATATCGCAAAGCAACAGGAATAGCACACGGCAACTGGAGGTTCACTCGAATATTCATTCGTGTGGGTATAGGGGTCAATATGGGTGTCCACGGCTCCGATGTTGATCATTGATCGGAAGGGGTTCCGGGTCATGTCTATACTTCACCGAACCTATAAGGTCACACGCTTATGGGTCATCTATCTGTTGAATACTAGACAGGGAGTCTGAGAGAAATTCACCGAAAAAGTTTCGGAGACAACGGAAGAGTTCCGGAGAGCGAACACCGGAAGAGTTTCGGTAAAACCGAAAAGTTGTTTCGAAGTGTACCATAAAGTCAAATTGGTTTCGGCACATGCCTGGAAATTATTGGAAGGTACCAGAATTGTGCCGGTAACTTCTGAGATTTTTCAGAGACAAAAACCGGAAATGTTCCGGACTGCCGGAACCGCTTTAGTTGCTTTTCACAGATGAAAATCACTAAACCGAAAAGTTGTTTCGGAGTACACCATAAAGTCAAATTGGTTTCGGGACATGCCTGATAATTCTTGGAGGGTGCCAGAATCGTTCTGGAAACTTTTTGGAATTTTCCGGGATGAAAACCGGAAATGTTCCAGAGCTGTCGGAACCGCTTCAGATGCTTTTCGCAGATGAAAATCACTAAACCAGAATTGTTTCGGAACGCGTTGAAAATTATTTTAGTGGGTACTGGAAATGTTCTAAGCCCACATAAATATTTTCAGTTCAAACGGACGCTGAAATAAATCATCGTGAATAGTGAAAGTGCTTTTTGGATTACTTTATGGAAAGCCACCTTTTGGGGCTTTACTCACAAATATCTCTAGGGATGACATGGAAGGATAAGGGCTGCCCACTTGCTTTTACCTTTGTGCCCTTGTGAAGGGCATTTTGGGTATTTCAAGTGTCACCCTACCCCTTGGGTTTTCCTATAAATAGAGGTGGAGATGCACTCTCCACACTCACTCTTTCTCACATACACATGTGATCTGATGTTATCTGGCTTCTCTCTCCCTCCCAGCAAAATAGTTTCGTAGAGCCGAAAGGCTGTCTAGGTTCCGGTGGGAACTAGTTCTGGACGGCGAAGCCTTGCCGGAGAGATGACACCGTATGTGTGCAACTCTGTAGAGAGATCGTAGTTTCGGTCTTAGTTCGAGAGTGCCTCCCGAAGGGCTGTCCGAGTGGCTGTCCGAGTTTCAAGGGTCCTCCCAAAGAGCTGTCCGAGTGACTGTCCGAGTCTCGATGGTCCTCCTAAAGGGTTGTCCGTGACACCGTCCGGGGGACTGTCCGACCGCCTCCCGGAGGGCTGTCCGTGGGGCGGATGAGGGTATACATCCTCGCGGTTGGGAGGTTGTAAATCCTAGCTGCGGGGATCTGCACCGCCGATAGTCATCGACTCTACTTCCGCTGCGCTACGAGTCGGTAACGAAAATGATCAAACCTTGTATGCAGTCTCCATAGTGGTCCTGGGCTGGTGCGTAGGTCAGAATTTTTTTGTTTTCTGCTGTGTTACCCTACAGTTAATAGAAAACATACCAAGGACTACTTCTGGGGCTTCGCAGGCTTTCTCAGCGGAGATATGGTGGACGGCTTTCCATTGTTGGTGGGACACTGTTTGGAGTAGTGTCCACTTTGGCCGCAAGTGAAGCAGGTATTGTTGCGGCGGCAGTCTTCTATCATGGGCTGTTTGCCGAAGGTCTTGGTCTAGCTCACTGTCTTGTTATTGTTGCTACCATTGCTCCAGGTAGGCTTATATTCAGGCGTGCCTGGCTGCCAGGTGCGTGGCTTCTGCGCAAACGGCTCCCGGTTGTCCTTCTTGGGTTCGAACTTCTGCTTATGGTTGTCTTGTCCGGACTTGTGCTCCCTTTCGGCTATAAAGGCCTTGTTCACCAGTGTCTGAAAGTCAGGAAAGTCTAGCATGCATAGCTGACAACGGAGAGAGTGGTTTAGGCCTCCCAAGAACCGATCTATCTTTCTCTCTTCGGTGGCCACATCATATGTAGAGTACCGTGACAAATTGCTGAACTTGTTAAGGTACTCTGCTACCGACATGCTTCCTTGTGTCAAGGCTAGGAACTCCCTTTGCTTCACCTTCATTATGCCGGTAGGAATATGATATTTGCGAAACAACTCCTTAAACTTCTCCCAGGTAATTTCTTCTTCAGAAGACCATGTTGCCTTTGTATTATCCCACCATATGGCTGCTAGCCCTTCCAGGTAATGAGTGGCAAACGAAACCTTGTCTGAATCCTCACAACGGGCTATCTCCAACTTCTTTTCTATGGTCCTTAGCCAATCGTCTGCTTCTATTGGGTCCACTGCTTGACCAAAGTTGGGTGGCTTTGTGCGCTGGAAATCAGACAGCCTGGAGTGCGACCCATTATGATTGTGGTTCTGACCTACCATAGTCTGCATACTCTTCAAAATTCCATAAGGTCCTGGTTTCTCTTTTCCTCAAACATTCTCATGATCTGATCCGTAGTAGGTGCTTGAGGTAGTGGGGATGGTAAATCTTCTGGTGCTTGACCTGCTTGTCTGGCGGATCGACGAACGGGGGTTCCATCGCCGCCTTGGCTACAACTTCTCTTCATCCTAAATTTGTTCCCATTGCGATATACCGAATCGATGAGCAACATCCGTGAGGGAAACACAGTTATATGACACCAGAAGGAAAATGCGCAGAAAAAGGCGAATACAGCAAACCACATAATTATACAAGATAACCCAACATCATACATGGCAAGCTAGTAGGGGAATATCATGGCTAGACTGCTCATACGGCAGTTGAAATATGCAAAGATGCATGCTCAACAACTCAAGCCTCCACTCTAGTGGCGCTGATGGCACGAACACTGCCAAACCACAGACTCCTCGTCATCTGATCCTGAGTCAGAGTCAGAGCTGATGATGTGAATCTCATCCTCCGGATCAAAGGAAACACGATGCCGCTGCTGGGACGGTTCTCCTTCTGGGGTAGAAAGAGCACGATGCCTCAGCATCGGAGCAGCTGGAGTGGCAAGGAGTGAGGCCCACTCAACTGGGGTCTCACGACGGCTACCAGACGAAATTCCTGGTGGCACAAAGGAGGTAGAAGGAGCCTCAAATCTAGGTGGAGGTGGAACTGGTGGTGGATATATGGGTGGATGGGTAACCTGAGGTGGAGGTGGCATAGGGGCTACGGCTGCAAGCGCCGCTAAGACACGAGACAGCTCCACACCGACTCAGCAAGCTGCTCCCGAAACAGCTGGTACACTGGATCTTCGTCATGAGGGTACAGTCGAAGCCAGACGTTCCGGAGCAGTACTGGAAAGGTGGATGGTGCAGGCTCAAAATGATAATGAAATGGAACCGGTGCCATCTACACTCACAAGACCACAGTTAGTGGAGTAATGAATTCTAATGCATGCCATGCAACAATAAAATGCAACAATCAAATGTAGCAATCAGATGCACACACAGGATCCTATACTAATCGTGGTGCTAGCGCTGGCTAACTAAGGTGTCCTACAGTCAGCACGGCTCTGATACCAAGCGTTGTGGCACCCCGGCTCAGAGAACCGGATTACCAGTGTTTCCAACCCAGAGATCATGTCTTCTGGAAACACACAACAACTTGGCACAGAACAGAACTGAACTTTATTGATAGGAGTCAAGTACAAGCGCGTATCTTACAATGGTGACGAGGTGTAACACCCCAAAATTTTATTCTGGTTTTTTTATCAATTCTTTAAATGAAATTTTGAGGAGGTTATTTAAATTTTTCAAAAATATACCTTCCTCTCAAAATTCTTTTGATGACAGACATCTTATTGGAACCTTTTCAATTTTTGTATTCTGGTCTTGAGAGTCCTCTCAACATGTGTTGGTCCAACACAAAGACTCTCTAAATGTTTTGACCTTTTCAAATTAAAAAGTATTTGTTTGAAATTGGGTTTATTTCTTCTTATTCAAGATTGTCCTATTCAAACCTCTTACCATGACTTGCTTTGCAAGTTTTTCTTCTCCAAACCCTTTCCCCTACCTTGAAGTCAAGTCTTGCATCATATCCCAGCAAGTTTTTATCCATATCAGATTTTTATTCTAATTGTTTTTCCTCAAAAACAATTTCCTGTTATTTGTTTGGATCTTTGTGATTTACAAAGGAACTGCTAGATTCCTTTGAGTATTGGCTCCAAATAAATTCCTATGGCTAGTCCTTTGTACCCTCAACCAAGATCCATCAAGAGCTGCTGGTTCATAGTTCAAATATTTCAAAATTTGTACACTTCAAGTTTGGACCAGATTTGCTATTTTTGGTGGATTTCATTCTTTTCTTTCTCCATTAATTCTAGGAAAATTCATGGAGTCTCTGGATGCATCAAGAGACCTCCCCTCCAAGTATCAGCTCCAGGAAAATTTTCCACGTGGGTCAAACAATTTGATCGAACAAGTGGCCGGCACTGTTCCTGTCAGGTTCAGAAAGTTCAGTGTCAATTTCTTCAGTCAGTACTCTGTTTGTCAGTCGGCGGCGTCAATCTCGCCAGTAGCTCCCCTGGCATCTTGCTCCCCTGTTCCTTCTTCTTATCCAGAGCCGCACGGGCGGTTGGCATCTTCCCCTGGTCGCCGGTGAGCTGGCAAGGGCGCAGCACCCCCGTGAGCGACGGCAGCAATGGCCGCTGCGGGCGCCAGAGAGGTCAGCGAGGAGCAACGCCGTTCAGCACCGCCCGCACCACCCCGAGCCTCCGCGTGGCCGTCCTATTCGCTGGTGCGCACCGCAGAACCGTCGCCTTGGCCTGAGACGCACAGAGCACGCCCCGGCCGCCGACGTGCCCGTGAGGTCCGTTCCGTTGAGCTATGGAGTGTCGCCCAAGATAGCTCCAACTCAAGACAAAAATGGAGTCAGCAGACCAATCCGAAGCTGCCCCGTCGCCCTGCCCCTCCGTCCGATCACCTCCTCGCCGTAATCGATCGCCGGAGTTATCCCGTTCTCGGCAACCGACTCGGGACGGCTATAAATAGATGCCCCCGAGCTCACTTGACCCAGCACCATTCCTCCTCCACACCAGAGCCCCGCCCAGCTATCAGGAGGTCTCGGGAGGATCTTCTTCCCCAGCTCCGGTCGCCTCCACCCGCTTCGGTAGCCAGCAAAATTCTCTCTATTCAAAGCTTTCCCCCAGCTCATCTTTGGTCAGTAACCTTCTGGTCCACCACCTCGTCTAACCCATGCATCAATTCGGTGCTTGCAGCCTCCTCTGGTGAGATCCATCTTCACCCGAAGCTGCCGTCCGCCGGAGAGGAAGGAGTCGTCGCTGTGGTGCTCTCCGACGCCTCTTTCCACCACCCACCGACGCGGAAGGATCCCCTGAGCACGCCGGTACTTTCCTCTTCCCCTGTCTCGTAGTGGTTCGCCGCCGGCGAACACCGCAAGCCTCTGGCGCCGGCGGGCTCTGTTTCTCGTTTTAAACCCGACGAGTGGGACCCCCTCGTCAGCCTCTCTTTCTATTTCGAACCGTTTTCTGAGACAGCGCCTTCGGGCAAAGTTCGTTTCCCCTGCAGGCTGGCGTATTTTCGACCGAACCGTTTTCTGTTTTAACAGTCTACCCCCTGGATAGTTTCTGTTTTATTACAGACTAGTCCCTGGGTTTGATTTCTTTATAACTTTTAAACTAAAAATGGTTTTGAGCTGATTCTTTTTCTGTCATCTCTATTTTTCCGTCTAGTTATTTATCATATTTATTTGAAAAATATTTGGAACATTTTTTATGCACACACGGTATTTACGTTAGAATCCGATATTTTGTGTGACGTAGATACCGAAGGAGGTGACGGTGCCAACAACTTCGCCGAGCTAGATTCCGACTACTCTGAACCAGGCAAGCATGTTTGAACCTTTGATATGATGAGTGTTTTCCATGTTTGCTTGAGTGTTTGTTCTCATGGCATGTTATATAAGCATATGACGAATGTTATATTTCATGCATGGCAAGTTGCAAGTGAGCTATAAACTTGATATGTTCATGATATTTTGGACAACCTAGTCGTGTGGTGACATGATAGGTTGTGGGCTGGTATTGTTGGAGCATGCCGGTTCTATAACAAAACTGTTTAACTCCAGTATTGACCTAGATCGAGTCTTGTCCCCGTTCACCTTCTTTTCGTGTTGCCACATGCTTTCTGCAAAGAATACGGTTTAGTAAGTTGCAAACCTCTTTCCATGTACACACCAAATAGAGGGGCCGGGATGAGGGTTCCATGGCCCTGGATTAAAGCCCGTCATCCGGTCAGGGGGCATGGGTGTTTCCGGTTGGGACCGAGAGGGGGGCACCCCTTAGAGCGCGCAATATAAATTTGATCCCATGCTATTCGAGGTGTTGGCCTCCCCGTCTTAAAGTTTTTTCTTGAACGTTGCCTAGGGTGATACCATGCATCGGGATGTGAAATGGGTGTGTACTGGTTAGGTGTGTTTCCTTCTAAAACACCGTAGACGGAACTAGTCCTTGTGACTACTGAAATCCGTTGGCTGTGGGTAAAGAGTACAACCTCTGCAGAGTCAAAACTATTCGAATAGCCGTGTCCATGGTCAAGGACGTTGGTTGACAGGTCAAGTGTCGGTCTCAGTGTCAGTCTCTGGAGAACTAATATGTTATATGACATAAGTAAAAACTTGGCTGAATATTATTCCTGTGAATGGACTAACCTGTCTATAATTATGTACCGAGTCTTCCTTGGGATGGTGCTACCACCCGGATTACTCATATTGGAATGTTGTTATACACGCCCTTTATGTGATGTCGCTCAGACGTCCGACTGTGGCATTCTTGTTATTTACTTTTGATATAAGCCTTTTATGTGATGTCGCTCAGACGTCCGACTGTGGCATTCTTGTTATTTACTTTTGATATAAGCCCTTTATGTGATGTCGCTCAGACGTCCGACTGTGGCATTCTTGTTATTTACTTTCGATATAAGCCCTTTATGTGATGTCGCTCAGACGTCCGATTGTGGCATTCTTGCTATTTGCTTTCGATATAAGCCCTTTATGTGATGTCGCTCAGACGTCCGACTGTGGCATTCTTGTTATTTACTTTAGATATAAGCCATTTATGTGATGTCGCTCAGACATCCGACTGTGGCACGTACTGTTATTTACTTTTCAGTATAAGCCCTTTATGTGGTGTCGCCTCGACGCCCGACTGCGGCATGTTAATTTGTTTTTACCTTTCGAGGCATCGCTTCAGACACCCGATCGGTCTTCTTCTATTTTATTGGAATTTCGGGAGGACTACCGCCCGACTTGCATTTTATTTATTTTGCTATGCAGATTTAATGCCCTTGTGCGTATTACTTTTCTGCTCGTGTGCATCATGTTTGCATTTGTTATATCTTATGTCCAAACTGTCTTGCGAGTACATTCAAAGTACTCACCTGGCTTGTTGATTTGGCCAGATGTTGACGAAGGCGATCTTATGGATGAAGAGTTTGATAGCGAGTCGGACGCCTAGAGGAGTCCCAGTCAGTCTCTTGCGATCCTGGAGTTGGTCACTCATATTATATACGCTTCCGCTACCCAAATAAATCATCGAGCCTCACTCCAACGCTTGATGAGTTGTAAGATATTGGAGTCATGTCACCCACTTCTCTGTGACATATCCACCACCGCTTTTTATTGCGAGTCAGTAGTTATGCCACCATATCCATTGTGCCATATCCGCCTTTATGTATAATATTGGCGTGCTTGTAATAAATTGTTGAGCAGTCTCAGCTCAACCTTGTATAATATTTAGTACTACTGGATTTCTGTATCAAGGATTTGTCTACCAGTAAGAAGGATTTTCTGTACTGGTCTGACTAAAGGGGCGATTTTTCAATAATTGTTTTATTAAAAAAACCGGTCCTGACACGAGGCCAAAGGCACCCTCGGTGCTATGATAGTATCTACATTATTTATGTCACATAGCAGGGCCTCGGAATACTGAGTACTTCAACGGCGTAGCGGAACATTGCGCAACTCCATCCACAGGGACACTGCTGTGGACACATCCTAGTTAGCGTAGCCAGCACCCTCAGGACCTCCGTCCTCGGATTCTCCTGCATCTGGCATGATACGCCAGGTGAGTACTTTGAATGTACTCGCAAGCTCACGACAACCAAGTGATGCAGCAAACAATAGCATAGCAATCAACATGTTATTATCAAGGTAATTCACTTACTGTACTGATCATCAACTTACTCATATCCGGGTTGTTTCACAACCCTCGGAATACTCATACCTAGTGAGTACTTCCGAACACAAGTCGAGTTCTTCCATCATTAATATCAGTAACATGATTGATCACCTACTGAGGTCTGGACGGGCTGTCCAATACCGTGGACTCGGCTATTCGAATAGATTTTTCACTCTGCAGAGGTTGCGCACTTTACCCACACCATGAAGCACCTGGCCCTGGCCTCGAGATCCCACTCGGGTGGACCAGCGTTGCTTCAACATAACCTGCCTGACCCGTGACTCTTTCATCATACCACTGGCACTCTTCCTCCCCCGGAGGTCAGCCTTGGGTGGCCCCTGTGGCCTCATGACACCTGCCACCGTCGTTGCCAAACTCTATAGACCCAAACGGGGCCTACTGTCCCAAACGGGGACACCGGCACAAACTCAACTATCAACTGGGCTCACAGGGTTATCACCGCTTACCTGATCAGGGTAGCACGCCGTGCATAACCCTCCCTCTTTGGAGGTACCGGTGAAAGATCACGCAGTCAGACCTGGTCAGGGCCCTCCCATACCGGACAGGTGACTCAAGATCAACCACTAAGTTTATATGACAACAATAGTGGTCCAACATAATTCTTGAGTATTTAATTATTACTATGAATTAACTATATCAAATAAATCATCCTAATGTATATAAAAATGCAATGCTATGGAAATGCATGCATGAATTGGGTATCATGGCTTGCCTTGCTCTGTTGGGTGGTTCAAACACTCTGGATCTTCACAAGCACCAAAATCTCCTTCTGAAATTATTTTCAAAGTACAATTGAAAATGTCACATAAAGCATTTCTGTTAAATAGAAATTATGTGAACATTGAAAAAAATACCAAAATTTACCAGAAAGAAAAGGGGCTCAAGACAAACACAATGCAAAAAGAATCAACTGCATTGGAGTTATAAATAAAAGGTTACTGATGGTCAAAGTTCAGTCAAAATTCTGATTTAAAATGGATTTAATAGAAAATAAGAAAATTCCCAGTGGGCTGACATCGAAGGCGTATTTCCAGAGTACGCCCTCACTTACCCCTTCGCCCGCGCGCAGCTGAGCCGCTGACGGGTGGGGTCGCCCATTTTAAAACAGAGAGGGAGAGGTGGGGGCCGAGCGCTGCGGCGCTCCGGCGATGGTCGCCGGCGGCAGAGGCGGCGATAAGGTCGGGGAACTATGGGAATGGATCGGGCACTCAAAGGCGAGCACGCACGTACCCGAGGAATGCCAAGAGGTGGTTGGACGACGTCGTCCCCTTCGTCTCCGGCGGCGGCGACGCTCGGGTGAGATCGGAGACGGCGGTTCCGGCGACAGTTGGCTTGGGCAATAGGTCTAGGAGCACCAGGGAGCTACCCTGAGCTCGGTGGTGGAGACAAACGAGGCTGGGGAGGAGCGGAGCAAGCTGGCGACAGAGCTCGATCAGGCGGCGGTCTCCGGCGAGGTTCGAGGCCAGAGGGCCTCTCGGCCTTGGCTCGATACTCGGGGAAGCAATTGAGAGGAGGAGGAGATGGCCGACGAGCTCGGAGGGACCGGGAGGGCCTTAAATAGGCGGAGGGCGAGCGCGGCGATTTCTCCCGAAGCGGCGAGGCTCAGCCACGTCGCCGGCGCCCGTACGATGCGCTGGCTGGCCGGGAGCGTCGACGGGATGGGAGAGGGCAGGAGGGCGCGACGAGACGGGTCCGGAGCCATCAATGGCTTGCGGACGACCACAGTGGCCGAAGCCCACTGTTCTGGCCATGGCGACGCTTGGCCGGGAGCGACGGCGGCCTTCTCCGGCGTCCAGGAGGGTTCGGGCGGAGCCACGCGGCTATCAGGAGCGACGTCGGTACCACGGGACAAGGGGGGCAGCGATGGACGACTCGGGCGAGCTTTTCTTGTTCTGGCGCCGCGCAGAGTGCGCGCATAGGCATGCCAGTGCCGTGCTCACCACGGTGGCTGTCACCAGGAGGACATGCCTGCGTGGCGCACCTTGTCCATGGGGTCAACTCTTGTCCATTTAGCCTCCCTGGGTCACTGGCTCGACCAGATTCACCCTGATGTGAAGTGTAGCCTCAGCTACAGCTTCTGCCAGCTAACTTGAGGAGATTCTGGAGGGAAAAAGAGATAAGGATGGAGCCAGAGGAGATGTCTAGGGCCATCAAGGTTGGAAGGACTATCATCTGGCAGAATTTGAGAAGGTTTAAAGAAGAAATCGATAGGGTTCCTTTGGAAACTATCATTCTGACCCAGCACACAAATGAGCTTGTGGCACTCAACTGGTTGCTCTGCAAATGATGAAACTAGGTGGAAGGGAGTTATTTGGTACATAGCAGATGCCATAAAAATCTCAGGGTGATTAGGCATCTCTAGCTAGCACTTCCTTCACAGAGGTTTCAAAAATGCAGAAACTTGTCATAGCCTTGCTGCTAAAAAGTTGTATTAGCCAAGATGATATTTTTGGATATTGAGGCAAGATAGGATCCCTAGGAGCTTGGGGAATTTAATGGGAATTTTCTGGCATAGAAATAATAGGGTTGCTTCACAATGGTCAGATTCTGGTCAGAAACAAAATAATTATTCTGGCCAAAATTTCCCATTGGGAAATAAAATATTTTTGAAGAATATGAAATCCTATAGTGATGAGAAGATGAGGAAAAAGTTTGGGAATTAATTGACCACCCAAACTATAGGTTGCTTCACAACCCATAGTGATGACCTAAATTCCCAAATTAATAAAATGATTTTTGAGAAAAGATTAAATATTGAAAAATTATCCAAGAGAGGCATGGACAGATTTTATCAGGATGACCAAGGTTTTGGAATGCCTGAAGAAAAAATTTAGCAAGACATAGGTCAACTCTACTGAAGAGGTTTTGAAAATCAACTAAATTGCAAATAGAATCCAAATAATTTTGAAAAGAAAAAGTTGCCAAAATCAGGGTGTCACAGTTCAATCTTGCGGTGTCCTCACCCAGTGACAAAGTAGGGGTAACGAGGCACGTATTTGTATTGTTGCCATCAAGGATAAAAAGATGGGGTTTTCATCATATTGCTTGAGTTTATCCTTCTACATCATGTCATCTTACCTAATGCGTTACTCTGTTCTTCATGAACTTAATACTCTAGATGCAGGCAGGAGTCAGTCGATGTGTGGAGTAATAGTAGTAGTTGCAGAATCGTTTCGGTCTACTTGACACGGACGTGATGCCTATATGCATAATCATTACATTGGATATCTTCATAATTATTCGCTTTTCTATCAATTGCTCGACAGTAATTTGTTCACCCACCGTATTATTTTCCTTCATGAGAGAAGCCTCTAGTGAAACCTATGGCCCCCGGGTCTATTTTCCATATTATACTTTCAGATCTATAAACCAAAAATACCAAAAATACTTTGCTGCAATCTTTTTACTTTTCTTTTACTTTTCGTTTTAGTAATCTTCTATATCTATCTCTATCAGATCTCATCCTTGCAAGTAACCGTGAAGGGATTGACAAGCCCTTTATAGCGTTGGGTGCAAGTGTTTGATTATTTGTGTAGGTACATCTATTGGGGACTTGCTTGTATCTCCTACTGGATTGATACCTTGGTTCTCAACAACTGAGGGAAATACTTATCTACTTTGCTGCATCACCCTTTCCTCTTCAAGGGAAAACCAACGCAAGCTCAAGAAGTAGGACGGTGCATCTGGCTTCTTGTTGGGGCACTGCTTAGAGATGTGTCCAGGATGACCCCACCGAAAGCAAGTGACCTGACCATAGTTCTTCTTGTTGTTCCTGCCGCCGTTGTTGTTATTGGGGTTGTTGTAAGCTGGCCTGGGATTGGCATACTGCTGAGGCTGGTAGCTCGGACGAGGTGCAGGAGGTCTAGCCTGCTGCGGCTGATAGGCTGGCTTGGCTGGGGCTGGCTGCTAGGGGCGGGGCTTCTGGTTGCTGGAATTACCCTTGCTAATCATCTTGCGCTTGCGAGTGTCTTCCATGGCACGACGCTTGTCTTCCAGCATGAGGGCCTTGTTTACCAAGTCGAATAAGGTCCGGCAGTCACAGACAATAAGCTGATACTGCAGGGCTTGCTGGAGTCCTTCCATCAAGCGTTCCATCTTGGCAGCCTCAGTGCTGACATCTTTAGGTGCATACCTTGATAGCAGGTTGAACTTCTGCATGTACTCCTTGACAGAGCCACTTCCTTGCTTCACCACTCGGAATTCTCTCTTCTTAATAGCCATGATCCCAGAAGGAATGTGGGCGGTGTCGGTGTCAAAACCGGCGGATCTCGGGTAGGGGGTCCCGAGCTGTGATACTTGGATCGATGGTAACAGGAGACAAAGGGGACAAGGTTTTACCCAGGTTCGGGCCCTCCTATGGAGGTAATACCCTACGTCCTGCTTGATTATATTGAGTATATGGAGATTACAGAGTTGATCTACCACGAGATCGAGTATCTAAAACCCTAGATGAGTTCTGTCGTCTTACATCCTAAAACCCTCTGGCTTATATAGACGCCAGGGGTCGTAGGGTTTACACATGGTCGGTTACACGTCGAGGGGATAAAACATGCCTAATAGCTATTCCAAACGTGGAGAACAAGCCACAATTCACGATGCTTCCTTCTTGGAGGTGCGGTCTTCGGTTCTTCTAGTATTCGGCAAGTGGCCCATACAGTCCGGCCCATAAGACATTGGCCGGCCTCCCGAGGACCCCTTAGTCCAGGACTCCCTCAGCAGCCCCCGAACTAGCCTCCAACGCCAAGGGTCCAAGCTGTAGCTGCTTCGAATGATCAGAGTCTTCGGCTTGCGAGGCGAGTTCCTTTCTCCAAACAGTGGTCGGCCCGAGCTATAGTTCGGCCCCCATCGACGTGTAATATTTCCGATCATAGATCGTCCGTATACCATGAGTAGTTCGGCTTTTGAAGGCCAAACGTCAGAGAACCAACAGTGTCTTCTGACAACTTTCCAGATGAAAGGCCACGGCCCACTACGACCTCTAACCCAGTCGCGAGGACTCGATTCGCGGCTCGAGGCCGTTTCCATCATTAACGCACAGATCGTGCCCCGTCTCACACGGGATATGCTTAATCACGCGCGTACAACGGCACGCACGCCTCGGGAAGAGGAGGGATTCACGGCGCCGCGAGGGGAGGCTAACCGGCAATCATCTTTAATAAAAGGGGAAGGAAACCCCAAAGCTTATCCGCATCTCCCATTCACCTCCCTGCTTCCCAACCTTCCGAGCCCCCTGAGCCCAGATCCAGATCTTCCATTCTTCCCCCTCCGAGCTCAGCCATGGCCAGCGGCAAGTGGGAGGCTTCCACGGTCAAAGACCAGGACATCCGAGATCTCAAGGACGCAGGCTACCTCCCCGCCAACGTCTTCCACCGTGCTGTAGAGGAGGGCCAGGTGATCCCCATCCCCAAATCAGGCGAGAGGGTGGTCTTCGTCCCTCACTTCATCCGGGGATTAGGTTTCCCACTTCACCCCTTTGTGAGGGGTCTTATGTTCTTCTACGGCCTCGACTTCCATGACCTCACGCTGAACTCTTTTATGCATATATCCGCATTTATCATCGTCTGCGAGGCGTTCCTGCGGGTTGAGCCAAACTTTGGACTGTGGCTCAAAATCTTCAACATCAAGCCGAAGTGTGTTGCTGGTGCACATGCGGACTGCGGCGGGGCAGTCATTGGCAAGCTTCCACGCGCAGTGTGGCCATCCAGCACCTTCATTGACACCATCAAAAATTGGCAAAAGGAGTGGTTTTACATCACCGAGCCAAAGGAGGAGGAAGGAGGAACTGTTCCTGCTGAATGCGGAACTGTTCCTGCCAAATTCAGGTCCGGCCCCCCAACCAGATTGACCTCATGGGTCCAGAAAGGTCTCAACTGGGGGTCGGAAACAGAGGTGGAGGACCTGCAGAGGGGTATCGCCTCCCTAATCAGGGAGGGAGTGGGACTGACCAACATGGTTCAGGTCATGCTTCGGCGGCACATCCTCCCCTGCTAGTGCCGGAGCGCCCCCATGTGGGATTATCGGTCTGACAATGACCCTACAGTTCGTCGACTCTTCCGCACTACGCGGGAGAAACTATGGAAGGCGCTGTTCAAGGCGCAAAAGAACTGGCCAGGCAAGAAGGAGGACAAGGGCTTGAGTGCCGCCAAGCCCCCTTCCAAGGTATAGTATTGTCTTTTGTGATCGGCCTCGCCTTCCCTGAAGAAAGCCTAAGCATTTTCCGATCACCTTTGCAGGAGTGGCTGAGCAAGGCCAAGGGCATCAAGTGTCCGGCTCCACAGCCCGAAGACACCAAGTCTCCGTTGCTGTTGGAGATGCTCGTAGTGGCGCCCTACAAGGCGCCAGAGAAGAAGGAAAAGAAGAAAACAGGCCGAGCAGGCCTGCGCACCAGGGACCAGCCAGAGGCCGGGTCCGAAGAGACTCATGCCTCCTCAAATCAAGAGGAGGAACACGAGGCTGAGGAGGAGGAGGAGATTGAGGGGGGAGGCGATTCCCCCCACACAGGAAAGAGGGCGGCGTCATCGGACGCCTCGGAGGAGGTAGCTCCTCCCGCCCAGAAGAAACCGCGCCGGACACAGGTAAACTTGTCCGATGACAGTTCGGACTCAAGTACTGAGTCCGAAGACTTCGAGAGGATCCCGCGAAGGGATCTCAGGGTCAAGCCCCCACCTCGAAGGTACAGATCCGAAGACCGTTCCAAGTTATGGATGTAAAGCTTCAAATGTTACTAACATGTGAGCGCTTACTGGATTGCAGCCCACCGCGAGTCCTTCCCACCGATCAAGTTTCGGAGCGGGAGACCCCGCCCGCCGATCTAGCGGAGAGCGGGTCCACGTCGCATCCCTCTCCTCCGGGCGCCGCGAGTGACACTGCGGAGGCGTCCTCCCAACAGGCTCCATTGGAGCCGAACTCTGGAGGCGGGGGCGACGAAGTCATGGCCGAGGCAAACGCCTCGGCCACTGAAGACCCGGGGGAGAAGGCTCTCCCGGATACCGAGGAGGCCGGACATGGATGTGCCAAGTCTCCACCAAGGCCATCTCCGGAGCACACCATGCCTCCGGAAGTACCAATTCAATCTCCGACTGGAGATCGGCTTACCCGATCCCCATCGGCTCCGCCGACCACTGGGTGGCCGGCCATGGGGGAGTCTCTGTCCAGCGCCTCCATCCCCGAGGAGCACCGCATCCTTATGGGTGCGGTATTACAGAGCATTCAGTCCGTGGATTCCGGACTGAAGGAGGCCTTCAACACTCTCCTGACGGGCTTTCAGGTAAGCCAAGTAATGCTCCACTTTGTAAAATATTAATTTCTTTAGGTTATGATTATATGTATGGCAGCCCCCGAGCCCTAGGTGAGTTTGGAAAAACTTACCTGGGGGTCAACTCATAGATCCATAGCCGAACTATGCATAGGACAATATATGTTCGGAACGTCCTGTCAGCCTTTAAGAGGATCGTTCACAGGATTAGTTTAGTGAGGATTCGGAGGTTGTAAGCTCTTGTAACGTTATATGATGTTGTTTGTTACAGGCTTCGTCGACAGCAGCGGCTGCTAACACCGCCGAGCTAGAGGAGCTGAATCGGAGGCTCAAGAGCTCCGATGACGAGCTCGATGCTCTGAACAAGAGGTTCGACGAGGCGCAAGGTAAGCTGAATTTAGAGTATCGAAACTCTTCTTTTCCATTCTATCAACATGGTTTCTTAATGTAAGTCCATGCTTACGCAGCCTCGATGAAAGAGATAGAAAAGCTCAAGGTCGAGCTTGAGAAGGCCAAGCGGGAGGCTGAGGTGGAAAAGGCGGCTGCCAAAGAAGCAGCTACCGCGCTATCCGCCCTAAGGGCCACCAGCGATAAGCACGAGGCTCGGGTGGAGGAAATCCAACAGGAGCTCAAAGACGCTGGGCGGAAGTGCGAGGACCTGGAGCAGAAGGGCAAGGAGCAGGCCGCTGAACTATCCACCCTGAAGACCAACCTCCAAAAGGAGTGGGTGGATAGGCGGTCATTTGAAGAGGAGCTCCGCCAAGCCAAAGCTATCCAGGATGGTAAGCCGTATTCATTGCAGTGTATCTTCGGGAACAGCAAGTTCAAGTCGCTTACCTAGGTATGGCGTTCCTCAGGCGCCTGCTCGGACCTCCAGAAGGATTTAACGAACGCGAAGCAGTTCTATGCTTCGCGGGGAGAAGGAGATGAAGCTCGGCTATTCTGGGCGCAATTCGAAGCCCCCGAGCGTTCTCCTCTCCTTGTGGAGCGGCTGAAGCAGCAGATGGAGCTACGCCGGATGGCGGAACCGGCCATGAAGGATCTATGCGTCCGGCTATGGCCCGATGAGCCACTGCCGGGCAGCTACTTCGGCTTAGTGCAGAAGCTGAGCGACGCCACTCCTCGGATCGAAGCATTAAGGCGGTACTCCTGCATCGAGGGAGCTAGGATGACCTTTGCGAAGGCCAAGGTGCACTGGCCGGGACTGGATCCGATGAAGGTAGCCACAGCTCCCCCGCCTCCAGGGAAGGGTCATAGGCGCCCAGAGCTATACTTCTCCGGAGTTATGGAGGGTGCTCGGGCGATAGAATCACAGTGTTTGAGAGATACCGTGTATGAGTGAACGCTTTATGTAACATGTCCGAAGACTTTTGAGCGCGTTCGTATATATACAGTTGCATGGTTTATCATGTCTTGTATGTGTTTGCATCCTTTATAACTCATGTGTGGCCGGTAACACTGAAAGCTGTGAGTCATCGGCTTCAGCCCTCGTGCAGATACTGTACAAGGTGTCTCTACCAACCGCACTGTAACCCTTAGCCGAACTATCGGCGCCCGAAGGCGGTAGCGTGGGGCGGACAAGGCAATCGGACTATAATGCTTTATTGCTTTCACTTAGCCGTAGGGGCGCGAGAAAGGAGTGCGGGAGCTGGTAACTAGCCCCCAGGTATTTGTGATGTTCGGATGAACCGCGGCCAAAGCCTATATCACTTGGTTTGTACTAACACAAAACCCATCGTATGACACGGAATAACCTCTGACGAGATTTTAGTTAAGCTCGGATTCGCAGACCGGCTCTCGGATACCATGACAGTCAGTTTTCGGCTTTCTCTGCTGAGGCGCTTAACCAGACTAGCCGGAAGCGCAATCGCAGCGGTGCTCCCTTTGCCCTTTTAGCCGAACTAGAGGAACATAAAGGGGCAAGCACAGGAGCCGGGCAACCCAACTATTGACCCAAGACATAGTTCGGAACCAATGCATATAAAGTGGAATTCCAAGACGCTGAACACTTTAAAGAGATTGAGAGTAGGGCGATTTTTAAGGTCGATCCCCCGGTCTATTAGCCGGTTGCAGCGTTGAGTATACCAAACAGGTTCGCAAAAAGAGGGAGAAAACAGAAAGAGTTCCGAAAAGGGATATCAAAATGAAAACGATATATCTGTATCTTTACTCAACAACTCTTATTATTCAAATTGCTGATGCAACTGTTTACAGGTATAGGATAAATGAAATATAAATTTTACAGGAGAGGTTTGTACCAAGAGCCTTCGGTAGATGACCTGACGTCCTCGATGTGCCCTGTAGCTTGTCTGCTCCTGCAGCTCCTAAGGAGGTCTATGCCTCTATGGGCTTTACTAATTCGGCGAACGGACCTTGAAGAGGTGGTCTTGAGAAGTCGCCGAGGTATGGATGAGCTTGACGCCATTCAGCAGGCACTTTATCGTACCTGTAGTGTGTCCGAAGATGTGTTGAAGGTAATAGTTCGGTCCAACCGAACACCTACCCTGTAATAATTTGTCCCCACCGCTGCCCATGGAATCTTGAGCGCGAAGTTGTGCCTCTTTGGCACGTACTTTGCCGGTAATAGGGCCGTGCGATGGGGCGGCGAGTCCCTATTTACAGGGAGTGGAAGGTTCTGGTACCTCGGATTGAGACCGAGCTCTTTTCCCAGCCTTGGGTGCCTTGACGGCAGATGTCGGCAATTGCCAGTCATCGGTGTAATGGAATTCGGCCGCCAGGGCCAACGCATGTTCCTCAATTCGGAGGGAGCGCTCCATGTTGCCGTTTACAGTAATGACCCCCCTAGGGCCAGGCATCTTGAGCTTGAGGTATGCGTAGTGCGGGACGGCGTTAAAGCGAGCGAACGCTGTACGGCCGAGCAGGGCGTGATAACCGCTGCGGAAAGGTACGATGTCAAAGATCAAATCCTCGCTTCGGAAATTATCGGGCGAGCCGAACACAACCTCCAGGCTTACAGAGCCTGTGCACCGGGCTTCAATGCCTGTGATCACTCCTTTAAAGGTAGTGTTGCTGGGCTTGATCCTCGATGGATCTATGCCCATTTTATTCACCGTATCTGAGTAAATCAGGTTAAGGCTACTTCCACCGTCCATGAGAACTTTAGTAAGGTGGTACCCATCTATGATCGGGTCTAGGACGAGTGCGGACGAACCCCCATGACGGATACTGGTCGGATGGTCGCACCGATCGAAGGTGATCGGATAGGCCGACCATGGGTTATACTTCGGGGCTACAGGCTCTATGGCGTAGACATCCCGAAGGGCGCGCTTCCTCTCCTTTTTGGGTATATGAGTGGCGTAGATCATGTTTACTATTTTTACTTCAGGAGGGAATTTCTTTTGACCGCCACCGATCGGACCACGAGGTTCATCCTCGTCCTCGCTGCGTGGGCTCTTGCCTAGGTCCTCAGTTGCGAGTTTGCCGGCCTGCTGGAAGACCCAACAGTTACAGTTGGTGTGATTGGCGGGCTTCTCCTGAGTACCATGGATCTGGCAAGGTCTCTCCAGAATCTTGTCCAGTGGGGTGGGTCTGTCGTGTTTGCCTTTAGGAGGCTTCTTCCGCTGCCCAGAGCGGGAATTGCGGAAGCCAGCGTTTACAGCCGTGTCATCGGCATCGCTAGTATTGTGCCGGCGCTTGTTCTTGTTGCGCTTCGGTTTTCCGTTCCCATCCCGAACTTCAGAGGTTCCGGGGTCTTCGGGGTTATGGCTACGTCGAGCGAGCCAATTATCCTCGCCCGCACAGAAGCGGGTCATGAGTGACGTGAGGGCGGACATTGTCCGTGGTTTGTCCTGGCCGAGCTGTCGGGCCAGCCATTCATCCCGAATATTATGCCTGAAGGAGGCTATAGCTTCGGTGTCCGGGCAATCTACGATCTGGTTCTTCTTGGTAAGGAAACGGTTCCAGAATAGCCGCGCAGAGTCGCCTGGCTTCTGAACGATGTTGCTTAGGTCGGAGGAGTCTGGCGGCCGAACATAAGTGCCCTGGAAGTTAGATCGGAATGCCTCTTCTAGGTCCTCCAAACACCCGATGGAGTTTTCGGGGAGGCTATTTAACCAGTGCCGAGCTGGCCCCTTGAACTTCAGGGGTAAGTACTTAATGGTGTGGAGATCATCTCCTCGTGCCATGTGGATGTGGAGGAGGAAATCCTCTATCCATACTGTTGGGTCAGTTGTCCCATCATATTGTTCTATATTTACGGGTTTAAACCCTTCCGGGAACTGATGCCGCATTACCTCATCTGTGAAGCACAGTGGGTGGGCGGCGCCTCTGACCCGAGCTATGACGCGCCGGTGATCGGTGTCTGTCCTGTCTCGGGCTCGTTCCCGATCTTCATTGCGGCCGGACCAGGGTCTGTACCTTTCCCGTCTATCGGGTGAGTATCCTCTGGATCCGTAGATGGATCGTGTATGGCCTGCTCTATAGTCCAGGTTGTGTCGCAGGTCGAACCTGTCATCGGGCTCTAGTGGCTCCTTTCCCCGTCTACGGGGTATCGTCGGCCTATAACCGTTACCATCAGCCGTCCTGTCTCATCCTCGAGGAGGGCGGTCTGGCTTGTCGTATGGTGTGTGCTTAGGAGACGGCGTATCAGTAAGCTCGTCGTCGAATTGTGGCAGCAACCGTCTGCGAGGATAGCTCTTAGGCTGGTCCGATAGACCGGTGTCATATCCTTCCTCGGCTGAGAGGACTCTCGTCCATCGGTCGTTGAGGTCGTCCTGTTCGGCTTTGAGCTGTTGCTCTTTTGCTCTCAGGCTGTGAGCCGTGGATATGAGCTGCTGCCTGAACAGTTCCTGGTCCGCAGGATTGTCGGGGATGGCAAAGTCATCGGCGTCCGCGTTATCCTCCACCTCGATAGAGCGGAGGTAGTCGTCGTCCTCGGGATCATCTAGATCATCGGGATCCCGACGGTCTTCGGGTCTCTCCTGACCCTCCAGCGGGTTATTAGGGATGTCAGGACCGCCAATGTCCTCCGGGGTATCGCCGTTTCCGGTGCCATCGATGGATTTACGCCCCTTTTTTCCTTTGGATCGTTTATGCGGCTTCCGGCGCCTCGAAGGCGCTTCATCCGATTTGTCGCCGTTGTTTTTAGGAGTGTCCACCATGTAAACATCATATGTGGAGGTGGCCGTCCACTACCCGGTCTTAGCGGGGGTGAGGGGTTTATCTTCCTCATCCATATAATCTGCACCCTCGGAAGCATAGTCAAGCATGTCGGTTAAATCCTCGACAGTGGCTATGAAGTGGGTGGTGGGTGGGACGAAAAATCCGTCCTGACCCATCTGAAATTCGGTCTGAGTGCAGATCGGGGTTGGATCGTCGGTAATCCTTATCGACGAGATCCGATCTAGGGCCTCGTTAAGTATCGAGAGCTTCATCGGGTCGGCCTGCTTAGAGCCTCCGGAGTGAACCTCCGATGCGTCCGCGCAGGGGGGAGTTCGGCAAGAGGAGGTATCCGGAAATCGGGCATTACGACCTGATCCGGACCGAGCGCCGGGCCCTCTCTGGGTTAGGTCCCATGGGCGGAGCCGAGTAGTGCATCAGAGGTTAAAGCCTCAGAGTCTTCGGGCATGGCAGGCGAAACTGCGAGCCCGGATAGTGATAGATGGCCTCGAGAGTCTACGGAGAACTCTAAGTTCCCGAATCTGACCTCCTGATCAGGGGCGAAGCTTCCGACGCGGCCTAGATGGCCAGTCGGGTCGGCATGCAGCACAATGTTGCCGAAAGCGAAGATCTGTCCGGGGACAAAATTGCCTGGATTGCGGACCTCTTCATTGATGACTAAGCGAGCCATCGATTCCTTCTGGCGATCATAGCGGAGCCTCTCAATGAAAGCACCAATGTCGGTGTCAAAACCGGCGGATCTCGGGTAGGGGGTCCCGAGCTGTGATACTTGGATCGATGGTAACAGGAGACAAAGGGGACAAGGTTTTACCCAGGTTCGGGCCCTCCTATGGAGGTAATACCCTACGTCCTGCTTGATTATATTGAGTATATGGAGATTACAGAGTTGATCTACCACGAGATCGAGTATCTAAAACCCTAGATGAGTTCTGTCGTCTTACATCCTAAAACCCTCTGGCTTATATAGACGCCAGGGGTCCTAGGGTTTACACATGGTCGGTTACACGTCGAGGGGATAAAACATGCCTAATCGCTATTCCAAACGTGGAGAACAAGCCACAATTCACGATGCTTCCTTCTTGGAGGTGCGGTCTTCGGTTCTTCTAGTATTCAGCAAGTGGCCCATACAGTCCGGCCCATAAGATATAGGCCGGCCTCCCAAGGACCCCTTAGTCCAGGACTCCCTCAGGCGGTGCGGAATCCTTCCTTGAATTCAGCCCAGGTGATCACACGGTCGCCTTGCATGACCTTGAACCCATCCCACCAAGCTCTGGCGGTACCTCCGAGGTAGTGAGAGGCATACAGAACCTTCTCACGATCCTCATTGCAGTTGACCAGCGCAAGGAGGTCCTTGATGGTGCGGATCAAGTCATCAGCATCCAGCGGTTCAGCAGTCTCGGTGAAGGTTGGGGGCGAATTCCTCATGAACTCAGACAGAGTGGAGCGGCCATTGTCGTTCCTGCCATGCTGTTGGTTGTTCACAAGGACTTGGGCCATCTGCTGGATAGCAGCAGTGTTGGCTTGGCGTTCCTCCCGGAGAACTTGGAGGAACTTAGCTATGCTCATGTTCTCCATGTGGCTGCTCCTGGTGTCCTCCAGCCTGAGCAGCCCCACCAGTCCCCGGTTGCTGGCTCGAGTTGCCGGTTTCGGGGTTGGTGAAGGAGCTGTTGCGGGTTGCAGTTACCATCCTGTTTGGAGCAGCCAAGTCAAACAAATGGAATAGACGGAAGAAGGATCAATAATGGAATAGCGCGCCTAAGGGGGTTGGTATAGTGCAGGTGTGGTAAAACAAGGGTCGAAAGACCAAACACATATATTAAGAGAAGATAGATGATGGAGTCGCTTACATGTTTCCTAAGGCAAAAGCGCGACTTGCATCGGAACACAAACAACAAAACAAACAACAAGCACACATGGTTTCATGTGAACCATTACACGGACTCGACTCGCATGAGGGGTACATGACTGATCCTACCCTAGGGGTTCTTGGACTCGGGTGGTGGAGTGCTTGGTCTCGTAGTCACGCTCCTCTGGGTCTTCCTGCTGATCGTCCCCTGGACGGGCATCGTCTCCAGTCGAAGGGGTTGAAGAACGTGAAGGTCCATCCCGACGATGCTTCGTCGGTGGGTCAGTGAAGAGCTCACGGTACTCCTTCGCACTCATGCGACGACGACGTGTGGGCGCATCTCTAACTGGGGTACTCCTCCTCGGTAGGCGACAGCTGGTCGTCCCTCAGGGACTCCATCCTTCTTGATCCTGTCTGGCTCCGTCTTGGCCTGACGAAGTAGTTCTCGGGTGTCGTGAAGATCCTCGCGGAGCTTGACGGACTCCTTAATCTGGTTGTGAACCAGACTATCGGCACAGAGGCTGAAGTAGGTCTGGAACATGAGTGGTGTGCCATCCTCCTTGGATGGAATCAACGTCCAACTCTCGCCAAGATCATCCTTCCTGAAAGGTAGGTAGCGAGTAGCTGGCTCGTCAGCCATCTCTAGAATGATGTCTCGAAGGTGTAGGAGTGCCTTGCGTGCAGCTCTCTCGACTGTGAGTGCCATAGTCTCCATCTGTGGTCCTTCAAAGAACCAACTAGTCGGGGAGTCATTTGCCTTCACGACAACATCAACATGGTACTCCTTCATGACAGCATTGACCAAGTGCTCGTGGTAGAGGAAAATGGGTGGTTGGCGAAACTGGCACTTCTCCAGGCTATCCTCAAGGAGTAGGGCAAAGCCGGATGTCAGGAAGGCTTCGGGTACGACGGCCATCTACAAAGGTTTTGAAGGGAGGAGAGTCAGTAGAGTGTTGTGTGCAGAATAGAAGAGGTAAGAAGTGCAGAAACTCCTAAGTAGGATGCTAGGTGTAGTTTTAAGAGCGGTTTTATCCTAACTAACGTCCATGCTAACTAAGGGCTTCCTACAGTCAGGATGGCTCTGATACCAGCTCTGTGGGGACCCCGACTTTTAAGTCGTGATCACCAAATGCACGTGTACAGTGATCCCAAAGATCAATGCTCACTGAACACACAGAAGCTGAATAACAAGAGTCTTACATCCACATTTAGAGTCTTACACAAATAAAGACCACGAAGGTCAAGTCTTACATAGATAGGCCCGTAAAGGCCAAATACTTAAACATGACAAGCAGCGAAAATCTTGATTCAAAGCGTAGGCCCATGCCATCTGCCTTAACCTACATGCATTCTGACTGGGAAGCATCCTAGTTTGCATGATCGTCTCCAACGAACTCGTCATCATATTCCTGCTCTTCCATGCCTAGCCAATTAAATAACCAGTGGCAAGCCAATGAGCACTTTGAATGTACTCGCAAGCAACCCATGTTTGGAACAAGGCAATAACAATGCATGATATAGCACTAAGTAGGTAAGTTTTGCGGAAAGCTAATTTTTGTGTGCAATGACATGATCAATAGTAACTTGTAAAGGCATGCATCATGAGGTAGCAATTATCCACATGAACAGATTACAGATATCAATATAAACAAGGTTCAAACGAACCATGTCCAACCTTCACGCCAAGTCATCCGACTTGACTCAAGTATCATCTTTGTTACCAACACGCACACACACACCAGTTTGTGAAAACTCTGGACGTAGTTTAAGCAGCACCACCCAACTGTCCTTGACCGTGGACACAGCTATTCGAATAGTTTTACACTCTGCAGAGGTTGCACACTTTACCCACAAGACTCGGGGAACTTTCGTGTCAACCACGACTCGCAGTATATTACATACCCGAGGTAAGCACCCAAACATTGCCTTTCCCTAGCGATACTAAACAGAGAGTCCACTCATTGGTGCCACCCCTCATGATATACATCACACGTATCATCCATGAGGGCACGCAACGGTGTGCCCGGTGCCTATAAAGACAACAAATGATCGTCCATTCCGATACGACCCCGTATCGAGAGTGACCACTTCACTCCCGCCACTAGTAATGCGGGCTCTATGCTAGTACCCACTAAGGTAGTCAACAAAGCCCCGTCCCATAAGGGGTATCGTGGTTGTGCATGTAAGGTTGGGACGGTCGACAAATCTTAAATCTAATCCGTTTTGGAAAACCACACACACTCACTTGCTCCGGTACACCACTTCTTTATGAAGTGGCTACCTAGCTCATCCTCATCTCCCTCGGGCATTAGTGGCACCCAACGGGGTTTTCGAAAAGTCTTTGAAAAGTTTTTGTATCCAACTCCATGCATACTCCCGATCCCACTTGCGTAGCATCTACTAGCAACCTAACTACAACCACCCGCACAACCCTCATAAGAAAGGTAGGGTCATGCACGATGCAAGATTCAATAGTGAAAGCATCGGAGGCAACCCACCAAAGTGGTCACCATCTCAGTATGATCAACATCACGGAAATAAGTGCTATATGCCATGCAAGTACAAATGGTTAATAGTCGTGGTCAAAGGGCTGCTTGCCTGGCTCAACAAAGTCGTCGAAGTCTTGAAAGTCTTCGGGTCCAACTCCCTCGTCAACAGCGCAATCTATCGTCGCGATAAATAACGTAATAATAAGCATCACACAAAAACAGAGCACAATCTCTACTCACAAAATGTTACCCTATTCTGATAAATACTACAAACTATTCTAAAAATATATGTCTAAGGTTTTGTAGTAAAAATCATTTTGAAAACTATTTAAACAGAGGCTATAAATATTAGAAACTAGGTTTTTAAATAAAGTTGAACAGAAAAAGATTTCAAAAAATTTGCACAAGTGGCACTCTAAAATACTACACATTATTCTATGAATTTTGGTGGAAAAATATTTGGAATTGGATTTTTATTTGGAGCTGTGGGATTTTTGGAAAACTGGAAGAAAAAGAAAAGAAAATGGCCTCAGACTGCCTTGGGCCACACGGCCAGCTTCTGGGCCGGCCTAGTGGCCAGCCAGGCCAGGCTAGCCGGTGCCCCCGCGCGCGTCAGGTTTCAAACCTGACGGGCGGGGCCCATTGGCCAAAGAGAGAGGGGGAACGCGTGCGCGTGCGATTCCCACGGTTGGCCCAGAGGGGCGGCGCCGGCATGCGTGTGGGAGGTCACCGGAGAGAGAAGGGAGAGGGGACCGACTGCTTGGATGATTGTGGATGTCGAGGGCATCTCGGGGGACAGCTTTCACCATCCCTAGGCTGTCGGGGGGCCTTAGGATGCTCTTGCTACAGTGCAGACATGCACTATAGCGCGCTCCAGAGCGTGCCTTTGGCATGCCATGGCTTGCTGGCGTGCTCTGGATGCGTCCCTGCATGTCCCTTAGCTCCTGGATGACATGCAAATGCTCTAGGAGCTAGTAGAGGCTATGGGGAGTAGAGGTGAAAGGGGGAGGGGTAAAAATAGATGCTGCCATCACTGTCCAGGGGTGAAAATGGAGGTTTTACCCTACTTTATGATTGAGTCTTGGCCAGGGAGAGTTACTGGGGGTAGAAGGGGCATGCAAGTGACTGTGGTAAAATTCTTGGGTCAAGGAGAGTAAGTTAGAGGGTGAAAACAGTGACTTTCAGAAATGACCAGATGGTGTTTGATGGTGATTTGGCTAAGCAAATGGGGTTTTCTTGCCATGATGTTTGATAGGGTGAAATGGTGGTTAGAAACGTGGTTGATCACCAAGTTTGAGAGGATTTCAAGAATGTTCACAATGTAACTTTGTGAAACCCTAGAAATGAACAGAATCAGATTCCTGTAGATCTAGGCATGCATTTACTTTCTCCTAGATTAACCACTTGGTGTGGCATCCTTATTTGGGTAATATATCATGCCCAGAAAGTTTGGCGTCAAGGGGAGAAACTTCACAATGTAAAGTTGATCAAATTTGGTTCTGGGCAGGAATGGTTTTAGAATATTTTGGTGAAGCAATCAATAGGGATTGAGATGAAACTTTGCAAGATCATCACATATAACATTTGTGACTTGCTGGAATTTTCCTGCAATTTATTGAGAATATTTCCTATAGAAATATTTCAAAAGTTTGATTTGAGCAGAAAGGGTTTTGAGGGGTTTTGCCCATGATACTGAACATGACCATGTGTTGAAACTCTTATATATGGAAAATATATGTCCACTGAGTTTCCCCAAGTTTTCTCAAGAATTTTGAAATCTTTTAAATAAATTTTTCCTATGAAAGACCATTTCTGGCCTTAAGAAAAAGCCTTTAAATAAAATAGTAAAATAATCTGTAAAATTAATATTTGGTGGTTTTGAGAAGTCATATATATAGTAGGTTTCAAATAAAGCCTTTGGGGAAAAAGTATCCACCCAATTTGAGGACTTGTAGTACAAACCTCAATTCAGGGGTTTTAGTAAACCTAATCTGAAATAAAGCTTTTTGGCCAAAATAAAATTTGATAAAAATAGTTTTAGGTTCCATACACATGGCATCATCATTGGTCAAGAGTTTGGGTCAGGGAAGATGAATGTGTAGAAGAAGAGTCCTAGAATGCCAAAACACAGTTTAACCAAACAAGCAAACACCAAGCAACGCAAGCAAGAGATAGCACTCAAAAGTTTTAATTGGCTCCAAATTTTATAAATCCAAGCATAGCAAGGTGATACAAACACAGTGTGTGACAGTATGTGAGTTCTTTATGACTAATGTCAATCTGTGGATGTACACACTCTCACCACCTCATATTTGCTAGCCTCTTCGGTACCGTGCATTGCCCATTCCCACCTCAAGGATCGGTGCAACCTCCGTCGGTGCATCCGAACCCCATGACATGATACGTTCTCTTGCACATAAGCCTTATTATATCTTCCTTAAAACAGCCACCATACCTACCTATTATGACATTTCCATAGCCATTCCGAGATATATTGCCTTGCAACTTCCACCGTTACTTCATATGACTAGTACTTTCATTGTCATATTGCTTTGCATGATTATATAAGTTGACATAGTATTTGTGGCAAAGCCACCATTCATCATTTTTTATACATGTTATGCTTGATCATTGCACATCCTGGTACACTGCCTGAGGCATTCATATAGAGTCATACTGTATTTTTCATGTTGAGTTGTAAGTAAATAAAAGTGTGATGATCATCATTATTAGGGCACTGTCTCAGTGAAGAAAGGATGATGGAGACAATGATTCCCCCACAAGTCGGGATGAGACTCCGGGCGAAAAATAAAATAAAGAAAAAAAGAAATAAATGAGAGAAAAGAGAGAAGGGATAGTGCTACTACCTCTTTTTCCACACTTGTGCCTCAAAGTGGCACCATGTTCTTCATATAGAGAGTCTCTTGTTTTATCACTTTCATATGCTAGTGGGAATTTTTTCATTATAGAAGTTGGCTTGTATATTCCGATTACGGGCTTCCTCAAATGCCCGAGGTCTTCATGAGCAAGCAAGTTGTATGCACACCCAATGCCCAAGCTTTCATTCGAGATTTCATACACTTATAGCTCTAGTGCATCCGTTGCATGGCAATCCCTGCTCCTCGCATTTATATCTATTGATGGGCATATCCATAGCCTGTTGGTACTCCTAGTTGATGTGAGACTATCTTCTCCACTTGTACCCCTTTGAAACCTACTACCATATTCTATTCCACCTTTATGCTATATACATGGTTCACGCTCATATATTGCGTAAGTAATAAAAAGCTGAAGCGCGTTAAGAAGTATGATCCAATTGCCTGACTTGACACCGTGGTGCTTGACATTTTTATTTGTGTGGTGAATACGGAGCTATGCTATTCTTATATGATAAAATGAATAGGGGGTGAACATTCTTTAAGGATCGTATATTTTGAAACTTGAAGATTATGTTCCTTATGTTTATAAGTATTACTATGTTGATGTTTGTTAATTCATCGCTTCTCAATGATCGTACCTGCAATAGATTACATGTTGGGTAGCATGTCACATCAAAAATTCTGTTTTTATCATTTACCTACTCGAGGACGAGCAGGAATTAAGCTTGGGGATGCTTGATACGTCTCCAACGTATCTGTAATTATTGATTGTTCCATGCTATAATATTATCATTCTAGGATGTTTTTGGGTGATTATTTACCAATTCATATTATTTTTGAGCACTAACCTATTAACCCAGTGCCCAGTGCTAGCTGATGTTTTCTGCGTGTTTTTGACTTTTCCGGTTTATAGTACCAAACGAAGTCCAATTGCCCCGAAACTTTTTTATTATTTTTTCTGGACCAAAATAAAACCTGGAAGCTTCGGGAGGAGACTGGAGACCGCATGAGAGAGGGAGCACACAATAGGGCGCACCCTATTGCGTGTTGCCTCCCTCTGGTGGTTTCCAACTGCCCTTTGTGGCCCATAAATACTCATTAATACCAAAAACCCTAGAGGGTCTCCGGAAATAATTTTTCAGTCGCCGCAAGTCTCTGTTCCGCCGTATGCCCATCTGGAGCCCTGTTCGGGTGCCCTGCTGGAGGGAGGATTGATCATGGAGGACCTCTTCATCAACCTTGCTGCTCCCATGGCGATGTGTGAGTATTTCCCTACAGACCTACTGGTACATAGTTAGTACCTATATGTCTATCTCTCTCTATCTTGATCTTCGATACAAAGTTCACCGCATCTTCACGGTGATCTATTCGATGCAATTACTTTGTGCGGTGCGTTTGTTGGGATCCGATGAATTATGGGTTTATGTTCACATTATTAATGAAAAATATTTGAGTCTTCTCTGAAATTTATTATGATTCTTATTTGCACGATTATTATAACTTTGTAAATCTCTCTTATCTATTGAAATAGTTTGGCCAACTAGATTGATTTTTCTTCAGTGAGAGGGGTGCGTTGTAGTGGGTTCAACCTGATGGATTTCTATATCCCATTGACAAAGTAGCGGACAAGATACGTCTTTGTGTTGTTGACACTAAGGATAAGACGATGGGGTTAACTCATATTGATTGAAATCTCTTTGTCTACATCATTTCATTGTTCTCCAAGCATTACTCTGTTTTACTTAATACTCTAGATGCATGCTGGATAGCAGTTGATGGGTGGAGTAATAGTAATAGGTGCAGGCAGGAGTTGACCTATTTGCTTATGGATGTCATGCCTATATATACATGATCATTGTTGTGGATAAAGATTCCATAACTATGCGCTTTTCTATCAATTGCCCAACAGTAATTTGTTTACCCACCGTATGCCTACTACATGAGAGATGCCACTAGCGAACACTACGGTCCCCGAGTCTATTCATCCATATATTTACAAAAGCTTCCAATACCTTGCTGCAATTTATTTTCTTTTGTTGTATTTTGCAATTTACACTATTCAACATTCATCAACATATCTCACTAGCTTGCAAATAACGAGTCCAAGGGGATTGACAACCCTCTTGCCCGCGTTGGGTGCAAGTGTTTGCTCTTTTGTGTGTAGTCGCTGAAGATGGGGGTTGAGTGTTACTCCTATTGGTTCGATAAACCTTGGTTCTCTACTGAGGGAAATACTTATCTATACTATGCTGCATCACCCGTCCCTCTTCACAGAAAAGACAACGCAGATTACAAGTATCAGATATGTTGGATGAAGTTGAGTCCTCTGTGGCCGGCTTACAGAAGAAGCTCAAGCAAGAGAAATAGCTTAAGAAGAATGCATAAATTTTGGCGGCTAATCTTCAAAACTCTTTGCGCCAATCGTATGACCTCTTGCAGAAGACCAAAGCCAGCTTTGATGAAGAAAGAGCCGCCCTGCAGAAACATGTAGAGGTAGTCGAAAACCAACTTGGCCTTATTTAGGAGGAGCTGAAAACTCTGAAGCAACACATTACCAACATGACTCTGGCCATCTTTGGTACATTTATAACAACACCGTAGTCATAATCCAGGTTAAATTGTTCGCCGGCTTATTGACGTGTCTTTCCTTTGTGCAGGGAAAAGAAGTGGCAACTCTGTTCAACAAACAATAGTAAAATTGAAGGCCATATTCACATTCTGGAGCAAACTTTCATAGGATGTGTATATGCAATAATGGCGCTGAAGAATGTTACAAATCCCCCTCTACATATTAAAAACATGCTCAATGACTTATCCATAGTTCCTCAACGGATCCAAGAGGTGAAGAGGTCGGCGGCTCGTGCTAGGGCCAGCATGGCGCTTGCTTGTGCAAAGGCGTATCTGCCTGAAATGGTGCTAGAGGTGATGGAGGGAGGGTTTCCTGAATTTAAGGTTGACGGCTCAGAATTTTCCGAGGAAGACTTTGCACGATGCATGAAAAAGACTCGAGTCGTGGCGACTCAACTTGTTGAGGAGTTGGACTTGTCGAAATATCAATCCGGCTACACCAAGGAAAACAAGCGCATCAACCCGCCCGAAGACAAGCCATTCGAGCTTATTCCTCCACATTGTAAGCAAACCTTTGCCCCTGATGTTGAACCGTCTGTTATCATCCGTAAAGACTCAATCTTACAAGCTTTCACAACCATCAAGTGGACGCAAAAGGACCTCCAGACCGAACAGGATGAGCCAGCTCAAGCTGATCCAGAAGCCTCTGGTGCAGAAGACCAGCAAGGAGATGTCGACCTGGGTGGTGCAAGAGCCGGTGCGTGGGAGTAGTCCTCGTGCTCTCTTTTTAAAAAAACTTGATGATTTTGTGGCCCAAGGTTGGCTTGTAATATGAGTAGTCAAAACACTTGGTCATCTGCAGTGCCATCGTGCATTTAGTGCTTTTAACGACCATCTTCTGAAGGCAATGAGCCGATGCTCTTTAAGTAACAAACTGCTTTGTATATGCTGCTCTTCATTTGTTCTATATATATGAGCTGGTTTCTTGCAGCTTGTCATAAGCCGGCAGAATGAAATCGTTTTGATATTAGCAAAAGCCTTGATAATTTTACCAAGTATAATAACTGGTCGTCGTGTGATCCAGTATTCCATCATTTTGATAGGCTAAAATAACCCGGATGTCTATTATTGACCTGATAAATAATGATAGTAAACTTACTCCTGAAAACAAAAAATGAAGAGGATACATATAATTTGCAACAAAAATAAATATGTTCTGTAATTATAAGCCGGATTTTGAGACTCGGCATTAGACCGACTTTCGAGGCTCGCGTCTTGCTTCAATGAAGCTGGCGTGATAGCCCTTGGTTTATCCTCGCTTTTTATAAGTCGACTCTCACGTGACTTAAGGTGGTGTTTTAACCTTGACAAGTTCAGGGTCTATATAGATTGACTTATCAATAGTACGTCGGGTCACCTTTTTGGAGTAGCATCGAGCATAATGGTAGGTTTAATCAAGTTATATAATGGCATATGCCAGGTCAAAAGGGATGTTAATAGCTAAACTCGATGAGTTGGAAGCCCCCAAGTGACCTATGATCAAAGAATAAAGACTCATACACAATTTTTGGGATGAAACGACAGAGACCCCGAGTTTCCGGGGTGCCGACATTATTATATTGATCATAAATATACATGAGTATGTACAATGAGTCTGAGCCAGTGGCTCTAAATGTAATAAGGCCGAAGATGAGCAATATTCCAAGGCTTGTTGGTTTCCTCGTCAGAGGTACGTGATTTTTTGTGTTCACGTATGTCGACAAGATAATATGACCCATTGTTGAGGTTCTTGATGACGACAAAGGGCCCTTCCCATGGTGGTGAAATCTTATGCATGTCTGTTTGGTCTCGAGTCAAACAGAGCACTAAGTCACCTTCCTGGAAAGTCCGACTGTGAACTCTACGGCTATGATAGCGACTTAGGTCTTGTTGATAGAAAGCTGATCGTGTTGCTACAAGATCACGTTCTTCCTCCAACGCATACGGAGACTCCTAACGATCTTGTTCATTATCTTCTTCGACATAGGCAGCAACCCTGGGCAAGTCATGACGGATGTCACTTGGCAAAACAACTTCTGCTCCATAGACCAGAAAAATAGCGTGTAACCAGTGGATCTGTTGGGAGTGGTCTGTATGCTCCAAAGTACTGTGGGGAGTTCCTCAACCCAGCAGTGAGGAGTTCGCTCTAGTGGAACCACAAGTGTGGGCTTGATTCCATGTAGTATCTGCTGATTAGCTCGCTCAGCTTGTCCATTGGACTGTGGATGTGCAACTGAGGATATATCAAGCCGGATATGCTCACATTGGCAGAATTGTTCCATTGCTCCCTTGCATAAGTTAGTGCCATTGTCTGTGATGATACTATGTGGATAACCAAAACAAAAAAAATCAGCTTTTCAGGAATTTTACTGTTGTCTCTGCATCACAATGGCTGATTGGCTCTGTTTCGACCCACTTGGTGAACTTATCAACCACCACCAGAAGGTGGGTCTTCTTATCTGAGGACGTCTTGAACGGGCCAACCATGTCTAGCCCCCAGACTGTAAACGGCCAAGTGATAGGAATCATTTGTAACTCTTGAGCTGACACATGAGCCTGTCGTGCAAACTTCTGACAACCATCGCACTTTCGCACAATGTCTGCGGCATCTGCGTGAGCTGTAAGCCAATAAAAACCGTGTCGAAAAGCCTTGGCTACCAGGGATCTTAAGCCAACATGATGAGCACAGTCACCTGCGTGGATTTAATTAAGAATCTCTCGGCCTTCTTCGGGGGAAACACAACGTTGAAATACACCGGTAATACTTCGTCGATGTAACTCACCGTTGATGATAGTCATGGACTTGGAACGTCTGATAATCTGTCCGGTGAAGATTTCCTCATCTGGGAGCTCGCCTCAAGTCAGATAAGCTAGACAGGGAATTGTCCAATCCGGAATAGCATGAAGAGCAGCCACCAGCTGTGCCTCCGGGTTAGGAATAGTGATATCTTCTTTCGATGGAAATTTAACGAAAGGATTATGAAGGACATCGTGAAAAACATTTGGAGGGATCGGCTTACGCTGAGAACCCAAACGTGACAAAGCGTTAGTGGCTTTGTTGAGCCGGGGATGAATATGATCAACTTGGTAACCCTTTAAATGACCAGCGATGACGATGACTGCTGATGACCCACAAGTATAGGGGATCAATCGTAGTCCTTTCGATAAGTAAGAGTGTCGAACCCAACAAGGAGCAAAAGGAAATGACAAGCAGTTTTCAGCATGGTATTCTCTGCAAGCATGAAATTGTAAGTAGCAAGTAGTTTGATAGCAAGGCAATTTGTAACGAGCAAGTGACGGTAACGAATAGTAAGGTGCAGCAAGGTAGCCCAATCCTTTTGTGTCAAAGGACAGGCCAAAACTATCTCTTATAATGAGCAAAGCGTTCTTGAGGGTACACGGGAATTTCATCTAGTCACTTTCATCATGTTGGCTTGATTCGTGTTTGCAACTTTGATAATTTGATATGTGGGTGGACTGTTGCTAAGGTGCTATTCATACTTGAACTAACAACCTACTTATGATTAACCCCCTCGCAAGCCTCCGCAACTACGAGAAAAGTATTAAGACAATGTCTAACCATAGCATTAAACATGTGGATCCAAATCAGCCCCTTACGAAGTAGCACATAAACTAGGGTTTAAGCTTCTGTCACTCTAGCAACCCATCATCTAATAACTACTCCACAATGCATTCCCTTAGGCCCATGAATGGTGAAGTGTCATGTAGTCGACGTTCACATGACACCACTAAGGGAATCACAACATACATATCATCAAAATATCGAACACATATCAAATTCGCATGAATGATTGCAACATGAGTTCTCCCGTGACCTCAAGAACAAAGGTAACTATTCACAAATAATATGCAAGCCCAAGATCAGAGGTGTATTGAATAGCATAATGGATCTGAACATATAATCTTCCACCAAATAAACCATATAGTAATCAACTACACAAGGTAATCAACACTACTAGTCACCCACAGGTACCAATCTGAGGTTCCGGTACAAAGATTGAACACAAGAGATGAACTAGGGTTTGAGATGAGATGGTGCTGTTGAAGATGTTGATGAAGAATGCCTCCCAAAGATGAGAGCGTTGTTGGTGATGACGATGGCTTCGACTTCCCCCTCCGGGAGGGAAGTTCCCCCGGCGGAATCGCTCCGCCGGAGGGCAAAAGTGCTCCTGCCCCAGTTCCACCTCGAGGCGGCGATGCTTTGTCCCAAAAGTCCTCCTCCTAATTTTTTAGGTTTTTTGGGAATATATACCAGAAGATGGGCTCCAATGGTGGGCCAGGGTGAGCATATCCCACCAGGCCGCGCCAGGGGGTACCTGGCGCGCCCTGGTGGGTGCTCCTCACTAGGTGGGCCCCCTCCGGTAGATTTTCACTCCAGTATTTTTTATTAATTCCAAAAATATTCTCCGTAAAGTTTCAGCTTCATTGGAGTTGTGCAAAATATGTATTTCTGACGTGCTTTTCTTCGGTCCAGAACTCCAGCTTCCGGTATTCTCCCTCTTTGTGTAAACCTTGCATATTATGAGAGAAAATGCATTAGAATCACTCCCAAAGCATTATTATTCAACAAAACCAAGTAAATAACAGTAGGCAATCATGATGCGAAATGGACGTATCAACTCCCCCAAGCTTAGACCTAGCTTGTCCTCAAGCGAAAACCGATATTGAAAAGCATGTCCACATAGTTTGAGAGAGAGGTGTCGATAAAAACAAAATACGGACATAGAAGCATCATGCTTATTAACATAACAGCAACAAACTCTAACATAAGAACTTATTTCAATATATTTTTATCATAAAGCTTCTCATGAACAAGTAACAATTCATCACAACATAGAAGTATGAAGCATAAACCTTATTGGAAACCAACAAACTGCGTTCTCAGTCAACTTTGTAAGTACAATTCATCATATTTTCAGGAAGGGTCTCATGTCGGAGCCTTTTGGCAAGTCCACATACTCAACCATCATTTAGTCTTCTATGATTGCTAACGCTCACGGCATACCCATGAACAAAAAGTTTCAACCGGATACATAGGAAGATAGCGGCTTATGGTTTTGCCTCCCAACGTATTCACCTCAAGGGTGATGTCAACAATAATAACTCATGCCCACCCATATCCAACTAGATATATATGCCTAGATCTTTCCTCACCACATGATGCTTGCAAAGGAAAAAGTAAAAAGGAATAGAGAAGAATACTTTGACTCTTGCATAAAAGTAAGTGCATAAAAATAAAAGATAGGCCCTTCGCAGAGGGAAGTAGAGGTTGTCATGCGCTTATTGGTTTGTATGCCCAATCAGTTAATGTAAAAGAACGTCACGCTATATTGCCTCCTATGATAGCAACCTTTATTATGTAGTCCATCGCTTTTATTACTTTGCTATCATAAGTTTGTATAACGCTCAATTTTCTCTTACACTAATTGATCAAAACACTTTTAGAAGCAATTTTTATTGCCTTATTGCACCGATGACAACTTACTTGAAGTATCTTTCTCGATCCATAGGTAGGTATGGTGGACACTCAAGGAAAGAGTTTGGGTTTGGGTTTTTGGATGCACAAGTAGTATCTCTACTTAGTGCGGAATTTTTGGCTAGCAAAGGTATTGAGCAAGCACCACATGTTGAAGGATCTATGACAATATAACTTCTATGTGGATATGAACAAAAATAAATCATTATGTTGTCTTCCTTGTCCAACGTCAACAATTTTGACATATAATATTTGATGGGGGCTCACAATCATAAAGGATGTGCAAGATAGTGTATTTGCATGTGAATCTTCTCTTCTCTAATTAATTCTTTCATGAATTGCATCATTGACCAATGCTATGTTTGTCAATCTCCAATAAATTTTACTACTTATACTTTTCCTTATGTAATGTCATTACTCACCATAAGATTAGCATATGATTCTTTTCATTTATTTTTCTTTCTTTTATTTGATTGCAACAAGAAAGTAGAGAAGCAAAAACTCAAACTAAACTTTATTATATAACTTTCACTTGATTACATAGATAGGTAGACCACAAAACTAACACACGAAAATAGATCACGCTAAACTTTTATTCGACTAAGGCAAAGGGAAACTGAAGATAGAACCAAAATAGGTAAAGGTGAATAAAAGTGATGGTGATACGATACCGGGGCACCTCCCCCAAGCTTGGCTCAAGCCAAGGGGAGTGCCCATACCCATGTACTCAAATCACCTTTGGTGGTGGTGATGAAGAAGGTGGAGGTGTTGATGCCGGTGCTGGTGATGTGGTAAGCTTGTCCTCCAGCTTCCAGGGTAGGGGCTCCCCATCAAAGGTTGGTGTGAGAGTCCCCTGAGTCCTGCAATTGGCAGCTAAACTCATACCTTTAAATCTTGCTTCATATTCGAAGACTTGGTTTTGAAGTCATAAACTTGGCTTTGCAGAAAATTAATTTGCTCGTTGAGGGTGGAGATGATGTCCTTCATGGACCGGCCATCCATTGTTTGATCACGGGTGAATTCCGTGATCATGGAGTGATTGGCACTAAGTCCATGCTCCACCATCTTCTGGCACTTGAAGATTTCTTGTTCCACCGCCTCGAGCCTAGCCTCCACGCTTCCGATCTTCTTGGGTCCTTGAAGATCGCGCATGTGGAGCACCCCCTCACGCATCTCAATGGCTTGAGGATGCTTCATCACCTCCGGCAAATACGGGTTTATGACCTTCTCGAAAAACTTGTCCTTGGAGGAGCTTGGTGAAGACATGGAGATCTAGATCTGACGAGAAAACAGCAAGAAACAAGAACAGAGGATTTTTCTGCGATGCGGTCGTCTACACAGTCGGGGGTATATATAGAGAATTTTTATTCTTGGGAAACAAGTATTCGGAAGGAAAACGGAGTCAGGAAGGCATCCGAGGTGGGCAGCACCCACCAGGGCACGGCCAGGGGGGCCTGGCGCACCCTGGTGTATCGTGCTCACCTCGATCACCTTCATGTTTATTTTTTTATTCCTAAAATTTCAAAATATTCCAAAACTGAGAGCAAATATTTTTGCGGATTTTTCGGATTCCGCTTACTTACCTTATCACGTACCTCCTATTTTTAAGTATTCTGGAGTGTTCCGGAAGGTTTCTTTTATGTGTTCCTCCGGTGTCATCGTTTGGATAACATAGCTTTCAACGTTAATAGGCGTACCTGAGATATAATGCTTAATTCTTTGGCCATTGACCACCTTCAGGTTAGTACCTTCGGCGTTATTATTCTTGATAGCTCCAGAACGATAAACCTCTTCAATAATATATGGTCCCTCCCATTTGGAGAGAAGTTTTCCTGCAAAGAATCTTAGACGAGAGTTGAATAAAAGAACATAACCTCCTATTTTGAATTCCCTCTTTTGGATTCTTTTGTCATGCCATCTTTTTACTTTTTCTTTGAATAGCTTGGCATTTTCATACGCTTGGGTTCTCCATCCATCTAGTGAACTAATATCAAATAGCCTCTTCTCACCGGCAAGTTTGAAATCATAATTGAGCTCTTTAATTGCCCAAAATGCTTTGTGTTCAAGTTCTAGAGGCAAATGACAAGCCTTTCCATATACCATTTTATATGGAGACATACCCATAGGATTTTTGTAAGTTGTTCTATAGGCCCAAAGTGCATCATCTAATTTCTTAGACCAATTCTTACGAGACCTATTGACAGTTTTTTGTAATATTAATTTTATTTCTCTATTGCTAAGTTCTACTTGATCACTAGATTGAGGATGATAGGGTGATGCAATTCTATGGTTAACATCATATTTAGCAAACATCTTACGGAAAACACCATGAATAAAGTGTGAACCACCATCAGTCAATAAATATCTATTGACTCCAAACCTTGGAAAGATAACCTCTTTAAGCATTTTAATAGAAGTGTGGTGATCATCACTACTAGTTGGAATAGCTTCTACCCACTTAGTGACATAATCAACCGCAACTAAAATATGAGTGTACCCGTTAGAGGAAGGAAAAGGCCCCATGTAATCAAAACCCCACACGTCAAATGGTTCAACAACAAGTGAATAATTCATAGGCATTTCTTGACGCTTACCAATATTACCAATTCTTTGACACTCATCACAGGACAAGACAAACTTAGGAGCATCTTTGAAAAGAGTAGGCCAATAAAATCCGGATTGCAATACCTTATGAGAAGTTCTATCTCCCACATGATGTCCTCCATAAGCTTTGGAATGACATTTCCGTAGGGTCTGTTCCTGTTCATGCTCAGGTACACAACGCCTAATAATACCATCTACTCCTTCTTTATAAAGATGTGGGTCATCCCAAAAGTAATGTCTCAAGTCATAGAAGAATTTTTTCTTTTGTTGGTATGTGAAACTAGGTGGTATATATTTAGCAACAATGTAATTAGCATAGTCAGCATACCAAGGTGTGTTGTGTGAGACACTTATTACAACTAGTTGTTCGTCAGGGAAACTATCATCAATGGGTAGTGGGTCATCAAGGATATTTTCTAACCTAGACAAGTTATCAGCTACGGGGTTCTCAACTCCTTTCCTATCAACGATATGTAAGTCAAATTCTTGAAGCAAAAGAACCCACCTAATCAGTCTAGGTTTAGCATCTTTCTTTTCCATAAGATATTTTATAGCAACATGATTGGTGTCAACAATAACTTTGGAGTCAACAATATAGGATATAAATTTATCACAAGCAAACACAACTGCTAAAAATTTATTTTCAGTAGTAGCATAGTTTCGTTGGGCACTGTCTAGAGTTTTACTAGCATAATCGATAACATTCAATTTCTTATCAACTCTCTGTCCTAGGACAGCACCAACAGCATAATCACTAGCATCACACATAATTTCAAAAGGCAAGTTCCAATCAGGTGGTTGAAGGATAGGTGCAGAGGTTAAGGCTTTCTTGAGTGTTTCAAAGGCTTCCACACAATCGTTATAAAAAACAAAAGGAATATCCTTTTGCAAAAGATTAGTAAGAGGCCTAGAAATTTTAGAGAAGTCTTTAATGAACCTCCTATAAAAACCAGCATGACCAAGGAAACTTCGAATACCTTTAATATCTTTAGGGCACGGCATTTTCTCAATTGCATCAACCTTAGCTTTATCCACCTCAATACCTCGTTCAAATATTTTCTACCCCAAGACAATACCTTCATTAACCATAAAGTGGCACTTCTCCCAATTCAATACAAGATTAGTTTGTTCACATCTCTGCAAAACTCGATCAAGGTTGCTTAAGCAATCATCAAAAGAAGTTCCGTAAACGGAAAAATCATCCATGAAAACCTCCACAATATTTTCACAAAAATCAGAGAATATAGCAGTGATACATCTTTGAAAGGTAGCAGGTGCATTGCATAATCCAAAAGGCATACATCTATAAGCATAGGTTCCAAAAGGGCAAGTAAAGGTGGTTTTCTCTTGATCGGATTGAGAAACAAGAATATCCATCTAGGAAACGAAAGTGTGTGTGCTTAGATAGTCTTTCTAGCATTTTATCAATTAAAGGCAAAGGGTAATGATCTTTTCTAGTAGCTTTATTTAATTTTCTAAAATCAATTACCATTCTATAGCCAGTGACAATTCTTTATGGAATGAGCTCATTCTTATCATTAGGAACAACAGTAATACCTCCTTTCTTAGGGACACAATGAATGGGACTTACCCATCTACTATCAGCTATGGGATAGATTATACCTGCTTCCAGAAGTTTTAATATTTCAGTTCTTACCACTTCCTTCATCTTAGGATTCAATCGCCGTTGGTGATCAACAACGGGTTTAGCATCAGGTTCCATATTAATCTTGTGCTGACATAGAGTGGGACTAATGCCCTTAAGATCATCAAGAGTATATCCAATTGCAGCCCGGTGCTTCCTTAGAACTTTCAATAATCTCTCTTCTTCATGTTCTGAAAGGTTAGCACTAATAATAACATGATATATCTTTTTCTCATCAAGATAAGCATACTTCAAGGTGTCAGGCAAATGTTTCAACTCAAACACGGGATCACCTTTAGGTGGAGGAGGACCTCCAAGAGTTTCAATAGGCAAATTGTGTTTCAAAAGAGGTTGTTGTTCAAAGAAAATTTGATCTATTTCATTTCTTTCATGCATGTGCATATCATTTTCATGGTCGAGCAAATATTGTTCTAAGGGATCAGTAGGAGGCACAGCAATAGAAGCAAGACCAATTATTTCATCTTCACTAGGTAACGCTTTATCACGAGGTTGTCTACTAAACTTGGAAAAATTAAACTCATGAGACACATTACCAAAACTGACACCGACAGTTTGTTTTTCACAATCTATCTTAGCATTGACGGTTCTCAAGAAAGGTCTACCAAAGATAATGGGACAAAAGTCATCTTGTGGGGAACCAAGTACTAGAAATTCAGTAGGGTATTTTACTTTCCCACACAAGACTTCAACATCTCTAACAATCCCAAGTGGTGTGATAGTATCTCTATTAGCAAGTTTAATAGTAACATCAATATATTCCATTTCAGCAGGTGCTATTTCATTCATAATTTCTTGGTATAAGGTAAAAGGTATAGCACTCACACTAGCACCTAAATCACATAAACCATGATAGCCATGATCTCCTATTTTAACTGAGACAACGGGGAAGCCTTCTATAGGTCTATGTTTATCTTTCTTAACAGGTTTAGCAATTCTAGTAGCTTCATCGCAAAGGAAGATGACATGCCCATCAATATTTTCTTCCAAGAGATCTTTAACCATAGCAACACTAGGTTCTACTTTAATTTGCTCAGGGGGTTTAGGTGCTCTTATATTACTCTTACGAACCACGGTTGATACCTTAGCATGTTCCTTTATCCTAACAGGGAATGGTGAAAGCACATTTGCTCCCTTGGTGGTTTTGGTAATTAATAACAACATATAAGTCATTGAACTAATGTCTCCACTAAGTATATTTCAGGAAATGTTCAATGATAGGGATGGCAAAAGGATTGTGAAGATTGTGGAAATACCCCAAGATGCATGGAAATGGATTGGCAAAGCTTGAAGCAAAAGGACTCTACATTTTACTTTTGTGAGAAATCACTTTGAGTCCATAGGAAAGCCAATACTATTAAAAGGGGGTAAGGTTTTGATTGGTGAACAAAATGCTCATACGTGTACAAGCGAGAGTCACCAAAAACACCCACAAGCTCTTCCACAAAAGTCTGTCAAAGCCAAATATCCAAAATCGGTGCAACCAACACTTTCCACTCGGTGCCACCGATTCCCAAACTCAGACAGACCTAGCCAAACCCTAGCCACTTCAGTGCAATCGATTCTGCTTCGGTGCCACCGAGTTTAGGTTGCCAACTTTCTGTTACGCAAATTCACAATATGGGTACCACCGAGATTGTTGGATCGGCGTCACCGAGATTGGGCAATCTGACCGTTGGTCACCTTATCGGTGCAACCGAGTTTCCTATATCGGTCTCACCGAGATTCAAAAGTTGCCACTTTTGGTCACTTCGGTACCACCGAGATTAACACATCGGTGTCACCGAGTTGGTCATTTTGTGTGTAACGGTTGGATTTTTGGGGATGCCTATATATACCCCTTCACCACCACCCACTCGAAAGAGAAGCACTCAGAACTATTCCATACTTGCCCCATCAAGTTTTCTGAGAGAGAGCCACCTACCCTTGTGTTGAGGTCAAGATCTTCCACTCCAACCACATGGATCTTGATTTCTAGCCTCCCCATGTTGCTTTCCACCAATCCCATCTCTTCCACCAAGCCAAATCTGTGAGAGAGTGATTGTGTGTTGAGGAGTCTATCATCTTGAAGCACAAGAGCAAGGAGTTCATCGTCATTACCGAGCCTATTACCTTTTGGAGGGTGGTGCCTCCTAGATTGGTTAGGTGTCGCTTGGGAGCCTCCTACTTCGTGTTGTGGAGTTGAACCAAGAAGTTTGTAAGGGCAAGGAGATCGCCTACTTCGTGAAGATCTACCCATAGTGAGGCTAGTCCTTCGTGGACGGAAGCCGTTATGGAATAGTCAAGGTTGCTACTTCGTGGACCCTTATGGGTGGAGCCCTCCATGGACTCTCACGACCGTTACCCTCCGTGGGTTGAAGACTCCATAAACGTGGACGTACGATAGAACCACCTATCGGAATCACGGGAAAAATGATCGTGTCTACATTTGTGTTTGATCTTCCAACCCTATCCTTTCTATACATGTTTGTTGTTACTTTCCGCTGCTATACTCTTAGAACTTGCATGTGTAGGGTGTACTTGACTTGCCATGAATGTTAAAAACTGCCAACTCTAAAATTTGGGAAAAGGCAAAACTTTTATTTGGTCAAGTAGTCTAATCACCCCCCTCTAGACATACTTTCGGTCCTACAAAAGGTGGCTTTTCAAGATAAGCAGTAGGCACAACTGGATCAACATTGTAAAGGATGGTTTCTTCTTTAGCTATGACATGTTCTTTAATTTCTTCTTTAATAGGGGGATGATATTTAAACCACTTCTCCTTAGGGAGATCAACATGAGTAGCAAATGCTTCACAGAGAGAGGCTACTATCTCAGAGTCAAGTGCATATTTAGTGCTAAACTTATGAAAAGTATCGGTACTCATAAAAGATTTAACACAATCAAATTCAAGCTTTATACCTGACTCATTACCATCGTCGATTTCCCAATCTTTAGAGTTGCGTTTAATTCTTTCCAAGAGGTCCCACTTGAAATCAATAGTCTTCTTCATATAAGAACCAGCACAAGAAGTATCGAGCATGGATCGATCATTATGAGAAAGCCGAGCATAAAAATTATGAATTCTAACTTCCCTCGAAATGTCATGATTGGGGCATGAATATAACATTGACTTAAGCCTTCCCCAAGCTAGAGCGATACTTTATCCTTCACGAGGCCAAAAATTATATATATAATTCCGATCACGATGAACTAGATGCATATGATAAAACTTTTGATGGAATTCCAATTGCAAACAATTCCAGTTCCATGATCCAAGGTCATCACATAGCCTATACCATGTCAATGCTTTTCCCTCCAAATATAAAGGGAAAACCTTCTTCTTAACTTCATCTCCGGGTAAACCAGCAAGCTTAAATAATCCACATAATTCTTTCACATATAAGAGATGCATATCAGGATGTTCAGTTCCATCTCCTGCATAAGGTTTAGCAAGCAAGCGTTCTAGCATACCCGAAGGAATTTCATAAGTAACATTTTCAGTAGGTGATGTAGGTTGAGGGGCAACTAATTGTGGTTCCGGTCGAGGTGAAGATACCCCGAACAAACCCCTCAAAGGATTGTTCTCCATAGTAGCAAGTAGCAATAAATTTCAGCACGTACTATAAATTTTTCCTTACCGATTTCCACTTACCAAGAGCGCTTCCCTCCCCGGCAACGACGCCAGAAAAGAGTCTTGATGACCCAAATGTATAGGAGATCAATCGTAGTCCTTTCGATAAGTAAGAGTGTCGAACCCAACGAGAAGCAGAAGGAAATGACAAGCGGTTTTCAGCAAGGTATTCTCTGCAAGCACTGAAATTGTAAGTAGCAAGTAGTTTGATAGCAAGGCAATTTGTAACGAGCAAGTAACAGTAATGAATAGTAAGGTGTAGCAAGGTAGCGCAATCCTTTTGTGGCAAAGGACAGCCAAAACTATCTCTTATGATGAGCAAAGCGTTCTTGAGGGTACACGGGAATTTCATCTAGTCACTTTCATCATGTTGGCTCAATTTGTGCTCGCTACTTTGATAATTTGATATGTGGGTGGACCGGTGCTAAGGTGCTGTTCTTACTTGAAATAACAACCTACTTATGATTAACCCCCTCGCAAGCATCCACAACTACGAGAAAAGTATTAAGACAAAGTCTAACCATAGCATTAAACATGTGGATCCAAATCAGCCCCTTACGAAGTAGCGCATAAACTAGGGTTTAAGCATCTGTCAATCTAGCAACCCATCATCTAATAACTACTCCACAATGCATTCCCTTAGGCCCATGAATGGTGAAGTGTCATGTAGTCGACGTTCACATGACACCACTAAGGGAATCACAACATACATATCATCAAAATACCGAACACATATCAAATTCACATGAATGATTGCAACAAGACTTCTCCCGTGACCTCAAGAACAAAGGTAACTACTCACAAAAAATATGCATGCTCAATATTAGAGGTGTATTGAATAGAATAATGGATCTGAACATATAATCTTCCACCAAATAAACCATATAGTAATCAACTACACAAGGTAATCAACACTACTAGTCACCCACAGGTACCAATCCGAGGTTCCGGTACAAAGATTGAACACAAGAGATGAACTAGGGTTTGAGATGAGATGGTGCTGTTGAAGATGTTGATGAAGAACGGCCTCCCAATGATGAGAGGGTTGTTGGTGATGATTATGGCTTTGATTTCCCCTTCCGGGAGAGAAATTCCCCAAGCGGGATCACTCCGCCGGAGGGCAAAAGTGCTCCTGCCCAAGTTCCACCTCGAGGCGGCGGCGCTTCGTCCCGAAAGTCCTCCTCCTAATTTTTTTTGGTTTTTTGGGAATATATACCAAAAGATGGGCTCCGGAGGTGGGCCAGGATGAGCATCTCCCACCAGGCCACGCTAGGGGGTGCCTGGCGCGCCCTGGTGGGTGCTCCTCACCAGGTGGGCCCCCTCCGGTAGATTTTCGCTCCAGTATTTTTTATTAATTCCAAAAATAATCTCCGTAAAGTTTCAGCTTCATTGGAGTTGTGCAGAATAGGTATTTCTGACGTGCTTTTCTTGGGTCTAGAATTCCAGCTGCCGGTATTCTCCTTCTTTGTGTAAACCTTGCATATTATGAGAGTAAAGGCATTAGAATCACTCCCAAAGCATTATTATTCAACAAAAATAGCAGAAGGGACTCATGATGCAAAATGGACGTATCAACTGTGCGCCAATAAGCCACCATTAGGGGGTCCTTTGAGTCCCAAGTCCCAGATATTTGTTGAGCGACCAAATCTGAGTCGCCCAAACATCTGACTGGCTTAAATTCATTTCCTTAGCCATGCGGAGCCCATGGAGGAGGGCCTCATATTAAGCTACATTGTTAGTACAAGCAAACATGAGCCTTAAAACATAACAAAATTTATCACCTCGTGGAGAAGATTTGACAACTCTAGTCCCTGAGCCTTCCAATTGTCTAGAATCATCAAAGTGCATTGTCTAGTACGTGTTATCTAGCTTTTCCTCGGGTACTTGCAACTCAGTCCAATCATTGATGAAATCCACCAATGCCTAAGATTTGATCGCTGTTCAAGGCACATACTGCAGATGATGTGGTCCAAGCTCGATTGCCCATTGAGCGATGATACTTGCGATCTGCGTTGGGTTTTCCATGAAGAGGAACGGGTTATTGCAGCACAAAGTGGGTAAGTATTTCCCTCAGTTATGAAACCAAGGTTTATCGAACCAATAGGAATATCAATCCTCAACCATCTTCAACGGCGGCACACAAAAGAGCAAACAACTTGCACCCAACGAGGGCAAGAGGGTTGTCAATCCCCTTTATCTCGTTATTTGCAAGTAAATGAGTCTTGTAGATAATTGTTGATAATTGTAAATTGCAAAATAAAATAAAAGGTAAATAATGGCAGAAAGGTAATGATAGCTTTTGGAAATATAAGTGAATAGACCCGGGGGCCATAGTGTTCCCTAGCGGCATCTCTCATGTAGGCAGCATACGGTGGGTAACAAATTACTGTTGGGCAATTGATAGAAAAGCGGATAGTTATGCGATGTTCACGACAATGATCATGTGTATATAGGCATCACATCCATAAGCAAATAGGCCGACTCCTGCCTGCACCTATTACTATTACTCCACCTATCGACCGCCATCCAGCATGCATCTAGAGTATTAAGTAAAACAGAGCAAGGCTTGGAGAACAATGACATGATGTAGACAAAGAATACTCAATCAATATGAATAAACCCCATCGTTTTATCCTTAGTAGCAGCAACACAAAGACATATCTTCCCCCCTTCTTTCACTGGGATATAGAAACCCATCGGGTTGAACCTACCACAACACACCACTCCCACCGATGAAATATCAATCTACTTGGCCAAAGCACATCAATAAATCAGAGAGCATTACGAAGCTATAATGATCATGCAATTAAGAGACAATATATATCCGAGATATCTCAAATACGTTTCATGAATAATCTGAACATAAACCCACAATTCATCGGATCCCAACAAACACACCGCACAATAGGGTTACATCGTATAGATCAAAGCGAAGATGTGATGATCATTGTATTGAAGATCATAAGAGAGAGAGATTGCCATCTAGGTACTAGCTATGGACCCGTAGGTCTGTGGTGAACTACTCACACATCATCATGAGGGCAGCAAGGTTGATATAGAGGCCCTCCATGATCGATCCCCCCTCCGGCAGGGTGACGGAATGGAGCTCCAGATGGCCTCGCGACGGAACAGAGACTTGCGGCGGCAGAAAAAGGGTTTTTGGACTGCCTCTGGTGTTTTTAGGGTAGTTAAGAAATTATAAGCCAGAGAACGACGTCGGGAGAGCCACCAGGGGGCCACAAGCCTTCAGGGTGCGCCCCCCTGGGGCGTGCCCTGATGGCTTGTGGGGTCCTGGTGCGGCTCCCGGTCATCTTCCGAAGCTTCTAGGTCTTGGTTTGGTCCAGAAAAAATCGTCAAAAAGTTTCGTGGCAACTGGACTTCATTTGGTATAGTAAACCTGCAAAGTAAAAAACACGCAGATTGCATCAACTGGCACTTGGCACTGGGTCAATAGGTTAGTGCTAAAAATATTATAAATTGGTAAATAATGACCCAAAAAGTATCCTAGAATGATAATATATCGGCATGGAACAATAAAAAATTATAGATACGTAGGAGACGTATCAAGCCACCCGACCAGTAGCCTCCTGATTCTGGATAATGTCCCCTAGAGGAGCTGAACTGACCACAGTAATCGGGTGTTCTTGGAAATAGTGCTTCAACTTGCGACTAGCCATGAAGGCACCAAATACCAGTCTTTTTTAGTGTGGATATGGCTGTTTGGACTCTGTCAAAACTTCATTGATATAATAGATTGGCCTTTGTACTGGATATTCCTTCTCGGCCTCCTTCCGTTCCATGAAAAATGCCACACTCACCGCCTTATTATTGCTAGCAATGTACATGAGCATAGGATCTTTATCAAGTGGGATGGCCAGGATGGGCGCCTCAACCAGTTGCTTCTTAAGAGCTTCAAAAGCTTTGTTTGCAGCATCACTCCAGACAAAATTGTGTGTCTTCTTCTATAACTGCTAGAGGGGAATTGCCTTCTCGCTGAGGCGGCTTATGAACCGGCTTAAGGCGGCGATATGCCCTGCCATACGTTGGTCTTCATTGATATTGGTTGGCTTAGCAAGTGTGGACACCTCCTTGATTTTGTCCGGATTAGCCTCGATGCCCCGCTCAGACACCAGAAAACCAAACAATTTGCCTGCAGGGACACCAAAAACGCACTTGGCCGGATTAAGCTTCATCTTGTAAACCTGAAGATTGTCAAAAGTCTTCTTGAGGTCATCCAACAGAGTCTCCTTCTTCTGAGACTTGACCAAAATATCATCGACGTAAGCATGAACATTGCGCCCGATCTGTTTGTGAAGACAATTCTGCACGCAACGCTGATAAGTAGCCCCCGCGCTCTTAAGTCCAAAACGCATAGACACATAGCAGAAAGCTCCAAAAGGTGTGATGAAGGCCGTCTTTTCCCGATCCTCGATGTCCGCCTTGATCTGATGATAACCGGAGCAAGCATCTAGGAAGCACAAACTCTCATAGCCAGCGGTGGAGTCAATAATCTGGTCAATGCGAGGAAGAGTGAACGGGTCCTTTAGACAAGCCTTGTTAAGATATGTGTAGTCAACACACATACGCCAAGTGTCATTTTTCTTCAAGACAAGCACTGGATTTGCTAACCACTCAGGGTGTAACTTCGACAATGAACCCGACAACTTAGAGTCGGGCCAATTCTTCGCCAATAGCCTTTCGTATCCTCGTTAAAATGATGGAGGTATTGTCGGACAGGTTTCATTTTGGGGTCCACATTTAGGTGGTGCTCGGCGAGTTCTCTTGGTACACCACGCATGTCAGAAGGTTTCCATGCAAAAATGTCCCAATTCTCACGGATGAACTCGATGAGCGTGCTTTCCTATTTGGGATCCATGCCAGTCCCAATAGTTAACTGTTGGGATGAATCTCCTAGAGTGAAATCAACTTGTTTGGTGTCATCGAATGACTTGAATTTGAACACGGGGTCAGACTCCGTGGTGGGCATTTTCAGGGGTGTCATGTCTGCCGGGTCAACATTGGCTGTGTAGAATGATAACCCACAAGTATAGGGGATCGCAACAGTTTTTGAGGGTAGAGTATTCACCCCAAATTTATAGATTCGACACAAGGGGAGCCGAAGAATATTTGTAAGTATTAGCAGTTGAGTTGTCAATTCAACCACACCTGGAGATTTGATATCTACAGCAAAGTGATCAGTAACACAGTAGTATGATTGTTTTGATAGCAGTGGTAGCAGTAGAAGTAACGGTAACAGTGATAGCAATAGTTTTGTACCAGTTCTAACAGTAGCAATAGCAATAATAACTTAGCAAGAACAATATGTGGAAAACTCGTAGGCACTGGATCAGTGTACTCGTTGGATGATATTCATCATATGACAGTCATAACCTAGGGCAAAACAGAACTAGCTCCAGTTCATAAATGTAATGTAGGCATGTATTCCGTAAATAGTCATACGTGCTTATGGAAAAGAACTTGCATGACATTTTTGTCCTACCCTCCTGTGGCAGCAGGGTCCATAAGGAAAGTAAGGGATATTGAGGCCTCCTTTTAATAGAGAACCGGAACAAAGCATTAACACATGGTGAATACATGAACTCCTCAAACTATGGTCATCACTGGAAAGTATCTCGACTATTGTCACTCCGGGGTTTACAGATCATAACACATAGCAGGTGCATATGACTAGAAAGATCGGATCAAGAACATAGATATAATGGTGATAACATAAACGTTTTAGATCTGAAATCATGGCACTCGGGCCCTAGTGACAAGCATTAAGCATGGCAAAGTCATAGCAACATCAATCTCGGAACATAGTGGATACTAGGGATCAAGCCCTAACAAAACTAACTCGATTACATGATGAATCTCATTCAACTCCTCACCGACCAGCAAGCCTACGAAGGAATTACTCACTCCCGGTGGGGAGCATCATGGAATTGGCGATGGAGAAGGGTTGATGATGACGAAAACCAAAGATTCCCCTCTCCGGAGCCCCAAACGGGCTCCAGATCTGGCCTCCCGATGAAGAACAGGAGGTGGTGGCGGCTCCGTATCATAAAACGCGATGAAACTTTCTCCTTGATTTTTTTCTCTAAAAATAGGATTTTATAGCGCTGGAATTAGGTTCAGGTGGGCCACGAGGTGGGCACAACCCACCTTGGCGCGCCGGGAGGGGCTGGCGCGCCCAGGTGTACCGTGCTCACCCAGGACCCCCTCTCGGGTCGTTCTTGGCTCCAGTATTTTTTATTTATTGTAAAATAATTCTCCAAAAAGTTTCGTCCAGTTCCGAGAACTTTTATTTGTGCACAAAAACAACACCATGGTAGTTCTGCTAAAAACAACGTTAGTCCGGGTTAGTTTCATTCAAATCATGCAAATTAGAGTCCAAAACAAGAGCAAAAGCGTTAGGAAAAGTAGATACGATGGAGACGTATCAACTCCCCCAAGCTTAAACTTTTGCTTGTCCTCAAGCACTCCAGTTGGCAAACTGAAAGTGAGAAAGAAAAACTTTTACGAACTCTTTTGTTCTTGTTTACATACATATGCTTAAGTAGCACCCAAGTTTTCAGCAAAGATCATGACCATGTCAAAAATAACTCCTAGAAATCATATTAACTCATATCAATGTCGTAAGCAACTAGCGAGCAATAATAAAATATCTCAAACGCAAACATTTTGTCAAAACAATCATGATATAATATGACAATAGTGGTATCTCGCTAGCCCTTTCTGAGACCACAAAACATAAATGCAGAGCACCTCCAAAGTTCAAGCAACGACTAAACATTGTAATTCATGGTAGAAAAGATCCAGTCATGTTGCACCCAACATTAACTATACACAATGAATGAGGATGACAATAGTGCTCTCAGATCTGGCGCTTATCTGAGAAGGTGATGACTCAACATAAAACTAAATAGATACTCCCTTCGCAGAGGGAAGCAGGGAATTGCAGAGGTGCCAGAGCTCAAATTTAAATCAGAGATAAATAAAATTTAGGGAGGTACACCCTTCCTGTCAACGTTACGACCAAGAGTTATCAATATCTTCCAAGCTAAACACGTCAGCGGCGGTTACCAAGCGGTAAAAGTAAAGGTTTACTCCCCCTCCACCATCAAACACACTCCACGGCTAGCCGAATCCATGGGTACCGTCCATACCAACAACATTCCTGGGGGAGTTTTGTTTAATTATTTGTAATTTTTGATTTTGGGACTTGGAATCCCTATTACCGCCCCTCTCGTGTAAGGACGAGTGAATAAACACTCATCATGAGAATAACCTGCTTAGCATGGAAGATACTAACCGCCCCCTGTCGCTCCATGAGCGGTCTAGGCACACAAAACAGATGTTCATTTGAAATTTTAGAGGTGGCACATGCAAATTTACTTAGAACGGTAGGGTAATACCGCATATAGGTAGATATAGTGGACTCATGTGGAATAACTTTGGTTTAAGGATTTTGATGCACAAGCAGTATTCCCACTTAGTCCAGGTGAAGGCTAGCAAATAGGTTGAGAAGCGGCCAGCTAGAGAGTGAAAACGGTCATGAACATGCATTATGAATAATGAACATTGAATACTAGCATGAGTAGGATATGGACACCATGAACATAAATATCATAGAGGCTATGTTGGTTTTGATTCACCTACATACGTGAACAAGTGCCAAGTCCAGTCACTCGAACATTCAGAGGAGGATACCATATCATCATACTACATCACAACCATTTTAATGCATGTTGAGATCCAAGATAAATCATTATCCACTCCTAGCTACTTAAGCATAGGATAAGCAACTATAATCTCTAATTGTCATTGCAACATGTTTGATCATAATATGCTGAGTCATGGATACTAGGTTAAACATATTTACAAAAACACAAACAAGTTGAGTTCATACCCGCTTCTCTCTGCGACAGCAACTTCATCAAATATCGTCATTATTGCCTTTCACTTGCATGACTAAATGATATGAAAATAATAATGGTGCAAGAGTGCCGTGGACTAAGCTGGAATCTGCAAACATTTTATTCAAAAGGAGAAGACAAAGTAATTTGGGCTCTTTGTTAGATCAACAATAATGCATAGGAGAGCCACTCAACATTTTCATCGTGGTCTTCTCCTTGGTACGACTCAAATAAAAGGAAAATAAATTCGGAGAAACACACTGAAATATTTTTGGAGTTTTTAGTTTTTCTAGAAGAAGGCAAATTAAAGAAGGACAAACAAAAACGAAAAAAACTATTTACGCGGGAGAACTCCCAACAAGCAAAATAAGAAATGAGAAATCTTTTTGGGTTTTCTTTTAATACTTCAACTAATTAAACTAGAAAGAAAAACCGAAAAGAAGAAAGAAATATTTTTGGATTTTCTCAAAGTTTTCCAAACACACAAAAAGAAAGCGTGAAAATTAATCTAGCATGGATAATACAATGAACAAGTGTGGACACCGACAACTGGAATGAAATGTGTGATCATGAATATAATGTTGGTGGAAATACGACTCCCCCAAGCTTAGGCTTTTGGCCTAGCTTGGTAATCACCATCCATAGTAGCCTGGATAATAATCTGAGTGATATCCCACCGAGGCTCTTGGTGCAGCCTCCTCAGCTCGTCTAGCAGCTTTGATCTCCGCATTGTACACGCGGGCCTCGCTCTCAAGAAGGTAATATCTTCCCTTCCTGTTATAATCAAAAAGAGAAGGTGCAGGCAAAACAACAGGTACAACGGGATCTTTATTGAACCTCAAGTTGTAAGTATAATTAGTGATTGTGCCCTTAAGGAACCTATGATGTTTCATGGCCTCAAAGTCTAAGTACTGAGTAGGTAGAATAGGATCGTTAGGCCAAGGTGATACATTCAGCTTCTTAGCTAAACGAGAGGCATAGATTCCACCATAAAAGTGACCACTATTAGCGTTGTGTTGCAATCTCCATGCAATGATTGCTCCAAGATTATAACGTTTAATTCCTATTATAGAAGTTTGTATAAGACTAAAATCAGGGGCACACAGTGTGCTGCAGTCTTGCTTGCCAACGATGCATTGGCCACTAAAGAGTGCAAAGTAGTGTATGGATGGGAAATGGATGTTCTTTATTCTACCTTGTGTCACTCCTCTATCTTCACCGTAACAAAGACTAGTCAAGAATGACTTCTATTCGGATGTTGGTGGTTCATCTAACGAACCCCAATATGGAATTTTGCATGCTTCACATAACACATCTAAAGGCATGGCAAATGGGTTGTCATACAGGTTAAATGCAACTGTAGACTCACGGGAAAAATATTTAAATTTCTTTGTGAATATTTCTGTGGGGTAGAGATGTTGAATGCACTCATCTGCGATGAATGGGGCCAGTTCTGCATTGTGAATAAATTGATCGAATTCCTCCTCGATACCCGCACCTTCCATGAATTCATTACATGGCCATAAACATGAATTGGTAATGGCACCCCGCATCGATCTTGCACTTGGCTCAACATAAGACCGTCGTATTGAGCCACTACTCGACGATGCCTCCGAGGATTTTCTCCTCGAAGAACTTCTTCTGAAGAAACTCATTTTATTTGCGTACAAATTTCTGAAATTTTTTGGGTCCTAAATTTTTTGTAAACCGAACCTCGTAAGATTGATAGCAACTACTCCCAAGGATGCATAGAGGCTATATTAAGCATAAAAACTACTTAGAACTCTAAGAATTCAACATGCAAGCCCATCTACAACAGCACCAAGAGTAGCTCATTATTCTAAAGATAAACCACTAAGTCAAAAACTAATTGGAGCAATGGAGGAGTCACATACCAAATAGCAATCCCCCCAAACAGTTTCGAAATCTGTCGGCGTTCGGGGAACGGGGGTACCCAAACCTGCCTGTCTGCGGCCCAGGGTGTGGCCCACCTCAACGACTCAGTACGGCCTGACAGAAGGCCGCTCAAGACAAGGCCCTCGTGAGAGCCCTGCTGTCGGTGCACTAGTACAGGGGTACCCAGTGCCCCTGACTTATGCACAGACGGTAGAAGCGGAAAACCCCGATAGCAATCAAGACCAAGACTCTAGCAAGCTCAACGCCGCAGCCCAAGCCTGGGCTGCGACACGCCAAGCACATCCCCGACGCTTGTCAGGGACCGAAACGAATGCGCCTTTTAGAAGACCTGACAAGCCATTTCCCGGTAGGCGTGGGCCATCCAGACCACCGCTCCACCGCATCGCTATGCTTGTCACTTATCAATGCGATGTCGAGTCCTCAGGCAGTTAATCAGCTCTCGCTAAGCACGTGGCGACACATTGGAAGGCAAAGTTATGCTCGGTTGACACCCACCCTACAGCTTGTCAAGATCTTAAGCAGCAACCGGCCGAGCGGTGGCACAGACTTGCCGAGGATGCACCCCCAAGCGCCACCTAGGTAGGTAATCATGGCATTTTGTCCTAAATGCCAGAGTTAGGTATGATAGCTCTGCTTAGCTAGCTAGTCAATAGATAATGTCTGTTTTGCCACTGTGGTGACCCCTTGCACTATAAAAGGAGGCCTAGGGCAACCTAGCTCAAGGTTGGCAACTCGAACCCCCGAACGCTTGTATTCGCATAGCCGCTCTCGCCGACAGCATTCCTTGCCAGGGCTAAGCGCCCTGCGTTCATCGTGTTCCCGTAATCAATCCACCAAAAAGCAGGAGTAGGGTTTCGCAGTGAGCAGCGGCCCGAACCTGGGTAAAATGCCCGTCCCTTGATCGTTGCGCCGTCTCATGCTCTCCGCTCTTTGTGCAACGTGACCCCCCTTGCCGAACCACAAGGGACCTCTATTCCCATAGGTGATCATGAGCATCCGTGCCTCGACATCTTTGGCGCGCCATGTAGTGGGCGTGCATCATTTGCGCAAACCCTTGTTCGTGAGTGGCGGATCGGTCTTCATCATCATCTTCTTCGACAATGGCTCCAAAGAAGAAATCCAGCGCGGGTACGCATCCCTCGTCTTCGAATGCTCCCTCACACACGGCCACCGGCGCCGTAGGCACCGTGGCGGCTGCGGCCGAAGCAGGCGTCGTGGACGACGCGGGCGGCGCGGGCGGCGCCCGCTGTCCAGCCTTCCGTGGCCGGAAATGGAGCTGGAGGCGCCGGAGGGGAGCAACTATAGCAACAACGTGGCGAGCGCTGCCTCGACGCCACGGGCGGAGGGAACATCCGTTCATCACCTCCCCGCTGCATGGATGGCCAAGGCCGGCTCAGCGGCGCCCAGTCCGGTGCGAGCCGTGACCTTCCGGCCGCACCCATCGCCGGCGAGATTGTTAGGCATGCACCTCGAGCGGAGCGAGACGGGGCACCCAGCGGAGCTGCAGCTCCTCAGAATCGACCCACAACACACCAGAAAGCTCCAACGAGTGGCGCGCGGCATCAAGGACACGGCGACACTTCTCTTGGTCCTACCACGAGTCAAGCCACGTCGAGGTCCACCTCTTTCGCCATGCCTGGCACCCCAGAGGAGGCAAATGGCGAGAGTCCAAATGCTGCTCAACTTCATGCCACCAGCTGATAAGTTGGATGAATGGAGAGCCACCATTCAAAGTTTGATTTCCTTCGTTGAAGCCAACAAGACCCAACATGCAGAGCCGTCGTGGCGTACGCGAACAGCTGCGGCGGCCCAGGGCGGCGAGCGCGTAGAAGGGGCCACCCTAACGGTGCAGTCCCCTCCGCGACAATAGGCCCAAAAGCTGCCGCAGCAAGCTTCGCATGCTGATCACCACGACGAGGCGTCCATAGTCTCGTCTGGCCCGCGCGACCGCCGGGATCAGCGGCGTGTCCTTGAAGACCGGCGGAAGGAAGACGCGCGCATCACCATCAAGCGACGTCGTGAAGCACACCGTTAATCCGACAAGCGCAACGGTCCCGACGTCGGTGAAGCCGCGCCCAGTGTCGGCGGGTACCTTCCTTACGAGGTTGGTTGCCTTGCCTTCACTAGCGAGCTGCGACGGGTCCGCTGGCCGTCGACCCGAGCCTTCAAGCCTGAGCTTTCGGAGAAGTACGATGGGAAGCTAAACCCCGCGGAGTTCTTGGGCATCTACACGATAGCTATTCAAGTTGCGGGAGGAAGAGATGAAAAGCTGCTCGCCAACTATTTCCCTTTGGCGCTCAAGCCAAATATGAGGTCGTGGCTGATGCACCTGCCGGAAAATTCCATTTCCTCTTGGGCTGATCTGTGCAACGAGTTCGTTGGCACCTTCAACGGTGGTCATCAAGAGCCAGGCCAGGCCAGCGATCTCCAAGTCCTCCTGCAAAAGGAGGGAGAAACCGTGAGAAAGTATATCCAGAGATTCAGCCGAGTGCACCGCAACATCCCTGAGATCCATCCCGCAGCAGTGATTGCCGCGTTCCACTCAAACGTGCGCAACGGGAGGATGCGAGCCAAGATGAATGTCAAACTCCCCAAGACTGTCAATGAGATTTACACCTTGGCGGATAAGTGTGCTTGGGCTGAAGAAGGGAGGCGGCTTCCTGGAGAAGAGGCAGGCGTCAAAGTGGACTCTGATGATGACGACGATGCCCCCGACCCGAAGGGAAGGAACAGGAAGCGCAACAAGAAGCGCAAGGGAAAAGCAGTGCTGGCTGTCGAGAGCTCCGGAGACCTCGGTTCCGGCAAGAAGGCGAAAGCCGAAACCCCCGGCAAGGGACCTTCCACGTGCGCTGATTGCCGGGAGGCTGCTGCCGCTGAGAAGGCCGGGAAGTCCGATGGGCCGTACTACAAAATCCACCGCACCAAGGGCCATGATCTCCAAGAATGCCGACAGGTCGAGCAACTTGTTGAGAAACAGAGGGCCGAGTACGAGAAATGCGACAAGGAAAAAGGCAAAGACGGCGCTGCTGGGAAGGGCCGTGGCGGCAGAGGTGGTCGCCGCGGCAAACCCCCGCAGCAAAAGGAAAAACCCGCCAGAGGCCGAGAGAAGAAGGAAACAGATGATATGAGCGAAGATGAGGATGATGATGAGGATCCCAGTTAAAGGGAGTTCCAGAAAGCGACCGAAGCCATGTGCGTTGACGGGGGTGCGTCCTTGCACTCCTCTCGCCGCCAGCTCAAGCAGTGGGCACGCGAGGTCAATGATGTGGAACCAACTGCAGAATCAAGGAAACCACTCAGCTGGTCCCACACGCCTATCATCTTTGACGAAGAGGATCATCCTGACCGTACCACTATGGTTGGATGTTTGCCGTTGTTGGTTTCCCCAACGATCCGCAACCTCAAGGTATCTAAGATGTTAGTTGATGGTAGGGCTGGATTGAACTTAATCACTCCAAGAGTGGATGAGAAACTACAGATCCTTGACGAAGAGCTCAAAGCCACGGGTACGTTCCAAGGAATCAACCCCGGCAGGAGCCGACCAAATGGAAAGATCACTCTGCCTATGACATTCGGCGGAGAGTTGAACTTTCAAACAAAGAGGATAGTCTTCGACGTCGCCGAAATCCCACTGCCCTACAACGGAATCCTTGGCCGCCCAGCTCTGGCAAAGTTCATGGCGGCATCCCACTATGCCTACAATACTTTGAAGATGCCAGGGCCCATTGGGGTCATTTCCATCCCATCCGACTAGAAGAACGCGGTTATCTGCATGGACCAGATGTATCGCGATGCGGTAGCAGATGAAGCCGCAGAAATCCCAGCTCCCGCCAAGGATACAAGGAAAATAAAGAAGCCTGGCAAGAACACCGGCAAGGACTCCGGGAAGCACGCCTCTTCAGAGTGCGCTACACCTGATGATGACCTGCCAGATAGTTCTGCCGGCAAGAAGACCAAGGCTACCTACCCTGAGACGAAGAAAGTCCCGACAAGGGAGGATGGCATTGGTGGTAGCTTCACCATCAGTGCTACCCTTACTGACAAATAGGAAAGCACGCTCATTGCCTTCCTGTGGGAGAATGTCGATGTGTTTGCCTGGCAACCATCTGACATCCCCGGTGTTCCCAGGGAGGTAATTGAGCACCACCTTGCTGTCTGCCCTCATGCCCGACACGCCAAGCAGAACGTTAGAAAAAGGCCTTGGAGCGGCAACAGTTCATTGCCAAGGAAATCAAGAAGCTTGAAGCAGCTGGTTTGGTCCGAGGAGTGTTGCATCCAACCTGGTTGACAAACTCGGTGCTGGTACGAAAGGCAAATGGGAAGTGGAGGCTTTGCATAGACTTCACTGACTAGAACAAGGCTTGCCCGAAGGACCCTTTCCCCTTGCCGCGCATAGATCAAATTGTAAACTCCACCTCCGGATGCGACTTGCTCTCCTTTTTGGATGCCTACTCCGGCTACCACCAAATATTTATGAACAAGGAAGATGAGCAGAAGACCGCATTTATAACTCCTTGCGGCACGTACTGCTTCGTACGAATGCCCTTCGGGTTAAAGAGTGCTGGTTCGACCTTCGCCAGGGCTGTTCAAATTGGTTTTAGACCTCAGCTGCATAGAAATGTGGAAGCATACATGGATGACATCGTGGTCAAACTGAAGCTCAATCCTGAAAAATGTGTGTTCGGTGTCCCATCTGGCAAGCTGCTTGGGTTCTTCGTGTCTCAGCGAGGGATAGAAGCCAATCCCGACAAGATCAACGCAATCGAGCAGACGCAGGCGCCCAAAACCATCAAGGGTATCAGACGCCTGACCGGATGTGTTGCCGCATTGAGTAGGTTTATCTCCAAGTCCGCTGAGCGCGCCTTGCCGTTCTTCAAAATCCTGAAGAAGGCTGGCCCGATGAAGTGGACCCCGAAGGCAGATGCAGCACTGCAAGACCTTAAGAATATACCTATCCTCTGCACCCACCTTGGTCGGTCCTAAACCGCAAGGACCGTTGCTGCTATACTTAGCGGCAACAAATCAAGTGGTTAGTGCAGCATTGGTGGCGCAGCGGGGGGTAGACGATGATTCAGCAGCCGCTGCTGATGCTGCCGGGAGCGAGAAACAAAACTCCGCGGCAGAGCTCGACGCAGGTCAAGGGGGGTCTCAGAAAATGGTTGACAGTGAGTCCAAGGAAGTGGCAAAGAAGAAAATGGTGCGGTGGCCTGTGTACTTTGTCAGTTCCCTATTACAGGGGGCTAGGTCAAGGTACTCCGGAGTACAAAAGCTGATCTTCGGCCTCGTCATGGCCTCGAGGAAGCTGCGCCACTACTCCCAAGCCCATGAGATAACAGTTGTCACCCGTTTCCCATTGCAATACATACTGAGAAACCCCGAAGCCACTGGCCGGATAGTTGAATGGGCACTAGAATTGTCAAGCTTTGGATTAAAGTATTAGAGCACTTCCACCATTCAAAGCAGAGCCTTGGCGGAGTTTATTGTAGAATGGACACCTACGCCAGATGATGAAGCTCCGGAGACCATCCTCCCCGGCAAAGAGGCACCAAAGGATTGGATCATGTACTTTGACGGTGCCATCTCACTCTAGGGCGCCGGAGCAGGCGTGATCCTCGCCACCCCAACCGGAGAGCACCTCAAGTACGTCGTCCAGATGCACTTTCCCCGCGAGGAAGCCACCAACAATACCGCCGAATACGAGGGGCTCCTTGCCGGAATCAGAATCGTGGTAGAGTTGGGAATTAAGAGGCTGATCGTCCGAGGAGACTCTCAACTGGTGATAAAGCAAGTCAACAAGGATTATCACAGCCCACTGATGGAATCCTATGTGGAGGAAGTGAGGAAGTTGGAGGAGCACTTTGATGGGCTGCAAACAGAGCATGTGCCACGAGCAGAAAACAGCATTGCTGACCACCTATCGAAGTGCGCCGCGCAGAAGCTTCCTGTGGAACCAGGAACCTTTGTCCTCGGCCTCACTCAACCATCGGTGTCCCCGTCTGTGATGTCCAAGAAGAGAAGGAAGCTGAATTCCGGTAAGCATTTCCCGGCAGAGCATCCCGAAGCCGCTGGTAGAGAGGCTGCCGGGGAAAATCCCGTTCCGGTTGACGAGCAACTCCCTCCTGCAGGACCTAAGGGTCTAGCAGTTGAGGCAAGCGCTCGCGGAGACGTGGAGATGCCTTTAGGCCTTGTTGTCGAGCCACAGGCTCCAACCTGGGCGCATCATATAGTCCATTTCCTTCAAACCGGAGAACTCCCCGAAGAGCAAGAGGAAGCCGAAAGAGTGGCCCGTCGGTCAAGTATGTATCAGTTTGTCGATGACACCCTGTACAGAAGGCGGCCGAACGGTGTGAATTTAAGATGTATTTGTCGAGAGGATGGACTGAAGCTGTTGGCGGAGATTCACGTAGGAGTATGTGGTTCCCACATTGGATCAAGGGCCCTTGCCGGGAAAGCTTTTCGGCAGGGTTTCTATTGGCCCACTGCCCTCCAGGACGGTACTGAGCTGGTCACCAAGTGCGAAGCTTGCCAGTTCCACTCCAAGAATATCCATCAACCAGTGCAAGCCCTGCAAACAATCCCTCTATCCTGGCCATTCTCGGTCTGGGGGCTCGACATCCTGGGCCCCTTCCCCCGTGCTGTAGGGGGCTTTGAGTTCTTGTTCGTGGCAACCGACAAGTTCACAAAGTGGCCTGAGGAGGAACTGGTGAGAAAGGTGACCGCGCAAGCAACTATCAAGTTCATGAAAGGACTGTTGTGTCGTTTTGAAGTGCCTAACAGAGTGATCACCGACAACGGCACCCAGTTCACGATCCGCGCCTTCATGCAATATATCCAAAACCTTGGGAGCAAGGTCTCCTTCGCCTCTGTTGCTCACCCAAGGAGCAACGGGCAAGTCGAGAGGATGAATGCTGAAGTGCTGCAAGGACTCACGACAAGAACTTTCGAAAAGTTGTGGAAGAGCGGCAGGCGCTGGATAGATGAGCTGCCGGTGGTTCTTTGGTCCCTCAAAACGACACCAAATCGAGCTACCGGCCAGACGCCCTTCTGCCTAGTGTACGGGGCGGAAGCAGTGCTCCCCACGAAACTCATATACGGGTCGCCTCAAGTGCTTGCCTACGATGAAGTAGAGCAACAGTAGCTGCGGCATGACGATGCCACGCTCCTCGAGGAAGACCGGGCTGCTGTGCGTGTCGCACGTTACCAGCAAGCTCTGCGCCGCTACCATAGCCGCAGAGTTCAGGCCCAGAGCCTTGAGGAAGGCAACCTTGTCCTTCGGCGCGTTCAGTCTGCCAACGGTACGAACAAGTTGACGCCAAAGTGGGAAGGCCCTTACCGGGTAGTACGACTCACCAGACCTGGCGCAGTCCGTCTAGAGACCGAAGATGGCACCAAGGTGCAGAACTCATGGAACATTGAGCATATTCGTAAGTTCTACCCGTAAGGCGCGGCTGCCGGGCTCAGTCCCCGGCAGCCACCTTTTGTAGAAGCCTTGCCGATGTTGCATGTAACCCTTTGTACAAAGCCAGGCGAAGACCCTGTGCAACAGAAATAAAGCTAGGCATTGCATCGTGTCATCATCCTCACATGCTCATTACGCATTTTTATGAATGCAATATTAGCACCTTTAAGTTATTAAGATTTGCTAGAATGCTTGATGAAACCATAATCTTTGTTACTGTCCTCACCCCAACTTGTTTTAACCATCAAGAAAACAGGGGAGGGAAACAAGGGAACAAAGGTGACAGCCATTCACACTTGAGAAGGAGATACGACCTAGAAAAGATAAGTGTATCACGCACTTCCATTTCAGTACTCCCCATTTTTCTCAAGGAAGCCCTTAGTATCTTCCTTACTGCGGGATGTAGAGTCACATGCGTGAAAAAAAAACCTTGTCGGGATGAGTCGTCCCCCCGTCTCTACTCATGGGGATGACGGCGCCGATACCGACAAGGAGCTCTGCCGGGGAACAACGCCAACCTGTTGTCGGGGGCTTGCCCCCCCACTTTGGCACTTGTGGTTTGAATGACGACCCATCAAGCAGCTCCACGCGGTAGAGACAAAACATACTAATGCAGTACTAATAAGGAAAGGAAACGGACAGTACTTGCGGAAAGAAAATAGCATTCTATTCTCATTCATTTTTCGATACAAATGGGTAGATATTACATTTACGAGTCATTAAAACTCGGCAAGCGCCTACATCTTTTGACATAAAAGAAGATAAGTGCCCCGTAATCCCTTTCTTGTCCCTCTCCTCTCAGGGACTAAGTAGGAAAGGAGCAGAGGGCAAAAGAAGCGCCTGGCCGGGATTCGACGCTTCCCAGCCAGGACCAGAGGAACGCGACCGGCGGAAGGCCCCTGCCCCCAGGCAGGGCGGACGAAGCCAATGGAGTGGACAAGACCGACAAGGGGAAAGAAGGCGGAGGGCTGGTGCAGATGATGGCGCTGCCGGGGCCCAGCTGGTGATGATGGTGCTGCCGAGGAACGCGGCGTGTCGGAGACCTCATCCCTGCTCCTAATGCGTCGTAGGTACCCAACCGCCATCGTCTTCCTCATCACCACCGTCCGAGGAGACACCCCCGCCATCACACAGGCTCCAGATGCGGCAACCCGAGGAACCCACATAGAGCATGGTCGTCCCCGGTGGCCAAAGGCGGGGAATTCCGTCCCCCACCTTAGAAGAACACGCGAAGATGAAGAGCTCTCTTTCGAACGCTCCACCCGGAATGCCACGGGAGTAGGGCTTCACCGCGGTAAATGACGACGCGCAGCGGCAACCACGCGCACGCCCAAGGAGACCGTATGGGCGTTGTTTCTCCATCACCTTGAAGAAGGATTGTAGAGACCATGGGCCACCACGACACTGCGCCTCCAACACAAATCCCGACGCAATGTCAACCACGACACGGCGTTGTTTATAGGTGTTCCGCCGCAGCCATCCCTAATGCAGCCACCACGCTGCCCGCTCCCCCATCCAAGACTTATCCGACCGAGCTTCTATTCAGCGTCGTGCACCCATGGCGGGGGGCGAACAGAGTTTCGAAAGGATAGTTATACAAGCATGCTCGCTCGCCTCCTCCCCCTGAGCATTGGGAAGGTGGTCGTAGCTCAAAACAAAGAAGTAGAAGAAGGGTGAGCTCTGTGAGATTGCACTCTAGGAGGAAGAAAGGATCAATGAGCATCGCCCCTCGTGCGCCCCCCACTTTATAGGGAGAAACGCGGGGGCTGACTCTCCTCCGTCCCAAGAGTCGCCGCCCATCTCCACCAATTCCATCGCCCACGGTCATGGACGAACAGGTAACCGCCCCATTGCTCCAATCCATGGCGCTGCGGTTTCTGCCACGATCAGGACTTTAAGTCACGCGCACACGTTGCTAACTCCCCACTGTGCATGCGGCGCGCGTGGCGGAAACGGCCTGAAGTGGTGGGCCAAAGCTGACCAATAAATTGGCGGTTACCCCCTCACATTGTGCGCCTGTGCATGAAACTTGGGCCTGACCCAACGACACTTGCCAAGCACGTGTGGGCCAGTCCCGGGGGCTCCTGTCGGTGCACTAGTACAGGGGTACCCAGTGCCCATGACTTATGCATAGACGGTAGAAGCGGAAAACCCCGACAGCAATAAGGACCAAGACTCTAGCAAGCTCAACGCGGCAGCCCAAGCCTGGGCTGCGACATGCCAAGCACATCCCCGACGCTTGCCGGGGACACCTTTCAGAAGACCCGACAAGCCATTTCCCGGCAGGCGTGAGCCATCTAGACCACCACTCCACCGCATCGCTACGCCTATCGCTTATCGATGCGGTGTCGAGCCCTCATGCGGTTAATCAGCTGTCGCTAAGCACGTGGCGACACATAGGAAGGCAAAGTTTTGCTCGGTTGACACCCGCCCTGCAGTGTGTCAAGATCTTAAGCAGCAACCGGCCGAGCAGTGGCAGAGACTTGCCAGGGATGCACCCCCAAGCGCCACCAAGGCAGGTAATCATGGAATTTTGTCCTAAATGTCAGAGTTAGGTATGATAGCTCTGCTTAGCTATATAGTTAATAGATATTGTCTGTTTTGGCACTGTGGTGACCCCTTGCACTATAAAAGGAGGCCCAGGGAAACCTAGCTCAAGGTTGGCAACTCGAACCCCGAACGCTTGTATTCGCATAGCCGCTCTCCCCGGTAGCATTCCTTGCCGGGGCTAAGCGCCCTGCGTTCTTCGTGTTCCCCCAATCAATCCACCAAAAAGCAGGAGTAGGGTTTTACGCTTAGCAGCGGCCTGAACCTGGGTAAAATGCCCGTCCCTTGATCGTTTGCGTCGTCTCATGCTCTCCGCTCTTTGTGCAACGTGACCCCCCTTGCCGAACCACAAGGGACCTCTGGTCCCATAGGTGATCGTGAGCATCCGTGCCCCGACACCTGCCCTCGCGAGGAATACGACGCCAAGACCTCCAGGGGAGTGGCCTCCCCAAGTTGCCTCCCGAGGAGCGGACATTTCTATGCAGGTACCTGGCCTTAGGAGACGACAATGACGCGAAGGCGTGACAACCAAGGCCAGGTGAGCATCAGCTGGTGCAGAGGGGACAGTTTCCTCTTTGGTGCAAAGGGAGCAAGGGCAGGCGCGGGTTCCCAAGGAAGGCCCCAAAGGTTTCCATTCCGGTGCAACAAGACCAAAACCACGAGCCCAGCAGGACGGACGTCATCGCCGAGCCCACCTCTGCGTCACGACCAGGAACTTTGCAGGCGAAGACCGCCTTTCGTCCGGATAAGATGTACCTCTTGTCTCCTTTCAAAATTGGCCGTTGTGGGATCCCTTCCCGCCTGTACAATAAGGGAAGAGGACCAAGGCCACTATAAATAGAGACTAGCCTGCGCTATAGAAGGGGGACGAGTCGACACCCGAGCGCCCTCGCGAGGTTGCTCATCCACTGTACTAGTTTATCCAAGAACCTCCTCGTGAGGCCAATCCACCAAAAGCAGGAGTAGGATTTTACGCTTCGCGGCGGCCCGAACCTGGGTAAATCTCTGTGTCCATCTTCTTCCTCGCTCGCGTGAGCTTGGAGAGGCGTTGCCGTGGAGCGGTGGGCTTGAGGCCAAAGCTGGTTGGAATCTTTGCACACGCCCCAGAGTTCGAACCTTCTTGGGTTTTGCGGAGCCCGAAATCTGACATTTGGCGCGCCAGGTAGGGGGCGTGTCAGAATCCTTCCTCAAGCTTCGCTTCGTCTCCGCTTCGTCGCTCCTATGGCTGACGCCCGCTTCACCAACCCCATGGACGCCCCCCAACACGCGCGCCCCGAGGGTTTGGTGCCGGGCGGCCGTTACCGGACCACCAGCATCGTCGCCACCACCGTGGCCGCTCGCGCTACCCATGCGACGTCGGAGTCTGCGCGCCTCCCTCCGCAGCAGAGCGCCCGCCCCACCATGCCTCCCGCAGGGTCCTCCTCATCTTGTGTCCACGTGGGAGATCTGAACGCGCAGGACGCGCTACTCATGGCAAGTGAGCTGCTTCGCCATCGCCCGACGGACGAGAGCTACGATGCCTAGGCCGACCACATCACCGAGCATGTCGCTGTCGTGAGAAGGGCCTAGGCTCCGCACCTCCCCCTCCGACCCCCGGCGCAAGGAGTGGGGAGCTCGGCCAGCGCGCTATTTCCACCGTCGCACGACGGCGCACCCGGTCCACGACCTGAGGAGCCTAAGCAGAGCCCGCCCCATGTTGTACTCCTTCTCCGTAGGGTCCCAGTGACTGGCTTCGGGCCACCGCCCGGCCCCGGCGGTGGCGCGTCCGAAGAAAGTGGCGAGGTGCTCCGCGCACGCCACGATGTGTGCGCCCATGATCCGGTGGATCACCGGCTGCCCGGGCGTTCCCGGTGTGAGCGCGCCAACCGACGCAGGGACCAGGCAGCTCAAGCCTCCGAACATGAAGGGAATCGCGATGGAGGCGCGGTGGATGGCCATGGCAACAACCCTTATCAAGATGGACGTGGCCACCCTCGAAGCGGCGGCGGAGGCAGCCAACTTCGGGCGGAAGCTCGGCACAGGCGGGTTCGCGGGCCACGCGTCACGGACGGCGTCGCCTCGTCGCTTGGGGAGGCCAATTATGAGGCATGCAGTGAAGGGCCAGAGGGAAATCAAAGCCCTCACATGGCAGCCTACATCCCAAGCGGCGTCGTGGCTGGTGTCAGCGCCGCGAGTCTCGCATCCGCCGCAGGCGCCAGCACCCTCTCGGCGTAGGGGGGCACTCCCGGCGCCCTCTTCATGTCGAGCCCGGCGGCTCCCACTGAGGGAGCACCTGGCTCGGTCGACGCAACGAATAGGGCACCCGGGGGTGTGCGGGGGCGCGACGCAGGCGCCGTCCTCACGAGCAAGGAATGCAGAGCCGTGCCCCAGGGCCACAGGAGTCGTCGCCCAGAAGATCGACAGGACGCGAGAGGCATGGGCCATGTGCGGCAGGCGCCGCAAGGGCACCGCACCAATCAGGTCGTACTCCAAGGGTCCCCATCCGCCCCACGGCTGAGGGGCGCCGGCACAATCCTCTGGAGGCAGGGCCCCGCGAGGCCTCCGAGGTGCGGCTTGGTTGGTGCCCTGATGCCTCCCGGGGCGGCTACATCAACATAATACTCCTACGGTCGCGCGTGGTCCGTTGCGCTCATGTTTGGGCTGCGGGAGCGCAATCCCGCGGTCACGCGGGGAGCAATGCACTCATGTTTGGGCCGTAGGGGCGCGCAACCACACAGAAATGCGTGGGGTGACTGAAGAACCGAGTTGAGAACTCCTGGGCCTTGTCCCTGGGTGTTCGCCCAGCTATCTAAGACCGTGACACTCTCACGTAATAATGAGTGGGTTGTATACACCCGGAGCACCCCGAGGACGCGGAGGGGTTCCCACCCACGCCCAAGTGGAAGCCTCATGCTCCGCGCTGGCGGATGACACTGTCTTTCAACGACTATGCCCACGCCTAGTGGAGGCCCTATGCTCCATGCTGGGGGAAGACGAAGACTAGCTTAGGTGCCGGACGCGGCTGCTCCTTGCTCCTTTTTGTATCCGAATTGGCCATTTTTTGGAATGAAGTTGAAGTTTTCGCGTCTTATTCAAAGAAAAAAGGGGTGGGGAATTTTCTCCTTGCAGCATTTCTCATTCTTCTTGAGCTTATGTTTAAGGGATTTGGCACCGCCCAGCTCTTTCTCTCTCGCGCGCGCCCGCGGGCGGGGGCTGAACACGGTGGGCACGGTGTGCACAGCTTGCCAAAACCTTGGCGTCTTAATCCTCGCGCGACGCTCTCGAAGCAAGCGAAGCGAGCTAGCAGGCAACATTGCCTCCGGCCCCCGGCCTCAGGAGCGCCCATCTCCTGGTCTTGCCAGGCATCACGACCCGGCATACCAGAAACGATCGATCCTCGCTTGGGGGCTCCAACCAAGGAAGGAGCAGCCACGGTTTGGCACATTATCAGGGAGCCTCAGGAGGCTCGGGCTCCTCGTGAGCCCCTCACGGACCTCACAGGCAGCGGGCACCTCTTACGGCAGAAACTGGCAAGGAAAGGTATGGCAGCCGCTCAAGCGTCAAGGGGGACTCCTGAGCATAGCGACTCAGGAGTGTCACTTGTCATGTAGCCCCTCGCCCCTTGGTCTCTTCCTGGTGATCCGGATGCCCCAACCGCGGCAGAGGTATGCGCGGGATTGGGCCCTGCCGACGCAGAGCACCAAGAGGGCTCCGAAACCGCCATGTCCCCAAGGAAGAAGACCCCCCTGGCAAGATCCCTAAGCTCCCCCGACGCCCCGAAAGCACCTCGCGACGCAGGAACCTTCTATGAGGACGCCCATCTAAGTTATCCTAATCATGAAGAGCGGAAACGTTTCAATTGCAGCGACATAAATGCTAGGGTGCGAAACAGAAAACACTAACATAAAGGCGCAAACGCCATAGTTTATTACATGCCCCCACGGGGCTCTCCATGGCTCTTGATGCAGGAAAGACAGCGCAGAAGGGGGAGAGTTGGCCTCTCACGGCAACGCCCCTGAGAGCCCGGCACTAGGGCAGCCCGTGTCTCCTTAGGACGCCAAGCTCGCGAGGTTCGGGCGGGCTATCAGCGCTGGTTGTTGTGTGGCGCCCCCGCGGGATCCCCTAAGGAGAGTCTGGGGCGAAGCAACAGCCTGGCGAGGTAAGAGAAGGCGCAAGGAAGTGTGTGGGGGCGCGCCAAGGAAAATGAAAAAAAACCCGCGGGAGGAATGAGAACGCTCCGGGCATAGCGGGCAACTACGACTCAAAAGTAAAGGTACAATACAAGTGTTTAACGCCCCCCAGGGGCCAAGTGGTTCTTGATGCAACATCAATGAAGAAAAAGGAGCTTAGGCAGAGGAGACGTTGTCTTCGTCGTGGCTCCGGAAGGCTTCAGCGCCGGTGTCACCGTCTTCCTCGGAGGACGACGCCTGGACAAACTGCCGGACCAGGGACTCCACCTGCTCGCGCACCTCGTCCCTGAGGAGCCTCCAGAGCTCCTCGGGCACCGGCTCCGTCTCGCGAAAGATGTCGAGTTCAGGGGCGTGGCGGCACAAGTTGGAGAATACGCGCGTCAATGCGCTATCCAGAAGGTCGTGCGCGCTGGACTCGATGTCCTCGTCCACCCGGGAGACGCCAGACTCCAGTGCCTCCACCACCTTCTGGAAGAAGTTGAGATAGCCCGCGTCACCGTGTGCACATGACAGCACGGGGGCTTCGCCGACGAACCGGCGGACTGATAACCCACAAGTATAGGAGATCGCAACAGTTTTCGTGGGTAGATTATTCAACCCAAATTTATAGATTCGACACAAGGGCCACCAAAGAATACTTGAGAGTATTAGTAGTTGAGTTGTCAATTCAACCACACCTGGAGATTAAATATCTACAGCAGAGTGATCAGTAGCACAGTAATATGATAGTTTTGATAGTGGTAGCAACAATAACAGTAGCGGTAACAGTAGTAGCAATAGTTTTGTAGCAGTTGGAACAATAGCAGCAGCAATAGTGACTTAGCAAGAGCAATAAGTGGAAAGGGTCGTAGGCACTGGATCGGTAACTTGTTGGATGATATTTGTCATGTAACAGTCATAACCTAGGGCGATATAGAACTAGCTCATTTCATCAATGTAATGTCGGCATGTATTCCGTAAATAGTCATACATGCTTATGGAAAAGAACTTGCATCACATCTTTTTTCCTACCCTCCCGTGGCAGCGGGGTCCATAAGGAAACTAGGGGATATTAAGGCCTCCTTTTAATAGAGAACCGGAACAAAGCATTAACACATGGTGAATACATGAACTCCTCAAACTACGGTCATCACCGCGAAGTATCCCAAATATTGTAACTATGGGGTTGACGGATCATAACACGTAATAGCTGCATATGACAAGGCAAGATCGGATCAAGAACATAGATATTGAGATGATAACATAAACGGTTCAGATATTAAATCATGGCACTCGGGCCCTAGTGACAAGCATTAGGCATAGCAAAGTCATAGCAACATCAATCTCAGAACATAATGGGTACTAGTGATCAAGCCCTAACAAAACTAACCCGATTACATGATGAATCTCATCCAACTCCTCACCGACCAGCAAGCCTACGAAGGAATTACTCACTCCCGGTGGAGAGCATCATGGAATTGGCGATGGAGAAAGGTTGGTGATGACAAAGACTGGAGATTCCCCTCTCCGGAGCCCGAAACGGGCTCCAGATCTGGCCTCTCGATGAAGAACAGGAGGTGGCGGCAGCTCCGTCTCGTGAAACGCGATAATTCTTTCTCTCGGATTTTTTCTCCAAATTTAGGAATTTATAGTGGCGGAGTTAGGGCAAGTGGGGCCCCGAGGTGAGCACAAACCACCAGGGCGCGCCGGGAGGGGGTTGGCGTGCCCTGGTGTATTGTGCCCAGCCTGGGCCCCCTCTCCGGTGGTTCTAGGCTCCGGTATTTTTTATATTTTCCAAAATAAATCTCCAAAAAGTTTCGTTCCATTTCGAGAACTTTTATTTCTGCACAAAAACAACACCATGGTAGTTGTGCTGAAAACAGCGACAGTCTGGGTTAGTTCCATTCAAATCATGCAAATTAGAGTCCAAAACAAGGGCAAAAGAGTGAGGAAAAGTAGATACGTTGGAGACGTATCAACTCCCCCAAGCTTAAACCTTTGCTTGTCCTCAAGCAATTAAGTTGACAAACTGAAAGTGGTAAAGAAAAACTTTTATGAACTCTTTTGTTCTTGTTTACATATATATGCTTAAGTAGCACCCAAGTTTTCAGCAAAGATTATGACTAACCATGTCAACAATAACTCTTAGGAATTATATTTACTCATAACAATAACATAAGCATCTAGCGAGCAATAATAAGATATCTCAAGCGCCAACACTTTGTCAAAACAATCATGATACAATATGACAATAGTGGTATCTCGCTAGCCCTTTCTGAGACCGCAAAACATAAATGCAGAGCACCTCCGAAGTTCAAGCAGCGACTAAACATTGTAATTCATGGTAGAAAAGATCCAGTCATGCTGCACCCAAGATCAACTATACACAATGCATGAGGATGACAAATAGTGCTCTCAGCTCTGGCGCTTATTTGAGAAGGTGATGAATCAACATCAAAGTAAATAGATAGTCCCTTCGCAGAGGGAAGCATGGATTTGTAGCGGTGCCAGAGCTCAAAGTTTAAAATAGAGATAGATATAATTTTGAGAGGTACACCCTTCCTGTCAACGTCACGACCAAGAGTTATCAATATCTTCCATGCTAAACAAATTAGCGGCGGTTCCCAAGCGGTAAAAGTAAAGGTTTACTCCCCCTTCATGAACAATCACACTCCTCGGCGAGCCGTATCCACGGGTACGGTCCAAACCAACAACATTCCTGGGGGAGTTCTATTTAATTATTATTTTTTTGATTTTTGATTTCGGTACTGGGAATCCCTATTACCACCCCTCTCGTGTAAGGACAAGTGAATAAACACTCGTCATGAGAATAACCCGCTTAGCATGGAAGATACTGACTGCCCCCTGTCGCTTCATGAGCGGTCCAGGCACACAAAATAGCTGTTCATTTGAATTTTTAGAGGTGGCACATGCAAATTTACTTTGGAACGGCAGGGTAATACCACATATAGGTAGATATGGTGGACTCATCTGGCATAACTTGGTTTAAGGGTTTTGATGCACAAGCAGTATTTCCGCTTAGTACAGGCAAAGGCTAGCAATTAGATTGAGAAGCGGCCAGCTAGAGAGCAAAGACGGTCATGAACATGCATTACATATAATCAACATTGAATACTAGCATGAGTAGGATATGGACACCATGAACATAAATATCATGAAGGCTATGTTGGTTTTGATTCAACTACATGCGTGAACATGTGCCAAGTCAAGCCACTTGAAACATTCAAGATAAATCATTATACCGCATCATACCGCATCACAACCATTTTAATGCATGTTGACACCCAAGATAAATCATTATCCACTCCTAGCTACTTAAGCATGGCATGAACAACTATAATCTCTAATGGTCATTGCAAACATGTTTGATCATAATGAGCTGAATCAAGGGATACTAGGTTAAACATATTTACAAAAACAAAAACAAGTTGAGTTCATACCCGCCTTTCTCTACCACAATAAATTCATAAAATGTCATCATCATTGCCTTTCACTTGCATGATCGAACGATAAGAAGATAATAATAGTGCAAGAGTGCTGTGGACTAAGCTGGAATCTGCAAACATTTTATTCAGGAGGAGAAGACAAAGTAACATGGGCTCTTTGTTAGATAAACAATAATGCAGATGAGAGCCACTCAACAATTTCATCATGGTCTTCTCCTAGGTACGACTCAAGTAAAAAGAAAAGAATTTCAGAGAAATACACTAAAATATTTTTGGAGTTTTTGGTTTTTTAGGAAGCAAGCAAATTAAAGAAAACAAAAACGAGAAAAACTATTTACATGGGAAGGCTCCCAACAAGTAAAACAAGAAGCAAGAAATCTTTTTGGGTTTTCTTTTGATGCTACAATTAAACTAAGCTAGAAAGAAAAACTAAAAAGAAGTAGGAAGTATTTCTGGGTTTTCTCAAAGTTTTTCAAACACACAAGAAGAAAGTGAGAAAACCAATCTAGCATGGATAATACAATGAAAGAGTGTGAACACCGACAACTAGAATGAAGTGTGTCAACATGAATGTAATGTCGGTGGGAATACGTACTCCCCCAAGCTTAGCCTTTTGGCCTAGCTTGGTAATCACCATCCGTAGTAGCCATCCAGTCCCAGGTCGTAGTGAGGCAGAGGCGGCACCTGAGCATCCCACCTCTGGGGCTCCTCCTCAGCGGCTGCTAAGTTGTTCCGGTAGGCTGTAATGTCGTCTGGCTTAATCCTATATCCGTTCCTGGCAATAGGATCAAACAAAGCAGGTGCTGGCAACGGAACAACATCACATGTCTCCTTGCTAAATACTAAGTTATAATGAATATCATGGGGAGACTCAGTTACATCAAGGAATTGGTGATCTTGTAGTGTCTTATGATCAAGGTAAACTCGTGATAAGAGATAATCATGGGGGCGAAATGGGATTCTAAAGTGGTCCGCTAAAGGAGTAGCATAGATACCAACATGTATCTTTCCCTTAGTTTTGTTAAGATGTAAGCGTCGAGCAATAATGGCTCCCATGCTGAAGGCGTGATCATCATAAAGTGCACGACGTAAAATAGCAAGGTCAGGAGCACTGAGTGCGCCGACCTTCTCCCTAGCGATTAAACACTTAGTGATGACCAAAGCGAAATAATGTACTGAGGGAAACTGCAAACTAGTAGCAGTGGCGCTCGACACGCCTCTATCCTCACCCACGGTTAACGCGAGGAGAAAATCCTCAAACTCAGATGGCCTAGGTTCTCTCAAGTCCCCATCAGCAGGAATCAAGCATATGTTGCAGAAGTCGGTTAGCGACATTCTGTAAGTTTCAGCATAAAGATTAAACTGCACTTCAGGAGGATTGTTTCTTCCTAGATAATTAAAGCTTTGCACAAAGGAATTCGTAAGGATGTGATATTGGTCACACTCAGCTGCGAGGAACTCGGTTAATCCGGCATTTGCGACAAACTGAGCGAACTCTTGATGGAACCCGGCCTCCTCCATGAAGGCATCATGCGGCCATTGACACGGCCACACCTCCACCTTTCTTGGAATGTGAAGGTCAATGTCCGATGATCCCCCAATGACTCCCTTGGCATTTTTCTTGGAGGAAAAAATATTTTCATTTTATTCCTATTAAAATTCTGAAAATTTTAAGTCCACAAATTTTTTTTCAACAAAACTTTGTAAGATTGTTAGCAACTACTCCCAAGCATACATAGAGGCCATATTAAGCATTCAAACTACCTAGAACTCTAAGAATTTAACAAGCAAGCTCATCTACAGCAGCACCAAGAGTAGGTAATTACTCTAAAAATAACCCACTAAAACAAAAACTAATTGGAGCAATGGAGGAGTCACATACCAAGAAGCAATCCCTCCAAACAGTTTCGGAAATGGAGCTTCGAGCAAAGAGATCGAAATCCGCCGGTTTGAGAGCAAGAACACGAAAATGGTGGCTGTGGTGATTTTTTGCTGGAGCTAGGTTGTGATGTGGGCTAAAGAGGTGTCACGACCGGTTTTCCAGGATATTAATTTCCCAGCAAATGGTCCTTGTGCTCACTAGCCCCATGATTACTTTTAGCTGATGAGACACATTCTTGATACAGAAGTTCCAAGCAAAATACAATATTTGAAGTACACGACCAAAGTTGTCTATGAGTACAACAAAAATTTCTAGTGGTTGATGGGGGAAGTGGTTTGCGAATCGTTAGTGTCTATGGGACTCCATTTCCCATAGGAACAGCTGACCTGGATAACTCCTATCTTCGCGTGTCTGCTATCTTCGTTGCCTAGGTTCCAGGGCTGTCGTCATTATGCTCCTCTCCAAGCAAGAAATCTAGCCAAGACAATAGCCAGGGACAAGCCAGTGAGTACTTTCAATGTACTCACAAACATCATGAAAACAGGTATAATATAGCAGGTGGTATTCATGCACCGAAATAATCCACGATCACTTAGTCAGTCACAAAATAAAATTCATGATGCAAACAAGTAGGTCATTCATGTTAAAAATGAATAAGCAATCATAGGATAAAAATAAAATAAACCGATCGGGTGTCTGAAGCGACGCCTCAAAAGGGTAATAATATAAAGCATGCCTCAGTCGGGCGTCTGTGTGACGCCACATAAAGGGCTTATAAGAAAAATAAATGACATGTGTGCCACAGTCGGGCGTCTGAACGACGCCACATAAAGGGCTTATAAGGAAAGTAATTAACATACATGTCGCAGTCGGGCGTCTGTGCGACGCCACATAAAGGGCTTATAAGGAAAATAAATAACAAGCATGCCACAGTCGGGCGTCTGAGCGATGCCACATAAAGGGCTCATAAAGAAAATAAATAACAGGCATGCCACAGTCGGGCGTCTGAGCGACACCACATAAAGGGCTCATAAAGAAAATGAATAGCATGCATGCCACAGTCGGGCGTCTGAGCGACGCCACATAAAGGCTTGTAAGACAATAATCACAATGAGTATCCTGGAGGTAGAACCATCCCATGGGATACTCAACAATTTCCAATAATATAAACGGTTAGTCCACAATGATAATAATCATAATCACCGTTCATCATAATTCATGACCAATATTCTGGTTTAGAAAAATTCCTCCGAAGACCGACACTAAGACCGACACTTGACCTATCCCAGACTACAGTCCTTAACCGCGGACACGGCTATTCGAATAGATGGATACTCTGCAGAGGGTGTACTCTTTACCCATGAGTAACGGATTCCTTTAGTCCACCGGGACTAATTCCGCTTACGGTCTTTAAGTTGAAAACACACCTGACCCGCACACACCAGCTTAACTTACTGGTGCCTGGAATCACCCACGACACTCGTTAAGCAAAACTCTAAGTGGGGAGGCTACAACCTCGATTAGCATGGGATCACAAAATTTATACCGCGCGCAAAACAGGGGAGCTACCTCCTCGGACCAACCAGAACACCCATGCCCTCGGACCAAGTGACATGCCTACCAGGGGTCACTAGTATCTTTCACTATGGCCTCTCTGTATGGTGTGTGCTAAGAAAGGGGTTGACAACTTACTGAACCGTACCCTACGTGCGGCGGGGACAAGTGGCAGTACAAAATAAGTAAGGGGGTTGCTGGAACAAGACTCGATCTATGGTCAACTCAGGAGGTTTATGAGTTTCCTGCATGATTAACACAACAAATATTTTCCACACTCTCGGACAGCATCACCAATTATTATACCCCATCATGCCTCACTGAACATTCTCGCTCCAATGAAATGTCAGCATCAAGCTCGTGTCTACTCGAGACAGAGACTTCTCCGGGTTCCTCCCGGTAGGCATGAATGGCACAAGGTGGTGACAACTGTCACATGCATCTAAACAATAATAGCAAGAAATTCTCATCATGCACTTATAAGCATGATCACACTTTCACATGAAATAATGCACACTTCATGCTAACTTGGTGTTGTAGTTTTATTTTATCACATCAAACAACACACAACAAATATTATACCAAGGTTCATAATGCTTGCCTTCAATGTGTAGGTAGGTGGTGAGCACTCCAAAAACTTCTGAAAGTTTTTCCCTCCAAATTCCTATTTGAAAATATTCTAATTAACACACAATTTAAAAACAATACAAAAAAGTTGTTTGGAAAAAAAATTCAAATAAATATGAAAATAAACTAGGTTAAATTTGAGATAGTTGGGAAAAAGAATCAAGTCAATTGGGTTTTTAGTTTAAAAGTTAGAGCCAGTCAAAGTCTGGTCAAATTCTGATTTTTAATAAATAACAGAAAAAGAAAACGTTTCAGACCAAAATACGCTTTCGAGAAGGGGAAACGTACTTCACAGAAGGCGCTATCACTTAAGTCAGCGCGGCCCATCACTGGGTCGCTGACAGTGGGTCCATCGGGTCCACTGGTCAGGTTTGACCAGTCGCCCATGCTTCCTTCTTCCTCTGGTCGAGCGGAGGCGGGGCTGCGACGACCAACGCCGGCGATGGCGACTCCCCACGGGGCTTCGACGGTGGAAATGGGTTCACCGCACTAGGGCGATCCTCCCGGTTGTCGAAAGGGTCGCGGAGACGAAGGGGGTCGCCGGCGACGAGCTCCAAGGCGGGCGGCGGCTTCGGGTCAGCTAGGGTCTTGGCCTACGGTGGCTCTGGAGCAACAAAAAGTAGGTGGTTGGCTTCGCGGGTCAGGGAGTCCTGGACTAAGGGGTCCTCGGGCCGCTGGCCTATCTCTCATAGGTCGGCTTAGTGGGCCGCTCTCCGATTACCAATAGAAGGGCCGGGCTAGGTGATGCTCCCGTGTTCTAGAAGGAAACCTCCGAGGACGTAGCGTGCACTACAAGTCAAGATGGGAGGATCGGCGTCTCTACTTCCGGCTGGATACTTACTATGTGTAAACCCTAGGTACCCCCGGTGTCTATATAAACCGAAGGGTGTAGATCGTAGATGGTAGAAGAACTCATCTAGGGTTTAGCAACATTGATCTCGAGGTAGATCAACTCTGTAATCTCCATTGAATCAATATAATCAAGCAGGACGTAGGGTTTTACCTCCATAGGAGGGCCCGAACCTGCGTAAACATCGTCTCCTTCGTCTCCTGTTACCCATCGATCCTAGAACTCATAGCTCGGGACCCCCTACCCAAGATCCACCGGTTCTGACGCCAACATTGGTGCTTTCATTGAGAGTTCCGCTGTGGGATCGCCAGAGGAATCGATGGCTCGCCTCAACGAAAGCAATGAAGTCTGCTGCGAGGACGTTTTTGCTCCTGATCAGATTTTCGCGTTCGGCAGCATTGTGTCGCATGTCGATCCGGCCAGTCATCTTGGCCAGGTTGGAAGTTTCATCCCCGGTCAGGAAGTCCGATTCGGGAACCTCGAGTTCGTCGCCGTCTCCCGAGGAGATCTCGTTTTAACAAAGCCCTCAGCTCTCATAGAGGAGCCCGCAGGCCCCGACGCCTTAACGCCGGAGGCCGCAGGTCCCACTTCTGAGGTGACCTCCATCCCTGGGCCGGCCATAACACCCAACCCAGACGATATGCCCGGATCTGCCGCGGCCGAATATAACCCGGACGTGTCGTCATGCGACCCTGGGACAACGGAGCCGCGGACCGACCCCCCACGCTCCAGCGACACGGATACCGCTGACATCTCGACATTAAATGAATTACTCGGTCGGATTCAAACTATGGGTGTGACCGACGGCCGAACCTCGGTCTACGACCAGATCGGGCTTAAACCCGATGATAGGGAGATTCATACCCCACTGATCACTCACTTGGTCGCCACCGTCGAGTGTCCGGTCGGAGGCTCGTCCTCTCTACTACCGGAATTAAAAACGGTGTACATCCCGGTTTCCAACCGCCAGGATCTCTCCTGCAATTCGGAATCCGGAACACCCATCAGAAACAGTTCAGGATCAGTCGCCGAACTAGCACGCGAACTGGAACCCGCCGCACCGGATCCCACGATGGCACCGGAGGCAAACGCCGCGGTCTCGGACTCACATCCCGGTGAGAAACTAAAATTTTCCCCGCCCACCACCCAAGTAGAGCACTCCTCAAACAGCGCAGGAGAGCCCAAGTTATCAGGTTTAGGGGAAGTTATACAACAGCCAGGGGAATCAGTCCATCATTTTTGGGCTAAACTTCTCCTTACTAAAGACAGAGTACCAGACTCTAGTGACCAGGAGATAATAACAACCTTCAGGCGCAATTGCCACAATGAAGGACTTCTCAATGCCCTAGCCCGGAGTCACATTCGTGACTTCACCGAGCTATCGGACCTGGTACAAAAATATTGCACCATGGAAAGCACCTGGCAGGCTGAACATTTGTTTTCGGAACCGGTCCTTGCCGAACACCCTAGAGGAGCTCGGAAGAAGCGAATACCCCCGCAACGGCCGACCAAACACAAACCCGCCAAGAAAAAGAACACACCCCCTACGGGAGTCAGAACTGTCCTTGACGGACTATTGGACAAGCCATGCCCTATACACTCTGTATTACTGCACACGAGCCCGACTCACAGCCTTAGAGCTTGCTGGGTTGTCAGACAGGTCGCAAAGAGAGGAGAGACCATCCTCGAGGCCCCACCTCCAGGCAGATGTTCAACAGCGCCACCAGAAGGCAACATCGAGATCCTGACGATCTACGAATATTTTCCTCCAGGAATAAGAGGAAGAGAGCTCTTCAAGAACTCGAGCAAATCTATCAGGTGGCAGCAACAACTTCATGGGCAGACACATCGATCACCTTCGGGGAAGCGGACCAACCGATCACCCGTCCCAGCCGAACACCTACCGTACTGGTCCTCAACCCCATCATTGATGGTTTTAGGTTACGAAAGGTGCTAATGGACGGTGGCAGTGGTTTAAACCTCATTTACGAGGATACCTTGGAAAAAATGCAGTTCGACCGGTCCCGCATCGAACACAACAACATAACTTTTCGCGGGATCATCCCTGGTAAAGAGGCACATTGTTCCGAACGCGTTACCCTCGATGTGGTATTCGGCACCCCCGAGAACTATAGATCCGAAGAACTTATCTTTCATATCGTGCCCTTTCACAGTGGTTACCACGCTCTGTTAGGGCATGACGCTTTCACAAGATTTCAGGCTGTACCACATTACGGGTATATGAAGCTCAAAATGCCGGGCCCAAACGGGGTGATCACAATCACAAGTGACCCGCATAGAGCCCTTTGAGCCAAAAACAAAATAGCAGCGCTCGCCCTCGAGACCTTTGCGGCAGAAGAATTGACCGCACTCTGGTCAACAGTGGACCGGGATGATGTCGTCCTTAGCAAGAGACCCAAACCCACATCCTTGAAACCAGCTGACGAAATCATCAAATTTCAGGTACATAAAACAGACCCCAATTAAACAGCGTCCATCGGAGCTCAGCTGGACCCCATGGTGGACGAGGCACTACGAGCATTTTTACGAGAAAACTGGGACATCTTTTCCTGACATCCCTCAGATATGCCGGGAATCCCACGAAGGCTAGCAGAACACAGTCTGAACATAATCCCGGGCTTCAAGCCCGTCAAACAGGCTCTACGCCAATTTTTCGAACCCAAGCGACAAGCTATGGGTGAAGAACTAGCAAAATTGCTGGAGGCCGGGTTCATAAGAGAAATCAAATACCCTGAGTGGTTGGCAAACCTGGTGATGGTACCGAAGAAAGATAAATCCTAGCAGCTGTGTGTCGATTTTAAAGACCTCAATAAAGCTTGCCCCAAGGACCCTTTCCCTTTACCACGAATAGACCAAATTATCGACGCCACAGCCGGACACGACTCACTGTGCTTCCTCGACGCTTATTCCGAATACCATCAAATCAAAATGAAGGAATCCGACTGAGCTGCAACTGCATTCATCACCCCCTATGGGCCATTCTGCTTTAACACAATGCCTTTCAACCTAAAAAATGCAAGGGCCACATACCAGCGTATGATTCAGACGTGCCTCGAAAAACAAGTCGGTAAAACAGTCGAGGCATACATGGACGACGTCGTCATTAAGACCAAACACGTCAGCCAGCTGATAGACGACCTCAGGCAAACTTTTGATAGTCTACGGGAATATGATATACGGCTCAATCCGGACAAATGCGTCTTCGGAGTTCCCGCTGGCAAATTACTCAAATTCATTGTTTCCCATAGAGGAATAGAAGCGAATCCCGCTAAGATCCGCGCCTTATCTCAACTTGCGGTCCCTACAGAGCTAAAGCACGTCCAAAGGCTGGCGGGCTGCGTGGCGGCTTTGAGCCGCTTTATCACCCGCTTTGGTGAAAAGGCTTTGCCGCTCTACAGGCTGCTGAAACGGACCAAAAACTTCAAATGGACCGATGAAGCAAAGGCTGGAGTAGAAGAAATTAAAACACTACTAGCCAGCAACCCCATAATCATGGCGCCAAGCGATGGTGAACCAATGTTGATGTACATCTCGGCCACCAATCAAGTGGTTAGTGCGGTGCTATTCGTCGAATGAGAAGACGAGGGTCACAAATTCCGGGTGCAAAAGCCGGTCTACTACGTGTCAGAAGTGCTAACGCCGTGCAAGTCCAGACATCCGCACTACCAGAAGATAGCCTACACTGTGTTTATGGCATCACGAAAGCTCAGACACCACTTTCAAGAGTGTTCGGTCACGGTGGCATCCGAAGTACCCCTGAACGATATAATCAATAACAGGGACGCCATCGGCCGCATAGCCAAGTGGGCCATCAAACTCCTTCCTTTCGAAATTGCCTATAAGCCACGCCAAGCTATTAAATCTCACGTGTTGGCTGATTTCCTCGCCGAATGGACAGAGGCCGAGCTTCCCAGAGAATATAGTACATATTCCCATTGGACGGTGTACTTCGACGGATCCAAGACACTGGCTGGACTGGGGACTGGAGTTATCCTCACATCTCCCACGGGAGACAACGTCCGTTACGTGTTACAGATCATGTACGCCGATTCCAACAATGCGTCCGAATACGAAGCGCTGTTGCACGGTCTTCGGATGGCAGTATCGATGGGCATACAACGGCTTGAGGTACGGGGAGACTCTAATCTCGCCATCTCCCAAATCAACGATGAATTCGATGCTAAAAACCCAAAGATGGCAGCATACAGAAATGTTGTTCTTAAAATATCCGCAAGGTTCGAGGGGATAGAATTCCACCATGTCGCTAGAGATAGCAATCAGCCTGCTGACATACTAGCCCGTATGGGGGCCAAACGCGACCCTGTCCCGAGAAACACCTTCCTTGAACGGCTTTTCAAGCCATCGGTGGTATGGCAGGATGAGAATGAGGGCGCTGGAGCCATCAGTACGGAAGAAATTGTTCCCCCCATAAACGAACCAGATGAACAGATCATCGGCGGTCCCATAATAGAAGAAACACCTTCGTCTCATGAGGTCATGGCAGTAATTGCACCATGGACCGAACCCTTCCTTGCCTACCTTCTCCGCCAAGAGCTCCCCGATGACCAGACGGAGGCGAGACGCATAATTCGGCGATCCAAGGCCTATAAGGTCCACGAGGGTGAGTTATACAAGAAAAGCACTACCGGGATAGTCCAACGGTGCATATCTGAGGAAGAACAAAGGCAGTTTTTGGCCGAAGTCCACGCAGGCATGGGCGGCCACCACGCTGCAGCAAGGGCCTTAGTAAGCAAAGCCTTTCGAGCCGGATTCTTTTGGCCCACCGCTCGAGCGGACGCCCAAGCACTTGTCCAACATTGTGTTGGATGTCAACTATTCTCCAATCAAAGCCACATGCCCCCGACAGCTCTTCAGACTATTCTGATCACCTGGCCTTTCGCGGTCTAGGGGCTAGATATGGTCGGACCACTTAAAGGGGGGACCAATAAAAATAAATATCTACTGGTCATGGTCGATAAATTCACCAAATGGATTGAAGCAAAACCAGTAAGGTCAGCTAAGTCTGGACCGGTAGTAGACTTTATATCCGGCGTGGTACACTATTACTGTGTCCCGCACAGCATAATAACGGACAATGGATCCAATTTCACCGCTCAGGAGGTGAAGGACTGGTGCGCAAACATGGGCATCAATCTCGATTACGCCTCGGTGTATCATCCGCAGACCAATGGACAAGTCGAACGGGCCAACGGCCTAATCATGAGTGGCATCAAACCACGTCTGGTCCAATCTCTTCAGGAGTCCGACTGCAATTGGGTAGAGGAGCTTGACTCCGTTCTGTGGGGTCTGTGCACCACCCCGAATCGATCAACGGGTTACACACCGTTCTTTATGGTCTACGAGGCAGAAGCAGTCCTTCCCTGTGATATAATTCACGACGCCCCCAGGGTACGCATGTATGAAGAAAAGGAGGCCAAGTTAGATCGGCAGGACAACTTAGACGCCTTGGAGGAAGAGCGCGATATAGCTCGGGCCCGTTCTACTTTCTATCAATAGCAGGCTCGGCGCTACCAAAGCAGGGAGGTTAGAGCGAAGGCTATAATGTAGGCGATCTCGTCTTACGACTCCCCGAGAAGCAGAGGCATAAACTCCATCCTAAGTGGGAGGGCCCTTTCATCATCGACGAGGTACTTACAGGAGGGGCTTCTTGCCTACTCAACCCGCCGGACAATCGCCTCGAACCAAACCCATGGAACGCAGCTCGTCTTCGGCGCTTTTAAGGCTAGACCGGTGTCGACCTAACTCTTAAGTTTTCTTTTTCTTTTCCCTTTTTCTTTTCATGTTCTTTCCCTTTCCTTTTACGCTTTACAGGATTGGATATCATATCCCAGCATGTGTTCGGCTAAACCGAGCTGGTGTTTTTCGGCATACATCTTCAAATGTCCTGTCCGAAAAAACACTTGGGGGCTTCTTTCTGAAGCCGATTAATATATATCCGGCGCACCGATTCATGTGTACTTTGCATGCACACTTCCCTTATCATTTTGAAGCCACTATATGCATCAATTGGAACTAAGATTTCGGCCAAGCTGGGTTGGCTCGCTCCTGTGTTTACCCTCTACGTTCCCGATTGTTCGGCTAGAGGGTAAAGGGAGCACCTCTGCGATTGTTGCGACTGGGTCATCCGGATACGTACCTCAGACGGGTGAAGCCAAAAGCTAGCTATCTTACGACGAAAATTGATCATCCTCGACGAAGGTAGAAAATTTGTGGTGGTCACCACCATTACCTGGGATTATTTTTCCAAAGAAACTATTATCCACATACTAGTAGTATACAGCCATGATATCTACGATTTGCGTAGCAACCTGAAGGAAGGTACCGATAGAGGGACTATTTTCTTCGGAAGATGTTTCTTACGTTAAACAGTAATATAACATATCTCCCTATGCACGTTCTGTCTGTTTACACCGCATGGCCGGATTGCCTGGTTCCCCGAAATAAGTTCCTTTCATTGAAGGACATTCAATACGGAACACTCCCCAGCTTTTAGCGAGGGAGGTCGAAGCCGATGGCCGGTTAAGACAACTTTTACAGCATAGCTAGAGCAATTTTTGATCTAAAGTACATTGTTACATAGAATCAAACTTCTGGCTGCTGGTCGAGATTATCTATTAAGGTATCCAAGGTACAGTCTTCTTGAGAAAGACGAGCGGCGGGCATCACCTGGTCGTAAACCAAATGAAGTGGCACTTCTTGCCCATCCGGCCCTACCGGCCCAACCCGAGCCATCACTCTGGGTTAAGTTTGGTGAAGCGGGTCTTGATCATTGTCCATGCCTCCCGCGCTCCTTCTCGACAAGACGATGTCTTCCACAACTCAAAACGACATCGAGCTCCTTTGAACAGCTCAGCCAGTGCGGACATCCCCTCTGGAGGCGTCTCGGCAGGCCAGAGTGCTTTGGTCAGGCTCTTCATGCCCCGCCGAGCCCGTTCATGAATGAGAGACAGTTCCTTCAGTAGGTCCCCTCGGAATGATCCGATTTCTTCCTCGGGTCGCCCGGTAAGGAGGCCTAAACATGAGACGAAGCATGTGCCTTACACTTGATACAATAAAGGTACTTTTTGGGATTACGAAAATTTAAGTGCACTTATAGAACATGCCCCCCTTTAGTCTCTGAGTCTTCTCTTGGGCTTGAGCCAATTGAGTTTTCAAACTCTCAAGCTCTTCGGCTTCCCGCTGGTTTTCCGCCGTCAGCCGGTTCTTTTCCTCAAGACTTCGGCTCAACACACGGTGACCAGCCTCACACTGGGATTCAGCATACCTCTGAGATTCGCGGGCTGTATCCAAATCTCTCTGGAACTGCCATATGGACTCAGCTGTTATAAAGAACTCTCTCATTAGTATGGGAATGTCGAATAGTTCAGCAAATTGACATACTCGCTGTGCGCCTCTCGGGTGAAATTCTTCACTTGTTCGAGCTCGGCCCTCACGTTTTGTACTTGTGTTCGGCTCTCCTTGAGTTCCTTGGCCACCTTTTCATTTTGCTACCTTGAAACCTACATTATTTGTAAGACAATATGCATATCCTTAATTCGGCCGTCCCGACCAAATCAAGGCTCGGGGGCTACTGGATTAATATTTTTGTGTTCGGTTATTGAAACCGATTACTCACCTCCAGGCTGCTCGATATCAGTTTGGAAGCTCCCTCAAGCCCAGCTCGGGCAGCTCCGATGTATGCGTCCACCGAGCTTAGAGCATTAAACTCTTGATCGGAGAAGGCTTGGTGGCGTAGGGCTTCCTTTCGTCGCCGGTGATTCATCACACTCTCCACCTCGGAATTAGTAACCGAGACGTCACCGGAGTCTTCAGGGGGCTGATCCATCACTGGGGCCTCCGCATTAAGTTCGGCATGGGCGGAAGTCCTCAATTCATGATGGTTGCTTGGAGCCTCGGCGATGTTCTCGGAAGAAGGTGGTTGTACTCGTCTCCTGAAGTATTTCGACATGAGATTTTTTGAGCACTTGTTGCAATCGTGATAATGGCCAAACTAAAACGGTTAAATAAAGTACCTCTTGGTTAATGGCATGGTCGAAGTGGTCCCCGTGGTTGGCTCGCGAGCATGATCTCTGTTGTTGCTCGGTACGGGCCCGGCCGCCATAGATGACTTTCGACGCGTCTACCGATGACCCTTGGGAGTAGTGATCGACACACTCGGGTTGGCAGGGGTTGCTCGCCCTTTACGGGAAGATGCTTTCTTTTTACCAGTGGTGGAAGAAGGAAATGGTCTGGGGTGATCGGCTAGAAGCGCCACCTTGGAGCCGTCAAGGCTCTCCTGGTAAAAGACCCCGTCCTTGTATTTAATTGATAGCTCCGGGTCGTCATGGAATCTGGGATCATCGTCGTGAGAGTAATTCTCTGGTTGAGGCGCCCGACAGTTGACTGTCTCGACCCAGCACCTCCAACTCTGTTTGGACAGATTAAAAGTTTCGATCAAAAAGACTATACATAAACATCCGAACTAAGAAAACAAAGCCAAAGGCTTACCCATTCGATGGGGTTATGAATCGAATAGCCATCCTTGGCTGACAATCGGGTAAAATCTTCTTTTTCTCCCTTGAAAAGATCGGCCAGAATCGCCGCCATTGCCACCTGATTGGCAGGACCCTGACGTTGGGAGCGGGTGGTGTCACTCGTCCCGTTGTAACGCCACAAGGTGTGTATCCTTTGCTGAAGGGGTTGGACACACCGACCAAGGACGGTCGCCATCATGTCGATGATGGTCAACTTATTGTGAGCTAGTAGCCTCACTTGGGCGGCTAAGCGTTTTACTTCGGCACTTTCTTCTTGGGACGGACTCTTCGGACACTAGTTGAACCTTTTCTTCAAAGGAGCGTCGGAATATTCGGGCAGACCCCTCCGAGCTGGGTAAAACAGGGGAACATCCTCAATATAGAACCACTCCGAGGTCCATTCTCCGGACTCTTTCTTCGGAGTACCCATGGGATACCCCGTCCCAGCTATGCGCCATACTTCGGCTCCACCCACTTCCCGAATCGTCCCTCCTCGAGTACGGGGGACGAGGCAAAAATACTTCCTCCATAACTCAAAATCGGCCTCACAGCCCAAAAACATCTCGCAGAGGGCAACAAAGCCCGAAATGTGCAGGATGGATCCGGGAGTGAGATGATGGAGTTGGATCCCGTAAAATTCCAATAGTCCCCTCAAGAAGGGATGAATAGGGAATCCTAGGCCCTGTAAGAGGAAGGACACAAAACATACCCGCTCTCCCTTGCGTGGCACGGGGAAATTCTCCGCGAAGGCCTCGCCGTTTGAGGAAGTTAATCCGGCACGGATACACGCTAGATCCGAGGCTGGGAGATAGCCTTGGGTCTCGAGGTTGCGTAGCTGGAGGAGGGATACTAAGAAACTTGCCCAATCTCCGGGAAGGGGGCCGTGAGGGCACGAGGAGGAACCAGGGGCGCTCGCCATATTTGCAGGATCTCTCGCTCGAAGTTTTTCTTTGATGGAAAGGAAGAGGAGGAGATGGCCTAAGCCACGATTCAGCCTGCTTAAATGGGCGGTTCCTGTAAAGGGCTGCTGGGCCGTTTGTATCCCATTGGCGCGCAGGGATCAAGGGGCGGCGAAGTTGATGCTGTGGGCCCCGCGACGATTCAGCAATCGAGAGCTCACTATGATCGGATTATTGTTTACCGAACAGAGAGGGGGAGAAGAACTCGCCTCGCCAGCCGAAGACTCTGAGAGCACAAGACAGTCCGGACTACGTACTCCGGCATTGGAGGCTAGTTCGGGGGCTATTGAGGGAGTCCTGGACTAAGGGGTCCTCGGGCCGCTGGCCTATCTCTCATAGGTCGGCTTAGTGGGCCGCTCTCCGATTACCACAAGAAGGGCCGGGCTAGGTGATGCTCCCGTGTTCTAGAAGGAAACCTCTGAGGACGTAGCGTGCACTCCAAGTCAAGATGGGAGGATCGGCGTCTCTACTTTCGGCTCGATACTTACCATGTGTAAACCCTAGGTACCCCCGGTGTCTATATAAACCGAAGGGTGTAGATCGTAGATGGTAGAAGAACTCATCTAGGGTTTTGCAACATTGATCTCGAGGTAGATCAACTCTGTAATCTCCATATACATCAATACAATCAAGCAGGACATAGGGTTTTACCTCCATAGGAGGGCCCGAACCGGGGTAAACATCGTCTCCTTCGTCTCCTGTTACCCATCGATCCTAGAACTCACAGCTTGGGACCCCCTATCTGAGATCCGCCGGTTCTAACGCCGACAGCGGGGTCGAAAGGGGGCGGATGGTGGTGCGAGAAGAACTAGAGGAGGCCTGGTTTGGTCGAATTTGACCGGCGTGTTGCGACGGCCGAAGCTACCGGAGACGAAGAGGAAGACCCTCTTGGTCTCAATTGGCTCCTATGGTGGGTTACTTCGGGACAGAGAGAGGTTCATGCCCCTGCCGAGGACTACGGGGTGCTCCATTTATAGCGCGACTAGGTGGGTTCGGTGGCGGCTGCGGATAAGAACGCCGGCGAGCCGTCACTATGGCTGCAGGCGACGTGGCAACGACGGGAGCAAACGGATGAACTATCTACTGCTCAAGGAGGCGAGCTGGCGCGCTGGGGTGGCTCGGGCGGCGCTGGCCATGGAAGGGGGCCTGCTGCAGATGCCGGCGTGCCGCCAAGGCAGCCCTGACGGCGGTGTTGTGAGGTTCCAGATGGCGGCCGAAGCGTCTTTGCAGCTCTGGAGGGGTCGGAGCGCGTCCCCATGGGCAGGGAAGGGCCAAGGGGGTGGGTAGGTGGACCTGGCGGCTCGGGCGCTATGGCTGCAACACTCGCGCTCTGCTCGCGCCCGGAGCATGCACGCCATGTGCTCGACTAAATGCCATTACAGGCTAAATGGCTTGGGTTAAGGTGCAACTTAAGAGGGTCACTAATGGGAGTCCTAGGGGCTTAATGGACATGGTAATTTGGCAAGGACAATTAGTCCATAGTGCAAACCAGAAACCATGTCAATTATGTCATGCCCACAACTTGTTTGATGAAATGCCAAAGGCATCTAGTGCATCTTATTGGCCACCAAAATTTCCAGGTTGTAGTCTCTTTGGATGCTAAGAGTGATGGCATGGTTGATTTGGCCAAATCAGAAACTTCTTAGCGCGAGTTTTATAAAAGCTCATTACTGGACAGCAACAAAATGGCTTGATTACATGGGCTTAAACTCTGGCAATGAGTCTAATCTCTTGGACTTAAGAGTTTGGTAGGGATAACTACAAGCAGGAAAAATCCCAAGGTCACTAGAGAAAGTTAAACCAGGGTTGCAGTACAAACTACCAAACTAGACCAGAATGGAAATGAGGATGATATGCTCAAATATTCCAAAACACAAAGCTGGGTCTTTGCATAAAATTGATCCAGGGACATCTCATGACATCTACAAATTTTTGTGGGATTTATAAATGAGTTTATGAAAGGGTGGCAGAGCAACAGGAGCCTTTAAAAGAATGAAAATGTTATTAAAAGAATTAAAACTTGGCAAATTTTATTATAAAAATTATTCCACTGGTTTTACTAAATGGAATCAAGTGATTTAATAAAACATTCAAGCCAGAAAACATTATTCAAAAGTTTCAGATAGGAGTGGAGAATTTTTGAAATTCAGACACAAGGAGTGGCTCTGAATCAATAGAAAATCCAGAGAAATAGAAATTAAATATTCCTGCCAAAAATTGTAATTAATAAAACATGATTAAATTTTTGGGGTGTTACAAGAGGTAAGTGAGGGGGGGCACTTGGGGGCCACAACCCACCAGGGCGCGCCCCCCTCTGGTGTTATTTACACCAAAAATACATAAATAATCGGGAAAAATTTTGTTAAATTTTCAGGGCATTCTGAGAATTTTTATTTTTTGGTCATTTTTTTATTGCACGGAGAAAACAGAAAACGGGATAATCAGGGTATTTTATTTTATTTAACTAACTAAAACAGAAACTAAAAGGTGGGAATAGAGAGTTGTGCTTACTAAATTCCTCCACTTCATACCTCTTGAAAATGATCCATTAATAAGGTTGATCAAGTCTTATTAACAACCACTTCCGATTAGCATCAAACCGAAGAACTTTCGTAAAACACTAAGTTACCTCAATGAGGATGTGCATATCCCCAACAATAAGTATATCATATTTATTTTTGGCAGTAGGTAGAGGTAATTGAAAACTTCCAATAGTGATGGTTGGAGATTCTTCAATAACATTTATACCATTCACTTGGAATTGTTTCTTCGGAAAGTACACCGTATGCTCATTACCATTGATATGAAAAGTAACTTGGCTTTTATTGCAATCAATAACAGCCCCTGTAGTATTCAAAAAGGGTCTACCAAGGATAATCGACATGTTGTCGTCCTCGGACATCTCAAGAATAACAAAGTCCGTTAAGATAGTAACATTTGCAACAACAACGAGCACGTCCTCACAAATACCGATAGGTATGGCCGTTGATTTGTCAGTCATTTGCAATGATATCTCAGTAGGTGTGAGTTTATTCAAATCAAGTCTTTTATATAAGGAGAAAGGCATAACACTAACACCGGCTCCCAAATCACACAAGGTAGTTTTGACATAGTTTCTTTTGATGGAGCAAGGTATAGTCGGTATTCCAGGATCTCCAAGTTTTTTAGGCACTCCATCCTTAAAAGAATAATTAGCAAGCATGGTGGAGATTTCAGCTTCCGGTATCTTTCTTTTATTAGTGATGATGTCTTTCATATACTTAGCATAGGGGGCCATCTTCAAAATATCAGTTAAGCGAGTACGCAAAAAGACTGGCCTAATCATTTAAGCAAAGCACTCAAATTCTTCATCATCCTTTTTCTTAGATGGCTTAGGTGGAAATGGTATGGGTTTCTGAACCCATGTCTCTCTTTCTTTACCATGTTTCCTAGCCGCAAAGTCTGTTTTATCATAACGTTTATTTTTAGGTTGTGGGTTATCAAGATCAGGAGCAGGCCCTATTTCATTATCTGGTTCTACATCATTACTAGGTTGAGCATCATCATGAACATCATTATTATTCTTTTCATTATCACTAGGTGAATGTTCACTACCAGATTGAGTTTCAGCATCAGAAATAGAGATATTATTACTATTAGTAGGTTTTTGTGTCTCAGGTTCACTAGAGGTATGCAAAGCCCTATCATTTTTCTTTTTCTTTTTCTTTTTAGATGGGCTAGGTGCATCAATATTAAGTCTCTGAGAGTCTTGTTCAATTCTTTTAGGATGACCTTCAGGATAAAGTGGTTCTTGGGTCATTCTACCTCCTCTAGTTACTACTCTAGCAGCAAAATCATGCATATTATTATTCATTTCATCAAGCAATTCTTTTTTAGACTTAGCAACTTGCTCTAACTGAGTTTAAGCCATAGAGGCATGCTTTCCTACACCTCTAACATCATTACTGATTCTAAATAGCAAGTCACTCAAGCGAGCAATCATATCAGAGTTATATTTCAATTGTTTCAGAACATGTGCATTGAAATGATCTTGCTTCTTAATATAGTTATCAAACTCATATAAGCATTGACTAGGATGTTTATTGTGAGGGATGTCACTTTCATTAAACCTTAACAAAGAATTTACCTCTACCACCTGTGGAGGTGGTGGTGTGTCAAGGCCATGTATTTCTTCAATAGGCGGCAAATTCTTAACATCCTCAGCTTTAATACCTTTTTCCTTCATAGATTTCTTTGCCTCTTGCATATCTTCAGGACTAAGAAATAAGATACCCCTGTTCTTCGGAGTGGGTTTAGGCGATGGTTCAGGGAGAGTCCATTCATCATAATTTTTCAATATGTTATTCTGTCATTCCTCAGTTTGTTCAACAGTTCGTTCCCTGAAAACACAACCAGCACAACTATCTAGGAAGTCCCTAGAAGCATCGGTTAGTCCATTATAAAAGATATCAAGTATTTCATTTTTCTTGAGAGGATGATCAGGCAAAGCATTAAGCAATTGGAGAAGCCTCCCCCAAGCTTGTGGGAGACTCTCTTCTTCAATTTGCACAAAGTTAAATATTTCCTGTAAGGCAGCTTGTTTCTTCTGAGCAGGAAAATATTTTTCAGAGAAGTACTAGATCATATCCTGGGGACTACGCACACAACTAGGAGCAAGAGTATTGTACCATGTCTTAGCATCACCCTTTAATGAGAACGGAAATAACTTAAGGATATAATAGTAGCGAATTTTCTCATCATGAGCAAAGAGGGTGGCTATATCATTCAGCTTAGAAAGGTGTGCCACTACAGTTTCAGTTTCATATCCATGGAAAGGATCTGATTCAACCAAAGTAATTAACTCTGGGTCGACATAGAATTCATAATCCTTATCGGTAACAAGGATAGGTGAAGTAGCAAACTTAGGATCACATTTCATTCTAGCATTCAAAGTCTTTTCCTTATACTTGCATAGTAGTTTCTTAAGATCATCTCTATCCTTGCAAGAAAGAATTTCTCTAGTTATCTCTTCGTCCATAACATAACCTTCAGGTATCTTAGGCATTTCAAACTTAGGAGAGCTAGGACTAATAGGAGTTTCATAGTCATCATCAGTTTCGTAAGCTTCATCAGTTTCAGTAGTTTCATTCTCTTTAGCTCTAGCAATTTGTTCATCAAGAAATTCTCCTAGTGGCACATTATCATCAAGCATGGTACTAGCATCATCAATAGCATAATTCATAGCAGAGGTAGCATCATCGATAACTTGCGATATATCAGGATTACTAGCATGTGGTGGTGTTGCAAACTTACTCACGACAAAAGGTGAATCAAGTGCAGAGCTAGATGGCAGTTCTTTACCTCCCCTCGTAGTAGAGGGAAAAATCTTAGTCTTTGTATCCTTCAGATTCTTCATAGTGATAGATTGATATAAATCCCAAGTGACTCAACAAATATTGCTATGCTCCCCGGCAACGGCGTCAGAAAAAGGTCTTGATAACCCACAAGTATAGGGGATCGCAACAATTTTTGAGGGTAGAGTATTCAACTCAAATTTATAGATTCGACACAAGGGGAGCCAAAGAATACTTGAGAGTATTAGCAGTTGAGTTGTCAATTCAACCACACCTGGAGATTAAATATCTGCAACAGAGTGATCAGTAGCACAGTAATATGATAGTTTCGATAGTGGTAGCAACAATAACAGTAGCGGTAACAGTAGTAGCAATAGTTTTGTAGCAGTTGGAATAGTAGCAGCAGCAATAGTAACTTAGCAAGAGCAATAAGTGGAAAGGGTCGTAGGCACTGGATCGGTAACTAGTTGGATGATATTCGTCATGTAACAGTCATAACCTAGGGTGATACAGAACTAGCTCAGTTCATCAATGTAATGTAGGCATGTATTCCGTAAATAGCCATACGTGCTTATGGAAAAGAACTTGCATGACATCTTTTGTCCTACCCTCCCATGGCAGCGGGGTCCATAAGGAAACTAAGGGATATTAAGGCCTCCTTTTAATAGAGAACCGGAACAAAGCATTAACACATGGTGAATACATGAACTCCTCAAACTATGGTCATCACCGCGAAGTATCCCAAATATTGTCACTATGGGGTTGACGGATCATAACACGTAATAGGTGCATATGACAAGGCAAGATCGGATCAAGAACATATATATAGAGATGATAACATAAAGGGTTCAGATCTGAAATCATGGCACTCGGGCCCTAGTGACAAGCATTAGGCATAGCAAAGTCATAGCAACATCAATCTCAGAACATAATGGGTACTAGTGATCAAGCTCTAACAAAACTAACTCGATTACATGATGAATCTCATCCAACTCCTCACTGACCAGCAAGCCTACGAAGGAATTACTCACTCCCGGTGGAGAGCATCATGGAATTGGCGATGGAGAAAGGTTGGTGATGACGAAGACCGAAGATTCCCCTCTCCGGAGCCCCAAACGGGCTCCAGATCTGGCCTCCCGATGAAGAACAGGAGGTGGCGGCGGCTCCGTCTCGTGAAACGTGATAATTCTTTCTCTCGGATTTTTTTCTCCAAATTTAGGAATTTATAGTGGCGGAGTTAGGGCAAGTGGGGCCCCGAGGTGAGCACAACCCACCAGGGCGCTCCGGGAGGGGGCTGGCACACCCTGGTGTATTGTGCCCAGCCTAGGCCACCTCTCCGGTGGTTCTTGGCGCCGGTATTTTTTATATTTTCCAAAATAAATCTCCAATAAGTTTCGTTCCATTCCGAGAACTTTTATTTCTGTACAAAAACAACACCATGGTAGTTCTGCTAAAAACAGCGTCAGTCCGGGTTAGTTCCAATCAAATCATGCAAATTAGAGTCCAAAACAAGGGCAAAAGAGTGAGGAAAAGTAGATACGTTAGAGATGTATCATGGACTGCGCTGCCCGCTCGGCGGGCGATGTCCAGGTACTGCTTGGCGTGCAGGGCCTCCATCATCTTCGCGAGCGCCGCGTCATCCCTGGCTGCCTACACGGTGTTGGCGACCCCCTCGACCTGGGCCTGGAGGGATGCCAGCTCCGCCTTGGCATCCTCCTCACCCCGAAACGCGGCCTGGAGGGCGGCCTCGGTGCCCTCCAGCTGGGTCCTGAGTGAGTCCACCTCGCCCTGAAGCGCTCAAGCCTGCGTCTCTTGGGCGTGGGCGCCCTGAAAGGGGTAGGTGATCAGACCGGCGGGTCAGGCATGGTTCGCAAGAAAGGGCGGGAGCAATAACATACTTACTCGTCGGTGACGGTCTAGCGCCGGCGAGTCTGGACCGGCCTTAAAGCCTGACCCCCGCCGCCCCCAGGAGATGGTGGCGGCACCAAAGATCCCGCTCGCGCTTCGGCGCCGGTAGCACTTCCCCTGGACGCCATGAAAGGGAGAAAGGGACAAGAAAGGGATGGTGTCCTTGCGAAGATGGCAAGCGGGAAGGTGTGTGAGCATGGCATTGCCCCCCCCCCCCCCCCCCCGGATGAGGCGGGTTTATAGGCGCAACCGCAGTCCCCGAGGCATCGTGGGGAGTGGAGGCGGCACGCGCTGCCTGGGCGCCACATGTCGAACTCGACACTCAGGTAGCCCTGCCTCACGTCGCCTCATTTCCCCCGTCGGGTCACTTCAGCGTGGGCCTGAGGGGAAGGAAAACACAATAGAACGGCATCAATCAAGGAAAGGCAATGATGACCGGTGCGGCGCACAGGCGTCGCGTCAACTTGACTCGGGGCAGTTCTCGAGGCCTTGCGGAAGTGGAGGCGTCCGCGCCCCATCATGCGCCATGTGTCAAGCCTGGCCCGCAGGCGACTGAGGCCCGCGGTGCTTCGGCCTGCCTTCCTCAGCTTCGCTCCAAAGCCACCACAAATACGCCTTGGGCCCGGGGGCTACTGTCGGCATTCTAGGAACGGGGGTACCCAGACCTGCCTGCCTGCGGCCCAGGGCATGGCCCACCTCGACGGCTCAGTACGGACTGGCAGAAGGCCGCTCAAGACAAGGCCCTCATGAGAGCCCTGCCCTCGCGAGGAGAACAACACCAAGACCTCCAGAGGAGTGGCCTCCCCAAGCCGCCTCCCGAGGAGCGGAGATTTCTATGATGCGAAGGCGTAACGACCAAGGCCAGGCGAGCATCAGCGGGTGCAGAGGGGACAGTTTCCTCTTCGGTGCAAAGGGAGCAAGGACAGGCCAGGGTTCCCAAGGAAGGCCCCAAAGGTTTCCATTCCGGTGCAACAAGACCAAAACCACGAGCCCAGCAGGACGGACGTCATCGCTGAGCCCACCTCTGCGTCACGACGAGGAACTTTGCAGGCGAAGACCGCCTTTCGTCAGGACAAGATGTACCTCTTGTCCCCTTTCAAAATAGGCCGTTGTGGGATCCCTTCCCACCTGTGCAATAAGGGAATAGGACCAAGGCCACTATAAATAGAGACTAGCCTCCGCCGTAGAAGGGGGACGATTCGACACCCGAGGGCCCTCGCGAGGTTGCTCATCCACTGTACAAGTTCATCCAAGAACCTCCTCGTGAGGCCAATCCACCAAAAGCAGGAGTAGGGTTTTACGCGTCGCAGCGGCCCGAACCTGGGTAAATCTCTGTGTCCATCTTCATCCCCGCTCGCGTGAGTTTGGAGAGGCGTTGCCATGGAGCGGTGGGCTTGAGGCCGAAGCTAGTTGGAATCTTCGCACACACCTCAAAGTTTGAACCTTCTTGGGTTTTGTGGAGCCCGAAATCCGACAAAAACGGAGCTTTGAGCAAAGAGATCGAAATCCGCGGGTTTGAGAGCAAGAACACGAGAGAGAGAGAGAGAGAGAGAGAGAGAGAAAGCTATGGTGATTTTTTTTCTGGAGGTAGGGGATGACATGGGCAAAAGAAGTAAGTGAGGGGACCCACGTGGGGACCACAACCCACCAGGGCGTGCCTGGGGTTGCTGGCGCGCCCTGGTGTCTTGTGGGCACCAGGTGCACCCCCCTCTAATGTTATTTGCACCAGAAATTCAGAAATATTCCAAAAAAAACCGTGTTAAATTTTTTAGGACATTCTGAGGACTTTTATTTTTGGGTAATTTTTATTGCACGGGTAAATCAGAAAACTGGATAAACATGGCATTTTATTTTATTTAACTAAGAAACAGAAAACAAAAAGTAGGGACATAAGATTGTGCCTACTAGATTCATCAACTTCATACTTCTCAAAAATGATCCATTACTAAGGTTGATCAAGTCTTATTAACAACCACTTTCGGTTAGCATGAAACCGAAGAACTTTCATAAAACACTAAGTTACCTCAATGGGGATGTGCATATCCCCAACAATAAGTATATCATATTTCTTTTTGGCAGTAGGTAGAGGTAGTTTAAAACTTCAAATAGGGAGTGTCGAAGATTTTTCACTAGCATTTATACCATTCACTTGGAATTGTTTCTTCGGAAAGGGCACCGTATGCTCATTGCCATTGATATGAAAAGTGACTTTGCTTTTATTGCAATCAATAACAGCCCCTGCAGTATTCAAAAAGGGTCTACCAAGGATAATCGACATGTTATCGTCCTCGGGCATATCAAGAATAACAAAGTCTGTTAAGATAGTAACATTTTCAACAACAACGGGCACATCCTCACAAACACCGATAGGTATGGCAGTTGATTTGTCAGCCATTTGCAATGATATTTCAGTGGGTGTGAGTTTATTCAAATCAAGTCTTTTATAAAGAGAGAAAGGCATAACACTAACAACAGCTCCTAAATCACACAAAGCAGTTTTAACATAATTTCTTTTAATGGAGCAAGGTATAGTTGCTATTCTAGGATCTCCAAGTTTTTTAGGTACTCCATCCTTAAAAGAATAATTATCAAGCATGGTGGAGATTTCAGCTTCAGGTATCTTTCTTTTATTAGTGATGATGTCTTTCATGTATTTTGGATAAGGGGCCATCTTTAAAATATCAGGTAACCGGGTACGCAAAAAGACTGGCCAATCATTTCAGCAAAGTGTTCAAATTCTTCATCATCCTTTTTCTTAGATGGTTTAGGTGGAAAAGGCATGGGTTTCTGAACCCATGGCTCTCTTTCTTTACCATGTTTTCTAGCCACAAAGTCTCGTTTATCATATCGTTTATTTTTAGGTTGTGGGTTATCAAGATCAATAGCAGGCTCTATTTCAACATCATTATCTGGTTCTTTATGATTGTTTGGTTGAGTATCTTCATGAATATCATCATTATCATGTTCATTATCACTAGGTGAATGTTCATTACCAGATTGAGTTTCAACATCGGAAATAGAGACATCATTATCCTTAGGAGGTTTTTCTATCTCAGGTTCACTAGAAGTATGCAAAGTCCTATCATTTTTCTTTTTCTTTTTCTATTTAGAAGTACTAGGTGCATCGATGTTAATTCTCTGAGAGTCTTGTTCAAATCTTTAGGATGACCTTCAGGATAAAGAGTTTCTTGGGTCATTCTACCTCCTCTAGTTACTACTCTAGCAGCAAAATCATTCATATTATTATTCATTTCATCAAGCAATGATTTTTGAGATTTAGCAACTTGTTCTAACTGAGTTTCAACCATAGAGGCATGTTTTCTTACACCTCTAACATCATTACTGATTCTAAATAACAAGTCATTCAAGCGAGCAATCATATCAGAATTATATTTCAATTGTTTCAAAACATTTGCATTGGAGTGATCTTGTTTCCTAATGTAGTTGTCAAACTCATATAAGCACTGATTAGGATGTTTATTGTAAGGGATATCACCTTCATCAAACTTTAATAAAGAATTTACTTCTACCACCCATGGAGGTGGTGGTGTGTCAAGGCCATGCATTTCTTCAATAGGTGGTAAATTCTTAACATCCTCCGCTTTAATACCTTTTTCCTTCATTCATTTCTTTGCCTCTTGCATATCTTCAGGACTGAGAAATAAGATACCCCTCTTCTTCGGAGTGGGTTTATGTCGTGGTTCACGAAGAGTCCAATCATCTTAATTTTTCAATATGTTATTCAACAGTTCCTCAGCTTGTCCAACAGTTCGTTCCCTGAAAACACAACCAGCACAACTATCTAGGAAGTCCCTAGAAGCATCGGTTAGTCCGTTATAGAAGATATCAAGTATTTCATTTTTCTTAAGAGGGTGTAAGAGCACATTTCTCCATGCGTGGTTTTGGTAATTGATGACAATCCCAATGGACTAATGGTTGCATTGAGTTATATTCAAAGGATTTGTCCATTGGCACTTCTTGAAGTCCATCTATTGGTTTCAAGGAGTTTATATGCTGACCAAGGTGGTATTCAAGGCTTTATCCAAAGATTGGTCATAGAGAAGATATGATACAAGGTTGATCAAGACTAAGTCAAAGAGTGAATCAAGTTGATTAACACACAAAGTGTACAAGATGTACCAAGAGGGATTAAGTGATCTCATGGTATGCTAAGTATTGTCCATTACGCTTTGTGTACTAACCCATGATCTACGTGAGAGTTCTATGTGGGGTTAGGTATGTTTCCATGGGCTTGCGTCAAGAGGAAGATCTTATACAACCCATGGAGGATGACATCAAGTGGTGATCGTCATCAAGATTGCGGTGTGCAAGTTCAAGTGGAGCATTAATACGTCCATTTTGCATCATGCTTTTATATTGATATTTATTGCATTATGGGCTGTTATTACACATTATGGTACAATACTTATGCCTTTTCTCTCTTATTTTACAAGGTTTACATGAAGAGGGAGAATGCCGGCAGCTGGAATTCTGGACTGGAAAAGGAGCAAATATTAGAGACCTATTCTGCACAACTCCAAAAGTCCTGAAAATTTACGGAGAATTATTTTGGAATATATAAAAAATATTGGGAGAAAGAAATACCAGAGGGGACCCACCAGGAGGTCACAAGCCTGGGGGGTAGGGCGCGCCCCTGTGGCTTGTGGGTCCCCTGGCAGCCCTCCGGTGCCCATCTTCTACTATATGGAGGGTTTTGACCTGGAAAAAAAAAGGAGAGAGCTTTCGGGACGAAGCGCCGCTGTCTCGAGGCGGAACCTGGGTAGAAGCAATCTAGGGCTCCGGCGGAGCTGTTCTGCCGGGGAAACTTCCCTCCCGGAGGGGAAATCGAAGCCATCGTCATCACCAATGATCCTCTCATCGAGAGGGGGTCAATATCCATCAACATCTTCACCAGCACCATCTCCTCTCCAAACCCTAGTTCATCTCTTGTATCCGATCTTAGTCTCAAAACCTCAGATTGGTACCTGTGGGTTGCTAGTAGTGTTGATTACTCCTTGTAGTTGATGCTAGTTGGTTTACTTGGTGGAATATCATATGTTCAAATCCTTAATGATAATTAATACTTCTCTGATCATGAACATGAATATGCTTTGTGAGTAGTTACGTTTGTTCCTGAGGACATGGGATAAGTCTTATTATAAGTAATCATGTGAATTTGGTATTCGTTCGATATTTGGATAAGATGTATGTTGTCTCTCCTCTAGTGGTGTTATGTGAACGTCGACTACATGACACTTCACCATTATTTTGGCCTAGGGGAAGGCATTGGGAAGTAATAAGTAGATGATGGGTTGCTAGAGTGACATAAGCTTAAACCCTAGTTTATGCGTTGCTTCGTAAGGGGCTGATTTGGATCCATATGTTTCATGCTATGGTTAGATTTATCTTCATTCTTCTTTCATAGTTGCGGATGCTTGCAAGAGGGGTTAATCATAAGTGGGAGGCTTGTCCAAGTAAGGGCAGCACCCAAGCACCGGTCCACCCACATATCAAATTATCAAAGTAACGAACGCGCATCATATGAGCATAATGAAAACTAGCTTGACAGAAATTCCCATGTGTCCTCGAGAGCACTTTGCTTTATATAAGAGTTTGTCCAGGCTTGTCCTTTGCTACAAAAAGGATTGGGACACCTTGTTGCACCATTGTTACACTCGTTGTTACCCGTTATGAATTACCTTATCATACAACTATCTGTTACCGATAATTTCAGTGCTTGCAGAGAATACCTTGCTGAAAACCGCTTGTCATTTCCTTCTGCTCCTCGTTGGGTTTGACACTCTTACTTATCGAAAGGACTACAATAGATCCCCTATACTTGTGGGTCATCAAGACTCTTTTCGGGCGCCGTTGCCGGGGAGTGAAGCGCCTTTGGTGAGTGGAATTTGGTAAGGAAAAATTTATATGGTGTGTTGAAATTTACTGTCACTTATTACTATGGAAAATAATCCTTTGAGGGGCTTGTTCGGGGTATCTTCACCTCCACCAGAAGAGCAAAGAGTTACCCCTCAACCTACTGAACCTACTTAAAATATTTATTATGAAATTCCTTCGGGTATGATAGAGAAACTGTTAGCTAATCCTTATGCAGGAGATGGAACACTACATCCTGATTTGCATCTAATCTATGTGGATGAAGTTTGTGGATTATTTAAGCTTGTAGGTTTGCCCGAGGATGAAGTCAATAAGAAGGTCTTCCCTTTATCTTTGAAGGAGAAGGCATTGACAAGGTATAGGCTATGTGATGATACTGGATCATGGAATTACAACCGATTGAAAATGGAATTTCATCAGAAGTTTTATCCTATGCATCTGGTTCATCGTGATCGGAATTATATTTATAATTTTTGGCCTCGTGAAGGAGAAGGTATTGCTCAAGCTTGGGGGAGGCTTAAGTCAATGTTATATTCATGCCCCAATCATGAGCTCTCAAGAGAAATTATTATTCAGAATTTTTATGCTCGGCTTTCTCATAATGATCAATCCATATTCGATACTTCTCGTACTGGTTCCTTTATGAAGAAGACTATTGAATTCAAATGGGGCTTATTGGAAAGAATTAAACGCAACTCTGAAGATTGGGAGCTCGACGAAGGTAAGGAGTCAGGTATAAACCTTAAGTTTGACTGTGTTAAATCTTTTATGGATACCGATGCTTTTCGTGAATTTAGCACTAAATATGGACTTGACTCTGAGATAGTAGCTTCTTTCTGTGAATCATTTGCTACTCATGTTAATCTCCCTAAGGAGAAATGGTTTAAATATCATCCTCCCATTGAAGTGAAAGTAGTTGAACCTATTAAAGTTGAAGAAGAAACCATTACTTATAATGTTGATCCTATTATTCCTACTGCTTATATTGAAAAACCACCTTTCCCTGTTAGAATAAAGGATCAAGCCAAAGCTTCAACTGTGGTTCGTAAGAGCTATGTTAAACACCTACACCCCCTGAACAAATTAAAGTTGAACCTAGTATTGCTATGGTTAAAGATCTCTTGGTTGATAATATTGATGGGCATGTTATTCATTTCTGTGATGAAGCTGCTAGAATTGCTAGACATGATACATAAACACAGACCTATTGTTGGCATGCATGTTGTTTCTGTTAAAATAGGAGATCATTGTTATCATGGCTTATGTGATGTGGGTGCTAGTGTGAGTGCAATTCCCTTTACTTTATACCAAGAAATTATGAACGATATTGCACCTGCTGAAATAGAAGATATTGACGTTACTATCAAGCTTGCTAATAGAGATACTATATCACCAATTGGGATTGTTAGAGATGTTGAAGTCTTGTGTGGGAAAATAAAATATCCTACTGATTTTCTTGATCTTGGTTCCCCACAAGATGATTTTTGTCCCATTATATTTGGTAGGCCTTTCTTGAATACTGTTAATGCTAAGATAGATTGTGAGAAAGAAACTGTTACTGTAAGTTTTGGGGATGTGTCCCATGAGTTTAATTTCTCTAAATTTCGTAGACAACCCCATGATAAAGAATTTCCTAGTAAGGATGAAATTATTGGTCTTGCTTCTATTGCTTTGCCTCCTACTGATCCTTTAGAACAATATTTGCTAGACCATTAAAATGATATGCATATGAATGAAAGGAATGAAATAGATAAGATTTTCTTTGATCAGCATCCTATTTTGAAACACAACTTGCCTGTTGAGATTCTTGGGGATCCTCCTCCACCCAAGGGTGATCCCGTGTTTGAGCTTAAACAATTACCGGATACTCTAAAATATGCTTATCTTGATGAAAAGAAGATATATCCTGTTATTATTAGTGCTAACCTGTCAGAGCATGAAGAAAAGAGATTATTGAAAACTCTGAAGAAGCACCGTGCTGCTATTGGATATACTCTTGATGATCTTAAGGGCATTAGTCCCACTCTATGTCAGAATAAAATTAATATGGAGCCTGGTGCTAAACCAGTTGTTGATCACCAACGATGGTTAAATCCTAAAATGAAAGAAGTGGTAAGAAATGAAATATTAAAGCTTCTGGAGGCAGGTATAATTTATCCTATTGTTGATAGTAGATGGGTTAGTCCCGTTCATTGTGTCCCTAAGAAGGGAGGTATTACCGTTGTTCCCAATGATAAAAATGAATTGATCCCGCAAAGAATTGTTACAGGATATAGAATGGTAATTGATTTTAGGAAATTAAATAAAGCTACTAGGAAAGATCATTACCCTCTACCTTTTATTGATCAAATGCTAGAAAGACTATCCAAACACACACACTTTTGCTTTCTAGACGGTTATTCTGGTTTCTCTCAAATACCTGTGTCAAAAGAGGACCAAGAGAAGACCACTTTTACTTGTCCTTTCGGTACCTTTGCTTATAGAGGTATGCCTTTTGGTTTATGCAATGCACCTGCTACCTTTCAAAGATGTATGACTGCTATATTCTCTGACTTTTGTGAAAAGATTGTTGTGGTTTTCATGGATGATTTCTCCGTTTATGGAACTTCTTTTGATGATTGTTTGAGCAACCTTGATCGATTTTGCAGAGATGTGAAGAAACTAATCTTGTCTTGAATTGGGAGAAGTGCCACTTTATGGTTAATGAGGGTATTGTCTTGGGACACAAAATCTCCGAAAGAGGTATTGAAGTTGATAAAGCTAAAGTTGATGCTATTGAAAAAATGTTGTGTCCTACGGATATCAAAGGTATAAGAAGTTTCCTTGGTGATGCTGGTTTCTATAGGAGGTTTATTAAAGACTTCTCTAAGATTTCTAGGCCCCTCACTAATCTCTTGCAAAAATATGTTCCATTCGTTTTTGATGATGATTGTGTAGAAGCATTTGAAATTCTTAAGAAAGCCTTGATCGCTGCACCTGTTGTTCAACCACCTGATTGGAACCTACCCTTTGAAATCATGTGTGACGCTAGTGATTATGTTGTTGGTGCTATTCTAGGACAAAGAGTTGATAAGAAATTGAATATTATCCATTATGCTAGTAAAACTCTAGACAGTTCTCAAAGAAACTATGCTACTACTGAAAAGGAATTTTTAGCTGTTGTGTTTGCATGTGATAAGTTCAGATCTTATATTGTCGATTCCAAAGTTCCTGTTCACACTGATCATGCTGATATTAAATACCTTATGGAAAAGAAAGATGCTAAACCTAGACTTATTAGATGGGTTCTCTTGCTACAAGAATTTGATTTGCATATTGTTGATAGAAAGGGTGCTGAGAACCCCGTAGCAGATAACTTGTCTAGGTTAGAGAATGTTCTTGATGACCCACTACCTATTGATGATAGCTTTCCTGATGAACAATTAGCTGTCATAAATGCTTCACACAATGCTCCATGGTATGCTGATTATGCTAATTACATTGTTGCTAAATTTATACCACCTAGTTTCACATACCAACAAAAGAAAAAGTTCTTCTATGATTTAAGACATTAATTTTGGGATGATCCACACCTTTATAAAGAAGGAGTAGATGGTGTTATTAGACGTTGTGTACCTGAGCATGAACAGGAACAGATCCTACACAAGTGTCACTCCGAGGCCTACGGAGGACACCACGCAGGAGATAGAACTGCACACAAGGAATTACAATCTGGTTTTTATTGGCCTACTCTCTTCAAGGATGCTCGTAAGTTTGTCTTGTCTTGTGATGAATGTCAAAGAATTGGTAATATTAGTAGACGTCAGGAAATGCCTATGAATTACTCACTTGTTATTGAACCATTTGATGTTTGGGGTTTTGATTATATGCGACCTTTTCCAAAGTCCAACGGGTATACCCATATTCTAGTTGCTGTTGATTATGTTACTAAGTGGGTACACGCTATTCCAACTAGTAGTGCTGGTCATAACACTTCTATTAAAATGCTTAAAGAAGTTATTTTCCCTAGATTTGGAGTCCCTAGATATTTAATGACTGATGGTGGTTCACACTTTATTCATGGTGCTTTCCGTAAGTTGCATGCTAAGTACGATGTTAATCATAGAATTGCATCTCCATATCATCCTCAGTCTAGTGGTCAAGTAGAATTAAGCAATAGAGAAATTAAATTGATCTTGAAAAAGACTGTTAATAGATCTAGAAAGAATTGGTCTAAGAAACTTGATGATGCATTATGGGCTTATAGAACTGCTTACAAAAACCCTATGGGTATGTCTCCGTATAAAATGGTCTATGGTAAAGCATGTCACTTACCTCTAGAACTAGAACATAAAGCTTATTGGGCAATCAAAGAGCTCAACTATGATTTCAAACTTGCAGGTGAGATGAGGTTATTTGATATTAGCTCACTTGATGAGTGGACAACCCAGGCCTATGAGAATGCCAAGTTGTTTATGTTGGAAATATGCCCTAGAGGCAAGAATAAATTAGTTATTATTATATTTCCTTGTTCGTGATAATCGTTTATTATCCATGCTATAATTGTATTGATTGGAAACTCAAATACATGTGTGGGTACATAGACAACACTGTGTCCCTAGTATGCCTCTAGTTAACTAGTTCGTTGATCAAAGATGGTCAAGGTTTCCTGGCCATAGATATGAGATGTCATTTGATAACAGGATCACATCATTAGGAGAATGATGTGATGGACAAGACCCAAACTATAAACATAGCATATGATCATGTCAGTTTATTGCTATAGTTTTCTGCATGTCAAGTATCTATTCCTATGACCATGAGATCATGCAACTCACTGACACCGGAGGAATACCTTGTGTGTATCAAACGTCGCAACATAACTGGGTGACTATAAAGATGCTCTACAGGTATCTCCGAGGGTGTCTGTTGAGTTGGCGTGGATCAAGACTGGGATTTGTTACTCCGTGTGACGGAGAGGTATCTCAGGGCCCACTCGGTAATACAACATCACAACAAGCCTTGCAAGCAATGTGACTAAAGTGTTAGCCACGGGATCTTGTATTACGGAACGAGTAAAGATACTTGCCGGTAACGAGATTGAACTAGGTATAGAGATACCGACGATCGAATCTCGGGCAAGTAACATACCGAAGAACAAAGGGAACATCATACGGGATTAACTGAATCCTTGACATAGAGGTTCAACCGATAAAGATCTTCGTAGAATATGTGGGAACCAATATGGGCATCCAGGTCCCGCTATTGGTTATTGGCCGTAGAGGTGTCTCGGTCATGTCTACATAATTCTCGAACCCGCAGGGTCTGCACACTTAAGGTTCGGTGACGTTTCGGTATAGTAGAGTTATGTATGGCGGTGACCGAAGGTTGTTCGGAGTCCCGGATGAGATCCCGGACGTCACGAGGAGCTCCGGAATGGTTCGGAGGTAAATATTGATATATAGGAAGTCCCGTTTTGGTCACCGGAAAAGTTTCGGGTACTTCGGTAGTGTACCGGGAGTGCCGGGAGGGGTACCGGGGACCATCGGGATTGGTATTTCGACCCAATGGGCCTCATGGGCTGTGGGAGGAGTCAAGCCAGCCCTTAGTGGGCTGGCCAAGCTCCCCACTAAGGCCCATGTGGCTGGAGGTGGAAAAAACCCAAAGGTGGAAAGGTGGAAAGTGTTTCCAAGTGGAGAGGAGGAATCCTACTCCTAGTAGGATTGGAGTAGGACTCCTCCACCTCCAATTTCGGCCAGCCCTTGAGGGTTTGAGGCTGCCTCCTCCCCTCCCTCCCTCCTATATATACTAGAGGATTTAGAGGAGAAAAATAACCCTAATTGCCACGTGCTCCCTCTACTTCATCTAGATCGGTTTCTCCTCTAGTCTACTTTCAGCGGTGCTTAGGCGAAGCCCTGCCGAAATTGTTCCACCACCATCGCCGCCGCGCCGTCGCGCCGCCGGAGAACTCTTCAACCTCTCCGCTCCCTCTTGCTGGATCAAGAAGGCGGAGATCGTCATCGAGCTGTACGTGTGCTGAACGCGGAGGTGCCGTCCGTTCGGCGCTAGATCGGAAGGACCGTGATCAGGATCGCGAGACGGATTGTGATTTGATCGCGGGACAGATCGTGATGGGATCGCGGGACAGATCATGATTGGATCGCGAGATGGATCGTGATGGGATCGCGGGACGCTCGTCGATTTGGATCGCGAAGACGTTCGACTACATCAACCGCGTTTCTTAACGCTTCCCGCTTAGCGATCTACAAGGGTATGTAGATCCACTCTCCCTCTCGTAGATGCTCATCACCATGGATAGATCTTGCGTGTGCGTAGGGAAATTTTTGTTTCCCATGCAACGTTCCCCAACAGTGGCATCATGAGCTAGGTCTATGTGTAGATGAGATATCGAGTAGAACACAAAGGATTTTGTGGGCGTTGATATTCAGATTGCTTCCTCCCTTGGTCTTTTCTTGGTTCGGCGGTATTGTGGGATGAAGCGGCCCGGACCAACCTTACTCGTATGCTTACGAGAGACCGGTTCCATCAACTGACATGTAACTTCGTTGCATAAAGATGGCTGGCGGGTGTCTGTCTCTCCCACTTTAGTCGGATCGGATTTGACAAAGGCGGTCCTTGAGAAGGTTGAATAGCAATTTTTTGTATCACCGCTGTGGTTTTTGCGTAGGTAAGAATTGTTCTTGCAAGATACCCGTAGCAGCCACGTAAAACTTGCAACAACAATTAGAGGACGTCTAACTTGTTTTTGCATGGTATGTTGTGATGTGATATGGCAAGTTACATGATGATATATATGTGATGTATGAGATGATCATGTATTGTATAGAATATCACGACTTGCATGTCGATGAGTACGGCAACCGGCAGGATCCATAGGGTTGTCCTTAATTATTTTTTCCGTTTTTCTTTACTTTATCGCTATGAGTTAGCAATAGTCGTGGAAGCAACAGTCGGCGCGACAACCTCATGGTGACACATTGATGGAGATCAAGATGATGGAGATCATGGTGTTATGCCGGTGACGATGGAGATCATGCCGGTGCTTTGGTGATGGAGATCAAAAGCACAAGTTCATGGCCATATCATGTCACTTATTATTTGCATGTGATGTTAATCCTTTTATGCATCTTATTTTGCTTAGGACGACGGTAGCATTATAAGGTGATCCCTCACTTAAATTTCAAGATAAATTGTGTTCTCCCCGAGTGTGCACCGTTGCGAAAGTTTGTCGTTTCGAGACACCACGTGATGATCGGGTGTGATAGACTCTACGTTCACATACAACGGGTGCAAGCCAGTGTTGCACGTGCGGAACACTCGGGTTAAACTTGACGAGCCTAGCATGTACAGACATGGCCTCGGAACACAAGAGACCGAAAGGTCGAACATGAGTCATATAGTAGATATGATCAACATGAAGATGTTCACCATTGAAACCATCTCAACTCACGTGATGATCGGACTTGAGTTGGTGAATTTGGATCATGTGACACTCGAATGACCGGAGGGATGTCAAATTGAGTGGGAGTTTTTAGTAATATGATTAACTAAACTCATTATCATGAACAGAGTCAAAATGTCTTTGCAAATTATGTTGTAGATTACTAGCTCGCGCTGTAGCTCCCTTGAATTTTTATATGTTCGTAGAGAAATAGAGTTGAAAGATGATGGTAGCAATAATGCGGACTGGGTCCGTGATCTGAGGATTGTCCTCATTGCTGCACAGAAGGCTTATGTCCTTAATGCACCGCTCGGTGCGCCACCCCCTCTAGCGTCGTCTGTAGATGTTGTGAACATCTGACAGGCACGTTCTGATGACTACTTGACAGTTCAGTGCGTCATGCATTACGGCTTAGAATTGAGGCTCCAAAACGTTTTGAACATCACGGAACATATGAGATGTTCTAAGAGCTGAAATTGGGATCTCAGGCTCATGCCTGTGTTGAGAGGTATGAGACCTCCAACAAGATTCTTTGCCTGCAAGATGAAGGAGAATAGCTCAATCGTTGAGCATGTGCTCAGATTGTCTGGGTGCTGCAATCGCTTGAATCGAGTGGGAGTTGATCTTCCAGATAAGATAGTGATTGATATAGTTCTCCAAGTCACTGTCACTAAGATACTAGAGCTTCGTGATGAACTATAAAAGGCCAGGGATGGAAATAATGATCCCTGATCTATTCGCGATGTTTGACACCGCGAAGGTAGAAATCAAGAAGGAGCATCAAGTGTTGATGGTTAGTAAAACCACTAGTTTCGAGAAGGGCAAGGGCAAGGAGGGATACTTCATGGATGGCAAGCCAGTTGCTGCTCCAGTAAAGAAACCCAAGGTTGAACCCAAACCCGAGACTAAGTGCTTCTATTATGAGGAGAACGGTCGCTGAAGCGAAACACCCCTGGATACTTGGTAGATAAGAAGGTTGGCAATGTCGACAGAAGTATATTTCATATACGTGTTATTCATGTGTACCTTACTAGTGCTCCTAGTAGCACTTGGGTATTGGATATCGGTTCGGTTGCTAAATGTTAGTAACTCGAAATAAAAGCTACGGAATAAACGGAGGCTAGCTAAGGGTGAGGTGACGATGAGTGTTGGAAGTGTTTCCAAGGTTGATGTGATCACCATCGCACGCTCTCTCTACCTTCAGGATTAGTGTTGAACCTAAATAAATGTTATTTTGTGTTTGCGTTGAGCATGAACGTGATTAGATCATGTTTATTGCAATACGGTTATTCATTTAAGTTAGAGAATAATGGTTATTCTGTTTACATGAATAATACCTTCAATGGTCAGGCACCCAATGAGAATGATTTATTGAATCTTGATCGTAGTGATACACATGTTCATAATATTGATGCCAAAAGATACAAAGTTAATAATGATAGTACCACATACTTGTGGCACTGCCGCTAAATGTCATATTGGTGTAAAGCGCATGAAGAAACTCCATGCTGATGGATCTTTTGACTCATACGATTTCGAATCGGTTGAGACATGCGGACCATGCCTCATGGGCAAGATGACTAAGACCCCGTTTTCCGGTTTGATGGAGCGGGAAAGTGACTTATTGGAAATGATACATGTTGATGTGTTCGGTCCAATGAGTGTTGTAGCGTGCGGTGGATATCGTTATTTTCCTATCTTCACTGATGATTTGAGTAGATATGTGTATATTTACTTAATGAAACACAAGTCTGAAACGTTTGAAAGGTTCAAACAAATTCAGAGTGAAGTTTGAGATCATTGTGACAAGAAGATAAAAAGTCTACGATATGATCGTGGAGGTGAATATCTGAGTTACGAGTTTGGTATACAACTTAAGACAATGTGTAAGTTGTTTCACAACTCACGCCACCTGGAACACCATATTGTGATGGTGTGTCCAAACGTCGTAGTCATGCTCTATTGGATATGGTGCGAACTATGATGTCTCTTATCGATTTACCACTATCGTTTTAGGGTTATGCATTAGAGACAACCACATTCACTTTAAAAGGGGCACCATCTAAGTCCGTTGACATGACACCGTATGAATTTTGGTTTGGTGGAAACCTAAGCTGTTATTTCTTAATGTTTGGGGCTGCGACGCTTATGTGAAAAAGGGTTTTCACCTAATGAGCTCGAACCCAAAGCGGACAAATGCATCTTCATAGAATATCCTAACGTAACAGTTGGGTAAACCTTCTATCTTAGATCCAAGCACAAAGTGTTTGTTGCTAAAATGGGTCCTTTCTCGAGAAAGAGTTTCTTTCGAAAGATTGAGTGGGAGGAAGATAGAACTTGATGAGGTTGTTGAACCTTTACTTCAACCTGAGAGTAGCGCAGCGCAGAAAGATGTTTCTGTAAAGCCTACATCAGTTGAAGAGGAAGTTAATGATGATGATCATGAAGCTTTGGATCAAGTTACTATCGAACCTCGTAGGTCGACAAGGATGCGTACTGCTCCTAAGTGGTACGGCAACCCTGTCTTAGAGGTCATGTTGTTGGACAACGACGAACCTACGAGCTATGGAGAAGCGATGATGGGCCCGGATTCCGAGAAATGGTTAGAGGCCATGAAATCCGAGATGGGATCCATGTATGAAAACAAAGTATGGGCTTTGGAAGTATTACCTGAAGGGCGAAAGGCCATTCAGAACAAATGGATCTTTAAAAGGAAGACGGACGCGGACGGTAATGTCACCGTCTAGAAAGCTCGACTTGTGGCAAAGGGTTTTTCACAAGTTCAAGGAGTTGACTACGATGAGACTTTCTCACCCGTAGCGATGCTAAAGTCTGTTGGAATGATGTTAGCAGTTGCTGCATTTTTTGATTAGGAAATCTGGCAGGTGGATGTCAAAACATCGTTTCCTTAATGGTATCCGTGAGGAAAGGTTGTATGTGAAACAACTGGAAGGTTTTGTCAGTCCTAAGGATGCTAAAATGTATGTAAACTTCAGCAATCCTTCTATGGACTGGAGCAAGCATCTCGGAGTTGGAACATACGCTTTGATGAGGTGATCAAAGGTTTTGAGTCTATACAAAGTTTATGAGAAACTTGTATTTACAATAAAGTGAGTGGGAGCACTATAGAATTTCTGATAAGTATATGTGGATGACATATTGTTGATCGGAAATGATGTAGAATTTCTGGAAAGCATAAAGGGTTGTTTGAAAAGGAGTTTTTCAAAGGAAAACCTGGAATGAAGCTACTTAAATATTGGGCATCTTGATCTATAGAGGTAGATCAAGACGTCTGATAAAACTTTCAATGAGTATATACCTTGACAAGATTTTGAAAGAGTTCAAAATGGATCAGTCAAAGAAAGAGTTCTTGCCTGATTTGTAAGGTGTGGAGTTGAGTGAGACTCAAAGCTCGACCACGGCAGAAGAAAGAGAAAGGACGAAGGTCGTCCCCTATGCCTTATCCATAGGCTCTGTATAGTATGCCATGCTATGTACCGCACCTGTGTGTGCCTTGCCATGAGTCTGTCAAGGGGTACAAGAGTGATCCAGGAGTGGACCACTGGACAGCGGTCAAGATTATCCTTAGTAACTAGAGGACTAAGGAAATATTTCTCGACTATGGAGGTGATAAAGAGTTCGTCGTAAAGGGTTACGTCGATGCAAGCTTTAACACCAATCCGGATGACTCTGAGTAGCAATCCGGATACGTATAGTGGAGCAGCCATTTGGAATAGCTCCAAGTGGAGTGTGGTAGTAGTGTCTACAGTATGACATAGAGATTTGCAAAGTACACACGGATCTGAATGTCGCAGACCCGTTGACTAAATACCTCTCTCACATGCAAAGCATGATCGAACCCCAGAACTCATTGGGTGTTAGATTCATAACAATGTAAAACACATGGTGATGTGAACTAGATTATTGACTCTAGTGCAAGTGGGAGACTGTTGGAAATATGCCCTAGAGGCAATAATAAATTGGTTATTATTATATTTCCTTGTTCGTGATAATCGTTTATTATCCATGCTATAATTGTATTGATTGGAAACTCAAATACATGTGTGGGTACATAGACAACACTGTGTCCCTAGTATGCCTCTAGTTAACTAGTTCGTTGATCAAAGATGGTCAAGGTTTCCTGGCCATAGACATGAGATGTCATTTGATAACGGGATCACATCATTAGGAGAATGATGTGATGGACAAGACCCAAACTATAAACATAGCATATGATCGTGTCAGTTTATTGCTATAGTTTTCTGCATGTCAAGTATCTGTTCCTATGACCATGAGATCATGCAACTCACTGACACCGGAGGAATACCTTGTGTGTATCAAATGTCGCAACGTAACTGGGTGACTATAAAGATGCTCTACGGGTATCTCCGAGGGTGTCTGTTGAGTTGGCGTGGATCAAGACTGGGATTTGTTACTCCGTGTGATGGAGAGGTATCTCAGGGCCCACTCGGTAATACAACATCACAACAAGCCTTGCAAGCAATGTGACTAAAGTGTTAGCCACGGGATCTTGTATTACGGAATGAGTAAAGAGACTTGCCGGTAACGAGATTGAACTAGGTATAGAGATACCGACGATCGAATCTCGGGCAAGTAACATACCGAAGAACAAAGGGAACATCATACGGGATTAACTGAATCCTTGACATAGAGGTTCAACCGATAAAGATCTTCATAGAATATGTGGGAACCAATATGAGCATCCAGGTCCCGCTATTGGTTATTGGCCGTAGAGGTGTCTCGGTCATGTCTACATAGTTCTCGAACCCGCAGGGTCTGCACACTTAAGGTTCGGTGACGTTTCGGTATAGTAGAGTTATGTATGGCGGTGACCGAAGGTTGTTCGGAGTCCCGGATGAGATCCCGGACGTCACGAGGAGCTCCGGAATGGTCCGGAGGTAAAGATTAATATATAGGAAGTCCCGTTTTGGTCACCGGAAAAGTTTCGGGTACTTCGGTAGTGTACCGAGAGTGCCGGGAGGGGTACCGGGGACCATCGGGAGGGGTATTTCGACCCAAGGGGCCTCATGGGCTGTGGGAGGAGTCAAGCCAGCCCTTAGTGGGCTGGCCAAGCCCCCCACTAAGGCCCATGTGGCTGGAGGTGGAAAAACCCCAATGGTGAAAGGTGGAAAGTGTTTCCAAGTGGAGAGGAGGAATCCTACTCCTAGTAGGATTGGAGTAGGACTCCTCCACCTCCAATTTCGGCCAGCCCTTGAGGGTTTGAGGCTGCCTCCTCCCCTCCCTCCCTAATTGCCATGTGCTCCCTCTACTTCATCTAGATCGGTTTCTCCTCTAGTCTAATTTCAGCGGTGCTTAGGCGAAGCCCTGCCGGAATTGTTCCACCACCATCGCCACCGCGCCGTCGCGCTGCCGGAGAACTCTTCTACCTCTCCGCTCCCTCTTGCTGGATCAAGAAGGCGGAGATCGTCATCGAGCTGTACGTGTGCTGAACGCGGAGGTGCCGTCCGTTCGGCGCTAGATCGGAAGGACCGTGATCAGGATCGTGAGACGGTTCGTGATTTGATCGCGGGACAGATCGTGATGGGATCGCGGGACGGATCGTGATTGGATCGCGAGATGGATCGTGATGGGATCGCGGGACGCTCGGCGATTTGGATCGCGAAGACGTTCGACTACATCAACCACATTTCTTAACGCTTCCCGCTTAGCGATCTACAAGGGTATGTAGATCCACTCTCCCTCTCGTAGATGCTCATCACCATGGATAGATCTTGCGTGTGCGTAGGAAAATTTTTGTTTCCCATGCAACGTTCCGCAACAGTTTAAAGAAAAGGTTAAGAGATGGCATGATAAAAGGATACAAAAGCGCGAATTCAATGTAGGTGACCATGTCTTGCTATACAATTCTCGTTTAAGATTTTTTGCAGGAAAACTTCTCTCTAAATGGGAAGGACCTCACATTGTCGAGCAAGTATATCGTTCCGGTGCCATCAAGATCAACAATGCTGAAGGCACTAACCCAAAGATGGTAAACGGGCAAAGAATCAAACATTATATCTCAGGTACTCCCGTAAATATAGAAACCAATATTATTAATACCATTACCCCGGAGGAGTACATAAGGGATGTCTACCAGAACGTTTCAGACTCCGAAAAGGAGTAGGTATGTGGTACAGAAAGTAAACCGACCCCAAAACTTTTCCAATAGCAATTTTTCTCCGTTTTGGAATATTTAATAAATTAGGAAAATTTAAAGTAGTCCGAAAAGTGCACGGGGAGGCGACAAGCCAGGGGGACGCGCCCTACCCCCCTGGGCGCGCCCATGTGGCTTGTGGCCACCCCGTGTACCCTCCGGACTCCATTTTCTTGTGGTATACTCCTTTAGGTCGGTAAAAATTCATTATATAATCTCCAGAAGGTTTTGACCTTCGTATCATGATAATACCTCCTGTTTTCGTTTTGAGCTGTTTCTGCAGCAGATTTAGAGCAAGATGTCTTCGCAAGAGTCGGTCGGGGAGAGCCGTGTCTCTCACCCGACACCGGGGCCCGGAGCATACAGCGAAGCCAACCTCTTCGGGCAGGCCACAGAGGAAGAGATGTAGGCCGACTTGAAAAGGGTGGATGCCATGGAGGAAGACCAAGAAGTTACCTCTCGTCTACATCCTGGAGCCATGTTGGAGGAACTTCAGAGCTCAGCAATTCCGAATTCAGTCATCCCTCCCAATGCTAAATTTCTTACTTATGAAAGTATGAAAAAGAGTGTTGCTTCTTCCCCCGCAGCAATGAAACATCCATGGGTGATGGGAGCTCTAACCGTCATTGGAAAACTTCACAAGGAAATAATGGATCTTAGACAGCAAAATAACAAGCTTGAGGAGGAGAATCGCATTCTGAGGGGCATCATCGCCAAGAACATCACATCACCACCTCAGAAGCAAGACAACTAAACACATGGGTATGGGCACTCCCCTTGGCTTGTGCCAAGCTTGGGGGAGGTGCCCCGGTATCGTATCACCATCACATCTTTTACTTTTATCGTTTTCTTAGTCCGATCCTTTTGGTTATATCTTGATCTAGTAGAATAAAGTTTTAGTGTGATCTAGCTTTGAGTTTTGCTTTATGTTCCCCCTATGTAATCGAGTCCGAGAGTTACATAATAAAAAAGTAGTTTTAAGTTGAGGGCTTTGCTTGCTTGCTATGATCTTGGGAAAAAGAAATAAAAAGAAGAATAGAATAAAAGCAAAGAGTATATATGATGACCTTATGGGGAGTGATGACTTCACATATAAGAAGTATGTCGCATAAAACTTGTTGTTAGTTGACAAACATAGTTTTGGTCATTGTTGCAATTAATAGAAAGTAATAAAGAGGGAGAGGTCTCACATATAAATATACTATCTTGGACATCTTTTGTGATTGTGAGCACTCATCAAAATATTATATGCTAAAAAGTTGATGCTGGACAAGGAAGACAACATAATGAGTTATGTTTGCTTATTTCCGAATAGAAGTTATATTGTCATGGATCCTCTAACATGTGACGCTTGCTTCCACCTCATACTAGCCAAAACTTCCGCACCAAGTAGAGATACTACTTGTGCATCCAAACACCCTTAAACCAGTTTTGCCATGAGAGTCCACCATACCTACCTATGGATTGAGTAAGATCCTTCAAGTAAGTTGTCATCGGTGCAAGCAATAAAAAATTGCTCCCTAAATATGTATGATCTATTGATGTGAGGAAAACAAACTTTGAACTTGGAAGAAATAAAAGCGACAGACTGCATAATAAAGTTCTTTATCACAAGCGGCAATATAAAGTGACGTTCTTTTGCATTAAGAGATTGCGCATCCAACTATAAAAGCGCATGACAACCTCTGCTTCCCTCTGCGAAGGGCATATCTGTTACTTTTACTTTCTAGTACTTACCTTTATGCAAGAGTCACGATGATCTTCACCACTTCCTATATTTCGCCTTTCTCTCTTGGCAAGCGTCATGTGTTGGGGAATGATCTAGACACATATATCCACTCGGATGTGGGTGATCATGAGTTATTTCTGTTGACATTACCCTTGAGGTAAATAGTTAGGAGGCGAAACTATAAGCCCCTATCTTTCTCTGTGTCCAACTGAAACTTTGATCTCATAAGTATCGCGTGAGTGTTAGCAATTGTAAAAGACTAAATGATAGTTGAGTATGTGAACTTGCTGAAAAGCTCTTATATTGACTCTTTCCGATGTTATGATAAATTGCAATTGCTTCAATGACCGAGATCATAGTTTGTTAGTTTTCAATAAAGTTTCTGATTCATACTTTACCTTGTGAATGAATTGTCACTTTAGCATAAGAAATTATATTTCAATATATGTTGTTGTTCTAAAGATGATCATGATGCCTTCATGTCCGTATTTTATTTTATCGACACCTCTATCTCTAAACATGTGGACATATTTATCGATTTCGGTTTTCGCTTGAGGACAAGCGAGGTCTAAGCTTGGGGGAGTTGATACGTCCATTTTGCATCATGCTTTTATATTGATATTTATTGCATTATGGGCTGTTATTACACATTATGGTACAATACCTATGCCTTTTCTCTCTTATTTTACAAGGTTTACATAAAGAGGGAGAATGCCGGCAGCTGGAATTCTGGACTAGAAAAGGAGCAAATATGAGAGACTTATTCTGCACAACTCCAAAAGTCCTGAAAAGTTACGGAGAATTATTTTGGAATATATAAAAAATATTGGGCAAAGGAAATACCAGAGGGGACCCACCAGGAGGCCACAAGCCTGGGGGGCGCGCCCTACCCCCCAGGGCGTGCCCCTGTAGCGCTTGTGGGCCCCCTGGCAGCCCTCTGGTGCCCATCTTCTGCTATATGGAGGGTTTTGACATGGAAAAAAAATAAGGAGAGAGCTTTCGGGACGAAGCGCCACCGTCTCGAGACGGAACCTGGGCAGAAGCAATCTAGGGCTCCGACGGAGCTGTTCTGCCGGGGAAACATCCCTCCCGGAGGGGGAAATCGAAGCCATCGTCATCACCAACGATCCTCTCATCGAGAGGGGGTCAATCTCCATCAACATCTTCACCAGCACCATCGCCTCTCCAAACCCTAGTTCATCTCTTGTATCCGATCTTAGTCTCAAAACTTCAGATTGGTACCTGTGGGTTGCTAGTAGTGTTGATTACTCCTTGTAGTTGATGCTAGTTGGTTTACTTGGTGGAAGATCATATGTTCAGATCCTTAATGATAATTAATACTTCTCTGATCATGAACATGAATATGCTTTGTGAGTAGTTACGTTTGTTCCTGAGGACATGGGATAAGTCTTGTTATAAGTAATCATGTGAATTTGGTATTCGTTTGATATTTTGATAAGATGTATGTTGTCTCTCCTCTAGTGGTGTTATGTGAACATCGACTACATGACACTTCACCATTATTTGGGCCTAGGGGAAGGCATTGGGAAGTAATAAGTAGATGATGGGTTGCTAGAGTGACAGAAGCTTAAACCCTAGTTTTTGCGTTGCTTCGTAAGGGGCTGATTTGGATCCATGTGTTTCATGCTATGGTTAGATTTATCTTCATTCTTCTTTCGTAGTTGCGGATGCTTGCGAGAGGGGTTAATCATAAGTGGGAGGCTTGTCCAAGTAAGGGCAGCACCCAAGCACTGGTCCACCCACATATCAAATTATCAAAGTAACGAACGCGAATCACATAAGCATGATGAAAACTAGCTTGACAGAAATTCCCATGTGTACTCGGGAGCGCTTTGCTTTATATAAGAGTTTGTCTAGGCTTGTCCTTTGCTACAAAAAGGATTGGGCCACCTTGCTGCACCTTTTTTACACTCGTCACTTGTTACCCGTTACGAATTACCTTATCATACAACTATCTGTTACCGATAATTTCAGTGCTTGCAGAGAATACCTTGCTGAAAACCGCTTGTCATTTCCTTCTGCTCCTCGTTGGGTTCGACACTCTTACTTATCGAAAGGAGTACGATAGATCCCCTATACTTGTGGGTCATCAAGCATCATGAAGAGATCATGCTTGAAGCTTGCCGTCCATTGTGGTGACAATGGACTTGTGAAGATGTGCTGAATAGTGGCTCACCCATAGTGGAGTATGGGGAGCAATCAACTAGTCTTCATCGAGCCAACGCAATCAAGAAAGGCAGTCCATCTTGAGGAAGTCAAGACCGTCATCATCTAGCTCAAGTGGACTATGTGCAAGGTATAGGTTTGCCCTTGATAGGTTTTCTATTTTACCGGTCTCATGGTGGTAGTTGGGAGACCGGGTTATAGGATCGATTGCCGTACTATCAAGGGGGCTCTCAAGTGACTAGCTTGATCGTATCGTTCGTTGAGAGCTCAAACAATTTGCATCCTTGCATCATCATCTTTCTTTGTTGTTGTTTGGTGTTTCTCCTTGTGAGTTTTTGAGCTTATGGTCTTCATTGTGATAAGTTCAAGCTCATCGAAAACAGATTTCGTATGCATCATATTGTGTTTTCAGTGTTGGAGATTTTGTCGGATATTTATTGGGAAGGTCATCTTCCTTATCCTAGTCACATTTATTCTCCATTGCTTGTTCTTAATTTAACTAGTCATTGTTGGATAGCTCTTGTTGTCCTTTATCCAACAAGCTTGAGTTTGCTCAAATCGGAGCTCGTATGCAAAAGTTATGGCTGTTTTAGTCTTACCGGTTTTACATAGAGAGGTTGTACTGCCCCATAGAGAGGTTGTACCGGTCAACCGGTACAACCGGTGTTTGGAGCAGTTGTACCACTCCAGATTTCGTCCGAAGGTTGTACCGGCCATGTACCACTTTACCACCGGACTAGTTTCTGTTTTGGAGTGGTTCTTGGGCGGTTGTGGGCTTGTTGTTCCGGTTATACCGGTACTACCGGTGCCCCGGGCGGTTGTACCGCTTATTGCTTTTGCTACAGGTAGGTTTTGTCTGCTTTGACTGGTTGTACCGGTGCGCATAGCGGTTGTACCGCTCCTATGTTATTTTGCACATAACGAGCAGATTTGTGGGGACCTATTTAAGGGGGTCTTCTTCCCCAATGGTCCCCATCCTTTGAGCTCGTGTTTGCCCCCCATTGTAGCCTTGTTAGAGCTTGCTATCACTCAATCCCTCCAATGATTCTTGCTCCTTTTTGAGGGAAAAGAGAGAGGAGATCTAGATCCACATCTCCACCAATCACTTTCTCCTCTATGTGAGGGGAACCCCTTGGATCTATATCTTGGAGTTCTTTGTGAGCTTCTTGTTCTTCCTCTCATATTCCTCCATAGCTTTTGTTGTTGTGGTGGGATTTGGGAGTGAGGGACTTGACCACTTCGTGTGTTCTTGCCATTGCATTAGTTGCATCGGTTTGAGTTCTCCACGGTGATACGTGGAAGTGAGAAGTTGAGAAGCTTATTACTCTTGGGTGTTTGAGCACCCTAGAGCTTGTTCCTCTTGGGTTCCTTGGCGCCCTAGATGGTTGGGTGGTGTCTCGGAGCTCAAACATTGTGGTGTAAAGCTTCGGGCAAGCGTCAGGGTCTCTAATTAGGTTGTGGAGATTGTCCCGAGCAATTTGTACGAGTACCGGTGACCGCCCCCAAGGGTTGCCAAAGTGTACGGGTACCGGTGACCTCCCCCAAGGGTTGCCATTTGTACAAGTTCGGTGACCGCCCTCAAGGGTCCCTTAGTGGAATCATGGCATCTTGCATTGTGCGAGGGCGTGAGGAGATTACGGTGGCCCTAGTTGCTTCTTGGGGAGCATTGTGCCTCCACACCGCTCCAAACGGAGATTAGCATCCGCAAGGGTGTGAACTTCGGGGATTTTCCTCCAAGCCATGTAAATATTTATATTTATTTATATTAATACAGCATAGTAGGAGCCTCTCCTACTATTTACAGTCAAAAGAAAAAGGGTGTGAACTTCGGGATACATCGTCGTCTCCGCGTGCCTCGTTTATCTCTTACCCGAGCCCTTTTTACTTATGCACTTTACTTTGTGATAGCCATATTGTTTCATGATATATATCTTGCTATCACTTAGTTTTTTATCTTGCTTAGCATAAGGTGTTGGTGCACATAGGTGAGCCTAGTTGTTTTAGGTTTTGTGCTTGACATATTAAACGTTAGTTTTATTCCGCATTTGTTCAAGCCTAAACCGTAATTATTTTAAAGCGCCTATTCACCCCCCCCCCCCTCTAGGCGACATCCACGTCCTTTCAATTGGTATCAGAGTTAGGTCTCTCCTTATTAGGCTTTACCGCATGGAGAGTAAGGATGTCGACTAGGGGATTAGGATTCTCAGACACTCTTAGTTCCAATGGCACAAATTTTGATGTTTGGGTAATTCGCATACTTAATCTCTTTAGGGTCATGGACCCAAATTTAGAGTGAATTGTAGATATGGGTTTTTCTCCTCCAAAGGATTATCAACACCCATCTTTAGAGGATGAGAAAAACTCTTATCTCAATGCTCAAGCTTCTAATGTGCTTTTTGATGCTTTGAGCAATGTAGTTATATTTCAACTCATGCCGTTCCGGGATGCTCATGAGTTGTGGACAAAGCTTCAAGATAAATATGGTGTATCCAAGATTTGTGAGGATGATTGTTCTCCCTCCACCTCCGGTCGTATTGTCTTCTCAACTTCTTCTACTTCACCTACATGTGGCTTGCCACAAGGTAATGATATGGTGAGTAGTGTTGGTCATTGCAGTGTTGATAGTGTGCTTATTGTTGATGATCCCTCATCACTATCACATTGCAATGCTCCATATTTGGACTTTAACACTTCAAGCACCCTACAAGTTTCTCATGCTTGTGTTGATAGTCCTTGCATATCATGTAGAAATTGCTTGACTAAATCTCATGATGATATGATTGCTATATCTTGTTGCCATGATAAAAATGTATCTATTTCCTCGAGTTGTTGTGCTAACAATGTAGAGGAAACCCGACACTCCATGGAACAAGATATGGTCTTGAATGATGCTTCAAGGGATTCTACATCATCATCTATTGTTTCTCACTTTTGTCTTATGGCTAAGGCTTCAAAGGTATCTCCTACTTTGAATCCCAATATATCTCATGATGATGATGTTGAAGATGATGAAGAGAGTGATAATATTGCTTCCTTAAAAATTAAGGGTGAAATGATTTTTAACGCTCTTCATAAGAATAAACTTGCTCGTTCCAACTTCATGGAAATCATGTCTATTGCCATTGAGGACAAGAAGTATATTAAGGAGTTGGAAGCTCATCTCGAGGAGCATGAGGCCACCATTGATAAAATGGAAGGTCGTGAGCGTGATTACGCTAATGATATCGCGGAGCTATCTCAAGCTCTTGAAAATGAACAAACTACCAAGAAATCTCTTGAGGAGACCTTTGCTCTAGAATTTTCAAGATTAAAGGAATCCCATGATAGAGCTCTCGAGGTGACTAATGATTTTAGAACTAAAAATGATAATATTGAAGTTGCACATGCTAGACTCCTTGAGGAGTTTGAGCATCTCGAAAATGGCTCAAGGGTCATGAAGAGTTCGCTCATCGAACTCACCGAGTCTCATGCTCAACTTGAAGCGTCTTATGTGAAAGAGCTTGCCAAGTTGCCTTCTCCTCTTGTTGTTAATGATGATGCTTGTGCTACTAATTCTATTTCTTGTGAAGCATCCATTTTGAAGGAGAATGTTGAGCTAAGGGCTCAACTTGAATTGCTATCTAGCTATTATGGGAAATTGGAAGAATGTCATGAAAAGCTTTTTAGCACTCATGGTGATCTTCCAGTATCCCATATTGTGCTAAAGATAGCTCATGAGGCTATTACTACTAAGGTAACATCTAGTGAGCCTCATGTGGACATTAGCACTACTTCTAGTCAAAATGCTATATTGTCATGTGCTAGTCCTCGTAATTCATCTATGCATAACATTGGTACATCTTGTGATGAATTACTTTCCTTGCCTTGTTGCTCTAGCGATGAAGCTTTTACTTCCTCTAGTACTTGTCTTGACACTAACCATGTAGAGGAAATCAAAGGGCTCAAGGCCCAAGTCACTTCTTTGAAGAAAGACTTGGAAAAGAGTCATGAAGGGAAGTCCACACTCAACAATATCTTGTTGAGGAACGTTGCATGGGAAACAAAAAATTTCCTACGCACATGCAAGATCTATCCATGGTGATGAGCATCTATGAGAGGGAGAGTGGATCTACATACCCTTGTAGATTGCTAAGCGGGAAGCGTTAAGAAACGCGGTTGATGTAGTCGAACGTCTTCGCGATCCAAATCGCAGCCGTCCCACGATCCGTCCCGATCTAGCGCCGAACGGACGGCACCTCCGCGTTCATCACACGTACAGCTCGATGACAATCTCTGCCTTCTTGATCCAGCAAGAGGGAGCGGAGAGGTAGATGAGTTCTCCGGCAGCGCTGCGGCACGGCGGCGGTGGTGGTGGAACTATTCCGGCAGGGCTTCGCCTAAGCACCGTCGGAAACTATTTGGTGGAGGAACTAGGGAATAGAGAACTAGCATGTGGACTTGTGTCTTTGGGGGCTCTATTCTTCTAGTATATATAGGAGGGAGGGGGCAGGCAGCCTCCCTAGGGTTTCCCCTTGGGTTCGGCCGAAGTGGAGGAGGTGGAAGAGTCCACCTCCAATCCTACTCCAAGTAGGATTCCAATCCTACTTGGAATCCTTCCCTCTCTTTGGGTTTTTTTCCTTTCCCACCTTCCTAGCCACATGGGCCTTGTGGGGATGGTTTGCCCAGCCCACTAAGGGCTGGTGCACCACCCCTCAGACCCATGTGGCCTCCTGGCATGGGTGGCCCCTCCCGATGGCCTCCCGGCACCCTCGGTACACTACCGGAAATACCCGAACATTTCCGGTGACCAAAACGGGACTTCCTATATATCAATATTTACCTCCGACCATTCTGGAGCTCCTCGTGACATCCGGGATCTCATCCGAGACTCCAGACAACCTTCGGTCACCACCATACATAACTCAATATTACCGAAACGTCACCGAACGTTAAGTGTGCAGACCCTGCGGGTTCGAGAACTATGTAGACATGATCGAGACACTTCTACGGTCAATAACCAATAGCGGGACCTGGATGCCCATATTGGTTCCTACATATTCTATGAAGATCTTTATCGGTTGAACCTCTATGTCAAGGATTCAGTTAATCCCATATGATGTTCCCTTTGTTCTTCGGTATGTTACTTGCCCGGGATTCGATCGTTGGTATCTCTATACCTAGTTCAATCTCTTTACCAGAAAGTCTCTTTACTCGTTTCGTAATACAAGATCCCGTGGCTAACACTTTAGTCACTTTGCTTGCAAGGCTTATTGTGATGTTGTATTACTGAGTGGGCCCTGAGATACCTCTCCGTCACACGGAGTAACAAATCCCGGTCTTGATCCATGCCAACTCAACAGTCACCCTCGGAGATACCTGTAGAGCATCTTTATAGTCACCCAGTTACATTGCGACGTTTGATACACACAAGGTACTCCTCCGATGTTAGTGAGTTACATGATCTCATGGTCATAGGAACATATACTTGACATGCAGAAAACAATAGCAATAAACTGACACGATCATATGCTACGTTCATTGTTTGGGTCTTGTCCATCACATCATTCTCCCAATGATGTGATCCCGTTATCAAATGACATCTCATGTCCATGGCTAGGAAACCTTGACCATCTTTAATCAACGAGCTAGTCTACTAGAGGCATACTAGGGACACAGTGTTGTCTATATACCCACACATGTATTTGAGTTTCCAATCAATAAAATTATAGCATGGATAATAAACGATTACCATGAACAAGGAAATATAATAATAACAATTTTATTATTGCCTCTAGGGCATATTTCCAACAGTCTCCCACTTGCACTAGAGTCAATAATCTAGCTCACATCACTATGTGATTTACATTGTAATGAATCTAACACCCATACAGTTCTGGTGCTGATCATGTTTAGCCCTTGGAAGAGGCTTAGTCAATGGGTCTACGACATTCCGATCCGTGTGTACTTTGCAAATATTTATGTCACCCTCCTCGATGTAATCGCGGATGGAGTTGAAGCGTCTCTTTATGTGTCTGTTCCTCTTGTGAAACCTTGGTTCCTTGGCTAGAGCAATGGCACTAGTGTTGTCACAGAACAGAGTCATTGGGTCCAGTGCACTGGGCACAACTCCAAGATCTGTCATGAACTGCTTCATCCAGACACCTTCCTTCGCCGCCTCCAAGGCAGCTATGTAGTCCGCTTCACATGTAGAATCGGCTACCACGCTTTGCTTGGAACTGCACCAGCTAACCGCACCACCATTAAGAATGTATATGTATCCGTTTTGAGACTTAGAGTCATCCGGATCAATGTCAAAGCTTGCATCGACGTAACCCTTTACGACCAGCTCTAGATCACCTCCATAAACGAGAAACGTCTCCTTGGTCCTTTTCAGGTACTTCAGGATATTCTTGACCGCCGTCCAATGTTCCACACCTGGATCACTTTGAAACCTTCCGGCCATACTTATGGCAAGGCTGACGTCTGGTCTTGTGCACAGCATTGCATACATGATAGAGCCAATGGCAGAAGCATAGGGGACGACTCTCATCTTTTCTCTATCTTCTGCAGTCACTGGGCATTGAGTCTTACTCAACTTCACACCTTGCAACACAGGCAAGAATCCCTTCTTGGGCTATTCCATTTTGAACTTATTCAAAACTTTATCAAGGTATGTGCTCTGTGAAAGTCCTATCAAGCGTCTTGATCTATCTCTATAGATCTTGATGCCTAATATGAAAGCAGCTTCTCCTAGGTCCTTCATTGAAAAGCTCTTGTTCAAATATTCTTTTACGCTCTCCAAAAATTCTACATTGTTTCCAATCAGTAATATGTCATCCACATATAACACTAGAAACGCTATAGAGCTCCCACTCACTTTCTTGTAAATACAAGCTTCTCCATAAACTTGTATAAACCCAAATGCTTTGCTCACCTCATCAAAGCGCTTATTCCAACTCTGAGATGCCTGCACCCGTCCATAAATGGATCGCTCGAGCTTGCAAACTTTGCCAGCATTCTCTGGATCGACAAAACCTTCTGGTTGCATCATATACAACTCTTCCTCAAGGAAACTGTTGAGGAACGCAGTTTTGACATCCATCTGCCAAATTTCATAATCGAAAAATGTAGCTATTGCTAACATGATTCGGACGGACATAAGCATCACTACGGGAGAGAAAGTCTCATCGTAGTCAATTCCTTGAACTTGTGAAAAACCCTTTGCCACAAGTAGAGCTTTATGGACGGTAACATTACCGTCCGCGTCTGTCTTCTTCTTAAAGATCCAATTATTCTGAATGGCCTTTCGCCCTTCAGGTAATACTTCCAAAGTCCATACTTTGTTTTCATACATGGATCCTATCTCGGATTTCATGGCCTCTAACCATTTGTCGGAATCCGGGCCCACCATCTCTTCTCCATAGCTCGTAGGTTCATCGTTGTCCAACAACATGACCTCTAAGACAGGGTTACCGTACCACTCAGGAGCAGTAGGTGCCCTTGTCGACCTACGAGATTCAATAGTAACTTGATCCGAAGCTTCATGGTCAATATCATCAGCTTCCTCTTCAACTGATGCAGGCTCCATAGAAACATCTTTCTGTGTTGCGCTACTTTCAGGTTGAAGTAGAGGTTCAAGAACCTCATCAAGTTCTATCTTCCTCCCAGTCAATTCTTTCGAGAGAAACTCTTTCTCAAGAAATGACCCGTTCTTAGCGACAAACACTTTGCCTTCGGATCTGAGATAGAAGGTATACCCAACTGTCTCTTTTGGGTATCCTAAGAAGACGCATTTCACCGCTTTGGGTTCCAGCTTTTCAGGCTAAAGCTTTTTGACATAAGCATCACATCCCCAAACTTTAAGAAACGACAACTTTGGCTTCTTGCCAAACCACAGTTCATATGGCGTCGTCTCAACGGATTTAGATGGTGCCCTATTTAAAGTGAATGCAGCTGTGATAGTGACAAATCGACAAGAGACATCATAGACTGCACCATGTCCAACAAGGTACGATTACCACGTTCGGACACACCATTACGCTGTGGTGTTCCAGGCAGTGTCAACTATGAAACAATTCCACACTGTCTTAAGTGATTGCCAAACTCATAACTCAGATATTCTCCTCCTCGATCAGATCATAGGAATTTAATCTTCTTGTTACGATGATTCTCAACCTCACTCTGAAATTGCTTGAACTTTTCAAACGTTTCAGACTTATGTTTCATTAAGTAAATATACCCATATCTACTTAAGTCATCGGTGAAGGTGAGAAAATAACGATATCCACCACGCGCCTCAATGCTCATCGGACCGCACAGATCAGTATGTATGATCTCCAACAAGTCACTTGCCCGTTCCATCGTACCAGAAAACGGGGTCTTAGTCATCTTGCCCATGAGGTATGGTTCACATGTGTCAAGTGATTCAAAATCAAGTGACTCCAAAAGTCCATCAGCATGGAGCTTCTTCATGCGTTGTACACCAATATGACCTAAGTGGCAGTGCCACAAGAAAGTGGTACTATCATTACTAATTCTACATCTTTTGGCATCAATTTTATGAACATGTGTATCATCACTATCGAGATTCAACAAGAATAAACCCCTCACAATGGGTGCATGACCATAAAAGATATTACTCATATAAATAGAACAACCATTATTCTCAAACTTAAATGAGTAACCGTCTCGCAATAAACAAGATCCAGATATAATGTTCATGCTTAACGCAGGCACTAAATAACAATTATTCAGGTTCATCACTAATCCCGATGGTAATCGAAGAGCGAGCGTGCCAACGGCGATCACATCAACCTTGGAACCATTTCCCACGTGCATCGTCACTTCGTCCTTTGCCAGCCTCCGTCTATTCTGTAGTTCCTACTTTGAGTTGCAAATGTGAGCAACCGAACCGGTATCAAATACCCAGGCACTACAACGAGAGTTGGTAAGGTAAACATCAATAACATGTATATCATATATACCTTGTTTGGTGTTGGCCGCCTTCTTGTCGGCCAGATACTTGGGGCAGTTCCGCTTCCAGTGACCAATTCCCTTGCAATGAAAGCACTCAGTCTCCGGCTTGGGTCCAGCCTTGGGTTTCTTCAAGGGAGGGGCAACTTCTTTGCCACTCTTCTTGGAGTTACCCTTCTTGCCTTTGCCGTTTTTCTTGAAACTAGTGGTTTTATTGACCATCAACACTTGATGCTCCTTCTGGATTTCTGACTCAGCGACTTTTAGCATCGCAAACAGCTCGGCGACTGACTTGTTCATCCCGTGCATGTTATAGTTCAACACGAAGCTCTTGTAGCTAGGTGGCAGTGATTGAAGAACTCTGTCAGTGATCGCCTCTGGTGGAAGGGGCATCCCCAAATCAGCCAGATGGGTGGAATACCCAGACATTTTGAGTATGTGTTCACTGACAGACCCGTTCTCCTCCATCTTGCAAGCATAGAACTTATCAGAGGTTTCATACCTCTCGATCCGGGCATTCTTCTCAAAGATAAACTTCAACTCCTGGAACATCTCATATGCTCCATAACGTTCAAAACGTCTTTGAAGTCCCGGCTCCAGACCATACAAAATTGCACACTGAACTATTGAGTAGTCATCCTTTCGCGCCTGCCAGACGTTCATATCGTCTTCAGTCGCCGGGAGACCAGGTGCATCACCTAGCGGTGCATCAAGGACATAAGACTTTTGGGAGACCATGAGGACAATCCTCAGATTACGGGCCCAGTCTACAAAGTTACTTCCATCATCTTTAAACTTGGCTTTCTCTAGGAACGCATTAAAATTCAGGGGTGCTACTGCGTGAGCCATTGATCTACAACATAAAATTTGCAAAGACAACTTAGACTATTGTTCAAGATAAAGAGTTTAGTTCATCAAATTACTTAAAAACTCCCACTCAAATTGACATCCCTCTGGTCATTCGAGTGCTACATGATCCAAATTCACCAACCCAAGTCCGATCATCACGTCAGATGAGGTGGTTTCAATGGTGAACATCTTCATGTTGATCATATCTACTATATGACTCATGTTTGACCTTTCGGTCTCTTGTGTTCCGAGGCCATGTCTGTACATGCTAGGCTCGTCAAGTTTAACCCGAGTGTTCCGCACGTGCAACACTGGCTTGCACCCGTTGTATGCGAACGTAGAGTCTATCACACCCGATCATCACGTGGTGCTTCGAAATGACGAACTTTCGCAATGGTGCACACTCGGGCAGAACACAATCTTATCTTGAAATTTAAGTGAGGGATCACCTTATAATGCTACCATCGTCCTAAGCAAAACAAGGTGCATAAAAAGTATTAACATCACATGCAATTCATAAGTGACATGATATGGCCATGATCTTGTGCTTTTGATCTCCATCTCCAAAGCACCGGCATGATCTCCATCATCACCGGCATGACACCATGATCTCCATCATCTTGATATCCATCAACGTGTCACCATGAGGTTGTCGTGCCAACTGTAGCATCTACGACTATTGTTAACTCATAGCGATAAAGTAAAGCAAACGGCACAAATTTAAAGACAACCCTATGGCTCCTGCCGGTTGCCGTACTCATCGACATGCAAGTCGATATTTAACTATTACAACACATGATCATCTCATACATCAAATATATCTCATCATGTATTTGGCCATATCATATCACAACATACCCTGCAAAAACAAGTTAGACGTCCTCTAATTGTTGTTGCATGTTTTACGTGGCTGCTATGGGTATCTAGCAAGAACGAATCTTACCTATGCAAAACCACAATGGTGATACGCAAATTGCTATTCAACCTTCTACAAGGACCATCTCAGTCAAATCCGATCCAACTAGAGTGGGAGAAACAGACACCCGCCAGCCATCTTTATACAACAAGTTGCATGTTAGCGATGGAACCGGTCTCTCGTAAGCGTACGAGTAATGTTGGTCCGAGCCGCTTCATCCCACAATACCACTGAACCAAGAAAAGACTAAGGGAGGAAGCAATCTAAACATCAACACCCACAAACTCCTTTGTGTTCTACTCAAGATCTCATCTACGCATAGACCTAGCTCATGATGCCACTGTTGGGGAATGTTGCATGGTAAACAAAAAATTTCCTACGCACACGCAAGATCTATCCATGGTGATGAGCATCTATGAGAGGGATAGTGGATCTACATACCCTTGTAGATCGCTAAGCGGGAAGCGTTAAGAAACGCGGTTGATGTAGTCGAACGTCTCCGCGATCCAAATCGCAGCCGTCCCACGATCCGTCCCGATCTAGCGCCGAACGGACGGCACCTCCACGTTCAGCACACGTACAGCTCGATGAAGATCTCCGCCTTCTTGATCCAGCAAGAGGGAGCGGAGAGGTAGATGAGTTCTCCGGGAGCGCGACGGCGCGGAGGCGGTGGTGGTGGAACTATTCTGGCAGGGCTTCGCCTAAGCACCGTCAGAAACTATTTGGTGGAGGAACTAGGGAATAGAGAACTAGCACGTGGACTTGTGTCTTTGGGGGCTCTATTCCTCGAGTATATATAGGAGGGAGGGGGGAGGCAGCCTCCCTAGGGTTTCCCCTTGGGTTCGGCTGAAGTGGAGGTGGTGGAAGAGTCGACCTCCAATCCTACTCCAAGTAGGATTCCAATCCTACTTGGAATCCTTCCCTCTCTTTGGGGTTTTTTCCTTTCCCACCTTCCTAGATGCATGGGCCTTGTGGGGCTGGTTTTCCCAGCCCACTAAGGGCTGGTGCACCACCCCTCTGGCCCATGTGGCCTCCCGGCGTGGGTGGCCCCTCCCGATGGCCTCCCAGCACCCCCGGTACACTACCGGAAATACCAGAAACATTTCCGGTGACCAAAATGGGACTTCCTATATATCAATCTTTACCTCCGGACCATTCTGGAGCTCCTCGTGATGTCCGGGATATCATCCGGGACTCCGAAAAACCTTCGGTCACCACCATACATAACTCAATACTACCGAAACGTCACCGAACGTTAAGTGTGCAGACCCTGCGAGTTCGAGAACTATGTAAACATGACCGAGACACTTCTACGGTCAATAACCAATAGCGGGACCTGGATGCCCATATTGGTTCCTACATATTCTATGAAGATCTTTATCGGTTGAACCTCTATGTCAAGGATTTAGTTAATCCCATATGTTGTTCCCTTTGTTCTTCGGTATGTTACTTGCCCGAGATTCGATCGTTGGTATCTCTATACCTAGTTCAATCTCTTTACCGGCAAGTCTCTTTACTCATTCCGTAATACAAGATCCCATGGCTAACACTTTAGTCACTTTGCTTGCAAGGCTTATTGTGATGTTGTATTACCGAGTGGGCCCTGAGATACCTCTCCGTCACACGGAGTAACAAATCCCAGTCTTGATCCATGCCAACTCAACAGTCACCCTCGGAGATACATGTAGAGCATCTTTATAGTTAGCCAGTTACGTTGCGACGTTTGATACACACAAGGTACTCCTCCGATGTTAGTGAGTTACATGATCTCATGGTCATAGGAACATATACTTGACATGCACAAAACAATAGCATGAAACTGACACAATCATATGCTACGTTCATTGTTTGGGTCTTGTCCATCACATCATTCTCCCAATGATGTGATCTTGTTATCAAATCACATCTCATGTCCATGGCTAGGAAACCTTGACCATCTTTGATCAACGAGCTAGTCTACTAGAGGCATACTAGGGACACAGTGTTGTCTATATACCCACACATGTATTTGAGTTTCCAATCAATACAATGATAGCATGGATAATAAACTATTACCATGAACAAAGAAATATAATAATAACCATTTTATTATTGCCTCTAGGGCATATTTCCAACATATCTTGTGTGTGCAAAAAAACCCAAATGAGAAGGGTGGACTTGGATTCAACTCCAATAAGAAGAAGAAGTCCAAAAGCTACAAGAAGAAGGGCCAAGAACAAGTCAAGATTTTGGCCAAGATTATTTGCTTCAAGTGCAAAATAGAAGGGCACCATTTTAGATCTTGCTCATTGAAGAAGAAACCCCAAAGTGACAAGCAACAAGAAAAGCGGCCACAAGTTCAATCTCATGCTCAACTTCAAATTGAAGCAAAGCCTCTTCCCAAGAAGACCCAAGACAACGCTCCTCAAGTTGAGAAATCAATTGAGAAGAAAGTAAAGGGTAAATGTTGCTACTTATGTTGTGAGAAAGGGTCACTTTGCTTCTTCATGCACTAAGGGTAAAGTATCCAACCCAATTATCATTGATGATATCTATTCTCTTGGGAAGGATAAGGTTGGCAATGTGTTTGCCAACTTTGTTGGTACTCAATGTGGTGTCAAGAAAATAACCATTTGGGTAGCCAAGCCTATTGTGACTAACCTCTTAGGACCCAACTTGTTTGGGGACCAACAAGCTTAAACTTGATCAATAGGTGTTCTTGGAGGGCATTGGAGACTTGGCTACATCATGAAGAATTAAGGGATCTTCATCATTCATATTATCTCAAGCCAAGTCATTTGAATTATCAAGTGTCTATCTTATATTCAATGTGCCTCCTTGTGGTAACTTGTACTTAAATTGTTTACATTGTTAGTTACTTGCCCCTTTGCATGTTGTGGTTTTGTACCTTGCATGTGTTTGTATATGGTGTGCCTCCGGCTTGCTTATCTTGAGTAATCAAGTATGGGTATGTTGGTTTGCACGTCATGTACGTGTGCGTATTTTGTTGAGCCTTTTTGCATCTTGTCTTATCTTAGTTGGCTCTTGTGAGGAGTTAATGGAATATACCATGAGTGATGTGCTTTGTGCATTTCACGATCCTACAAATGTGTGTACATGAGGAATACCACCTAGTTTTGATATTACAAGATTATCAAGCTTCTATGTGGTATGTCTTCTCATGAGAAATTCAAATTCTAAACGGTCCATTAATTATCTCTTGTTGGATTTCATTTGCCACTTGTTAATTTTGTGGGTTATCATATTATGGGGGAGTAATATGCTATGTGCATATTACAAGCCTAGAAAATGTGTACATTTTAGGTATTGCCACTTAAAATTGATATTGTAAATCATCTTGTCCCTAAGTGGCATGTTAGCTCTACAAGTGTCATTTGCTTATATTTTAGGTGTGAAGATGATGTCGGATATCTTGGAAATCTACCAATGGGAATTCTCCCAAAATACTTCTTGTCCTTTGACAATTGGTATTCATTTATGTGGTAGAAATTGCTAATCATCTTCATAGGTTTTTGTTTATCTGTTTGTCTTCCTTACCTCTTGTGGATCTTTTTGAACATGTCTAGTGTTTCTAGATATAGGGAAAGTGATGATCCCATATTGTGCATTTTGTATTCAAATGCAAATTCTATATACCGCACATGTCTTGGGGGATCTATCCTATTTTCTTTAGAACACTCTCTTTATGCGTTTAACATAAAATCTTTTTGTCCCTATCAAGTGCGTGTTGGTGGAAGTCAAGCCTTTTCTTTTCGGTTCTTTGTGGCATGATGAAAAGTTGTCGAGGGTGTGGCTTGTTTGGAACCTAGCTCTCTTTTTGGAACTTGATACCTCATGTTTGTTTCTTTCGTTTGGTATCTTGTTTCTTTTTTTTGGCATGTGTTAATGGATATCTCATTCACTGATGTATCTTTTTATTGGTATCCTTCAAGTGATAATTTCTCCGTTGGGTATCTTAGTTTCACTTGGTATCTTTTCTTTTGGTATCTTGTCAACTATGTGTTGATTCGGTTCTTGAAAGTCTTGAGCATGCATATTTACTATGTACTTTCTTTGGCCTGCTTTCTTTCTTTGACCCAATAGATAGGGGAAGCTCCACTATGTCACAAATTGGCTAAAGTGTGCATGAAATTCAATTTCATATCTATATGCACATAGTTATGTGGAGTTTGTCCTATGTATTGTTGGTCCACTAACTCTTTGGTCCTAATGAGTTTCGGTACCATTTTGTTTGTGTTGTTGTTCTAGGAACAATTGGAGATGCATTGGATGCTCGGCTTACTTACAAGGAAGGTGGTGACACCATGTGCTTATTGGAGCCAAGCTAGGATGATCGATGAACCATTATCTACTACATCAATCCAATGCTATCTCGGTAACAAGTATCTACTTCATGCATACATTTCTTGCATTCAACTTCTTATAGGTTGCATCATGGCATGAATTTCTTGATTCTTTCTTGTGGTACTTGTGTCCTTACTCAAAGCATCCCAACGATGATCTCTTGCTGCTAGTTGTGATGTCTTTGATGTTCGTGTGGTGGAGTCTAGTTATATACAATAAGACAATATTAAGCCATGTGCTATGCTTTCAAGCAAAGTTCTTATTGGTATATTTATAACTTCCGTTTGGATATCTTTCTCTTTCTTATTGTAACTATTTCATGTGTACATCCTTCTTTGTGGATATATCATCATGTATTCTACCTAGAATCTTATACACATGAGATAAGTTACATCTCTAGTTGATATCCTCTTTTCTTTCACGTCCACCGTTGCATTCTTTTTTTTTTATTGGTGGTTTCGTGAAAGAATTTGTCTTGAGTGCGGATCTTATATCCTTGCATCTTGATGCACTCATTGGTGGTGAAGATTATTTTTGCTCATGCATGTCTTGACGAGGGTTTTGCCATTTCGATTGGTATCCCTCCTCTTGACAAGGCTTTTATTTCTTATCTTCGCCATGGGTTGTCACAAGCCTTGGTTTTTAATTTGTTTATTAGTAAGCTTGAAAACCCATTTGCTAGTAGTGTGTGTGTGTGTGGGAAGGATATGTCTTGCACTTTGTGTCTCATTTCATCAAGACTATGTTGATGCTTAATGCTCATCCTTATATTAGTCTTCTCAAGTGCTTTGCCATGAATCACACACATCTTTTGGTTGAGCGTATTCTTGAGTTGCCTATTTTACATGTTGCTCAACCATATGTTTGGTGCAAGTGATATGCTTATTGTATTATCTATTCGCTTGCACTTGTTGTGTGTTTCTATTGATTTTGGGGGAGTGATGATCCTATTTTGTGCTCTTGTATCCAAATACAAAAAATTCTTAATAGTGGACAAATCATGGGGAGCTTCTCTAGTTTCTTTAAAACACTCTTTTGCCCATATCATAATATCTTTTATTCATGTGACTCGTAGGAGATTTTTTGTTCCAATTGGTATCTTTTGATTGCTTGTCTCACTCTTTTGTATGTCTTTGTGCCATACGATCCTTTTGCAATCTTTGGATACTCAATATAGTTTGTTATCCTCCAACTACTTATAATTGGATATGTGTATTTCATTGAACTCATATTTTGAGAAATACACATGTTTTGGAGGAACACCTATTATATTGGCTTTCTAAGCTTTTTGTCCATTTTGGCAATCGATGCCAATGGGGGAGAAGTTTAGAGAGTTTAGGTTGGAAAGTTTAGAGAGTTTTGCTTTTGATTGCTTAAGCATTTGCATCTCATACCCATGCATTATTACTTTGCATGTGTGCGCTTGGTTGTGCTTATTTCCTTATATAAACTCTCTTGAAAGTGGTTGTCATCAATTACCAAAATGGGAGAGATTGTAAGAGCACATTTATCCATGTGTGGTTTTGGTAATTGATGAAAATCCCAATGGACTAATGGTTGCCTTGAGTTATATTCGAAGGATTTGTCCATTGGAACTTCTTGAAGTCCATCTATTGGTTTCAAGGAGTTTATATGGTGACCAAGGTGGTATACAAGGCTTTATCCAAAGATTGGTCATAGAGAAGATATGATACAAGGTTGATCAAGACTAAGTCAAAGAGTGAATCAAGTTGATCAACACACAAAGTGTACAAGATGTACCAAGAGGGATCAAGTGATCTCATGGTACGGTAAGTATTGTCCATTACGCTTTGTGTACTAACCCATGATCTACGTGAGAGTTCTATGTGGGGTTAGGTACGTTTCCATGGACTTGCGTCAAGAGGATGATCTCATACAACCCATGGAGGATGACATCAAGTGGTGATCGTCATCAAGATTGCGGTGTGCAAGTTCAAGTGGAGCATCATGAAGAGATCATGCTTGAAGCTGCCGTCCATTATGGTGACAATGGACTTGTGAAGATGTGCTAAAGAGTGGCTCACCCATAGTGGAGTATGGGGGAGCAATCAACTAGTCTTCATCGAGCCAACGCAATCAAGAAAGGCAGTCCATCTTGAGGAAGTCAAGACCGTCATCATCTAGCTCAAGTGGACTATGTGCAAGGTATAGGTTTGCCCTTGATAGGTTTTCTATTTTACCGGTCTCATGGTGGTAGTTGGGAGACCGGGTTATAGGATCGATTGCCGTACTATCAAGGGGGGCTCTCAAGTGACTAGCTTGATTGTATCGTTCGTTGAGAGCTCAAACAATTTGCATCCTTGCATCATCATCTTTCTTTGTTGTTGTTTGGTGTTTCTCCTTGTGAGTTGGCGAGCTTATGGTCTTCATCGTGATAAGTTCAAGCTCATCGAAAACAGATTTCGTATGGATCATATTGTGTTTTTGGTGTTGGAGATTTTGCTGGATATTTATTGGGAAGATCATATTCCTTATCCTAGTGACATTTATTCTCCATTGCTTGTTCTTAATTTAACTAGTCATTGTTGGATAGCTCTTGTTGTCCTTTATCCAACAAGCTTGAGTTTGCTCAAATCGGAGCTTGTATGCGAAAGTTATGGTTGTTTTAGTCTTACCTGTTTTACATAGAGAGGTTGTACCGCCCCATAGAGAGGTTGTACCGCCCCATGGAGAGGTTGTACCGGTCAACCGGTACAACGGGTGTTTGGAGCGGTTGTACCGCTCCAGATTTGGTCCGAAGATTGTACCGGCCATGTATCGCTCTACCACCGGACTAGTTTCTGTTTTGGAGCGGTTCTTGGGCGGTTGTGGGCCGGTTGTTCCGGTACTACCGGTGCCTCGGGCGGTTGTACCGCTTATTGCTTTTGCTACAGGTAGGTTTTGACTGCTTTGACCGGTTGTACCGGTGCGCATAGCGGTTGTACCGCTCCTGTGTTATTTTGCACATAACGGGCAGATTCGTGGGGACCTATTTAAGGGGGTCTTCTTCCCCAATGGTCCCCATCCTTTGAGCTCGTGTTTGCCCCCCATTGTTGACCTTGTTAGGGCTTGCTATCTCTCAATCCCTCCAATGATTCTTGCTCCTTTTTGAGGGAAAAGAGAGAAGAGATCTAGATCCACATCTCCACCAATCACTTTCTCCTCTATGTGAGGGGAACCCCTTGGATCTAGATCTTGGAGTTCTTTGTGAGCTTCTTGTTCTTCCTCTCATATTCCTCCATAGCTTTTGTTGTTGTGGTGGGATTTGGGAGTGAGGGACTTGACCACTTCGTGTGTTCTTGCCATTGCATTAGTTGCATCGGTTTGAGTTCTCCACGGTGATACATGGAAGTGAGAAGTTGAGAAGCATATTACTCTTGGGTGTTTGAGCACCCTAGAGCTTGTTCCTCTTGGGTGCCTTGGCACCCTAGACGGTTGGTGGTGTCTCGGAGCTCAATCATTGTGGCGTAAAGCTCCGGGCAAGTGTCAGGGTCTCCAATTAGGTTGTAGAGATTGCCCCGAGCAATTTGTACGGGTACCGGTGACCGCCCCCAAGGGTTGCCAAAGTGTACGGGTACCGGTGACCGCCCCCAAGGGTTGCCATTTGTACGGGTTCGGTGACCGCCCTCAAGGGTCCCTTAGTGGAATCACGGCATCTTGCATTGTGCGAGGGCGTGAGGAGATTACGGTGGCCCTAGTGGCTTCTTGGGGAGCATTGTGCCTCCACACCACTCCAAACGGAGATTAGCATCCGCAAGGGTGTGAACTTCGGGATACATCGACGTCTCCACGTGCCTCGGTTATCTCTTACCCGAGCCCTTTTTACTTATGCACTTTACTTTGTGATAGCCATATTGTTTCATGATATATATCTTGCTATCACTTAGTTGTTTATCTTGCTTAGCATAAGGTGTTGGTGCACATAGGTGAGCCTAGTTGTTTTAGGTTTTGTGCTTGACATATTAAACGTTAGTTTATTTCCGCATTTGTTCAAGCCTAAACCGTAATTATTTTAAAGCGCTTATTCACCCCCCCCCCTCTAGGCGACATCAACGTCCTTTCAGAGGGTGATCAGGTAAAGCATTAAGCAATTGGAGAAGCCTCCCCCAAGCTTGTGGGAGACTCTCTTCTTCAAGTTGCACAAAGTTAAATATTTCCTGTAAGGCAGCTTGTTTCTTATGAGCAGGAAAATATTTTTTAGAGAAGTAGTACATCGTATCCAGGGGACTACGCACACAACCAGGAGCAAGAGTATTGTACCATGTATTAGCATCACCCTTTAATAAGAACAAAAATAATTTGAGAATATAGTAATAGCGAATCTTCTCATCATGAGCAAAAAGGGTGGCTATATCATTCAACATTGTAAGATGTGCCACTACAGTTTCAGTTTCATAGCCATGGAAAGGATCAGATTCAACCAAAGTGATTAACTCTGGATCGACAGAGAATTCATAATCCTTATCAGTAACAAAGATAGGTGAAGTAGCAAACTTAGGATCACATTTCATTCTAGCATTCAAAGTCTTTTCTTTATACTTGCATAATAATTTATTAAGATCATCTATATCCTTGCAAGAAAGAATTTCTCTAGCTATCTTCCCATCCATAACGTAACCCTCAGGTATCTCAGGCATTTCAAATCTAGGAGAGCTAAGTCTAATAGGTGTTTCATAGTTCTCAATTTCAAAGGTTTCATCAGTTTCAGTAATCTCATCAGTTTGAATAGTTTCATTCTCTTTAGCTCTAGCAATTTTTTCATCAAGAAATTCACCTAGTGGCACATTATCATCAAGCATATTACTAGTATCATCATAAGCATCATTCATAGCGGAAGTAGCATCATTAGTAACTTGCGACATATCAAGATTACTAGCATGTAGTGGTGGTGCAAGTTTACTCATAACTGAAGGTGAATCAAGTACAGAGCTAGATGGAAATTCTTTACCTCCCCTCATCTTAGAGGGAAAAATCTTGGTTCTTGGATCCTTCAGATTCTTCATAGTGATCAATTGATATAAATCCCAAGTGACTCAACAAATATAGCTATGCTCCCCGGCAACGGCGCTAGCAAAAGGTCCTGATAACCCACAAGTATAGGGGATCGCAACAGTTTTCGATGGTAGAGTATTCAACCCAAATTTATAGATTCGACACAAGGGGATCCAAAGAATATTTGTAAGTATTAGCAGTTTAGTTGTTAATTCAACCACACATGGAGATTTGATATTTGCAAAAAAGTGATCAGTAGCACAGTAGTATGATAGTTTTGATAGGAGTGGTAACAGTAGCAGTAACAGTAACAATGATAGCAATAGTTTTGTAGCAGTTGTAACAGTAGCAATAGCAATAGTAACTTAGCAAGAACAATATGTGGAAAACTCGTAGGCACTGGATCGGTGTACTCGTTGGATGATATTCATCATATAATAGTCATAACATACGGTGATACAGAACTAGCTCTAGTTCATAAATGTAATGTAGGCATGTATTCCGTAAATAGTCATACGTGCTTATGGAAAAGAACTTGCATGACATCTTTTGTCCTACCCTCCCATGGCAGTGGGGTCCATAAGGAAACTAAGGGATATTAAGGCCTCCTTTTAATAGAGAACCGGAACAAAGCATTAACACATGGTGAATACATGAACTCCTCAAACTAGGGTCATCACCGGAAAGTATCCCGACTATTGTCACTCCGGGGTTTACGGATCATAACACATAGCAGGTGCATATGACTAGCAAGATCGGATCAAGAACATAGATATAATGGTGATAACATAAATGGTTCAGATCTGAAATCATAGCACTCGGGCCCTAGTGACAAGCATTAAGCATGGCAAAGTCATAGCAACATCAATCTCAGAACATAGTGGATACTAGGGATCAAGCCCAAACAAAACTAACTCGATTACATGATGAATCTTATCCAACTCCTCACCGACCAGCAAGCCTACGAAGGAATTACTTACTCCCGGTGGGGAGCATCATGGAATTGGCAATGGAGAAGGGTTGATGATGACGAAGACCGAAGATTCCCCTCTCCGTAGCCCCAAACGGGCTCCAGATCTGGCCTCCCGATGAAGAACAGGAGGTGGCGGCGGCTCCGTATCGTAAAACGCGATGAAACTTTCTCCTTAATTTTTTTCTCCAAAAATAGGATTTTATAGCACCGGAATTAGGGTCAGGTGGGCCACGAGGTGGGCACAACCCACCTGGGCGCGCCGGGAGGGGCTGACGCACCCAGGTGTATCGTGCTCACCCAGGGCCCCTCTCCGATGGTTCTTGGCACCAGTATTTTTTATTTATTGTAAAATAATTCTTCAAAAAGTTTCGTCTAGTTCCGAGAACTTTTATTTCTGCACAAAAACAACACCATGGTAGTTCTGCTGCAAACAGCGTCAGTCCAGGTTAGTTTCATTCAAATCATGCAAATTAGAGTCCAAAACAAGAGCAAAAGTGTTAGGAAAAGCAGATACGACAGAGACGTATCATAGAATTTTAGCTCTTCCGCCACGCAAGCTAACTCGGCATAGGCTGCATCTCCCTCCTCACATTCTTGAGCGATTTTTCGACTGCCATAAACTGTGATGGTCCCGTTGGGGCCGGGCATTTTGAGCTTGAGATAGACGTAACAAGGTCGTGCCATGAAGCGGGCATAAACCGGCCGTCCAAAGAGGGCGCGATAAGGGCTTTTAATTTTGAGCACCTCAAAGGACAGAGATTTACATCTGTAATTGAATTCCACACCGAAAGCAACTTCTAGCTTGATTCTCCCAATTGGATATGCTGACTTCCTAGGAAAGATCTCGTGAAAGACTAGGGAGGAGGGTTGTAGTTGTTGCTCCGACGGGTTCATCCGTCTGAATGTGTCATAATATAAGATATTGATGCTGCTTCCCCCGTCCATGGGTACCTTCGTTAGCGTATAACCACCAACTTGAGGTGCCTCCACTAGAGCGACACCACCTGGATTATCAACCTGGGGAGGATGATCATCTCTGCTCCAAGTTATTGGTTGTTCTGACCTGTTTAAGTATGTGGGGACAGCCGGCTCGACCATATTGATAGCTCGCTGCTGAATCTTGCGGTCGCGCTTGCAAGTACTAGTTGTGAACACGTGATACTGCCCATTGTTCAACTGTTTAGGGTTGCTCTGAAAACTAGCTTCACTGCTATGTTGTTGATTACCTTACCCAGAACGATGATTTCCATCGCCATTATTGCGAGAACCCTGGAAATCAGCCCTCGAGCCGCCTGATCCGTGGAAACCAGAATTCGCAAAACCTCCGGATGAGCCGGCTCCAGGGAAGCCGACTCGAGACCCATCGGCACTGGGTCGACAATAATGTCCACCGCCACCGCCTCCGGGGTGATTCTGATAAGCTTGATTGTGAAACTCTTGCATGATGAAGTAGTTCTCCCACGAGTGGTTCGCCGGATTATCTAGGAAACTATGTTTGGGACAAGGACTTTTAAGTGCTTCCTCATAATTATGAGGCTTGTTCCCATTGTAAGACCTATCGGAATTGTTGTTCCGTCGCTGACCCTTGAACCCAGTGTTGGTGTTAGCGAGAAAATCCGATCCTCCCTCTAGATGCTTGTGCTTACCACTGTTACCTTGATTACCATGATTTCCGTTATGCCCTGAGGTTTTCTGCTGGTGACCCTTTCCGGCATCGTTTTTCTTGGCTTTGCCAGACTTGTCATCGTCTGAACTAGGATCTTTAGTGATGTCTAATTCATCATACCTAGTAAGGACATCCATGAGGTCTCCCATGTATTGAACCTTCCGCTTAAGGCGCCCAAGCTTCTGGATGAAAGGCTGGAAGTGACAATTCTTCTCCAGAATTAAGATAGCCTGAGCAGCTATTATACTGTTAGAGGAGTGAATGATCTCCGTGACCCGGCGAGTAAAGTGATGGGCAGACTCATCCATACGTGGGATACAATGTTGTAAATCAACGATCATGATTGGGCATTTGTGGGTTCCCCGAAAGTTTTTGATGAAGCGTTCCTTCAACTCTGCCCAAGTATTGATTGAATTGGGAGGTAAGTTCTTCAACCATGTGCGAGACGGTCCTTCCAACATGATGGTTAAGTACTTGGCGCATACTGCATCACTGACATCCAGCATGTCCATGGCTATTTCATAGCTCTCTATCCATGCAATCGGCTCGAGATCAACTGTGTAGTTGGGAACTTTGCAAGGGCCCTTGAAGGCCTTTGGAATACGCTCATTGCGTAAAGCTGGCGCGAGGCATGGCACTTCGATAGTTCTAGTGCTTAAACCTGCCCCAGAGGAAACTGGATGGGGTGTGGAGGGAGGGACTTGACCCGCCGCTTCCGCCCTCTTGCAAGGCTCGGGCCGCATCGATGATTGCCTGCACGTCTAATGCTGCTGGCCGGACTGGAGAATTGTGAGCGCGCTGCCTGCGCCCACTTCTAGAGACTACAGGGGACTCCACGTGTCGACTCTTGCTGCGACTCTGATAAGGGGTAGAGTGAACCCGATCCCGGCTATAGGAGTATTGCGTATATTGGGTGACTGCGGTCTTCTGCATCTTGATGGTGTTCCTGGCTTCAATCTCAATTGGGGTGTTTCCTGTGATCGGGAGCGCTTCAAGATTGCGAGTCGCCGCCAGCATATTATCCACATGATTGGAGAAGTGACCCACCGACGTGTGAAAACGATGTGGTGGCGACTCAGCCAGTGGCGGGTGGGCCGGATCATGTCGTTGAGCCGGCTGACGGGGTTGATCCAAACGTGGTTGCTCAGTCCCTCGCGTATGCTATGGTGTGTCAAAAGGCGTGTCGGCTCGTAATTAGGGGGTAGGTGGCTTGTGTGCCTCCTCCGATGAACCGCCTCTAAAGCATCCCGATGAAGACCTTGCTGCCAGGCTTTCGCCTTCAAGAGTTCAACCTCGTTGTGGATGTGAGCCTACAACTCTATCATGCGAGCATTCTCAGCGTCAATTACCTCCTGAACCTTAGCCATCTGCTCACGAAGTTTGGTCAATTCCGTGTTACGTTCCGCCGGATTCTCCATAGTTACTCGTGCTTCCACGAGTGTCGCCATGGCGGCCATCAAGTCAGCCATAGCTTGAGTCGGCGTCTTGCCTGAGCCGACCGAGCTTGGAGCTAACTCTAAAGGGCCAGTCCCGACAGTCGCGCCAGCCACCGCGGAGTCAAGGGCCGCCGCTGTTCCCGCCATGTAGACGGTGGCTTGCCGAGGTGGCTCGAGTGACTCTTGAGCAGCCTCATCGTCTGAGTAGCCCCCAAGCCTGCCATCAAAAAGCGGGCAGATCGATTCGGTGTCTTCAATCGAAGACTCGCTATCAGAGGGTATCTCCGCTAGCTGCAGAGTTGTCCGCGAGGTTGACTCCCTAAGTGAAGTCGACGAAGACGTGGTTCCGACCGGCTTGAGCCCGGCCGGGTTGGGTGCGTCGAGCCGTCTCGACGATGTCGGCGCATATGTCTGGCTCGGGTCCTGTTTCACCGATTTTGTCGATGAAGATGTGGATCTTGCCAAAGGGGACCCGATACCCGTAATCGATTGAGCCGACCTCGAGACCCCATCCTAAATCATCGATGTAGAGCTTGCCGCGACAACTCTTGGTCATACGGCCGATCGTATATCCCTCGATCCCTGGGAGAGCTCCCTCCAAGAATTCAACACCACCGTGCGCTGGCTCCACGGTGGGCGCCAACTGTCGCGGTTTTGTCACAGCAGATGTCCTAGCGAGAGGACTAAGTCTGGGAGCCATCGCAACTAGGTGGTCGCTTGGATGGGGTTGATCGGGAACGAGAGGCAAGGGTTTACCCAGGTTCAGCCCCTCCAAGGAGGTAAAGCCTACGTCTTGCTTTGTGTGTTATTGATGATGATGACCTCGATTACAAGGGTGCGGAATTGCTAACCTAGCTCTCGAGGATTTCTGCCTTAGCCTTTCTACCTCAGGAGCTCTCCTTTATATATAGGTTGAGGTCCTAAGGTTACAATAGAGTCCGGGTCATAGTATTACCTGTGACCTAATCTATCTCCTACTAATTTTGTCTCCCAAGTAAGGGAGTTTCCTTATGATTCCCTCCATAAGCCGGACCGCCAAGAACTGAGCTTGAGCCCGCCTCCTCCTTTGAGTTGCCTTTTGGGCCTTGAATCTCCTGGTTGGCTACAACCCACATAATGAGCCGCCCCAGACCCCTAGGTCTTATCTGGGCCGGGTCATAATGTGGGGTATATCCGCAACACTAGGCATCTTTCATAACACAACATCTCATGACTATTTCCAATATCTCGACAAATGTTCTAAGGCGTATTTGTGGCATGGTCCTTCTAACCCCTTCCTCGTAACATATATGGCAGAATGCCGCTAGGGCCTCCCCATCCGAACAATCTGGGGTTTTATTCATGATGAACAAGAACCGTCTAGACTTGTCGAACTGTTTCCTTTGTTTTTTGCACAACTATAGCTAGATCCTAGATGTCGGCTTCCCCTGCATTATTAAGGTAAAAAGTGACATGGGGTGGGTGGGATAGAAATTTTTATTCCAAATCGATCTGATATCAGCCTCCCTAACAAGTTTTCCAGAGGTTGATCAAGCGTAAACCTCAGGATCACTTGTACGGCCTGACTGTTCTGGCTATTGTTGCAAGTCGTCACATCCGAGCTTCAGACTTGGTCTGGTGAAACATAATCTTTGCCAATGTTGAGGAAATCGATAACTGGTAGCTGCTTAGTTGGCTTGGGAGTAGCGACTAATTGGTGAATCGGGCTATCAACTGGATTAATCGATCGACCATTCATCGGTAGATCAAATAGGAACCTGCCAAGATATATCTGGATTTTTTATATATTATACCATACTTCCATGGTCCCAGCTATGTAATATAAAAAAAATTATATGGTATGCATATAAAAACATAGACAAGAGGTAAATTTGATAATCCTTATGCATCCAAACTTACAAAATCTCAAATTTTGGAAGCACTAATAAAAAATTTATACTTGTCCACATACTTGCGAACATATAACCACAAACTATGCTAAAAATAACAACCCAAACAATAGTTCCATCCACTAATCTACAAATTTGTAATCTACTAATCTATGAATGTTGGATTCCCCAAAGAGAGAGGGGAAGAAGATGGTAGTACCTTGCTCGCTGGTGACGCCATGGAGGAAGGGATTGAGGAGTAGCCCTCGGGAGGGGCTGGGGAGCAGTTAACGAGTCAGGCGATGGGGAGCAGCCCTTGAGAGAGGATGAGGAGTAGCCGACATGATGGAATGGGGTCCATGCATGCAACTGGAGCGATGGAGCTATTGAATCTTGGAGATTTAGTGAAGTGGTTAACGTTGACGAGGATCTAGACAGCCGCCAGCTAGGTCAGGAGGGGATGAAGGAGAGGGGCCGGGAGGAGGTCTGGACCCTAGCTATTGAGGAGCGGGAGGGGATGGGGGGGTTTATGGGTCACAATTTTGGGCTTTGTTTGCCCACCAGTTAGCGGGCCAATAGCAATTAATCGGTCTGACAATGGATTAATCGGTCTGAATAGCCTAGTTAATCGGCCTGGCAAGTTAACACGATGAATATGTGCTATTCGATTTGGCCACCCGACAAGTAGCGATCAACTGGCAAGTTAACTGATTAATCGGATGAATTCTTGAACAATGATATTCGCCTTGCAACTGGTATGAAAATGGTGCTCGGGCACTAATCATCTATGGTTCCTCGGCCGGATCCAGTGTTGTGGCCGAGAAAACGCCTACAGGCTTTATGTCTTCGGGATCGATGCCTCGTCGAGGGTCCGAAGCTTCAATTTTCTCCAGTGCTTTAGTTGAACCGAGGTTTGGATGCTCTAGCATAGAAGGTACGTCGGAATAGATCTAATCGTTGAATGCTCATGCCATAAAACTGCTTTGACCACACAACACAAGGGGTCCTGTATGGGCCACCAATGTGGAGCTAAATTCGACTGATCTCGAGTAGGGGGTCCCGAGTTGGTGTTCTTAGGTTTATGGTAACAGGACAAATGAGAGACACGGTGTTTACCCAGGTTCGGGCCCTCTCAAAGAGGTAAAACCCTACGTCCTGCTTTTGTTGTATTGATTGTGTGGAGTACAAAGTACATGATGATCTACCTCGAGATTGTATGTATGAATCTAACTTAACCTAATCCTACGGACTAAGCCCCTCGGCTTATATAGGGACCAGGGGTACCTAGGGTTATAGGATGGTCGGTTACATCTAGGGATAAGCCTACTGATGATTTGAACATGTATGGAAGTGTGCACCAAGTCTTTGAAGGATTCCATCTTGAGTATGCCGGGGACCATGATAAACATGGCATGTGCTTCGGTTTTCTGGGGATCCTCGGACCGGCTCATGACTCGCAGGCCGACGTGGCTAGCACCCCCTAGTTCAGGACACCGTCACCATGACAGCCGTTGTGGAACACCATGACAACATCCATCGTCTAACCATACGCAGACAAGGTTGGCCAAAAAAGCCCTAGCAACGTAAGGCAAGGCCGGCCATGCAACATTCACACCCGAGTCGTGCGCTTGGGCATACCCGGCACACCGATACAAGGCAACAAAGGACATTGGCCGTCTAACAAAAACGCAAATAAAACTGGTTGTCTTACCATCACAATCATTGGCCGGTTTGCCCTTTCCAAACAGTCGGTTGTCCTCTCCCAAGGCAAGCGCGCGGGCCTGGCTCGAACGGTGCTGACAGACGACCCCCATGCGAAAGCTTGCACTGCGGGAGCGACACATGCCCCTTGTGTCGCGACTGAACCAGCCCGGCGCGGGGCGAGAACATCCATAGATAACCCGGTTGGGCGCTATTGCGTGGGACAATGCGCAAGCCTCCGCACACAGGCAAGCCAAAAAAACAGCACAGAACGGTAGCCCCGTCCGCGCCCGCGATCCACCCGCCATGGACTGCTAAGGCAGGTTGCATCGGCCGAGCAGCTCGAACGACGCAGAGAGGTCCCCCGCCACATTGCCACCTGGAAATGGACGGGGCAGAGTGCACAACCCCCTAGGAGGCAGGTACTGCAGCATCCTTTATAGAAGTAATGAGGTACCTCCATTGACCTCATGTTCATATGTTCCATGCAGAATGACAATGTTGCTTGGGGGAACTCCTCGAAGGGCAAGGAGGTTGTGGAGCTCGGCAACGCCTTGAAGAGGCCTAAGAAGTACGAGCATTTTCATGAGGATGATGTCCCGACTCATTTCAGCATGTTCATCCTTACAACCAAATTGGAGTAACTACTTGTGCCTCTGACTTCACCAAGCAATTGACAATCATCCCACCGGAATTCATGCTAAGGTTGTACATCGAATACGCCTAGATGGTCATGGCCCGGACAATGAACAACATGCTCACCCTTGATAAGGGTTGGGGCCTTTTGTCATTACTCACCAGATCAAGATAGGATACCTCGTCACCTTCAAGTTGTTAACTCCCAGCACCTTGAAGTTGATCGTCTTCAACAATGATGGCGTTGAGATTGTGGCCAAGTGCAAGGAGCACGAGCAGGCATTTGCCATGGACCGTTAGGGCGTTATCTATGTGCTGTTAGTTTAAGACTTCTGCGTTGGACAGTTTGTTTAAGACTTTGTCACAAATGTTTGTTAGTTTAACTGCATGTGAGTGCTGCCTAAGACTCTGGTTTAGGTTATGCCTGTTATTAATTGCATATGACTATGTTGTGTTTGTTACTATGTTGCGCACGCATGTCTACGGTAACCTCACCACTCCAACAAGAAGTTACCATACTACATGTCTTGCATGTAACCAAACAACAACACTTTGCATCTACGTAGAACAAGCGTGCAACGAAACATCATTACGTGCGTTCATGTTCAACTGGGCTCGATGGGATGCACACAACTAAACTATACGTAGAACATGATTTTTTTTGTCTGTTTTCACTTAGCCTGGCTGAGTCGGACCAAAGAAGCAAAGTACCCAAAATCCATGAAGTCTATCAGACTATCCACAATGGAAAGTAGCATGCATATGTTACTAGTCTAAATAATTACCTTCATAGTGGGTAGTAACATAGAGGTGGTAACATAAAGGTTTTCATTTATTAGCTTATAGACTCATCTTGTCTTGTTATGTGCGATGTTACTCATAGTATGAGTAACTAGCTATGTTACTCAATTTGTTTCTCTCCTTATTAATTAGTTGCCACATCATCTGTTTCGTTGAGGTGGCTGTTACTCCCACTGTGGATAGTCTCAAACACACCTGACATGTAAATTCGAAGTTTCTATAAAAAACATTTTATATAATAAAATAAAAAAAGAAGAAGAAAAGGAGCAGGAGTGTAACAGCCCGGGACCGACGCTCCAGAAGATTCCCCTTTTATTCCATTGCCATCGTGTGATTCTTTTGTTTGTCGCATTCTTCATCGCATCATTCGCATCATCTGCATAGCATCATCACTCGTTTTTGAAAACTTGCATCCATTCGTAGTTGCCGGTTCTCTCCGTTCGTGTCGTTGACCGTTTTGAGACCAACCACACACGCACGCGCCCGTGGCATATTTAAATATTGTTTTCAAAAGTGCGTTTAAAATATTCTCGGATTGGGTCAAAAGTTGGCATGCGGTCTTGTTATATTGCAGGTAGACCGCCTGCCAAGTTTCGTCGCATTTCGAGCTCGTTTGATACCCGAACGGTCGACCGTAGCGGCACCGTATCGGTTTATTCGTCGGATGTTTTGGTTTAAAAAACCCCTGTTGTCGGGCCGCATCTCTCTCTTCTCAGCCCACACCCCCTCTACACAGCCCTCTAAGCCCATCAAACCCACCTCTCCGATCGTACCGTCCGATCGCGATCGGAGGGTCGAGAAACCACCCCTAGACCAAACCCTAGCCAAAACTGCTATATATGGACACCCCCACGTCCAAAAATAGCCCTCTCCCACCTCTGCCTCGTTTTCCGCGCCGGCCATCCCTGCCGCCGCCACTTGTTGCCTCCCGATCCAGCGCCGCCGCAACCCAGCCGTCGCGCCGCCTCCCACCGCCAACCAGCGCCTGCCAAGTCAGCGCCTCCAGCCCCCACCTCCCACCGCGGCCCTGCCGAGCCCGCTTCAGGCCCGCGGAAGCCCATCTGGGCCCGGATCTGGCCGGCGCCAAGGCACAGCGCCCGCGCCCGAGATCCTTCCGAGCGCCGGACCTCGCCGCCGCGCCATCTCCTGCTGACCGCCGGACCTCGTCGCCCCGGTGCTCGCCGGCGAGCAGCAGGCCAGTGCCCCGAGCCCCTTCTCCTTCCCTCTCTCTTCTCCTCCCTCGCGATCTCACCTCTCCCTCTGTCCCTAGATGCAGGGAGCTCGAAGCCATGGCCACCCGCCATGTCCCAACTTGTTGTTTTCATGTGTGCCAGATGCAATCTTGCTGTTTTGGACAGATTTGCACTAAAACTTGTGTTGCTTGTTATTGTTGAACAGTAGCTCCGTTTTGCACATGTTGCATGTGTAACTTGCTTAGAATCTCATGTAGTTTCATAATATCTTGCTGCCTCTATGATTTAACATGTTTGTGGTGGGTGTTTGCATGCATTTTGCATTCATATCATATGCATCTTGCGAATGTCATATCTTTTAGACCGTAGCTCCGTTTCAAACGTTCTATATATGTAAATCGATTAGAATGACATGTAGAATTGCATGGTATACTTTATTTCCCTGTTTAATAAATATAAAACATGATTAGTTCAGATCTGGACCAATTTCGAAATTAACATATGGGGTCGTTTCGGAAATGCTATATGTTGTTTCCGGCCTCATTTAAACTTGCCTAGATGTGTAGTTTACTTATGCTTCACCTCTTGCCATGTTAAATAACATTTAATATTGTTGTGTACATAACGAGAGTGAACTAAATAATTTGAATGTGGAGTTTCGTCAATATGCAACTCGTTGCATGTTGAGCTTCACTTAATGTGTAGTATTTGTTTGTTGTGATTGCCATGCCTTGCATAATTAAACCGGACATGCATCATGTTTGTTTGCACATCATGTCATGTATATGTTGTGGTGTTGATCATGTGTTGATTGTTGTTTCCGGATTTATTCTTCTCGATAGAGTTCCGAAAGCGTTCGGAGTGTGAGGATTCGTTCGACTACGTTGGCTCGTCTTCTTCATGGATTCGTTCTTCTTCCAAGTGGGATCTCAGGCAAGATGATCATTTCCCTGGATACCATTACTATCATTGCCATGCTAGTTGTCTCGTTTCTACCGCTGTCTCGCTACCTACCACTTGTATGTCAAGCCTCCCAAATGCCATGATAAGCCTCTAACCCCTCCACATCCCAGCAAACATTGTTTGGCTATGTTACCGCTTGCTCAGCCTTTCTTATAGCGTTGCTAGTTGCAGGTGCAAATGTTTCCATGTGCCAACATGGATATTTTTTGATATATCACAATATTATTGCTATTTAATTTAATGCACATATATACTTGGTAAAGGGTGGAAGGCTTGGCCTTTTGCTCGGTGTTTTGTTCCACTCTTGCCGCCCTAGTTACTTGTGTACCGGTGTTATGTTCCGTAATTGAGCGCTCCTAACATGCACGGGGTTGTTATGGGGACCCCCTTGATTTTTGCTTTAGGATAAAACTTGTCTGGCAAGGCCCAACATTGGTACTATATTTGCCCAACATAATAATACTGAACACCGTTACTAAAGCATAAGGCGTCATGAACCCGAGGAGTTAATTCAACATAATACAGGGGGGGCCAGTGCTGCTGGTGCTGGTCCAAAACTAGAGCACCGTGCGGGGCCAACCCGGGGCAACTCAGGTGATCTCTATCAGGCCATTGTACGCTTCGCTTATCCATCGTGTCCTGAGAACGAGATACGCGGCTCCTATCGGGTACATCGGCACGTCGGGCGGCCTTGCTGGATTTGTTTTACCTTTCTCGAACGTCTTGTGCGAGGAATGCCGAGAATACTTCGGGCTATCTCAAGGTTGCGGTTTTCCAATGGAATTGCCTAGGAAGATCACGAGATTCGTGGTCGAGGTTATTCCCGTTGCGTGTGGTTAGTTTGTGATGGATGAGTTGGAGCACCCCTGCAGGGTTAAATCTTTCGGAAAGCCGTGCCCACGGTTATGTGGCAACGTGGAAACTTTGTTTAACACCCGGTCATAGCAAACTTGAAGTAAACTCAAATAAAATACACCAACCGTGTGCGTAACCATGACTGTCTCTTCTCGTGAGTCCTTATCCGAGAGAGAACACGGTGGGGTTATGTTTGACGTAAGTAGGTGTTCAGGATCTCTTAGAGATCATTACTAGTTCACGTCCGTTTATTCGACAATCATCCCCCTTTATTCTTGTACTCATAAGTTAGCCACTCAAATATATGCTTAGTGCTTGCTGCAGCCTCACCACTTAACCTTACCTCACCCATTAAGCTTTAATAGTCTTGATACCCTTGGAAATGAGATTGCTGAGTCCCCGTGGCTCACAGATTACTACAACAACAGTTGCAGGTACAGGTAATGCGATGATATGCAGTGAGAGCGATGCTTTGTTTGATTTGGAGTTCTTCTTCTTCATCATCGATCCAGGATGGGTTCCAGGCGGCAGCCTGGGATGGCAAGGATGGATGTCATTTTATCGTTTGTTTTCGTCCGTAGTCGGACCCTGCTCTTCTGTATGATGATTGTATATGTTGTTGTATTGATGTGATCTTGTTGTAGCTTGTGGCGAGTGTAAGCCAATTCCATATGCTCATCTCTTCTTTACGTGTACTTGTAATGATATCCATTCTTGCGAAACGACGAGATGCGCTTCTATCCCTGTCGAGGCCCTCGTGCCAAAATAAGGATAGGATCACATCTTGGGCGTGACAAGTTGGTATCAGAGCCTGTACCGACCTAGGAGCCCCCTTGATTGATCGAACTTGGCCGAGTCGAGTCTAGTGAAAAAACCATTTTGAGTCTAGTTATATCGGAGAGTAGGATTCTTTTTACTCCTCTTCTATGCTCTGGTGAGGTATTCGACTTAGGAATTTTGATTCTACTCCTCTTCTCGCTCAAAAAAATTTTAGGATCACGTGGGTATTTTGGAAACTATATGATGCCGATGTGACAGAGTTCTGTCTTGGTGCCTCCTGTCTGACTTGATTTCTTCCGGGGAGTTGAGCTCCAGGGGATTCTTGACACATCATTATCATTCAGTTTCCTTAGTATCTCAGGACGGAGGATGTTCGAAATTGCTTCAATACTAGTAGTGGCGAGAGGAGTCCGGCATCCCCAGTACTGGTGGAGAGAGTTCGGATGTACTGCCATACTTTAGTATCGTTGTGATTATGAGGGTCTGAGGTAGATGAGTTTCCGAGACCTTTGGTTGTGTGTTGAGGGATGTGATACACTGGAGAGTAGTATTACTGCTAGGAGTTGAGTGATCATGTAAAAACTCTGTGTATCCGTGTACCCGATTGCATAACCAAAGATTTCGGAAGTTCTTAGGTGGGAATTCAAGTAGTTACCTAGGATGATCTTCCGCAGATGATGATGTGAGGTTGGTGTTCGACATCGAGTGGTTCGCTTGTTCACGGTCTTTCTTACAGAGGACAGTCTCGGTATGCTTCGTCAAGCCTTGTAGTTCGCTATGCCTAGGGAGCATATTCGAGCGTCATTTCAATATGACAATCCAATGTACGATCGAGCCCGTGCGAGCCTTACCACAAAAATATCGGACGAAATCTCTGTCATATATCTGTTTCCGGCTTAATTTGCAAGCCTCATCCTTTGTTTTGTTTGAATATAGTAATTCGAGTTGCTTCATTGTCAAACGTTGAATTCATATCTTTTCAAAGCGGTGTTCTCATATTTTTATGGGAATGCTAATCCTTGTGTTCAACCGGAGTTGTCATGTAATTCCTTTCCATCCGGAGTGCTTCTCTTTGAGTTAATTCATCCCTCTCCAATATTTGCAAGATCAATCCTCATTTTCTTTCTGGAGTTCGTCTCATTTGTCTCAAGTTGTCTTTGTTTTTCCCCACCCTCCCGCCCTTTTCTTTCAAAGAGTTATTCTCATTCAAGTGCCTTTCTATTCATGTGATGCTCCGCTCTCTTTCCTTCCGTATTGTATCCGGTGATTCGTTGTGAAGATGCTCAAGTGCTCAAGTTCATCATTTCTTAGTCTTCATCTTTGATTTCTTTTCCGGTGGAGTCAATTCAAGCTTCGGTGCTCATCATATTCTTTTCATTCGTGAAATGCTATCCATGTGGAAGTTCTTGTCCAAGTCTCTTGTTTATTCATCCCTCTCTATGCTATCCGGAGTGTCGAAGATATCTCAGAAGATTCGTGTTTTCGTTCAAATCCTTTCAAATTATTTCGAGGTTCCCACCTCATCAAGTTTTCATTCGTTCCGGTGATTTCCCTTTTCCTAAGCAATCATTTCAACGGTGGTCTCTTTGAGTGGGCTCATATCCCACAGGTTTTTCCCCAGGATCTTACCTGGCTCTTCTAATCTTTTCCGGAGTTGTCCTCAAGCTATTCTAATGTGACGTAAGAATGAATTCCAGCAGTCATATTCCTTCTCCTAAGATAGCTTCAAATTATTTTCGTCATTGGCTCAACCTTTTCGTTTTATTGTTCCGGAGAGTCGAAGTAATTCTTGGTGGTGTTTCTCGCCATCATTCTCTATGTTGAAGTCCGAAGGAGTGTTTCTCTTAAATCTTCGTCCATTCTTCTGAAGATTCGTCTTGTTAGCTTCGTGCTATCCTCTCAAATTGTTTTCGATCATGAGTAATTCTTTCCATATCTATCTAGAGCATTTTCATTGTTGTGTTCATTTCTCGATCCACCGAAGGCCATCATTTCAGAAGATTTCTTCGTTCTCAGCTTTCAGCCTTCGTTCTCAAATTCTTCTCAATTGTTGTCTCTTCGTTCGTATCTACTTTATTCCGGTGCCTTGTTCAAGTTTCTACTAGGCAAATCTTGATCTCTTCATTCTCATGTTTTCCCATTCGTTTCAATTCTCACCGGTGGTTCGTTCAAGACTTCTTCAAGTTTGTGCTCATATCCCTCTTCAATCTTTCCAGAAGAATAAGTAGTATGCTAAATCCGTTGTTTGTCATCAATTTAAATTGGTGAAGGATAAGCATAACATAATTCTTATTCTTGTTTCATCAATTCATTTCAATCCTTCTTCCGGAGTTGTTCATGATGTCAAATTCTTGGTTCTAAGTGTTTCACCTTCTCTTTTCCGGAGTTCCAAGTTTTCTCAAGTATTTCATCGCGAAGCTTCATTTAAATCTTGCAACGTCATAATCTATCCTTTTCAACCTTCATTATGTTGTTCATTCTTTCGTATACGGAGGTCCTCATGGTGGTTTCAAATATTTAATTCCTTCTCAAAGTGTTCTGCAATATTCTTGTGGTAGTTTTCAAGTATTCTTTATCGGCATTTCTAGTGCAATTCTTTCTTCCTTATCTTTGAGATGGTATTATAGCATTCTTGATTCATGAGGAGTCTCGAAGAGAATTATCTAGAGTGAGATAATTAAATCCATCATTCCTTTCTTAGAGTTATCTTGGATTGGATTTCACCTAAAGCCTTTCCTAAGATTGTTGCTATCATGGTGCTCATCAATGATCCAAGCCTCAAGGTATCTTATTGGTGAAAGAAGTTTTGCATATCTTGTTGCTCCCAAGCTATCCTTGTTTTCGTAGTGGCGGGTTGTCACCTTATTATTTTGAGATGTTTTCCATAAGCCCATAACAAGTCTTTTCTTTCGTTGTTGATTTCCAACAACTCCGTTCAATCTCTTATTTAGGATGCTTTTCAAATTCATTGGTTGTAGGAGTTGTCATTTCCACTCCGTTCTTTTGTTTTCAAAGAGCTAGCTTCTATTCTTTTGTTCGGGAGGCAGTGTGATGTTGCTCTCGTCGATCCATCATCTTGTTTTGTTAAGACCATGTTCTTCCTTGCTTGTTCGTTTAACCGGAGGTTGTTCCATCATTTTCAAGTTCTTTCAATCTTATCGAGTTTTGCCTCTCTATCCTATCGAAGTGCTACCGAAATTTCTTTTGAATTCTTGCTTGTTTCTCATATCATTCTTCATCTCTTGCAATCCTTCAAGTTAATGTGGTTTCACTCGTGTGTCAAAGAAGCAACTAAGTTTTACCCCTTCTCTTTCTCTTCCCCTTCTCAGTCTCAGATCTCGGGGCGAGATCTCTTGTAAGTGGAGGAGAGTTGTAACAGCCCGGGACCGACGCTCCAGAAGATTCCCCTTTTATTCCATTGCCATCGTGTGATTCTTTTGTTTGTCGCATTCTTCATCGCATCATTCGCATCATCTGCATAGCATCATCACTCGTTTTTGAAAACTTGCATCCGTTCGTAGTTGTCGGTTCTCTCCGTTCGTGTCGTTGACCGTTTTGAGACCAACCACATACGCACGCGCCCGTGGCATCTTTAAATATTGTTTTCAAAAGTGCGTTTAAAATATTCTCGGATTGGGTTAAAAGTTGGCATGCGGTCTTGTTATATTGCAGGTAGACCGCCTGCCAAGCTTCGTCGCATTCCGAGCTCGTTTGATACCCGAACGGTCGACCGTAGCGCCACCGTATCGGTTTATTCGTCGGACGTTTTGGTTTAAAAAAAACCTGTTGTCGGGCCGCATCTCTCTCTTCTCAGCCCACACCCCCTCTACACAGCCCTCTAAGCCCAGCAAACCCACCTCTCCGATCGGACCGTCCGATCGCGATCGGAGGGTCGAGAAACCACCCCTAGACCAAACCCTAGCCAAAACTGCTATATATGGACACCCCCACGTCCAAAAATAGCCCTCTCCCACCTCTGCCTCGTTTTCCGCGCCAGCCATCCCCGCCGCCGCCACTTGTCGCCTCCCGATCCAGCGCCGCCACCACCCAGCCGTCGCGCCGCCTCCCACCGCCAACCAGCGCCTCCAGCCCCCACCGCGGCCCTGCCGAGCCCGCTTCAGGCCCGTGGAAGCCCATCTGGGCCCGGATCTGGCCGGCGCCAGGGCACAGCGCCCGCGCTCGAGATCCTCCCGAGCGCCGGACCTCGCCGTCGCGCCTTCTCCTGCTGACCGCCGGACCTCGTCGCCCCGGTGCTCGCCGGCGAGCAGCAGGCCAGTGCCCCGAGCCCGTTCTCCTTCCCTCTCTCTTCTCCTCCCTCGCGATCTCACCTCTCCCTCTGTCCCTAGATGCAGGGAGCTCGAAGCCATGGCCGCCCGCCAACCTCCGCCCGCCGCCGGCGTACGCCGCCATCGCTGTCCCGGCACTGGGAATGGGCCCCCCTCACCTGGATCCGGTCGTCCCCGCCGCGCCTTCTCCCGCCGGCACCCCCAGCCCTGCCTGCCCGTGGCGCCGCCGTCGTGTCGCCTGATCTCGGGCATGGGAGCGACGACGGGGATGAGCCCCGTTGACCCGCTCGTGGGCCGGCCTCCCTTCGTCAAGGCCCAGTTCGCCCCAGCCAGACCCCGCCGGCCTATGGGCCTCAGCCCACAAGGTGAGCCCCAGTCACCGTATCCAGCGCCCAGTGCGCAGCAAAACTATATTGCGCCCAGTGCTCTGTTTAGGCCGTTAGACAGATTCGGCCCATGTAGTATTTTTCCCTGTGTGCGATTTTCTCTATTAATCTTGGACATGCATATTTCAGATAAATGCCATGTTTTAAAATGCTCATATTTAATCAACCGTGCACCGGATCGTAATATTTTATATATGTAAATTGTTCAGATAAATGCGTAGTATATCAAGATGCCATTTTCATTCATGAGAAAGATACCTAAGCTCGCTGTTTTGCATCATTTTGCATAATTGCCATTAATTTGCATTGTCATATTTATTTAACCATGCGTTGGAATTAATCCAACAATATATTAAAAATCTTCATGTTATCGGCATCGCATTTTCATGCATGACAAACTTGTCCATTGTAATTTTTGCATTTAAATTGCATTTATAATTGCTAAAAGGGGATTAGGCCATAGACTTGCATAATTAATTGTGACATTTTCCCCACATGAACCTACGCATATTATATGTGTTTTCGGGGTAGAAAAATCCATAGAATTTAACTGTGCATTTAGCTTTGTCATTGGAGGAAGTTCGTGTGCATGTCATTTTTGCCATGATGCCCGTTTGTCTATTTTGTGGGATTTAATCCGTGCATCATATGAAATGATTTTGAACATGAGACATGCCCTTGGACATGTGTGCTAGGCCCTGGTATTTTTGGTTGTCATAGAAATGCATGTTAGGTGTTGTTTTTCTTGTTGCCAACATGCTATAAAAATCTGATGTTATGAGGGTCCAAAATATTTCTAAGTCTGGAAATCTGTTATTTTGTTGCTGGGTTGCCATGTGATTTGCTAGTGTTCTAGGAGTCTTTTGGTGATGCCACCATGGAGTATTTGTTAAGCATGTTATGCTCTATCATGTTGTGTCAATAGTTTGCATGAATAGGTTTAGCATCATAATTAAACCCGCTGTCCAATATGTCAAACTGTTAAAAACTGCTGCTCATGTCTACTCTAATTTTCACCAAGTCTGAGAATCTGTTTTCTTCAATATGCCATGTTGTCTTGATGGTTGCCATGAATCTGAGCATAATTTGATGTTGCCATATAGTAATGATTTGTAATGCATCATGTCTACTACCATGCTGCTAATTTTCATGCCATAATATGCCCTGTAGCATATAGTTTTACTGCTGCCAATATGCCTCCATGAAAATCTCTTATTCTAAAAAAACTGTTATTTTCACAAAGTCCTAATCTGCCATATTTTGTTGCCATGTTGAGAGATTCCTATCATGTGATCCATGCCTCTTTTGAGTATGATATGTGAAGATGAAATGATGTGTGTGTTATATGCTACTGCCCCATGCTTAGTTTGTGCATTTTAGAATAGTCTAACTTGTTGTTTTCATGTGTGCCAAATGCAATCTTGCTGTTTTGGACAGATTTGCACTCAAACTTGTGTTGCTTGTTATTGTTGAACCGTAGCTCCGTTTTGCACATGTTGCATGTGTAACTTGCTTAGAATCTCATGTAGTTTCATAATATCTTGCTGCATCTATGATTTAACATGTTTGTGGTGGGTGTTTGCATGCATTTTGCATTCATGTCATATGCATCTTGCGAATGTCATATCTTTTAGACCATAGCTCCGTTTCAAACGTTCTATATATGTAAATCGACTAGAATGACGTGTAGAATTGCATGGTATACTTTATTTCCCTGTTTAATAAATATAAAACATGATTAGTTCAGATCTGGACCAATTTTGAAATTAACATATGGGGTCGTTTCGGAAATGCTATATGTTGTTTCCGGCCTCATTTAAACTTGCCTAGATGTGTAGTTTACTTATGCTTCACCTCTTGCCATGTTAAATAACATTTAATATTGTTGTGTACATAACGAGAGTGAACTAAATAATTTGAATGTGGAGTTTCGTCAATATGCAACTCGTTGCATGTTGAGCTTCACTTAATGTGTAGTATTTGTTTGTTGTGATTGCCATGCCTTGCATAATTAAACCGGACATGCATCATGTTTGTTTGCGCATCATGTCATGCATATGTTGTGGTGTTGATCATGTGTTGATTGTTGTTTCCGGATTGATTCTTCTCGATAGAGTTCCGAAAGCGTTCGGAGTGTGAGGCTTCGTTCGACTACGTTGCCTCGTCTTCTTCATGGATTCGTTCTTCTTCCAAGTGGGATCTCAGGCAAGATGATCATTTCCCTGGATACCATTACTATCATTGCCATGCTAGTTGTCTCGTTTCTACCGCTGTCTCGCTACCTACCACTTGTATTTCAAGCCTCCCAAATGCCATGATAAGCCACTAACCCCTCCACATCCCAGCAAACATTGTTTGGCTATGTTACCGCTTGCTCAGCCTTTCTTATAGCGTTGCTAGTTGCAGGTGCAAATGTTTCCATGTGCCAACATGGATATTTTTTGATATATCACAATATTATTGCTATTTAATTTAATGCACATATATACTTGGTAAAGGGTGGAAGGCTTGGCCTTTTGCTCGGTGTTTTGTTCCACTCTTGCCGCCCTAGTTACTTGTGTACCGGTGTTATGTTCCATAATTGAGCGCTCCTAACATGCTCGGGGTTGTTATGGGGACCCCCTTGATTTTCGCTTTAGGATAAAACTTGTCTGGCAAGGCCCAACATTGGTACTATATTTGCCCAACATAATAATACTGAACACCGTTACTAAAGCATAGGGCGTCATGAACCCGAGGAGTTAATTCAACATAATACAGGGGAGCCAGTGCTGCTGGTGCTGGTCCAAAACTAGAGCACCGTGTGGGGCCAACCCGGGGCAACTCGGGTGATCTCTATCAGGCCACCGTACGCTTCGCTTATCCGTCGTGTCCTGAGAACGAGATACGCGGCTCCTATCGGGTACATCGACACGTCGGGCGGCCTTGCTGGATTTGTTTTACCTTTCTCGAACGTCTTGTGCGAGGAATTCCGAGAATACTTCGGGCTATCTCGAGGTTGCGGTTTTCCAATGGAATTGCCTAGGAAGATCACGAGATTCGTGGTCGAGGTTATTCCCGCTGCGTGTGGTTAGTTTGTGATGGATGAGTTGGAGCACCCCTGCAGGGTTAAATCTTTCGGAAAGCCGTGCCCGCGGTTATGTGGCAACGTGGAAACTTTGTTTAACACCCGGTCATAGCAAACTTGAAGTAAACTCAAATAAAATACACCAACCGTGTGCGTAACCGTGACTGTCTCTTCTCGTGAGTCCTTATCCGAGAGAGAACACGGTGGGGTTATGTTTGACGTAAGTAGGTGTTCAGGATCTCTTAGAGATCATTACTAGTTCACGTCCGTTTATTCGACAATCATCCCCCTTTATTCTTGTACTCGTAAGTTAGCCACTCAAATATATGATTAGTGCTTGCTGCAGCCTCACCACTTAACCTTACCTCACCCATTAAGCTTTAATAGTCTTGATACCCTTGGAAATGAGATTGCTGAGTCCCCGTGGCTCACAGATTACTACAACAACAGTTGCAGGTACAGGTAATGCGATGATATGCCGTGAGAGCGATGCTTTGTTTGATTTGGAGTTCTTCTTCTTCTTCATCGATCTAGGATGGGTTCCAGGCGGCAGCCTGGGATGGCAAGGATGGATGTCATTTTATCGTTTGTTTTCGTCCGTAGTCGGACCCTGCTCTTCTGTATGATGATTGTATATGTTGTTGTATTGATGTGATCTTGTTGTAGCTTGTGGTGAGTGTAAGCCAATTCCATATACTCATCTCTTCTTTACATGTACTTGTAATGATATCCATTCTTGCGAAACGACGAGATGCGCTTCTATCCCTGTCGAGGCCCTCGTGCCAAAATAAGGATAGGATCGCATCTTGGGCGTGACAAGGAGAGAGAAAAAAAAGTGTGAACGGTTTGTTGGTAGTTGGGCTGTCCCACAAGGACACTTGGCAGGCGGAGGACGCGTCCGAAGCGCAGCAGCAGCAATCAGCAGTTGGTGGTTTGTTAAAGTTTCCCTTCACTTAATCGTCAACTGGCGGACGCTAATGAAAAGCGCGAGGAGAGACCCACTGGTTTCAGCGAAGACCTTACTTAAATCCGCCACAGGCGAACACCAGGATCTTCTCTCTCAAGCAGCGGAGATAAATCCCCTATTCCATTAAGGGCATCTCCAATAGTCGTATGATCATCGTTGGTAAAATTGCCACATAGACGGTTTTGATGACATGGCACGTAATAAAAGAAGAGAGAGAGGAAAGTTGTATGTAGATTAACCAACAGCTCTTGCACAAGCTCCAAGGCTATGTAGAGAGCAATTGCATTTATTCTCTCTTCTCCTATTGGATAGTATAGATGCAACCATTGGAGTAGTTGTTATTAGATGTAAACGAGAGAGACAGAGACCAGATGTAAAAGTGAATCGTTATTCTCATTGATGATGGGATTACACATATATATATAGACCCCGAAGGGGTGCGTCCGAAGGGACACGAGGCAACCGCCTCGGTTAGGAAAAGTAGGGATTAATAGGATTAATTAAATCCTAACACTCCCCCTAATCCATGCTTGTTAGTGTAAGTATCATCATCTTGAAAAAGCTCCTCCAAAAACCCTGTGGGAAAAATATGAGGAGATAGATGTTTGATATGTTGCTAAAACTCCTTCAAACCCAATGGGAAAAATAAGGAGAAAATGATGCAACATATAATGGTTATTGTCTCTTTTAACTCAATACGAGAAAACCCATAGAGTTTAGAGGACAATAAATATGTCGTATATGCTTTCCTAAAAACCCCGGTGGGGAAAACAGAAAGTATGACATATGATCTCATGTTGATATTACCTCATTAAAAACCTTTATGAGAACCTGTAAAGTAAACTCATGAAGGGAAAAAGAGTATAATATGATGCATAGAACAGGAACAATTCAGGAAGATACTCCCCCTGATTCTTGCAAAATTCGAAGCCGTCACATACCAATTCCATGAACACATTTCTGGAACATAGAAGTTGGTAGAGACCCGATGAACAAATCAGTCGCATGATTTGACTTGCAAGATATGCAATATAGTGATATTGCTTATTATGTAACCTGTTTGCATCCGGGCAACACAAGAAACATTATCGTTCAAATAATGGTTGGTGGATGTAGCCATGAGGTCTGTTTTGAAGACTCCTCGTGAGAGGGCTACCTCACCTAGTAGGAACACTAAGCTTGTCTACGATCCGATATAGTGGGGATCTGATCGATGTATCCAATGATATCGGTGTTCACATTTGTGTGAAACCGAAAAACCAGGACAAGATGTTTGATGCCTTGGAGATATCGAAAGATATTCTTGAGTACCAACCAATTGTGTTTGGTGGATCCAATGGCATTATGGAACGTTGAGTCCCAATATCTCATTTCCATCATCTCTTGGTCTAAATAGATCTTTCTCTACGTCTAGAGAATGAACTACCATGAGAGTTATGGATGGATAAGATTTGTCCACAATGAATTTCTCCAATATATTTTGGATATAGACAACATAGTATACCATAAATGAAGGTGCTCAAGTTGTTGTAACGAGCGGTATTTTGGTTCACCCAAATCCTTCATTTTAAACTCCGCCATTTAGATGATTACATGTGTTGTCATTGCAGACACACAAACATGGATAATCATCATTGTAGGAGTAATCCTTGTGTATAAGGATCTCACTACGTCGGTTGTACCATATGTACCGACAACAATAAGTCGTATGGTGACTTATTGATTTTACACAATGTATGTTGCGTTTTGCATTTCGATTCAGAAGTGAGATTCCATCGGGAATCAATCATATATGTCTGAATCTAGTGATCCACATGGATATGTGATCACTACATCTATCAACTGCAGAGATAGATGATTTTGTACTGCCAATGATATAAGTAATCGGAAAGATATTCCACCTCTGGAGAATAGTTGGGTATCTGCGTGAACCCTTGTGCTACAATACTTGCTCTTTGTTTCACCACCTCGTTGTTCTCAATTCTGTTTCCAGAAGAAAACTGGTGTAGGTATTGCTTATGAATACCTTCCCATTATTGAGCAAGACCATTTCTACCTAGATTATACCCTTTGCTTGAGTTCAGTCCGAGTGTTGTTCACACCTTGCCATGGCCATGGTCTTAGGATCTGAATCATTTGAAAGGTTTTGCAATCTAGTTGAGAAATGTATGTCGACAATTGTAGACTTCCGGTTATATGTTTCTCCAGAATCTATATATCAATATAGAGTTGATGGAAATATCGTTACCCATGGTGACTGCACGTGATTTCCCAATGCGGATGAGTCGGGTATTCCGATGTCCCGGTCATTGTGCACTATGACCCGGGTTGGTGGAGGTTTCCCATCCACTGGGTATATACTACCCATTAGGTGTCTGTCAACGTGAAGTTGACTTGCATTTACTGATTCACAGGCCTTGATATTCTTGCTTGCGAGAAGCTGAATCCTGATGTACTTTTGCCATACATCTCCCCCTGTTGCTTTGAACGGGGAGTGGAGTGGATTTTGTTGGTACCTCCACTCTTTCAGGCGTGCTTATCCAGGATTGTAGGATTGTGTGACACCTTTATAGTCAGTAAATGAATCTGGCAGGTTATTTGCAATGAGTTGCAAATCTTCTGAACGCATGGTTCAGATCTTTGAGTACGTGGATTTGAGGCAGAAATGTGTTGAACAATCCACTAATTTCCTGGCATTCTTCATGGTACTTGAATTCTCCCCCTAATGCCTGGAAATATTCCTCGTTGAATCAGCATACTGGCCTTGAATAACTCCCCATGCAAGGGGCTTAAGGTATTGACGGAAATACAGTTATTCCTCACATAGATCCCAACTATATGTTGAGGGGCCAATGATGTATGCCGGGTGGTGATATCGGTATGCAACCGAATTACCGCAGATGGGAAATACTTGGTAGATATCCACATATCAAAGATAGAGGGGAATAATATTATGCAGTTCTGTCATGAGCGTGTAAAACTGCATGACTCCAACGTAAAGTTGGTAAGTTGCAATTTCAAAGTAAAGATCATGCAATGAGCTTAATTCTTTGGATAGGATTCTACCAAACCATTTTGAGTCTAGACAAATAGGACAGAGTGCAAAAAATTCAATCCTAGGGCCAAAGTGAAGGCACACAAGGAGAATTATGTAACTTGTCCATTCGATTTGCTTGAAATCGATGTCAGGATAATGAGCCAATGGTTTCGTGTGAATAAACCACACTTGAGACCACCGTATGGATGTGTCTTTTAGAACCATGAAACACCTGGATAGTCTAGTCAATGGATGGGAAGAGCCACTTACCTCAACTTGATGCATTCAAGGAGTCTGAGTGGTTCAGCGTAGACTTTAAGGTGCGCGAGCCTTAAAATTAGCTTCCCTGTGTCACATGTAGTGCACATAAAATCCAAATGTTGTTAGAATTTAGCATCATAATAATCATAAACTATTGGAATTGCTGATAGTTTCGGTTTCAACCCAATGTCTCGATGACCAAGGCGGGTATGCCAAGTTTGTCATGTACAAGACACTCTGGAAAACTATCTCGTACGCAACATGTGCTACGGGTTTTGTAGTATGCGTAGTACAATCCAGATGATACATAGAGAATGTGCTTGCCATATCCGTTGCATATGGTAAAGAGAATGTATTCCTCTTTGTTGTCATCATAAGTTTCTCTACAGAAACTATTTTGACGGATATCTCTATGGTTTAGTAGGGTACGAGTTAAACTAGGAAGCAATAAAGCATCCCGAAGTTACTCGAGTACCCACAGGGATAGTAAATATGACTCGAGTTGAGCCAACAAATACCTCATCGCGTCTAGCGATTTTAAAATATCTCCTTTCTCTCAACGAGAGTGGAAACATTTCACTTCCCTGAGTATAGAGTCCGTGGTGCATATGTCGACAAGGCACAAATCATCTTTTATCAGATTGACCCCCGTAGAGATCTATATATAGACATGAAGATTCTTAAGAAAATCACTGTCAGATATATAGAATACATACAAATGAATTTGTACCAAAGTGCTGATACAATATATTGTGATGTACAATATATGATGACAACAATATTTATGTTATTGTTACAACATCATGAATGGACATAAATTATATTGACCACTCAGGAGACTGAGAGACTATTCATAGTCTCCAAACATGTCGGTGGAGGCATATTCAACCACACATTCTCCGTGCCCATAGGGTCCCATCATCATTGGTGATGTCGGGTTGAAGGTTGAAGTGAGCTTCAAACCTTTGCCCTTGGGGTTCATTGTGTCCTAGGAATTGCTGATACAGAATAACCAGATGCTGAGATCTGAATCAATATAGTGCTTTATGATGTATAAGACAATATTTTTCTGTTAGCGGTGTGATCCTGACCAGAGATGAATCTTACGGTCTTGGATTTCACACATTATCCCATGAGACACAAGAGTGATCATGATGTCCTTGGCCCAGGAAGGACAGTGGTGGCCATTGAGGGCGAATGCCTCAAATTCTCTAGCCACCGATTACCAGAGATAATTAATTTACGGGCGGTAAATTAAAAACCATCATCGTTGTGTAATAAGAATGCAAAAATTTGATACTCAAGTGTAAACTTGAAAAATTCTCAACCTCAATTGTGTGAACATAACACATTGAAGATCACTTAGATCTCACAGTAATAGGCTGCATGGCCATTACCTTGTGTATGCTACAATTTAGATATAAGGAATACACGTTAAAGGTAATCGCTTGTCGAGTTTGACAAAGCGTAGACCTCACAGTAAGACGGGATAGTCTGCAAATGAGCAGTAGATCCCAACTCATTACCTTGTGATTCCAAATATAATGAGGGAGAAATATTCAAAAATTTGCAAGTTTGATGCGAGAGAAGATGATCTCAATCGCAAAACATGTTCAAGAGAACTTGATATGTGGTAAACACATAGAATAACATGTAGAATAACGGATGTATAATCTCAACATGTAGAATAACATGGAAATGTATTACATCATAGTTTAATCTGGAATACAAGGTACTCTACAGATATACACTACTATCGTAATGAATAGTAATGATGTTGCAAACTTGATGCTCAAGTGAAAAACTTGAATTGTATCGACCTCAAATTAAATGAGATGATCTTGTATCAAATTGCAAGATAATTCACCGTGGTGAATTAATATTTTGCGAGAGAAAGTTAATCTCAATCGCAATGAGATTGTTCTGCGAGAGAAGAAAATTCTCAATCGCAAATCAGTACTGTAGAGATGCTGAATTTATCTTTGCAAGAGATTAAAAATCCAAAATTGCAAATAGACGTAATTAATCTCGACACGTGGGAAACGTGGAAATATATCACATCAATTTCGGATCTGGAGTACATCGGTACTCAACAGAACGTAGTATTTAAGACAAATACCAAGAATAACAAGGTCTAAAAGAGTTAAGTACTGTTAACAGAACCAATGTGTAAAATCGGTCTGGACCATTGTTTAGCCTGTTTTGCAAATTCATGCAATTGCAAGGACCTGAATGCAAAAGTGACAACGGGATAAGATTTTCCCAGTGTCTTTCTCGAGCGGTTCCTCACGGGAGAAATCCCGTAACCGCCACCGCCGGTAGTGAGACCGCGAGCGGGCCGACCTCGCCGCGTCGCCGATTTGGCTCGACGGCCAGGGCTGCAACTATAGCCCCGCCGTCTTCTCCGCGGGGAACCACGCCGGAGGGAACAGCCGCCTCCGTGGCCGAAAGCAGTGTTCCGGCCGCGTCGAGGTTGGAGGCCGAGCGCTGGTTCCTGGCTTGCTTCTCCACCGCAGCCTGTCGCTCCGCCGCGAGGACCCGGGCCAGGTGCAGACGCGGTCGGCTGTGCAGGAGGGAGCCGCGAGCAGCCGTCGTCGCATCGCAAGGATGCGGATCAGGAGTACGTCGTCCGCCATTGCCATGGGGGCCGTAATCCAAGGCCGCGTCGACAAAGGATGTGACCGCTGGTGCTGCCACGCCCAGGGCCACCACGCCACGCCGATGCAAGTCGATGGCTGCGTCGCCCTCGGGCCGGTTCGATGCCGGGGCCGCGAGAAGAGCCGCTGCGCCGCGCACCAAGTTTCAATCGGCCGCTTATTCGCCGAAGACTCCGTGCTGCCGCATGGTAGAGAACAGCAGATGCGTGCGCGGCGAGTGCCAAAGGTACTAATCATGATTAAATTGGAAAAGAAGCACCTTTATCCTGTAGCAATGGGATCAATTCGTGAGTTTTGCCATTGGTAACCGCTGCTGGCCGCAAAGGGCCTGTGCATGAACGATGCCCTGTTCACTTCGCGTCGAGGATCACGCAGCGCCGGGCTTCTGGTAGAGCAACTCGCGGGGGCCGACGGCCGCATGTGCTAGGGACAACAACGTCGGGCCTCACGCGTCATTCGCGCTGGCAGCCGCCTCCGCTACCGGAAGTCGCACCAGGCCGAGCGCCATTGCCGGGCTGTGGCTTCACCGGTCGAGGGCTGTGTTTCTGTCCTGTTCGCCGAGTCGCTCAGGGAAGAGCGTGCTGATAACGTATTAAATGTAAAATTAAATGTAAACGAGAGAGACAGAGACCAGATGTAAAAGTGAATCGTCAGATGTAAAAGTGAATCGTTATTCTATGATGGGATTACATATATATATATATAGACTCTGAAGGGGTGTGTCTGAAGGAACACGAGGCAACCGCCTCGGTTAGAAAAAGTAGGGATTAATAGGATTAATTAAATCCTAACAGTTATATGATCCTTTGTTGGTTGATGACATGAACAATTTACCAACAAGACTACGTACAAACTTTCTTTTGGAGATGCTCCAAATCCCCTCCTCTCCCTCGGTCCCCCACCAGCGCGCGCGGGCGCCCGCCAGGTGTCGGCCATGCGGATTCCACGTGGGCACCGCCGCCCGCCGCCGTGTCTCCACCTCCTCCTCCTCGCCGCCCTCTGTTCCGCTGTCCTGAAAACCGCCGCCGCCGCCCCCAGAACGGGAGGCACCGGAGGAGGAGGAGCAGGCGGCATCGCCAGCGTCACCGGCATCATGGTACGCCGATTTCTTCAGTACTTCCATTCGATTCAGCAGCATAGCGGTAGTGGCGCATCGTGGTGATTGAGAGCGGCGAAATGGTCTCGTCGCCGATTAAGAAAGAATCAGATGGCGAGCGAGTTCATTGATACACCAGCAAGCGACCTTTCGTGAACGATAGCGATTACTCAGCGATTAGCGAACTGCGCACCAGCTTGGCCTCGTACTATGCTAGTACTGTTCATGTCGTGGCCTTGCCTGTCTAGGTTGGCAGTTGGCACCAACGAACTGTCCGCTTCCTGGAGTGCCCTACTGCAGTTAAGCCGTTCAGGCCGGCTGCTATTTTTCCTTTCAGCTGGTGGGGATGCCGAATTGCCGATGAAATATGAGATTACGCGATAAGAACGCTCTTTTGTTGTAGTGTTTTTGAGATTTCACAGCTGATTCCTGCCTGCAGTATGCAGGCACTTCAGTATTACTGGTGTTCCATTGGGCTGTGACAATATGAGCAATAAATAAAGCTGGCCTACTGTTGGATTTCTTCATTAGTTTAGTTGGAATGGTGTCCCCAAATTTCGTACTGCAGGTGTTCTTTTGAGGATAAGAAGTGGTCAGGTTTAATGGTGTACATATTACATGGCATTTGCTCCCACACAGTCACATTTTTTCCAGATCCGTATTTCCTTTTTCTGATTGTCTGGTGTCTGACCATACGGTCACAAATGATTCATGTACAATTCACTCTTAGGAGCTTTCTTATGGTTTATTATTTTGTGGAAACAGACGTGGGCCGCGTGGCCACCAAAATGCACATGGTTACCTTTGCCAATGAGTGGGAAGAGCCACTCATATACGCTTGTTTCCAAATACCACAAGATTTGGAAGGCATGGACTTCTTTACTGTTAAATTTAGCTTTGTTTTTCTCATTTTTTTATTACTGGGCCTATCAATTTATATCTATGTTTTCAGGACACCAAGGATGCTATTTCTGCAAAAGATATTTCGAGAAAAGAACCCGTAAGCGGCGTGATTGCCTTGAAGGAGTCCATGAAGTTCTTCGATGCTGATTTTTTCAATGATTCGAAAGTAATTACGCCTTGTAGTTTTCAAGTCCTAATGCGTTAATATATTTTCCAATAATTACCATGCTAATATTATCATTTTATCCACCTACACTGCCCTTTGATCCTGCCAGCTGCGTGAGATGGAAAACGGTGCAAAAGAATTTAATGTGCCTGCATTTAGAGAAAACCGAAGGTTGGTGGCTTTGAAAAATGGTGGACTGCATGACCCTTCTGTTCTAATCTTCAAATCATCATGGAGTAGCAAAAGCGAAGTCAAGGAGATTGAAACATTCGACTATCCTCAAGCCTCTATGATACACCGTCCTAGCAATGATGAAGATATTGCCTTTATGTCGGTCAGTTTTATTAACCATTTTATCATACAATCGTTATGGACTTCAAATGAATTTATTTTGATTCAATAATCTCCATGTCAGATCATTGAGCTTGGTGAGCTTATTAGGACGAAGAAAATAACATCACGTGAACTCACTGATGTATTTTTAAGGAGATTAAAAAGGTTTGGCAATTTTTTTTGTCTTCCTCACATTTTTCACATGGACTTATATGAGTATGATATTAGACTGAGAATTATTTCTTAATCATGTAGTTGTTTGATATTTTCCTTAGGTATGGTGATGTTCTTGAATCTGTTATTACATACACTGAAGATTTAGCATACAAGCAAGCAAAAGAGGCAGATGACTTGCTGGAGCAAGGAAACTACCTTGGTATGTGAAATCTTCTTGGAATTATAAGATGGCTATTTGATTTTTCCTAAATCCTTTGTTTCATCGATAACATTTTTCGGTATACATAGCTTCCTGTTAAGATTGATTCTCACTTTATTGAGGAGGTGTGGAACAAAATGATGATCAGTAGTATCTTGCGCTAGTCCAACCTTTTACAAGTGTTTTAAACCTCCAAAGGGGGAAGTCTCTCGATTATCTGAAATTAGTTGCAAGCAAGGTGATCCAGTGTCAGTACTATGCTAATACATAAATGTTGTACTGACAACTTCTCATACTAGGTCCCCTGCATGGCATTCCATATGGCCTGAAAGATATAATTGCAGTACCACAATACAATACAACTTGGGGCTCAAAGACATTCAAGAATCAAGTTATTGATATGGAAGCTTTTGTGTACAAAAGGTTTGTTCATTTATCCTGTAGCATAGTGTTTAAGCAATGCTTTTGTTAGATAAAACTGCGAGGGAGACCCCTACAGTATGAATAGGCGCCCAAATTCACATTCTATGTTCACTTTCTGTGTTTAAGCAGTGTTCTGAGTTCCATGTGTATCATCCTTCCACAGATTGAAGTCCGCTGGGGCAGTCCTTGTAGCGAAGCTTGTGACAGGTTCACTCGCCTATGATGATATATGGTTTGGGGGAAGAACACGAAACCCATGGAACATTGAGGAATTTTCTACTGGTTCATCAGCAGGGCCAACAGCTAGCACCAGTGCAGGTTTGCTTGTAAACATATTTGCACTTGTAACCACACGAATAATATGTATACTAAATGAAACTTCTCTTCACTCTCCTAGGAATGGTTCCCTTTGCAATTGGTTCAGAAACGGCAGGATCCATAACATATCCTGCTGCTAGATGTGGAGTAACTGCTTTGCGCCCATCATTTGGAACAGTTGCTCGGACCGGCGTCATGAGCCTTTCCGAGAGTCTGGTATGTTCATTATTCATTTTCCCTTACAGATTGCATTCAGTCTTGTAAATGATGAGTTTATTATCGTAAAATGGCAGGACAAACTTGGTCCTTTCTGCAGAAGCGCAGCAGACTGTGCTATTGTATTAGATGCAATCCGCGGAGCGGATGCTGGTGATCCCTCGTCTCGTGAAATTGCTTTAGAGGACCCATTTCATGTTGACATCACAAAACTCACTGTTGGATATCTTGACAGCGCTGAGATGGAGGTAACTGGGACCCTAAATGTGTTCGGCAGTCTGGTTCATGTAATGAAATTGCTCATTCCTGATCTGATCCTCGAATAAACTTTGTTCTTGATTTCATAATACCAGGTTGTCAAGGTCCTTTCCGCCAAGGGTGCTAAGCTTGTGCCTTTCAAGTTGAACTACACTGTTGAATCGGTTCAGTCCATTCTGAACATCACGATGGACGTCGATATGCTTGCACATTTTGACAACTGGCAACGTGAAGGACATGACGATGACTATGAAGCTCAAGACCAGTGGCCGGTGGAGCTACGTCGTGCACGATTGGTCCCAGCAGTCGACTATGTACAGGTGATATACAAAGTAAACCAAACATTGACAATACTTATTCACTGTATCCGAGCGAGCTTATCTTTATTATGGAGTTCCGACGAACAGGCACAGAGAGCGCGAGGTAGGCTGATCAGGGAGGTCCAGGAGAGCTTCACAGTTATGCATTCATCGGCAATGCGACTGACTGGGAGCTCGTTTGTCTGGGAAACCTTGTGGGGTTGCCCATCGTCGTGGTGCCTACGGGCTTCAAGAGCATCGAAAACCCACCAAAAGGCAACACGAGGAGACGAACCACGGTAACGACGGGCATATACGCTCCGCCTGACTGTGACCACATTGTAAGCTTTCTTATCCCAGGACATCTTATCTTGAATAAAATGACGTCACTAGAGTTCATACCAAGAAACTTGTTGACACAAGGAACGGTGGGATTAAATCTGAGAATGGTTTCATACTTGAAGTCTTGAACCATACTTGAACCATACACGTACATATATCTCTCTAAACCATACCCATTTAATGTCATTTTCAGCCCAACCAAAACTGAACCCACTATTTTTTCCACTCAAACCAATTTAAACCCAATACATAACCGTGGGATGATGACTTATGTTTGTTTCTTCTGAACACAGGCTCTGGCGCTGGCGATGGCATACCAGTCCGTCACCGATCACCACAAACAACGGCCACCGATTGACGCAAACTAGAAAACATGCAAGTAATTACCCGGCTGATGAAATGGTACTGAGAAGAAAGCTCCGTGTGCTGTTTTCCTTGAGAAAAATAAGAAGTTTCTACAGCAGAGGGCCATAGATTGCGATTTGCGAGTTCCATTGGGGGATGCATGGATCCTCGCTGGAGCGACACACCACAAAATTCTGCCACTGATTGGTGAAAAGTGCAAACTGGAGTGGGGCCAAATCAGTGGAGTGATGGTACTTGTGTAGATCTGAAAACTTTTAAGCATTTTTCCTTGAAATGCAAGCAGACTCTTGTGAGGTTTGTAAACTTTAGTGGGGGCCCTGGCCCTTGTTGAGCTGTATGCGCATGCAGATCCGCCGCTGCATAGACCAAGTTTTCAGTCATGGCCAAAATATTGGTAGGGTATCTTTTAGCCACAATCCGTATGTGCTCACGTTGCCCCACTACGGCCCAGTTCTTTTGTCAAAATCTGGGGATTCTCCTAGAATCTGACCCCTCCTCATCTTTTTCCAGAATCTTTGACCTTCATTTGTTTTACAATCCTAGCTAATTAGACCATAACTAGATAGGATTGTAAACAAATGAGGCTTAAAAATTCTGGAAGAAGTTGAGGAGGGGTCAGATTCTGGCAAAAGAACTGTTCTAAGCATTTGCTTGGGCCGATCGTTGGTTAATCAGATGGGCTTGAGAGCATTTATTTGACAGAATAAGTTGGCTGAAAGGACGATGTATGCTTTCTGTAGATGGTGGGGCATCACTTGCACGACTGGCGACACATGTTAGTGTTGTACTTAGCCTACTTAACATGCCTAATCTAAGGCCTAATCCAAGGAATGCCAGCTATATTGATCTAATGGTGAGAGGATCTTGACTTGGCTAACATAATGCTAATAGCCGTAGTGCCCTCAGATTGAGTTGACTTGATATTTCTCTCAAGGGACAGCTGCTCATTCGCAATTTCACATGGATTCTGTACGGCGCACATGTGAAAGAACTTTTCGCTTCAATCAATGCCAAGTTTTGTACAACTGAAATATAATCTGAATGAACTTAACGCTTCAATCAATGCCAAGTTTTGTACAACTGAAATATAATCACTCAAAATGGGCCCACGGCATATGAAGCGCTCTGAGTGTGATTACGAAGTTGTAGAGTGAATCTGTTTCGGACTGCTTCGCTCCTTAAAATTGAACTCTAAAAAACGCAAGCCGGACGGAATAGCTTCGTACAACTTCATGTTTTTTGTGAAGTTCTTGCGAGTGCTTCAAAAATTCTGGCTCAAAGAGTCCTTGCGGAGTTGGAGCAAAATTACCCATCACTGTTATCAGTAAGTGGATAGCCATTTGTTTTATTTCCCCATGTCACCCAACCAAATAGACAGTTTCCGTCATATTTTTCTCACTCTTGAAGCTGTAGCTAGCTCAAAGCCAAAAAAACATGATAAACTTTTCTTTGGTGAAGTTGCAACTCCTGGGTGAAACTACTTCAAAGGCCTTATCGAAAACCAAGCATGACCCCGTCTCCTCCTAGGTCGCCCCCGCGCGGCGACCGCGGGGGGAAACCCTAGCCGCCGCCGCCGGGCCCCCTCCCTTCCTCTCTCCTCCTCCCTTGCCGCCGCCCGAGGGCGCGGCCGGGCGAAGCCCGGTCGTCGCCGGCGGCGGCGGGGCTCTTTCGTCTCCCCGCGCGGTGGCCTCGGCGCGGGCTGCGGCGGCCGGTCGGGGACGCGGCGCTGGGCGTCAGGCGCGGCGGCGCGACGGGCATCGGCGCTGAGGTGCGGCGGCGGTGTGGACTGAAGCGTGGCGGGCGGCGAGCTGGTGGTGCGCGCGTGCTGGCTGGGGCAGGCGTGGCGGTGGCGCTCAGTTTTGGCCAGCACGCGGCGCTGGGCGTGGGCGCCCGTGGCTGTGGCGTCCGCCTCCTGTCGGGGCTCTGCTGGTGGGGGTGGCGGCGCTGCAGCCCTAGTGCTGCAGGCCAGCGGGTGGTGACGGCGTGGCGCGCCCGGATCCGCCCCTGTCGCTGCGGGCTGCGGGTGGCCTGGGTCGCGGGCGGCCCTCTCGCCATGGCGCGGTGGTGAGGGGGCGGCGCGGTAGCGGTGGAGGTGGGCGGCCCTCGTTCAGTCGGGCCCTTGCGGCTGGACGGCGGCGCTCGGCGCGGGAAGACCTCCCTGGTGAGCTGTCTCGGCTGCGGCGGCGGGTCGATTTGGTTTCCCTCGTCGACGGGCGCGTGTTTGCAGATGGCCTCGCGGAGAGCTGTGCCAACGCCATGGTGGGGTGACCCGGGGTGCTCGAGGGGAGGGATGGGTGGCCTCGATGCGGTCGCGTCACCTATCGCCGGCACGGGGGGTGCCGGTCCGGATTCGTCCGCTCTCCTTTCTTGCCCGTTCCTCTGCCGCGGGCGGGGTGGTGTCGGTCTACCAGCGGAGCGTCTGCGGGTGGTGCTGCCGGTCGAGGGCCGTCAGTTGGTCCAAAGCCGGGGCCTTTGTGTAGGTCTCGGGGTTGTCTGGTTGTAGGGCGGCGGCTCTAGCGGCTGGAGGCTGTGACGCCCCCGGTCTCGACCGTACGCTAACCATACACACAATGCGTACGACCAAGATTAGGGACTCACTGATTGATATCACAACACAACACTAGACACAAATTAAAGTCATACAGCTTCATATTACAAGCCAGGGGCCTCGAGGGCTCGAATACAAAGCTCGACAAGCACGAGTCAGCGGAAGCAAATAATATCTGAGTACAGACATAAGTTAGACAAGTTTTGCCTTAAGAAGGCTAGCACAAACATAAGCAACGGATCGAAAGAGGCGAGGCCTCCTGCCTGGGAACCTCCTATCCTACTGCTGGTCGGGAGCGGCCTCCACGTAGTAGTAGGCTCCGGCGGTGGTGTAGTAGTCGTCTCCGGCGTACTCCATCTCCTGGGCTCCATCGTCTGAACGCGGCATCGTATCGAGGGGGAAAGAGAATGCAAAGCAGCGGTGAGTACTCATCCAAAGTACTCGCAAGACTGACATCAAAACTATGCTAAGTATGCATCATTATCAAGGGAAGGGGGTTATATCTAGGCTGACTGCAGAAAGCAAGAATAGGGGGAAGGCCTAGTCCTATCGAAGACTAGCATCTTCAGCATCTTGCAGCATTAGAAGAGAGTAGACTTGTAACTCATATATAGTCATATTGTTGTAGCAGTTTTATTAAGTAACCACGCCCAGAGATTCTTCCCCGACTCCCTGTGAGGAAGCAATCCTGGAGCCACAATTCATTTCAAATTAAATCACAATTATAGTTGTTTAAGGTCAAGGCACAACTCCAAGTCTTCCTGTTACCGTGGACACGGCTATTCGAATAGATTAATCATCCCTGCAGGGGTGCACCGCATCTCCAACACGCCTGATCACCTCTGGCCGGACACACTTTCCTCGGTCATGCCCGGCCTCGGGATAGCAGCACGTCGTCGCCCCACCTAGACTCAACGAAGAGGCCAGCCCGCCGGTCTAAATCCTATGCGCGTAAGGGTCATGGGCCCAATCACCCTTTGCACACCTGCACGATGCGAGGGCGGCCGAAAGCAGACCTAGTACACTCCAGTCCAAGAGCTGTACCGTCCAGTCCAATCCGGCGCGCGCCGCTCCATTGCTGACGTCCGAAGAGCTTCGGCTGATACAACGACGCTGAGTGCCCATAACTTTCCCACGTGATGGTTTGGTGCGCAATAAGGCCAACGACCAACTCAGATCAAATACTCAACCCATTAGCATTTTATTAATGCGGGGCAAGCGCGACCCTCAAAGTGCGGTCCCGTCACCCCGACTCGAGGATGTGTGGCAAGGGCCTCTCTTGCCCGTCCACGCCTCAACATAATCCTTTGGATGCCTTACCGGCGCATCCCACCACATCTCACACACGGGTACCCTTGGGGCCGACCCGTCTCAAGACTGTCGGGAACTCAGGTCCACCTCAACCAGGGTGGTACCACCTGTCCCTCCAGTTCCGCCTTTCACATGTAACAATGTCAAGTAGAAGTAGTTGTGTGTCTATACACCAAGTGGGATATCCGAGGAATCACCCTCGATGGATCCCACTCGAGGTATGTGTATGACAAGAGTCGCTAGCGATAAATGGGAAGGAGGAATCACCCTCGATACCCACGACCGATTAGCTACGCTACAGAATTAACATCGGAAGTGCTAAGTGAGGTATCACCCTCGGCACTCGATAGTAGCTCTGCAGTGCCATACTTAAGGGGTGTGCGGTGATGTGAGGGGGTCTGGCTCGTCGGTCGGTTGACCGAGTCGTCGATGAAGAAGCAGGGGCAACTGGGACTAATGGGGGTCTCAGGGGATTCCTTGATCAACCTATACTAAGCAATTGATATGATTGCAGGTATAGTAACAGTTTATCAAAAACAGGCTATGCATCAGAATAGGAGCTAACTAATACAGTAGCAAAATCTAATGCAAGCATAAGAGGGAGAGGAATAGGCGATATTGGAATGCTCAAGGGGGGGTTGCTTGCCTTGCTGCTCTGCGACAAAGGCCTGATCGTCAGGGGCGTAGTCGTACCCGGCAGCAGCGTCAGTCTCGGAGGCTACCGAAGAGAAGAGGGGGAAGAAACAATAAATACAAGCAAACAGATGCAACACGATGCATGACATGGCAATATGCAGGGCTAGGCATGCACTAACGCCGTACTACACGTTGCAGACGGAGCGGGAGAATATCTGACGATATTTCCCGGGTCTTTGGATTTATCGGACAAGCGATCCGGAGGGGAAAGTTCCATGTTCATCATGCTAGGAGCATGTGACAGATGAATGGAGGGCATATTTGGATTCGTGGGATTTTTCTGATCAACTTTCATGTATAAAGTTTTTTCATCTGAGCTACAGATTGTTTTCTATGATTTTTCAAAGATTTAAACATTTTCTGGAATTATTCTAATTGTTTAAATCAACATTATCCAGAACAGTGCAGGGTGACATCAGCATGACGCAATGATGATATCAGCAGGTCAAACCCAACTGTCTCAGGTCAAACCTGACAGCTGGGCCCCACGTGTCATAGACAGTGGGCTATTCCAGGGTTTTAATTTAAACTAATTAGAGATTATTAGGGGTGGACCCCATTAGTCAGTGACACATTAGACTAATCTAATTAACCAGATTAATTTTAAAAACCTAATTAGCTTAATTAAGTAAGGGGGCCCACATGTCATAGAGACAGGGGTCTTGGGCCCCACTTGTCATTGGCTGGCCCTGCCCAGTTAGCCAGTTGACCGTGGTCAACTGGTCAACAGGGGGCCTGGGGACCCACTGGCAGTGACCCTGGGGGTGGCCCCAGGTCAGCCACATCGGCGGTGGCCGGCGACTGGCCGCCGGTGACCAAAAACGCGGCGGCGCGGCTCGGACGTCGTCGGAAAACGCCTACAGGCTGCCGTTTGGCGCGCGGCCAGGCGCGTTCGAACGGCCGTTCCACCCCGCATCGATCTACGGTACCAAATCGAGCAGGGGAGGCCGGTAGGGCCGCCGGCATTGAGCCGTGGCGGCGGCGGTTTCGGGTGGACAGGGATACGGCGACTCCGGGCTCAGCAAGCAGCGGCATCGGGCGCATTCGACTCCTACTGCTACGGTGAGCACGACTGCGAGCTCAGGCGAGCTCGACAGCGGCCACAACGATGGCAATGCCAACGGCGGCGGAGCTCCGTTCGGGCAAACATGACACGGCGGCTACGGCGAGCTAGCGTGCAGGAGAAGGGACAGGGGAGGGAGGAGAGGCTCACAGCGAGGTGTAGCCGAGCAAAGCGTGCGTGAGGACGGCTTGACGGCGACGGAGTGAAGCAGATCGACGGCGGCGATCTTGCGGGTCCGAGGAGGAAGACGACGGCGTGGGGGCGATGCAGGGGCTCCGGAGCTCGGGCTTGTGGTCGAGGAGGACGGGGTGGTCGGGGCGGAGCTCGTGGACGCCTCGGCGAGGCACGGGAGGGCGTGTGGCCGCGGGTTCTACGGTGGCGGCGCCATGGCAGCGCTCGGTAGAGAAGAGAGGGAGCGAGCGAGCGCGAGGGGAAGAAGAGGGGAGAGTGAGGGCGGCGTCCAGGGGGGAGGGATGGCCTCGGCCTTATCCTCTCCGGAGCCCTGTGGCGGTAGGTGGCGAGCAGCGGCGGCGAGGCCGAGCTTCGGCCATGGCGCGGGCGACAGCGGGGCGGGAGCAGGTAGGAGGAGGTCTCAGTGGGCTGGGCCGCACTGTAGCAGACGGGCTCAAGTGCACAGGGTGTTTTCTCCTTTTCTTTCCTTTTTTTTCTTTTCTGATTTCTTTTCTAGCTTCTGTTTTAATTCCTTTAGCCAATTTCCTTTATAGTAAAAATGTGCCACAGGTGAAAACAAATACTAGGGTCAGTGGTGCACTGCCACAATAAGTTTGGGATTTATTTGAATCCATTTGGAATTTCCATAACTGAAAAAGGCATTAAAAATGCTTCTTTTGGCACTGTTTTAAATGCTTTAGCCCAGTATAGCTTGATGGTGATGTTGTTTTCCTTAACAACATTAGTTTTTAGATTTTTAACAATTGTGCAACATTTTTCATATGCTATTTGCAATTTTATTTTATCACATTAAAAATTAATGCCCTTTTTAGGTGAAATTTAGAATGAGATATGATTTTCAACTTGATCACATTCTACTTAGCAGAATGATTAGGCATTGATCATGGTCATCACTGTGCTTAATTACAATGATCACTGTAGCTTAATTATCCGGGCGTCACAATTCTCCCCTACTAAAAAGAATTCTCGTCCCGAGAATTAAGAGGTAGAAGTAAGGGGGGGAAATCTGGTTACGAAATTCTAAAGAGTCTTCTTGTCTTTGTTGTTCTTCTCAAGGAAGTTGATCCCTTTCGTCGAGGTCTTCAATCCTCTGTTTCAGGTAATCTTGATGAAGTCGTCATCCTTCATTCGAGATCTTCTTCGTACTACGAATGCGATAAGAGGGAAAACTCTGGAAGAACGTATCTCCACAAGGTTGGGCATCTGACGGTGAACTCAGGGAAGAAGACATGAATTATTTCTCGAGTTGCAGCTCAAGAATTATATTGAGAGCAATATGCGATGGTACAAAAGTTTCAGACAGGTAGGCAATCATTCGATGCCTGATCAGGAGGTGAAAAGGGGTTCAGAGCAACGAAATAAATATGGCGTCTGATACTAGGATAATTCATCCCTTGGACGGTGGCTCGGGAATTACATACGAAGCCAAGTGCCAAAGATACTTTGGAATCAAAGATGTACATGAGAGTCAGGTTTCGATCCTGTGGAACTATGGGTTATGGGCCCATCATGTGGATCAAGAGTAGAAGAGCGGTGACTTCTTACACGGTCATGGTAGCATGACAAGTCAGAGGATAGCTTGTCAGTTATGTAAGCAACAACATCAATACCAAGGGCGGGGGACGAATAGAACCATTTTCCTGCTCGTTGAAACGAGGCGGACCAATAGGCAAGGTTCCCGTCCACCGGCGGTTACCGGAATGTTATCAACAATAGTAACAGGATCTTACTGACAGAGTAGTACACCGAGGTATTTACCTAAGCAGGGAATTATCACTGCTCAGATCAAATAAATCTCAAGAAAGGTTAAACAGACCAATGGAAAGGAAAATGTGATTATCACATTAAACAGACCAATGGAAAGGAAAATGTGTATACACGAGCATTAGGTGTATATCCTTTCCAAGAGCAAGCACAGCGAGACAATCAAGACAAGGCTCCAGGTAGGTAATCATTAAGACTAAGGGGCAAGGAATTTATGATGTTTACCCATACAACGATGTTTGGATAATTGATCAAGAAACATTTAGCATTATGCCTCCAATGTTCTTGTTTGAGAATCGGTGTACCACAGACATGCTTCGAGATAGCACTGACATGGTCACCAAGTAAAGGTCGGACTTTGGTTACACAAGGATCCAGTAGGAACAACTTATAAAATAAGTCTTATAATTTCCCCATGGAAGAATTGCAATTCTTGCTGAACAAGGCATTATAACAATAGGTCATCCGGCCACGTGTGTCCGACATGACATCACCTTATCGAGTATATAGGGACCAAAATTATAATCCTTGGAAAAAGTCCCAACCATCATATCTGACTGAGATTCAGATCTGGCTGAGTAAACAGGTACTTCAGATGCTTGGTACTGCAACAATGGAGATGCGAGATTCACGGAAGTGTGGATGTGGGCGTGGTTACTTTTTATTGCGGGGAGGTGGGGGTGGAGATAATTGATACTTATCTGCATGAGGACGAGATGGTAAACACCACCCATCCACCGACCCACGAGCTAGGTAAAGAGTTTCACTATGCGCGCCATTGTTGCATGCATGGCACGGAGGGACACGAGTGACACTTACCGTACTGATGCATGCATGGACAGACTGGCCAGGCTGTGTTTAACAGTGGTGCCTCACCACTTTGGATAAAAATAGCTGAGCGGTCACCGTGGACGATAGACCTGAGACTGACCACCGATCGACCAGGACATATGGCACGTGGCCATGGATGGAGGTCTCTGCAAGACGGGACACTGCTATGCGCGAAAGGGGTCAAGATCTCAGCGTCGGCTACAGTATCAACTCCAGCAGGAACATACGGGATGTATCTGTATGTCGTCTCCAGTATAAGACAAAGATGTTCAGCATGCTCTTCTTTATTCTTGGAGAATACCAGAATATCATCCAGATAAACCACGACGAATTTATCGAGGTAATCCATGAATATATAGTTCATCAGACGAGAGAAGGTTGCTGGAGCATTGGTTAAGCCGAAGGACATGACGGTGTACTCGTATGAACCATAGCGAGTAACAAATGAAGTCTTGGGAATATCCTCTTCACGAGCCCGGATCTAATGGTAACCCAACCTTAAGTCGAGTTTTGAAAACACTGATGAACCAGCAAGTTGATCATACAGATCGTTGATCCGAGGAAGCGGATATTCGTTCTGAATTGTAGCTTGGTTGATGGGGCGATAATCTTGGACCAATCGATTCGTACCATCTTTCTTCTTGACAAAGAGAGAAGGCGCTCCCCAAGCAGAGGAACTTGGACGAATGAACCCCAGACGAAGCGAATTGTCAATTTCTTGCTTAAGTTCAAGGAGTTCATGTGGTGGCATCTTATACGGACGCTTGGCTATAGGAGTGATACCAGGTACCAAGTCGATGACAAACTCGACAGCTCTGGCAGGGGGGATCCCTGGAAGTTCTTCCGGAAAAACTTCTTGGAAATCCCGGACAACTGGAATGTTTTCAATCCCTTCAAGAGGTGACTCATTTAATGCATTCAAGGCATATAGTCGGGCTTCAACAATTAACAGCTTGGAATGACAAGATGGAGTACAACTCATAATCAAAGAAGATTACTAAGAGTTGTTGAATCGCAATGCGGACTCGATTCAATTATCGGTGTCCTTGAGTGTCCAACAATTTAGAACATGAGGAAACTGGAGTCAGTGAAATATCATAGTTAATGAGGAGCTCATAAGAAGTTATAAAGCTCCGTGATAATTATCAAGATACCAAGGATAATACCCAGAGGTAGATCAGAATAGAGGTTAGACTAGTGTATTGATCTGTGGAAGACGAGCACTTTAACCTGTCTGAGAATGAAATCAAAATAGTACAACCTGGTCGGAACCACGATTGCAAAGGACAAGATCAAAGATACAATATCAAATCATACAATGAATGATTATATGAAAGGAGAAGCTTGTATGATAAGATCAACATCGTTTCCATGGGCATGAACCCAAGGTTCAAGGTCAACTCCCACTTCACCAATGCATCACCTTCCATTTACACCTCGCCTTTGGTGAAATTATAGTTTTGAAAGATTATCTGGCAAAACACCAGAAAAGTATGATTCGTGAAAACTGTCGGGTTCACACGGATTAAGGAAGGCATAGGTTCAACCCATCGGGGGATCTTAGGAACATATACCACAAGCTTCAAGAGTAATTAACACATGCTTGACAAAAGAGCATGGCTGACAAAAGCATAGGATACAACTTACCAGAGGGAGAGGTCACAATTTACCAATGGCATCATGTATCAGGGGAAGAACATCACAATAATTTTGAACGTGAAGGATGCTATCAGTTAATAACCCAACAATGGGTCTGGCGGTCCACAAAGGACCTGATGTGAGTATCGGTACTCAATCAGAGGGAGAAAGAATGCAAGGCATCAGATTATAGAACATCCAAACAATTCGATGCTTAATTAACCAAAAGGAATTAAGACTTCCCAATTGGTGTATCAGAATCAGATGCTCTGATCAAATACAAGTAAGATGAAAGGACTTAGATGGGCAATCAATCAAGGTTGATTTGTTGGGAACCAACTCATGTTTGGAAAGACGTCTGAGCCGGACGGATAATTTATGATAAACAACTGATGACTTCGGGCACTCACACACAGGTTGAATCAATAAATTCAAATGAAAATCACAGAGGATTTTAATGGATATTGCTTGACATATGGAATTAACCACAATGCAAGCGGGTAAGGAAGGTCAAGAGCAATAGGCTACTACAGATTTCGGAAGATCGAACAGTATTCCGAAGAATTTTGTGAATCACATGATCAACTAGGGACGAACGAATCCCCGGTAAGTAAGAGGAATTATCCGTAAGGCTTTCATGCGATAAAGAACTGCAAAGCAGTGAGCTCAAAGGATTCTCGAAACAACGGAGAGTATTTCGGGGCACCTTGTAACAACAAGAGCAACGTGGAATGATTGTATGAGCAACAATTGCATGTAGTCATCCATAGGGGTTGACGGCGGAAGGGAATCGCAAAAGCGATGAGCACAAGTACTCGGGGGAACATCGGAGAGTATCTTCGAAGTCTTCTGATGAATCGAGCCATCTTCTGAAATGAGGGGCTCTCCGGGAGGAGTAGTTACGAGAACCTAGAGTTAGAGTTAATAAAATCATTAACCCGAAAAGAGGAGAGGGATCAGAACCCAGAGTATAGACGAGGAATAAAAGATCCTAATAACACCCGATTGAGATGTGGGCCCGTAAGCCACATCATTAGTGTTAGTAAAAGTTTTTCAATGACTAGACTCACCTTCGGCCAAGGAGTTGGAAAGGGGGCTACCTACAGGCAGTCGGCTCTGATACCAACTTGTGACGCCCCCGGTCTCGACCGTACGCTAACCATACACACAATGCGTACGACCAAGATTAGGGACTCACTGATTGATATCACAACACAACACTAGATACAAATTAAAAGTCATACAGCTTCATATTACAAGCCAGGGGCCTCGAGGGCTCGAATACAAAGCTCGACAAGCACGAGTCAGCGGAAGCAAATAATATATGAGTACAGACATAAGTTAGACAAGTTTTGCCTTAAGAAGGCTAGCACAAACATAAGCAACGGATCGAAAGAGGCGAGGCCTCCTGCCTGGGAACCTCCTATCCTACTGCTGGTCGCGAGCGGCCTCCACGTAGTAGTAGGCTCCGGCGGTGGTGTAGTAGTCGTCTCCGGCGTACTCCATCTCCTGGGCTCCATCGTCTAAACACGGCATCGTATTGAGGGGGAAAGAGAATGCAAAGCAGCGGTGAGTACTCATCCAAAGTACTCGCAAGACTGACATCAAAACTATGCTAAGTATGCATCATTATCAAGGGAAGGGGGTTATATCTGGGCCGACTGCAGAAAGCAAGAATAGGGGGAAGGCCTAGTCCTATCGAAGACTAGCATCTTGCAGCATTCGAAGAGAGTAGACTTGTAACTCATATATAGTCATATTGTTGTAGCAATTTTATTAAGTAACCACGCCCAGAGATTCTTCCCCGACTCGCTGCGAGGAAGCAATCCCGGAGCCACAATTCATTTCAAATTAAATCACAATTATAGTTGTATAAGGTCAAGGCACAACTCCAAGTCGTCCTGTTACCGTGGACACGGCTATTCGAATAGATTAATCATCCCTGCAGGGGTGCACCGCATCTCCAACACGCCTGATCACCTCTGGCCGGACACACTTTCCTGGGTCATGCCCGACCTCGGGATAGCAGCACGTCGTCGCCCCACCTAGACTCAACGAAGAGGCCAGCCCGCCGGTCTAAATCCTATGCGCGCAGGGGTCATGGGCCCAATCACCCTTTGCACACCTGCACGATGCGAGGGCGGCCAGAAGCAGACCTAGTACACTCTAGTCCAAGAGTTGTACCGTCCAGTCCAATCCGGCGCGCGCCGCTCCATTGCTGACGTCCGAAGAGCTTCGGCAGATACAACGACGCTGAGTGCCCATAACTTTCCCACGTGATGGTTTGGTGCGCAATAAGGCCAACGACCAACTCAGATCAAATACCCAACCCATTAGCATTTTATTAATGCGGGGCAAGCGCGACCCTCAAAGTGCGGTCCCGTCACCCCGACTCAAGGATGTGTGGCAAGGGCCTCTCTTGACCGTCCACGCCTCAACATAATCCTTTGGATTCCTTACCGGCGCATCCCACCACATCTCACACACGGGTACCCTTGGGGCCGACCCGTCTCAAGACTGTCGGGAACTCAGGTCCACCTCAACCAGGGTGGTACTGCCTGTCCCTCCAGTCCTGCCTTTCACATGTAACAATGTCAAGTAGAAGTAGCTGTGTGTCTATACACCAAGTGGATATCCAAGGAATCACCCTCGATGGATCCCACTCGAGGTATGTGTATGACAAGAGTCGCTAACGATAAATGGGAAGGAGGAATCACCCTCGATACCCACGACCGATTAGCTACACTATAGAATTAACATCGGAAGTGCTAAGTGAGGTATCACCCTCGGCACTCGATAGTAGCTCTGCAGTGCCATACTTAAGGGGTGTGCGGTGATGTGAGGGGGTCTGGCTCATCGGTCGGTTGACCGAGTCTTCGGGTCTTCGAGTCGTCGATGAAGAAGCAGGGGCAACTGGGACTAAGGGGGGTCTCAGGGGATTCCTTGATCAACCTATACTAAGCAATTGATATGATTGCAGGTATAGTAACAGTTTATCAAAAACAGGCTATGCATCAGAATAGGAGCTAACTAATACAGTAGCAAAATCTAATGCAAGAATAAGAGGGAGAGGAATAGGCAATATCGGAATGCTCAAGGGGGGGTTGCTTGCCTTGCTGCTCTGCGACAAAGGCCTGATCGTCAGGGGCGTAGTCGTACCCGGCAGCAGCGTCAGTCTCGGAGGCTACCGGAGAGAAGAGGGGGAAGTAACAATAAATACAAGCAAACAGATGCAACACGATGCATGACATGGCAATATGCAGGGCTAGGCATGCACTAACGCAGTACTACACGTTGCAGACGGAGCGGGAGAATATCTGACGATATTTCCCGGGTCTTTGGATTTATCGGACAGGCGATCCGGAGCGGAAAGTTCCATGTTCATCATGCTAGGAGCATGTGACAGATGAATGGAGGGCATATTTGGATTCGTGGGATTTTTCTGATCAACTTTCATGTATAAAGTTTTTTCATCTGAGCTACAGATTATTTTCTATGATTTTTCAAAGATTTAAACATTTTCTGGAATTATTCTAATTGTTTAAATCAACATTATCCAGAACAGTGCAGGGTGACATCAGCATGACGCAATGATGACATCAGCAGGTCAAACCCAACTGTCTCAGGTCAAACCTGACAGCTGGGCCCCACGTGTCATAGACAGTGGGCTATTCCATGGTTTTAATTTAAACTAATTAGAGATTATTAGGGGTGGACCCCATTAGTCAGTGACACATTAGACTAATCTAATTAACCAGATTAATTTTAAAAACCTAATTAGCTTAATTAAGTAAGGGGGCCCACATGTCATAGAGACAGGGGTCTTGGGCCCCACTTGTCATTGGTTGGCCCTGCCCAGTCAGCCAGTTGACCGTGGTCAACTGGTCAACAGGGGGCCTGGGGACCCACTGGCAGTGACCCTGGGGGTGGCCCCAGGTCAGCCACGTCGGCGGTGGCCGGCGACTGGCCGCCGATGACCAAAAACGCGGCGGCGCGGCTCGGACGTCGTCGGAAATCGCCTACAGGCGGCCGTTTGGCGCGCGGCCAGGCTCGTTCGAACGGCCGTTCCACGCCGCGTCGATCTACGGTACCAAATCGAGCAGGGGAGGCCGGTAGGGCCGCCGGCGTTGAGCCATGGCGGCGGCGGTTTCGGGTGGACAGGGATACGGCGACTCCGGGCTCAGCAAGCAGCGGCATCGGGCGCGTTCGACTCCTACTGCTACGGTGAGCACGACTGCGAGCTCAGGCGAGCTTGACAGTGGCCACAACGATGGCAATGCCGACGGCGGCGGAGCTCCGTTCGGGCAAACATGACACGGCGGCTACGGCGAGCTAGCGCGCAGGAGAAGGGACAAGGGAGGGAGGAGAGGCTCACAGCGAGGTGTAGCCGAGCAAAGCGTGCATGAGGACGGCTTGACGGCGACGGAGTGAAGCAGATCGACGGCGGCGATCTTGCGGATCCGAGGAGGAAGACGACGGCGTGGGGGCGATGCAGGGGCTCCGGAGCTCGGGCTTGTGGTCGAGGAGGACGGGGTGGTCGGGGTAGAGCTCGTGGACGCCTCAGCAAGGCACGGGAGGGCGTGTGGCCGCGGGTTCTACGGTGGCGGTGCCATGGCAGCGCTCGGTAGAGAAGAGAGGGAGCGAGCGAGCGCGAGAGGAAGGAGAGGGGAGAGTGAGGGCGGCGTCCAGGGGGGAGGGATGGCCTCGGCCTTATCCTCTCCGGAGCCCTGTGGCGGCAGGTGGCGAGCAGGGGCGGCGAGGCCGAGCTTCGGCCATGGCGTGGGCGACAGCGGGGCGGGAGCTGGTAGGAGGAGGTCTCAGTGGGCTGGGCCGCACTGTAGCAGATGGGCTCAAGTGCACAGGGCGTTTTCTCCTTTTCTATCCTTTTTTTTCTTTTCTGATTTCTTTTCTAGCTTCTGTTTTAATTCCTTTAGCCAATTTCCTTTATAGTAAAAATGTGCCACTGGTGAAAACAAATACTAGGGTCAGTGCTGCACTGCCACAATAAGTTTGGGATTTATTTGAATCCATTTGGAATTTCAATAACTGAAAAAGGCATTAAAAATGCTTCTTTTGGCACTGTTTTAAATGCTTTAGCCCACTATAGCTTGGTGGTGATGTTGTATTCCTTAACAACATTAGTTTTGAGATTTTTAACAATTGTGCAACATTTTTCATATGCTATTTGCAATTTTATTTTATCACATTAAAAATTAATGCCCTTTTTAGGTGAAATTTAGAATGAGATTTGATTTTCAACTTGATCACATTCTGCTTAGCAGAATGATTAGGCATTGATCATGGTCATCACTGTGCTTAATTACAATGATCACTGTAGCTTAATTGTCCAGGCGTCACAGAGGCGCGGCGTTTGTGGGCGGAACGTGCGTCTCAGGTGCGGGCGGGCAACCATGGCCTCGCGGGTGGCATGGTTGCGGGTGGTTGACGGAGTTAGGGTGCGATGGTGGGGTGTGAGCGTCGGGGTACACCACTTGCCCATTCCTTTGACTGGCCGACGGTGGCGACGGCCGTTGTCGCCGTACCCTTCCTGAAGGCTCCGTCGTGGTGCTCCCCCCCCATGTCGTCCTGCTCCGGGTGAAAACCTGATCTTCGCGGATCGAGCGGTGGCGGCTATCCCTGGTCGTACCCTTCTTGGAGGCATCGCTTTGGAGGCCTGTCTTCGTTGTGTCTAATCCACCTCTCTATTGTTCTCATTGGGGTGGTGTGTCGGTGCCCGGCACCTTTGTACTTGCCTTGGGTGGGTGGGTGTGTGCGGTGTTCGGTCCTTCGGTTGTACTCGATGTTGGTTGCTTTATAATATAAAGCGGGGGAAACCCTTTTTCGGTAAACTACTTAAAAGTAGAGTAGTCTCAAACATGCATGGTGCATTGTAGATTTGTTCTTTTGTTGATTCTTTGTTTTAACATAGCTAATCGATCATGTCAAGCGTTGTCCGTCGTAGATTGTTGGTGTTCATTGAGTCCATATGCACTCAGTGGGCATGACATGGAAAAGATGAAACAATTACATGGCATTGAAGTTTTTCTATAATGGACAATATATTAATATCCAGCTGGTACCAAGTACACCCAGGTCTCGGCAATAATGCTAGTACCAAAACCTAATCAAAACAGTAAGGATGCACAAAACAAAAAAAATAGAAACAAAACGTGACCTCTAATGTCATGCAGATAAAAGGTTCTCCGAAAGTGACATATACAAGAAGGGTCATATGCACACCAAAGATTCTCCAAAAGTAGCATACAAGAAGGGAATTATACAAACCACCACTGTCGTCCGATCCAACCATGATGGTCAGATCATGCATTTTCACCCTGGAGAGCAAGTCTAGGCAAATTCCAAGTAGTTCCTTCTACACAGGACCGACATGTTGTTTTCACTCAAAACTTGAAGCCTCGTACTCAAAGAGAACCACCAAACTGAAGTCACCTTGTGTTGCAACCTCCACCTACCAAGCAAACAGCATCGTACATCGTAGACTTAACAACATAAAAAATCAACGCCCGTACACTTGCTTACGCACCTTACCAGGTGACGGTGTCCTGGATTAGGGGGTGTGCACCACATCGGCTCGCCATTCATGGGCCGAGCTGAGGACCCACCAACAACCGAAGAATGGGCCGCATGAGTTGTGACCCTTGCCGTACTCAATATGGAATCCTCCGGAGACTTGGCGTATACTTCAAGGGCATATTGAAATGATCAACATGTTATCCCTAGTTGTAGCTGACATACTTGTAACCCTAGATACCCTTGGTGACCATATAAGCCGAGGTGTTTTAGTCCGTAGGGGCAAGATTTTTTAGAGACTATAACACATTCATATGATCTCGAGGTAGATCATCATGTACTTTTTACCCCATCCAAAATCAATACAATACAAGCAGGATGTAGGGTTTTAGCTCTTCGAGAGGGTCTGAACCTGAGTAAATACGGTTTCCCCTTTACTTCATGTTACATTGTGCCAAGATCGCCAGTTCGGGACCCCTACCCAAGATCCACTAGTTTTAGCACCTACACCAGGACCACTCGCTGTCGATACAACATACCTCATGCACGAGATCCATGAGACACGTTGGAGTGCCTTCAAGGGTTGTTGAAATTCAAAACTTCATCTACCGAGCAAAGGTATCTCTAAGATAGCATGTCCATGCCAACGCCCCATTAAATGTTGGTAGTTTTTTGTTGCTGCAATACCTTTCTCGAGAGGAAGGTCACACCCATTCCATTGTCCTAGGATCTAGAAGCTCTAGCCCCATCCGCGGCATACAAACCTGGTGATAGCCGCTCACATGCATAGTCTTGATGTGAATATTACCACGGTCTAAAATCCATGCACACAAAAATATGATGGCAACCAAGATTAGCGAACCAGTGGCGTTGTGATGACCGGTGCTCACTACCGAGACAATCAGCCAGCCAACGGAACCATATGAGCACGACATCATGGAGGTCGTACTAGCGACCGATACATCTTGTAATTGAGACACCTGCACAAGGCTTCCATCTCCGCTCCAGTAGCCTTTACCGCTGAGTTGAGCTCACTTTTTTTGCCCACGGACGATGAAGGCAAACATGACCTATGAAGTTTAGTGATTAATGGTGGCGATGTAGTGTGTGTGTGGTGGGGGGAAGGCAACCCACACCTGGCGCGTCCTCCTTCATGTTCCCACCAACATCTACCGGAGCTTCCTTAGTCCATCGTCCTGGGTCGTGATGCCATGTCGCCGCCATCTACCATGCGGCCTTCACCATTGACGTTTCTGATGACAACAAGGCATGGAAACAATTGAGGAGGTGAAGTAGATGGAGGTCAAGGGTTGCTGCCCTTGTCTCCTAGGAGAGGCGGCATGGGTGTTGGGGAACGTTACACGAGACAAAACATTTTGTACGCACACGCAAGATCTATCCATGGAGATGCATAGCTACGAGAGGAGGAGTGTGTCTACATATCCTCGTAGATCGCTAAGCGGAAGCGTATATAATGTGGTTGGTGTACTCGTTCTTTTTCACGATCCAATTGCGATCCGTCCCAATCTAGCGCCGAACGGACAGCACCTCCGCGTTCAGCACACGTGCAGCACGATGACGTCTCCGCCTCCTCGATACAGCGAGCGAGGGCGGAGTAGTAGATGAGTCTATGGCAGCACAACAGCGTGCTGACGGTGGTGGTGTAGAGATCTCGGCAGGGCTTCGCCAAGCGCTATCGCAGATATAACTAGAGGAGAAAACGATCTAGACAGAGAGGGAGGGTTGCGCCAGAGTTTATGGTGAAGCTGCCCTCCCACTCCTCTCATATATATAAGGGGGAGGGGGAGGTCGGCCACCCTAGGGTTTCCCCTAGGGTTGGTGGCGGCGCCCTAGGGGTTGCCTTGGCCCCCAAGGCAGGGGAGGGGGCGGGGGCCACGCTATGGTTTCCCAACCCTTGCCGCATGGGCCTTGGGGAGGTGGGGCGCCCAGCCCACTAGTGCCTGGTGCGCCACCCCTCTCATCCCATGGGGCCCTCCGAGACAGGTGGACCCTCCCGGTGGGCCCCCGGAACCCCTTCCGGCACTCTCGACAAAATCCAATAAATCCCGAAACTATTCCGGAGCCCGGATATCAACTTCCCATATATGAATATTTACCTCCAGACCATTCCGGAGCTCCTCGTCATGTCCGGGATCTCATTCGGGACTCCGAACAACATTCTGTCACCAACATACATAACTCAATGATGTTATATCGTCATCAAACGTTAAGCGTGCGGACCCTATGGGTTCGAGAATGATGGAGACATGACCGAGACATTCTCCAGTCAATAACCAATAGCGGGACCTGGATGCCCATATTGGCTCCTGCATATATATTTATCGACTGAACCTCGATGTCAAGGATTCAGTCAATCCCGTTTGCAGTTCCTTTTGTCCGTCAGTATGTTACTTGCCCGAGATTCGATCATCGGTATCTCATACCTAGTTCAATCTCGTTACCGGCAAGTCTCTTTACTCGTTCCGTAATACAAGATCCGATCCCATGACTAACTCCTTAGTCACATTGCTTGCAAGCTTCTTGTGATGTTGTATGACCGAGAGGGCCCAGAGATACCTCTCCGTCAAACGGAGTGACAAATCCCAGTCTCGATCCATTCCAACCCAACAGACACCTTTGGAGATACCTGTCGAGCACCTTTATGATCACCCAGTTATGAAGTGACGTTTGGTACACACAAGGTATTCCTCTGGTGTAAAGGATTTGCATGATCTCATGGTCTTAGGAACAAATACTTGACATGAACAAAGCAGTAGCAACAAACTAACTGATACGATCAAATTCTATGCTTACGGTTGGGTCTTTTCCATCACACCATTCTCCTAATGATGTGATCCCGTTATCAAATGACAATGGTTAGGAAACCTTAACTATCTTTGATCAACGAGCTAGTCTAGTAGAGGCTCACTAGAGACACAGAGTTGTTTATATATCCACACATGTATTTTAGTTTCTTGTCAATATAATTCTAGCATGGATAATAAACGATTATCATGAACGAGGGAATATAATAATAACTACTTTATTATTGCCTCTAGGGCATATTTCCAACAGTCTCCCACTTGCACCAGAGTCAATAATCTAGCTTTACATTGTAATGAATCTAACACCCATAGAGTTCTGGTGCTGATCATCTTTTGCTCGTGAGAGGGGTTTAGTCAACGGGTCTGCAACATTCAGATCCGTATGTACTTTGTAAATATTTATGTCCTCCTCCTTGATGTAATCGTGGATGGAATTGAAGGGGCGCTTTATATGTCCGGTCCTCTTGTGAAACTTGGGCTCCTTGGCCAAAGCAATGGCACCAGTGTTGTCACAAAAGAGAGTCATCGGATCCAGTGCACTAGGCACAACTCCAAGATCCATCATGAACTGCTTCATCCAGACTCCTTCCTTTGCTGCTTCTGAAGCAGTTATGTACTCTGCTTCACATGTAGAATCTACTACCACGCTTTTCTTGGAACTGCACCAGCTAACTGCTCCACCATTCAGAATTAATATTTATCCGGTTTGAGACTTAGAGTCATCCGGATCTGTGTCAAAGCTAGCATCGACGTAACCCTTTGCGACGAGCTCTTGATCACCTCCATATACGAGAAACATTTCCTTAGTCCTCTTCAGGTATTTAAGGATATTCTTGACCGCTGTCCAGTGTTCCACTCCTGGATCACTTTGAAACCTTCCGACTATACTTATGCCAAGGCTCACATCCGGTCTTGTGCATAGCATTACATACATGATAGAGCCTATGGCTGAAGCATAGGGGACGACTCTCATCTTTTCTCTATCTTCTGTCGTTGACTTCACACCTTGTAGGACAGGCAAGAACCCTTTCTTAGACCATTCATTTGAACTTCTTCAAAACCTTATCAAGGTATGTGCTCTGTGAAAGTCCTATTAAGCGTCTAGATCTATCTCTATATATTTTGATGCCTAATATGTAAGCAGCTTCTCTGAGGTCTTTCATCGAAAAACTCTTGTTCAAATATATCTTCACGCTTTCCAAGAATTCTATATTGTTTCCAATCAGCAATTATTCCATCCACATATAATATTAGCAACGCTATAGAGCTACCACTCACTTTCTTGTAAGTACAAGCTTCCCCATAAACTTGTATGAACCCAAATGCATTGATCACCTCATCGAAGCGAAGATTCCAACTCCGAGATGCTTGCACCAGTCCATAAATGGATCGCTGGAGCTTGCATACTTTGTCAGCATTTGTAGGATCGACAAAACCTTCTGGTTGCATCATATACAACTCTTCCTTAAGGAAACCATTAAGGAACACTATTTTGACATCCATCTGCCAGATCTCGTAATCGAAAAATGCAGCTATTGCCAACATAATCCTGACAGACTTAAGCATCGCTATGAGTGAGAAAGTCTCATTGTACTCAACTCCTTGAACTTGCGAAAACCCTTTTGCGAGAAGTCGAGCTTTATAGACGGTGACATTACCGTTGGCGTCCGTATTTTTCTTAAAGATCCATTTGTTCTGAATGGCCTTATGACCATCAGGCAAGTCCTCCAAAGTCCATACTTTGTTTTTATACATGGATCCTATCTCGGATTTCATGGCCTCTAACCATTTGTCGGAATCCGGGCCCAACATCGCTTCCTCATTGTGGGGACCCCGACTCATAAGTCGAGATCACCGAATGCACGTGTACAGTGATCCTAGAGATCAATGCTCACTGAACACACAGAAGCTGAATAACAAGAGTCTTACATCCACATTTAGCGTCTTACATAGATAAAGACCATGAAAGTCTAGTCTTACATAGATAGGGCCACAAGGGCCAAACACTTAAACATAACAAGCAGCGGAAATCTTGATCGAAAGCGTGAACCCATGCCATCTGCCTTAAACCTACAGGCATTCTGACTGGGAAGCGTCCTAGTTCGCATGTTCGTCACCAACGAATTATTCGCCATATTCCTGCTCTTCCATGCCTGGCCAATTAAATAACCAGTGGCAAGCCAATGAGTACTTTGAATGTACTCGCAAGCAACCCAGGTTGTGGAACAAGGTATAACAATGCATGATATAGCACTAAGTAGGTAAGTTTTGCAGAAAGCTGATTTTAAGTGCAATGATATGATCAAGTAACGTAAGTAAGCATGCATCAACAGTTGACAGGTATTCACATGAACAAGGCACAGTTGGCATCATAAGCAGGGGTTGAACATCTCATGTTCATCATCAGGCCAAGTCATCGGACTTAGCTCAAGTATCACCTTTGTGTCATTCACTCTTACACTCACACCAAGTTTATGAAAATCTCGGACGTAGTTTAAGCAGGACCTCCAACTGTCCATGACCGTGGACACGGCTATTCGAATAGTTTGACACTCTGCAGAGGTTGCACGCTTTACCCACAAGACTCGGGGAACTTCCGTGTCATCCACGACTCGCGGTATATTTCATACCCGAGGTAAGCACCCGAACAATGCCTTTCCCCTAGTGATACTAAACAAAGAGTCCACTAGTTGGTGCCATCCCTCATGATATACATCACACATATCATCCATGAGGGCACGCAACGGTGTGCCCGGTGCCTGTAAAAACAGCGCATGATCGTCCATTCCGGTACGACCCCGTATCGAGAGTGACCACTTCACTCCCGCCACTAGTAATGCGGGCTCTATGCTAGTACCCACTAAGGTAGTCAACAAAGCCCGGTCCCATAAGGGGTATCGTGGTCGTACATGTAAGGTTGGGTTGGTCAGCAAATCTTAAATCTCTCCGTTCTCGAAAACACACACACACAACTTGCTTCGGTACACCACTTCTTTACCAAGTGGTTACCTAGCTCATCATCATCTCCCTCGGGCATTAGTGGCACCCGACGGGGTTTTCGAAAAAAAAGTCTTTGAAATCATTTTTGTTTCCATCACCATGCATATTCCCGTCCCATTTGCGTAGCACTACTAGCAACCTAACTACTCCCACCCGCACAACCCTCATAAGGAGGTAGGGCCATGCACAATGCAAGTATCAATAAGAAAGTAACGGAGGCATCCCACCGTAGTGGTCACCACACCAACATGATCAACATATCAACTCAAAGTGCTATATGACATGCAATAAAAATGGTTTCTTAACATGGTCAAAGGGCTGCTTGCCTGGCTCAACAAAGTCTTCGGGGTCTTCAAAGTCTTCGTGTCCAATCCCTTCGTCAACAACGCAATCTATCGTCGTGGAATAAATGGGCAATAATAAGCATCTCAATAAAAACAGAACACAAACTCTACTTCTAAAATGTTGCCCTACTCTTATAAATACTACAAACTATTCTACAAATATTTGTCTAAGGTTTTGGTATGAAAAAGGTTTTCAAAACTATTTATAACAGAGGCTAAAAATATTAAAATGTAGATTTTAATTAAAACCACTATGTAAAACATTTACACAAAAATGCACAAGTGGCACTGTTAAATTCTACAGATTATTCTAAGATTTATGGTGGAAAAATATTGGGCATTGGATTTTTATTTGGGGTTGTGGGATTTTTGGAAAACCCCACAGAAAAGGAAAAAGAAAAGGGCACTGTGCCCTGAGCCAGATCTGGCCGCAACTGGGCCGGCCCAGAGCAATCCAGCCCCAGGCGAACCGGGCGTCTGTGCCGCGCCAGGTTTAAACCTGACGGGCGGGCCCCGCGGGCCAGTGAGAGAGAGACGTGGGAGGGAAGCGAGAGGCTGACGACCTGGCCCCACTGGCAGGTCGTCGTCTACCTCTGCCCAGGGACCGGCGGTGCTCACCGGCGGCGAAGGAAGGCACGGCGAGGTGAGGCAAGCACAGGAATGAGCTCAGGAGACTGCCGCCGTTCGGGAGGTACCGGAGATGGTCGATGGGGAGGCGCTGGTCGCCGGCGACGAGGTCCCGCGGCGGAGAAGCTTCGGGAGGAGGTCGTCGGGGCCGTCCCGTGCTGCAAAAATGGACGGGGAAGAGGGGGGAACGCATTAGTGGGGTGAGGGAGGAGCAACCGAAGAAGAAGGAGGGCCGGAGGGGCTCTGTACCCGGAGATCAACGGCGGCGTTGCCGCGGCGAGGTTCGGCTCGATTCCGAGCGTAGAGGATTTGGGAGATCACCGATGTGGTTTGGGCGTTCGATTGGGAGTGGAAGGGGGTTCCAGAGGGGAGGAGAGAGCTCAGGGGAGGCCTTAAATAGGCGGGGGCGAGCCCACCGAATGCGGGTGCGCCGCGAGCTCGTGGCCGAGGCCAGAGGCTACGGGAGGGAGAGTGGGTGTGTCTGGGGTGCTCGTGGACGCGGTCCGGGGCTGGGAAGGAAGAGAGGGAAAGCAGGGCGTGCTCCTGGTGGGCCCCGAGCTCGCGCGCTCACTGGCCGAGCTGGGCGGCACCGGGCACACGCTGCAGAGGGCAGAGGAGAGAGGGAGAGGAAGGGACCATTGCTCTGGCGCGTTGCGGACGTCGAGACGAGGCCTCTGGCGCGCGGGGAGGACCCGAGGTGGTCGGGGGTGCCAAGTCAACTCTCTGGAGCGTGGTTGCGCGCTCCAGAGCGCCCGTTTGGCCAGCATCCGTGCGTTCTCGCGCGTCCCTCTTGTCCTGGTGCGTCTGGGAGCTACTGGGGATGCCCTGGGTGGCGCAGGAGGTAAGAAAAGACAAAGGGGAGGGGCAGAGGGGCTGAGAAAGGTGAGAGAGAGAGATTCTTGCTGTCCAGAGAGGGAAATGTTAGTTTTACCTCATGCAGTCATGCTCTCTGGCGCCAAGAACTTTACTGGAGATGAAATGCAGCAATAAGGTATTGTGGTAAAAGTTTGGGGGCAAGGAGAACAAGTTAAGGGGGGGAAACGGGGTTTTTACAATCAGGGCAAAAAGTGTTTGATGAAGGTTTAGGCTAGCAAATGGGGTTTGCTTGCCATGAGATTTAACAGGATGAAAATGTAGGTAAAAATAGGGAGGACCACCAAGTTTGAGGAGGTTTGAAGAAAGTTGACAGTACAAACTTGGAAAACCCTAGAATTCAACAGAATCAGATTTCTGCAGATCCAGGCATGCAACCCTGTGCTCCCAAATTCACAACTTGGTGTGGTATCATTATTTGGGGTATAGAACATGCCCACAAAGTTTGGGATCAATAGAACAAACTTCACAATGTAAAGTTGTTCAAATTTGGCTCTGGACAGGAATGGTTTTGGAATATTTTGATGAAGCAATTCAATTGGGATTGAGATGAAATTTGCAAGATCATCACATATGACAATTGTGACTTGCTGGAATTTTCTTGGAATTTATTGAGAATATTTCTTATAGAAATATTTCAAAAGCTTGATTTAAGCAGAAAGGGTTTTGAGGGGTTTTGCCCATGATTTTGAACATGACCATGTGGTGAAACTCATATATATGGAAAATATATGTCCACTGAGTTTCCCTAAATTTTCTCAAATATTTTCAAAGCATTTAAATAATTTTTCCCTATGGAAAACCATTTCTGGCCTTAAGAATAAGCCTTAAATAAAATAGTAAAATAATCTTTAAAAATAATATTTGGTGGTTTTGGGAAGTCATATATATAGTAGGTTTCAAATAAAGTCTTTGGGGAAAAAGGATCCACCCAATTTGAGGACTTGCAGTGCAAACCTCAACTCAGGGGTTTTTGAAAACCTAATCTGAATAAATTCTTTTTGGGCAAAATAATACTCCCTCCGTCCCAAAATAAGTGACTCAAAAATGACTCAACTTTGTACTAAAGTTAGTACAAACTTGAGTCATTTTTGAGTCACTTAATTTGGGACGGAGGGAGTATTTGATAAAAAATAGTTTTGGGTACTATTCACATGGCATGATCATTGGGCAAGAAGTTTGGATTAAGAAAGATGAATATGGAGAGGAGTAGAACCTAAGAGTGCCAAACATAATCAGCCAACAATCAAACAAGCAACAAGTCAGACAAGCATGCACTCAAAAAGTTTTAATTGGTTCCAAATTTTGTAAATCCAAGCACAGCAAAGTGATACAAACACAGGGTGTGACACTCATAGTTCGTAGGTTCACCGTTGTCCAACAAGATGACTTCCAAGACAGGATTACCGTACCACTCAGGAGCGGTACGTGTCCTTGTCGACCTACAAAGTTCGGCAGTAACTTGATCCGAACTTTCATGATCACTATCATTAGCTTCCTCTTCAACCGGTGTAGGTGTCACAGAAACATCTTTCTGTGTTGCGGTACTCTCCGATTGAAGTGAAGGTTCAATAACCTCATCAAGTTCTACCTTCCTCCCACTCACTTCTTTCGAGAGAAACTCCTTCTTTAGAAATTATCCATTCTTGGCAACAAATACCTTGCCTTCATGTCTGAGATAGAAGGTATACCCAATTGTTTCCTTAGGGTATCCTATGAAGACGCACTTCTCTGCATTGGGTTCGAGCTTATCAGGCTAAAGCCTCTTAACATAAGCGTCACATCCCCAAACTTAAAGAAACGATAACTTAGGTTTCTTGCCAAACAAAAATTCATATGGTGTCGTCTCAACGGATTTAAATGGTGCCCTATTTAAAGTGAATGTAGTTGTCTCTAATGCATAACCCCAAAATGATAGTGAAAAATCAGTAAGAGACATCATAGATCGCACCATATCTAATAGAGTACGATTACGACGTTCAGACACACCATTACGATGTGCTGTTCCAGGTGGCCTAAGCTGTGAAACAATTCTACATTGTCTTAAATGTATAGCTGATACTTGTGATCTGCGTTGGGTTTTCCGTGAAGCATAGTTTTAAATAGCGAAGATAGGACGCAATAGCGCTAGCGCAATAGCGACCGCTATCACTGAAATTAAATGTCATTACTTTTTGTTCATGTTCTAGTGATATAAACAAGAATCTAGTGTTTTTATAAATCCGCTACACGTACATAGCGCCCGCAATATCGCCCGCTGTCCGCATTCCGCAACGCGGAACCCAATCCGCTACCAGCCCACTATCCGCTATTTAAAACCATGATCTCGTTATTTGCAAGCAAGTGAATTGTGTAGATAATTTTTGATAAATATAAATTGCAAAATAAATTAATGGTAAATAAAGGCAGCAAGGTATCAATTGCGTTTGTAAATTTATAAGTGAATATACCTGGGGGCCATAGTGTTCCCTAGCGGCATCTCTCATGTAGGCAACGTATGGAGGGTAACCAATTACTATTGGGCAATTGACAGAAAAGCGGATAGTTATGTGATATTCACGGCAATGATCATGTCTATATAGGCATCACGTCCATAAGAAAATAGGCCGACTCCTGCCTGCACCTATTACTATTACTCCACCCATCGTCCGCTATCCAGCATGCATCTAGAGTATTAAGTAAAACAGAGTAATGCTTTGGAGAACAATGACAAGATGTAGACAAAGTAAACTCAATCAATATGAATAAACCCCATCGTTTTATCCTTAGTAGCAGCAACACAAAGACGCATCTTCTCCCTTCCTGTCACTGTGATATAGAAACTCGTCAGGTTGAACCTACTACAACGCACTACTCCCACCGAAGAAATATCAATCTACTTGGCCAAAGCACATCAATAAATAGGAGAGCATTACAAAGCTATAATGATAATGCAATTAAGAGACAATATATATCAGAGGTATCTCAAATACTTTTCATGAATAATCTAAACATAAACCCACAATTCATCGGATCCCAACAAACACACCGCACAAAAGGATTACATCGGATGGATCAAAGCAACGATGCGATGATCATTGTATTGAAGGTCATATGAGAGAGAGATAGCCAGCTGGGTACTAGCTATGGACCCGTATGTCTATGATGAACTACTCACACATCATCATGAGGGCAGCAAGGTTGATGAAGAGGCCCTCCGTGATCGATCCCCCCTCCGGCAAGGTGCCGGAACGAAGCTCCAGATGGGATCGCGGTGGAAAAGAGACTTGCGCCGACGGAAAAAGGTTTTCGAGGCTCTCCTAAGGGTTTCCAAGATTAATAAGAATTTATAGGCCAGAGAACAAAGTCGGGAGAGCCACAGGGGGGCCACAAGCTATCAGGGCGTGACCACCCTGTTGGCTTGTGGAGCCTCCCTGAGGCTCCCGGCCATCCTCCGAGGCTTGTTGGTCTTGTTTTGGTCCAGAAAAAATCGTCAAGAAGTTTCGTGGCAATTAGACTTCGTTTGGTAAAGGAAATCTGCAAAGTAAAAACACACGCAAAAAACAGCAACTGGCACTTGGCACTGGGTCAATAGGTTAGTGCTCAAAAATATTATAAATTGGTAAATAATGAGCCAAAAAGTATATAAGAATGATAATATATCATCATGGAACAATAAAAAATTATAGATACGTTGGAGACGTATCAATACCAAACTCGTAACTCAGATATTCTCCATCACGATCCAATAGTAGAAGTTTTATCTTCTTGTTACGATGATTCTCAACTTGACTCTGAAATTGCTTGAACTTTTCAAATGTTTCAGACTTGTGTTTCATCAAGTAAATACCCATATCTACTCAAATCATCAGTGAAGATAAGAAAATAACGATATCCACCATGCGCTTCAACACTCATTGGACCGCACACATCAGTATGTATGATTTCCAACAAGTCACTTGCCCGCTCCATTGTTCCGGAAAATGGGGTTTCATCATCTTGCCCATGAGGCACGGTTTGCATGTATCAAGCGATTCAAAACCGAGTGATTCCAAAATCCCATCAGCATGGAGTTTCTTCATGCATTTTATACCGATATGACCTAAGTGGCAATGCCACAAGAAAGTGGTATTGTCATCATTAACTTTGCATCTTTTGGCATCTATGTTATTAACATGTGTATCACTACGATCGAGATTCAATAAGAATAAACCATTCACATTGGGTGCATGACCATAAAAGATATTACTCATATAAATAGAACAACTACTATTCTCTAATTTAAATGAATAACCGTCTCACAATAAACAAGATCCAGATATAATGTTCATGCTCAACGTAGGCACCAAATAACAATTATTTGGTTTAAAACTAATCCTGAAGGTAATCGAAGAGCGAGCTTGCCGACGGCGATCACATTAACCTTGGAACCATTTCCAAAGCACATCGTCACCTCGTCCTTAGCCAGTCTCCTCTTATTTCGCAGCTCCTGGTTCAAGTTACAAATGTGAGCAACTGAACCGGTATCAAATACCCAGGCGCTACTACGAGCACTGGTAATGTACACATCAATAACATGTATATCAAATATACCTTTGTTTATGTTGCCAGCCTTCTTATCTGCCGGGTACTTAGGGCAGTTCCGCTTCCAATGGCCAGTCCCCTTGCAATAGAAGCACTCAGTCTCAGGTTTGGGTCCAGCCTTGGGGTTTTTCCACGGGAGCGGCAACTTGCTTGCCATTTTTCTTGAAGTTTCCCTTCTTTCCCTTGCCTTTCTTGAAACTAGTGATTTTCTTAATCATCAACACTTGATGCTCCTTCTTGATTTCTACTTCTGTGACTTTCAACATCGCGAATAGCTTGGAGACTGACTTGTTCATCCCACTACTGGAATCAGGGATTTTGCCGTCAGCCGATTCTTTTCCGTCAGCAGGCGGACGGCAAAGAAAGTCATTGCCGTATGCTGGCATAAAGCTGACAGCAAAGGGTAAGCTGACGGCAAAGAATGAATTTGCCGTAGGCTGATTCTTTGCCGTCAGCCAGCTGACGGCAAAGGGCCAGCAGGGCGGATGACAAAGAAACGGCCCACGGCAAAGGGCAGCTGGCGGACGGCAAAGGGCAAAGGCAAGCTGGCGCCGCTTAGGTCAGTTCTTTGCCGTCTGCCAGCAGACGGCAAAGGCAGGCTGGCAGACGGCAAAGGTGACGCACTAATAACGGCGCCGTCCCCCACCCCTCTGTCCTCTCCCTCTCTCCCTCACTCCCTCATCCCTCCCCTCCCTCTCCCCGCCGCCCCCACCCACCGGCAGCCCCGCCGCCCCCACCCACCGGCTGCCCCGCCGCCCGCCGCCCCCACCAACCGGCCGCCCCTCGCCCCGCCACCCCCACCCACCCGCTGCCCCGACGCCCACCCCGCCTCCCTCCCTCCCTCCCTCCCCCCGACGCCCACCGGCTGCCGCCCCCACCCACCGACTGCCCCGCCGCCCCGCCCACCGGCCGCCCCCCGCCCCGCCACCCCCATCGACCGCCCACCGCCCTGCCACCCCCACCCACCCGCCGCCCCGCCACCCCCACCCACCCGCCGCCACCACCCACCGGCCGCCCCGCCGCCCCAACCCACCGGACACCCCGCCGCCCCCGTGCCCCTGTGCACCACCGCCCCGCCGCCCCGGCACCCCAGACGGCCTCGCCGCCAGGACGCCCCCTCCGGTGAGCTCTCTGTGCCTCCTCCCTTCCCCCCTCTTCCGCATTTTTTCTGTTTTTTTTTTCATTTTTTAGATTAGAAATTAGCTAGCTAGCTACTGTTAGAAGAAGAAAAGAAGAAGGAAAAAGGACAAATGAAAAGAAGAAGAAGAAGAAGTAGTAGTAGAATAGGAGGAGGAGGAGATGAAAAGGAAAAACAGAAGAAGAGGAGAAAGTAGAAGAAAAGAGGAGAAGAAGAGGAGAAGAAAAGAAGAAGAAGAAGAAGAAGAAGAAGAAGAAGAAGAAGAAGAAGAAGAAGAAGAAGAAGAAGAAGAAGAAGAAGAAGAAGAAGAAGAAGAAGAAGAGAAGAAAAGGAAGAAGAAGAGGAGAAGAAGAAGAAATAGAGGAGAAAAATATGAAAATAGAAGTGCCAAAGTAGTCATACATAGAGAGATTTTTCTATCGGGATTGAATATTCGTTTTGATCGTGTGGATCTAAATGTGCAGTTTTTCATCGCTTGAAGGGTCTGGTGTTTGACGGCCTCCCCGTGCGACTACGTCCCCTACACGGTCTAGTGGTGAGCACTACTGTCATCTCCTCGATCCCCGACCCTCCTATTTGCTCTGTTCTTGTTGTCATGCCGTTGTCACTTAATTTTATTTTCATGTCAAGTTTCGTAACCTAGGCGTCTCCCGTTCGAAAGGACGACATCTATAAATATGCATGTCTTTGCATATTTATAACCGCCGTCCTTTTGAATTGTCCAACGTTATCCATGGACAGCCCGAGTATGTGTAGATTGGGTTCGTTTTCCCGTATGCTCTGCTCCGGATCCGATGCGGAATTTCGTCAGTGCCTCCCTGTTGTTCTCCGGGTACACATCCTCTCTGCTTATTGCCGAGATGTGTATCAGGAGAACAACGGGGAGGTGCTGCCGAAATTCTACGTCGGATCCGGAGCAGAGCATGGGAAAACGAACCCAATCTACACATACTGGGGTGGGATTAGGACCTATCTTTACCTATTAGCGTGTAGGTTGCATGGACGTAATAAAACTGACAAACTTGATGAACTGATGAATATATATGCTGAATTATATATATATATATTTCTTGTGTGTCCAGTAGCTAGGCAAGATGACTGATCGTGCGTGGATGTACACCGGTCACACCAGTCAAAACGACATGACCAAAGAATGGTTTACAAATACCAAGGGGTTTGTGAGAGCGGCATTTGCAAATGGCCAGGAAAAAACATGGTGTCCCTGTCCCCGGTGCGACAACTTTAAAAGGCAGACAGAGGGTGAAATGGTTAAACACCTGCAGAAGTGGGGTTTCAGGCCTAATTATACGGTGTGGACTTTTCATGGTGAGTCTTCCCAACGTGCCAGAGCTGAGGTGGTTCGTCATCGCACCGACGAGCATGGTACCGGGATCGAAGACACGGTGCAAGACTTTGATGATGCTCGGGATTCGGACGATGAGATGGAGGAATCTGCAAAGGCATTCTATGAAATGTTGGAGTCTTCAAAACGTCCTCTCCACGAGCACACTGAGCTTTGTCAGCTGGATGCCACCGCGCAAGTAATGGCTCTGAAGGCTCAATTCAACCTGGGCAGAGAATGCTACGACGCGATGATGACAATATTTGGACGCTTTCTACCCAAAGGGCATGTACTGCCTCCAAAGTTGTACCAGTCGGACAAAATTCTCCGTGTACTTAAGATGCCCTATGAGAAGATAGATGCCTGTGAGAGTGGATGTACCTTATTTAGGCTTGAGTATGCGGACTTGAACTATTGTCCCATTTGCAAGTCTTCCAGGTATGTTGTCGTAGACAACGGTATGGGTGAGAAGATGCAGACAAAAATTCCTGTTAACGTTCTTCGCTATATGCCAATCATACCAAGACTTCAACGTCTTTTCATGGTCGAAGAGACGGCCAGACAGATGACATGGCATAAATTGGGCAAAAGAACCGAACTAGATGCAGATGGGAAACAGATGTTGGTACACACTTCAGACGCTTTTGCGTGGAAGCACTTCGATGCATTACATAACGATAAAGCGGCAGATCCAAGGCATCCTCGAGTCGCCATCGGCACGGATAGATTCAATGTGTTTGGTATGACGGCAACCCAATACAGTTGTTGGCCTGTATTTGTCATTCCACTCAATCTCCCCCCCCCCCCCCCCCCCGGAGAGATTATGAAAAGAAAGAACATTTTCCTGACGTTGATAATTCCAGGGCCCAACTATCCGGGGAAGAATATGAATGTGTACATGCAGCCGCTTAAGGATGAATTGCAACAAGCTTGGGATAATGGGATCAAGACATACGATGCCGCTACCAAAAAAACCTTCAAAATGCATGTGTGGTACATGTACTCGACGCATGACTTGCCGGCGTATGCCCTATTCGTTGGCTGGTGTGTGCATGGAATGTTCCCGTGCCCCACATGCAAGGCAGCTCTTCAGTTCCGTCGGCTGCAGGCGGGTCGCAAGTATTCTTGCTTCGACATGCATAGACAGTTCCTGGATCCTCGCCATAAGTTCAGAAAAGACAAGAATAATTTCATCAAAGGTAGAGTTGTCAAAAACTCTGCATCACCCGCGTTGACAGGCCAACAGATGTTGGATCAGTTAAACGCTCTCGAGCCGGATCCAAATCGTCCTGGGTATTTCAAAGGGTATAATACGGAACACGCATGGACTCACAAGTCATGCTTATGGGATCTGCCTTACTTCAAAGACCTCCTTTGCCCACACAACATCGACGTGATGCACACTGAAAAGAATATCGCCGAGGCCATTTTTGGTACATTGTTCGGCATAGAGGGGAAGTCAAAGGATAATCCTCAGGCTAGAATCGATCAGGAGGCTCTATGTGACAGACCGTTACAAAACATGCGACAAGCGAAAGGAAAGCAAAACTGGACAAAGCCAAAGGCATGGTTCAATCTTGGAAGGCCGGCTATGAGAGAAATGATCTTGTGGGTGAAAATGCAGTTGATGTTCCCCGATGGTTATGCAGCGAATCTAAAGAGGGGAGCGAGTCTTGACAAACTGAAGATATTTGGTCTCAAGAGTCATGATTGGCACATATGGCTTGAGCGGGTAATGCCGGTGATGATGCGTGGCTTTATCCCTGAGGATGAATGGCTAGTATTGGCAGAGCTGAGCTATTTCTTCCGTTCTCTTTGTGCGAAAGAACTATCGCCTGGCGTGCTAGATGAAATGGAAGAGTTGGCGTCGGAGTTGATATGCAAGTTAGAGAAGATCTTTCCACCGGGCTTCTTTAATCCAATGCAGCATTTGATTTTGCATCTCGCGACCGAGGCAAGATTGGGGGGGCCGTGCAAAACCGTTGGTGCTTCGCAACTGAGAGGATGCAGAAGACGCTTCGAGCAAAATGTAAAAATAAACGTAGAATTGAAGCATCGATGGCCGAGGCATTCATTACTGAGGAGGCGGCAAACTTCGTGACAGCACACTACGAAGCCAAAAATCGTCATTTGCATAATCCGAAGCCTCGGTACAATGATGGCGACCCAAAAAAAAGTCGATCCAACCTCAGCCTATTCAAAGGGAAGCTCGCACCAGCCGGTGCTTCTAAAGCAAAAGCGTTGGATGTCGATGAATGGCGGACCATTTCGTTGTATATCTTCAACAACCTAATAGAAGTGCGGCCGTACATCGAGTAAGTTGTCGGTACATTATTGTTTCGCAACTTGTAATTCCTTAGAACTGCTCTTATTCCTGGATATTTGATATAGTCAATACGTCGCCAAATTATCGGATGGAGTAGTCATCCAAAAGGATTCCATCGAAGAGTATGAGCTCCTGGGGAAGCATGGAGGTGGCTATCCCGGTTTCATCTCTTGGTTCAAACAAACGGTAATTAATTACCATTAATGGACCATTTCATTTCTTCGTCTTATTTGCGGCTAATGCAACAATCCTTTCGTATTAAACTTGTAGGCTAATTCAGAGTCTATGGACGCTGAGCTGAGACAAGTCGCTAATGGTTTTGACTATAAGGTCTGTTCATTTGATAGATACGACATCAACGGGTATCGCTTTCGTACCTTTGGCAAAGAGCTATCTATGCCCGACCTGAAGACTACAAATTGTTGTGTCTCTGCTATCGGCGAAGGAGGTACAGAGTACTATGGAAGAGTTGAAGCAATTTATGAACTTCTATTCTATGGTGAAAACCCACCGAACGTCGTAGTCTTCAAATGTCATTGGTTCCAGCCGAAGGAGACTAGAAGGACTCATGAACATATAGGGCTAGTCGAAATCAAACAAAGCACCCATTTAGATGTGCCAGATGTCTATATTACGGCTCAACAGGCGACCCAAGTTTTCTATCTACCGTGGGCCTGCCAAACTGATCCAAATCTGAAAGGTTGGGATGTCGTTTATGAAGTGCCACCACATTTTAGACCACCTCCCCTCAATGAAGAGGATTATGAACCTCACATTAACCAAGACACATATGAAGGAGAATTCTTCCAAGAAACACGTATTTCCAAAAAACGTTTCAAGAACCGCTCGGGTGCAGGCTGTTCGAGACTACTACGCCTCGCGGCGTATTAGGAAGGAGAAGTCGACGTGTCGCGGAAAGAAGATGGAGAAGGAGCATTACATGAAGGTAATTATGTATTCTTAAGGCCTTGTACTTAGTTTCCTTCATTTGATTCCTACGCGTAGCGCTCAAATATCTCTTTATTAACTTAGGTGCCCCCAAGATGGTGTGCGGATATGATGGATTGTTGGGAGGCGTTGGTGGATGAGTGGTGCTCAGAACAATGGCTATCCGTCCACAACAATGCCAAGGACCGGCGTAACAAAATGGTTGGTGTGCCACACCATCAAGGGAGCGCCAACTTAAATCAGTTTGGTCTGAACTGGGTATGTGGTTAGCTTCATGATTCATGCAATTCATTCTTGATTCTAGCTTGAGCCCTTTACTAATACTTTGTTCCTCTCTCTCTCTTTTAGGCGCATCACAATAAAACGGAGGTGCCACAGATGTACGACCTCTATGCGATGGCCCATACTGCCTCGTACAAGAAGGTCAAGGCATTCTCTGAGTCTGACCTCGATGATCCCTTGAAGTTCAGCAACATCTCCTCCCACAACAAGCTCGTGAGGTACAGAGATGAGGGTAAGGCGAGGAAAGGGGAGGACTTTAACCCGAGCCAGGAGCCTATTGATCCAGAGCTGGTGATGATAGCTGGCGGCGAGAGGCCCCATGGCTCGATTGCCATTGGAGATGGCCTTATACGTTGTCCTAGCAACCTCCGGGAGATCAAGGCGCGCCAAACGAGCTCCTGTCCTGAGATAAGGCCTCGTCCACGGCCAGTCGAGCTCGCCATCGAGGTTAGTTATACGGACTCAGATATCTTTCCTCATTACGTTGTGTGTGTGAACAAATATGATTACAATGCTAACGAGGAGTTGTGTTGCAGGCTGCTATTCTGAAATAGAGAGAGGCAACACAGGCGCTTATGGCGGCGAAGGAGAAGGAGATGGAGGAGAGGACGGCAAGGTTGTTGGAGGAGGAGAGGGCACGGTCCGATGCGTCTTACCGGGCCATCTACGAGCTCTTCGTGGTAATATTCTTCTTCATATTTGTCAAATCTTGCATATAATGTTCCTTTCATTAATAATGAATATCGTTGACTTGTGAAAACCAAATGTGCAGACTATGTGCGAGAAGACCGGCCAGGCCGCTCCGTCGATGCAAGTCATTACCATGGCTGCAACGGTGAGTTTCATTTCAATGCAATGATCTTTTCAGTGTCATCATGCTAACGAGACATTGCAAATCATCTTTGGTGCAGCTTAACTCCGGAGTCGCATCGCACGACCCTTCTCCAGGGCAGCCTTCTCCAGGTGAAACCGGTCCGAGCAACCGCGGTGCCTCTCCTCCGTGATGACGAGGACGGTAAGCCCCAAACTTAGCTCGTTTTTCATCTTCTTAGCACTTAGACAAACTTAGCACTTAGACAAACTTAGCACTTAGACAAACTTAGCTCCTTCCGAAATATTAGTGTTCTTCATCTTCTTCTTCTTATTCTAGTCTTCTTCAGCTAACTTTCACCCGAATGACACAAATAAGCAATAAGAAGAAGAAAACAAGAGGAGAAAGATAGAGAGAAGAAAACCGCTTCTTCATCTTCTTCTTCTTCTTCTAGTCTTCTTCATCTAACTTTCGTATTTCCCATTTTGCAGATTAGAGTCACTTCACGGAAGCTTGCATTGATGGAGTGCTTGTGATTTTGTATCGATGAACAATGTTAAACTTGCTACATATGTGAAACTTGTTACTATTGTAATATAGTGAACAATGTGACATTTGTTTTGGTATGTTTGTTGGATACTTGTGCTTGTGCTTGTTGTTGGATGATCATCACTAGGGTTATTGTGAAATATAGCATATTTTGCCTGTGAAAATTGGATATTAGAAAAAACAGAAAAAACTGGGGCAATATTGCCACTTTGCCGACGGCCACCGTCGGCATAGTTTCTTTGCCGTCCGGCACCGACGGCAAAGGCGACACGTGGCACCCACCTGTGCATCCTGGGAGTGTGCCTGATGCCATTTGGTACATTTGCCGTCCGGGGGCGGACGGCAAAGAATCTATGCCGACGGCCACCGTCGGCATAGCAGTGGCACTGCAGCAAAGGAATGTGGCGGGGGGGCGTACGGCAAAGAAGATATGCCGACGGCCACCGTCGGCATAGCAGTGACCGTTGGCAAAGGAGGGTGGCGGGGGGGCGGACGGCAAAGAAGCTATGCCAACCGTGGCCGTCGGCAAAGGAGGGGAGGCAGAAGGCATAGGGTGCGGACGGCAAAGGGTGAGTGGCAGACGGCAAAGGCTCCGTTAGCCACTAACGGGGCTAACTCAACTTTTGGCCGTCCAGTCGCTTTGCCGTCTGCTGCCTGACGGCAAAAACACTTTGTCGTCCGCTGTATAAAGGCAGACGGCAAAGCACTCCTTTACCGGTGTTCTCTGTGCCGGAAATTTTGCCGTCTGCTGCCCGACGGCAAAGGCTTTGCCGTCGGTGGTCCTGCCCTTTGTCGTCCGCTATGGCAGACGGCAAATAACTGAATTTCAGTAGTGCATATTATAGTTCATCACGAAGCCCTTGTAGCCAGGTGGTAATTACTGGAGAATTCTATCAATAACCGTCTCAGGCGGAAGCTCAAATCCCAACTGGTTCATGCGGTTGTAATACCCAGACATTCTGAGTATGTGCTCACTGACAGAACTATTCTCCTCCATTTGACATGCGAAGAACTTATCGGAGGTCTCATACCTCTCGATCGGGGCATTTGCTCATATGCTCCATGGCGTTCAAAACGCTTTTGCAGTCCCGATTCTAAGTTGTACAACATGGCACACTGAACTATCGAGTAGTATCAGAATGTGCCTGACAGACATTCACAACATCTACAAACGACACTGGAGGGGGTGGCGCATCGAGCGGTGCATCAAGAACATAGGCCTTGTGTGAAGCCGTGAGGATAATCCTTAGATTACGGACCCAGTCCGCATAGTTGCTTCCATCATCTTTCAACTTAGCTTTCTCTAGGAACACATTAAAATTCAGGGGAACTACTGCGTGAGCCATTGATCTACAACATAATTTGCAAAGACAACTATGTTCATGATAATAAGTTCAACTAATCAAATTACTTATGAATTCCCACTCAAATCTGTAGGGGAACATTGCATGGAAAACAAAAAATTCCTACGAACACCCAAGATCTATCTATCAAGATCAACAGCTACGAGAAGGGGAGTGCATCTACATACCCTTGTAGATCTCTAAGCGGGAAGCGTTAAGAAACATGGTTGGTGTAGTCGAACGTATTCGCGATCCAATCACAATCCGTCCCGCGATCCAATCTTGTCCCGTTCCGATCTAGCGCCGAACGGACGTCACCTCCACGTTCAACACGCGTACAACTCGATGACGTATCCGCCTCCTTGATCCAGCAAGCGAGGGCAAAGAGGTAGATGATATCTCCGGTAGCACAACGGCGTGGTGGCGGTGGTGGTGGAGCTGTCCTGGCAGGGCTTCGCCAAGCACTACCGAAACCAATCTAGAGGAGAAACTAATCTAGAGGGAGATAGAGGGTTGCGTCGTGGCTTAGGGTGCGGCTGCCCTCTCTCCCCTCAAGTATATATAGGGGGAGGGGTGGAGGTGCGGTCGCCCTAGGGTTTCCCCTAGGGTTGGGCGGCGACCAAGGGGGATGCCTTGGCCCCCAAGGCAAGGGGCGGCGGCCACCCTTGGGCCAGCCCTGGCCCTGGCCGCATGGGACTTGGGGTGCTGGGTGCGGACAGCCCACCAGGGGCTGATGCGCCACCCCTCTCAACCCACAGGGCTCTCCGGGCAGGTGGACCCTCCCGGTGCACCCCCGGAACCCTTCCGGCACTTCCGATGAAACCCGGGCAAACCCCGAAACTATTTCGGTACCCGAATACCAACTTCCCATATATTAAACTTTACCTCCGAACCATTCTGAAACTCCACGTCATGTCCGGGATCTCATCCGGGACTCCGAACAACTTTCGGTCACCAACATATACATCTCAACAATACCAAATCATCACCGAACGTTAAGTGTGCAGACCCTGCGGGTTCGAGAACCATGCAGACATGACCGAGACACCTCTACGGTCAATAACCAATAACGGGACCTGGATGCTCATATTGGTTCCCACATATTCTACGAAGATCTTTATCGGTCGAACCACGATGTCAAGGATTCAATCAATCCCGTATACAGTTCCCTTTGTCTATCGGTATGTTACTTCCCCGAGATTCGATCGTCGGTATCTCCATACCTAGTTCAATCTTGTTACCGACAAGTCTCTTTACTCGTTCTGTAATACAAGATCCCATGACTAACTCCTTAGTCACATTGCTTGCAAGCTTCTTGTGATGCTGTATTACTGAGTGGGCCTAGAGATACCTCTCCGTCATACGGAGTGACAAATCCCAGTCTCGATTCATGCCAACCCAACAGACACCCTTGGAGATACCTGTAGAGCACCTTTATAGTCACCTAGTTATGTTTGGGTCTTGTCCATCACATCATTCTCCTAATGATGTGATCCCGTTTATCAAATGACAACTCATGTCTATGGCCAGGAAACCTTGACCATCTTTGATCAACGAGCTAGTTAGTAGAGGCTCACTAGGGACATAGTGTTTGTCTATGTATCCACACATGTATCTAAGTTTCCGTTCAATACAATTATAGCATGGATAATAAATGTTGATCATGAATAAGGAAATATAGTAATAACCACTTTATTATTGCCTCTAGGGCTATTTCCAACAAAATCAACATCCCTTGGGTTGTCTGAGTGTTACATGATCCAAATCCACCAACCCAAGTCCGATCATCACGTGAGATGAGGTAGTTTCAATGGTAAACATCTCCATGTTGATCATATCTACTATATGACTCATGTTCGACCTTTAGGTCTCTGTGTTCTGAGGCCATGTCTCTACATGCTAGGATCATCAAGTTTAGCCCAAGTATTCTGTGTGTGCAAAACTTGCTTACACCCGTTGTATTCGAACGAAGAGTCTATCACACCCGATCATCACAAGGTGCTTCGAAACGACGAACTTTCGTCATGGTGCATACTTGGGGAGAACACAATTTTATCTTGAAATTAAGTGAGGGATCATCTTATAATGCCACCATCGTCCTAAGCAAAATAAGATGCATAATAAGATAAACATCACATGCAAATCATAATAAGTGACATGATATGGCCATCATCATCTTGTGCTTTTGATCTCCATCTCCAAAGCACTGGCATGATCTCCATCGTCACCAACATGACACCATGATGTCCATCATCATGTTGTCACATGGTTGTCTCGCCAACTATTGCTAACGCATAGCAATAAAGTAAAAGCAATTACATGGCGTTTAATGATTGACACACAGGTCATACAATAAATAAAAGACAACCTTATGGCTCCTGCCGATTTCCGTATTCATCGACATGCAAGTCGTGATAACTATACGAAACATGATCATCTCATACATCATTATATATCAAATCACGTCTTGGCCATATCACATCACAACATGCCCTGCAAAAACAAGTTAGACGTCCTCTACTTTGTTGTTGCAAGTTTTACGTGGCTGCTATGGGCAACTAGCAAGAACCTTTCTTACCTACGCAAAGCCACAACGGTGATAATCAAGTTACCTTTTAACCTTCTACAAGGACCACCTTTGTCAAACCCGATTCAACTAAAGTGGGAGAGACAGACACCCGCCAGCCACCTTTATGCAAACAAGTTGCATGTCAGTCAGTGGAACCGGTCTCTTGTGCGAGGACAAGTAAGGTTAGTCCGAGCCGCTTCATCCCACAATACCGCCGAATCAAAATAAGACAAGGGAGGTAAGAAATATGAACATCAATGCCCACAAACACTTTGTGTTCTACTCGTGCATATCATCTACGCATAGACCTAGCTCATGATGCCACTGTTGGGGAACGTTGCATGGGAAACAAAAAAAATCCTACGCACACGCAAGATCTATCCATGGAGATGCATAGCTACGAGAGGGGGAGTGTGTCTACATACCCTTGTAGATTGCTAAGCGGGAGCGTATATAACGCGGTTGGTGTAGTCGTTCTTTTTCACGGTCCAATCGCGATCAGTCCCGATCTAGTGCCGAACGTACGACACCTCCGTGTTCGGCACGCGTGTAGCTCGATGACGTCTCCGCCTCCGCGATCCAGCGAGCAAGGGCGGAGTAGTAGATGAGTTCTCCGGCAGCACAATGGCGTGGTGACAATGTTGGTGTACAGATCTCGGCAGGGCTTCGCCAAGCGTTGTCGCAAATATAACTAGAGGAGAAAACGATCTAGAGAGAGAGGGAGGTGATACGTCTCCAACGTATCTATAATTTTTGATTGTTCCATGCTATTATATTATCTGTTTTGGATGTTTTATATGCATTTATATGCTATTTTATATTATTTTTGGGACTAACCTATTAATCTAGAGCCTAGTGCCAGTTTCTGTTTTTTCCTTGATTTTGAGTATTGTAGATAAGGAATATTAAACGGAGTCCAAACAGAATAAAATCTTCGGAATGTTTTTTCTTGGACCAGAAGAAACCTGCCAGACTTGGAGACGAAGGCAGGAGACCTGCCGGGAAGTCACAAGCCACCAGGGCGCGCCCTAGGGGGGGCGCCCCCCTGGCTTGTGCCCCCCCAGCAGGTCTCCTAACCCTATTCTTCGGCCTATAAATTCCCAAATATTCCCCCAATACCAAAAAGAGCCACGAAAATACTTTTCCGCCACCGGAAGCCTCTGTTCCCGTGAGATCCCATCTTGGAGCCTTTTCCGGTAATCTGTCGGAGGGGGATTCGATCACGGAGGGCATCTACATCAACTCCATTGCCCCTCCGATGATGCGTGAGTAGTTTACCTCAGACCTTCGGGTCCATAGCTAGTAGCTAGATGGCTTCTTCTCTCTCTTTGCTCTTCAATACCATGTTCTTCATGATCTTCATGGAGATCTATCCGATGTAATACTCTTTTGCGGTGTGTTTGTCGAGATCCGATGAATTGTGGGTTTATGTTCAGATTATCTATGAATATTATTTGAATCTTCTCTGAATTCTTATATGCATGATTTCATATCTTTGCAAGTCTCTTCGAGTTATTGGTTTGGTTTGGCCAACTAGATTGGTAATTCTTGCAATGGGAGAAGTGCTTAGTTTTGGGTTCAATCTTGCGGTGTCCTCACCCAGTGACAAAGTAGGGGTAGCGAGGCACGTATTTGTATTGTTGCCATCGAGGATAAAAAGATGGGGTTTTCATCATATTGCTTGAGTTTATCCCTCTACATCATGTCATCTTACCTAATGCGTTACTCTGTTCTTCATGAACTTAATACTCTAGATGCAGGCAGGAGTCGGTCGATGTGTGGAGTAATAGTAGTAGATGCAGAATCATTTCGGTCTACTTGACACGGACGTGATGCCTATATGCATAATCATTGCCTTGGATATCTTCATAATTATTCGCTTTTCTATCAATTGCTCGACAGTAATTTGTTCACCCACCGTATTATTTTCCTTCATGGGAGAAGCCTCTAGTGAAACCTATGGCCCCCGGGTCTATTTTCCATATTATATTTTCAGATCTATATACCAAAAATACTTTGCTGCAATCTTTTTACTTTTGTTTTACTTTTCGTTTTAGCAATCTTCTATATCTATCTCTATCAGATCTCATCCTTGCAAATAACCGTGAAGGGATTGACAACCCCTTTTCCGCGTTGGGTGCAAGTGTTTGATTATTTGTGTCGGTACATCTATTGGGGACTTGCTTGTATCTCCTACTGGATTGATACCTTGGTTCTCAACAACTGAGGGAAATACTTGTCTACTTTGCTGCATCACCCTTTCCTCTTCAAGGGAAAACCAACGCAAGCTCAAGAAGTAGCAAGAAGGATTTCTGGTGCCGTTGCCGGGGAGATCTACATCAAGCCTACCAAGTACCCATCACAAACTCATCTCTTGCATTTACATTATTTGCCATTTGCCTCTCGTTTTCCTCTCCCCCATTTCTAAAATGATTTTCAGAAAATACCAAAAAGATTTGCCTTTTTATTCGCCCTTCTTCCGTTCGTCTTTTCGTTTGCTTTTTGTTTGCTTGTGTGCTAGATTGCTTGCCTTGTCACGATGACTCAAGAGAATACCAAATTGTGTGACTTCTCCAATACTAATAATAATGATTTTATTAGTACTCCGATTGCTCCCGCCACTAGTGCAGAATCTTATGAAATTAATGTTGCTTTGCTTAATCTTGTTATGAAAGAACAATTTTCCGGCCTTCCTAATGAAGATGCCGCATCCCATCTAAATACTTTCGTTGAGTTGTTTTATATGCAAAAGAAGAAAGATGTGGATAATGATATTGTTAAATTGAAGCTATTTCCTTTCTTACTACGAGATCGTGCTAAAACTTGGTTTTCATCTTTGCCTAAAAATAGTATTGATTCATGAAATAAGTGTAAAGATGCTTTTATTTCCAAGTACTTTCCGCCCGCTAAGATCATCTCCCTTAGGAACGATATAATAAATTTTAAGCAACTTGATCATGACCATGTTGCACAATCTTGGGAGAGGATGAAATTAATGATTAGAAATTGCCCCGCACATGGTTTGAGTTTATGGATGATTATACAAAAAATTTATGCGGGATTGAATTTTGCATCTAGGAATCTTTTAGATTCCGCCGTGGGTGGTACTTTTATGGAAATCACATTAGGAGAAGCTACTAAACTCCTAGATAATATTATGGCTAATTACTCTCAATGTCATACCGAAAGATCTCCTACTAGTAAAAAAGTGCATGCTATTGAAGAAATAAATACTTTGAGTGAAAAGATGGATGAATTAATGAAATTGTTTGCTAGTAAGAGTTCTCCTATTGATCCTAATGATATGCCTTTGTCTTCTTTGATTGGAAATAATAATGAATCTATGGATGTGAATTTTGTTGGTAGGAACAATTTTGGTAATAACGCATATAGAGGTAATTTCAATCCTACGCCGTTTCCTAGTAATTCCTCTAATCATTATGGTAATTCCTACAACAACACTTATGGAAATTATAATAAGATGCCCTCTGATCTTGAGAATAATATTAAAGAATTTATTAGTTCACAAAAGGGTTTCAATGCTATGATTGAAGAAAAATTGCTCAAGATTGATGATTTGGCTAGGAACGTTGATAGAATTTCACTTGAGATTGATTCTTTGAGAATTAGATCTACTCCACCCAAGCATGATATTAATGAGTCTTTAAAAGCTATGAGAATTTCTATTGATGAGTGTAAGGAAAGAACCGCTAGAATGCGTGCTAAGCGTGAATGGCTTGAAAAAGTGTGTTCTCGTGATAATAATGATGAAGATCTTAAAGTGATTGATGTGACTCCTATTGAATCTTTGTTTTCTAATACAAATCTTGATAAATATGGGACTGGAGATAAGTCAACTTTAGTTAAAAGGCGTCCCAATGATTCGGAGTTTATAGATCTCAATGCTAAGATTGATAAAAGTAGGATTGAAGAGGTCAAACCTTTAAATAGCAATGAACCCACTCTTTTGGATTTCAAGGACTTTAATTATGTTAGTTGTTCTTTGATTGATTGTATTTCCTTGTTGCAATCTATGTTGAATTCTCCACATGCTTATGATCAAAATAAAGCTTTTACTAAACATATCGTAGATGCTATGATGAAATCTTTTGAAGAAAAACCTGAGTTGGAAGTTTCTATACCTAGGAAGCTTTATGATGAGTGGGAACCTACTATTAAGATTAAAATTAAAGATTATGAGTGCCATGCTTTGTGTGATTTGGGTGCTAGCCTTTCCACGATTCCGAAAACTTTATGTGATGTGCTAGGTTTCCATGAATTTGATGATTGCTCTTTAAATTTGCATCTAGAGGATTCCACCATTAAGAAACCTATGGGAAGGATTAATGATGTTCTTATTATTGCAAATAGGAATTATGTTCCCATAGATTTCATTGTTCTTGATATAGATTGCAATCCTACATGTCCTATTATTCTTGGTAGACCTTTCCTTAGAACGATTGGTGCAATTATTGATATGAAAGAAGGAAACACTAGATTCCAATTTCCATTAAGGAAAGGCATGGAACACTTTCCTAGAAAGAAAATAAAATTAACTTATGAATCTATTATGAGAGCCACTTATGGATTGCATACCAAAGATGACAATACCTAGATCTATTGCGTTATGCCTAGCTAGGGGCGTTAAACAATAGCGCTTGTTGGGAGGCAACCTAATTTTATTTTATGTTCCTGTTTTTGTTTGTTTTTGCTTCTGTTTTTGAGTGCCTTACACATTACTACCTCTGTAGTAATTGTTTTTTTTGTTTTAATTAGTGTTTGAGCCAAGTAAGACCTTTGGGATGGTCTACGGTGATTGTGATTTGATTCTGCTGAAAAACTGAAACTTTTGCGCTCAGTCCAGGAATTTTATAAATTCACCAGAGTGTCAATTGGATCTGATTTTTTTACACAAGATTGATATACAAATTTCCCTGATTTTTCAAAATTTTCAGAATTTTTGGAGTTACAAAAGTATTCGAAGTCTATAGATTACTACAGACTGTTCTGTTTTAGACAGATTCTGTTTTCTTTGTGTTGTTTGCTTATTTTGATGTATCTATGGGTTGTATCGGGGGGTATGAACCATGGAGAAGTTATAATACAGTAGATATTACACCAATATAAATAAAGAATGAGTTCACAACAGTACCTAAAGTGGTGATTTATTTTTCTTATACTAACGGATCTCACGAGTTTTCTGTTGAGTTTTGTGTTGTGAAGTTTTCAAGTTTTGGGTAAAGATTTGATGGACTATGGAATAAGGAGTGGAAAGAGCCTAAGCTTGGGGATTCCCAAGGCACCACAAGCCATATTCAAGGATACCAAAGAGCCTAAGCTTGGGGATGCCCCGGAAGGCATCCCCTCTTTCGTCTTCAATCCATCGGTAAATTTACTTGAGGCTATATTTTTATTCACCACATGATATGTGTTTTGCTTGGAGCGTCTTGTATGATATGAGTCTTTGCTTTTTAGTTTGCCACAATCATCCTTGCTGTACACATCTTTTTGAGAGAGACATGCTGAATCGTGAATTTATTAGAATACTCTATGTGCTTCACTTATATCTTTTGAGCTAGGCAATGTTGCTCTAGTGCTTCACTTATATCTTTTTAGAGCACAGTGGTGTTTTATTTTATAGAAATAATTGAACTCTCGTACCTCACTTATATTATTTTGATAGTCTTTAAACAGCATGGTAATTGGTTTAGGTTATGAATTTAGTCCTAATATAATGGGCATCCAAGAAGGATATAATAAAAACTTTCATATAAAGTGCATTGAATACTATGAGAAGTTTGATTCCTTGCATATAGTTTTGAGATATAGAGATGGTGATATTAGAGTCATGCTAGTGAGTAATTGTGGATTGGTAGAAATACTTGTGTTAAAGTTTGTGATTCCCGTAGCATGCACGTATGGTGAACCGTTATGTAACGAAGTCGGAGCATGATTTGTTTAATGATTGTCATCCTTTGTGTGAGGGTCGGGAGCACGCGATGGTTAACTCCTACCAACCTCTCCCCTAGGAGCATGCGTCTAATACTTTGCTTCGATAACTAATAGACTTTTGCAATAAGTATGTGAGTTCTTTATGACTAATGTTGAGTCCATGGATTATACGCACTCTCACCCTTCCACCATTGCTAGCCTCTCTAGTACCGCGCAACTTTCGCCGGTGCATTAAACCCACCTTCCTCAAAACAGCCACCATATATTTTCCTCAAAACAGCCACCATACCTACCTATTATGGTATTTCCATAGCCATTCCGAGATATATTGCCATGCAAATTCCACCGTTCCTTTTATTATGACACGCACCATCACTTTCATATTGCTTTGCATGATCGTAAGACAGCTAGCATGATGTTTTCATGGCTTGTCTGTTTTTTTATGTCATTTGCTATGCTAGATCGTTGCACATCCCGGTGTCCCACCGGAAGCATTCATATAGAGTCATATTTTGTTCTAGGTATCGAGTTGTAAGTAAATAAAAGTGTGATGATCTTCATTATTAGAGCATTGTCCCGTGAGAGAAAAGGATGATGGAAGCTATGATTCCCTCACAAGTTGGGATGAGTCTCCGGACTTTACAAGTAATAAAAGAGGCCAATGAAACCCAAATAAAAAAAAAGAGGCCAAAGATGCCCACCAAAATGAAAAAAAAAATGAGAGAAAGAGAGAAGGGACAATGCTACTATCTTTTTCCACACTTGTGCTTCAAAGTAGCACCATGATCTTCATGATAGAGAGTCTCCTATTTTGTCACTTTCATATAACTAGTGAAATTTTTCATTATTTTGCACAACCACTTAGTTTCTTTTTTTGAGCTTTCATACACTTATAGCTCTAGTGCATTCGTTGCATGGCAATCCCTACTCACTCACATTGATATCTATTGATGGGCATCTCCATAGCCCGTTGATACGCCTAGTTGATGTGAGACTATCTTCTCCTTTTTCCTCACAACCTCCACCATATTCTATTCCACCTATAGTGTTATATCCATGGCTCACGCTCATGTATTGCGTAAGAGTTGAAAAGGTTTGAGAACATAAAAAGTGTGAAACAATTGCTTGACTTGTCATCGGGGGTGTGCATGATTTAGATACTTTGTGTGGGGAAGATGGAGCATAGCCAGACCATATGATTTTGTAGGGATAACTTTCTAAGGCCATGTTATTTCGAAAGGACACAATTGCCTTGTTAGTATGCTTGAAGTATTACTGTTTTTATGTCAATATTAGACTTTTGTTTTGAATCTTATGGATCTGAATATTCATGCCATAATAAAGAATGTTACATGGATAAATATGTTAGGTAGCATTCCACATCAAAAATTCTGTTTTTATCATTTACCTATTCGAGGACGAGCAGGAATTAAGCTTGGGGATGCTTGATACGTCTCCAATGTATCTATAATTTTTGTTTGTTCCATGCTATTATATTATCTGTTTTGGATGTTTTATATGCATTAATATGCTATTTTATATTATTTTTGCGACTAACCTATTAATCTAGAGCCTAGTGCCAGTTTCTGTTTTTTCCTTGATTTTGAGTATTGCAGATAAGGAATATTAAACAGAGTCCAAACGGAATAAAATCTTCGGAATGATTTTTCTTGGACCAGAAGAAACCTACCAGACTTGGAGACGAAGGCAGGAGACCTGTCGGGAAGTCACAAGCCACCAGGGCGCGCCCTAGGGGGGCGCCCCCTGGTTGTGGCCCCCCAGCAGGTCTCCTAACCCTATTCTTCGGCCTATAAATTCCCAAATATTCCCCCAATACCAAAAAGAGCCACGAAAATACTTTTCCGTCGCCGGAAGACTATGTTCCATAGCTAGTAGCTAGATGGCTTCTTCTCTCTCTTTGCTCTTCAATACCATGTTCTTCATGATCTTCATGGAGATCTATCCGATGTAATACTCTTTTGCGGTGTGTTTGTCGAGATCCGATGAATTGTGGGTTTATGTTCAGATTATCTATAAATATTATTTGAATCTTCTCTGAATTCTTATATGCATGATTTCATATCTTTGCAAGTCTCTTCGAGTTATTGGTTTGGTTTGGCCAACTAGATTGGTAATTCTTGCAATGGGAGAAGTGCTTAGTTTTGGGTTCAATCTTGCGGTGTCCTCACCCAGTGACAAAGTAGGGGTAGCGAGGCACATATTTGTATTGTTGCCATCGAGGATAAAAAGATGGGGTTTTCATCATATTGCTTGAGTTTATCCCTCTACATCATGTCATCTTACCTAATGCGTTACTCTGTTCTTCATGAACTTAATGCTCTAGATGCAGGCAGGAGTCGATCGATGTGTGGAGTAATAGTAGTAGATGCAGAATCGTTTCGGTCTACTTGACACGGACGTGATGCCTATATGCATAATCATTGCCTTGGATATCTTCATAATTATTTGCTTTTCTATCAATTGCTCGACAGTAATTTGTTCACCCACCGTATTATTTTCCTTCATGAGAGAAGCCTCTAGTGAAACCTATGGCCCCCGGGTCTATTTTCCATGTTATATTTTCATATCTATATACCAAAAATACTTTGCTGCAATCTTTTTACTTTTGTTTTACTTTTCGTTTTAGCAATCTTCTATATCTATCTCTATCAGATCTCATCCTTGCAAATAACCGTGAAGGGATTGACAACCCCTTTTCTGCGTTGGGTGCAAGTGTTTGATTATTTGTGTAGGTACATCTATTGGGGACTTGCTTGTATCTCCTACTGGATTGATACCTTGGTTCTCAACAACTCAGGGAAATACTTATCTACTTTGCTGCATCACCCTTTCCTCTTCAAGGGAAAACCAACCGAGCTCAAGAAGTAGCAGGAGGGCTGCGCCAGAGTTTATGGTGCGACTTCCCTCCCTCTCCTCTCATATAAATAGGGGAAGGGGGAGGTCGGCCGCCCTAGGGTTTCCCCTAGGGTTGGTGGCGGCGCGCTAGGGGGTTGCCTTGGCCCCCAAGGCAAGGAGGGCCGGCGGCCACCCTAGGGTTTCCCCACCCTTGCCGCATGGGCCTTGGGGAGGAGGGAAGCCTAGCCTACCAGGGGCCGGTGCACCACTGCTCTCAATCCATGGGGCCCTCCAGGACAGGTGGACCCCCGGAACCCCTTTCGGCACTCTCGACAAAATCCGATAAATCCCGGAACTATTCCGGAAGCCAAATACCAACTTCCCATATATGAATCTTTACCTCCAAACCATTCTGGAGCTCCTCGTCATGTCCGGGATCTCATACGGGACTCCGAAGAACATTCTTCCACCAACATACATAACTCAATAATATTATATCGTCATCGAACGTTAAGCGTGCGGACCATACGGGTTCGAGAATGATGTAGACATGACCAAGAAACTCTCCGGTCAATAACCAATAGCGGGACCTGGATGCCCATATTGGCTCCTACATATTCAACGAAGATCTTTATCAGTCGAACCTCGATGTCAAGGATTCTGTCAATCCCGTATGCAGTTCCCTTTGTCCATCGGTATGTTACTTGCCCGAGATTCGATCGTCGATATCTCATACCTAGTTCAATCTTGTTACTGGAAAGTCTCTTTACTCGTTTCGTAATGCAAGATCCCGTGACTAACTCCTTAGTCACATTGCTTGCAAGCTTCTCGTGATGTTGTATTACCGAGAGGGCTCAGAGATATCTCTTTGTAAAACGGAGTGACAAATCCCAGTCTTGATCCATGCCAACCCAACAAACACCTTCGGAGATACCTGTCGAGCACCTTTATGATCACCCAGTTACGAAGCGATGTTTGGTACACACAAGGTATTTCTCTGGTGTCAGTGAGTTGCATGATCTCATGGTCTTAGGAACAATGCTTGACATGAAGAAAGCAGTAGCAAGAAACTAAGTGATACGATCAAATGTTATGCTTACGGTTGGGTCTTGTCCATCACACCATTCTCCTAATGATGTGATCCCGTTATCAAATGACAACTCATGTCTATGGTTAAGAAACCTTAACCATCTTTGACAACGAGCTAGTCTAGTAGAGGCCCACTTGGGACACAGAGTTGTTTATATATCCACACATGTATTTCAGCTTCCGGTGAACACAATTCTAGCATAAATAATAAACGATTATCATGAATATTGAAATATAATAATAACTACTTTATTATTGCCTCTAGGGCATATTTCCATCAACGGGGAGACCAAGCCAAAATTTTCGGGATGAGTCTCTGTCGTATCCACCACAAACACCATATGGCGCCAAAGCTATGCATTAAGAGAACATCAGATTTTTTTAAGCAATCCGAGTGAACGCCCTCAGGCACGTCAGATCCCATGCATGAATCCTAAAGTGTTCGCTCCATCACACCCCTTTGAGCGAACTACTAGCTGAAGTCACTAAATGGTTCGCTCAGGATGGCAATCTGAGTGAGTATTTTCGGGATAACAATTTCAGTTTTTAGAGCATGACATTTTTCAGCTTTTTCTGTTGATGTAACATGGCAATACCGTTTATCCAGCATGATAATTTCTGAGCATGGGGATTTTCAACATGGCAAATTTTACTTTAGAAAAAGAATCATTTACAACAGCACAATATTTTATATCTGTTTTCGCATGACAGTTCTGAAGTGTTCGATGGGAGTGTTTTTTAGCAAACAAAAATGTTTGTTCGTTCCTCCCTGCCTAAGGGAATGACCGATCGCTCGGGATACCCCCCCTGAGGGGACACGATATGTGCATTGGTGTCCATGCATTACTAAACTGAGCCCATAATGCATCTATTGCACCAGGTCTTGAGGTGCATCTCACACTGGTTGTCCTCTCTAGAATTGTTCCAGGAACATAACAATGCACAAAAACATGTATTTATTATACCACGAAAATTGGAATCCGGAATTCTAAGGGCATTTCAAGAACAAAGTATATCACAATGGCGATAATTGACACTAGGCCCACTTTACAACCCAAATTAGATTAGTTGGTATTCTCAGTTGGGTATTTTTCCTTTTTTTTTACAAGGGATGTGTTTTGAATATAGGACGTATTTTTTAGACCAATTTGGATTAGCCACTATTCACAAGGAACACAATTAATTGGGGTTATGTACTTTTTTCCACATTCCCTTTCCATTCGTGTAGTACCCGATTCATGCCGGTACTTATTATTTCGTTCAAGAAGTTTCTCGTTGTCGGGGGAATCATAAGTCGATTTTGCCGATAATAGGCATTATTTCCAATCTAAATGGGCATCTTACCTTGCCCTGCCACTTTGGTTGTGTACTTGTGTTCTTTACAAGTAGTGCTTGTGGGATTCTTGTTGAAAACCCACATCCACCGAATTCAGTGTTACAAGTGGAGTTTAGTGTTTCTAGTAGGAGGTGACTAGAGATGAAATCATTGAAGTACACCTAATTTTTTTCTCCTTGAAGGAAAGGAAGTACAGCACACTATGAAAGATTTTTGTACTGTAGAAAACTTCCATCCACTCAACCAAATCTTTCTGCCCGGAAATTACACACCATGCGATGTTTTTCTAGAAATTTCCAACCAACTCACCTAAATATCTCTGTACATCTTGGGGACCTTTTACAAAAAAAAAATCCCTCTCATCTCCGATCTAAGAACCACTGAACCCTCTGTACATCACTATACATGTGTCAGGGTATCGAAAAGTGAGAACTGGAAATACGTTCTCGTCGTGGTATTCACATCGGAAGACAGAGAGGAAGCAAGAATAATAAAGAAAGAAGAGAACACTTCGAGCCCTCTACTCCGAGGCCTCCTCCACTATGCTCTCGAGCTCCGGCCGCCACACGCCGACCCTGCAGCCGCTCCGCCGCCTCCGGTGGGCGCCCGACGCGGTCTTCTCGGACAGAAGCTCCGTCAGGTAGTTATCCTGCTCCGCGGTGCTCGCGGCACCGCCGCTCTTGCCCCGGCTGCTCGGCCGCTTGCTCTTCTTGGAGCCCGGCCGGCTCTTTTTCCTCCTGTCGGCCGCCGGCACCGTCGCGGACGGGATGAGAAAGTAGATGCGCCCGCGCTTGAGCTCGGTGTCGGGCGACACGATGACGAGCTTCTTGGTGGGGCACCCGACGCCAGCGGAGGACCACGCGGTGGCGATGGTGTGGTTGGGGTGCGCGGCGAGGACGGCGCCGCCGGTGATCGGGCAGCTGAACTCGTCGACGCGGCCGCTGAGGTGGACGATGCGGACGACGTCGAAGGAGCCGCAGGGGAGCATGCAGGTCAGGCAGCACCGCAGGCTGTTGCCCATGCTGTCGTCGTCGCCGGTGCTGGAGCTCGAGTCGACGGCGATGAGATCGATCGCTCGCTAGCCTGGCTTGTTTAATTGCTTGCTGTTTGTTTGCTTATGGGTTGTGATGGCAGTGGCAACTGGCAAAGGGGTTTATATAGCGCGCCAAGTGGAGTTTGCGGGGTGCCAGCTCAAGTCATAACTATCTTTGGTGGCTATTAAAATGTGTATAGCTAGAGCCACACCTAAGTATTACCCATCCATGCATTTCCATTTTAGACCATATTTGGTTGGTTTAAGATAAAAATTTAACTACCAATTGATTTTTTAGCTTCCAATTTTTTCTTTTGAAATTCAGTGGCATTTATTTATGTTATAAAAGTGTACAATGATAGAGTAATTGTTGGTCAAAATCTTGTCTTAACCAATTAAAAGTACACTTTACATGTCACCCTCAAGAGAGTACATTGTTTGGGTTGGATGGTTTACATATTCCTAACACAGTTGTATATGTAATCTTACACATAAAACTTCGATGTATTGGTGCTCATAAGCGGAGAATACTCCATGAGTTCGGCATATACCATTTAGTTTCATGGATGCCACAACAAATTTTAGGCCAACAAGATTTGATACACCAAGGTTGTGTCAAGGTGCTAAGCTATTTCCATGGTTGGTCCTTGATAGCAGAATTCTCACAGGGACCTTCCAACAGTGTGGTGAAAGCCTCGTGAACTCATTTTTTAGCTTTGGCTCAACAACTAAAGACGGTTGTCCACTTCCGCGAATGACGGTCATTTCACTGTCACGGTTTTTGAGGGGCTAAGGTGTAAAGTCGGTTCTTCTATACCAAAATTCTCCTTCTTAATTAATGAATGAGGCAAATCTTTTGCCTCTGTTTCAAAAAAAAACGATCGTGGTTTGGGGCCTTCTGGAGGGCTGGTCGAGGAATCTTTCCAACACCCTCGCGTACGATCCTCAATTGGTCAACACGAGGTGGAGTTTGATCATAGGTACCATGTCTAAGGAAACCCGCACGATCCACATTGGTCATCTGCTATACACAATGTGGAACAGGTGGAAGGAATGAGACATGTGTTTCTTCAAAGGAGTGCACACCTTAGATACATCGAAGTGTTCCACTTTGACTTTCAGAACATCTAAAGCACCGACGGCGCCTATGTGCTAGCAAGTCTACCGAGGAGTAGTAGTCCACATGTAGTTTTGTGTACAACTGTTGAAAATACTTGGTTTTCTCTCCTTAATGAATATGAATAGGAGTGCTCCAGCCTGGGTTATCTGGGGGGAAACTTCATGTATTTTGGAGTATTTTAGAAATTGAGTGAGACTTGATTTTAAAATTATCTCCAAAGACTTCTTATCAAAAACATTAGGGAAGGCTCCTACGATATATTTACTAGTGATCAAAAGGTTATTGACATGGTATTTTAGAGTAATTGAGTGAGACTTTACGAGTATTACACAAGTGTTCAACACCAATCTAGGAGGTTCCATGAGAATGGAGATCTTCTGTAGAACATATGAACTTCAAATTTCTTTTTTTTTTGCGGGGAAACTTCAAAATTCTTGCAGTGTAGAATTGATAATTGTAAGCTATTGTATTTGAGTATCCGTAGTTGGAATGCACAAGAGAAAAAAATGTACTAAAATCCAAAAGAGAAATTGAATTGTGAATGAGCCGGTATCTATTGATAGGGAGGTTGTTTAGCCTTGTACAGGGATGTAGCTGCCTTGTAGCCATTGGGGTCAATTGACCCCAATGAAATTAGGAAATCCTACATTAATTTACTACTAAACACTATCTATCTATTGAAGATGACCCCACTGCCATAGACATGACTCCAGCAAATCGTTTTTTTTAGCTTCGTCCCTGGCCTTGTATATCCCCACTACATATCTGAGTCTTAAATTAACTCTGTCCGCTTGTAGCCTTATTTAGTGAATGCTATAGTTTTAAAAATAAAGATTAGACTTGCACCTCTCTCTTTTTTTGCGAAAGCTCGACTTACGTTTTTGTCTAGCAGACTACATGTTTAAAAAAATCTAGATGGCAAAAGAGTTCATGGATGCAGATATTATCCACGGGGGTGTCCCTTTCTCCCTGGCTATTCCCATGAAAGTGTGTCTCTAGCATTATTGATGGAACGAAATATGGCCAGCCTTTTTATACCAACTATATCTAGATATATACTTCACAGAAGAAAACGATATCTAGGCTGTAGGACAAAGAAAGGCACCGTGCATCATGTTCTCGGACCCATGCAAGTCCGTTCAAGGCTTCTATTTTAAAAATGCTTTGCCTCACTGGATACGTGTTCTCTGCCTTCCCATAGATTCCTTTGGAGGCATCTCTATTAGTTTTTCACTAGCATCCAAAAACCGAGATGGCAGCTAGATTATTATTATGATTAGGCCAATAGTTTGAGACTGTTATGGTATAAGGATGGTGGTCATGGCCTAGCTTGTGCTCTTGAGCAGAAGTTGCCACGAAGCAGCCGATCGCATGCAATGATTAGGGGTGATCTTACCTGCATTATCTGCTGTGATTCTCATGGGGAACATTCCTAAACCCTAATGGCTAATGGCGTAGAGTAGACTAGAGGGGTGGCTAGAATTTTTGTCGAAAAAGACCACCTGCCCAATGGAATTGACAGAAAAGACCCCCTCTGGATGAAATTGACATAAAAGACCCCTTGGGCCATGGCGGCAGGCGCGCCAGCCAACACGTGGCACCTGCCGCCACGCGCGGAGGCGGCAGCACTGTTCACACACAGGGGACGGATTTTCGCACAGCAAACGGTAACGGGACGAGTAAACAGTAACATGCCGCCGCACAATGTGTCGGCAGCACTGTTCATGCGATTTTTTGAACGGTGAACAGTGTTTTTTGAAAAAAAACAAAAAAAAAACTGAAACTTTTTTACAGCAAAGGCGATCGAGTGTTCTAAGTGGTTGCAAATTTTCAGTTTTTTTTTATTTTTTTTGCACTTATTTCCTTTTTTTTTCAAAAATCACCGTTTACTGTTCACGCGCATGAACAGTGTTGCCACCACGGGCTGTGGCGTCATGTTACTGTTCACTTCGTCCCCCGTTTCCGTTGCTGCCGAAAACGCATGAACAGTGATGCCCCCCTCCGCGCGTGGCGACAGGTGCCACGTGTCGGCTGGCGCGCCTGCCGCCACGTTCCAGGGGGTCTTTTGTGCCAATTTCATCAAGAGGGGGTCTTTTCTGGCAATTCTTTTGGGCAGGTGGTCCTTTTCGACAAAAATTCGGGTGGCTAAGGCCTAAAATGCACAATGGAACCAGATGCTTTTGTGATAAACATGCTGGTCTGCCCTTTAAATTTGACACTTAATATGGAACTTTCATGCTGATTGCCTTTGCATCATCCACACATATATGCTAGCTTTTAGCTTGGGAACATTAGTTCCATCTTAAAATATCTGGAAACACTAGCTCCACGTTTTTTCATGATATGCATTTGGTGAGAACACTATTAAGAAAATTCTCCACCTGTACACTGGAAAAAAAAAACAGATAATTAAATCTTCTTTTTTGCAGGTAGACTTTGTATATTGCAAAAAAAAAAGAGAAGGAAACTTATAACTTGTAAGTGTTTTAATAAGATAAACTTATAACGTAGAACTTGTGAGCGAGTTTAAGCTAACTCTCACTACTTAGGAAACCACTAAGTAGCAACACCTGCCGTATGCTAAAAGAACAAATCTTGATTACCAGAGATCTGGAAATCTCATACACCAACCAGATCGTTGAATGCACTCCCGTTGGTACGTAGTACGAAGTACGGATCACATTGCAAAAGTAGATTGAACATGTCTTGTATTAGATGCCATTTAGGTTCTTGTCTTATACTAGTGCATTATCATTTTGTTAACGTGTACTAGCACCACAAATGCCCAGTCTTTAGGGCATCTCCAACGCGGACCCTCGAACCGTCCGCACAAATCCCGACCGCGCGGTCCAGACCGCAAAAGTTATCCACGGGGTATGTATTGGTCCGCCGGACGGCGTGGCCGTGTTTTTCCCCCTAAATTGAAGACAAACGTGGGGTTTTACAGGAGTCCGGACAGCTACCGCGTCCGTTTCTGACCGCCATGGCCCACCAAAAACCCATCCCTAGCCCAACGTGTGCTTCCTGCCCAAAAACAGTCAGCGCCGCTCCAGAGCGTCAATGACCGCATTCATGGCTGGCCAGAGCGGACGCGCCCTTTCACTGGCCCAACATTGAAGCCGCGCGCCGGCCGAGAGAGCGCTGTCTACGCCGCTTTCCGATGCACGCGGTTGCCGAGAAACCTACTCCGGCGCCACCCGTCCGTCCGCATGCCGCCCACCATTGCCATTCGCCCTGCTATATATACCCCAGCCCCGGCCATAGCCGACACTCATCCTCCTCCGGTCTCTTTCTCTTCTCCGCACCATTCCCACCATGGTCTCCTTGCGCTTCAAAGCTCTCTCGGACGGGCTCACGCGAGAGCAGAAAAGGGGGATGGCCGCCCTTGCTGCCGGGTGGCAGGCCGGCAGGCAATCGGAGACCGACGATGTCCCAATGGAGGACGCAACCAACGACGAGCCGGCACCACCCTCCTCTCCGGCACCACCCTCGCCGGTGCATTGCACCATAACCATCGGCGAGGCCCGTGCCTATTACATGGGCATGGTGCGGGATGAGAGATAGGGGTAGTTCCGCGTGGCGCAGGCCGACGCCGCCTACAACCTCCAGCTCCTCGAGGAGCACCGACAGGCGACGGAGCAGTTCGACGACGGCAGGACGATCGCGCCGGACGAGGACATGGCAGAGCAGGCGGCACAGCTCGAGTCCTACTACTCCGCCCGTTAGATCCGCCTCGACCGCTGGCGGTACCGCCAGCGTCTGGCGAAACTGGAGGCCGCCTAAAAGGAGTTCAACGAGGCGGCGGACGAGGTGTGGGCAAGCAGCGACGAGGAGGACATTGCCGTCTCCTCCGGCAGCGAGGAAGAGTAGTGCATGATAGATCGACGCCGCTCGGGTTTTATAGAAGGCCACCACTCTTCCCCTCCACCTGACGACAAGCTTGGCGGGCTGATAAACATCGGCCGTTAGCCGCTCAAGCTGGGGCGGCGGGGGTGCTGGGAATGAGCTGGAGAAGGCGAAGGCAAGTGCCGGCGTTTCAGTTCTCGGGGCTCATGGCAGTCCGGCAGGGAACGGGCGTCGACGGCCATTTAGATTAGGAATTATACCTCCAGAACCAGACGACTTCTGCTTTAATTGAAGACTTGAAGTATGTCCGAAATGTAATGAATTTCGTCATGTTTATATAAAATTCGTCGTGTTTGAATGCACCCCTTCCGGTTTATTTGAAAATCAGTGGTATTTGCATGAATCCCTTCCGGTTTATTTGAAAATTCGCCGTCTTTACACGAATTTCGTCCGATTAGTTCAATTTGGTTTTGAAATGTATGCGGACAACGTTGGATGACACCCTCCGGTATCTTGTCCGTGGACACAGTCCATACATAAAAATGGACATTTGCGGGAGAGAAATAGTGACTACCGTTGACGATGCACTTACGAGAGAACAAAAATCGAGTTCAATAAACATGCTAATTGAGTATTGTTTATCATCACTTCAGTAGCCGACGGCATGAAAGCATTACACACGGAAGAAAGAAGGAACCTCGAACGAAAAGATGTCACCACCATGAGAATGACATTTCCCATGCTCTGGGAAGCCACCGCGCGTGTGACCGATCCGAGGAGGCTCGTAGAAAACGTTGGGCGTACGTCCGGAAGCTGCGCTTCACGGCACGGTGACCAAATGAGGCGCACCCAACATTCCAAATCCCCTCGTCGAACCGCCCAAATCCGCTGCCGCCCGGGAGCCGAGGCCGCTGCACTCCGTCGTTGTGCAAGTTGGCGGGCACGTCGCGCTCGGCTCGGCACCGCTGCCGGGGGCGCCCTGGACCGGACGCGGGAACTTTGGCCCGCTGCACGGTGGCGTCGGGCGTACGTCGCAGCCTCGCAGGACCGAGGAAGATCTCGGGCGCGCCGGCGGGGAGCAGCGGATCTATGGGTAGCGGGGTCTGTTCTTTTCTTCCCGTACGTGTTGGAGCGCACGTCTCTCCCGTGCCCGACTGCCCGTGCGTGTAGCTCCCATGTTCCAAAAATATATAGAAATCGCTTGGTTGCCGACGGACCTTGCTTTGCTGGTTGCCCTCCACTGCCGATCCACCAACGGTACGATGCGCTGTACGGTCAGTGGTTCGGGTGAACAAGAGCGTCCGTTCGCTGGGCGCAAGGCTGGTGTGCCGGTGTGCAAGTACGCGGTCACGTCCGGGATCCAGACACACGATCGAGCCTGAAACCTTAACTAGGCCACCGAGGCAGTGACCAGTTCGCCGTCGCTTGGATTGGAAAAGAAAAAAGAAAAATCGTCGTCGTCGCTTGCCTGTCAGGCCGGCGCAGGCGCGCGCGTGAGCGACAGATGGGCTCGCAGAGGCGCACGTGCAGCGGTCGTTCAGCCCGGCTCCTCGTAGCTGGAGCCCTGGAGACCGGAGAGGAAGGAAGGAAGGAGCGGCGAAGCTTCGCGACTGCTCGCGGCGGGCATACTCTATCCGGCCGCGCCGTACCGTACCTGCACCGACCGCCTCGGCATCCGTCCGTCCAAGATGGATACCCCTCCCGTTCAGGTATTGGGGCAGGCAGGCCGGCATTCCCGGAGGGAACCGCTCGTGCCGCGCCGCTGCATGTGGCGGCCGCACGCAGCCAGCCTGGCAAGCCAAATGCCAGACTCGGAAGCATACGCCGGCGTCAGACCCCGTCTGCTGCCCTCTGGCTGCGCCGTGGCGTGTCACGTGATGAGAGTATCCACCGTATGCATGCACACTCTGTACTTGCTCTGTACCTGGACTTGTTAAGGGTTTATATGGAAGTCAGAAGAAATCTAGATGAACTCTCGTAATGAATACGGTTTCAAATTTCCCCTTGTTCGATTCTCTGAAGTGAGAAATGTTTTGCAGCGCCGGAGATCCAAACCTGAAGTGCTGCATGCGAGGATGTCTCCACCGTGTCGAACAGTTCAGACCAAGAGCCAGACCGCAACCGATGTACTGTAGCAAATGCTTCAGGGTACTACCACATGGATATTTCAGCTGCAGCTGAAGTGTGTATTTTTTGCAACTCTGCAACTACGTTTCTCTGCATTGCCAATTTGCCACAGCCTTATCACAGAATCCGGATCCAGTCCTCTTTCGGCACTACAGATAGACTTGCCCCTCAGAATAGTACCAGTTGTTAGACTTCGGATATGTTCTTCGATGGTCCAGAGATCGGTCGGTGAGCACGCATATTTGGGTTCTTGGTAAAAGATGAATATCGCCGCGTTGGATGGCCGTGACTTGGAACTGGATTCCTCTGGCAATCGCAACAGCGGGCCAGATTTATTCGACTAATTGTGCGATTATGACATATCGAAAGGTCAGAAGCCTGATAGATACCTGCACTGCATTTGGATGAGCAAGCAGGTGCCCGTCTCTCAGTAGCCTGTCAGTGGTATAAACAAGTACAGTACTGAGTCGAATCTCGTTTTCATTTTACAGTTCCAGATGGCACCAAACACGAAAAATTGGAGATGCAGTTACAGTACAACTTCTACCAGTTCCAATTATAGTAGAAATTGCACTTGTGTCCAACTCAGTTCAGCAAATACAACTCCTGGCTGCCAAACAAGGCGCACAAGAATTTCTTGTCAAAGCTCTACTTGTAGACTCTTTTTTTTTCTCTCAAACGAGATCACTTGCTATTGCCGATCCAAAATGAACTCGGGAGCGTGTAATCGGTGTGCGTGTTTCAAAATCTGACATTCCTCTGTTGATGTACATAATAGTGTATTTACTCCAGAAGTGTGTAAAAGAAGCCCTTTGCAGCCGTAAGAAAAGAATGCTCGAAGAAAAAACTCTGCTCTCCAAAATTTCACCAGTCTTGCTGTACGAAGACCTTATGTCTATATGCCTGTAACTGTATGTGATGTAACATAAGATGGAGACTGTTCCTTGAGTTGGATGCCCACAGCCAATGGCCTTTAGGCTATGTCTGCTCACCTGATTGGTTCTTATTAATATCGTCTGTACTTGGTACTTCTGCCGTGCCACATTCTAACACTGGTATTTCTGATGAGATAGGAGTGTCAGGAGAAGGTGGCTCTTCCTCACTAGTTTGGATACCTGTAGATCGCGCAAGATCAATCCATTGCTGCATCAAACGTAGCTGTCAGTAACGACTAGAGAAACCTGGAATGCATGTATTACCATGCATAATGTATGTATGAAGCTGAGTAGTATAGTAGACTGCAGAAATAAATCCTTCCGTTGTAGGATTTTTATTTCTATCCCTGGAGATGTTTAGCAATGGTTCTACCAGAGACAAACTTAGGGGTTGGGATGGATCATTTCATACAATGGATGAGCGATCTGCACCGCGAATAGTGGTTGAATGGGCTAGCGATTCGATCCAAAAGAATTAGTGTATCCAATTGTGCATTAGTAGCTAATCCTATGGTGCGGAGCATTTGACCCATAGGATGAAGTGGATCGACCGTATTAGATGCAATTGGCTTTGTGTGCATGCACTAATATGCTCTTCATGCACATATATTTAGACATTCATCAATGCAACAATGTGCGTGCTGACGGATGAACCGTTGGTTCTAGTGATGGATACTGATTATTTGATTATTTAGGTATAATTCCTAGGATTGACATGGCGTGCCCTATTAAAACGGAGTGTGAACACACGTGCACCCGTTAAGTGTGACCAGTGGAGCCTCAGTATTTTCTTAGCACATGTACAGGACACACATGTATGTGCGAGATGACATGTGTTGAGTACTGAGTTTGTGCCGAATGTGTACGTGTAGGTTATAACTTACAAGTTAGATTTATGGATCTTGTAGTAATGTAATATGGTACTACAAAGTGTCTGGCTAGGGCATGGTGTTAGTGTTGGAGTCGTACACTTGTATCCCAGGTCAGCTTTGTATGGAGGAGACCACATGTTGTAACCATACCCTTAAGAGGTCTCCCATATCATGCTGATTGAAATTAAATTAGCCCCTATTCATCAATAGCTAACCTGCTCTCTGAATCACGCGATTTTTTTTTCCTTTGGAAGGAAAACCCGATATTTGTTTGTTTAGTTCAACCAGCTTGAGGGAACACCTTAACCAGATTTTTTTTTACAACAGAGGTACAAATGCAGAAGTGGCAAACCTGTGTTCCAAAGTATGAATTGATTATCCGTGCAACAAAGGACAGCACATTAGCAAGAAATGGCTGATTATAGTATGACACAAGATACTCTCCAAGCCGATGCTCCACCAGACCAGCAATTACCTTAACATATTTATCGGGGAAATGTTAGATATTGAAGAATAAGTGAAAAATGGAAGGCAAAATTGTAAGTTGTGCTTATTTCATCGTAAATCACTGGACAGGCTGCTTGATAGCATACCAGTTGCAGCTGCAAGGCCTCAGTTTGCCTTTAGACTAACTCATTCATTCACAGTATGCTATATTACAGATCATTTTAACCATTGCTAAATTTCCTATCATGTGCCCTCACATGTGCAACTCGACAGACAAAACATATCTACATGATCAGCCAGAATCACTTGTGAAACATTTTTTGGAATTAGAACTTCATCACATATATCTAAATTCTCGACCCTTCATTTGAAATTAGAAAGAGGATAACAAGGAAGTACCTGATACCGCAGATTTGCTGATGTTCCAAGGAAGCCACTATAAACAGACGCTGCTTTCCAAATGGGAGCTCTTGGGCGTTCTGCCTCGATAGTTGTAGGACTCAAAACTCGACGAGCAGCATACAAAACGTCCGAAGCAACTCCAGCTCCAATACTGGAAACAAATCCAACACCAGCAAGTTTCAGACCACCCACTAGTACCGATGCAAATCTCTGGTTAATGTCCCAATTCTGGCCCACGATACCCTTTTGAAATGCATTATCTGGCAGTGACCCTAACAATCCTCTGACAAGCTCCAAGCTCTCACCAGAACCATTATCAGCAATAGACAAGAGCGAAATAGTAGGAGCAGGAAGCCAGACTGTAAAAAAGTCGACAACAGAACCTCTAATTGTATCAGTAAGGACATAGTCGATCTCTTCAAAAAACCGTCCTTTCCGTTTTTCATATTGTGCTAAGACAGCTGTAGTTATTGATATACCCTCTTCGATAGCTAATCTATTCAAGAATTGGGGATCTGCCAGTAACCTTTCACGGAAACCCTGCACAAAATGATCATTTTCAGCATCATCAACATGCAGTAAGTTCTCCTAGCTACAAAGAAGCAGAATCAATTAGACCGCTCAAGGCCTGGCCCAGCCCTTGTACACCCAGCCTTGAACTTTCAGTTTCCCAAAATATTTTCACATCTTTCACATAATATCACTAGTAAATATTGATTATTTCTGGCGGTTCTTTCCTTTCGGGATGCCAGGCGGGGCTGATCCTGGATGAAATCGACAGGGCTGAGCCGTCCATAAACAGTTCTGATTTTTTTTTCAAATATAATCAAGGAGGGAATATATTATTGAAGTAGTAGTATGCAGCTGTATCACCTGTATGGTCAACCCATAAATAGATAACTACAAGGGAAAGGAGTGAAAGAGTAAAGCAGGTGCCTACTTGGAACTGGTGAATCAATTCATCCACGACAGGATATTTCTCAAGGTCAAAAAAGTTCTGCAATATTTCAGGAGAAACTACACCCCGATCTATTCCTTTTTGAATATCCTGTCATGAAATAAAGGCAAAATTTTACATTAGCTCAAACATAAGAAAATAGGATGATATTAGAAATCATAACTGCCTGACATAGAAAGATTTCTTAGCCGTGTTAACTTTTTAAAGAGCTCATTGCTGGTTTTCTGTAATAACATCATTTACAGCATGTTACAGTTAGTAAGAGATATAATGCAAAAAAGTACCGAACATATGCTGAGAGATCAAGTGATAACCTGGGGCAAAGCTTCACGCCTCCTACCAGCTGCATTCATAACTCTAGCAATTTCAGCACGGTCAAAGCAATTTCGACTGCATGGCTTGGCAGCAGAATACCACAATAAATCCGCTACGGGAATTTCACCTTCTCGCCTTATACCTTGCCTCTCAGGATCAAGAAGGATCACAACTTGCTTTTTCTTTTGCATCTTTTTAGATATTCTGGCAGGAACACCAATTCCTCGTGCCCCATACATAACATGGCTTGCACCAGTTACAACAACGAGCATCCCTGAAGGATCTCCAGTACTAATTTCCTTCATTATTATTTGGGACATGGTATAATCATCAACTACTCTTGCCTGCGCAGATAGATATGAGCTAGGGCCAAAAGGAGAGACACGAGAGGATGAAGTCTTGTCTATCAATGATCGGCCTGTGATGGATGTAAAGCCAGAAATGAAGCCTGAGCCAGCTGGAGGAGCATACAACTTCCTCTGCTCTTTTGAAAGGCCTTTGATTCCTTCTGCTTGGACAGTTCTTACCACCTAGTCAAGAAATGTATTAGGTACTTTTCACCAGGAGAAAACTAAGCTATCTTATTCAGCATGCTGCACATCAGAATACTTCACAGACAAGGGCCAATGAGGATGTAGAATAGGTCCTTACGTATCAAGTAAGAGCACTAGATGACACAAGGCGAGAAAAAACTCGCCAGCTGGAATGTAAAAATCAATACTGAATAAAGACAATGTTCAAGTCTACAGCCTTAGAAAGTCCGAGCCTTAGAAAGTCCGAAGTACCAATGAACAAGATTATGATCATGAAAATACGCGTAAACGAACATATGCACAGTGGTGGAGCGTCGGGGGGACAATCCCGGGCCTTGGCCCACCGCTTCCTAGAGCAAATTTTATCAAATATGCTTATATTTCTGCTAATCGCTCTACTAATCCTCCGGCGCTCTGATCACCCTAGGCTTTTTTATGTCATATAAACTCATTTCGGCCCCTCCTAATATTTGGTTCACGCTCCGCCACTGCACATGCAGATGCAGTTTTGCTGGATAATGTGTGTGACAATGGTGAATTACCTCAAGTGGAGTTCCACATGCAATAAGCTTGATTCCATTATCACGGCAGTAGTTTAAAAGAGGTTCATACTCCTGCCAGCGCTCCGGTGCCCAGTGAGATGTGTACAATCTTAAGTTGTTGCCATCAATCCTGAATAAAGATAGGCATGTTAGAAGTTCGTCAAGGAAGTATTGCAAGGCTGACAAAAATCACAATCGCTCACATAAACTAGGAGGAGAAAGGTGAAGGAGAAAGCAAAACTAGGGCTCCACTCGCTTACTTTCAACGGAAGCCTACAACATGTTCATAATAGTAGTAGTCTAGGAGGTAACAGATAAAAATAATTTCAGTGTCCTGCCATAGGAAAATAAGTTGAACCTGGATTATATATTTCACTAGATTTTCTGAAATTCGGTGGGTCCTGGAACGTTTGTTATCCCAAATTTTCAGACTAGGTTCAAACTAATTCAAATCAAATGTAAACTGGGTCAAAATTTGCCAACATTTAGTGAATTCTGATTGAAATAATTCCGAAACAATTTTCAGAATTTTCAAAGTTTTGGATATCTCGGTGAGATGCGAATGTTTTCTGAAATTCTACCCTGTACTGCACATGGTTCGGTCAGAATTACGAATTATCGCAGTAGGAACAGGTGAAACTCGTTCCATTAACAAAAGAAAAAGGGAGTGGCAGTAGCAAACCTCCCATCCATGAACTGGTTGAGCTTCTCCTGGAGGTCGCAGGGGAAGGCCTCGAGCGAGAGCGAGAGGGACCTGCCGGCGTCCGCGCAGCGAGCGGCCAGCTTCCGGACGATCTCGAGCTCGAGCACCCGGTCGTCGCGGTCGGGCACGAGCTCGGCCTCCCCGAGGTAGACCACCCGCGCGGCCATGAGCTTCTCCCACACCCTCCCGCGCGCGTCCTTCCCCACGGCCTGCGGCTCGCCGATGACCGTGGCGTCGTACATCCTCGACAGCGCCGCCTCCCCGTTGGGCTCCTCTGCTGGGGGCGGGGCCGGAGCTGGCGGCGGTGGCGGGGCCGGCTTCTCAACGTCCGCCGCGGAGGCCGCGAGAGGGAGGTACTGGAGGGCCGTGGACGCCGCGGGCAGGGACGGGACGAGCAGGAGGAAGTCGCGGCGAGAGGCGGCCGCAGCGCAGAGGGTTCCGCGGGAGGAGGAGGCGGAGGACGAGGGAGAGAGAGGCGGTTTGGCGGGGAGGAGGGGTTTGAACTTGGCGGCGCCCGGGTAACGGGAGGGCGCGTGGGGCAGCATTCTGCCCGGGCGGAGACGTCGCCGGCGGCCGGGGGGGAGCGGAGCGAGGCAACAAGAGATGGAGTAGCCTGCTAGCCTGTAGCCCGTGGCCGCTGGCTAACTATCCCTTGCTGGTGGTACAGCACGGCAGTACAACTGTTTGTACAGCACAAGAAGTACGTCTTCTCACCTCTCTAAGACATGCCCTGTAAAAATCAAAGGGAACATTTCCCGTCCACCAGACCACGCGTTTGAAGTGTTTGAAGCTGGTCGACGCTGCGTGCAAGTAGCGGACAAAGAGGCACCACGCCGCGGATCGTACCATGATTGTTTGGCACAGAAGGAGAAGACAGAGACGGCGGTGGATTTTTGGGCGGAATTCGTCGGGGTGGAAATCTTCATGGCAGGTCGATCGAGCGAGCGAGGTGGAAATCTTCTCGCTCTTCCGTTTTTTTGTGGCGGGAACTTGAGGACCTCAGGGAGCTGGCACTATGGGAATGGCTACACTACAGGAAGGTCACCACTAGCTGCCGACCATACATACCACTGGCTCGCGTCTCCGCGAGCACATCCAGTCACCCTCGTCGGTGACGAGTGGCTCACCTTCCGCACAAACCTGGCGATGCGCAGCATAATATCAGAGCCAAGCCCTTTCCTGAAAGAAAACAAAGGAGTAGATATGATAGCAAATGCAAGCCTGCAACTCTCTGAAGGACTGAAAAGAATCTTTCTCATGTACTGTATATGGTTCTTTCAGGAAGCAGGGAACTCCTCAGCTCCAGTCAGCTAGTGCCGCATAATTGTACAGAGAAAACTCGGCATTACAGCTAGACCCAGGGTGGGGAAAAACTGGGGGGGAAAACACATGTGTCGGTTTTGCGATCGAGGATTGGTTCTTTCTTTCCTGAGAAATTTTCAGGCACACGTCCGGAGATAGCTACATCCAAGAAAATCCTCGACCCGGTGCCCCTTGGGGAGCGGAAACTGTATCTGCACATATCATCGAAATCACCGAGCGAGTGATGACATGAATCTCAATGCGGTAACCAATGTTGATGCTGCAGATGGGTGGCTCAAAATTCACACCTATATTTACATCCTACTTCAGCTGCGCCTTTCTGCGTACCCTTTTGTATCTTCTGCTAACTTTGCCCATATACTAGCAATATTCTCTGACTGAGCAACCTGCACATTGACAAAATACAAGGATGTCGATGCAGTTAGCTTTTGCAATGATTAAATTTATTGGTACTGTTAATTTTCTTCGCAAAAAGAAGAAAAAGAAATGCACTGTTTATTTTCAAAGAGTTGTAGAGAACTCCTGTGTTGAAAACAAAACGGTGTCCCACCAGTAAACAGTATGCACCTGCTGGTATTATATAATTTTGAATTTCATACAACGCCATCTAGGTTGCCTGAGGTGAACTTTAGAAAATTATTCATTGGCGGTGTTGCAAAGCTAAAGTAGTTCCATGTGCGATGAACTTTTCTTGGCCAAAAAGGCAACAGGCATTGACTAACAATGCGCTATAGTGGACCAAAATACATTTCAGATGTTATCTATAGTATCCTATCAAACACTACTTCCCAATCCATACATACAGAACAAATTCTGTCTTCCAAAACGATGCCATACACACTGTAGATTTTCACATCACTACCAGATTACCATGAAGCATACAGTGTTTGACATATGGACATTGGTTTGCTCCTCTTAATCAGAGTTCATCCTTTACTTTGCTCTAGAGAAATAAACACAACAAATAACAATTATACCATATCATTTATAGTCAATACCATGTAGAAACTAATAGCGCTACAGGACCCCCCTAACGGTCGCTAGGTCGACATGGTTTCTACTTTCTGCAAGCCTTGAAAGTGTTTCTTTATGTGGTGCTCAAGCTCTAGGTAACCATGCAGCAGAAACATGAAGAAGGAACACGCTTCACATGCCCTTAGGTCAATATAACAACGCAAGATAAGAAAGGTGAGACTGCAAACATCAACTGGACCGACAACTCACTTCTGCTGCATGCATACAAATACAAAGTTGTGCAGCGCAAAATTCATACAACCATGGTCACTACATACCAATTTCCAAGTGCTTATTTTGCACTTCTGCAGAAAAGCGAGCAACTGGGCAGTAGCCGCAGTAGGCATCATTACTGACTTCTGGTTTTAAACTGGGCAATACTATGTAATGGTATTGGGTAACATTTTGGATCAAATATCAGATACTGAATTTAAAAATAATGGAGCTATGAAGATATATCTAAAGCAAATAGCAATAGTTAATATGGTAGACAGATACTCTAACTGATGTATTTATATTTTGATTCTGCATTCAAAAGTCCAAAGGATCGTGCAACCAGCAACCAAAAGAACAATTCAGAATTGAAGTTTGAAATTTATACCTGACTTGTTACAAAGCCTTTCATCATCTCCACAAAATCCCGGCGTGTCTCTTTATTGAATCTCTTAATTTCATTCATGTTGTTTTCCTGCATTAGAGAAGCTTATTTCAGAGAAAACCCAAATAGTCCATGCCAAACAACAAAATGGGAATTTAAAATCAACAGCATAGCCATACCTAGCATTACCAAAATTCTAACATGTGGTTTGATAACATACAGATGGATGCAGCACTTCCCGCGCCAAAAAGAAAAAAGAAAAGAAAAATATGGATGGGCACTTTACTTGACTTGAAAGAGAGTGTGTTATTACATAGACCGACGTGCCTCGCAATCTTTCTCAGTCAACTCAAATAGATACTACCTGGGTTGAACAACAGGCTTAAAGACTCTCCAATATTGTCAACACAAAACAAATCCCACAGGACAAATACAGCCTACACATTCAAGTTTATGTACTGACCTACTGGGAGAAACCTGTCCCAGTAGGTCAATACATAACCTAGTATATCTAAGTCATACTCGGCACTGTCATCTTTCAAATAATGGAAATCTATCTTGAAAACTAATGGTCAATCTGTATATAATAGGTTTGTCTTGAAGCTCACTGCCGGAACCAAGATCCAATGTGTTTTATTTAGATTTTGGCTGATATATACATTACCCGGCACTGTCATCATTTAAATAATGGAAATCTATCTTGAAAATTAATGGTCAATCTATATATACAACCCAGGTATATACAGAAACATCAATTACTTCACTGACGATTAATGTAATCGGAATACTTCGCACAACACACATGACCATACTGAACTAACGATCTTGACTCCTGAATTTTAAGCAAAACAAATATCCTCCTGCTGCAGTAATTGAAGCTACGAATTCGTTCCAACTTCTGAGAGCTTAACTCGGACTTTTTTTTGTGCGTACGTTAACACTGTGTTCGCTAATAGTACACCTCAGACATCACTATGGTAAATTAATAACATTAGTTCAGATTGACTGACAAAGTCAAACGATGCATATATACAGAGTTCCTTACAGTGTTCATGCCATTTAACTAGTGCGAGGTAATGTCTCGAAGCTCACTGCCGGAACCAAGATCCAATGTATTTTATTTTGATTTTGGCTGATTGTTTTCGATAAGATGTAAACTACATTATGAAGCTATTGCTCCTCCCCAAAATACAGAATTGTGTTTGTGTAACCATTGCAATAATATTAACCATAAACTAGGAAATGTTGTCATCTGACCTTATAGCATAACAGCCTTGAATTGTGCAATTTAAAAACAAATAGTAACTCACATCTCAGAAGGCCACTATCAAGTACAACACGCGCATTGTATGCTTAATTCAAAAGTTTAGGTGATTTACCTTGATAAGCTCATACTCTTTGCGTGCATGACTTTTTGCGTCTTCTGTTGTTCTTATTGTTTCTTTCAGTTCTTCGACCTTCTGATACCTCGTCCTCTCCTGATCTATTCCTCTTGATGACACAGATTCAAGTTTCGCCACCCGGTTGTGCAAGGCAAATAAGTCTGATGATAGACTTTGGATATGAAGCAAAGCATTAGAGCGATCAGTAAATGCATTGTGAACAGAAGTCATCGTCTCCAGGTATTTATGGATAGTGTCCTGTAAAAGCAGAAACACCGTTATAGATCAAGAAACAAAATAATCAAGAAGATCTATATCGAAGAAAACGTTACTCTCATTCCGACTTTCCGCATACCAGATGTTTCACAATTTCAGCATCCAGTTTTGTCTGAGACCTGCTGACTTTGACAACAGCATTTGCAAAATTGTTAATATTAACAGCTCGAGTTCTCTGAGAACTGCATGCAGATTGGTCCTTTTCAAATTTCGCCAGCTTAACGAATGTCATTCCCAAGTGAGCTGTAGTTGTTCTAAAATCCTCATGAGCTTTAACAAGCGCCTCTGCCTACAAATTATGTAGAAGAATAGACTTAGCAGGTGTTCTTTTGTACAATGCTGCATAGTACCAGAAACTTGATGCGATGTCAATTTCTTGATCAAGTTGCAAAATGCAAATGTAGTACATGTACTTAACAAGCACACATAATTTAATCCCTTCATTCATCATGTGCATCTGTCAAAACTACACTAATTATGCATAAGAGTAACCAGAATGAGAGTAACATGAGTGATCTAATAAACCAGCCAACAACACACACGGCTACCTGCTGAGATGTCGCTGCGAGTTGCTGCTCCAATTGCTCGAGCTTGGCCTTGTGGAAGAGGAACTTTGCATCAGTCTCCTCCTCCACTGGAGGCGGCCTCACCGCCATCAACCCATTCGCGACCGTCTGCTTCAGGTCCTTGAACATACCAAAGAAGTCTCTCCCGCCCTTTGTGGGCGTCGTTGGTGTGGTAACAGCCGTCGGCGAGGCAGCAGTAATCGAGGGGTTGAACCTGGGCGACTCACCCTCGGAGGTGGGGATGCCGCTAGGATCAGTGAGGAAGGTATGGAAGTCATCGCTCCGGGCGACGGTGGGGTGCGCGGCGATGCGGCAGAGGTAGCGCTGGACCGCGGCGCGGCGCTGGTTCACGAATTCATGCCGCTGCATGACCTGCCCTTCCACGATGCTCTTGTCGGGCCGCGCCGGGACGAAGAGGCCGCGGTGGGTGGCCGCGAGGCGGTCGGCGAGGGCCACCACGTCGCGGAAGCGCCGCCGCACGCGGAACTCGCTGCCGTCGGCGGTCCGGGTGGTGACGAGGTAGGAGAAGTAGCTGCCGGAGCCAGGGATGACGCCCGCCGCTCCGGTGGCAGACTCATCGTGCTTCTTCGGGTCGGAAACGGTGATCTGGTACTGGTAGGACTCCGGTGACGGCTCGCGGGAAACGACCGGGGAGTCGGGGGTGGGGAGGATCGGCGGGGAGTCGTCCTCGCCGTTCTCGTCGGCGAACGGGTCGCCGTTCGCGGCCGCGGCGCGAGCGGAGGGCGACGAAGGGGAGGGAGGAGGGTGGAGCAGTGGGTCGGTAGAAGCAACGGCCGATGCAGCAGATGAGGAATCGAGGGCGACGGTCTCGAGGTGTTCGTCGGCGGGGTGGTTCTCCGTCGCCGGGGACTCGGCGGCCATCATGGCGGCCGCCGGCGGTTAGGTGGGGGTTGGGGAAAAGCGAGATCTGGCGGGGAAAGCCGGCGACGAGTCAAGTCGGGTGAGGGAGGGAGAAAGGTGAGCGCCGTGATACGTGTAAGGCAAGCCTACCTCCCTTTCGTACCCTAGCCCGCTGACATGTGGGTCCAGGACGCGCATCTACCCCTTTTCTTTGACTTCCATTTCTATACTGCAGTGTCAGTTGCGACGGGACTGCAGATATCGTAGAGAAAGACAAAACTTCAATTAATTTAAATGAGAAAAGTTTATGGGGACTGCTAGGTGTCTATCGGTGGATCCGTAGTAATCATCCACCACCAGACTAGACGTCAGATGTACGCACGCGCAGCCGTCCGATCTACCAGCTCGGTCGCCTCCCCTTGGTCCTGAAACAACGTTCTAGTTGTAGAAACAAGCTCGCTGTCTCGGCCCCGATACACCTGCACCCAGCGCAGCGCCGCCCGCAACCACCGCAAAAACAGCCGCCGCCGGCGTGGGATCAGACGCCAATCTAGCTGACAAAGGCCTATGTTTTTTTTTGAAACAAGGCCTATGTTTTAGAAACAAAGACGCTTGTTGCGGAAACATCTATAAAAATTTATTTACAACAGAGTTTGTTAAAGAATATTTTCTGCAACAAAGATTACGTTGCGAAAACTTCTATCGATCGGACGTTTGCAACAGAGTTCATGTTTCAGAACTTTTGCAACGTAGATATTGTTGCAGATTTTTTTTTGCAACAAAGCTAATGTTGAAGTTTTTTTTCAACAGAATAGTTTTGAAACATAACTAATGTTGCAGAAATTATTCTTGCAACAAGGAGGATGTTGCAAGAAAATAATCATTGCCGTCCATCGAGAGCTCCATCATACGGTGTTGCGGGAGGAGAGGCGCCGCCCGTCCCCGTTGCCGACGAGCGATGGACCTCCAACCAGGTCGCCTCGCCGCTCCTTCGCTCCGACGAGGTGGGCGACGTTGTAGAGGCAGGCGGCAATGACGGCGACCGCATCCGACCCCCTACTGCAATGGAGCACCATGGTGGCCGACCGGAGACCCAGGCTCACGGCAAGTTGGGGGACCACCCCGCTGTGCTGCTAGTGCAGACTACATGTGGCTTGTGTTATTTCTCCAGATGAAAGGATAAGGAAGAAGTATGTGCAGGTTGTTGATACGTGGTGAGGCACGTGTCAGATGGACAAGGCAGCGGATCGTTCCTTTAGGATCCGTCTGTGGATACATATCTTTTCCCAAAGTTTATTTCTTAGAGAAACATTGCGAATTTATTAATCAAATCAGAAATATAGGACGACTGCTACCAATCAGCCGGATGATAAGTGTGAGGAGCTGTTTGGATTTTGGCTATGCTGCCGAGCCAATTTTGACGTGCCAATTAATTGGCGGCCGACCGTCAACGGCTGGCCAAAATATTGGCGTCGAATATAACTAGGAGTGCTGAAGAGAGCAGGGCGCGTCAATTCTTTGGCGTCCATCCAAACGCGTAAGAGGTGGCTCAATCAACGCCAAAAATTGGCAGGGCGTCCCATGGCTTCGATCCAAACAAAGCCTAAAACTTAAGCCTTGCAAGCCGCTCGGTCACTGTGATCTGGACGCAAACGTGGCCGTTAGACTGTGTCAAAGCGCAGCTCGCAAGATACCAACTATTTCATTCTCCATGACGCCGCAACGCTCGGATGCGGGAGCGCGGAGGTGGCCCTCCTCATAGCACTACCACCGCCACGCTAGTCGTCACCGGCAGCAGCGCCTGCTTCATGGTGGCGTCGCCGTCCTCGACTTGTCATGTCACCGGCAGCGTCGCCTGTTTCATTGCAGCGTCACCCGCTTCATGGGAGAGTCGTCGTCCTCGACTTGTCGCGCTACTAGCAACAACAACCGCTTCATTGCAGTGTACCCGGCAATAACGAACGCTTCATGGCAGCGTTGTCGTCCTCGACTTGTCATGTCGCCGGCAACAACGTCCGCTTCATTGCAACGTCGTCGACTTGCAGCGCCGGCAGCCGTCGACGATGATACGTCCATTTTGCATCATGATTTCCTACTGTTATTTACTTTGTTTTGTTGAATAATAATGCTTTGGGGGGTGATTCTAATGCCTTTTCTCTCATAATATGCAAGGTTTACACAAAGAGGGGGAATACCGGCAGCTGGAATTCTGGACCCAAGAAAAGCACGTCAGAGATACCTATTCTGCACAACTCCAATGAAGCTGAAATTTTAAGGAGATTATTTTTGCATTTAATAAAAAATACTGGAGCTGAAAACTACCGGAGGGGGCCTCCCAGGTGGGCACAACCCACCAGGGCGCGCCCTGATGGGTTGTGGCCACCTCGGCCCACCTCCGGTGCCCATCTTCTGGTATAAGGTCACTCTTGACCTAGAAAAAAACAGAGGAGGACTTTCGGGACGAAGCGCCGCCGCCTCGAGGCGGAACTTCGGCAGGAGCACTTTTGCCCTCCGGCGGAGCGATTCCGCCGGGGGAACTTCTCTCCCGGAGGGGGAAATCGAAGCTATTGTCATAACCAACACCCCTATCATCTTTGGGAGGCCAATCTTTATCAACATCTTCAACAGCACCATCTCCTCTCAAACCCTAGTTCATCTCTTGTGTTCAATCTTTGTACCGGAACCTCAGATTGGTACCTGTGGGTGACTAGTAGTGTTGATTACCTTGCGTAGTTGATTACTATATGGTTTATTTGGTGGAAGATTATATGTTCAGATTCATTATGCTATTCAATACTCCTCTGATCTTGAGCATGATTATTATTTGTGAGTAGTTACCTTTGTTCTTGAGGTCACGGGAGAAGTCATGTTGCGAGTAATCATGTGAATTTGATATGTGTTTGATATTTTGATGATATGTATGTTGTGATTCCCTTAGTGGTGTCATATGAACGTCGACTACATGACACTTCACCATTCATGGGCCTAAGGGAATGCATTGTGGAGTAGTTATTAGATGATGGGTTGCTAGAGTGACAGAAGCTTAAACCCTAGTTTATGCGCTACTTCGTAAGGGGCTGATTTGGATCCACATGTTTAATGCTATGGTTAGACTTTGTCTTAATACTTTTCTCGTAGTTGCGGATGCTTGCGAGGGGGTTAATCATAAGTAGGTTGTTAGTGCAAGTAAGAACAACACCTTAGCACCGGTCCACCCACATATCAAATTATCAAAGTAGCGAACACGAATCAAACCAACATGATAAAAGTGACTAGACGAAATTCCCGTGTACCCTCAAGAACAGTTTTCCTATTACTAGTGATTGTTCTGGCATGTCCTTTGCCTCGAAAGGATTGGGCTACCTTGCTGCACCTTGTTTACCGTTACCGTTACTTGCTCGTTACCAATTATCTTGCTATCAAACTATCTGTTACCTACAATTTCAGTGCTTGCAGAAACTACCTTGCTGAAAACCGCTTGTCATTTCCTTCTGCTCCTCGTTGGGTTCGACACTCTTACTTATCAAAAGGACTACGATTGATACCCTATACTTGTGGGTCATCAGACGACCATTCCATCGAACAATCAACGACCTCTCTGCAATGGCAGCGGCGCCCATCGCAGCTCCGACGAGCATTGCATCGCAGCAGCGACAGTCGCCAGCAAAGTGCTGCATCGGACCATGGGTTTCTCCCTACAGCCTCGCGACCGCAGCATCACAGCTCGGGCGGCAACAGCAAGCGCTGCGTTGCAGCATCGATGATAGGTGCAAACCCGCTGAAACAAGTTCACACCCGAGGGTGGCCCGATCTTCATGTCGTGTGATCAAATCGAGGAGGGTAGATAGTTGCAAGCAGTCAGGATAACTAGCTTTATACCTGCCAAGTTTGGATGCGCCCCGTATGTTGGGGATGGCTGACCGAAGCTACAAGAACTCCAACCCGCTGTCCGAACAATCGCGTAACCATAAATCGGGACTAACCCACACAAAACGGTCGGAACCATAGAGCACAAATTAGGGGGAACCGGAGGTTCCTTCTCACGAATCTGGTGAATCCGCAAGAGCAATGGTAGCAAGACCTCTCATATCTTAGTAGTCTACAAGATTGTAGCTAAGGTGGTTTTTTGGCTGACAGTTCCTCTATAGAATGGGAGAGATGGGGTTATAACCAGGCAAAACCCCCATAGATAGGTGTGAAGGCAGCTAGCTTGGGAACCGGCGATGTGAAAACGAACTAGCTTCAAGACTTAATGGGGTAGTTTCTAGAAATCTCCCGTGAAGATGCAAACTGTTGACCCTGAGCAAACACTATTTCATCAGAGTCTCAAAACGATAAAACTGTTTTCTTAGAGAAACATTCTGATTTATTAATCAAATCAGAAGTATGAACACCCTTGAAAATTAAAAGGTTACATCAAACCCTGGATCGGCCGTCTTCATCCTTCTGAACCTTCCAAACGGGACGATGTTGTGTCGTCGCATGCCGCTTCATTACCGAAGCCAGCTAGTCATCCTCTAGAATGGACCGACGATGCTCCATCGCATGTCACTTCATTGTTGAAGCCAACTTATCGTTGTTGATCGTGATGAAAAGTGTAAGGGCATCTCCAATGGTGACCCTGAAACCACCCGCATACGCTCGGACCGCGTGATCCAGAGATGTTGTGCCATATAACGCGAGCTTGTATCGGTCCGTCAGGCGGCCCAGGCGTAATTTCTCCCGCAAAACAGAGACAAACAGGGGGGGCTTTGCGGGCGTCTGAACCGTTGCCAAGCCTGGATCTAACCGCTCTGGCCCACCCCAACATCCCCAACCGCCTCTCCCGTGGTTTACTTCCGATGTAGGTGTCGCTTACCGCGCCACATTCATGCCAGCCCAGAGCACACAACGACCGCCATTGATGTCGCGATGTGATGTGACCGGAGGGAAGGCTACGCTGACTAACGTGACCTCTTGGGAGCCGCCGCTTCAATGCGGACGCAACTTTCGATCGCTGCGCCTAGACTTGATGTCACGCCCAAAATGCGGTACTATCCTCGCAATGGCTCGAGGGCCTTGATAAGGATAGAAGTGCATTTCGGCTCGCTTCGCAAGAATGGAAATTGAAAGAGCATGGTGCCCCCATGTGTGGTTTTGGTAATTTATGACATTCTCTATGGACTAATGGTTGCCCTGAGCTATATTCGAAGTTTGTGTCCATAGGCATTTCTTGAAGTCCATTTGTTGGTTTCAAGGAGTTTATGTGATGACCAAGGTGGTATTCAAGGATTTATCCAGAGATTGGTCATGTGAGAGTTGAGCTTATGACAAGCATGTCTTGAAGAAGAAGATTGCGTGAACATTCATGTTTACCTTCAAGACATCATCTTTATGGAGAGAGAAGATAAGATAAAAGGTTGATCAAGACTAAGGCAAAAGAGTGATTCAAGTTGATCAACACACAAAGCGTAGAAAATGTACCAAGTGGGATCAAGTGATCTCATGGTATGGTAAGTATTGTCCATTACGCTTTGTGTGTTGGGTTCTACCGTAGGTGCATTGCATGCAAATTAAAAAAAATCCTACGCGCAGAACAACCAAGAGCATGCTACGGAGCTGGATCACGGATCGTTACCACTAGACACGCAGTGTCGTGTAGCGGAAGTAGAGTTGGGGTAGCGCATCCGCGAGGTCCGTCTCCTTCTCGTCCGATCTCCCTCGAATAGCCAGTCACCGGATCCCACGTACAGGTTCGCCGGAGCGGCGCAAGTGCACTACCTCTAACGGTACCCACGCGTGCAGGAGGAACATCGTGCAACGGACTGCTAGGTCCGATCACACAGTTCGGTGGCGAGTGGAGGTGGCTAGTTGCAACACATGCAAAGCCCTAATGACAGCGTCGAAGCGATCAACCCAATGGGTGTGCCTCGGAGACTCAACTATATATAGGCATCCGTCGGAAGCTCAACACTTAGGCCTCGCACGGATCCTAAAGCCCATAATTAGTTCCTTCCCTTAAGCGTGCGACCCCTTAGGTTCTCGTTCACTTGGTCGCGAGTCAGATCACATCCGGCTCGGCTAGTCGGTAGCGGCCTCTAGCAAAGCGTGCCAACTCCAATTGTCCGATGAAGCTGGTTAGGCGAACCTGTACATCATACTTCTGTTCCCTTTGCCACACGATAAATGTTGTCGTGCTCAAGGCGACATGGTCATCCTTGTTGCAGCACGACCTCTTTCACGTTTCGGTGAATCCGACCAATACTTCGGATTATCTCATAATCCTCATCGCATGGCCATGCTTATCCAGGTCGGATCACCCGAGGGGCCTAGAGTATATCTCTCCTGATCGGAGGGGCAAATCCCATCTTGCTCAACCATGTCTCGCAGCATGGGTCCGGACAAGTGATACTTGTGATCTATGTTGGGTTTTCCGTGAAGAGGAACGGGTAATTGCAGCACAAAGCGGATAAGTATTTCCCTCGGTTATGAAACCAAAGTTTATCGAACCAATAAGAATATCAATCCTCAACCATCTTCAGCGGCTGCACACAAATGAACAAACAACTTAAACCCAACGCGGGCAAGAGGGTTGTCAATCCCCTTGATCTCGTTATTTGGAAGCAAATGAGTCGTGTAGATAATTGTTGATAAATATAAATTGCAAAATAAATAAAAAGTAAATAAAGGCAGCAAGGTAAATATAGAGTTTGCGAATATATAAGTGAATAGACCCGGGGGGCATAGTGTTCCCTAGTGACATCTCTCATTTAGGCAGCATACGGTGGGTAAACAAATTACTGTTGGGCAATGGATAGAAAAGCGGATAGTTATGCGATGTTCACGGCAATGATCATGTATATATCACTACTAGGGAAAACCTTATACACAGAATCTTAGCAGCAACGCGGGATAGGATGGAGCGCTACTGCTAATTAGCAGTAGCGCGGTCTGAAGACAGGCGCTACTGCTACCAACTTAGCAGTAGCGCGGCTCGGTAGAACCGCGCTGCTACTAAAATTGACCGACCGTTCCCGCCACGCTAGGTTTAGCAGTAGCGCGTCCATGATAACCGCGCTATTGCTAATGTGATAGTAGTAGCGCGCTTTTTTTTCATGTCGCTACTGCTAATTTTGAAACTGGCCACATGGCGGGCCCCTCTTAGCAGTACCGCGCGTGACAGAGGCGCGCTACTGCTATATTATTAGCAGCAGTGCATTTTTATCCCAGCGCTACTGCTAAGCCGCAGCCATACCACCTTTTTCCTCCCCTCCCCTCCCCTCCCCTCCCCTCCCCTCCCCTCCTCTCTTCCTCACTTTCCCCTAGCTCCCACCTCCTCTCTCCCTCACTTTGCTTCTTCCTCACTACTTCTTCCCCCATTACTCTCCTCTTCTACCTATCTTTCTCTCTCTTTATTACTCCTAGCTAACTACACCAACCTCCATTAATGCATCTCCTTTCTCTTTTTTCTTCCCCCTCCACTAGTTGAACTTGTCTCCTCCCAAACTAGCTAGCTAGGTAGATCTAGCTAGCATTTAGTGAAGTGACCTATGTACCTCCCTAACTAGATCTATAGCCTTATCAAGAAAAGCTTTGTCCACTTTTGATCATTCCATAGGTGTGTGTGGCGACACCTATCGACATCATCATCACCGTGCTCGATCTCGAGATAGGTACGGTGATTAAAAATTTATGCTTTTGCAAGAATGGAAATATGTGTATGTGTGCGATATGACATAATCGGGTGATATGATGGAAATTGTGTGTGTGGCATGAGTTGCCGCCGAATTGTGCTTGTGAGTTGCCTATGTTTTGCCGAAATGTCGATTTATTTCCGTTTCGGCGAATTCCGGGCAAACTCTATATGTCCTATTTTTAGGGAAGGTCATGCCGAATTTTTGTATGACTTTGATGCATGCATGCATTTTTATAATCAATTTGTTTATTATTACCGTTCAGGCATTCATGATGGTCAGTGGAACGGTGGTGGACAGGTGGTTGCGATCGGCGGTGCAGGACATGAAAGAAAATAACCTGACAGAGGTTTTATGTCCGTGTCGAACATGCAAAGGACGAGCTTGGCTCGACCCCTATGACGATGGTCGTGTGATGGCGCACCTGCTCATGACTGGTTTCATGGATGGCTATACTCGGTGGATAATTGAAGATGAGGATGATGATGTTGAGGACGCCGACGGGGCAGGCAATGATGACACGGGGCAAGACGAAGAGATGATCGATAATGGTGGCGGAGAAGAGGCCGGACATGGCGGCGGGGAAGAGGCCGGACATGGCGGCGGAGAAGGGGTCGGACATGGCGGCGGGGAAGAGGCCGGACATGGCGGCGGAGAAGGGGCCGGACATGGCGGCAGAGAAAACGTGGACTCCACGCCGCAGAATTCGTCGGTACTAAGTTCAATCGTGCGGGACCCTCATGTTCAAGCACTGCTTCGTAAGGAGACAAGTACTGAGAGAGCTGCTTCTAGAGAGGAGGCCAAGCTGCAGCAATTGGTGGTAGACTCGAACACTCCATTGTATCATGGTTGCAATCCCGAGGTGACCCGCTTGAGTTTCACGCTCAAACTCCTGAAGACGAAGGCTAAAAACAAATGGACCGACACTAGTCTCGATGAGCTTCTCAAGTACCTAAAGGATGTTCTTCCCGCGGGGAATCTATGTCCTACTAGTGTGGATGAGGCCAAGAAGATCGTGTGCCCTCTTGATCTGCCGCACGTTAGATACCATGCATGCATCAACGATTGCATAATTTATCGGAAGGAGCACGCGGAAAAAACAAGTTGTCCGGTGTGCAATGCTTCTCGATACAAGAAGGCCGGGAAGAAATGTCCCCAGAAAGTTGTATGGTACTTACCGATCACTCCCCGTCTCCAGCAGTATTTCGTAGATCCCAAGGAAGCAAAGCTCATGCGCTGGCACGCGGAGAGGAAGAAGCCCGACGATGGAGATGATCCGAAGCTGAGACACGTCGTGGATGGAAGCCAGTGGAGAGCGTTCAACGGCGAATATCGGTATTTCGCATGTGATGCAAGGAACATCATGCTCGGCGCGTGTACCGATGGCATGAATCCGTTTGGCAACCAGAACACCAACCATAGCACATGGCCCGTGTTTGTATGGATGTACAACCTCCCCCCCTGGTTGTGCATGAAGTCGAAGTACATACACATGAGCATGCTGATTCAAGGGCCAAAACAACCGGGAAATAATATTAATCTGTATCTGGGGCTACTTAAAGAGGAGTTAGACACGTTATGGAAAACACCGGCCAAGACATGGGATGCCAGCAAAGGCGAGTATTTCTATATGAGAGCCGCGTTGATCACGACGGTGCACGACTATCTCGGTTACGGATATGTCACAGGACAGGTGTGCCATGGATATTGCGGATGCACGCGGTGCATGGATGATACGACGTCTCAGCAGCTAATATCAAGGAAAGATGGCAGGTCTGGGAAAATCGTGTACATGGGGCATCGAAGATGGCTCGAGAAGGACGACCCGTGGAGAAACCGTGGAGATCTATTCAATGGTGAGGCTGAGCATCAAGGACCTCCACGTAAGCGGAGCGGCGCCGAAATCGATGAGCTGTTGAAAAACTGGGAACAGTGCCCCGCGCCGGGAAAGACGATGAAAAAGGCGCCGGAGCCGCTGCTGAAGGTATGGAAGACGAGGTCTGTTTTCTGGGACTTGGAGTACTGGCACAAACTCGACACGCCTCATTGCCTTGATCAAATGCATATCTATAAGAATGTCCTTGAGAGCTTGCTTGCGACACTGATGAACATGCCGGATAAGATCAAGGATGGGCCGAAGGCAAGAAAAGACTTGCAAGATTTGGAGATCAGGGCAGATCTGCACATGCCGCCCCGTAAAAAGTCAGAGGAGACAGAGACGGAGACAGAGGCGCGGGAGAAGAAGGGCAAACAAGTAAAGGAAGAGGATTATTGCCCCCCTTCTTGCTTCACCTTAAGTCCGGCTGAGATCGATCAATTCTTCAAGTGCCTTACCAGAATCAAAGTTAGTTCTGGTTACTGTGGCAAGATAAGCAGATATCTAGACACGAAGAAGAAAAGGTTCAGCGGGATGAAGTCCCATGACTGTCATGTGATGATGACGCAGATACTACCTGTTGCCCTTAGAGGGATAATGGACAAGCACGTCCGTGACACGCTTATTGGTCTCTGCAACGTTTTCGACGTCATCTCTCGAAAGTCGATCAGTGTGAAGCAGCTCCGAAGGCTACAAGAAGAGATCGTTGTCATACTAAATGAGCTTGAGATGTACTTCCCGCCCGCGTTCTTTGACGTCATGGTGCATCTGTGTGTCCATATTGTGGACGACATAATAGACCTGGGGCCGTCATTCCTGCACAACATGATGCCGTTCGAGAGGATGAATGGGATCATCAAAGGATTCGTTCGTAACATGTCCTGTCCGGATGGAAGCATCGTCCAGGGCTATCTAACACAAGAGTGCATCTCTTTCTGCGAGAATTTTCTATATGGCGCAGACCGGCCGCCTGGTGTTGGTTTGCCCGTTAACAAGCACGATGGGAGGCTCGAAGGAGAAGGTCACTCCAACGGTCGCAGGGAACTGCATGTGGTCTACTCAGATCGACGCAACGACTTTGACAGAGCAAACTTGGTAGTGCTACAACACCTACACTAGGTAGATCCTTTCGCGACACTGCACAAAGAAACTATCGCAAAGAAGTATCGTGACCGGGGGGTATGCAGGACGGACGCCGAAGTTACTAGAGAGCACAACTCAACTTTCCTGCATTGGTTCAAAGAGCATATTATTGCTAATCCCCCGGAAGAGGGCTCTAAGGACGGATTGCTCATATACGCCTTAGCACATGGCCCCTCGCCCAACCTCCTCACCTATTAGGCATACGATATCAACGGATACACGTTCTACACGGAGGCCAAAGATATGGACAGTGATGATCAGAACTCAGGGGTGACGATGGAATGCATGACCGACAGCGACAACGGCGCAACTGAGAGATTTTACGAAAGGGTCGAGGAGATCTGGGAGCTTGACTACTCTGGACTGCACAACGCGACGATGTTCCGTGTTAGATGGGCTAAGAATGTCGAAAGAGAAAACCGGTATTTCACTACCATGACTATACCCGACGCCAAGAGCGGTACCGTGAACGCTATCGCAAAAAACGAGCCATGGGTACACGCTAAGCACGTGACACAATGCTTCTTCATAACCGACCAGTGCAATCCCAGCCGTGTTGTCGTGAGGAGAGGCAAAAGGAACATCATTGGAATGGATGGAGTCGCCAACGAGGAAGACTACGACCAGTACAGCAACCCAATGAGGGAAGATGACGATGACGATGAAGTATACGTCAAAAGAAGAATCAATACTACATTACCTAAGAAAGATCGTACTCCATGGAAAAGGAAAAGTCACAATGAGGGGCTCAATTATTCTTCAACGAACAAGAAGGGAAAGAAGCTCACTCAAAAACGAAAACGTCGACGCTGAGGAACCGTTATCGGTCAAATGATGTAATATATATGTTCCTATTTTGTGTACACACTTAACCGTTATGCATGGGTCAAATGATGTAATCTATATGTTCCTATTTTGTATACATACTTAACCGTCAAATGATGCAATATATATCGCCTTAGTTATATACATTGTATCACCCTCCCTTCGTTCCTGCTCTTGGAAAAAAGGAAAAGAAAAAGTAGAAAAGAAAAGGAAGAGAAAATAAAGGAAAAGACAATAGAAGAAACAAACAGGAAAACTGCTATAGGTACTGGTTATAGCAGTAGCGCTTTTCCGAAAAAGAGCTATAGCTAGTCGAAATAGCAGTAGCGCCGTTTGGAGAAATGCGCTATAGCTACCTGTGATAGTAGTAGCGCTTCTTGGATAAACACACTATCGATAACTTAGCTATAGCGCGTTTTTAGGAAACGCGCTACTGCTATGTTGACTTAACCCCCAAATCTGCTTCCCGCCTCTGCTTCTTCCCCCAAATCCCCACTCTCTCTTCTCCTCCCTCGTCGCCGCCGGAGCCCGTCTCGCCCTCGACCTCGCCGCGCCCCTGCCTCAAGCGCCGGAGCCCTGCCCTCGCCCTCGACCTCGCCGGAGTCCTGCCCTCGTCCCCGACCCCGGCGCTCGCCCCCGACCCCGGCACTCGCCCCCGACCCCCCGACCCCGGCGACCTCGCCCTCGCCCCCGACCCCGGCCCCGACGCGCCACGCCTCCCTCCTCTGCTTCCTCCCCTCCCAACCTCGGCCGTCGTCGGGCCTGCCTCCTCGCCCCTGCACCCTGTGTAAGCCCCCCACCGCTCCTCCTCTCTCTGCTAGCTAGGGTTCTTCTGTTAATTTACTTAGGTTTTAGTTAGGGCAGTAGGTTAATTAGGTTATCTATTTAGTTATGAACCCTAGTTATCAAACTAGTAGGTTAATTTGGGTGTAGTTAAAAGAAAAAACAGAATTGATTATATAGGTTTCTTGCATTTTTTAGTTTAAGCAATTGTTGCTATTTAAATTTTATAGTGCTAGTTAGTTAATTAGAATTAGTATGAAACCTAGGACAGATTAGTTAAAGCAATTGTTGCTATTTAAAAAAACAGAATTTGAAGTGGACAGATTAGTTAAAGCAACTGCTGCTATTTTTTAGTTTCAAATTTAGGTAGGCTGAATTTAGTTTCAAATATTGTGAAGAAAAATGACTTCTTGCATTTTTCTTCAAGTTCTATATTTTTCTTCCTTTTATATGCAAATTTGAAGTGGACATGTGATATGTGGACATGTGATTTGGACATGTCATATTTGGAATTTGGACATGTCATATTTGGACATGTGATGTTTTGGACATGTCATATTTGGAAAATGATGATTATGTGCAGGGTAAATGATCCAAGTGGCCTATGTTTCGCCGGAATGTTGATTCATTTCGGTTCCGGTGAATTTCAGGCGCTCGATATGTCCACTTTTTAGCAAAGGTCATGCCGAAATTTTCCGTGAATTTTGGCATGACTTGTGCTAGAAAGTAGGCATATCGAGTGCCGGGATTTGCTGGGAAACGGCATTCCGGCAAACATAGATCTTTTTTAATGTCATTTCTCATTTTTTTATAGTTTTAGAATTAAACGAGGAGACTTAATCATAGGAAACATGTCGAACAACGAAGAAATCGGGCCTTCTGACCAAGATGCAGACGAGATGGATTATGAGGGTGAACAATAGTACCTCGACTTTTTGTCTGCTAAGCACAGTCAAGGTTTGCAGGTCGGCCTAGATGATGATACTGACACTGACATCGACACCGACGGCGTCGACACCGATGGCGGCGCCGAGACCGGCGGGGAAGTTACCGGCGGGGAAGATACCGGCGGGGAAGGTACCGGCGCCGATGCCGCTACCGAAAAGAAGAAGCAGAAGAAGCAGAGGATACGAAAACCTAACAAACTCGGCATCGGACGACTGGTGATCACAAAGATGGCCCCTGGCAAGTTTGAGCCATTAGAGCCGGAAGAACCTCGCAAGTGCTATGGGAACCAAGTAGGATGCATCCTACGGGAATGCGCGAGCATCAACGACGATGACATAAGGGGTAAAGAACATTTGATGCAGTTGCTCCTGACGCTGCACAAGAGATTCAAGTTCCCCGACCGGGATGACGCCATAGAACACCCGTGGGATGATAAGAAGATGAAAAAGATTAACAATCACGCCCTGGGCATGTTCAGCAATGATTTGGCCTCCTGGAAAGGGAGGGTGAAACGAGCTATTGAGGCTGAGGAACCCCTGTCCAAGATTCTGGAGGAAAATCCGACACTTACGGAAGAGGAGTTCGAAAAGTTCAAGGACACTTGCGCTACCGAGGCAGCCAAGGCTAAGGCTGCGAAATTCAAGAGCCTTCAGCAAAGGAACACGGGGAAGCATCGCCTCGGAAGCCGTGGCTACCTTGGCAAAAGGCCCATATGGGATAAGGAGGACGCGGAACGTGAAGCCGCGGGTCTCCCAGACCCCTTCGCGAAGTTCACCAACCCCTTGGAGCGTGACTTCATCAGGGCCCGCTACAAGTGGGACAAGGAAAAGAAGGTTTTTTACACAGACCAGATCACGAGGAAATTGATTAGAATACTGGTAATTATTCTTTTACCACCTTACATTTAGCTTCTGATCAAGTCGACTACACATTCGTAAACGGTTCACGTTCCTTCTGCAGGAGAAGCAACACCATCTTGCAGCCGAAAGCCCTACTTCGCCGATGAGGCCCAAGTGGGACACCCCTCTCAACCGGGCCTTGAACGAACTTAAGGGACTCCCTTTGGGCCAGCGGCCGCAATATGGACGTGTGCACGGCGCCGGAGACGGCGCCACGTGGAAGGTGTTTTACAATGAGGGCCCGGAGGCCAAGAAGCAGAAAAAGAAGTTTATTCAGACGGACATCGACGAGAAGGTGAAGCTTGCGTTCGAGAAAAAAGCAGATGAGGATGCGGAAAAAGCAGCCGAGGAGAAAAATGAGTTGCTACAGCAGGCAGTCGATGCAGCTGTACATGCCTGCAGAAATGATTTCGCTACTAACTTGATCCCGTCTATCATCAACTGGACGAAGGAAAATCCTGACAAGACGGTATATGATTTCCCCATGCCGAGTTTCGTCGGGAGCAACTCGGTGAACAACACCACCGCACCATCACCTGCTCACGCAACCGGGCCTGCTCCCGCACCCGCACCCGCACCCGCTCATAGCAGCCCGTCCTCAGTCTCTGGCGCGCTAGGCGGGCCTTCGTCTTTGGCTGAGCTCGACGTCCTCACGGTAATTACATGTCGCACCAACATATATCTAGAATATTCCATTTTCGTTGCCTTTTGGATGTTTTACGCCGCAGACATGTGTTTGCAGGCCGACGAAACCCCGTGCACCGTACTCTACTTGATCAAAGGCCAGAAGGTGGACGTGGGAAAGGGGGTGATAACGAAGCCCTTGGAACTCACGTTCCACAGCCAGCCGATGCCCGGTGGGCACTTCAGGGTTACCTTGTCGAGTGTGAAATCGGGGCACGAGGATTTGCCTCCTCCAGTACGGCTAGGGGGAGAGGACGACGAGACCCCGTCGCGGATTGGAAGCTGCAAGGGTTGGGTGCTGCTATGGCCGAAGAATCTTCTTCGTCTGGAGCCGGCCGAGAGCACACCAATAACCACACATCAACAAGCAGGTATGGACACCACCACCCCGCCTACGCAATTACCAGCGCCTGTAGTGCCGGGTGAGAGCGGCGGACGACGTGATGAAGGGGGTCCAATAGTGGCTGATGTAATCGCTCCCGTAGAACAAATAATGGATGATGAGATGGAGGAGGACCCTCTTCAGTTCCTCAATACAGGCGCCAGTGACGGTGACTTAGATATGATGAGTCAGCCATATGACGACTCGGGCTATCAGCATGCTAATGAGGATATGGATGATCTGCCCGGGTAGGAACGTCCTAGCAGGGATTGCAAGAAGTCTCTCTTCATGCAATCCTCACAGGACACGCCTGAAGATGCAGGGGGTCGTACAGTAGTGCTTAGCCCGACAACACTGGGGCAGGGGTTAAGGAAGGGTCTGGAAGGTCAGCCCAAGAAAAAGGAGAGGAAGAGATCGGGGAAGATAGGCTCAGCTGCGTACAAACAAGCCAGAGCACATAGCAGCCAGACGGTGGACATGTTCCATGTCACGGGCGAGCCGATGCTACCGCCGGAACCGCTGGAGGCAATATACGGGGATCTCAGGAGACTGCACGACCATGTGCTGTCGACTGAGAAAAGCCTACTAGCCTCGAAGGATCCAGGATATCCGACATACGCGGCTCGTGTGCCTGAGGGGAAGTGCTACGTCGACACACGGCCCGCGGAGGTGGTCTTCCTGCGGCTTGATCATATCTTCGAGATGTTTCTGACAAGGCGGCTCGATTGTACAATTGTCCGCCTTTTTGCGCTACATATGAGCTCCGTCATGAAGAGAGAAGAAGTCTCGCAAATCTGTGTGGCGGATCCATACTACATGCACGAGTCCTTCTTGAGTCTCGGCGACTTTGAGCGTAAAACTGCTAGGGAGTACCTCGAAAACTTCATGGTACAGAACAAGGACCAGGAAATTGTCCTCCTGCCTTATCATCCAAAGTAAGTCAGTGTCGGACAACCCTTTCGTACATTTCAATCATTCCTTCTCGCTCATATGGAGAATAATTTGAGGTGTTTTTTCCCCGCAGCAACGGTCGCGCCGTCCTTATCGTTCTTTACCCGCAAGTCTCCCCCGCCGTGTATTTCGACCCTACCAGAAACAACGAGAAGAAGGACTACACCCACGTAATGAATATTCTAGATGATTCTCTCCAAGGCTTCAGCTTGAGGGGTGGCCACATGCAGATCAGGAAACAAAGGAACCGCAAGACGGGTTTCTCGCATAAAACCAACTTCTGCTGCATCCATGTCCCGAAATCAAGTACGAACGATGGATTCTACCTCCTCCATCTCATGATGGAGTTTAGAAGGGATCACCAAAAGCTTCGCATGACAACCAGAAACGATGATCATATCCGCAAGTGGGTAGAATCTCAAGGAGAAGCGGATTATAAACTTAAAGATGACTTCTTTCGCATCCAGAGGGACATTGCGACGATCATCATGAAAGAAGTCGTCGAAGTGAAGGGGATGTTCCACCATGGCCCTATATCGCGAGCTGACGTCCGAACTTACATAGGCATGCAACGTCAGGACCTCACGCCGTTCAAGAAGCTAGGGTCCATCCTCGATGATCTGGAAGGATGGAAGTTCTAATGATTTACGATGTCGATGATGATGATATGTGTCGGTTGAACTTGTATATACTTTCTGTAGCGATGAAACTTTGTGATGTCCACGATCCCTACCGAACTTGCGTAACGCTACTTTGTTAGTTTGGGTACGATGACCTGCGTACCTCTAGTTAATTAGTTTGCGTACGATGAAACTGCGTTGATTATTTATGTTTACTATATGTTGCATCTAGTTGCTAACCCTTTCTTTTTTGTGTTGCTCAAGTATATTTTGTTGCATATGATTGTACATTCTCTTGATGAAGATGCATCTCTAACAGGTACCTAGATTCTTGATGACGAAGTACCGGTGCTATGTCGTGTACAAAGGCAAGGTTCCGGGAGTATACGACGAGTGGTCCGAGTGTCAGGCGCAAGTGGAGGGGGTCTCGGGCGCCAGCCATAAAGGCTTCAAAAGCAGACAAGAAGCAGAAGCTAGTTACGTGAGGAGGCTCACGCTAGCGCGAGAGAGGGCTCATAACCGTCGCCTCATGTACTACATAGTTTCGCTCTCACTCATAGTGATAGCTCTTCTCGCGTATATCATTGTTTAGATGGATGACGATGTAGTTGCAAGTATTCGAGACTTGTATCGCTATTTTCGAGATGATGACGAGAGACCACTTTGTGTTGGATGATGATTATGATGATGACATGATTTGATGAGACTATTTGTATGTATATGCTATGATTACATTCGTGGTCTCGCAGCCATTTGTATGTGTATGATGATGACATTTGTATGTGCTAAAGATTCTTGTATAAAGCCTGTTCAAATACAAAACAAATATGCAGAAAAAAAAGTCAGAAACTAATAAAGTTAGCAGTAGCGCGTGGAGTAAAGTTAGCAGCAGCGTGCCATTACCAGTAGCGCGGTCTAATACAAGGCGCTACAGATATTAGCAGCAGTGCGCTGGTTTGGAGCTCGCTGCTGCTACCTATGTATAGCAGTAGCGCGGGACAACACGCGCTACTACTACAGGTTAGCTGTAGCGTCGTATCAGTAGCACAGGTGCCCGCGCTACTGCTATACATAATACCCGCGCTACTGCTAGGCTTTTCCCTAGTAGTGTATAGGCATCACGTCCATAAGCAAATAGGCCGACTCCTGCCTGCACCTTTTACTATTACTCCACTCATCGACCACTATCCAACATGCATCTAGAGTATTAAGTAAAACAGAGTAATGCTTAGAGAATGATGACATGATGTAGACAAAGTAAACTCAAACAATATGAATGAACCCCATCGTTTTATCCTTAGTAGCAACAACACAAAGACGCATCTTGTCCCCTACTTTCTCACTGGGATATAGAAACTCGCCAGGTTGAACCTACCACAACGCACCACTCCCACCGATGAAATATCAATCTACTTGGCGAAAGCATATCAATAGATCGGAGAGCATTACAAAGCTATAATGATCATGCACATAAGAGATAATATAATTCAGAGGCATCTCAAATACTTTTCATGAATAATCTGAACATAAACCCACAATTCATCGGATCCCAACAAACACACCGCACAATAGGATTACATCGGATAGATCAAAGCGAAGATGCGATGATCATTGTATTGAAGATCATAAGAGAGAGAGAGAGATTGCCATCTAGGTACTAGCTATGGACCCGTAGGTCTGTGGTGAGCTACTCACACATTATCATGAGGACATCAAGGTTGATGAAGAGGCCCTCCGTGATCGATCCCCCCTCCGGCAGGGTGCCGGAACGGAGCTCCAAATGGCCTCGCGACGGAACAGAGACTTGCGGCGGCGGAAAAAAGGTTTTGGGAGTGCCTTCTGGGTTTTCAGAATATTAGAGAATTTATAGGCCGAAGAGGGACGTCGGGAGGTGCCCGAGGGGGCCACCACATATCAGGGCGCCCCCCCAAGGGCACGCCCTGATGTGTGGTGGGGCCCTCGTGCGCCTCCCGGCTTCCTTCCGAAGCTTCTAGGTCTTCATATAGTCGAGAGAAAAATCATCAAAAAGTTTCATGGCAATTGGGCTTCTTTTGGTACAGTAAACCTGCAAAGGCAAAAACACGCAGAAAACAGCAACTGGCACTGGGCACTGGGTTAATAGGTTAGTGCTCAAAAATATTATAAATTGTTAAATAATGACCCAAAAGCTATCCTAGAATGATAATATATCAGCATGGAACAATCAAAAATTATAGATACGTTGGAGACGTATCAAGCATCCCCAAGCTTAATTCCTGCTCGTCCTCTAGTTGGTAAATGATAAAAACAGAATTTTTGATGTGACATGCTATCCACTATGTAATCTTATTCAGGTATGCTCATTGAGAAAAGATGAATCAACAAATATTAACATAGCAATATTCAAAGTGTAAGAAACAGAATTGTTAATTCCTAAAAGTATACGATTCTCCAGAAATGTTTACCGCCCATTCATCTTATTGTATTAGCAAGGCATGGCTCCATCTTCACCACATTAATACAAATGTTAAGCACCACGGTGTCCAAGTCAAGCAATTGGTTCGTACTTTTTCAATATGCATCAACTTTTTATTCTTCACGCAATACATGAGCGTGAGCCATTGGACATAGCATTTAGGTGGAATAGAGTATGGTGGTAGATATCAAAGGAGTAGGAAGTGGAGAAGATAGTCTCACATCAACTAGGCGTACCAACGGGCTATGGAGATGCCCATAGATAGATGTCAATGCAAGGAGTAGGGATTGCCATGCAAATGATGCACTAGAGCTATAAGTGTATGAAAGATCAAATGAAGCTAAGTGGGGTGTGCATCCAACTTGCTTGTTCATGAAGACCTCGGGCATTTGAGGAAGCCCGTCGTAGGAATATACAAGCCAAGTTTGAAATAATGAATAGGTAATTCCCACTAGCATATGACAGTGATATATCATGAGACTCTCTACATGAGGAACATGGTGCCACGTTGAGGCACAAAGTGTGGTAAAGGATAGTAGCAAAGTCCCTTCTCTTATTTTTTTTGAATGGATGGTGGGCTCATTTGGCCTCCCCCATCTTTATTTTCGTTAGGAGTCTCATCTCGACTTATGGGAGAATCATCGTCTCCATCATTCTTTCCTCACTGGGACAATGCTCTAACAATGATGATCATCACACTTTTATTTACTTACAACTCAACATGGAGAACTGATATGAAGATATGACTCTGTTTGAATGCCTCTGGCAGTGTACCAGGATGTGCAATGATCTAGCATGACATGTATCAAAAACATTATGAAGGTGTAATGATCTAACTATGTCAGCTCTATATGATCATGCGTAATCTAGCGTGACATGTATCAAAAACATTATGAATGACAGTGCAATGATCTAACTATGTCAGCTCTATATGATCATGCAAAGCAATATGACGATGAACAAACTAGTCATGTGAAGTGACGATGGAATTTGCATGGCAATATATCTCGGAATGGTTATGGAAATGCAATGATAGGTAGGTATGGTGGTTGTTTCGAGGAAGATATAATGAGGCTTATGTGCAACAGAGCGTATCATGTCACGGGGTTAGGATGCACCGACGAAAGTTGCACCGATCCTCGAGGTGAGAACGGGTTATGAACGGTACCGAAGAGGCTAGCAAATTATGAAAGGGTGAGATTGCGTATGTCCATGGTTTCACATTAGTCATAAAGAACTCATATACTTATTGCAACGTTTTATTAGTTTATCATAAATCAAAGTAATAATCGCATGCCCCGAGGGAAGAGGTTGGTAGGAGTTAACCATCGCGCGCTTCCGACCCGAAACAACACTAGGATTTCAACGAGGAATAGAAATGCTCACACATCATCACCATGCCTCTTTAATTTTTAGATGAACAAAAAGGTAAACCCCTCTTAATATCGACACTTCTACGGTTTAACAATTATGAACTCACACCTATTTCACATTACTACATCAATATCATTTACCCACAATTTCTTTATATGTGCTACATGATGGTTTTGATTATCACTCTTTGAATACCTAATATTTTTGGACTAGGCCATATGACCCATGCAAATTCCCGTCACTATTTATTAACTCTCAAACAAATATAAGTGAAGAATGAGAGTGAAATCATTTCTTTAAAATCTACACGCCACCGTGCTCAAAAAGATATAATTGAAGTACTAGAGCAATTGTTAAGCTCAAAAGATATAAGTGAAGCACATAGAGTATTCTAACAAATTATGATGAAGGCGTGTCTCTCTTAAATAGGTGTGTCCAACAAACAATGATTGTGGCAAACTGAAAGTAAAAGCAAACAAAAGCAAACGACGCTCCAAGCAAAACTCATATCATGTGACGAATAAAAATATAGCTTCAAGTGACATACCGATGGATTTGAGACGAAAGAGGGGATGCCTTTCGGGACATCCCCAAGCTTAGACGCTTGAGTATCCTTTAAAATATTACCTTGGGGTGCCTTGGGCATCCCCAAGCTTAGGCTCTTGCTACTCTTTATTCCTTTGTCCATCAAGATAACACCCAAAACTTGAAAACTTCAATCACACAAAACTCAACAAAACCTCGTGAGATCCATTAGTATAAGAAACATATTGAATATTTTAAGTACTGTTGTAAATTGATTCAAATTTCATAAATGCATAATAGGTACTGTATTCTAACTTCTCCATGGCTTATACCCCCCATACAATGTGACTCCCCCATTTTGATCGTACGCTAATCATAGGTGCAAATGCGTACAACCAAGATTGGGGACTCACGGGAAGATATCACAACACAACACTAGACACAAATTAAAGTCATACTACTTCATATTACAAGCCAGGGGCCTCGAGGGCTCGAATACATAAGCTCGACATACACACGAGTCAGCGGAAGTAAATAATATCTGAGTACAAACATAAGTTAAACAAGTTTTGCCTTAAGAAGGCTATCACAAACATAAGCAGCGGATCGAAAGAGGCAAGGCCTCCTGCCTGGGAGCCACTCACCCTTTGCACTCCTGCACGATGCGTGGGCGGCCGAGGTCAGTCCTAGCACCTCTAATACAAGATCAATGACGTCGCGGACCACTCGGGCGCGCGCCGCTCCATTGCTGACATCCGAAGAGCTTCGGCTGATACAACGACGCCGAGTACCCATAACTTGTCCCACGTGAAGGTTAGTGCGTAAAAAGGTCAATCGACCAACTCAGATCAAATACCCAACCCATTAGCATTTTATTAATGCGGTGATGAGCGCGACCCATGATGTGTGGTCCCGTCGCCCCGTCTCGAGGACTTGTGGCAAGGGCCTCACATGCCCGGCCACACCTCGTCGTCATTAATCCGTGGGTACCCTTCAGGGCCAACCCATCACCAACATCTTTCTGTAACCAAGTCATAGTAACCGTGTGTATAACACATCAAGGTGGGACCTGAGGAATCACCCTCAATGGTTCCCGCTCGATGTAACCGTCAAGGTGGACTTAGAGGAATCACCATTGGGGGTCCCACACTTGAGGGGGTTGCACGACAGAGACGATATCGGGAGTGGTAGAGAGGTATCACCCTCTATTTACCACGACCGACTAGCTACACTACAGAGCTAACATCATGAGTACTTCACGAGGTGTCACCCTCGGTACTCGATAGTAGTTCTGAAGAGTCGTACAACTAAGGGGGTGTGCGGTGACGTGACGGGCCTGGCTCGTCGATCATGATGATCGAGTAACTGAAATTTAAAGCGAGGAAACTGGGACTAAGGGGTCACAGGGGAGCATTATCAACCTATGCTAAGTAGTTTAATGAAGCACTAGGTAATAGCAGTTTATCAAAAGCAGGCTATGCATCAGAATAGGAGCTATATACAACAGTAGCAAAAATCTAGTGCAAGCATGAGAGAGAAAGAATGGGCGATATCGGAATGCTCAAGGGGGTTTGCTTGCCTTGTTGCTCTGCTGCAAAGGCCTGGTCGTCAGCGGCATAGTCATACCCGACAGCAGCGTCAGTCTCGAGGTCTACCGATAAGAAGAGGGGGAGAAACAATAAATATAAAGCAGACAGATGCAACACGATGCATGACATGGCAATTATGCAGGGCTAGGCATGAGCTAACGCAGTACTACACGTCGCAGACGGAGCGGGAGAATATCTGACGATATTTCCCGGGTCTCTGGTTTTTACCGGACAGATGAAATAGATCCAAAAGTTCCATGTTCGCTATGATAGGAGCACATGACAGACGAACGGACTGTGTATTCGAATTCGTGAGATTTTTCTGATCAACTTTCATGTATAAAATATTTTCATCCGACTTACGGTTTATTTTATATTAATTTTTAAAAATTTATTAATATTCAGAAATTAAACAGATTTAATTTAATTCAATAATTATTTATGACATCAGCATGATGTCATGCTAACATCAGCAGTTAACGGAGTCTTTGACTGGTCAAGCTGACCAGTGGGGCCCCACTGTCATTCTCACAGAGTTAAATTAAGTTTAATTAAATTTAAACAGATTAATTAATAGGGGGGCCACATGTCATTGACTATTAGGTTAAATTAATTTACAAATTTAATTAGACAGTTTTAATTAGGTTAAATAACAGGGGTCCCACCTGTCATACTCTCTTAATTAAACACAGCGGTTAACTAATCTAATTATTCTTAATTAAGCTGATTAATTAATTAATTAATTAAACTAATTATTTAATTTTATTTTTAAAATTTCGTTTTGGTTAACAGGGGCGTGGGCCCCTGTTGTAAGTGACCCGGGGGGGTAGTGGGGAGGCTTAACCCCACTAACCAGATCGATGGGGGGGACGGCCGGGGCAATGGTCAGGGGCAACCGGTGGCCCGCCGGCGGCCGTGGCTGTGGTGGTGGCCAGCGAGGGTGCCAGTGGGCCCCGTGGAGAGGCGGTGGTGGTGGCTAGCGGCGGCGGGCGCGTCGTGAACGGCAGCGGCGCGGCGCGGGAGCATACGCGGGCGTGAGCGGGCACGGCGTGGGCGTGCGGGCGGGCGGGGCCGCGGCGAGAGGGAGCGCGACTAGCGCGCGACGGCTAGCGCAGCGGGTGCGCGCGCAGCGGAGCGGACGGCGAGGGGGGGGGGCGCGCGGCGACGACACAGCACCGGCGTGGGGAGCGGTTTTGGCCGGGGGGGAAGAGGGGAGGGGGGAGCCCGGGGGCTCACCGCGGTGTGGGGAGGGGTGGCAGTGTGCGCGGGGAGGGTCGGCGAGGTGGGGAGGTGACGTGGCGGGGCGGCGTCGGCGCGGTGGCGATGTGGTGCCGACGGGGAGGGCCGGCGACGACGCGGTCGCGAGGAGTGCGGCCCCGATCCGCTCGGGGCGAGGGGAGAGGGGTCGGGGTGGAGTGGGGGCACGGGGGGGGGGGGTTGTGTGGTGGTCGGGGGGGCTAGGGTTTCCAGTAGCGGGGTTATAGGGGTTGGGGTGGGCCGTCCTGTGGGGGAGGTAGGTGGGCCTGGGCCCGGGGGGGATGGGGCCTTTTCCTTTTTGTTTATTTTCTGCTTTACTTTTCCTTTTAAAATTTTGATTCTGTTTTAATTATTTTAGTGACAATTTCACCATTGTAAAAACATGAGGCTTGGTCCAAAATGCTCAAAGCAATTTATGGCACTGCCACAACATGTTGGAGGACCTTTAGAAATCATTTGAAAATTGCACAACTTAAAATGGGATTTTAACTAGACGAATTGGCCTGTGTTAAAAATGTTTTAGGGGCACTTATGTACATGATAAAATGTGGGATGCGATGTTGTAAAAGCTTGGGGAATATTTGCAACCCACTCATGATTTTTGTTTCTTAAGTTTGCAAAACTATTTAATCCACCTTTCAAATGAATTTGAATTGCAGAGGAATTTGAATTGCAGAGGAATTTGAATTAGGGTTTGATTCCAATAGTGATCATAATTGGATTAGCAAAATGGATTAGCTTAATCCTCATGCTACTGTAGCTTGATTACAAAGATTACTGTAGCACTTAATCCAGGGTGTTACAACTCTCCCCTACTAAAAGAAATTCTCGTCCCGAGAATTAAGATGTAGAAGGAAAGAGCTCGGGGTATTCATCACGAAGATGATCCTCGCGTTCCCAAGTGGCTTCATCTTCAGAATGATTTGACCACTACACCTTGAGGAACTTGGTAACCTTATGACGAGTCCGATGTTCAGTTTCATCGAGAATGCGGACCGGGTGCTCCTTATAAGAAAGGTCTTGTTGCAGCTCAAGCATATCATGGTCCACTGCTCGGATAGGATCCTTGAAGCAGCGGCGGAGCTGTGACACATGGAAAACATCGTGAACCCGAGAAAGGTTTGACAGTAGTTCCAACTGATATGCCACTTTACCACGCCTTTAGAGAATAGTGAATGGACCAATATATCGAGGAGCCAGTTTGCCCTTGATCCCAAAGCGGTGTGCACCTCTCATTGGTGTAACTCGAAGATAAGCCTTTTTGCCAGGTTGATAGACCATATCTTTGTGATGACGGTCATACTGACTCTTCTGACGAGACTGAGCAGCCTTCAGATTTGCATGAATAATGCGGACTTGATCTTCGGCGTGTTGGATAATATCCGGACCGATAAGTGCATGTTCCCCAGTTTCTGACCAATTCAGAGGAGTCCGACACTTACGTCCATACAACACTTCAAAGGGGGCCATCTTCAGACTAGCTTGATAGCTATTGTTGTAGGAGAACTCAGCATACGGGAGAGATTCCTCCCATTTCTTGCCGAAAGAAATGACACAAGCTCGAAGCATGTCTTCGAGAATCTGTTTGACTCTTTCAACTTGTCCCTGGGATTGAGGATGAAAAGCGGTGCTAAAGGACAGATGAGTTCCCATAGTCTCCTGGAAACTTGCCCAGAATCTTGAAGTGAATAAGCTGCCACGGTTGAACTAATCACCAATGGAATACCGTGGAGTGAAACAACTCTAGCCATATATAGATCTGCCAGCTGACTAGCAGTGATGGATTCCTTGACGGCCAGAAAATGTGTGACTTTGGACACCCGATCAATGATGACAAGAATAGCATCATTACCTTTCTGCGATCTGGGAAACCCAGTGATGAAGTCCATTTCAACATGGTCCCACTTCCATTCAGGAATAGTAATAGGTTGCAGAGTTCCAGCAGGCCTTTGATGTTCTGCTTTGATTCGACGACGAATGTCACATTCTGCAACATAGCATGCAATGTCTTGTTTCATGTTTGACCACAGAACCTTTGACGGATGTCTTTTGGTACATCTTGGTACTACCCGAATGAATAGACAGAGGTGTATCATGAGCTTCTTTCATCACTCTATCAGTCATATCCAGGTTTTTCTTCTTAGTTGGAACGAATAAGCGACCCTTGAAGTACACGGCGCCATCATCAGCAATGGTGAAGCATGAGGGTTTACCTTTCGCAAGATAGCGTTTAATCTTTTTGACTTCACTGCAATAGAGTTGCATAGTTTTGATGCCGCCCACGAGATCTGGATCAGCAACCAGGTTACTCAGAGAACCTTGGTTAACAACACGGAGGTTCAGTTTGCGGAACTCTGGTGGAGGGGGAACGATATAACCCTGAGGAACAATATGGAGGTTCAGCTTGCGGAATTCTTCTTGAAGAAGGGGGTGAACCTTATGATCCTGGAGGTGGTTGCAGTATGACTTGCGGCTCAGGGCATCATCCATTACATTAGCCTTGCCAGGTGTGTAAGAAATACCCGCGTTGTAATCTGCTATGCGCTCCATCCATCTCTGTTGACGGAGGTTCAGATCCGGCTGAGTAAACAGGTACTTCAGACTTTGGTGATCGGTGTAGATCTCGCAATGATTACCAATAAGGTATTGTCACCACTCTTCCAGTGCATGTATTACTGCATCAAGTTCGAGGTCATGAACCAGGTAGTTCCCATCATGAGGACGCAATTGACGAGATGCATAAGCAACCACTCTGTGCTCTTGCATTAGGACACAACCTATTCCTTGCCGTGAAGCGTCACAATAAATGACACAGTCCTTTCGAGTATCCGGAGGAGCAAGCACTGGAGTAGATGTTAGTTTGTCCTTAAGTTCCTGAAAGCTCTCCTGACATTATTTGTCCACTCATATTTAACACCTTTGTGAAGCAGATTGGTTAAGGGCTTTGCAATCTTGGAGAAGTTCTCAACAAATGGACGGCAATAGCTGGCGAGTCCGAGAAAACTTCTGACTTGCTTGACATTCTTCGGGGGAGTCCAGTCAAGAATAGCCTGAACTCATTCAGGGTTGACCGCAATACCATCCTTGGAGATTACATGACCAAGGTAGGTCACTTCGGGCAACCAGAACTCACGCTTGGAATACTTGGCATATAGCTGATGCTCCCGAAGCTTTTCCAGTACAAGACGAAGATGTTCAGCATGCTCTTCTTTATTCTTGGAATACACCAGGATATCATCCAGATAAACCACGACAAATTTGTCGAGGTAGTCCATGAAGATATAATTCATCAACCGAGAGAAGGTTGCTGGAGCATTGGCTAAACCGAAAGACATGACGGTGTACTCGTATGAACCATAGCGAGTAACAAATGCGGTCATGGGGATATCTTCTTCACGAACACGGATCTGATGGTAACCCAACCTCAAGTCGAGTTTAGAGAATATCGAGGAACCAACAAGTTGATCATACAAATCATTGATCCGAGGAAGCGGGTATTTGTTCTGAATTGTTGCCTGGTTGATAGGACGGTAATCTTGAACCAAACGATTTGTTCCATCCTTCTTCTTAACAAAGAGAGAAGGTGCTCCCCAAGCAGAGGAAGTTGGACGGATAAAACCCAGACGAAGCGAATTGTCAATTTCGTACTTAAGTTCAAGGAGCTCATGCAGAGGCATCTTATAAGGGCGCTTGCCTATTGGAGTGGTGTCGGGTACCAAGTCGATGACAAACTCGACAGCTCTAGCAGGGGGAATCCCTGGAAGTTCTTCCGGAAAGACATCTTGGAAGTCCCAAACAATTGGAATGTTTTAAATCCCTTCAAGAGGTGACTCATTTAATGCATTCAAGGCATATAGACGGGCTTCAGCATTTCGAACAAGATGAGCATGGTAGCTTACTATCTCATTTGAAGGGTGCAGGAGGTGGACGGTTTTGGTGGCACAAATGATTGATGCGGTATGAGCCTTCAACCAATCCATTCCGAGAATGAGATCGATATTAGAAGACTTCAGCATTATGGGGGAGGCAAAGAATTCCAACCCTTCAACTTCAATGGGGACATTGTGGCTAATCACTGAGGTTCGACATTGGCCCGCGGGGGTGTTTACCACTATTGGAACGTCCATCTCATCACTCTTAATGTCATGCATGTATGCAAAATTTTTTGACATGAAAGAATGCGATGCTCATGTATCAAACAATACAGAAGCTGGTACTGAGTTAACAAGAAGTGTACCCATCACAGTAGCAGGCTGGTCTTGAGCTTCAGTCATCTCAATGTTGTTAGCCTGACCACGACCATTAGTAGGCCTGACATTGTTGTTGCGGGGCTGGTTGGAAGGCAGTGCAAGTTGATTGTGATTTTGCCTGCATTCTCTGGCACGGTGTCCTGGACAACCACACTTGAAACACAACCCATCCTCAGGACGAGAAGGGGGAACAGGAGCTCGTGGTGGCGGAGCTGGAAGCCTCGACTGCCTTAGTGGTGGAGGAGGCAGACGAGGTGCAGCATATGACGACCTTGGAGCAGGAGCAGGTGCATGGTACATGTTGTGGGGAATTCAGATCTTGCACTTCTGACTTGCTGATCCCAAAGATGAGGCCATGTTATGGTTGCGCTTGTTGCTATCCTTGTAGTCCTGCAGACCTGTTTCCACTTGAATGGACTTGTTCACCAAGATGGCGAAGTTATCAAAGTCCTGAACAAGGAGCGCCAGCTTGATATCAGGTGAAGGCCTTCGCGGTATTTCTCCTGCCTACGAGCATCAGTTGCAACATCTTCTTCAGCATAGCGGGACAAGTCTAGAAACTCCCGCTGATAAGCATCCACAGTCTTGTTGCCCTGGACGAGATTGCGGAACTCACGCTTCTTCCTGTCCATAATTCCCAGAGGAATATGGCGAGCACGGAATGCAGCTTGGAACTCCGGCCAGGTGATGATTGTTCCAACAGGCTGTGAGCGCCTGTGACTGTCCCACCATTGAGCAGTGGGACCCTTCAGAAAGTACGAGGCAAAAGTGACATAGCTAGCCATTCGGGCGCCTACAGACTCCAGCTCATAAGTGATGTCACGGAGCCAGTGATCAGCGTCAAGCGGCTGAGTTGAGCTATGGTAGATAGCAGGGTTGAGGCACATAAAGTCCTGCAGAGTCATTGGGGCTGGCTGCTGATTCATGTTCGGCCTCGAAAACTGGTCCATAAGCCCTTGCATAAACTGGCGGTTCAGCTCAAACTGTTGCATCATTCCAACCATGTATTCAGGTGGCGGTGGGTGGTCAGGCGCACCATGACCACGACCAGCTGGCCTAACCATCATGTTTTATGTAACAACGATAGTTTAGCATTGAGTAATGACAAGACAATGAATCATTCATGCGGTAAAATGCACAAAGAAAGAAGTGCAATAGATACATCATAATAGTCAAGCACGACATAATGATCCATACATAAGTCTGATACAAATAGGCGATAGATTTGGCATGAAAATAACTTAGACAAACTAGGCGGCACGCAGGCACACGGCAGAGGGATACAACAATGGGACATAGCGATAAGCTACGTCAACGTCGGGGACAACCACTGAAGCCAGGTAACTGCCGGTGATCACATATGGCAAACCGGGGGGCAGGATTCTGCATCCCATGAACACTCTCATGCAGTAACTGGTGCCCAGCGGGGAGCGCAGGTCCACGTGCAGGAGTACGACCTCCAACAGCAGGCCACTCAAGACCTGGTGGTAGCTTTGTCCTGCGCGGGTAAAGGATGTACTCCGGATACATCCCCGCTCTGACTGTCGGCATCAACTGCTCCATAGCGTCGTAAAGACGAGTACGGGTGGCGTACATCTCAACAGTCAGAGCTCAGACAGTACGATCCAGTGCCTCAGTGTACTGAACCAGAAACTGTGGGTCGTAGTGATGACTCACGTAGGGAGTACAAACCGCAGTGTAGGATCGGTCATTGCGCTGCCGCACGAAACGGGTGAAGGCAACGGTGTCGGATCCAGTCTCATCCCCAGCGAGGACATACGGAAAGTATCTGAATCCAGTCTCCTCCGCTCTCTACGGAGGCGGGTGATAGCAGTAAAGGCAGCATCATGGACTGCCATATCAATAGTCAAACCAACACCGCAGTAGGTGTGCAGCTCCCTGATGGAGAGGTTCTACCGATCCCAGATAACAACCTCAGCTTGGTACTGCTCTTGGTTGAACTCACGGTAGTCCTCGTAAATAGTGTACTCGGGGTACCAGCGATATCCCAGACTGGTCAAGAGTTCGACCAGAATGGCCGGGAACCCATTCACATCGACAGCCATAGTCAGGCATAAGAGCTGTCTTGCGGGACGCATCTGTAACAAGGAGGATCAAAGATGTCAAATGACAGTGTGTGCATCATAACTTCAAAGGAAACAATTGTTGGTAAAACAACTCTCCGGTGGATGTGATCACGAGAACCTAGTGTTAGAGTTAGCAAAATCTTTTACCCAAAAGAGAAGAGAGATTAGAACCCAGAGTATAGACGAGGAATAAAAGATCCTAATACCACCCGATTGAGATGTAGGCCCGTAAGCCACACAACAATGTTAGTAAAAGTTTTTCAAGTACTAGACTCAACTCCGGCCAAGGAGTTGGAAAGGGGGCTACCTACAGGTAGTCGGCTCTGATACCAACTTGTGACGCCCCCATTTTGATCGTACGCTAATCATACACGCAAATGCGTACGACCAAGATTAGGGACTCACGGGAAGATATGACAACACAACACTAGACACAAATTGAAGTCATACAACTTCATATTACAAGCTAGGGGCCTCGAGGGCTCGAATACATAAGCTCGACATACACGTGAGTCAGCGGAAGCAAATAATATCTGAGTACAGACGTAAGTTAAACAAGTTTTGCCTTAAGAAGGCTAGCACAAACATAAGCAGCAGATCGAAAGAGGCAAGGCCTCCTGCCTCGGAGCTAACCTAACTACTCCTGAGCGTCGGCACTCTCCATGTAGTAGTAAGCTCCAGCGGTGGTGTAGTAGTCATCGGCGGGGTATTCCATCTCCTGGGCTCCGTCATCTGAACGCAGCAATCATATCGAGGGAAAAGAGGGAAGTAAAGCAGCGGTGAGTACTCATCCAAAGTACTCACAAGACTTACATCAGAACTATACTAAAATATGCATCAGTATCAAAGGAATGGGGTTATATCTTTGGACTGACTGCAGAAAAGCAAGAATAGGGGGAAGGCCTAGTCCTATCGAAGACTAGCATCTTCAACATCTTGCATCATTAGAAGAGTGTAGATTGGTAACTCAATGTAACAATATTATTGTAGCAATTTTATTTAGTAACCACGCCCAGAGATTCTTCCTCGGCTCCCTGCGAGAAAGCAATCTTGGAGCCAACATTAATTTCAATTTTAAGTCACAATTATAGTTGTAGTAGATCGAGGTACAACTCCAAGTCATCCTGTTACCGTGGACACGGCTATTCGAATAGTTGAATTCATCCCTGCACGGGTGCACCACATTTTCCAACACGCTTGGTAACCTTTGGCCGGACACACTTTCCTGGGTCATGCCCGGCCTCGGGATATCAACACGTCGTTGCCCTAACTAGGCTCAATAGAGAGGCCAGCCCGCTGATCTAAATCCCAAACGCGCAGGGGTCATGGGCCCACTCACCCTTTGCACTCCTGCACGATGTGTGGGCGGCCAAGGTCAGTCCTAGCACCTCTAATACAAGATCAATGCCGCCGCGGACCACTCGGGTGCGCGCCACTCCATTGCTGACGTCCGAAGAGCTTCGGCTGATACAACGACGCCGAGTACCCATAACTTGTCCCACGTGAAGGTTAGTGCGTAAAAAGGTCAATCGACCAACACAAATCAAATACCCAACCCATTAGCATTTTATTAATGCGGTGACGAGCGCGATCCATGATGTGCGGTCCCGTCGCCCCGTCTCGAGGACTTGTGGCAAGGGCCTCACCTGCCCGGCCATGCCTCGTCGTCATTAATCCGTGGGTACCCTTCAGGGCTGACCCATCACCAACATCTTTCTATAACCAAGTCATGGTAACCATGTGTATAAAACATCAAGGTGGGACCTGAGGAATCACCCTCAAAGGTTCCTGATATGTCTCCAACGTATCTATAATTTATGAAGTATTCATACCATGTTTACAATAATTTTATATGATTTTATTAGAACTAACCCGGACTGACGCTATTTTCAGCAGAACTACCATGGTGTCGTTTTTTTGTGCAGAAATAAAAGTTCTCGGAATGGGCTGAAAATTTACGGAGAATATTTTTGGAAAATATAAAAAATACTGGAGCAAAAATATACCGGAGAGGAGTCCCGAGGCAGCCACAAGCCTAGGGGGCGCCCCCCTAGGGCGCGCCCCTGGCTTCTGGGCCCCTCGGGAACCCCCTTGACGTGAGACCGACACCAAAAATTCCTATAAATACCAAAACCCCCAGAAAGAAACCTAGATCGGGAGTTCCGCTGCCGCAAGCCTCTGTAGCCACGAAAAACCAATCGGGAGCCCGTTCCGGCACCCTGCCGGATGGGGAAACCATCACTGAAGGCCATCTTCATCATCCCGGCGGTCTCCATGACGAGGAGGGAGTAGTTCACCCTCGGGGCTGAGGGTATGTACCAGTAGCTATGTGTTTGATCTCTCTCTCGTGTTCTTGAGATGGCACGATCTTGATGTACCACGAGCTTTATTGATATAGATGAATCATATGGAGTTTTCCCCTCTCTATCTTCTTGTGATGAATTGAGTTTTCCCTTTGAAGTTTTCTCATCGGATTGAGTCTTTAAAGGATTTGAGAACACTTGATGTATGTCTTGCGATGGGATATCCATGGTGACAATGGGATGTTCTATTGATCCACTTGATGTATGTTTTGGTGATCAACTTGCGGGTTCCGTGACCTTGGGAATCTATGCATAGGGGTTGGCACACGTTTTCGTCTTGACTCTCCGGTAGAAACTTTGGGGCACTCTTTGAAGTTCTTTGTGTTGGATTGAACATGATGAATCTGAAATTGTGTGATGCATATCGTATAATCAAGCCCATGGGTACTCGTGGTGACATTGGAGTATCTAGGTGACATTAGGGTTTTGGTTGATGTGTATCTTAAGGTGTTATTTTAGTACGAACTCTAGGGCTGTTCGTGACACTTATAGGGATAGCTCATACGATTGATCGGAAAAGATAACTTTGAGGTGGTTTCGTACCCTACAATAATTTCTTCGTTTGTTCTCCGCTATTTGTGACTTTGGAGTGAACTCTTTGTCGCACGTGAGGAATTTACATATGATTCAACTATGTCATTATTGTTGAGAGAACTTGCACTAGTGAAAGTATGAACCCTAGGCCTTGTTTTCAAGCATTGCAATACCGTTTTTGCTCACTTTTGTTACTTGCTACCTTGCTGTTTTTATATTTTCAGATTACAAAAATCTATATCTACTATCCATATTACACTTGTATCACCATCTCTTCGCCGAACTAGTGCACCTATACAATTTACCATTGTATTGGGTGTGTTGGGGACACAAGAGACTCTTTGTTATTTGGTTGCAGGGTTGTTTGAGAGAGACCATCTTCATCCTACGCCTCCCACGGATTGATAAACCTTAGGTCATCCACTTGAGGGAAATTTGCTACTGTCCTACAAAACTCTGCGCTTGGAGGCCCAACACGAGTCTACAAGAAGAAGGTTGCGTAGTAGACATCAAGCTCTTTTTTGGCGTCGTTGCCGGGGAGGTGAGTGCTTGAAGGTATATGTTTAGATCTTGCAACTAAATCTTTTATTTTCTTGTTTTTCACTATTTGGGTTTTATAAAAGAAAACTACAAAAAATGGAGTTTAGGTTGCATCAATTGGTTCGTCTTTTTAATGTCTTTCATGAAAATGATGGTTTGGAAAATTGTGCTCAATTGGTAGAGGAAGAATTTATGAAAATACTTAATGAGAATTCCTTGAATGATGAGCATGATTGCAATATTGCTAGTATGAATTCTCTGAATATCCATGATGCTAATGATATGCAAAGCCACAAGCTTGGGGATGCTATGTTTGATGAAGATGATATTTTTAGTCCCCCAAGTTTTGATGAGCAAATTTGTTATGATAATGACATGCCTACTATCTATGATGATTATGATGATGACATGTATGCTATAAAGAGTGATAGTAACCATGAAACTTGTCATCATGATTTTAATATTCAAAGTGGTTATGTCAATCAAGTATCTCATGATAGTTATTTTGTTGAGTTTGCTCCCACTATTATGAATGAGAAGAAAATTGCTTATGTGGAGAGTGACAAATTTTCTATGCTTGTGGATCATGAAGATAATTCTTTATGTGATAGTTATGTTGTGAAATTCCTTCATGATGCTACTGAAAATTATTATGAGGGAGGAACATATGCTTGTAGGAATTGCAATAATATCAAGTTTCCTCTCTATGTGCTCAAAGTTTTGAAGTTATGCTTGTTTTGCCTTCCTATGCTAGTTGATTCTTGCTCCCATAAATTGTTTGCTCACAAAATCCCTATGCATAGGAAGTGGGTTAGACTTAAATGTGCTTGTCATGAGATTCATGATGCTCTCTTGCATGTTCCAATTACTACCTTTTATGTGAGCATCATTGAAATCATCATGCCTAGCTAAAAGGCATTAAAGAAAAGCGCTTTTTGGGAGACAACCCAACACTTTTCCTTTATGTTTTTGTGTGATCACATGATTAAGCTACTGTAATAATCATGGTTTGTGTCTTTTATTTCAATAAAGTGCCAGGTAAAGCCTTTGGGATGACTCACAAGATGAGTAGAATTGATGCTGAACCAAAACAGAAACTTTTGACTCCAGTACAGGAATTTTCATTTTCTACTAGAGAGTGATAATGATCTGAAATTTTTACACAGTTTTCTAATACAAATTCTTCAGGTTTTCCTAAATTTTCAGAATTTTTAGAGACAGGGAAGTATGGTTACACTACAGATCTTCACAGACTGTTCTGTTTTTGACAGATTCTGTTTTGCATGCATAGTTTGCTTGTTTTAGTGTTTCCATAGCTTATATTTAGCGGTATAAATTATGGGAATGATAGAATACAGTAGGTATCATATGGAAACAATTATGAATCTTGTCTTGACAGTACCTAAGTGAATGATCTATCTTTATTATACTAACCCATCTCACGAAGTTCCGTTAAGTTTTGTGTGATTGAAGTTTTCAAGTTTTGGGTGAGACACCGATATGAGAAGAATAAGGAGTGACAAGAATCTAAGCTTGGGGATGCCCAAGGCACACACAAGGTAATATCCAAGGAATACTCAAGCGCCTAAGCTTGGGGATGCCCCGGAAGGCATCCCCTCTTTCGTCTTCAACACTATCGGTATATCTTACTTGGAGCTATATTTTTATTCATTACATAATATGAGTTTTGCTTGGAGCGTCATTTTATTTTGTTGTTCTCTTTTAGGTGTTATTTATAATCTTGTTTTTCAATAAAAGGTTCCAAGAATTGCCCTTTAGGATGCTTGAATTGCATGTTTGATATGTGCTGTGTAAAAACAAAAACTTTTGCTGTAGTGTTTGAATTTTCATATTTTACTGGAACGTGGAAAGGTCCTGAAATTTTTACACAGTGTTGTCATATAAATTATTTAGCATTTACTAAATTTTCATAATTTTTTGATTTACATAAGTACACTGTTTTCATAAATTTCTACAGACTGTTCTGTTTGGACAGATTGCTGTCATAGTTTCGTTATCTACTTATCCTATAGTTTCCATAGCCTATATTGGTAGATATAAATTGTGGAAATGATAGTATACAGTACCTAATGTTTGAAAATTATTATGCAACTTGTCTTGGCAGTACATAAAGAGTTGATTTATTATTATGTGTACTAACCTATCTCACGAGTTCTTTTCAAGTTTTGTGTGGATGATGTTTTTGAGAATAGGTGAAACCATGATATGAGAGGATTGAAAGAGATACAAAAGCTCAAGCTTTGGGATGACCAAGGCACCCCAAGTAAATATTTCAAGAAGTCTCAAGCATCTAAGCTTGGGGATGCTACGCATCCCACCTCTCTTCATCAACAATTATCGGTTAGCCTATGTTGAGCCTAAATTTTTATTCGTTCACATGATGCGTGCTATTCTTGGAGTGCTATTTTTATTTTGCTTGTTGTTTAATAAAATGCTTAAGATCTGAAATTCTTATATGAGAGAGTCCTCACATAGTTATTTAATTGTTGGCTACTCATTGATCTTCACTTATATCTTTTTGGAGTAGTTTGTCATTCACTCTCGTGCTTCACTTATATCCTATGAGTAAATGGTTGAATGAATTGAATATCATAAATCTGAAATTAAATATGCTTCATATACTTATCCCATGGGGAGTAATGACTTCACACATAATAAGTATAGGTGGTAAAATTTATTGAAAGTTAGCAAACACCGCATTGGTCACTTGAACAATTCATGAAAGAATATTGAAGGAAGAGAGATTCCACATATAAATATACTATCTTGGACATCTTCTATGATTGTGAGCTCATTAATTATTTTCAAACTCGAGCAAATTAGTTAAAATTGGACTAGGAAGACAACTTAATGAGTTATGTTTGGGTATATTTGTATAGAAGTTATATTGTTATGGATCCTCCAACATGTGGTGCTTGCTTCCACCTCATACTAGCCAAAACTTCCGCACCAAGTAGAAATACTACTTGTGCATCCAAACACCCTTAAACCCAAAGTTGTTCCATATGAGTCCACCATACCTACCTATATGCCATATTTACCTGCCGTTCCAAGTAAATTTGCATGTGCCAAACTCTAAACCTTCAAATAATATTCTGCTTTGTATGCCCGAATCGCTCATATAGTGACTAGGGGCTGTCAGTATCTTCCATGCTAGGTGGGTTATTCTCACGATATGTGTTGATTCACTATCATTCACGAGAAAGTGGCTGGTATTCGGGATGCCCAGTTCCATGCTCAAAAATCAAATCAAAATATAATGAAACAAAACTCCCCCAAGATTGTTGTTTGTATGGACGGTACCCGTGGATTCGGCTCGCCGTGGAGTGTGATTGATTGGTGGAGGGGGAGTAAAAACTTTACCATTCTGTTTGGGAACCGCCTATAATGTATCTAGCATGGAAGATACCAAGATCTCTCGGTTGTTATGTTGACAATGAAAGCATACCGCTCAAAATTATTATTCATCTCCGTTTTAAAAGCTCGAGCTCTGGCACCTTTGCAAATCAATGCTTCCCTCTTCGAAGGGCCTATCTTTTACTTTCTAGTACTTACCTTTATGCAAGAGTCATGGTGATCTTCACCACTTCCTATATTTTGCCTTTTTCTCTTGGCAAGCGTCATGTGTTGGGGAATGATCTAGGCATATATATCCACACAAATATATTTGATCATGAATTATTATTGTTGACAATTATCTATATGATAAATAAGTTGGGAGGCGAAACATTAAGCCCCTATCTTTCTCTGTGTTCGATGGATGCTATTTGTTCTAAAAATATGCTTTGAGTGTCAATAATCATGGAAGACTATATGATAGTTGAGTATGTGGAATTTGCTAAATCAAAGCTCTTACATAGACCCATCCTGAAAATAAGATGAATTGCAATTGTTCGATGACTAGGAATATGGTTTGTTAGTTTTCAAGAAACTTTCTGGTCTATACTTTAACATGTGAATAGCTTGTTACTTGATCATGAGAAGTTTTATGAGATGAGCTACTGTTTATGGTTTATATTGATGCTAGAAAAAGTGAAAAATTATCATTGATCAAACTTGTGCACTTGCTAGCATTCACACTTCATAAATTATTTCTTTTATCATTTACCTACTCGAGGACGAGCAGGAATTAAGCTTGGGCATGCTGATACGTCTCCAACGTATCTATAATTTATGAAGTATTCATGCCATGTTTACAATAATTTTATATGATTTTGGTAGGATTTTATTAGAACTAACCCGGACTGACGCTGTTTTCAGCAGAACTACCATGGTGTCGTTTTTTTGTGCTGAAATAAAAGTTCTCGGAATGGGCTGAAAATTTACGGAGAATATTTTTGGAAAATATAAAAAATACTGGAGCAAAAAGATACCGGAGAGGAGTCCCGAGGCAGCCACAAGCCTAGGGGGCGCCCCCCCTAGGGCGCGCCCCCCTGGCTTGTGGGCCCCTCGGGAACCCCCTTGACGTGAGACCGACACCAAAAATTCCTATAAATACCAAAACCCCCAGAAAGAAACCTAGATTGAGAGTTCTGCCACCGCAAGCCTCTGTAGCCACGAAAAACCAATCGGGAGCCAGTTCCGGCACCCTGCCGGAGGGGGAAACCATCACCGGAGGCCATCTTCATCATCCCGACGGTCTCCATGACGAGGAGGGAGTAGTTCACCCTCGGGGCTGAGGGTATGTACCAGTAGCTATGTGTTTGATCTCTATCTCTCGTGTTCTTGAGATGGCATGATCTTGATGTACCGCGAGCTTTATTGATATAGATGAATCATATGGAGTTTTCCCCTCTCTATCTTCTTGTGATGAATTGAGTTTTCCCTTTGAAGTTTTCTTATCGGATTGAGCCTTTAAAGGATTTGAGAACACTTGATGTATGTCTTGCGATGGGATATCCGTGGTGACAATGGGATGTTCTATTGATCCACTTGATATATGTTTTGGTGAGCAACTTGCGGGTTCCGTGACCTTGGGAATCTATGCATAGGGGTTGGCACACGTTTTTGTCTTGACTCTCCGGTAGAAACTTTGGGGCACTCTTTGAAGTTCTTTGTGTTGGATTGAACATGATGAATCTGAGATTGTGTGATGCATATCGTATAATCAAGCCCATGGGTACTCGTGGTGACATTGGAGTATCTAGGTGACATTAGGGTTTTGGTTGATGTGTATCTTAAGGTGTTATTTTAGTACGAACTCTAGGGCTGTTCGTGACACTTATAGGGATAGCTCATACGATTGATCGGAAAAGATAACTTTGAGGTGGTTTCGTACCCTACAATAATTTCTTCGTTTGTTCTCCGCTATTTGTGACTTTGGAGTGAACTCTTTGTCGCACGTGAGGGATTTACATATGATTCAACTATGTCATTATTGTTGAGAGAACTTGCACTAGTGAAAGTATGAACCCTAGGCCTTGTTTTCAAGCATTGCAATACCGTTTTTTCTCACTTTTGTTACTTGCTACCTTGCTGTTTTTGTATTTTCAGATTACAAAAATCTATATCTACTATCCATATTACATTTGTATCACCATCTCTTCGCCGAACTAGTGCACCTATACAATTTACCATTGCATTGGGTGTGTTGGGGACACAAGAGACTCTTTGTTATTTGGTTGCAGGGTTGTTTGAGAGAGACCATCTTCATCCTACGCCTCCCACGGATTGATAAACCTTAGGTCATCCACTTGAGGGAAATTTGCTACTGTCCTACAAAACTCTGCGCTTGGAGGCCCAACACGAGTCTACAAGAAGAAGGTTGCGTAGTAGACATCAGTTCCCGCTCGATGTAACCGTCAAGGTGGACTTAGAGGAATCACCCTCGAGGGTCCCATACTTTAGGGGGTTGCACGACAGAGACGATATCGGGAGTGGCAGAGAGGTATCACCCTCTGTTTACCACGACCGACTAGCTACACTACAGAGCTAACATCATGAGTACTTCACGAGGTGTCACCCTCGGTACTCGATAGTAGTTCTGAAGAGTCGTACAACTAAGGGGGTGTGCGGTGATGTGACGGGCTTGGCTCGTCGATCATGATGATCGAGTAACTGATATTTAAAGTGGGGCAACTGGGACTAAGGGGTCACAGGGGAGCATTATCAACCTATGCTAAGTAGTTTAATGAAATAGTAGGTAATAGCAGTTTATCAAAAGCAGACTATGCATCAGAATAGGAGCTATATACAACATTAGCAAAAATCTAATGCAAGCATGAGAGATAAAGAATGGGCGATATCAGAATGCTCAAGGGGGTTTGCTTGCCTTGCTGCTCTGCTGCAAAGCCCTGGTCATCAGCGGCGTAGTCGTACCCGACAGTACCGGTAAGAAGAGGGGGAGAAACAATAAATATAAAGCAACACGATGCGTGACATGGTAATATGCAGGGCTAGGCATGAGCTAACACAGTACTAACACGTCAGAGACGGAGCGGGAGAATATCTAACGATATTTCCCGGATCTCTGGCTTTTACCGGACAGATGAAATCGATGCAAAATCCATGTTCGCTATGATAGGAGCACGTGACAGACGAACGAACTGCGTATTCGAATTCGTGGGATTTTTCTGATCAACTTTCATGTATAAAATATTTTCATCTGACTTACGGTTTATTATATATAATATTTAGAAATTAAACAGATTTAATTTAATTCTATAATTATTTATGACATCAGCATCATGTCATGCTGACATTAGCAGTCAAGAGTGTCTTTGACTGGTCAAGCTGACCAGTGGGGCCCCGCTGTCATTCTCACAGAGTTAAATTAAGTTTAGTTAAATTTTAAAAGATTAATTAATAGGGGGGGGCCACATGTCATTGACCATTAGGTTAAATTAATTTACAGATTTAATTAGACAGCTTTAATTAGGTTAAATAACAGGGGTCCCACCTGTCATACTCTGTTAATTAAACATAGTGGTTAACTAATCTAATTATCCATAATTAAGCTGATTAACTAATTAACTAACTAATTAATTAATTAATTAAACTAATATTTTATTTTATTTTATTTTAAATTTCGTTTTGGTTAACAGGGCGTGGGCCCCTGTTGTAAGTGACCCGGGGGGGTTAGTAGGGGGGCTTAACCCCACTAACCAAATCGGTGGGGGGTACGGCCGGGGCAATGGTCAGGGGCAACCGGCGGCCCGCCGACGGCCGTGGCCGTGGTGGTGGCCGGCGAGGGTGCCAGTGGGCTCCGCGGGGAGGCGGTGGTGGTGGCTAGCGGTGGCGGGCGCTCGCGAACGGCAGCGGCGCGACGCAGGAGCATTCGCGGGCGCGGCGTGGGCGGGCGGGCGGGGCCACGGCGAGAGGGAGCGCGGCGAGCACGCGGCGGCTAGCGCAGCGGGGCGCTGCTAGTGTGCGCGTAGCAGCGCGGACGGTGATGGGGGGGGCGCGGCGACGGCACAGCGGCGGCGCGGTGAGCGGTTCCGGCCGGGGGAGAGGAAGAGGGGAGGGGGGAGCCCGGGGGCTCACCGCGGTGTGGGGAGGGGTGGCAGTGTGCGTGGGGAGGGTAGGCGAGGTGGGGAGGCGACGTGGCGGGGCAGCGTCGGCGCAGTGGCGATGTGGCGCCGGCGGGGAGGGCCGGCGCCGGCGCGTTCGCGGGGTGTGCCGCCCCGATCCACTCGGGGCGAGGGGAGAGGGGTCAGGGTGGAGTGTGGGCACGGGGGGGGGGGGGGGGGGGGGTTGTGTGGTCGTCGGGGGGGGCTAGAGTTTCCGGTACCGGGGTTATAGGGGCTAGGGTGGGCCGGCCTGTGGGGGAGGTAGGTGGGCCTGGGCCCGGGGGGGATGAGGCCTTTTCCTTTTTGTTTATTTTCTTCTTTACTTTTCCTTTTTGTTTTAATTATTTTAGTGACAATTTCACCATTGTAAAAATATGAGGCTTGGTCCAAAATGCTCAAAGCAATTTATGGCACTCCACAACATGTTGGAGGACCTTTAGATATCATTTGAAAATTGCACAACTTAAAAGGGGATTTTAACTAGACGAATTGGCCTCTATTAAAAATGTTTTAGGGGCACTTAAGTACATGCTAAAATGTGGGATGCAATGTTGTAAAAGCTTGGTGAATATTTACAACCAACTCAAGATTTTTGTTTCTTAAGTTTGCAAAACTATTTAATCCACCTTTCAAATGAATTTGAATTGCAGAGGAATTTGAATTAGGGTTTGATTCCAACAGTGATCATAATTGGATTAGAAAAATGGATTAGCTTAATCCTCATGCTACTGTAGCTTGATCACAAAGATTACTGTAGCACTTAATCTAGGGTGTTACATACAATCCATAGTTTAATCAAAATAAGCAACTATGTAAGGAAAAACAAAATCTGTCTAAAACAGAACAGTCTGTAGAAATATATAGAGACCCTATACTTCAGTAACTTTAAAAATTCTGAAAAATTAGGAAAACCTCGAAAATTTGTATACAAACACTGTGTAAATATTTCCGATTATTATCACCCTCCAGCAAAAAATGAAAATTCCTGTACTAGAGTCAAAAGTTTCTGTTTTGTTTCAGCATTAATTCTACTCATCTTGTGAGTCATCCCAGAGGCTTTACTTGGCACAAACACTAATTTTAAACACAAAAGCATAATCATTACAGAGGCAATTATCATGCTATTAAAAATGAACAGAAAGTTCTAAGCAAAAGTTTAAAGATAACTATTGGGTTACCTCCAACAAGCGCTATTGTTTTATGCCCCTAGCTAGGCATAATGCATAGTTTCAAGTATTGTAATATCCACGGATACGATCCGTCATACCATAATCATATTCCCTTCTTTAAGCAGAAAGTTTTCTAATAGGTAATCCAAAATAATTGAAGGGACTAAATTTCACAACACAAGGATCCGATAGATCTATTTTAGGAGGAATAGGAGGCTCTTCTTTAGGTTTCTCATAAGTGATAACTATTTCCTCATTATAAAGATTTCGATGAAGGTATTTTCTTAATTATTTCTCAAGCCCATAACCCATTCCAAGTTTTGGTATAGCAAATTGATCATTATGTTCAGAGATTTTATCAACCAAAACATTAGGTGGAACCTTCTTTCTAAGGTTCTCATCATAAGCAACATAGTCCGTGGATCTTAGTTTTCTTATCCCTTCCAATTCATAAAGAATTCCTTCTATTGGTGGGCATTCACAATTAATCCTATAATAAGCAAATATATCTATAGCCTCTTGTATAATATTGTCAAATTCTTGAGCAAGAAATATAGTGTCTAGACGTTTAGAAGGAGCTTCTTGAATATTAGAGAATTCTAGAAACAACCATTGTTTGAAAGGATGCATGTGAACAAATTGCCTTTCCAATTGTGCTATGAGAGTAGATATAGCATCCGCATAACTTGTAGTTCTAGTGACAATGGAACCCCCCATCAATGGTAATGACCCCGTACAAGTAAAAAATCTTGAATCACACTCTTGCCAATAATATTCCCACTACCTATACGGAGTTTCTTTGTTTGCATAGTGGGTTCAATTTTAGAAGGATCATCATCCGCAAGATTATCAAGTTTTTCCTTAGCAAATTCATCAAAATTTCTTTTAGCATTATTAGCACAAGGTGAAGTTGTGTGCTCAAGGGCTTCCGCACTAGCGGCGGAAACACCACTAATCTCAAAATCAGACATGGCGGCTACTGATACGTCTCCAACGTATCGATAATTTATGAAGTATTTATGCCATATTCACCTATGTTTACAATACTTTTATATGGTTTTAATGCAATTTATATGATTTACTTAGAACTAACCCGGACTGGCGTTGTTTTCAGCAGAATTACTGTGGTGTGGTTTTTGTGTAGAAAATGAAAGTTCTCGGAATCGCCCGAAACTTTTTTGTGATTTTTTCTGGAGGAAATAAGCAACATTGGAGCGAAGACCTGCTGGAGGGGGTGTGCCAGTGGGCCACCACGCAACATGCCGCCCCCCTTGTGGCACGGTGAGATATGTGGTGGGGCCCACGTGGCTCCGTTTGGCGTGATTCCAACGCTGAAAAATCCCATAAATACCAGAAACCCCTGAAATAAAGAGGGACTCCTCGTTCTGCCGCCGCAACTCTCTGTATCGATGAAAAATCAATCTGGAGGCGTTCTAGTACCCTGCCGGAGAGGGTAGATCATCACCGGTGACCATCTTCATCATCCCGACGGAGGCCATGATGAGGAGGGAGTAGTCCACCCTCAGGGCTGACGGTTTGTACCAGTAGCTATGTGTCCAATCTCTCTCTCTCGTGTTCTTGAGATGGCACGATCTTGCTGTATCACGGGCTTTGTTAGTATAGTCGGATCATATGATGTTATTCCCTTGCTACCTTGTTGTGATGTATTGAATCTTTACCTTTGAGATCTCGTTATGTTGGATTGAATATTATGGTTTGAGAACACTTGATGTACGTCTTGCGTGGGGTACACGTAGTGACATTGGGGTATTCTATTGATTCACTTGATATATGTTGAGGCATCAACTTGCGGATTCCGGTGACCTAGGGGATCTATGCATAGGGGTTGATTGCACGTTTTCATACCACGTTCTCCGATAGAAATCTTGGGGTGCTCCTTGAAGTTCTTTGTGTTGGATTGAATATGATAGATCTGAAATTGTTTGATGCATGTCGTATAATTTACCCACGGATACTTGAGGTGACATTGGAGTATCTAGGTGACATTAGGGTTGATTGATATGTATCATTGGTGTTATTCTAGTAGGAACTCTAGGGCTGTTTGTGACACTTATAGGAATAGCCCAATAGATTGATCGGAAAGAATAACTTTGAGGTGGTTCTACTACCTACACCAATTTCATCTTATTGTTCTCCGCAAGATAGGAACTTTGGAGTGATTTTTTGTTGCACGTTGAGGGATGATCATATGATTCAACTATGTTAGCATTGTTGGGAGATTGCACTAGCGAAAGTATGAACCCTAGGCCTTATTTCCAAGCATTTATACACCATTTTGCTCGATGTTTTACACTTGCTACCTAACTGTTTTTATATTTTCAGATTACAAAAACCTATATCTACCATCCATATTGCACTTGTATCACCATCTCTTCGCCGAACTAGTGCACCTATACAATTTGCCATTGTATTGGGTGTGTTGGGGACACAAGAGATTTCTTGTATTAGATTGCAGGGTTGGTTGAGAGAGACCAACTTCATCCTACACCTCCCACAGATTGATAAACCTTAGGTCGTCCACTTGAGGGAAAATTGCTAATGTCCTACAAAACTCTGCGCTTGGAGGCCCAACACGAGTCTACAAGAATAAAGTTGCGGCGTAGACATCAAGCTCTTTTCTAGCGCCGTTGCCGGGGAGGTGAGTGCTTGAAGGTTTACCTTTAGATCTTGCAATTAAATCTTTTAGTTTCTTGTTTTTCACTAGTTTGGTTTTATAAAATAAAACTACAAAATAAAGATAAATGGATCCTCATCCACTTGCTAATCTTTTCAAAAGACCCGATTATGTTGGAACAATTGCTAGTGAGAGTTCACTAGATTATCTTTATGAAGTCTTGCTTCAAAATCATGAATCTAAAAATTGTGAAATTTATAAAGTGATTCATGATAGTTCCTTGAATGAAAAGCATGATTGCCATGTTGTTAGTATGAATTCCCTGAATATCCATGATGCTAATGATGATTGCACTAGTCATGATAAAAAGATTTCCTATAAGCATGTCAATTTTTGTGGAGTGAATAAAATTTGTAAAGACAAGCCATATAGGTATGATAGATTTTGTAAGAAGCATAAACAAGATCAAACTAATTGGTGGCTTAAAGTGATAGATGAACTTGCCACAACATTATGCTCTCTTCATCCCATTACTTGTGAACTTTGCAATAGGGTTGGTCATCTTAATTTCCAATGCATGTTTTTTCATGACCGAACCGTTTCCAAATATCGTGATAATTTGATCTCCCGTGAACTCTATAATGAACTTTGCTTATTTTTGGGGAATGAAGAATTATCACATAAAAATGATTGGTTTGATATATTCATTACCACAAATGATAATGAAATCAATCTACAAGAAATCTATATGTTTTGCGTAGTGAATTGCAATGAGAATGCTTATATTGCCAACTATAGAAATAATGAGAAACCAATAGAATTTAAAAGGAATACTAATAAAAGGATAAAGGTCTCCCAATACCCTCCTATTGTTTCTCGTGATAAATCAGGTTGCAAGGAAGAGCTTACCATCGAACGAATCTCTTCAATAAGGAGCTCAGAAAAACTACTTAAACCCACACAAAATGTGGTAAAGGAGAAGAAGAAGAGAAGAAAAGGTAAAGGTAAAAAGGTATCTCTCCCAAATAATGTTGCTCCTATAATCGTTGAAAATGAATACGAAAGTAGTTGGGATGATGATACACTTGATGATTAATTTGTTATGCCTACTACTTGTTGTGATGAGGATGATTGGGAAGATAATGATACGCCTTATACTATTGAAAATCGTTTTGGCACCAACTTGGAAAACTATGATGATAATTGTTACACTATTGGTGCTACTCATGCTATTGATGATTATGCTAATGACTCGCAAACCCACAAGCTTGGGGATGCTATGCTTGATGAGAATGACATATTTGAGAATATATTTGCTAGAATTTATGTGTATCCCAAGCTTGGGGATGCTATGCATAATGGAGATGATCTTTTTAGTTCCCCCACTTCGAATGATCAAATTTGTTATGATGATTACATGCCTCCTATTTATGATGATTATTGTGATAATAATTATGTTATGAAAAGTAGTGATGATTATTATTATACAACTTTTCACAATTATGAATACCCTTTCTCTGAACATTAATCTTTTAATGTGGAAACAATTTATAATATTCAAGTCTCCTATGATACTCCCACTACTATGTATGAGAAGTTTGCTTGGGGGGAGAATAATAAATTTTATATGCTTGTGAATCATGAAAATAATGCTTTATGTGATAGTTATATTGTGGAATTCCTTCATGATGCTACTGAAAACTATTATGAGGGAGGAACTTATGCTTGTAGGAATTGCAATAATATCAAGTTTCCTCTCTATGTGTTCAAATTTTTGAAGATATGCTTGTTTTGCCTTCCTATGCCAGTTGATTCTTGCTCCCATAAGTTGTTGCTCACAAAATCCCTATGCATAGGAAGTGGGTTAGACTTAAATGTGCTTGTCATATGCTTCATGATGCTCCCGTTGTGTTTCAATCCTTTACTTTTATGTGAGCATCATTGAAATCATCATGCCTAACTAAAAGGCATTAAAGAAAAGTGCTTGTTAGGAGACAACCCAACACTTTTATCTTCTGTTTTTGTGTGTTAACATGATTAAGCTACTGTATTGATCATGTTTTGTGTCTTTTATTTCAATAAAGTGCCAAGTAAAGCCTTTGGGATAGTGTGGAAACTTGTTGGTTTGATTCTGTGCAAAAAAAGAAACTTTTACGTCCAGTGCAGAATTTCTTTGATTTTACTGGAGCATCAAAACATTCTGAAATTTTTACACAAAATTTCTATGCAAATTCTCTGCGTTTTACTATTTTTTCAGAATTTTTAGAGTCAGGGAAGTATGGTGTTAATTCAGATCTTCGCATACTATTCTGTTTTTGACAGATTCTTTTTTGTATGCATTGTTTGCTTGTTGTAAGTGTTTCCATAGCTTATATTTAGTGATATAAATTATGGGAATGATATAATACAGTAGTTATCATGTGATAACAATTGTGAATCTTGTCTTGACAGTGCCTAAGGGAATGATCTATATTTAGTAAACTAATCCATCTCACGAAGTTCCGTTAAGTTTTGTGTGATTGAAGTTTTCAAGTTTTGGCTGAGACACCGATATGAGGTGAATAAGGAGCAGAAAGGACCTAAGCTTGGGGATTCCCAAGGCACCCCCAAGGTAATATCCAAGGAAGACTCAAGCGTCTAAGCTTGGGGATGCCCCGGAAGGCATCCCCTCTTTCGTCTCCAACATTATCGGTACATCTTACTTGGAGCTATATTTTTATTCGTCACATAATATGTGCTATGCTTGGGTCGTCATTATATTTTGTTATTTTCTGTTAGGTGTTATTTATAATCTAGTTTTTCAATAAAAAGTTCCAAGAATTTCCTTTAGGATGCTTGAATTGCATGTTTGATATGTGGTGTGTAAAAGCAGAAAGTTTTGCTGAAGTGTTTGAATTTTTATATTTTACTGGAACGTGGAAAGTTTCTGAAATTTTTACACAGTATTTTCATATAAATTCTTTATCACGTCCTAAATTTTCATAATGTTTTGAGTTATAGAAGTACACTGCTTTCATAAATTACTACAGACTGCTCTGTTTGGACAGATTGCTGTCATAGTTTTGTTATCTACTTATCCTATAGTTTCCATAGCCTATATTGGTAGATATAAATTGTGGAAACAATAATAAACAGCAGACGATGTTTGAAAATTATTGTGCAACTTGTCTTGGTAGTACATGAAGTGTTGATTTGTTTTTATGTGTACTAACCTATCTCACGAGTTATTTTCAAGTTTTGGTGGATGAAGTTTTTGAGAATAGGTGAAACCGTGATATGAGAGGATTGAACGAGATACAAAATATCAAGTTTGGGGATGCCCAAGGAACCCCAACTAAATATTTCAAGAAGTCTCAAGCATCTAAGCTTGGGGATGCTACGCATCCCACTTCTCTTCATCAACAATTATCGGTTAGCCTATGTTGAGCCTAAATTTTTATTTGTCCACATGATATGTGCTATTCTTGGAGTTCTATTTTTCTTTTGCTTGCTGTTTAAATAAAATACTCAGATATGAAAATATTTATTGAGAGAGAGAGAGACCTCACATAGCTACTTGATTGTTTACCTACTCATTGATCTTCACTTATATCTTTTGAGAGTAGTTTGAGGTTTACTCATGTGCTTCACTTATATCCGAAGAGTAAATTGAGAATGAATTGAATATAATAAATATGAAATTATCAATGTGCTTTATGCTTAGAAGTAGCTTCACATCTGGTTTTTAAAGTAAAATCTATTGAAGTTTGACAATCATCAAATTGGTCATACAAGCAATTCATGAATGATTAGTATAAGAAAGATAACTTTCACATATAAATATATTATCTTGGACACCTTTTATGATTGTGAATACCAATCCATTATTTTCAGCCTTGATCAAATAGTTTAAGTTGGACAAGGAAGACAACGTAATGGTTATGTTTGGGTATATTTGCATAGAAGTTATATTGTTATGGATCCTCCAAGATTTGGTGCTTGTTTAGAACCTTTTGCTAGCGAAAACTTCATACTAAGTAGAGATACTACTTGTGCATCCAAATCCTAGAGCCAAGTTTCTTCCATGAGAGTCCACCATACCTACCTATATATGGTATTTCACTGCCATTCCAAGTAAATTTGCATGTGCCACCTCTAAACATTCAAATAAACATCCGTTTTGTGTGCTCGTACCGCTCATGGAGCGACAGGGCGGTCATTATCTTCCATGCTAAGCGAGTTATTCTGAAGATGAGTGTTTATTCACTTATCATTGCATGAGAGAGGCTGGTAAAAAGGATTCCCAGTCCTGCATAATACAAAAATAAATAAACAAAACTCCCCCTAGAATGTTGATTGTTTGGAGGGCAACCGTGGATTCGGCCAGCCATGGAATGTGTTTGAATGGTGGAGGGGGAGTAAAAATTTAAATTCTGTTTGGGAACCGCCAATAATGTGATTAGCATGGAAGATATTGAATACTCTGTTGTGACGTTGACAGGAAAGGCACAACACTCAAAATTACATATTCACCTCTGTTTTAAACAATGAGCTCTGGCACGTATGCAAATCCCTACTTCCCTCTGCGAAGGGACAATCTATTTACTTTCATGTTACTTACTTTCATGTTGAGTCAACTTCTTATTCCAACCTCAATCTATTAGTTGGCAAGCACCATGTGGTGGGGAAAGACCCAAACATATATATCCACTCAAATATATTTAATCATGATTCATTATTGTTGACAATTATCTTTATGATAAGTGTGTTGGGAGGCGAAACATCAAGCCCCTATCTTTCTCTGTGTTCAATGGATGTTGTTTGTTCTAAAAATATGCCTTGAGTATTAGCAATCATAAAAGAGTATATGATAATTGAGTATGTGGAGCTCTTACTTAGACTTGATGATGTATTGAAATTCTTTGGTGACCAAGAACATAGATTGTTAAGTTTCAATAGAATGCATTGTTTGAACCATGACATGTGAATTGATTGCTACTCTATCATGATGATTTTTATGAGAAAAAGTTGCTGGTTATGATGCTAGAAAAGTGAATGAAATTATCAATGATCAAAAATATTCACTAAGCTAGCATTCACACTTCATAAATTATTTCTTTTATCATTTACCTACTCGAGGACGAGCATGAATTAAGCTTGGGCATGCTGATACGTCTCCAACGTATCGATAATTTATGAAGTATTCATGCCATATTCACCTATGTTTACAATATTTTTATATGGTTTTGATGCACTTTATATGATTTATTTAGAACTAACCCGGACTGACGCTGTTTTCAGCAGAATTACCATGGTGTTGTTTTGTGCAGAAAATGAAAGTTCTCGGAATTGCCCAAAACTTTTTTGTGATTTTTTTTGGAAGAAATAAGCAACATTGGAGCGAAGACCTGACGAAGGGGGTGTGCCAGTGGGCCACCACACAACAGGCCGCGCCCCCTAGTGGCGCGGTGAGATATGTGGTGGGGCCCACGTGGCTCCGTTTGGCGTGATTCCAACGCTGAAAAATCCCATAAATACCAGAAACCCAGAAATAAAGAGAGACTCCTTGTTCCGCTGGCGCAACTCTCTGTATCGATGAAAAACCAACCTGGAGGCATTCCAGTACCCTATCGGAGAGGGTAAATCATCTCCGGTGGCCATCTTCATCATCCCGGCGGAGGCCATGATGAGGAGGGAGTAGTCCACCCTCGGGGATGACGGTTTGTACCAGTTGCTATGTGTTCAATCTCTCTCTCTCGTGTTCTTGAGATGGCACGATCTTGCTGTATCACGGGCATTGTTAATATAGTCAGATCATATGATGTTATTCCCTTGCTACCTTGTTGTGATTAATTGAATCTTTACCTTTCAGATCTCGTTATGTTGGATTGAATATTATGGTTTGAGAACAATTGATGTACGTCTTGCGTGGGGTACATGTAGTGACATTGGGGTATTCTATTGATTCACTTGATATATGTTGAGGCATCAACTTGCGGATTCCGGTGACCTAGGGGATCTATGCATAGGGGTTGATTGCACGTTTTCATACCACGTTCTCCGATAGAAATCTTGGGGTGCTCCTTGAAGTTCTTTGTGTTGGGTTGAATATGATAGATCTGAAATTGTTTGATGCATGTTGCATAATTTACCCACGGATACTTGAGGTGACATTGGAGTATCTAGGTGACATTAGGGTTGATTGATATGTATCATTGGTGTTATTCTAGTAGGAACTCTAGGGTTGTTTGTGACACTTATAGGAATAGCCCAATAGATTGATCAGAAAGAATAACTTTGAGGTGGTTCTACTACCTACACCAATTTCATCTTATTGTTCTCCTTTAGATAGGAACTTTGGAGTGATTCTTTGTTGCACGTTGAGGGATGATCATATGATTCAACTATGTTAGCATTGTTGGGAGCTTGCACTAGCGAAAGTATGAACCCTAGGCCTTATTTCCAAGCATTTATACACCGTTTTGCTCGTTGTTTTACACTTGTTACCTTGCTGTTTTTATATTTTCAGATTACAAAAACCTATATCGATCATCCATATTGCACTTGTATCACCATCTCTTCGCCGAACTAGTGCACCTATACAATTTGCCATTGTATTGGGTGTGTTGGGGACACAAGAGATTTCTTGTATTTGATTGTAGGGTTGTTAGAGAGAGACCATTTTCATCCTACACCTCCCACGGTTTGATAAAACTTAGGTCATCCACTTGAGGGAAAATTGCTACTGTCCTACAAAACTCTACGCTTGGAGGCCCAACACGAGTCTACAAGAATAAAGTTGTGTAGTAGACATCAGCTACTTCAAGCAAGCAAAGGAAGAAACTAGTAACAAGCAAAGGTGAATATTTTTGTATATTTGATTTTTATGAGACAAGCTAAATATAATAGCAAATAAAAAGAAGAACAAGTGAATGAAAATTTGTGTGAAGTTACTTGGTAGTTGATGATCTTATTCCCCGGCAACGGCGCCAGAAATCCTTCCTTATACTTGTGATCTGCGTTGGGTTTTCCGTGAAGAGGAACGGGTAATTCTAGCACAAAGCGGATAAGTATTTCCCTCGGTTATGAAACCAAGGTTTATCGAACCAATAGGAATATCAATCCTCAACCGTCTTCAGCGGCTGCACACAAATGAACAAACAACTTGCACCCAACGTGGGCAAGAGGGTTGTCAATCCCCTTTATCTCGTTATTTGCAAGCAAATGAGTTGTGTAGATAATTGTTGATAAATATAAATTGCAAAATAAATAAAAGTAAATAAAGGCAGCAAGGTAAATAGAGCGTTTGCGAATATATAAGTTAATAGACCAGGGGGCCATAGTGTTCCCGAGCGACATCTCTCATGTAGGCAGCATACGGTGGGTAAACAAATTATTGTTGGGCAATTGATAGAAAAGCGGATAGTTATGCGATGTTCACGGCAATGATTGTGTATATTGATACGTCTCCAACGTATCTACTTTTCCTCACTCTTTTGCCCTTGTTTTGGACTCTAATTTGCATGATTTGAATGGAACTAACCCGGACTGACGCTGTTTTCAGCAGAACTACCATGGTGTTGTTTTTGTGCAGAAATAAAAGTTCTCGGAATGGAACGAAACTTTTTGGAGAATTATTTCAGAATAAATGAGAATTATTGGAGCCAAAATCCACCGAAGAGGGGGGTCAGGGTGAGCATCACCCACCAGGGCGCGCCCTGGTGGGTTGTGCCCACCTCGTGGCCCCACTTGCCCTAGTTCCGCCACTATAAATTCCTATTTTCGAAAAAAAATCAGGGAGAAAGTTTCATCGCGTTTTACGATACGGAGCCGCCGCCACCTCCTGTTCTTCATCGGGAGGCCAGATCTGGAGCCTGTTTGGGGTTCCAGAGAGGGGAATCTTCGGTCTTCGTCATCACCAACTCTTCTCCATCGCCAATTCCATGATGCTCCCCACCGGGAGTGAGTAATTCCTTCGTAGGCTTGCTGGTCGGTGAGGAGTTGGATGAGATTCATCATGTAATCGAGTTAGTTTTGTTAGGGCTTGATCCCTAGTATCCACTATGTTCTGAGATTGATGTTGCTATGACTTTGCTATGCCTAATGCATGTCACTAGGGCCCGAGTGCCATGATTTTCGATCTGAACCATTTATGTTATCACCTCTATATCCATGTTCTTGATCCGATCTTGCCTAGTCATATGCACCTATTACGTGTTATGATCCGTCAACCCCATAGTGACAATATTTGGGCTACTTCGCGGTGATGACCGTAGTTTGAGGAGTTCATGTATTCACCATGTGTTAATGCTTTGTTCCGGTTCTCTATTAAAAGGAGGCCTTAATATCCCTTAGTTTCCTTATGGACCCCGCTGCCACGGGAGGGTAGGACAAAAGATGTCATGCAAGTTCTTTTCCATAAGCACGTATGACTATTTACGGAATACATGCCTACATTACATTGATGAACTGGAGCTAGTTCTATGTCGCCCTAGGTTATGACTGTTACATGACGAATATCATCCAACGAGTTACCGATCCAGTGCCTACGAGCTTTCCACTTATTGTTCTTGCTAAGTTACTATTGTTGCTGCTACTGTTACTGTCACTACTGCTATCAAACTATCATATTACTGTGCTACTGATCACTTTGCTGCAGATATTTAATCTCCAGGTGTGGTTGAATTGACAACTCAACTACTAATACTCTCAAGTATTCTTTGGCTCCCCTTGTGTCGAATCTATAAATTTGGGTTGAATACTCTACCCTCGAAAACTGTTGCGATCCCCTATACTTGTGGGTTATCAAGACCTTTTTCTGGCGCCGTTGCCGGGGAGCATAGCAATATTTGTTGAGTTACTTGGGATTTATATCAATTTATCACTATGAAGAATCTGAAGGATACTAAGACCAAGGTTTTTCCATCTACCACGAGGGGAGGTAAGGAACTGCCATCACACTCTGCACTTGATTCACCTTCTGTTATGAGTAAGCTTGCAACACCACCACATGCTAGTAATCCTGATATGTCGCAAGTTATTGATGATGCTACCTCTGCTATGAATTATGCTATTGATGATGCTAGTACCATGCTTGATGATAATGTGCCACTAGGAGAATTTCTTGATGAACAAATTGCTAGAGCTAAAGAGAATGAAACTGCTGAAACTGATGAAATAGCTGAAACTGATGAAGCTTATGAAACTGATGATAATTATGAAACTCCTATTAGTCCTAGCTCTCCTAAGTTTGAAATTCCTAAGATACCTGAAGGTTATGTTATGGATGAGGAGATAACTAGAGAAATTCTTTCTTGCAAGGATAGCGACGATCTTAAGAAATTGCTATGCAAGTATAAGGAAAAGACTTTGAATGCTAGAATGAAATGTGATCCTAAGTTCGCTACTTCACCTATCTTTGTTACCGATAAGGATTATGAGTTCTCTGTCGACCCAGAGTTAATTACTTTGGTTGAATCTGATCCTTTCCATGGCTATGAAACTGAAACTGTAGTGGCACACCTTACTAAGCTGAATGATATAGCCACCCTCTTTCTCAAGATGAGAAGATTCGCTACTATTTTATCCTTAAGTTATTTCCGTTCTCATTAAAGGGTGATGCTAAGACTTGGTACAATACTCTTACTCCTGGTTGTGTGCGTAGTCCCCAGGATATGATCTACTACTTCTCTGAAAAATATTTTCCTGCTCATAAGAAACAAGCTGCCTTACAGGAAACATTTAATTTTGTGCAAATTGAAGAAGAGAGTCTCCCACAAGCTTGGGGGAGGCTTCTCCAGTTGCTTAATGCTTTGCCTGATCATCCTCTCAAGAAAAATGAAATACTTGATATCTTTTATAATGGACTAACCGATGCTTCTAGGGACTTCCTAGATAGTTGTGTTGGTTGTGTTTTCAGGGAACGAACTGTTGAACAAGCTGAGGAATTATTGAATAACATATTGAAGAATTATGATGATTGGACTCTCCCTGAACCACCGCCTAAACCCACTCTGAAGAAGAGGGGTATCTTATTTCTCAGTCCTGAAGATATGCAAGATGCAAAGAAATCTATGAAGGAAAAAGGTATTAAAGCCGAGGATGTTAAGAATTTGCCACCTATTGAAGAAATACATGGCCTTGACACACCACCACCTCCACATGTGGTAGAGGTAAATTCTTTATTAAAGTTTAATGAAGGTGACATTCCTCACAATAAACATCCTAGTCAATGCTTATATGAGTTTGACAACTATATTATGAAGCAAGATCATTTCAATGCTCATGTTCTGAAACAATTGAAATATAATTCTGATATGATTGCTCGCTTGAGTGACTTGCTATTTAGAATCAGTAATGATGTTAGTGGTGTAGGAAAGCATGCCTCTATGGTTCAAACTCAGTTAGAACAAGTTGCTAAGTCTCAAAAAGAATTGCTTGATGAAATGAATAACAATATGAATGATTTTGCTGCTAGAGTAGTAACAAGAGGAGGTAGAATGACCCAAGAACCACTCTATCCCGAGGGTCATCCTAAAAGAATTGAACAAGATTCTCAGATAATTAATGTTGATGCACCTAGTCCTTCTAAGAAGAAAAAGAAAAAGAAAAATGATAGGACTTTACATACCTCTAGTGAACCCGAGACACAAAAACCTCCCGATAATAATGATGTCTCTATTTCCGATGCTGAAACTCTGGTAGTGAACATTCACCTAGTGATAATGAAAATGATAATGATGATGTTCACGATGATGCCCAACCTAGTAATGATAAAGAACCAGATAATGATGTTGAAATAGAGCCTGCTCCTGATCTTGATAAGCCACAACCTAAAAATAAACGGTATGATAAAAGAGACTTTGTGGCTAGGAAACATGGTAAAGAAAGAGAGCCATGGGTCCAAAAACCCATGCCCTTTCCACCTAAGCCATCTAAGAAAAAGGATGATGAGGAATTTGAGCGCTTTGCTGAAATGATTAGGCCAGTCTTTTTGCGTACCCGCTTAACTGATATTTTGAAGATGGCCCCTTATGCAAAGTATATGAAAGACATCATCACAAATAAAAGAAAGATACCGGAAGCTGAAATTTCCACCATGCTTGCTAATTATTCTTTTAAGGATGGAGTACCTAAAAAACTAGGAGATCCTGGAATACCGACTATACCTTGCTCCATTAAAAGAAACTATGTCAAAACTGCCTTGTGTGATTTGGGAGCCAGTGTTAGTGTTATGCCTTTCTCCTTATATAAAAGACTTGATTTAAATAAACTCACACCTACTGAGATATCATTGAAAATGGCTGACAAATCAACGGCCATACCTATCGGTATTTGTGAGGATGTGCCCGTTGTTGTTACAAATGTTACTATCTTAACGGACTTTGTTATTCTTGAGATGCCCGAGGACGACAACATGTCGATTATCCTTGGTAGACCCTTTTTGAATACTGCAAGAGCTGTTATTGATTGCAATAAAAGAAAGTTACTTTTCATATCAATGGTAATGAGCACACGGTGCACTTTCCGAAGAAACAATTCCAAGTGATGGTATAAATGTTATTGAAGAATCTCCGACCATCACTATTGGAAGTTTTCAATTACCTCTACCTACTGCTAAAAAGAAACATGATATACTTATTGTAGGGGATATGCATATCCCCGTTGAGGTAACTTAGTGTTTTACGAAAGTTCTTCGGTTTCATGCTAATCGGAAGTGGTTGTTAATAAGACTTGATCAACCTTATTAATGAATCACTTTTGAGAGGTATGAAGTTGATGAATCTAGTAAGCACAACTCTCTGCTCCCACCTTTTATTTTCTGTTTTAGTTAGTCAAATAAAATAAAATGCCATGTTTATCCTGCTTTCTGTTTTCTCCGTGCAATAAAAAAAGACCCAAAAATAAAAATTCTCATAATGCCTTGAAAATTTAACACGATTTTTTTCGAATTTTTATGATTTTTTGGTGCAAATAACAACAGAGGGGGGGTGCACCTGGTGCCCACAAGACACCAGGGAGCGCCCTGGTGGGTTGTGGCCTCCACGTGGGCCCCTCACTTATCTCTTTAGCCCACATCATCACCTACCTCCAGCAAAAAATCACCACAACCACCATTTTCGAGTTCTTGCTCTCAAACCCGCAGATTTCGATCTCTTTGCTCGAAGCTCCGTTTCCGAAACTGTTTGGAGGGATTGCTACTTGGTATGTGACTCCTACATTGCTCCAATTAGTTTTTGTTTTAGTGGGTTATTTTTAGAGCAATTAGCTACTCTTGGTGCTGCTGTAGATGAGCTTGCATGTTGAATTCTTAGAGTTCTAAGTAGTTTGGATGCTTAATATGGCCTCTATGCATGCTTAGGAGTAGTTGCTAACAATCTTACAAAGTTTTGTTGACAAAATTTTTGTGGACTAATTTTTTTTCCAGAATTTTTATAGGAATAAAGTACAATTCTTTAGGAGTTCTTTGAGGAGGAGATCCTCGGGAGCCTCATCAAGTGGAAGCTCGGTTCGACAGTCTTATGTTGAACCAAGCGAAAGCTCGATGCGAGATGCCGCCACCAAATCATGCTTGTGGCCTTGCGACGAGTTTATGGAAGGTGCAGGTATTAAGGAGGAATTTGATCAATTTATTCACAATACAGAGCTTGCTCCCTTCGTCGCAGATAAGTGCCCCCAATACCTCGAACTCACGAAAACCTTCACAAAGAAATTTAAATATTTTCCTCGTGAGTCTAGAGTTTCGTTCAACCTGTACGATCATTCATTTACCATGCCGTTAGAAATGTTTAGCGATGCATGCAAACTTCCATATGAGGGTGTCGGTGTCTTGGGAACGGGGGTACCCAGAACTGCCTGCCTGCGACCCAGGGTGTGGCCCACTACGGAGACCCGATACGGCCCAACGCGGCCTCACTCAAGACAAGGCCCTCGCGAGAGCCCCGCGCTCGCGAGGGAGACGGCGCCAAGACCCTCGGAGGGAAGAGGCCTCCCCAGGCCCCCTCCTGAGCGGCAGAGATCTCTATGTAATGCTCGGCCTTGGGAGGTCAAGGATGACGCAAGGCGGGCCAGGGGGCACAAGCGCGCGCAGAAGAGACAGTTTCCTCTTTGGTGCAAAGGAGGCAGGGGCGTACGCGGGTTCCCAAGGCGTCCCGCCAAAGGTTTCCATTCCGGTGCAACGAGACCGGGCCAGCGGGCTCGGCAGGACGGATGTCACCAGCGAGCCCACCACCGCGTCACCACCAGCTACTTTGCAGGCGAAGACCACCTTTCGTCAGGATAAGATGTACCTCCTGTCCCCTTTCGAATTTGGCCGCTGTGGGATACCTTCCCGCCATTGCGATAAGGGAAGAGGACCCGGGCCACTATAAATAGAGTCTAGGCTGCTCCGTAGGGAGGACGGACAAAAAACACCACCCGAGCACCCACGCTAGGCGGCTCATCACTGTACTAGTTCATCCACAAACCTCCTCGTGAGGCAATCCACCCAAAGGCAGAAGTAGGGTTTTACGCTTCGCAGCGGCCCGAACTTGGGTAAATCCCCGTGTGCTAATCTTCTCCCCGTGATGGAGTGGGTTCGTCGAACTAGGTTGTAGAGCTATGAGCCTGAGGTCGAAGCTGTCGGGGATCTTCGCACACGCCCCTGTGTTCGAACCTCTTGCGTTTTGCGGAGCCCGAGATCCGACATTTGGCGCGCTAGGTAGGGGTCGTGTCGAAGCCTCTCCATCCGTGGCTGTAGTCAGGCCTTGATTCATCAGCTCCATGGCCGACGTAACCTCCAAGGCCAGGCAGCCCTTGGCGTGCGGCGGCGCCACGGCTCGCCTGGCCGACCGTGCGGTCGCATGCATCCTCGGCAGATCGCAGGCGCCCGCCTCCAACCGCCAGGTCTGTAGGGTAACGCAGCAGAAAACAAAAATTTCTGAACTACACACCAGCCCAGGACCACTATGGAGACTGTATACAAGGTTTGATCTTTTTCGTTACCGACTCGTAGCGCAGCGGAAGTAGAGTCGATGACGATCGGTGGTGCAGATCCCCTCAGCTAGTATTTACAACCTCCCAACCGCGAGGATGTATACCCTTATCTGCCCCTCAGACAGCCCTCCGGGAGGCGGTCGGACAGTCCCCCGGACGGTGTCACGGACAGCCCTTCGGGAGGACCTTCGAAACTCGGACGGTCACTCGGACAACCCTTTGGGAGGACCTTCGAAACTCGGACGGTCACACGAACAGCCCTTCGGAAGGCACTCTCGAACTAAGATCGAAACTATGATCTCTCTACAAAGTTGCACACATACGGTGTCATCTATCCGGCAGGGCTTTGCTGTCCAGAACTAGTTCCTGCCGGAACCCAGACAGCCTTTCGGCTCTACGAAACTATTTCGCGAGGAGGGAGAGAGAAACCAGACAAGTCTATGGCATGTGTATGAGATCAAGGATCAAGTTTTGGGCAGCCCACTCACCTCCTATTTGTAGGAAAACCAAGGGGTAGGGTGGCACTTGATATACCCCAAAAACCCATCAAATGGAGTTTCCAAAGGGGCAAAATGGGAAGGCTAGAGGATCTCCATGGAGGAGATCCTCCTTGGCCGGCCACCACAAGTGGGCCCCTCATGAGGGGCTCTCATCCATCCATGTCATTCCCAAAAGATCTTTTGTGGAAAGTCAACTTCCAACCATAACCATAAATGCTATTTCACTATTCACGAAACCAATTTTTCATGACCGATAAATCCGAAAATATTTCTATGGGTCTTAGAATAATTCCAGTACCCACTAAAACAATTCTGGACACGTTCCGAAACATTTTCAGATCAGTGATTTTCATCTGCGAAAAGCAAACAAAGCGGTTCCGGCAGCTTCGGAACATTTCCGGTTTTTCTTCCAGAAAATTCCCAAAAGTTTCTAGAACGATTCTCGCACCCTCCAAGAATTATCACGCGTGTGCCAAAACCAATTTGACTTAATGGTATCCCCTGAAACAACTTTTCAGTTTTACCGAAACTCATCCGGTGACCTCTCTCTACGGAACTTTTCCGCTGTCTCCGAAACTTTTTCCGGAGACTTTCTCTCAGACTTCCTGTCTAGTATTCAGCAGATAGATGATCCTTAAGCGTGTGACCCTATAGGTTCGGTGAAGTATAGACATGACCCGGAACCCCTTCCGATCAATGATCAACATTGGAGCCGTGGACACCCATATTGACCCCTATACCCACACGAATGAATATTTGAGTGAACCTCCAGTTGTCGTGTGCTATTCCTGTTGCTTCGCGATATGTTACAAACACCCGAGCTGAGATTTTCTGCATCCCCATGGATGAACAACTTGTCCAGTATGCAAGTTACCTCGTTACCGGTTTTGTTCTCTTTTCTCGTTTTCGTGTTGCGGCATCCCTGTGATCAAATCACACTGTGTCTGGCCAGACGTTGATGGATACCGTAACACCGAGAGGGCCCGAGAATATCTCTCCATCGTCGGAGGAGCAAATGCCAATCTTGAGCTATCTTGTTACTTGCCATACTTTTACGTGAACCCGTAAGCCGCTGTAATAGCCAACCCAGTAACGGATGACGTTTAACAAACCCCAAAGTTCACGAAGCAAGCACGAAGGAACTCGATACTCTCATGGTCTAAGGAATTATGCAAACATTAACTATCTCTGTGTTATTAACCATTAACTTGTGACGAATGTATCTCATAGCATAACATCAATTCGGGTCGATTCAACACAAGTGTTCTACCAACATTGCGCCCTCAAAATTGCCGGCATAGCCATGCCCATGATCAGGAAAACATGATCATCATGCAATACTTGAGCCAGTCTTAGAGGCAAGACTAGGAATACATTTTACCGTTTATTATACCACACGTGCAAATGAGTTTTCCTCCGGGCCTCGTGGATATTGTAGACTCGAGAATCATTGCAGTTATAGCATGGAATATAAACTTAATTAGGAACGTTGGGATAAATAATAACATTTATTATTGCCTCTTGGGCATATCTCCTACAGACTCCCACTTGCACTAGAGTCAATAATCTAGTCAATGCTAACGCACTTTACACCTATGGCATACTGGTGTAAAATATGCTTCGCTTGTGGTATAGCCTGATGTCCAACGGATCTGACAACTTCAGCTCCGTGTGTATCTTTGCATATCCTCGCGTTTTCACGCTTTCACAAAATTCATATTTTGTGTGGACTTGGCTTTGTATATATGTGAATCACAGGTCAAACCTTGATTCCTCAGACTGAGCTATGGAGCAACTATCTGCAATAGCGTCCCATTGACCAAAGCCATCTTGGAACCATACTAAGTTCATGAATGAACTATATGATTCAACATCTTCTTTGTTGCTTCCAAAACGTCAACATACTTAGCCTTTGTTATAGAATTCGCCATAGTAACCTGTTTAGAACAATTCCAACTTACCGTGCCACTGTATTGTGTATTACACAAAACCTTAACTTAAATCGAAAATCGCATGGAGCATTGATGAAGACTGTATCGATGTAATTACTTACAATGAGCACTTCATAATCTCTACTTGCGAGAAAACATGTCATCAGTGCTACTTTAGTACTCAATGACATTTTTCACTGTTGTCCTATGATCAGTACTTTGATCACTTTGGTATCTATACTCGCAACAGTTTGGGAGTATCGGACATATCTGGTTGATTTACATACCATGTAATACATGATTAGTCCAAACACAGAGGTGTGTGGAATATCCATCATGTATTTTGCTCATCAATGTTTTTAGGACACCGAGTCTTGCAAAAACTCTTTCCATGTGACTTCGGCAAGAATCACTCCTTGGCGGTTTTAGTGCTAAAAGGTTTTAGCATCTTGTCAATATGTATTTTTTGCTTAGCCCCATTAGGCAAATCTATCTCCATAGATCATTATGCCTAATAGCAAGGCTATTTAGCCCAAGCACTTCATCGAAAAACTATTTTCAAATGAAGTCCTAATTCGTGTCAAGAAATTTATTTCCAATTAACAATGTGTCAAGCACACAAGGTTTTTAGAAATATTATTATGCTCCCACTCACTTTCTTGAAACCACAAGCATCTTCATTATCCATTGATGAAATCAAACTCTTTTGATCATTTCATCAAAATGAAGATTCCAACTCCATTTGCTCTCTTCTGTCCATTGCTGGAACTCTGAAGTTTGCATACTCACTAGCATCCTTTGGATCGACAAAATACTTTGGACTGTATCACATACAAATCCTAGTTTGTATTCCCATTTCATGGAAATTCTTTCGCCATCCATGTTTCACATCTCATGATTGAAATATGTATTAATTGCTAGTTTAACCCGAACCGACTTTAAGCATCGCTATGGTGAAACAACCTCATCGTAGTCAACTCCTTGAACTTGTTATTTCAACAAGTCGAGCTTTATGGATAAAACATTTTATCCACATCAGTTTATAGTTTCATAAAAATTCGTTAGACTCTAAGTCTTTCGAAAGGTGTATCAAGGTTTTAATCTTGAATCACTTATATGGAAACTATCTCGGATTGTATTAGCATTTAGCCAATTCCGTAGTCAGGGCCCATCAACGCTTCCTTGTGTATCGTAGGTATACGGTTGTCTAACAACAATATCTCGTTTGCGCACCTTAGAGGTTTGCACGAGCTTTGCCTACGTTGTTCAACTGCAAGTTCGACCGAAGTCCATACATCTCATGTAGAGGCTTCCGTATCAGTCGCAGTAGGAAACTCTGGAATCACTTCCAAGGTTCCTTTCCTTTGATCTGATGATGAAGATACTTATTATCTCGTCGAGTTGCACTGTCCTCCCACTCACCTTTTTGCAAGAACTATTCTCTTTAAAAGCATACCGTTTTGTGGCAAAATCCTTTGCCTCGGTATAGTGGTGGGGGAATACCCAACATTATGGGATAATCTACAAAGTAGCACTTATCTGATTTGGAATAGGTATGTAACCTTTTACACAAGCCCCATATTCCAAATGTTAAGAAAAGATTTAACATGGTTGGGCGTACCATACCATGGCGTCATTTCAACAGACCCGATGGAGCTCTTTTCAGTGTAAAAGCCGCAGTCTCTAAAGCATTACTCTTAAAACGGATAAAGGCAAATTTATTTATGTCATCTTTGATCTTACCATGTCATGAATGGTTCGATTACATCTTCACGGACTCTCCATTCGCAGTGGTGTTCCGGGAGGTGCAAGTTATGAAACCCCTTTCACAACTCATCAGACATTTGCTAAACTTGTAACTCAAATATCCCTTTCTGCAATCGAATTGTAGAAACATAACTTTCTTGTTACAACAACTTCTACTTCATTTTTGAAAACCTTTCGAATGATTTCAAAAGATCCAGACTTACGTCTCATCAAGTAAATATCCATATATCTACTTGAGTCGTTTCTGAAGAGAGATAAATCCACTACTTGCAACAACATTTATTGAACTACACACATCAAAATGTATGATCACCAATAAGTTTGTTGCTCGTTCCTTATGGCCTATGAACGGTATTTCAGTCACTTCACTTTTCGGACGAAAGTTGCAAGTGTCAGATGATTTAAAATCAACCGACTTCAAAATCCATCATAATGGAATTTTCCATATGCGGGTTTCTCCAATGTGACCAAATGTAGTGCCACACTTGTGTGGTATTCTTTTAGTCTTGCGACATATAGCGTCAGTGTTATGGATGTATCATATTTCCATCAATATTCATAACATACATCCCAACTTGGATGGAAGCATGGCCCTTCATGTTATTCATAATACTAAACAACAATTGTTCTTTTATGATCAACCCTTTTGCAACAAACATTGTGCACTGGGTTAGAGTGTATGAAACTCTAAAATGAATTATGAAAGTAAACACAGAGGTAATATATTAATATCATTTTTCACAACACACATCTCATTCATAATGAAAGTATGGCCCTTATGTTTATTCATAACACCGAACATCAAAAGTTCTCTTATGAACAACCTTCTTGCAAGATACCTTATGCAAAGGGCTAGAGTGTGTAAAGCTCTAAAATGAATTATGAAAGAAAACACATAGGTAATACACCGATGGAAGGTATAGTAACTTTTACTATGTTCCCAACGTGTATCAAGACCTCATTCCTGGCTAGTCTTTCAGGCCATAGTAGTTCTTGCATCGAGTCGCAACAGAATGCAATCGAGCGGGTATCTTTGTGATCAACTCACAATACCCAAAAATTAGTGATTAACATGTTTAACCATAATTCCCAAGAACTATATCTTTGACCAGCCTTCTATACATCAAAAACTTGTATGACATTCATACATGAGCAGGATATTCCAGTCTTCTTTCTTTCTGCCTTTATACTTTTAACAATTTAACTTTTAGTATTTCTCCTACTCTCAGAAGAAGCACCCAACTTAAGAGTGGCGTTTAGCCCCGGACTTCCTAGGCGTGAAAGTTTCACTAACACCTTTCGGATACTTCCTTTCTCTTTAAGTTGTTGTTTTATTCACCTTCATTTACATGACATGCGTTCTCCTGGATCCCTCTCTTACCAGTCAAATGCATAGTAAACACCTCTACTAATAGTTTGCAAACAACTATTGCTTTGGATATTTCATATCTTTCAGCCTTTGTTTGTATCTGAAAATAATTTTCAGTTCCATGAGTATCACATAACTATCCCAAACTTTTGAAGTTCGGGTTTTATTGAAACAAACGTATTGCACTTGACCGTAACGGAATTCTAGCTTTTGGACCGAAGGAAGAGAGTCACATGATCCATAGCATTAGCGGGAGAATACCGAAAGCATGCGATAGGACAAATTCCTTCTCGGCACTCTTGAGGACAATCCTCACATTACGTTATCAATCGTAAAGTTTTAACCAGATAAATAACAGCTTATTCAATTTTAATAGGGAAGGTGGAAACGCGAGCCATTATTCTACAACTATTATGCAAATCACACTAAGACAGTGTTCAAAATTAATTGCACTAAGAATTAAAAGAATTAATTCTAAAGTGCGCTCCCACTCAAAACAATATCTCTCTTAATTGATTGTGAGTGATTCAAGACCCAAATTGAAATTCAACGCCAAGGATGTATCCATCTCAAGTGACGAGAATTGCAATCGGTAGGGCAACTTGCCAATCACATCTCTATGTGACTCTTGTTCATCTTTCGATGGGTGTGTTCCGAGCTCAGGATGATCCTCCGGAACGTCAAGACAACCAAGTGATCTCGCTGCGAGGTCTCAACTCACCCGCCTCACACTTCTCTAATCGTTCGTACCCATGTATCCATGTGATACCCCGAAGAGATAGGTGCCGTGACGGTGCTACACCTGGGAGAACACTAACTACTTGATATTTTTGTGAGAGATCACCCTAATAAAAAGCGACTACCGCGCAATCAAAAGGGTGCATCATAAGGGATAAACATCTCAGGCAATTCATAATTAGCATGACATGGTATAGCCCCTTCTGACGGAGAAGTCAAACATTTCTTCATCTTCGGCATTTGCGTCGGTGTTCACCTTCGCGAAGATTGCCACCACCTTGTTGATGCATCAGATAATATTGCTATCTCTATAGCTAATAAAATAAGTGCATTACTCAAGGTTGACACGTAGGTCATTAAAGTGACAATCATATGGCTCCAACCATCATGCCGAATCATGACACGCAGGTCATGTTAATTTACATCATATAGTCATCTCATACGTAATCAAATTAATATGAGCATTGATATACCACATCACATGCTCATGCAAACCCTCCTGCAAAACCAAGTTAGACGCCTCTAATCAGTTTATGCAAGAACTTTGTTTTTCGTGGCTTCTAAGGTTTCGAAACAAACCGAAGCTACCAACGTCCATCATCAAGTATGATAATTCAAGTTGCTAGATTAACTTTGCGGGGTGTATGAAACACGAGATAATAAAATCTCGAGCCCCATACCGAACTTCATCATACGCATGACCCCCGTGAAGATCATATCTGCATTGCCCTTTCGTGTGCGAAATTTCATCTTTCTTTTTAACTAAAGTGGAATTCAATGAACTGTTAGCACTTCGTTGATCAATCAGGATCGCGGATTGCCAGAACATTGAAACTCCACCATGCTGTTATCAAGATCAGAAATATGCAAATCCCAGGGAAGCAACAAGAACATCGGGTAACAGATTTCATCTGCTACCCGCACAAATAATTTGCAGTAATAGAACTCATCTACTACCTAATTATATTGTGCAACACCCATACATCTCTATGTATTCTAGATCGCAACCTGCATCTTCGCATAGCACGGCTCATGATGCCACTGCAGGGTAACGCAGCAGAAAACAAAAATTTCTGACCTACGCACCAGCCCAGGACCACTATGGAGACTGTATACAAGGTTTGATCTTTTTTGTTACCGAGTCGTAGCGCAGCGGAAGTAGAGTCGATGACGATCGGCGGTGCAGATCCCCGCAGCTAGGATTTACAACCTCCCAACCGCGAGGATGTATACCCTCATCTGCCCCTCGGACAGCCCTCCGGGAGGCGGTCGGACAGTCCCCCGGACGGTGTCGCGGACAGCCCTTCGGGAGGACCTTCGAAACTCAGACGGTCACTCGGACAGCCCTTTGGGAGGACCTTCAAAACTCGGACAGTCACTCGGACAGCCTTTCGGGAGGCACTCTCGAACTAAGACTGAAACTACGATCTCTCTACAGAGTTGCACACATACGGTGTCATCTATCCGGCAGGGCTTCGCCGTCCAGAACTAGTTCCTGCCGGAACCCAGACAGGCTTTCGGCTCTACGAAACTATTTCGCGGGGAGGGAGAGAGAAGCCAGACAAGTCTATGGCATGTGTATGAGAGCAAGGATCAAGTTTTGGGCAGCCCCCACACCTCCTATTTATAGGAAAACCAAGGGGTAGGGTTGCACTTGAAATACCCAAAAAACCCATCAAATGGAGTTTCCAAAGGGGCAAAATGGGAAGGCTAGAGGAACTCCATGGAGGAGATCCTCCTTGGCCGGCCACCACAAGTGGGCCCCCCATGAGGGGCTCTCATCCATCCATGTCATTCCCAAAAGATCTTTTGTGGAAAGTCAACATCCAACCATAACCATAAATGTTATTTCACTATTCACAAAACCAATTTTTCGGGACCGATAAATCCGAAAATATTACTATGGGTCTTAGAATAATTCCAGTACCCACTAAAACAATTCTGGACACGCTCCGAAACATTTTCAGATCAGTGATTTTCATGTGGGAAAAGCAAACAAAGCGGTTCCGGCAGCTCCGGAACATTTCCGGTTTTTCTTCCGGAAAATTACCAGAAGTTTCCAGAACGATTCTGGCACCCTCCAAGAATTATCAGGCGTGTGCTGAAACCAATTTGACTTAATGGTATCCCCTGAAACAACTTTTCAGTTTTACCGGAACTCATCCGGTGACCTCTCTCTATGGAACTTTTCCACTGTCTCTGAAACTTTTTCCAGAGACTTTCTCTCAGACTTCCTGCCTAGTATTAAGCAGATAGATGACCCTTAAGCGTGTGACCCTATAGGTTCGGTGAAGTATAGACATGACCCAGAACCCCTTCCGATCAATGATCAACATCGGAGCCGTGGACACCCATATTGACCCCTATACCCACACGAATGAATATTTGAGTGAACCTCCAGTTGCCGTGTGCTATTCCTGTTGCTTCGCGATATGTTACAAACACCCGAGGTGAGATTTTCTACATCCCCGTGGATCAACAACTTGTCCACTATGCAAGTTACCTCGTTACCGGTTTTGTTCTCTTTTCTCGTTTTCGTGTTCCGGCATCCCTGTGATCAAATCACACTGTGTCTGGCCAAACGATGATGGATACCGTAACACCGAGAGGGCCCGAGAATATCTCTCCATCGTCGGAGGAGCAAATCCCAATCTTTAGCTATCTTGTTACTTGCCATACTTTTCCGTGAACCCATAAGCCGCCGTAATAGCCACCCAGTAACGGATGACGTTTAACAAACCCCAAAGTTCACGAAGCAAGCACGAAGGAACTCGATACTCTCATGGTCTAAGGAATTATGCAAACATTAACTATCTCTGTGTTATTAACCATTAACTTGTGACGAATGTATCTCATAGCATAACATCAATTCGGGTCGATTCAACACAAGTGTTCTACCAACATTGCGTCCTCAAAATTGCCGGCATAGCCATACCCATGATCAGGAAAACAGGATCATCATGCAATACTTGAGCCAGTCTTAGAGGCAAGACTAGGAATACATTTTACCGTTTATTATACCACACGTGCAAATGAGTTTCCCTCCGGGCCTCGTGGATATTGTAGACTCGAGAATCATTGCAGTTATAGCATGGAATATAAACTTAATTAGGAACGTTGGGATAAATAATAACATTTATTATTGCCTCTTGGGCATATCTTCTACAAGGTGAAGCAGTTCCTCCGCCAGGCGAGCGCGGTTCGGCCACGATACGAGGCCCCGCAGCCTCGAACGTGGCCGGAGGTTGCCATCACCTTCAACCCCGACGACCATCCCAGAACAACGGCTGCCGCTGGTATGCTCCCCATGCTGTGCACACCGACCATAAGTAGCGTGGCCGTCACCAGGACCCTCATAGACGGCGGGGCCGGCCTCAACGTCCTCTCCGTGGAGACCTTCAACGCGCTGCAGGTGCCCTACGACCAGCTCGCACCCTCAAGGCCCTTCTCTGGGGTGGCCAGGGGCTCCGTCGCCTCCTTGGGGCGGGTGCGCCTCCCCGTCACCTTTGGCACCCGCTACAACTACCGCACCGAGCAGATCGACTTCGACGTCGCCCACATCCACCTTCCTTACAACGCAATCCTTGGCTACCCTGCCCTCGCCAAGTTCATGGCGGCAACGCACCCGGGCTACAACGTCATCAAGATGCCTGGGAGCAACGGCATCCTCTCCATCGTCGGAGACGCCAAGGGCGCAGTCCGCGCACTCAATCTCGCCTACAAGGCGGTGGCTGCGGTGCGCCCCAATGCCGGGGACGCCGCGCAGGCTTCGGAGGACGCTGGGGACGCCTTTGATGTTGCGCCAGTGAAGAAGAAGCAGCTGTTCTCTCAGAACCGGGATGATACGAAGCAAGTGCTTGTAGATGACAAGAACCCCAGCCTCACCTTCACCATCAGCGCCGGCCTCCCCCCGGAGCAGGAGGAGGCGTTGGTGGCCTTCCTTCGCGCAAACAAGGATGCGTTTGCGTGGAACGCATCCGACCTGGTGGGGGTCCCGAGGGATGTGATCGAGCACCACCTCATGGTGTGTCCTAACGCACGTCCGGTAAAGCAAAAGGCGAGGAGGCAGGCTCATGAGAAGCAGGCGTTCATCGCCCAGGAGGTCGGCAAGCTGAAGGAGGCCGGAGTTATCCGAGAGGTGCGATACCCGGAGTGGCTGGCCAACCCAGTGGTCGTCCCGAAGAAGTGCGGGAAGGAGCGCATGTGCGTCGACTTCACGAACCTCAACAAGGCTTGCCCCCAAGACCCATTCCCGCTGCCGCGCATCGACCAGATCATGGACTCCACCGCCGAGTGTGACCTCCTATGCTTCCTAGACGCCTTCTCTGGCTACTATCAGATCAAGATGGTGGTGGAGGACGTCGAGAAGACGGCTTTCCTCACCACGTGCGGTGTGTTCTGCTACACGTGCATGCCCTTCGGGCTATGGAACGCCGGCGCAACCTTCCAGCGGCTGATGCACATCGCCCTGGGGTAGCAGCTTGGGAGGAACGCGGAGGCCTATGTCGACGACATCGTGGTCAAGTCGCGAGAAGCCAAGACCCTGATCGAGGATCTGGAGGAGACGTTCGCCAGCCTGCGGCGAGTGAGCCTGAGGCTGAACCCCGAGAAGTGTGTCTTCGGGGTCCCGTCGGGCAAGCTGCTCGGTTTCCTGGTGTCGCACCGGGGGATCGAGGCAAACCCGGAAAAGATCAAGGCTATAAGCAAGATGAGTCCTCCTTGGACCCTCAAGGAAATGCAGAAGCTGGCGGGCTGCGTGACCTCCTTGGGATGCTTCATCTCCAAGCTTGGCGAGCGCGCCCTGCCGTTCTTCAAGCTCATGAAGAGGAAGGGCCCCTTCGAATGGACTCCGGAGGCAGACGCGGCATTCGAGGACCTCAAGCGGTACCTCACGAGCCCACCAGTAATGGTGGCGCCCCGCCTCCGGGAGTCCCTATTGCTATACCTGGCTGCCACCCCTCACTTCGCCAGTGCTGCGCTCGTGGCGGTCAGGAAGGAACGTGCCAGCACGCGCGCAACACCCTCAGGCACAGGCGGGCACCCGGGCACGAAGCAAGGTGACTCACAGGATGCCCTGAAGCCCTCACCTCTTCAAGACGACGCTCCTGAGGCCTCAGTCGCCCCGGCGGCCCCCGAGGCACCTGGATCTTATGAGCCCGTTGCGGAGCGGGGCGGCGCGGAAGGCTTCTCCCTCGTCGAGCACCTGGTGTACTACATCAGTACCGTACTGCGGGACGCGCTCTCGCGTTATCCGATGCAGCAGAAGCTCCTGCTCGCGCTTCTTGTCGCTTCAAGGAAACTGCGCCATTACTTTCAAGGCCACCCCATCAAGGTCGTCTCTGCGTATCCCTTGGAGAAAGTGATGAGCAATCCCAACGCAGCAGGGAGGGTCGCAGAATGGAACATCAAGCTGCAGGCCTTCGAGTTAGAGTTCAGCACGACCAGGGTCGTCAAGGGGGCAGCCCTGGCAGATTTTGTGGCCGAGTGGACGGACGCTCCTGACCGAGGGCTGGACGAGGGCTAGTCCCTCACCCCCAGCGACGAGGCGCTTGATGGTTGGATCATGCACTTCGATGGGGCCTTCGCGCGCAGGGGAGCAGGGGCCGGAGTTGTACTCATCTCCCCAACCGGGGACAAGCTCTACTACGCCATGCAGCTTTGCTTCCAGCATGGCGAGAAGGTCTCCAACAACATCGCGGAGTACGAGGGCCTAATCGCTGTCCTCAAGGCCGCGGCCGCCTTGGGGATTCAGCGCCTCACCATCAAGGGCGACTCCCAGCTCCTCGTCAACTTCTCCAACAAGGAGTATACGCCTAAGGAAGATCACATGGAGGCATACTTGGAAGAGGTACGTAAGATTGAAAAACGTTTCCAGGGCTTGGAATTGCAGCACATCCCGCGCGGCGCGAACAAGGAGGCCGATGACATCGCCAAGAGGGTGTCACGTCACGAGCCTCAGGAGCCGGCGTCTTTGAGGAACGGCTCTTCAAGCCATCCGTGGCACCCCCAACCGTGGACCAGGTGTCGCAGAAGTGAAGAGCTACCCCCAGCACCGCCCTCGGGGGCTCCAACTTGTGGCCCGGCCTCAGGAGCCCGACTGCTCCTGGCGCTGGAGCCCCAAGCTGACGACTGGACACAGGAGTTCAGAACATACCTGCTCCATGGCACACTACCAGAAAAGGAGAGGACGCAGAGCGTGTGGTACGACAGGCCACAACTTACTATTTGCGGGACGGCGAGCTATACCGCAGGTGCCCGAACGACGTCGCGTTGCGATGCGTGTCCGGAGAACAGGGGCGCGAGCTGCTGGCCGACATCCACAGAGGAGACTGCGGACACCACTCCTCGTCACGCACCCTTGTAGGGAAGGCGTTCCGCACTGGCTTCTACTGGCCTACGGCGCTCAATGACGCCACCGAGCTAGTCCGGTCCTATGAAGCTTGCCAGTTCCATGCCAAGAAGATTCATCAGCCCGCGCAGGGCCTCTAGACCATCCCGCTCTCCTGGCCCTTCGCGGTCTGGGGGCTGGATATACTGGGGCCCTTTCCGCAAGCGGCCGGCGAATACCGCTACCTCTACGTCGCCATCGACAAGTTCACCAAGTGGGCGGAGGTGGAGCCCGTCCGCGCCATCCCCGCTGGGCCGGCCGTCAAGTTCATCAAGGGCCTCGTGAGCCGCTTCGGCGTCCCCAACCGCATCATCACCGACAATGGTTCGCAGTTCACAAGCAACCTTTTCAGGACCTACTGTACTAACCTTGGAACGCAGATATGCTACGCTTCAGTGGCGCACCCACGAAGCAATGGTCAGGCAGAGCGCACCAACGCGGAGGTCCTGCGGGGCCTCAAGGCAAGGAGCTTCAAGAAGAAGCTCGAGGCCTGCGGTAGGGGTTGGCCCGATGAGCTTCAGTCCGTGTTGTGGTCCATCCGCACCACTGCGACTAAGCCCACCGACGAGACCCCGTTCTTCCTCGTCTACAGAGACGAAGCCGTCCTCCCACACGAGGTCAAGCATCGATCCCCGCAGGTCTTGGCATTCGACGAGGAGCGTCAGGATGCCTCGTGGGGGACAGACCTCGTGCTTGGGGAGGAGGCCCATCGTCAAGCCTCGCTCCGAGCTGCGAGGTACCAGCAGGCACTGCGGCGTTACCATTGCCGTAACATCCGCTCCCGGACCCTCGAAGTTGGAGACCTCGTCCTGAGGCGGGTCCTTTCCAGGGAGGGCTTGCACAAGCTCTCGCCCATGTGGGAGGGCCTGTTCAGGGTCGCCCGCGTCTCCAGGCCTGGCACCGTGCGCCTGGAGACTCAGGACGGGGTCCCCATCCAGAATGCCTGGAACATCCAGCACCTCCGCAAGTTCTACCCGTGACACTCTCACGTAATAATGAGTGGGCTGTATACGCCCGGAGCCCCCCGAGGACGCGGAGGGGTTCCCACCCACGCCAAAGTGGAAGCCCCATGCATCGCGCTGGCGGACAACACTGTCCTCCAATGACTATGCCCACGCAATGTGGATGCCCTATGCTATGCGCTGGGGGAAGACGAAGACTAGCCTAGGTGCCGGACGCGGATGTTCTTTGCTTTTCTTGTGTTCGAATTTGCCATTTTTCTGGAATGAAACTCGAGGCTTTTCAACTATATTTAAAGAAAAAGGGGCGGGAATTTTTCTCCTTGCAGTTTTCTATCTTGAAGTTTCTTTCTCCGGGTTAACACCTGCCAGCCTCTCCCTCTCGCGCCCCGCGAGCGGGGGCTATGGGCACGGTGTGCACACCTCGCCAAGGCCTTGGCGTCCTGGTCCCCGCGTGTCCTTGGCGTCCTGGCCCTCGTGTGGCGCTCTCGAGTGAGCTAGCAGGCGTGTGCCGCGTCACCCTCGCTCGGGGGCTCCGCCGCGGCCTGACGCGCTATCTTAGAACCTCTGGAGGCTTACGGCTTACGCCTCCTGGGGCAGGAACCAGCGGAAAGGTATGGTTGCAGCTTGAGCGTCAAGGGGGGGCTCCTGAGCAACACGCCTCAGGAGCCTCACTGATCACGTAGCTTCTCGCCCCTTGGTCTCGTCCTGGTGATCCGGACGCCCCAACGGCGGTCGAGGCCTCGCCCCTTGGTCTCGTCCTGGTGATCCGGACGCCCCAACGGTGGTCGGGGCATGCGCGGGATTGGGCCCCGCCGACGTAGAGCGCCGCTTGAGCGTAAAGGGGGGCTCCTGAGCAACGCGCCTCAGGAGCCTCACTGATCGTGTAACTCCTCGCCCCTTGGTCTTGTCCTGGTGATCCGGACGCCCCAACGGCGGTCGAGGCCTCGCCCCTTGGTCTCGTCCTGGTGATTCGGACGCCCCAACGGTGGTCGGGGCATGCGCGGGATTGGGCCCCGCAGACGTAGAGTGCCAAAAGGGGCCCCCAAACCGCCTCACTCGCAGGAAGGAGGAACCCCCCAAGCTCCCCAGGTGCCACTGCCAGACCTCACGACGCAGAAACCTGCCGCGGATGCATCGAGCTAAGTACCCTAACCCCGACCAACAGGAAGTCTCGATTAACAGTAACACAGGGACCGCAATACATGATGAGAGTGCTAATATAAGGGCGCAAGCCCCAAAGTTCATTACATGCCCAGAAGGGCCCCCCCATGATTTTTTGATTACAGGGAAAGGAAAAGAAAAAGAAGGCGAAGGAGCCCCCCGGGGGCTACCACTGCTGAGGCCCCGACTCAGGCACGCCAGCGCTTAGTTGGAGTCCTCCTCCTCCTTGACGGGGCCGTGGTGGCACGCCGGCGAAACCGCTTCCCGGGCGAGGGAACGGCACCGTCGCGGCTGGCTACCCTCCGAAGTTCGAGCGCGCCGACCTGGCGGGGCATCGTAGCTGTCGTCGCTCGGACTCTCCTCGGAGGAGGTGTCGCTATTGCTGGAAGCATGGCGGCCATCGCCAAGGGAAATCTCACCTCCAAGGTTGCCGCCGCCGCCGCCGCCCTCCGGGCAGCACCGCAAGCGCCTACCGTCCTCCCCGAAGATCTTGACGAAAAGCGCCGCGGCGCCGTCGTGCTTGAAGTGGAGTGTGGGCGTCGCCTCCAGGCCATGGGCGTGGGCGAAGGTCTGCCACCCACGGCTCAAGAAAGCGTTGCCTGCGGGGGTAACCTCGACCTCCACCCACAACGTGCCGCTGCAACAACCATCGGCCTGCAGCCACAGACCTGCGGGCTCATTAACCCGCAACGTCTCCATGAAGAAGCGCGGGAGCTGCAACCAGGTGCTCGCCAGCCTCTCCACCAGCACCAAGAACTCCTGGCCCGTGTCGGCCGTGCGGGCTCGCGGGCGCGGTGGCCGAGCACCAACTGCGGGTCTCCCTCCTCGGCCACGGCCGCCGCGCCCGCCGCCTTTGGCTGCGCTAGAAGCACCGGTCCTCGCGGAGGAACGACCACGCCCACGGGCCGCCGCCGCCGATGCCTCAGTATACTTGCGAGGACGACCCTAGCTCCTCTTGGGAGGATGTTGGCCCGGCCCCTCCTGGCAGGCTTTCCCCTTCTCGGCTTGTGATGATATGGTATCCTCCTCTGAATGTTTGTGATGAGGTATGATGATATGGTATCCTCCTCTGAATGTTTGTGATGAGGTATGATGATATGGTATCCTCCTCTGAATGTTTCAAGTGGCTTGACTTGGCACATGTTCACGCATGTAGTTGAATCAAAACCAACATAGCCTTCATGATATTTATGTTCATGGTGTCCATATCCTACTCATGCTAGTATTCAATGTTGATTATATGTAATGCATGTTTATGACCGTTTTCACTCTCTAGCTGGCCGCTTCTCAATCTACTTGCTAGCCTTCGCCTGTGCTAAGCGGGAATACTGCTTGTGCATCAAAACCCTTAAAACCAAGTTATGCCAGATGAGTCCACCATATCTACCTATATGCGGTATTACCCTGCCGTTCCAATGTAAATTTGCATGTGCCACCTCTAAAAATTCAAATGAACATCTGTTTTGTGTGCCTGGACCGCTCATGGAGCGACAGGGGGCAGTCAGTATCTTCCATGCTAAGCGGGTTATTCTGATGCTGAGTGTTTATTCACTTGTCCTTACACGAGAGGGGCGGTAATTGGGATTCCCAGTCCCGAAATCATAAATCAAAAATAATTAAACAAAACTCCCCCAGGAATGTTGCTGGTTTGGACGGTACCCGCGGATGCGGCTCGCCGTGGACTGTGATTGTTGGTGGAGGGGGAGTAAACCTTTACTTTTATCGCTTGGGAACCGCCGCTAATTTGTTTAGCATGGAAGATATTGATAATTCTTGGTCGTGACGTTGACAGGAAGGGTGTACCTCCCAAAATTATATCTATCTCTGTTTTAAGCTTTGAGCTCTGGCACCGCTGCAAATCCATGATTCCCTCTGTGAAGGGACTATCTATTTACTTTTATGTTGAGTCATCACCTTCTCAAATAAGCACCAGACCTGAGAGCACTATTGTCATCCTCATGCATTGTGTATAGTTGATGTTGGGTGCAGCATGACTGGATCTTTTCTACCATGAATTACAATATTTAGTCGCTGCTTGAACTTTGGAGGTGCTCTGCATTTATGTTTTGCGGTCTCAGAAAGGGCTAGCGAGATACCACTATTGTCATATTGTATCATGATTGTTTTGACAAAGTGTTGGCGCTTGAGATATCTTATTATTGCTCGCTGGTTGCTTATGTTATTGATATGAGTTAATATAATTTCTAAGAGTTATTGTTGGCATGGTTAGTCATAATCTTTGCTGAAAACCTGGGTGCTACTTAAGCATATATATGTAAACAAGAATAAAAGAGTTCATAAAAGTTTTTCTTTATCACTTTCAGTTTGTCAACTGAATTGCTTGAGGACAAGCAAAGGTTTAAGCTTGGGGGAGTTGATATGTCTCCAACGTATCTACTTTTCCTCACTCTTTTGCCATTGTTTTGGACACTAATTTGCATGATTTGAATGGAACTAACCCGGACTGACGCTGTTTTCAGCTGAACTACCATGGTGTTGTTTTTGTGCAGAAATAAAAGTTCTCAGAATGGAACAAAAATTTTTGGAGAATTATTTCAGAATAAATGAGAATTATTGGAGCCAAAATCCACCGAAGAGGAGGGCCAAGGTGAGCATCACCCACCAGGGCGCGCCAGGCCCCCTGGGCGGCCCCTGGTGGGTTGTTCCCACCTCGTGGCCCCACTTGCCCTAATTCCGCCACTATAAATTCCTATTTTCAGAGAAAAAATCAGGGAGAAAGTTTCATCGCGTTTTACGATACGGAGCTGCCGCCACCTCCTGTTCTTCATCGGGAGGCCAGATCTGGAGCCCGTTTGGGGCTCCAGAGAGGGGAATCTTCGGTCTTCGTCATTACCAACCCTTCTCCATCGCCAATTCCATGATGCTCCCCACTGGGAGTGAGTAATACCTTCGTAGGCTTGCTGGTCCGTGAGGAGTTGGATGAGATTCATCATGTAATCGAGTTAGTTTTGTTAGGGCTTGATCCCTAGTATCCACTATGTTCTGAGATTGATGTTGCTTTGACTTTGCTATGCCTAATGCTTGTCACTAGGGCCCGAGTGCCATGATTTCAGATCTGAACCGTTTATGTTATCACCTCTATATCCATGTTCTTGATCCGATCTTGCCTAGTCATATGCACCTATTACGTGTTATGATCCATCAACCCCATAGTGACAATATTTGGGATACTTCGCGGTGATGACCATAGTTTGAGGAGTTCATGTATTCACAATGTGTTAATGCTTTGTTCTGGTTCTCTATTAAAAGGCGGCCTTAATATCCAGTAGTTTCCTTATGGACCTTGCTGCCACGGGAGGGTAGGACAAAAGATGTCATGCAAGTTCTTTTCCATAAGCACGAAGGACTATTTACGGAATACATGCCTACATTACATTGATGAACTGGAGCTAGTTCTGTGTCGCCCTAGGTTATGATTGTTACATGACGAATATCATCCACCGAGTTACCGATCTAGTGCCTACGAGCTTTCCACTTATTGTTCTTGCTAAGTTACTATTGTTGCTACTACTGTTACTGTCACTACTGCTATCAAACTATCATATTACTATGCTACTGATCACTTTGCTGCAGATATTTAATCTCCAGGTGTGGTTGAATTGACAACTCAACTGCTAATACTCTCAAGTATTCTCTGGCTCCCCTTGTGTCGAATCTATAAATTTGGGTTGAATACTCTACCCTCGAAAACTGTTGCGATCCCCTATACTTGTGGGCTATCATATATATAGGCATCATGTCCATAAGCAAATAGGCCGACTCCTGCCTGCACCTATTACTATTACTCCACTCATCGACTGCTATCCAGCATGCATCTAGAGTATTAAGTAAAATAGAGTAATGCTTGGAGAACGATGACATGATGTAGACAAAGTAAACTCAAACAATATGAATGAACCCCATCGTTTAATCCTTAGTAGCAACAACACAAAGACGCACCTTGTCCCCTACTTTGTCACTGGGATATAGAAACTCGCCAGGTTGAATGTACCACAACGCACCACTCCCACCGATGAAATATCAATCTACTTGGCCAAAGCATATCAATATATCGGAGAGCATTACGAAGCTATAATGATCATGCACATAAGAGAAAATATAATTCAGAGGCATCTCAAATACTTTTCATGAATAATCTGAACATAAACCCACAATTTATCGGATCCCAACAAACACACCGCACAATAGTATTACATTGGATAGATCAAAGCGAAGATGCGATGATCATTGTATTGAAGATCATAAGAGAGAGAGAGAGATTGCCATCTATGTACTAGCTATGGACCCGTAGGTCTATGGTGAACTACTCACACATCATCATGAGGGCAGCAAGGTTGATGAAGAGGCCCTCCGTGATCGATCCCCCTCCGGCAGGGTGCCGGAATGGAGCCCCAGATGGCCTCACGACGGAACAGAGACTTGCGGTGGCAGAAAAAGGGTTTCGGGACTACCTTCTGGGTTTTCAGAATATTAGAGAATTTATAGGCCGAAGAGGGACGTCGGGAGGTGCCCGAGGGGCCCACCACATATAAGATCGCGCCCCCCAGGGCACGCCCTGATGTGTGGTGCGGCCCTCATGCGCCTCTCGGCTTCCTTCTGAAGCTTCTAGGTCTTCATATAGTCTAGAAAAAATCATCAAAAAGTTTCGTGGCAATTGGACTTCGTTTGGTACAGTAAACCTGCAAAGACAAAAACACGCAAAAAAACAACAACTGGCATTGGGCACTGGGTTAATAGGTTAGTGCTCAAAAATATAATAAATTGGTAAATAATGACCCAAAAAGTATCCTAGAATGATAATATATCAGCATGGAACAATAAAAAATTATAGATACGTTGGAGACGTATCAACAAGCCCGAAACCTACCTTTATAACTACCTAGTTACAGAGTAGCATTTGGTCGGCCCAAAGCAGGTCTATCATCATCCCGAGTACATGCGTCAACTCAGGTCTTAGGACATAGAACGTATGTTGTACTAGAGACTCACAGATGACCTACCGCTGCGTCTCATAGTCGGGTCTGTCCAACTCAGACCTTACCTCGACTCGGATTCGACGTAGTCAGATCCGACCAGATCTTTCCGAGTCCATATTATTCGGCTAGCATCCAATGCTATATGGTCAGTGAGACCGTACCATCCACCGTGTCATATGCTAGTATAACTAGCTGAGCGTCCACACAGCCCTTTCGACGAGGGACCATTTAGGACAGTCATCATACAATTCATAGTCTCACTAACAAGTCACGTAGTTGTTAATAGACATCATTGATAATATCCAAGGACCGTGTTTATTCACAAACACATAGGAAATATCATCATACATGATTGCCTCTAGGGCATATCTCCAACATTGTGTACTAACCCATGATCTTTGTGAGTGTTCTTTGTGGGGTTAGGTATGTTTCCATGGGCATGCATAAAAAGGAAGATCCCATACAACCCATGGAGGATGACATAAAGTGGTGATTGATATGTCTCCAACGTATCTATAATTTATGAAGTATTCAGGCCATATTCACCTATGTTTACAATAATTTTATATGGTTTTGATGCACTTTATATGATTTATTTAGAACTAAACCCGGACTGACGATGTTTTCAGCAGAATTACCCTGGTGTTGTTTTGTGCAGAAAATGGAAGTTCTCGGTGTCAGTGTCGAAACCGGTGGATCTTGGGTTGGGGGTCCCGAACTGTGAATCTAGGAACGATGGTAACAAGGGATGAAGGGGACAGTGTTTACCCAAGTTTGGGCCCTCATGAGGAGGTAAAACCCTACGTCTTGCTTGATTATATTGATGAATGAGATGGTTACAGAGTTGATCTACCTTGAGATCAAAAGAGCTAAACCCTAATGAGTTGAGTTGTCCTTCTACGAACTAACCCCCTGGTTTATATAGACACCAGGGATACCTAGGGTTACATATGGTCGGTTTCTATCCGGGCACATATACGCCCATTGTTCCTTGGAGGACACACCAAGTCTTCGGGACTCCTCCTTCCGAACACGGGATTGTTTGATAACGTGACTGCCTCTGTACGGCCCACAAGGGATGAATCAATGGCCCGAGGACCCCTTAGTCCCGGACTCCCTCAGTAGCCCCCGAACATGCCTCCAATGCCGAGGCACTCTACATTCGGCAGCTTCGTTCACCTAGGGTATTCGGCTTGTGAGGCGAGTTCCTCTCTTCTCCGATTCGTCAGATGATAACCCGACCATACTAAGAACCCCTGATCAGCGAAAAAGGCACGGGTTCACAACATTGATTTCCTTGCCCGAGTCCCAATGAAACTCCTCGATTCTTGCGGTCCAATAGAAAACGGGCATCCCAACAGTCCTTTTACGGAAATACCCTCGACAAGCCGAGGGATAAGGGCCTATTTATAGCAAGTCGAACTTGTCGCAGGAATCGCTTCTCCCTCGTCCGTCTCCAAAAAATTCTAACATCAATTAAACTTTGGAGGTATGGCGAGCGCCCCAGGCTCTTCCTCGCGCCCTCAAGGCCCCCTTCCCGGCGACTGGGCCAGCTGCTCCGTCTCTCTACTCCGGCTGCATAGCCTTGAGACGCAGGGATACCTCCCTGCCTTAGATCTGGCACCCACTCGCGCAGGGCTTACCTCTGCGAATGGCGTGGCTTTCACGGAGAACTTCCCCGCTCCCCGCCAAGACGAGAGGGTATGCTTTATCTCCTTTCTCTTGCGAGGCCTTCCCTATTCACCCCTTCTTGAGGGGCCTATTGGAGTTTTATGAGATCCAGATCCACAACCTTACCCCCGGGTCCATCCTACATATCTCGGGCTTTGCTGCCCTCTGCGAGATATTCCTCGGCTGCGAGCCCCACTTTGATCTATAGCTAAAATATTTCTGCCTCGTCCCTCGAACTCGGGGAGGAACAATCTGGGAAGTGGGCGGAGCCGAGGTGTGTCGCATAGCCGGGACGGGGTACCTTATCGGAACTCCGAAAAAGGAAGCCGAAGAGTGGGCTTTGGAGTGGTTCTATATCGAAGACGTCCCCCTATTCGACCCAGCTCGAAGGGGTCTGCCCGAATACTCCGAGGCCCCTCTAAAGAAGCGATTCAACTGGCATCCGAGGAGCGTTTCTTTAGAGGAGAGCACCGAAGTAAAGTGTCTATCCACCAAAGTGAAGCTGCTAGGTCACAGCAAACTGACCATTATCGATGTGATGGCCACCGCTATCACCCGTTGCGTCCAGCCCCCGCAACAGAGGATCCACCCCTTATGGTGCTATAATGGGACAAGTGACACGACCCGTTGCCGAAGACAAGGGCCTGTCGACCAGACGGCGTTGGGGGTCATGTTATCCGATCTCTTCAAAGGAAAAAAAGAAGATTTTGTTCGTCTGACGACCAGGGAAGGCTACTCGACTCATAACCCCATTGAATGGGTAAGTCTATTCATACTCCTCTCCCCTCGGGTCATCAATTCCTGATTTTATTGACCGAACGTGAGTTTTTTCCTGAACAACAATGGAGGCGTCAGGTCAAGACAGTTAAATGTCCCGCCCCACAGCCAGAGGATTATTCCCGCAGTGACGATCCCGAATTCCACGACGATCTGGAGACTTCAATTGAGTTCGAGGACGGGACCTTCTATCAGAGGAGCGTTGATGGGTCCAAGGTGGCCCTCCAAGCCAATCACCCTGGATCACTCCCTTTCTCTACGATGAGCAAGAAGAAAACCTCCTCTCGAAAGAGACGTTCATCTCCCTTGATCCCGATCTCGTCGACTTCTGTCCCCAAGGGCCGACGGTCTACACGCCGGTCACCCTTAGAAACTACTCCATCAGGGTGCATGCCTAACAACGGCCGAGCTCCTGCGCTAGAGAATGTGGAGCAGGTTGTACCGACCACTCCTTCTACCAAAAGGTATTCAACCTTGCAATTCGGTTTCTGTTTTTGTGTGTTCCGAATACTTATACTTGTTTAACTGTCATACTTAGGAGACGAGTAGAACCTCCTCCGTCTGAAGACGTCAAGAAAGCGCCGGGCAATCCCCAACCAAGGTCTCCGGTACATGCCGAAGTGAATGCGGGAATTCCTGCCGCGGGCCAACATCCCGAGGATACATGGGATGTCTCGGCTGGCAACTCCGAGGTTGAAAGTGCGATGAATCACCAACAATGGAGGGAGGCACTCCGTCACCCCATATTTTCCGAGTAGGAGTTCAATGCTCTTAATTCCGTAGACTCATACCTCGGGGCCGCTCGAGCTGGACTTGATGGAGCCGCTAAAATAATATCTGCCAGCTTGCAGGTAAATGGTCGGCTCGGAAGGCCGATCATTATCCGTAACCCAGTAGCCCCCGAGCCTTAATTTGGTCGGGATGGCCGAATTCAAGGGTCTGACCACTATGTTCATGTGCGTGTAGGTTTCAAAGCAACAGAACGAGAAGCTATCTGTGGATCTCGAGTCAAGTCGAGCAGAGCTGCAGGACGTTAGGACCAAACTCGAACAGGTGAAGAAATTCACCCGGGAGGCGCACGGTGAGTATGGAGTATTGCTTCTTGTGCCGGAGTTATTTAAAGGTCAAATCCTCTGACGAAGGATTGTTTCGTAGCAGCCGAGTCCATAGGGCAATTGCAGAAGGATTTGGATGCCTCCCGACAATCCCAAAGGTATGCTGAATCCCAACTAGAGGCCGGGCACCGTGTATTGACTCGAAGTCTGGAGGACAAAACCAGCTCAAAGCGGAAAACCAGCGACAGGCCGAAGAAATTGAGAGCTTGAGAGCTCAATTGGAACAATCCTACCAAGAAAAGCAAAGATTGAATTGTGGCATTTATTGTAAGTGAAAATCTAACCTTCAGCCCACCAAGTTCTTTGTATTGAGTGTAAGGAGCATTGTTTATTTCCTGACCAGGTCTCCTGACCGGGCGTCCCGAGGAAGAAGTTAGCTCGTATGGAGGAGATCCGTTAAAGGAACTCTCCGTTGTGCACGAGCGGGCTCAGAGGGCGATGAGGGTTATAGTTAAAGCCTTATGGCCGGCTCAATCGCCTCCGGAAGGGATGGCAGAGCTAGCCGAGAAGTTCAGGGGAGCTCGGAGTCGTTTTGAGCTTTGGAAGATCTCCGCTTGCCGAGAAGGAGCCCGAGAAGCGTGGGCCATGGTCAAGACCCGTTTTACCAAACTCAACCCGGAGCATATGGCTCGGGTTGGGCCCGTAGGGCCGGATGGTAAAGAGGTGCCAATGAGCTTGGTTTACGACCAAGTGATGCCTGCTGCTCGAATGTCACAGGAAGATTGTGCCCTGGACACCATAATAGACCATCTTGAGTGACGGTCTTTGGTTTTGAATGTATGTAACGATGTACTTTTTATCAAAACCCTCTCTATCCATGCTGTAAACGTTGTCTTAACCGGTCATCGGCCTCAGCCTCCGTCGCCGATAGCTAAGGGGTATTCTGGACTAAGCATCATGTGATAACAGGGAATTGTCTCGGGAAACTAAGCAATCAGACCTTGTGGTTCGAACAGACGAAACGTGCATGGGGAGGTATGTTATATTACTATTTAACATAAGAAACATCTTCCAAAGAAAATAGTTCCTTGATAACCCACAAGTGTAGGTGATCGTTTGTAGCCTTTTTCGATAAGTAAGAGTGTCGAACCCAACGAGGAGCTAAAGGTAGAACAAACATTCCCTCAAGTTCTATCGACCACCGATACAACTCTACGCACGCTAATGCTTGCTTTACCTAGAACAAGTATGAAACTACTTTGCGGGAATGAAACTAGAAGTAATTTGCAAGATAATAAAGAACGTGGAAATAAAAGTTAGGTGCCGTTTTAATAAAAGAACAATAAAAGTAAATAACTTAGTAGAAACCTTTTTGTGTAACGCAAGAGAAAGATTGTCCCTAGGCAATTGAATATAGTGTTAGAAATATGCCCTAGAGGAAATAATAAAGTGGTTATTATTATATTTACTTGTTCATGATAATCGTTTATTATCCATGCTATAATTGTATTGATTGGAAACTCAATTGCATGTGTGGATACATAGACAACACTGTGTCCCTAGTATGCCTCTAGTAGACTACCTCGTTAATCAAAGATGGTCAAGGTTTCCTAGCCATAGACATGAGATGTCATTTGATAACGGGATCACATCATTAGGAGAATGATGTGATGGACAAGACCCAAACTATGACCGTAGCATATGATCGTGTCAGTTTATTGCTATAGTTTTCTGCATGTCAAGTATCTGTTCCTATAACCATGAGATCATGTAACTCACTGACACCGGAGGAATACCTTGTGTGTATCAAACATTGCAACGTAACTGGGTGACTATAAAGATGCTCTACAGGTATCTCCGAGGGTGTCTGTTGAGCTGGCATGGATCGAGACTGGGATTTGTTACTCCGTGTGACGGAGAGGTATCTCAGGGCCCACTCGGTAATACAACATCACAATAAGCCTTGCAAGCAAAGTGACTAAAAAGTTAGCCACGGGATCTTGTATTACGGAACGAGTAAAGAGACTTGCCGATAACGAGATAGAACTAGCTATAGAGATACCGACGATCGAATCTCGGGCAAGTAACATACCGAGGAACAAAGGGAACAACATACGGGATTAACTGAATCCTTGACATAGAGGTTCAACCGATAAAGATCTTCGTAGAATATGTAGGAACCAATATGGGCATCCAGGTCCTGTCATTGGTTATTGACCGTAGAGGTGTCTCGGTCATGTCTACATAGTTCTCGAACCCGTAGGGTTTGCACACATAACATTCGGTGGCGTTTCGGTAGTATTGAGATATATGTGTTGGTGACCGAAGGTTGTTCGGAGTCCCGGATGAGATCCCGGACGTCACGAGGAGCTCCGGAATGGTCCGCAGGTAAAGATTTATATATAGGGGAGAGACGAATGGGTTCCAGGGGTCCACCGGGTGGGGCCCACCCACCCCGGGGGGCCACATGGGCCCAAGAGGTGGCGCACTAGCCCCTAATGGGCTGGGGAAATGACCCCATAAGGGCCCATATGCTCAAGAGGAAAAAAGGTGGAGATAGGAAGGAATAGGACTCCTTCCTAATATGAATCCACTTCCTAGTAGGAAGTGGATTGGACTCCTCCTTGCCCTGGTTCGGCCGACCCCTAGGGGAAACCCTAGGGAGGCTGCCTCCTCCCCCCTCCCTCCTATATATACTAGAGGAATAGTACCCCCAAAAGACACACGGCCATGTGCTAGTTCTCTATTCTCTAGTTCCTCCACCAAATAGATTCCGGTAGTGCTTAGGCGAAGCCCTGCCGGGATAACTCCACCACCACGTCGTTGTGCTGCTGGAGATCTCATCCACCTCTCCGCCCCACTTGCTGGATCAAGAAGGCGGAGATCGTCATCGAGCTGTACATGTGCTGAACGCGGAGGTGCCGTCCGTTCGGCTCTAGATCGGGACGGATTGCGATTTGGATCGCGAAGACGTTCGACTACATCAACCGCATTTCTTAACGCTTCCCGCTTAGCGATCTACAAGGGTACGTAGATCCACTCTCCCTCTCGTAGATGCGCATCACCATGGATACATCTTGCATGTGCGCAGGCAATTTTTTGTTTCCCATGCAACGTTCCCCAAAAGTGGCATCATGAGCTAGGTCTATGCGTAGATGAGATCACGAGTAGAACACAAAGGAGTTTGTGGGTGTTGATGCTCAGATTGCTTCCTCCCTTGGTGTTTTCTTGATTCAGCGGTATTGTGGGATGAAGCGGCCCGGACCAACCTTACTCGTACGCTTACGAGAGACCGGTTCCATCAACTAACATGTGACTTTGTTGCATAAAGATGGCTGGCGGGTGTCTGTCTCTCCCACTTTAGTTGGATCGGATTCGACAAAGGCGGTCCTTGAGAAGGTTGAATAGCAATTTGTGTATCACCGTTGTGGTTTTTGCGTAGGTAAGAATCGTTCTTGCTAGATACCCGTAGCAACCACGTAAAACATGCAACGGGTGCAAGCCAGTGTTGCACGTGCGGAACACTCGGGTTAAACTTGACGAGCCTAGCATGTACAGACATGGCCTCGGAACACAAGAGACCGAAAGGTCGAACATGAGTCATATAGTAGATATGATCAACCTGAAGATGTTCACCATTGAAACCACCTCATCTCACGTGATGATCGGACTTGGGTTGGTGAATTTGGATCATGTGACACTCGAATGACCAGAGGGATGTCAATTTGAGCGGGAGTTTTTAAGTAATATGATTAACTAAACTCATTATCTTGAACAATAGTCTGAGTTGTCTTTGCAAAATTTATGTTGTAGATCAATGGCTCGCGCAGTAGCACCCCTGAATTTCAATGCGTTCCTAGAGAAAGCTAAGTTGAAAGATGATGGAAGTAACTTTGTAGACTGGGCCCATAATCTGAGGATTATCCTCACGGCTTCCCAAAAGGCTTATGTCCTTGATGCACTGCTTGGTGAACCACCTGCTCCAGTATAGGCTGCAGACGTTGCGAACGCCTGGCAGACACGTTCTGATGATTACTCAATAGTTCAATGTGCAATGTGTATGGCTTAGAACCGGGACTTCAAAGACGTTTTGAACGTCATGGAGCATATGATATGTTCTAGGAGTTGAAGTTTATCTTTGAGAAGAATGTTTGGATCGAGAGGTATGAGACCTCCGATAAGTTCTATGCTTGCAAGATGGAGGAGAACGGGTCTGTCAGTGAACACATACTCAGAATGTCTGGGTATTCCAATCGTCTGGCTGAATTGGGGATGCCCCTTCCGCCAGAGGCGATCACTGACAGAGCTTCGTGTTGAACTATAACGTGCATGGGATGAACAAGTCAGTCGCCTGTTTGCGATGCTAAAAATCGCTGAGTCTGAGATTCAGATGGAGCATCAAGTATTGATGGTCAATAAAACCACTAGTTTCAAGAAGAATGGCAAGGGCAAGAAGGGTAACTCCAAGAAGAGTGGCAAAGCAGTTGCCCCTCCCGTGAAGAAACCCAAGGCTGGACCCAAGCCAGAAGCTGAGTGCTTTCATTGCAAGGGAACTGGTCACTGGAAGCGGAACTGCCACAAGTATCTTGCTGACAAGAAGGTGGCCAACACCAAACAAGGTATATGTGATATACATGTTATTGATGTGTACCTTACCAACTCTCGTTGTAGTGCCTGGGTATTTGATACCGGTTCGGTTGCTCACATTTGCTACTCAAAGTAGGAACTACAGAATAGACGGAGGCTGGCAAAGGGCGAAGTGACGATGCACGTGGGAAATGGTTCCAAGGTTGATGTGATCGCCATCGGCACGCTCGCTCTTCGATTACCATCGGGATTAGTGATGAACCTGAATAATTGTTATTTAGTGCCTGCGTTAAGCATGAACATTATATCTGGATCTTGTTTATTGCGAGACGGTTACTCATTTAAATCAAAGAATAACGGTTGTTATATTTATATGAGTAATATCTTTTATGGTCATGCACCCATTGTGAGGGGTTTATTCTTATTGAATCTCGATACTGATGATACACATGTTCATAACATTGATGCCAAAATATGTAGAGGAAATAATGATAGCACCACTTTCTTGTGGCACTACTGCTTAGGTCATATTGGTGTAAAACGCATGAATAAGCTCCATGCTGATGGACTTTTGGAGTCACTTGATTTTGAATCACTTGACACATGTGAACCATGCCTCATGGGCAAGATGACTAAGACCCCGTTCTATGGAACAATGGAACGGGCAAGTGACTTGTTGGAAATCATACATACTGATGTGTGCGGTCCGATGAGCATTGAGGCGCGCGGTGGATATCGTTATTTTCTCACCTTCACCGATGACTTAAGTAGATATGGGTATATTTACTTAATGAAACACAAGTCTGAAATGTTTGAAAAGTTCAAGCAATTTCAGAGTGAAGTTGAGAATCATCGTAACAAGAAGATTAAATTCCTACGATCTGATCGAGGAGGAGAATATCTGAGTTATGAGTTTGGCAGTTGTCGGGGGGATGACCCCGGGGTAGCCTCAAACGACCCACTACTCCAACATTCTGAAACAACGGGGGGCGAGCCGCCTCCCCCTGCAGCCCGGCCGCGCCCCGCCGGCTACGCGCTGCCAGCTACGTCCTGCCGGTTGTGTCCCGCCGGCTACACCCTGCCGGCTGTAACGTGCCGGCCGGCTAGGGGCGGAGGTGCCTGGCCCCCTAGCCGGCTGCGCATTGGACGCCGCGGTCGGGGTGCGCGTGGCTACAGTGGCCCCCATCCCATCGGGGGTCAGCGCCCGTGAGGTCACAGTGGAGGTGGCGATGCCTCTGACTCTGGCCGACTGCGACAGGACTCCCAACAGTGTCGGCACGCCCTCAACCACTCCATTACCTGCCCCGGCATGGCTACAGTGTAGACGGCCGTACCGCTGACCTCGGCCGGTTGCCACAAGACGACGCCCCCGAAGGACGACCCGTGCCGGGACATGACCATCACGGGGACCCACCGTGCGGGCCCCGCCGGCCCCCGACGGGACCCTGCAACTGGCGGGCCCCGCCAGCGACGGGACCCCTCAGTCGGGGGCCCCACTACCGGCCCGAGAGGCTGCCGGCTGGGGCCCCCTGAGATCTCTTATTCATATTGTACTCCGGGGGGTTGACCTATAAAACCCCCCGGGCCTCCCCCATGCAACGGGTCGACTCTCCACACACACCCACACTCACGTAGAGAGGCAGCAAGGGCAACCTAGCCTTTTCTCCCTCCTCTAGCCACACAGCTCCAGGAGCACCATTGTAACCTCACCATTGTCTAAACTAGACCAAGCAGGACTAGGGGTGTTACCTCCCACGGAGGGCCCCGAACCTGGGTACATCGCGCGTCCGCCACTGTCTGTGCCTAACCCCGCTCCCGGAGCCCGTCGGCGTCCTTCGGCCCCAACCACTCTCGATAATCCTACCCATGGCATCTGCTGTGACAAAACGACGACAACAGTCACTTAAGACAATGTGGAATTGTTTCACAATTGACACCGCCTGGAACACCACAGCATAATGGTGTGTCCGAACGTCGTAATCGAACCTTATTAGATATGGTTCGTTCTATGATGTCTCTTGCCGATTTGCCACTATCGTTTTGGGGTTATGCATTAGTGACAGTTGCATTCACTTTAAATAGGGCACCATCGAAATCCGTTGAGACGACGCCATATGAACTGTGGTTTGGCAAGAAGCCAAAGTTGTCGTTTCTTAAAGTTTGGGGATGTGATGCTTATGTCAAAAAGCTTCAGCCTGAAAAGCTGGAACCCAAAGCGGAGAAATGTGTCTTCATAGGATACCCAAAAGAGACAGTTGGGTATACCTTCTATCTCAGATCCGAAGGCAAAGTGTTTGTCGCTAAAAACGGAACATTTCTTGAGAAAGAGTTTCTCTCGAAAGAATTGAGTGGGAGGAAGATAGAACTTGATGAGGTTGTTGAACCTTTACTTCAACCTGAGAGTAGGGCAGCGCAGAAAGATGTTTCTGTAGAGCCTGCATCGGTTGAAGAGGAAGTTAATGATGATGATCATGAAGCTTCGGATCAAGTTGCTATCGAACCTCGTAGGACGACAAGGACGCGTACTGCTCCTGAGTGGTACTGCAACCCTGTCTTAGAGGTCATGTTGTTGGACAATGATGAACCTACGAGCTATGGAGAAGCGATGATGGGCCCGGATTTCGAGAAATGGTTAGAGGCCATGAAATCCGAGATGGGATCCATGTATGAAAACAAAGTATGGGCTTTGGAAGTATTACCTGAAGAGCGAAAGGCCATTCAGAACAAATGGATCTTTAAGAAGAAGACGGACGCAGACGGGAATGTCACCGTCTATAAAGCTCGACTTGTGGCAAAGGGTTTTTCACAAGTTCAAGGAGTTGACTACGATGAGACCTTCTCACCCGTAGCGATGCTTAAGTCCGTCAGAATCATGTTAGCAATAGCTGCATTTTTCGATTATGAAATTTCGCAGATGGATGTCAAAACAGCGTTCCTTAATGGTTTCCTTAAGGAAGATTTGTATATGATGCAACCAGAAGGTTTTGTCGATCTAGAGAATGCTGACAAAGTTTGCAAGCTTCAGCAATCCATTTATGGACTGGTGCAAGCATCTCGGAGTTGGAATCTTCGCTTTGACGAGATGATCAAAGAGTTCGGGTTTACACAAGTTTACGGAGAAGCTTGTATTTACAAGAAAGTGAGTGGGAGCTCTATGGCGTTTCTAATATTATATGTGGATGACATATTGCTGATTGGAAACAATATAGAAATGTTGGAAAGCGTAGGAATATTTGAACAAGAGTTTTTCAATGAAGGACCTAGGAGAAGCTGCTTTCATATTAGGCATCAAGATCTATAGAGATAGATCGAGACGCTTGATAGGATTTTCACAGATCACATACCTTGACAAAGTTTTGAAGAAGTTCAAAATGGATCAGTACAAGAAGGGGTTCTTGCCTGTATTGCAAGGTGTGAAGTTGAGTAAGACTCAATGCCCAGTGACTACAGAAGATAGAGAAAAGATGAGTGTCGTCCCCTATGCTTCAGCCATAGGCTCTATCATGTATGCAATGCTGTGCACAAGACCCGATGGCAGCCTTGCCATAAGTATGGCCGGAAGGTTTCAAAGTGATCCAGGAATGGAACACTGGACAGCGGTCAAGAATATCCTTAAGTACCTGAAAAGGACTAAGGATATGTTTCTCGTTTATGGAGGTAATCAAGAGCTCGTCGTAAAGGGTTACGTCGATGCAAGCTTTGACACTGATCCGGATGACTCTAAGTCTCAAACTGGATACGTATTTATTCTCAATGGGGGTGCGGTAAGCTAGTGCAGTTCCAAGCAAAGCGTGGTAGCTGATTCTACATGCGAAGCGGAGTACATCGCTGCCTCGGAGGCGGCGAAGGAAGGTGTCTGGATGAAGGAGTTCATGACAGATCTTGGAGTAGTGCCCAGTGCACTAAACCCAATGACTCTGTTCTGTGACAACACTGGTGCCATTGCTCTGGCCAAGGAACCAAGGTTTCACAAGAGGACCAGACACATAAAGCGACACTTCAATTCCATCTGCGATTACATCAAGGAGCACTACTAGGAGAAAGCCTATAGATAGGATTTTAGCAGTAGCGCTGGAAAGAGGCAAAGCGCTATTGCTAACTAGTAGTAGCGTGGGAAACCTACCAGCGCTACAAGTAGACAAGTAGCAGTAGCGCGGGCTACCAAACAAGCGCTACTGATAAGTGGTCCCGTTGCCAGTGCGAGTGGTTACCTGTAGTTGTAGAGGCTGTCCAAAACAGGCGCTACTCCTACTGCCGTAGCAGTAGCGTGTGTCTGTGTACCACCGCTACCGCTATGGTTGTACGTTTCCAGCAGGTTTGCCCTGATTATCAGCAGCGCTGGGTTTCCGACCAGCACTACTGCTATGATGCTTAGCAGTAGCGGATTTCTGTTCCAGCGTTACTGCTTCTCGTCGCAGCCACCTACCACCCTCCCCCACCGTCTCCCTCTCTCCCCATTCAATCCCCTCTCCCTCTCATCCGTCCCTCTCCCCCGACCGCCGCCGTCGCCATCGCCTCTCGACGCCGCCACCGTCGTGCCCCCTCCCTCGCCGTCTCCCCCGACCGCCGCCGTCGCCATCGCCTCTCGACGCCGCCACCGTCTCTCCCCCTCCCTCGCTGTCTCCTACCCCTGAGCCCCAACCCGGACGCCACCACCGTCCCCCCTCCCTCACCGTCGCGCCCCCTCCCTCCGCAGGTAGCCCCTACTCCCTCCTTCCTCCCTCTTCCCTCTCCCCTCACTCCCTTCACCCCCCTCTCGCATCCGGACATTTTGTAATATTAGGGGGGTTAGGTTGATTCTAGGGTTAATTAGGTTGATTCTAGGGTTAGGTTGATTCTAGGGTTAATTAGGTTGATTCTAGGGTTAATTAGGTTGATTCTAGGGTTAGGTTGATTCTAGGGTTATGTTTGTTAGCTAAATTAGTTTAGAGCAAAATATGAATGTGCCCAAGTGCCCAAGTACTTTGAATTGTCGATAATTGTGCCCAAGTGCCCTATATAATTGTGCCCAAGTGCCCTATTAGGACAGAAATTTAGCTAGGTGCACATTTCTGGTCACACATTTCTGGTCAAAGTAATGAATGCACTTAATAACACAGAATTAGGGTGCTCAAATTGGGAAGCTCTTTGCAAGGCATATGGATTTCAGGAGGATATGGAAATAACCTTCGATCTTCGTCCTGAAGATCATATTGAAGGTAACATCGACATTTGGGTGGATGTCAATATGGTTCCTGTTTTACCTCCATGTGAGTTTATCAACCATGAATATTTGTCAAGTAATTTGCATTCTATATTTAAAAATAGTTGGTGTTCATCCATACTAAATTTGTTAATTTATAATTTACAGCTTATTTCGTTTCTTCGAGTGAAACACAGAAAATAATTGACACGACACACTACACTTATGGATCACATCTAACTTGGGAGGAGAAGGATGATCTTATCAACTCTGCTATTGGTGTCCTAGTTGGTAGGGAGATCTTCCCGTAAAATTTGGGAACTGACCCAAATTATACATTGTACAGGACACTAGTGCATAGCTTGAGGGCGGATGACATTCGCCGAAATATCTTGGTAAGAGTTGCTAATTAAGTACACTACTATTGCGTAAATGGTATTGATTACATTGCTAACTAGGCTATTATTATGTTCTTCAACAGAAACTGCCAAATGAAGGTGTGCCTCCGTTGATGCAAGCCGAAGGTAATATGACAATTAAAAGCCCTATGAGGCCCGAGTTCTGTTTTGCATACTCGACTGAACGCAAACCACCAAGACGGCTCCAAATTGAAGCATGGGGACAAATAAAGAAGGATCGCAAGCCACAAGTTGGAGACCGTTGGATCTCTTTGCTTCATCATGGAGACATAGGTGTTATTCTGTTTTATGTCATTTTACCAAGGAGGGAGGACTAGGTCCTATGAGAGAGAAGTTTAGTTAACTTGTATGATCGATTAGGATGATTACTATTATGATGTTTTTCTGTTTTATGAGATTTTAACTTGGTATGATTAAGATGATGATGAGTTGTTAGATGAGTAAGATGATGTTGAGTTATATGACATATATTTGATTAAGGTGGATGGATGCACGTGATCATGTTGAGTTAGAGGAAAATATGATGTTGCGATTGGCAACATCATATTTTCTTCTAATTCAACATGATCACTTGCATCCATGCACTTTAATCTAAATGTAGTTGTTGGCACAATAATTATTGATGTTGTCATATGAAGAAACTACTGTATAGAGCATGCACAAATACGTAGAGGGGAATGTAATCTTTGAAAGCAGCAATATTAGCAGTAGCACTGGTAGGCATCTAGCGGCAGCGCTGGTTTATCAGCAGCGCTTGTGGCTTTCCAGCGCTACTGCTAACCGTACTTACCAGTAGCGCTGGTTTTCCAACGCTACTGCTAAAGCCTAGCTGTAGCGCCTTAGCAGTAGCGCTGCCACCAGCGCTACTGGTATGGGTAAATCCAACACTACTACTAGGCTTTCTCCTAGTAGTGGAGGAGGACATAAATATTTGCAAAGTGCACACAGATCTGAATGTCGCAGACCCGTTTACTAAACCTCTTCCAAGGGCTAAACATGATCAACACCAGAACTGTATGGGTGTTAGATTCATTACAATGTATATCACATAGTGATGTGAACTAGATTATTGACTCTAGTGCAAGTGGGAGACTGTTGGAAATATGCTCTAGAGGCAATAATAAAGTGGTTATTATTATATTTCCTTGTTCATGATAATCGTTTATTATCCATGCTATAATTGTATTGATTGGAAACTCAATTGCATGTGTGGATACATAGACAACACTGTGTCCCTAGTATGCCTCTAGTAGACTAGCTCATTAATCAAAGATGGTCAAGGTTTCCTAGCCATAGACATGAGATGTCATTTGATAACGGGATCACATCATTAGGAGAATGATGTGATGGACAAGACCCAAACTATGAACGTAGCATATGATTGTGTCAGTTTATTGCTATAGTTTTCTGCATGTCAAGTATCTGTTCCTATAACCATGAGATCATGTAACTCACTGACACCGGAGGAATACCTTGTGTGTATCAAACGTCGCAACGTAACTGGGTGACTATAAAGATGCTCTACAGGTATCTCCGAGGGTGTCTGTTGAGCTGGCATGGATCGAGACTGGGATTTGTTACTCCGTGTGACGGAGAGGTATCTCAGGGCCCACTCGGTAATACAACATCACAGTAAGCCTTGCAAGCAAAGTGACTAAAGAATTAGCCACGGGATCTTGTATTACGGAACGAGTAAAGAGACTTGCCGATAACGAGATTGAACTAGGTATAGAGATACCGACGATCGAATCTCGGGCAAGTAACATACCGAGGAACAAAGGGAACAACATACGGGATTAACTGAATCCTTGACATAGAGGTTCAACCGATAAAGATCTTCGTAGAATATGTAGGAACCAATATGGGCATCCAGGTCCCGCTATTGGTTATTGACCGTAGAGGTGTCTCGGTCATGTCTACATAGTTCTCGAACCCGCAGGGTCTGCACACTTAACGATCGGTGGCGTTTCGGTAGTATTGAGATATATGTGTTGGTGACCGAAGGTTGTTCGGAGTCCCGGATGAGATCCCGGACGTCACGAGGAGCTCCGGAATGGTCCGAAGGTAAAGATTTATATATAGGGGAGTGACGAATGGGTTCCGGGGGTCCACCAGGTGGGGCCCACCCACCCCGAGGGGCCACATGGGCCCAAGAGGTGGCGCACCAGCCCCTAATGGGCTGGGGAACCGACCCCATAAGGGCACATATGCCCAAGAGCAAAAAAGGTGGAGATAGGAAGGAATAGGACTCCTTCCTAATATGAATCCACTTCCTAGTAGGAAGTGGATTGGACTCCTCCTTGCCCTGGTTCGTCCGACCCCTAGGGGAAACCCTAGGGAGGCTGCCTCCTCCCCCTCCCTCCTATATATACTAGAGGAATAGAGCCCCCAAAGACACACGGCCACGTGCTAGTTCTCTATTCTCTAGTTCCTCCACCAAATAGATTCCGGTAGTGCTTAGGCGAAGCCCTGCCGGGATAACTCCACCACCACCACCACGCCGTCGTGCTGCTGGAGATCTCATCCACCTCTCCGCCCCCTCTTGCTGGATCAAGAAGGCGGAGATCGTCATCTAGCTGTACATGTGCTGAACGCGGAGGTGCCGTCCATTCGGCGCTATATCGGGACGGATTGCGATTTGGATCGCGAAGACGTTCGACTACATCAACTGCATTTCTAAACGGTTCCCGCTTAGCGATCTTCAAGGGTACGTAGATCCACTCTCCCTCTCGTAGATGCTCATCACCATGGATAGATCTTGCGTGTGCGTAGGAAATTTTTTGTTTCCCATGCAACGTTCCCCAACATATAATACGATGTATACTTGTCATATGCAATGGGGGAGAGGCATACGCTAACACACTTTCCGTACTTGGATCATATGCACTTATGATTGGAAATCTAGCAAGCATCCGCAACTACCAAAGTTCATTAAGGTAAAACCCAACCATAGCATTAAGTATGAAGTCCCCTTTACTCCCATATGCAACAACCCACCTACTCGGGTTTATGCTTCTGTCACTCAAGCAACCCACCATAGGCAAATCATGAACATATTGCAACACCCTACAGCGGGGATCCCTCACGTTTGCACGACATGTAGGGCACCATAGGACAGCACCATATCAACATACAACTCACATCCATAACATCATACCACAATTAACCCATAGGACAAAAGAGATCTACTCAAACATCATAGGATAGCTAAATATCATTGGGAAATAATATATGGAGTTGAGCACTATGTTTAGTTAGAGATTACAGCAGGGAAGAGAGGTGTTACACCTCTGCATAGAGGGGGAGAGAGTTGGTGTTGACGGCGGCAAGATTGTTGATGTAGATCGCCATCACGATGCTTGCCCCGATGGTGTTCCGGCGCCACCGGGAGGGAGGGGGAGAGAGCCCACCTCCTTCTTCTTCTTCCTTGGCCTCCCCCTAGATGGGAGGAGAGTTTCCCCTCTGGTCCATGGCCTCCATGGCGGCAGAGGGGCAGGAGCCCCTCCTAGATTGGATCTCCCTCTATGTTCTCTTCTGTTTCACGTTCCTGTTTTCTGGCCGAAAACCGTTTCTTATATTGTCGGAGATTCGTAACTCTGATCGGGCTGAAATTTGAGGGGATTTTTATCCAAAAATTAGCTTCCTTGCGCCCGAAGGAGAGCTCCAACCGACTTACGATCTGGACACAACCCACCATGGCGCGCCTGGGCCCTGGGGGCGTGCCCTGGTGTCTCGTGGGGGCTGGGGGCCTCCGTTTGCATTGAGTCCACTTCTCAAAATTCACAAATATTCCAAAAAAAAAATCTCCGTAAATTTTTATCGCGTTTGGACTTCGTTTCATATGGATATTCTGCGAAACAAAAAACATGCAACAAATAGGAACTGGCACTGGATCAATAGGTTAGTCCAATAAATCATATAAAATGTTGCTAAAAATATGTGCAAGTTGTATAATATTGGCATGATACAATCAAAAATTATAGATACGACGGAGACATATCAGCATCCCCAAGCTTAATTCCTGCTCATCCTCGAGTAGGTAAATGATAAAAAAGACAATTTTTGATGTGGAATATCATATATCTAATCATGGCATGAATATACACAAGTGATTCAAAGAAATAGTCTAGTTTTGACATAAAGACATTAATACTCAGGCATCCCAACAAACAATCAAGTCTTTCAAAATATCAAGGCTAAAGAACGCAATCCCTACAAAATCATATAGCCTTGTCATGCTCTGTCTTCTTAACACAAAGTATAAATCATACACTACCAAATGTCAGCCAAGCAATTGGTTCATACTTTTTAACGCGCTTCAGCATTTTCAACTCTCACGCAATACATGAGCGCAAGCCATGGATATAGCACTATGGGTGCAATAGAATATGGTGGTAGGTTTCAAAGGGGTAAAAGTAGAGAAGAAAGTCTCGCATCAACTCCGCGTATCAACGGGCTATGGAGATGCCCATCAATAGATATCAATTCGAGGAGTAGGGATTGCCATGCAACGGATGCACTAAGAGCTATAAGTGTATGAAAGCTCAATATGAAAACTAAGTGGGTATGCATCTAACTATATGAAAAATTCACACTAGTATATGAAAGTGGCAACACAGGAGACTCTCTATATGAAAAACATGGCGCTACTTTGAAGCACAAGTGTGGAATTAGCATGCCCCTATTCCTTCTTCTTTCATTTTTTTTCTTTCTTTTCTTTTTTTCTCTTTTTTTATTTTTCTATTTTTTCTATTTTTTCTTTTTTCTTTTTTTCTTTCTTTGTCCGGAGCCTCATCCCAACTTGTGGGGGAATCATAGTTTCCATCATCCTTTCATCACTGGGGCATGCTCTAATAATGAATAATGATGATCATCACACTTCTATTTACTTACAACTCAATACTTCTCTTTTGCGGTCGATGAAGATGTCTCAGTTTGCGATCTTCTCTCAGCCAATTCCATCTCTGAATTATTCAGCCTACCTCTGTCAGCCCAGGCCAGACAGGAGGTTAGAGACCTTCAGTTGGTGACTCAGCACATCGACGCAGGTGGGGAGGCCGATGACTCTTGGAGATGTATTTGGGGGCAGAACTTCACCGCGGCAAAGTTTTACTCGTTCTGCTTCCGGGATGGCCAAGCAGATGTGGCGTTCGCTTGGATATGGAAAACATGCTGTAACATGAAGTGGAAGGTTTTCTCGTGGCTTCTCCTGGTCGATAGGCTTAATATGAGAAACATGCTCAGGAGACGGCACTTTGCTGTGGCTGATGATGATTACACCTGCATGCTATGTGCTGCACGTCCGGAGGAGACCTTGGCACATTTATTTTTTGGGTGCACATTTGCCACTGAATGTTGGGCGACCATTGGGATCACCTGGCCTGCCTTGGATGATAGATTTGCACTCCTACATGAAGGGAAACGTGCCTGGGTTGCCCAATGTTCATGGAAGTGTTCGTTGTTGCCGCTTGGGGGATCTGGAAAGAGAGGAACACCAAATGCTTCAGAGGAATGCAGCCATCTGTTGCCTCTTGGCGTGCTAGGTTCAAGGAAGACTTTCAACTACTAGTGCACAGGTCAAAAAGTGGGCTGGTTCCATTCATCACCAGCTTAGTTGGTTCTCTGTAGCTGATACACATCCCTACACTCCTCCTTGTTGTAACTACTTGTACTCTTCCTCTACTAACTCCCCCCACCCTCCCCTCTCTTCCCCCCCCCCCCTTTAACCCCATCTTCACATGTAATCTGTTTTTTGTTGTCTACTGATTTATAAAATGTCAGTGGGGGGCCTTTCCCTCACTGTCCTTTGCCCCTCAAAAAAAATACTACAACGATAGTAGAACAAAGTATGACCCTATATGAATGCAATGATCTAGCGTAGCAAAGATATCAAAAAAGGGACAAGCCATGAAAACATCATGCTAGCTATCTTACGATCATGTAATGCAATATGAGAATGAATGCTCAAGTCATCAAAACGGAGGCGGTGGAAGTTGCATGGCAATATATCTCGGAATGGCTATGGAAATGCCATAATAGGTAGGTATGGTGGCTGTTTTGAGGAAGACATAATACGGCTTATGTGTGATAGAGCGTATCATATCACAGGGTTTGGATGCACCGGCAAAGTTTGCACCGACTCTCGAGGTGAGAAAGGGCAATGCACGGTACCGTAGAGGCTAGCAAATTGCGGAAAGGTAAGAGTGCGTATAATCCATGGACTCACATTAGTCATAAAGAACTCACATACTTATTGCAAAAGTTTTATTAGCTCTCTCGAAGCAAAGTATTAATATGCATTCTCCTAGGGGGGAGGTTGGTAGGAGTTAACCATCGCGTGCCCCCGACCTTCACACAAAGATAGACAATCAAGGATAAATTGTGCTCCAAGTTCCTAGCATAACGGGAGACTATACGTGCATGCTTTGGGAATCACAAACCTTAACACCAATATCTTACTAAAAACGATCATCCACTAGTACCTCCCACATATTATCATCTCTATATCGCAAAACTATTGCAAGGAATCAAACATATCATATTCAGTGATCCATAAGTTTTATGTAGGATTTTCTGACTAACCATGTGAATGACCAATACCTGTTGACTCTCTAAATAGATATAAGTGAAGCAAGAGAGTTTAATTCTTTCTACAAAATACCATGCTCTAATAAATATAAGTGAAGCAAAAGAGCATTCTAAAAATAATGGTTTTCTATGTGAAGAGAAACAGGCAATCCAAACTTCAAATGATATAAGTGAAGCACATGAAGCATTCTATAAAGCCATACTCAAAAGATATAAGTGAAGTGCAATTAGCATTCTATAAATCAACCATGGACTATCTCATACCTGCATGGTGCATAAAAGAAAAGTGAAAACTAAACACAAAAGACGCTCCAAGATTTACGCATATCATGTGATGAATAAAAATATAACTCCAAGTGATATACCGATGATTTGGAATAAAAGAGGGGATGCCTTCCCGGGGCATCCCCAAGCTTAGACGCTTGAGTCTTCCTAGAATATTACCTTGGGGTGCCTTGGGCATCCCCAAGCTTAGGCTCTTGCTTCTCCTTATTCCTTCTCATCGTGATAACACCCAAAACTTGAAAACTTCAATCACACAAAACTTAACAGAAAATTCGTGAGATCCGTTAGTACACATAACACCAAATCCCATAATGTCTTGCCATAACATTATTGCATGATTATAATCTAACATTACCCACTGTATGCTATCACAATTCTATGGCTCCCAAGTCAATAGGGCTCAATAAGAATTCAAACATAAGCACGCAAAGCAGCTATAACAACAATCTGTGAAAAACAGGATAGTCTGTAAAGATTTGTAGACACGTATACTTCTGTAGCTCAAACAATTCTGACAAATTAGGACGTGATAAATGATTTGCATAAAAGTACTGTGTAAAAATTTCAGAATTTTTTCATGCTCCAGTAAAATATGAAAATTCAAACACTACGGCAAAAGTTTCCGTTTTTGCACAACACACATCAAACAAGCAATTCAAACATCCTAAAGGCTAATCTTGGCACATTATTTTTATAATACAATGGATTTGTACAATGGGATAATTATTTTGGTTGGAAAAGTTTCTGTGATTCAAGATTCACAAAGTTTCCATGGGCATGAACAAAAGTTCAAGGCTAGCCCCCACTTCAACGATGCTCATCATCTCTTCTCAGTTTCACCTTTCCTTTTGTGAAGTTTTAGGCTCCCCTCTATATTATTTTGTTTTTAAACTTTATAAAAGCACACAACAGAAATAAATGACTCTCTAAAACTTCCTGGTTGTCTACCTGGCAGCGCTTTCTTTAAAGCCATTAAGCTAGGCATAAAGTGCTCAAGTAATGGATCCACCCGGATTCCAAAGTATATCAAAGACAATTTTAATTAACAATGATTTGTAATTTAGTAGTGAGCACAAAGTGATATATATCATGTGACAACAAAGTCTAACTCTCTTCCTATGCATCGGCATGTCATAAAAGAACAATTCATGCACATTAAGTAAAGGCCAATGCACAGTATAAACAGTTTCTTGCAATTTCATAGTATTGGAAACATAGAGAGGTGAAGATTTGGTTCCTCTCTCATAATAATTGCAATTAGGAGCAGCAAGCACATGCATATTATATTCATTAAAATCATCATGTGTAGTAGCAAAAGGCGACCCATCAATATAATCCTTAATAAGTGCGAACTTCTCCGATATAGTGTAGTTGGGAGAATTCAAAAAGATAATAGGACTATCATGTGTGGGTGCAATAACAACAATTTCATGCTTAACATAAGGAACTATAGCAAGTTCATCTTCATAAGCATAATTCATATTGGCATCATGGCCACAAGCATAGCAAGCATCAAGTTCATCAAAAAGGGATATTTCAAATGAATCCAAGGGATCATAGCAATTATCATAGAAGTCATCGTAGCATTCATCCTTCGGTAAGCACGAAGGGTAGTTAAAAATGTATGAGTTGAAGAGTTACTCTCATTAGAAGGTAGGCACGGGTAGCTAATCTGCTCTTCCTCCTTTTGTTCTTCGCTCTCCTCCTCATCTTCTTCATCTAATGAGCTCACAGTTTCAGCAACTTCTTCTTCCATATGTCGCTGCAAAATATTAGTCTCTTCCAAGGCAGCGGACATTATTTCAATAAATTCAATAATATCAGCATTGCAATCATAATTCTCATAGAAATATTTAAGTATGGCAAGATTTTCAGATTCGTAAGATACATCATCATAATTTTCCATCAAAGAAGCAACTTCATAAGCACCTTTAAAAGCAACAAATTCTTCTATTCGTTCCACATCATAGTAATCATAAATACCTTTAGCATAAGAAGCTAAGGTTTCATTATCATTAAATTTGCATGAAAAGGGAAGGTGTGGAGCGTTCATCCTAGAGCAACAAGTAATATCATATCTCAAGCATAGCTCCCGAGCATACCAATGCAACTTATGAATTTGATCCCATAACAATTTCCCTTTTTGAGTCAAGCGATAATCTCTAAAGTATTCACGTTGATCCAACATTACTCCCATTATCAAGTTGAATGGGGTCTTCTCAGGATTATCAAAGTAGTATTTAATACTTTGCACATAACTAGCATCGAGGGTTTTAGGAGGTTTCCCATCTCCATGAGTAGCAAGTACCACTAGTTTTTTTGGTGTTTCATGTTCCACATCCATAACTAAAGATATAAAACAACTAATAACAGAAAATAAAAATTACTTAGTGATAAAGCAAACAAGCACACTCGAGAATATTCACCCACGCTATTGCTCCCCGGCAACGACGCCAGAAAAAGGTCTTGATAACCCACAAGTGTAGGGGATCGATTGTAGCCTTTTTCGATAAGTAAGAGTGTCGAACCCAATGAGGAGCTAAAGGTAGAACAAATATTCCCACAAGTTCTATGGACCACCGATACAACTCTACGCACGCTAATGCTTGCTTTACCTAGAACAAGTATGAAACTACTTTGTGGGAATGAAACTAGAAGTGCTTTCCAAGATAATAAAGAATGTGGAAATAAAAGTTAGGTGCTGTTTTAATAAAAGAACAATAAAAGTAAATAACTTAGTAGAAACCTTTTTGTGTAACGCAAGAGAAAGAATGTCCCTAGGCAATTGAATATAATACGATAGATACTTGTCATATGCAATGGGGGAGAGGCATAAGCTAACACACTTTCCGTACTTGGATTATACGCACTTATGATTGGAACTCTAGCAAGCATCCGCAACTACCAAAGTTCATTAAGGTAAAACCCAACCATAGTATTAAGTATCAAGTCCCCTTTACTCCCATACGCAACAACCCACCTACTCGGGTTTATGCTTCTGTCACTCAAGCAACCCACCATAGGCAAATCATGAACATATTGCAGCACCCTACAGCGGGGATCCCTCACGTTTGCGCGACATGGAGGGCACCATAGGACAGCACCATATCAACATACAACTCACATCCATAATATCATACCACAATTAACCCATAGGACAAAATAGATCTACTCAAACATCATATGATAGCCAAATATCATTGGGAAATAATATATGGAGTTGAGCACCATGTTTATGTAGAGATTACAGCGGGGAAGAGAGGTGTTACACCGCTGCAGGGGGAGAGAGTTGGTGTTGACGGCGGCAAGATTGTTGATGTAGATTGCCGTCACGATGCTTGCCCCGGCGGCGTTCCGGCGCCACCGGGAGAGAGGGGGAGAGAGCCCCCCTCCTTCTTCTTCTTCCTTGGCCTCCCCCCTAGATGGGAGGAGAGTTTCCCCTCTGGTCCATGGCCTCCATGGAGGCAGAGGGGCAGGAGCCCCTCCTAGATTGGATCTCCCTCTCTGTTCTCTTCTGTTTAACGTTCCTGTTTTCTGGCCGAAAACCGTTTCTTATATTCCCGAAGATCCGTAACTCTGATCAGGCTGAAATTTTGAGGGAATTTTTATCCGAAAATTAGATTCCTTGCGCCCAAAGGAGAGCTCCAACTGACTTACGAGCTGGTCACAACCCACCAGGGCGCGCCTGGGACTTGGGGGCGCGCCCTGGTGTCTCGTGGGGGCTGTGGGCCTCCGTTTGCGTTGATTTCACTTCTCAAAATTCACACATATTCCAAAAAAATCTCTTTAAATTTTTATCGCGTTTCGACTTCGTTTGATATGGATATTCTGCGAAACAAAAAACATGCAACAAACAGGAACTGACACTGGGCACTGGATCAATAGGTTAGTCCAATAAATCATATAAAATGTTGCCAAAATATGTGAAAGTTGTATAATATTGGCATGAAACAATCAAAAATTATACATACGACGGAGACGTATCATTCCTCTATGGGTTCCTTTCTTTAGGTTACTACGTGAACCGTAGATGTCATAGTCGTGTATCCGTATTATGCGGATGATTTTACTGCTTGGGGGGAATAGCCCCCATGTACGGCAAGAAGTGTCAACTCTACCTTTACTTTCTTCCTTGCCGACCCATTTGTATCTTAAGAATGCTAGCCTTCGGCTTCGCCCGTCTGAGGTACGTGTCCGGGTAATCCGGTCGTAACAATCACAGAGGTGCTCCCTTTACCCCCTAGCCGAACAATCGGGAACGTAGGGGGTAAGCATAGGAGCAAGGCAACCCGGCTTGGCTAAGACTTAAGCCTAATTGGTGCATAAGTGGCACGAAAGGGGTGTTGGGAGAGTTCATATAATACAAATAGCCAAAGTAAGTGAGGTGGTTTCTTGACGGAGCCCCCAGGTGATTGCCAGGTAAAATATTTACCGATGAGATCATAGTTCGGTTAAGCCGAACAAGGGTTTAGAGAGAAAGTCTAGCCACTCCTACAAAGGAAAAATAAAAAATAAAAAGAAAAGAAATACAAGGGTTTGGTGGGGACAAGGCGACACTGGTCTATCCGTAGAAGCGCCGGAGGCGAGCTGCGTTCCATGGGTTTGGTTCGAGACGATTGTCCTGCGGATTGCGAAGGCGGTAAGCTCCTCTTGTAAGTACTTCGTCAATTATAAAAGGGCCCTCCCACTTTGGTTTGAGCTTATGTTTCTGCTTCTCTGGGAGGAGTAAGACCAACTCGCCCACGTTATAAACTTTAGCTCGAACCTCCCTGCTTTGGTACTGCCGAGCCTGCTGTTGATAGAAAGTAGATCGAGCCCGGGCTATGTCGCGCTCCCCCTCCAAGTCATCTAGGTTGTCCTGCCGATCTTGCTCAGCTTCCTTTTCCTCGTACATGCGAACTCTTGGTGTGTCATGAATGATGTCACAAGGGAGGACCGCTTTCGCCCCGTACACCATAAAAAATGGTGTGTATCCCGTTGATCTGTTTGGGGTTGTACACAGACCCCACAGCACGGAATCGAGTTCCTCAACGCAATGGCAGTCAGACTCTTGAAGTGATCGGACCAGGCGAGGTTTAATACCGCTCATAATGAGACCGTTGGCCTGTTCAACTTGTCAGTTAGTTTGTGGGTGGTACACCAAGGCGTAATCGATCTTGATGCCTAGGTTGGAACACCAGTCCTTGACCTCCTGGGCGGTAAAGTTGGTTCTGTTGTCGGTTATTATACTGTGTGGGACATCGTAACGGTGCACCACGCCGGATATAAAGTCGATGATTGGTCCTGATTTTGCCGAACTTACTAGTTTTGCTTCGATCCATTTAGTGAATTTATCGACCATGACCAGTAGGTATTTCTTTTTCTTGGTCCCCCCTTTAAGTGGTCTGACCATATCTAACCCTCATACCGCAAAAGGCCATGTGATGGGTATCGTCCGGAGAGCCGTAGGAGGCATGTGGCTTTGATTAGCAAAGAATTGACAGCCGACACAATGTTGAACGAGTGTGTGGGCGTCAGTTCGGGCGGTGGGCCAGAAGAACCCGGCTCGAAAAGCCTTGCTTACCAGGGCCCGTGCTGCCGCGTGGTGGCCGCCCATGCCTGCGTGTATCTCTGCCAAGTGTTGCCTTCCTTTTTCTTCAGATATGCACTGTTGGAGGACCCCCGTGGTGCTCTTTTTGTATAATTCTCCTTCATGGACCTTGTAGGCTTTTGATCGCCGCACTATGCGCCTCGCCTCCGTCTGGTCATCAGGGAGTTCTTTGTGCAGAAGGTAGGAAAGGAAGGGTTCTTTCCACGGTGCGATTACGGCCATCACTTCATGGGCCGAGGGAGTTTCCTCAATCGTGGAACCGCCGATGATTCGCTCATCTGGTTCAACGGTGGGGGGGTGACCTGCTCTTCGCCATTGGTTATGGCGTCCCTGCCGTTGTCCTGCTATACCAAAGAGGGTTTGAAGAGCCTCTCTAGGAAGGTGTTTTTAGGGACTGGGTCGCATTTGGCACCCATACGAGCGAGGATGTCGGCAGCTTGATTGTTGTCTCTAGAGACGTGGTGGAATTCTAGTCCTTCGAATCATGCAGATATCTTGAGGACGACATTTCTGTAGGCTGCCATTTTCGGGTTCTTAGCATCGAATTCGCCATTGATTTGAGAGATGGCGAGATTGGAGTCTCCCCGTACTTCGAGTCGATGTACGCCCATAGAAGTCGCCATCCGGAGTCCATGCAACAGAGTGTGACGCCCCCGATCTCGACCGTACGCTAATCAAACACGCAATGCGTACGACCAAGATTAGGGACTCACTGATCGATATCACAACACAACACTAGACACAAATTAAAGTCATATAGCTCCATATTACAATCCAGGGTCCTCGAGGGCTCGAATACAAAGCTCGACAAAGCACGAGTCAGCGGAAGCAAATAATATCTGAGTACAGACATAAGTTAAACAAGTTTTGCCTTAAGAAGGCTAGCACCAACATAAGCAGCGGATCGAAAGAGGCGAGGCCTCCTGCCTGGGAGCCAACCTAACTACTCCTGAGCGTCGGCGTTCTCCACGTAGAAGTAGGCTCCAGCGGTGGTGTAGTAGTCGTCTCCGGTGTACTCCATCTCCTGGGCTCCATCGTCTGAACGCGGATTCGTATCGAGGGGCAAAGAGAAAGCAAAGCAGCGGTGAGTACTCATCCAAAGTACTCGCAAGACTGACATCAGAACTATGCTAAGTATGCATCAGTATCAAGTAAAGGGGTCATATCTGGGCTGACTGCAGAAATGCAAGAATAGGGGGAAAGGCCTAGTCCTAACGAAGACTAGCATCTTCAACATCTTGCAGCATTGGAAGAGTGCAGATTGGTATCTCACATATAGTCATATTATTGTAGCAATTTTATTAAGTAACCACACCCAGAGATCCTCCCTGGACTCCCTGCGAGGAAGCAATCTCGGAGCCACATTCATTTCAAATTAAATCACAATTATAGTTGTATAAGGTCAAGGCACAACTCCAAGTCGTCCTGTTACCGTGGACACGGCTATTCGAATAGATTATTCATCCCTGCAGGGGTGCACCACATATTCCCCAACACGCCTGAATCACCTCCGGCCGGACATACTTTCCTGGGTCATGCCCAGCCTCGGGATATCAGCACGTCGTCGCCCCACCTAGGCTCAACGAAGAGGCCAACCCACCGGTCTAAATCCTAAGCGCGCAGGTTCGTGGGCCCACTTGCCCTTGCACTCCTGCACGATGCGTACGCGGCCGGAAACAGACCTAGTACACTCCAGTCCAAGAGCTGCACCGTCCAGTCCAATCCGGCGCGCGCCGCTCCATTGCTGACGTCCGAAGAGCTTCGGCTGATACAACGACGCTGAGTACCCATAACTTCTCCCACGTGAAGGTTAGTGCGTATTAAGGCCAACGACCTAACTTGGATCAAGTACCCAACCCATTAGCATTTTATTAATGCGGGGAAAGCGCGACCCATGAAGTGCGGTCCGTCGCCCCGTCTCGACGATGTGTGGCAAAGGCCTCTCTCGCCAGTCCACGCCTCATCATCATCAGACCGTGGGTACCCCTCAGGGCCGACCCATCACCAACATGTTTCAGTAACCCGGTCATAGTAACTGTGTGTATAAAACATCAAGGCGGAACCTGAGGAATCACCCTCAAGGGGCCCCGCTCGATGAAACCGTCAAGGTGGACTTAGAGGAATCACCCTCGAGGGTCCCACACTTGAGGGGTTGCACGACAGAGTCATCGTCGGGAGTGGTGAAGGAGGAATCACCCTCGATAACCACGACCGACTAGCTGCACTACAGAGCTAGCATCATGAGTACTTCACGAGGTGTCACCCTCGGTACTCGATAGTAGCGCTACAGAGTCGTACAACTAAGGGGTGTGCGGTGATGTGAGGGCATGGCTTGTCGGTCGGTTGACCGAGTCTTCGAGTGTTCGAGTCGTCGGGCCTTCGAGTCATCGATGAAGAAGCAGGGGCAACTGGGACTAAGGGGTCACTGGGGATTCATTGATCAACCTATACTAAGCAGTTGATATGATTGCAGGTATAGTAGCAGTTTATCAAAAACAGGCTATGCATCAGAATAGGAGCTAACTAATACAGTAGCAAAAATCTAATGCAAGAATAAGAGGGAAGGGAATAGGCGATATTGGAATGCTCAAGGGGGGTTTGCTTGCCTTGCTACTCTGCGACAAAGGCCTGATCGTCAACGGCGTAGTCGTACCCGGCAGCACCGTCAGTCTCGGAGTCTACCGGAGAGAACAGGGGGGGAAGAAACCATAAATATAAGCAGACAAATGCATCACGATGCATGACATGACAATATGCAGAGTTAGGTATGCACTAACGTAGTACTACACGATGCAGACGGAGCGGGAGAATATCTGACGATATTTCCCGGGTCTTTGGATTCATCGGACAGACTGTCCGGAGGGGGAAAGTTCCATGTTCATCATGCTAGGAGCATGTGACAGATGAACGGATAGCGTATTCGGATTCCTGGGATTTTTCTGATCAACTTTCATGTATAAAACTTTTTCATCTGAGCTACGGATTATTTTATACGATTTTTCAAAGATTTAATCAATTTCTGAAATTATTCTATTTAATTAAATCAACATTATCCAAAACAGTGCAGGGTGACGTCAGCATGACGTAAAGGTGACATCAGCGGTCAACATCACAGTGGTCAGGTCAAACCTGACCAGTGGGTCCCACATGTCATAGACTCAGGTGTATTTCAGATTTTTAATTAAACTAACCAGAGATTAATTACCAAGTGGGGCCCATTGTCAGTGACAGATTAGTGTTAATATTAATTATTTTCTTAATCTCATTATCTAATTAACCCACTGACAGATGTGGCCCACATGTCATAGGCACAGGGGGACTGGGACCCACCTGTCATTGACTGGTCAGCGCCCAGTCAGCAGGTTGACCAGGTCAACTGGTCAACCAGGACCGCGGGGCCCGCGGGTCAGTGACCCTGGCAGTGGAACCAGGTGGTCCACGTCAGCGGCGGCCGACGGCCGTCGCTGGAGGAGCTCCGGCGAGCTCCCGAATCGGCGGGGTGGCTCGGAAATCTCCTACAGGGGGTCAAATCACGCGCCGTTTGCTGCGTTCGAAAGCTGGAGCAGCCGCCGTTCCATTCCGGCCATCGGGGTGAGCTGGGACAGCCTGTGGCGTCGCCGGCATCGAGGTTGGTGGCGGTGAGCTTCGGGCGCCGATGGCAACTAGCGAACCAGCGCGCTTTCGGCCTATCTAACGGTACTACGCGAGCCTACGCAACGCGTGGAGTCGAGCGGTGGCGTCGGTTGGACCAAATGGTCACCGGAGACTCGCCGGTGTTGAGCTCCGGCGGAACCGCGTTCGGGCACGACGGGGAGAAGGGGCTACGGCGGCGGATACGCTCAGGGAAGAGAGGGGAAAGACGCGGGGGCTCACCGACAGCCTGCAGGTGAGCAAAGTGGGCGCGGGGGAGGCTCGGTGTCGCCGGAATGGTCGTCGGAGTGCGGCGGCAATCCGACGAAGAAGGCGATGTGGTGAAGACGATGCAGGGGCTCCGGGGCTCGGGCTTGTGGACGAGGAGGACTGGGTGGTCGGTGCGGAGCTCGTGGGCATGGCGGCGAGGCGAGGAGAGCACGGCGGCCGTGGCTAGCCGGTGGCCATGGTGACGGCGGCGCGGGCTCGAGCGGAGGGAGGAGCAGAGAGCGAGAGAGGGGGGCAGGTGAGATCTAGGGCTATAGGGGGGCAGGCAGGGGCACGGGAGCGCGGGGGCGGCCTTATACCCGTCGGTCCATCGCCGGCGAGCTGGTCCGGCGGGGACGAGCTCGGCCGCGCGCGCGCGCGCCTCGGTCGCCCCACTATAGAGGTGGGAGACGACCGAGGGGGCCGCTGGGCCGGCCTGGGCCTGCCACTGTGGCCTAAGGCTCAGGGCAGGGGGGGCTTTTCTTTTCTTTCTTTCTCTTTTGCTTTTTCTTTTAATTATTTCTGTTTTATTTATTTTTTTTCTTTAATTCTCTACTGCAAAAATAGGTGACTTGCTCCAAATAATACCTTGCATTGTTAAGTGTGGCCATAAACATTTTGGGCATTTTTGGGATCTGTTCCAATTATCCATGGAATTAAAAAGTGCTTTTAAATTGCATTTGGGCTCTGTTTTGCATGGTGGGGTCCACACCAGCTTGAGGGTGATGTTGTTTTCCTTAACAATAATTGTTTTGGATTATTCCACAAGTGTGCAACATTTTATCCTTGCTGATTGCAATTTTATTTTATCACAATAAAATTCAAGGGCCTTTTGAAGTGGAATTTGAATGAAATATGGTTGTCAACTTGATCGTATTCTATTTAGCAAAATGATTAGGCACTGATCATGGTCATCACTGTGCTTAATTACAAGGATCACTGTAGCCAAATTCCAGGGTGTCACACAGAGCCTCGTACTCGGCCGCATTATTGGACTCGGCGTACATGATCTGGAGGACATATCGGATGTTGTCGCCGGTGGGGGATGTGAGGATGACTCCAACCCCCAGTCCGGCGAGCGTTTTGGATCCGTTGAAGTACATTGTCTAGTGTGAGTATGTGGTGTATTCCCTGGGGAGCTCGGCCTCCGTCCATTCGGCCATGAAATCAGCCAACACCTGAGATTTAATAGCTCAGCGTGGTTTATAATTGATTTCGAACGGGAGGAGTTCGATGGCCCACTTGGCTATGCGGCCGGTGGCATCCCTGTTATTGATTATATGGTTTAAGGGCCTTCGGAGGCCACCGTGACCGAACACTCCTGGAAATAGTGTCTGAGCTTTCATGAAGCCATGAACACTGTGTAGGCTATCTTCTGATAGTGCGGGTATCTGGTCTTGCACGGAGTAAGTACTTCCGATATGTAATATACTGTTTTCTGCACCCGGTGTTTATGGCCCTCGGCCTCCCGTTCTACCACGAGTGATGCACTGACGACCTGGTTGGTGGCCGAGATGTATAGCAACATCGGTTCGCCCGTACCGGGTGCTGTCAATATGGGGTTGCTGCCTAGCAGCGTTTTGATTTCCTCTTGTGCAGCTGCGGCCTCATCGGTCCATTCTAAGTTCTTGGTTCGTTTCAATAGCTTGTAAAGGGGCAGAGCTTTTTCACCGAGGTGCGAGATGAAGCGGCTTAATGCCGCCACGCAGCCTGCCAGTCTTTGGACGTGTTTTAGCTTTGTGGGGACCACTAATTGTGACAAAGCTCTGATCTTGGCTGGATTAGCTTCGATGCCCCTGTGGGAGACTATGAATCCAAGCATTTGCCGGCGGGGACGCTGAGGGAGTCCTGGACTAAGGGGTCCTCGGACCGCCGGCCTATCTCTCATAGGCCGGCTTGGTGGGCCGCTCTCTGATTATCGCAGGAAGGGCCAAGATATTCGACGACCCCGTATTCTAGAAGGAAACCTCCGAAGACGCGGCGTGCACTCCAAGTTGCGAGGAGGAGATCAACGTCCTTCACTTCCGGCTGGAGACTTGTCATCTGTAAACCCTAGGTACCCCCGGTGTCTATATAAACCAGGGGGTTTAGATTGTAGAGGGTAGACAAGCTCATCTAGGGTTTTGGCTACTTGATCTCGAGGTAGATCGACTCTGTAATCTTCATACACATCAATACAACCAAGCAGGATGTAGGGTTTTACCTCCATAGGAGGGCCCGAACCTGGGTAAACATCATCTCCTTCGTCCCCTGTTAACCGTCGATCCTAATCTCACAGCTCGGGACCCCCTACCCGAGATCCGCCGGTTTTGACACCGACATTGGTGCTTTCATTGAGAGTTCCGCTGTGGGGTACCAACAGGAATTGATGGCTCGCTTAATCATTAGCGAAGAAGTCCGTGCCGGGGGCTCCTTTGCCCCCAGACAGATTTTCGCTGTCGGCAGCATCGTGCTGCACGCCGAACCGACCGGCCACCCTGGCCGGATCGGGAGTCTCACCCCCGATCAGGAGATCAGATTCGGGAATCTAGAGTTCTCCGTAGACTCCCGGGGCGATCTTTCATTCGCTGGGCTCGCAATCTAATCTGACGAGCCCGAAGTCTCCGAAGCCTTAACTTCGGATCTCCTTCTCGACTCCGCCCTCGGGTCTATCCCTGCCGATGATCTGGCTCTTAGTCCGGATCCGGTTACAGTACCTGAGGATCGGGGGTCGGCCCCTGCCTAACAGACTCTTCGTATGGACACGTTGAGGTCAACTCCGAAAGTCCTAGGCAGATCGATCCGATCGAACTCTCGACGATCAACAAGGCGCTGGATCGGATCCTATCAATAAAAATCACAGATGACCCGACCTCGACCCAGGCTCAGATCGGTTTGGAGGCGGGTCATTGGGAATTTTTCAGCCCACCCACACCCACTTGGTAGCCACTATCGAAGACTTAACCGATATACTGGACTATGCCTCCGAGGAGGCCGAAGACATGGATGAAGAGGATGGCGCCCCCGCCCCTGTCAACACTGGGTGATGGACTGCCACCTCCACCTACGACGTCTACATGGTAGACACCCCCGACGATAAGGGTGATCGCACCCCTAAGAAGAATGGCGATAAATCCGGTGAGGCGCCGTCAAAGCGCCGGAAACAGCGCAAACGATCTAAGACAAACAAGGGAAGGGAAGCCATTGCAGGCACCGGGGAAAACGACACCCGAAAGACCTCGGCGACCCTGAAGCCCCCGAACAGCCACTGGAAGACCAGGAAAGGCCCGAAGATCGGCGCGACACTGATGATCCTAATGATTCCGAGGACGACAACTACCTTCCCCTATCGAGGAGGAAGACTTCCTAGAAACCGAAGACTTCACCGTCCCCGAAAACCCTGCGACTCAGGAACGGTTTAGGCGGCAGCTCTTAGCCACCGCCCGAAGCCTCAAGGCAAAACAACAGCAGCTCAGAGCCGAACAAGGCACCCTCAATGATAGATGGACGAGGGTCTTGGCAGCCGAAGAAGGATACGGTTCCGACCTACAGGACCAACCCAAGAGCTACCCGCGCCGGCGGCTGCTGCCGCAATTCGATGATGAGGCCCTTGAAACATCGCCTCCCAGGCATACTCCGTACGACCGGCCGGACCGCCCTCCCTGAGGACGGGATAGAACGGCCGGCGAGGCCGAGTACAGACCCGCAGTACCCCGCAGGAGAGGAAAGGAGCCAGCAGGGCCCGAAGACAGGTATGACTTACGACAGGACCTAGACTATAGAGCAGGTCGTACGAGATCCATCTATGGATCTAGAGGGTACCCCCCCCCCCCGCTAGACGGGACGGGCACCGGTCTTGGCTCGACCGCAACGATAGAGGTCGGGAACAATACCGGGCCTGGCCTACCGCCGATCATAGGCATGACATAGCTCGGGTCAGAGGCGCTGCCCACCCACTGTGATTCACAGATGAGGTGATGCAGCATCAGTTCCCTAAAGGGTTTAAACCCGTTAACATAGAACAATACGACGGGACAACAGACCCAGCCGTGTGCATTGAGGACTTCCTCCTCTACATTCATATGGCACGAGGAGATGATCTCCACGCCATCAAGTATCTGCCCCTAAAACTTAAGGGGCCAGCTCGACACTGGTTAAACAGTCTCCCTGAGAATTCTATCAGGAGCTGAGAAGAGCTCGAGGATGCCTTCCGATCTAACTTCCAGGGTACTTATATCCGGCCACCGGACTCCTCCGACCAGAGCAATGTTGTCCAGAAAACAGGTGAATCGGCTCGGCAATTCTGGAATCGGTTCCTGACCAAGATAAACCAGATCATTGACTGCCCAGACGCCGAGGCAATAGCCTCCTTCAGACATAATTTCCGGGACGAGTGGCTAGCTCGTCAGCTCGGCCAGGATAAGCCGAGGACAATGTCCGCCCTTACCTCACTTATGACCCGCTTTTGCGCGGGTGAGGATAACTGGCTAGCTCGACGAAGCCATAACCCTGAAGACCCCGGTACCTCTGAAGTCCGGGACGGAAATGGGAAACCACGACGTAACAAAAACAAACGCCGACACAATAATGGCGATGCGGAGGACACGGCCGTCAATGCCGGTGTCGGTGTCAAAACCGGCGGATCTCGGGTAGGGGGTCCCGAACTGTGATACTTGGATCGATGGTAACAGGAGACAAAGGGGACAAGGTTTTACCCAGGTTCGGGCCCTCCTATGGAGGTAATACCCTACGTCCTGCTCGATTATATTGATCGTATAGAGATTACAGAGTTGATCTACCACGAGATCGTATGACTAAACCCTAGATGAGTTCTGTTGGCCTATGACCTAAAACCCTCCGGCTTATATAGACGCCGGGGGTGCCTAGGGTTACACATGGTCGGTTACACGTCGAAGGGATAAACATGCCTAATCTACTTTAAACATGGAGAACACGCCTTGATTCTCGAAGCTTCCTTCCTGGAGTCCGGGCCTTTAATCAATCCAGTGTCCGGCGAACGGCGCATATAGTCCGGCCCATATGATATAGGCCGGCCTCCCGAGGACCCCTTAGTCCAAGACTCCCTCAGTAGCCCCCGAACTAGCCTCCAACGCCAAGGGTCCAAGCTCCAGCTGCTTCAAATGATCAGAGTCTTCGGCTTGCGAGGCGAGTTCCTTTCTCCGGATAATAATCGGTAGTACCTGTAGTTCGGCTTCCATCGACGTGTAGCTATTCCGATCATAGATCGTCCACATGCTATGATTAGTTCGGCTTTTAAGGCCAAATGTCAGGGAGCCAATAGTGCTCTTCTGACAATTTTCCAAACGAAAGGTCGCAGCCTACCACGACCGCCGAGCCAGTCGTACAGACTCGTTTCGCGGCTCGAGGCCACTTTTACCGTTGCACAGATCGTGCTCCGTTCCACACGGGAGACGTTTAATCATGCGCATGCAACAGCGCGCATGCCTCGGGAGGTGGAGAGATTCACGGCGTGAAGGAGGGACGTTAACCAGCAACCATCCTTAATAAAAGGAGAAAAGACCCCAAGGCTCATCCATATCTCCCCTTCGCATCCTCGCCTCCCTAGTCTTCCGAGCTCAGATCTAGGTTTTTCCATCCTTCCCCCTCCGAGCTCGGCCATGGCCAGCGGCAAGTGGGAAGTTTCCACGGTTACAGACAAGGACATCCGAGAGCTCAAAGACACCGGATACATCCCTGCCAACATCTTCCATCTTGCCGCCGAGGAGGGCCAGGCGATTCCTACCCCCAAACAAGGCGAGAGGGTGGTTTTCGTTCCTCATTTTATCCGGGGATTAAGCTTCCCACTTCACCCCTTTGTGAGGGGTTTGATGTTCTTTTATGGGCTCGACTTCCACGACCTCCCACCAAACTCTTTTATGCATATATCCGCCTTTATCATCGTCTGTGAGGCCTTTCTGCGGGTCGAGCCACACTTCGGACTGTGGCTTAAGATCTTCAACATTAAGCCGAAGTGTGTTGCCAGCGCGCACGCAGACTGCGGCGGGGCAGTCATCGGCAAGCTCCCACGCGTAGTGTGGCCATCCGGCACCTTCATCGACACCATCAAGACATGGCAAAAGGAGTGGTTCTATATCACCGAGCCAAAGGAGGAAGAGGGCGGAACTGTTCCTGACGAATGCGGAACTGTTCCTGCCGAATTCAGGTCCGGCCCCCCGACCAGATTAACCTCATGGGTCCGAAACGGCCTTGATTGGGGGTCGGCTACCGAAGTAGAGGACCTGCAGAGGGGAATCGCCTCCCTAATCAGGGAGGGCGTCGGCCTGACCAACGTGGTCCAGGTTATGCTCCGGCGACACATCCTCCCCTGCCAGCGCTGGAGCTCTCCTATGTGGGACTACCGGACTGATGACGATCCCATAGTTCGTCGACTCTTCCGCACCACGCGGGAGAAACTATGGAAGGTGCTGTTCAAGGCACAGAAGGACTGGCCAGGCAAGAAGGAAGACAAGGGCTTGAGCGCCGCCATGCCCCCTTCCGAGGTATGTCACGATCTCAACAGATCGGTTTTATTCTTCCGTAGATAACCTAAGGATTTTCCGATCACCTTCACAGGAATGGCTAAACAAGGCCAAGGACTTCAAGAGTCCGGCTCCACAGCCTGAGGACCCTCAGTCCCCGTTGCTGTTGGAGATGCTGGTCGTGGCGCCCTACAAGGCGCCAGAGAAGAGAGAAAAGAAGAAGACATGCCGAGCTGGCCTGCGCATCAGGGACCAGCTAGAAGCCGAGTCCGAAGAGACCCACGCCTCCTCGAATCAAGAGGAGGGGGAGCATGAGGTCGAGGGGGAGGCGATTCCCCCCTCACAAGAAAGAGGGCGACGTCATCGGACGCCTCGGAGGATGAACTTCCTCCCGCCCAGAAGAAAGCTCGCCGGTCACAGGTGATCCCGTCCGACGATAGTTCGGCCTCAGACACCGGGTCCGAGGAGTTCGAGAGGGTTCCCCGAAGGACTCTCAGGGTCAAGCCCCCACCTCGAAGGTATGGATCCGAAGACCTCTCCAAAATATCAATGCTTAATTTCAAATATTTATCGACATGTGAGTGACTGCCAACTTGCAGCCCCCCACGCGTCCTTCCCACCGATCAAGTTTCGGATGGGGAGACCCCGCCTGCCGAACTAGCGGAGAGCGGGAACGCGTCGCATCCCTCCCCTCCAGACGCCACGAAGGACGCCACAGAGGTGTCATCCCAGCAAGCTCCTCAGGAGCCGGACACCGGAGGCGGGGGTGACGTCGTCATGGTCGAGGTCAATACTTCGGCCACCACAGACCCGGGGGAGAAGACTCACCCAGACACCGAGGAGGCCGGACATGGAAACGCCCAGTCTCCTCCAAGGCCATCTCCGGAGCACACGACGCCTCCGGAGGTACCAATTCAATCTCCGGCTGGAGATCGGGTTACCCGATCCCCGCCGGCTCCGCCGGCCACTGGGTGGCCGGCCATGGGGGAGGCTCTGTCCAGCGCCTCCATTTCCAGTGAGCACCGCATCCTTATGGATGCGGTATTGCGAAGCATTCAGTCTGTGGATTCCAGACTGAAGGAGGCCTTCAACGGTCTCCTGACGGGCTTTCAGGTAAGCCAAGTAATGCCCTACTTTGTGAAATATTGATTTATTTAAGTAATTGTTATACACATAGCAGCCCCCGAGCCCTGGGTAAGTTTGAAAAACTTACCTGGGGATCCAACGTAGCCTTACATCCGAACTGAGCGTCGGACAATATGTGTTCGGATAGGCCGATCAATCCATTAGTGGTCCGAACACAGAGTCAGCTTTAGTGACAGTTCGGAGTTTCTAATCCTCTTTAATGGTTATATAACTCTGTGATACAGGCTTCGTCGACAGCAGCGGCTACTAACGCCGCCGAGCTAGAGGAGCTGAATCGAAAGCTAAAGAGCTCCGAAGACGAGCTTGATGCTCTGAACAAGAGATTCGACGAGGCGCAAGGTAAGCCAAAATTAGAGTATCGAAACTCTTCTTTACCGCTCTATCAACACGGTTTCCGAACATAAGTCGATACTTACGCAGCCTCGGCAAAAGAGATAGAGAAGCTCAAAGCCGAGCTTGAGAAAGCGAAGCAAGAAGCTTTGGTTGAGAAGGCGGCGGCCAAAGAAACGGCCACCGCTCTATCCGCCCTGAGAGCCACCAGCGACAAATATGAGGCTCGGGTGGGGGAGATTCAACAGGAGCTCAAGGACGCCAGCAAAAAAGTGCGAGGCCCTTGAGCTGAAAGGGAAGGAGCAGGCTGCCGAACTATCCGCGCTAAAAACCGATCTACAAAAGGAGCGGGTGGATAGGCGGTCCTTCGAAGAGGAAATCAGCCAAGCCCAGGCTATCCTGAATGGTAAGCCATATTTACTGCAGTGTGTCTTCGGAGATGGCAGGTTCAAAGCACTTACCCAAGTATGGCGTTCCGCGGGCGCTTGCGTGGACCTCCAGAAGAGCGCAGCTGACGCGAAGCAATTCTATTCTTTGCGGGGAGAAGGAGAGGAAGCCCGTGTATTCTGGGCACAATTCGAAGCCCCCGAGCGCCCTCCTCTCCTGAATGAGCAACTGAAGCAGCTGTTGGAGCTGCACAGGATGGCGGAGCCGGCCCTGAAGGATCTCTGTATTCGGCTGTGGCCCAACAAGCCGTTGCCGGGCAGTTACTTCGGCCTGGTGCAAAAGCTGAGCGATGCCATTCCTCGGATCGACGCATTGAGGCGATCTTCCTGCATCGAGGGAGCGAGGATGACCTTTGCGAAGGCCAAGGTACATTGGCCGGAGCTGGATCCGATGAAGGTGGCAACTGCTCCTCCGCCGCCTGGAAAAGAGTATAGGTGCCCCGAGCGGTACTTCTCCGGAGTTATGGAGGGTGCTCGGGCAATAGAGGGACAGTGTTCACAAGAGAATTTTTATGAATAGCGCGTTGTAATATGTCTGAAGACCTTTGAACGCGTTTGTGTATAAAGTTGCATGGCTTATCATGTCTTGTATGTGTTTGCATCCTTTATAACTCCTTTGTGGCCGTTAACACTGAAAGCTGCGAGTCGTCGGCTTCAGCCCCCATGTAGATACTACACAAGGTGTCTCTTCCAACCGCACTATAACCCTTAGCCGAACTATCGGTGCCCGAAGGCGGTAGTGTGGGGCGGACAAGGCAATCAGACCATAATGCTTTATTGCTTTCACTTAGCCATAGGGGCACGAGAAAGGAGTGTGGGAGCTGATAACTAGCCCCCAAGTGTTTGTGATGTTCGGATGAACCGCGGCAAAAGCCTATATCACATGGTTTGTACTAACACCAAACCCATCGTATGACACGGAATAACCTCTGACGAGATTTAGTTAAGCTCGGAATCGCAGACCGGTTCTCGCATACCATGACAGTCAGTTTTCGGCTTTCTCCGCTGAGGCGCTTGACCAGACTAGCCGGAAGCACAATCGCAGTGGTGCTCCCTTTGCCCCTTTAGCCAAACGAGCGGAACATAAAGGGGCAAGCACAGGAGCCGGGCAACCCAACTATTGACCCAAGAAATAGTTCGGAACCAATGCATATAAAGCAGAATTCCAAGATGCCGAACACGAAACAATTGTGATTACAGCGATTTCTAAAGTTGAGCCCCCGGTCTATTAGCCGGTTGCCTCGTGGAGTATACCAAACAGGTTCGCGAGAAGAGGGAGAAAACAGAGGATGTTCCGAAAAGGAACAACAAAAAGATAATATTATGTCTGTAGGTTACTCAACAACTCTTCATTACTCAAATTACCGATGCAACTGTTTACAGGTATATGATGAAAAAAATAAAAAGGTTTACAGGAGGGGTTGTACCAAGGGTCTTCGATAGGTGACCTAACGTCCGCGATATGCCCGGTTGCGTAGCCACTCCTGCGTCTCCAAGGAGTTGTACACCGTGAAGGGTGTTAAGTTCGGCGAATGGACTGTTGGAGAAGAGTCTTGAGTAGTCGCCGGAATATGAAAGAGCTTGACGCCTTAGTAGGTACTTAACGGTACCTGTAATGTGTCCGAAAGACATGTTTGAGGGTGATAGTTCGGTCCAGCCGAAGACTTACCCTTCGATAATGATTCCCCACCGCTGCCCATGGAATTTTAAGCGCGAAGTTATGCACCCTTGGCACGTATTTTGCCAGATATAGGGCCATGCGATGGGGGGCGAATCCCTATTTATCGGAAGAGGAAGGTTCTAGTACTTCGGTGTGAGACCGAGCTCGCTTCCCCACTTTGGGTGCCTTTATGACCGATGTAGGTGTTTGCCTATCATCGGTGTAATGGAATTCGGCCGCCAGGGCCAACGCATGTTCCTCAGTACGGAGGGAGCGCTCTGTATTGCCGTTGACAGTTATGACCCCTCTGGGGCCTGGCATCTTGAGCTTGAGGTATGCGTAGTGTGAGACGGCGTTAAAGCGAGCGAACGCTATACGGCCGAGCAGGGCGTGATAGCCACTGCGGAAGGGTACGATGTCGAAGATTAAATCTTCACTTCGGAAGTTATCGGGCGAGCCGAACACAACCTCCAGGCTTACCGAGCCTCTGCACCGGGCTTCAACGCCTGGGATCACTCCTTTAAAGGTAGTGTTGCTGGGCTTGATCCTTGATGAATCTATGCCCATCTTTTTCACCGTATCTGAATAAATCAGATTGAGGCTACTTCCACCATCCATGAGGACTTTGGTTAGGTGGTACCCATCTATGATCGGGTCTAGGACAAGTGCAGCCGAACCCCCATGACGGATACTGGTCGGGTGGTCATGTCGATCAAAAGTGATCGGATATGCCGACCATGGGTTATACTTCGGAGCTACAGGCTCTATGGCGTAGACATCTCGAAGGGCGCGTTTCCTTTCCTTTTTGGGTATATGAGTGGCGTAGATCATATTTACTGTCTTCACCTCTGGGGGGAATTTCTTTTGACCGCCACCAATCGGACCCCGAGGTTCATCCTCGTCCTCGCTGCGTGGGATCTTGCCTTGGTCCTCAGTAGCGAGCTTGCCGGCCTGTTTGAAAACCCAACAGTTACGATTGGTATGATTGGCTGGCTTCTCCTGAGTACCATGAATATGGCAAGGCCTTTCCAGAATCTTGTCTAGCGGGGTGGGACCGTCATGTTTGCCTTTAGGAGGCTTCTTCCGCTGCCCCGAGCGGTTGTTGCGAAATCCGGCGTTCACAGCCGTGTCATCGGCATCACTGTTATTATGCCGGCGCTTGTTTTTGTTGCGCTTCGGTTTCCCGTTTCCATCCCTTACTTCAGAGGTTCCGGGGTCTTCGGGGTTATGGCTGCGTCTAGCCAGCCAATTATCCTCACCCGCGCAAAAGCGGGTCATGAGTGATGTGAGGGCGGACATGGTCCTGGGTTTGTCTTGGCCGAGCTGTCGAGCTAGCCATTCATCCCGAATATTATGCCTGAAAGAGGCTATAGCTTCGGCGTCGGGGCAGTCTACGATCTGGTTTTTGTTGGTCAGGAAACGATTCCAGAATAGCCTCGCGGACTCTCCATGTTTCTGGACGACGTTGCTTAGGTCGGAGGAGTCCGGCGGCCGAACATAAGTGCCCTGGAAATTAGATCGGAATGCCTCTTCTAGGTCCTCCCAACATCCAATGGAGTTTTCGGGGAGGCTATTTAGCCAGTGCCGAGCTGGCCCCTTGAGCTTGAGGGGCAAGTATTTGATGGCGTGGAGGTCATCTCCTCGTGCCATGTGGATGTGGAGGAGGAAATCCTCAATCCATATGGTTGGGTCACTTGTCCCATCGTATTGTTCTATGTTTACGGGTTTAAACCCTTCTGGGAACTGATGCCGCATTACCTCATCTGTAAAGCATAGCGGGTGCGTGGCGCCTCTAACCCGAGCTATAGTGCGCCAGTGATCGACGGCTGTCCTAGCTCGGTTTTGTTCCCGATCTTCATTGCGGTCGAACCAATACCGGTACCCTTCCCGTCTATCGGGTGAGTATCTTCTGGATCCGTAGATGGATCGCGTACGGCCTGCTTTATAATCTAGGTCGTGTCGCAAGTCGAACCTGTCATCGGGCTCTAGTGGCTCCTTTCCCCGTCTCCGGGGTATCGTCGGCCGATAGCCGGTATCATCAGCCGTCCGATCTCGTCCTCGAGGAGGGCGGTCTGGTTTGTCATATGGAGTATGTTCGGGAGACGGCGTATTGGTGAGCTCGTCATCGAACTGTGGCAGCAGTCTTCGGCGCGGGTAGCTCTTTGGTTGGTCCGATAGACCGGCGCCGTATTCTTCCTCGGCTGAGAGGACTCTTGTCCATCGGTTGTTGAGGTCGTCTTGTTCGGATTTGAGCTGTTGCTCCTTTGCTTTCAGGCTGCGAGCCGTGGATATCAGTTGTTGTCTGAACAATTCCTGATCTTCAGGATTGTCGGGAATGGCAAAGTCATCGGCATCCGCATTATCCTCCCCCTCAATAGAGCGGAGGTAGTCATCGTCCTCAGGGTCATCTGGGTCCTCGCGGTTGCGGCGGTCTTCGGTCTCCTCCTGACCCTCTAACGGGTTATCGGGGATTTCGGGGCCGCCGATGTCATCCAGGGTATCCCTATTTCCGGTGCCATCGATAGACTTTCGCCCCCTTTTTCCTTTTGACCGTTTATGCGGTTTCCGGCGCCTTGACGGTGCTTCATCCGATTTATCGCCGTTGTTTTTCGGAGTCTCCACCATGTATATGTCATATGTAGAGGTGGCGGTCCACTGTCCGGTCTTTGCGGGGGTGAGGGAGTGATCCTCCTCATCCATGTATTTTGCTTCCTCGGAAGCGTAGTCTAGCATGTCGGTTAAATCCTCGACAGTGGCTATCAAGTGGGTGGTGGGTGGGACGAAAAATCCGTCCCGACCCGTCTGAAGACCGATCTGAGAACAGATCGGGGTTGGGTTGTCATTGATTTTCATCGACGAGATCCGATCTAGAGCTTCGTCGAGCATCGAGAGCTCGATCGGACTGGTCTGCCCAGAGCTTCCGGAGTTAACCTCCGATGCATCCGTGCAAGGAGTGTGTTCGGCAAGAACGGGTGTTCGGTTGTCAGGTGCTATGACTTGATCCGAACTTAAGATCGGACCCCCACCAGGGCAGGTCCCATGGGCGGGGCCGGAAGATGAGCCTGAGGTTAAAGCCTCAGGGTCCTCGGGCATGGCAGGCGAGACTGCGAGCCCGGTTAGTGATAGATCGCCGCGGGAGTCTACGGAGAACTCTAAGTTCCCGAATCTGACCTCCTAATCAGGGGCGAAGCTTTCGACGCGGCCAAGATGGCCGGTCGGGTCCGCGTGCAGCACTATGCTGCCGAAAGCGAAGATCTGTCCAGGGACAAAAGTCCCTGTGTTGCGGACCTCTTCGTTGACGACTAGGCGAACCATCGATTCCTTCTGGCGATCACAGTGGAACTCTCAATGAAAGCACCAATGTCGGTGTCAAAACCGGCGGATCTCGGGTAGGGGGTCCCGAACTGTGATACTTGGATCGATGGTAACACGAGACAAAGGGGACAAGGTTTTACCCAGGTTCGGGCCCTCCTATGGAGGTAATACCCTACGTCCTGCTCGATTATATTTATCGTATAGAGATTACAGAGTTGATCTACCACGAGATCGTATGACTAAACCCTAGATGAGTTCTGTTGGCCTATGACCTAAAACCCTCCGGCTTATATAGACGCCGGGGGTGCCTAGGGTTACACATGGTCGGTTACACGTCGAAGGGATAAACATGCCTAATCTACTTTAAACGTGGAGAACACGCCTTGATTCTCAAAGCTTCCTTCCTGGAGTCCGGGCCTTTAATCAATCCAGTGTCCGGCGAACGGCGCATATAGTCCGGCCCATATGAGATAGGCCGGCCTCCCGAGGACCCCTTAGTCCAGGACTCCCTCAGTAGCCCCCGAACTAGCCTCCAACGCCAAGGGTCCAAGCTCCAGCTGCTTCAAATGATCAGAGTCTTCGGCTTGCGATGTGAGTTCCTTTCTCCGGATAATAATCGGTAGTACCTGTAGTTCGGCTTCCATCGACGTGTAGCTATTCCGATCATAGATCGTCCACATGCTATGATTAGTTCGGCTTTTAAGGCCAAACGTCAGGGAGCCAATAGTGCTCTTCTGACAATTTTCCAAACGAAAGGTCGCAGCCTACCACGACCGCCGAGCCAGTCGTACAGACTCGTTTCGCGGCTCGAGGCCGCTTTTACCGGCACAATCCACCAATGCACAGATCGTGCTCCGTTCCACACGGGAGACGTTTAATCATGCGCACGCAACAGCGCGCATGCCTCGGGAGGTGGAGAGATTCACGGCGTGAAGGAGGGACGTTAACCAGCAACCATCCTTAATAAAAGGAGAAAAGACCCCAAGGCTCATCCATATCTCCCCTTCGCATCCTCGCCTCCCTAGTCTTCCGAGCTCAGATCTAGGTTTTCCATCCTTCCCCCTCCGAGCTCGGCCATGGCCAGCGGCAAGTGGGAAGTTTCCACGGTTACAGACAAGGACATCCGAGAGCTCAAAGACGCCGGATACATCCCTGCCAACATCTTCCATCGTGCCGCCGAGGAGGGCCAGGCGATTCCTACACCCAAACAAGGCGAGAGGGTGGTTTTCGTTCCTCATTTTATCCGGGGATTAAGCTTCCCACTTCACCCCTTTGTGAGGGGTTTGATGTTCTTTTATGGGCTCGACTTCCACGACCTCCCACCAAACTCTTTTATGCATATATCCGCCTTTATCATCGTCTGTGAGGCCTTTCTGCGGGTCGAGCCACACTTCGGACTGTGGCTTAAGATCTTCAACATTAAGCCGAAGTGTGTTGCCAGCGCGCACACAGACTGCGGAGGGGCAGTCATCGGCAAGCTCCCATGCGCAGTGTGGCCATCCGGCACCTTCATCGACACCATCAAGACATGGCAAAAGGAGTGGTTCTATATCACCGAGCCAAAGGAGGAAGAGGGCGGAACTGTTCCTGCCGAATGCGGAACTGTTCCTGCCGAATTCAGGTCCGCCCCCCCCCCCCCCCCCCCCGACCAGATTGACCTCATGGGTCCAAAACGGCCTTGATTGGGGGTCGGCTACCGAAGTAGAGGACCAACGTGGTCCAGGTTATCCTCCGGCGACACATCCTCCCCTGCCAGCGCCGGAGCTCTCCTATGTGGGACTACCGGACTGATGACAATCCCATAGTTCGTCGACTCTTCCGCACCACGCGGGAGAAACTATGGAAGGCGCTGTTCAAGGCACAGAAGGACTGGCCAGGCAAGAAGGAAGACAAGGGCTTGAGCGCTGCCAAGCCCCCTTCCGAGGTATGTCACGATCTCAACAGATCGGTTTTACTCTTCCGTAGATAACCTAAGGATTTTTCCGATCACCTTCACAGGAATGGCTAAACAAGGCCAAGGACTTCAAGAGTCCGGCTCCACAGCCTGAGGACCCTGGGTCCCCGTTGCTGTTGGAGATGCTGGTCGTGGCGCCCTACAAGGCGCCAGAGAAGAGAGAAAAGAAGAAGACAGGCCGAGCTGGCCTGCGCATCAGGGACCAGCTCGAAGCCGAGTCCGAAGAGACCCATGCCTCCTCGAATCAAGAGGAGGGGGAGCATGAGGTCGAGGGGGGAGGCGATTCCCCCCTCACAAGAAAGAGGACGATGTCATCGGACGCCTCGGAGGATGAACTTCCTCCCGCCCAGAAGAAAGCTCGCCGGTCACAGGTGATCCCGTCCGATGATAGTTTGGCCTCGGACACCGAGTCCGAGGAGTTCGAGAGGGTTCCCCGAAGGACTCTCAGGGTCAAGCCCCCACCTCGAAGGTATGGATCCGAAGACCTCTCCAAAATATCAATGCTTAATTTCAAATATTTATCGACATGTGAGTGACTACCAACTTGCAGCCCCCCACGCGTCCTTCCCACCGATCAAGTTTCGGATGGGGAGACCCCGCCTGCCGAACTAGCGGAGAGCGGGAACGCGTCGCATCCCTCCCCTCCAGACGCCACGAAGGACGCCACAGAGGTGTCATCCCAGCAAGCTCCTCAGGAGCCGACACCGGAGGCGGGGGTGACGTCGTCATGGTCGAGGTCAATACTTCGGCCACCGCAGACCCGGGGGAGAAGACTCACCCGGACACCGAGGAGGCCGGACATGGAAACGCCCAGTCTCCTCCAAGGCCATCTCCGGAGCACACGACGCCTCCGGAGGTACCAATTCAATCTCCGGCTAGAGATCGGGTTACCCGATCCCCGTCGGCTCCGCCGACCACTGGGTGGCCGGCCATGGGGGAGGCTCTGTCCAGCGCCTCCATTTCCAGTGAGCACCGCATCCTTATGGATGCGGTATTGCGGAGCATTCAGTCCGTGGATTCCGGACTGAAGGAGGCCTTCAACGGTCTCCTGACGGGCTTTCAGGTAAGCCAAGTAATGCCCTACTTTGTGAAATATTGATTTATTTAAGTAATTGTTATACACATAGCAGCCCCCGAGCCCTGGGTAAGTTTGAAAAACTTACCTGGGGGTCCAACTTAGCCTTACATCCGAACTGAGCGTCGGACAATATGTGTTCAGATAGGCCGATCACTCCATTAGTGGTCCGAACACAGAGTCAGCTTTAGTGACAGTTCGGAGTTTCTAAACCTCTTTAATGGTTATATAACTCTGTGATACAGGCTTCGTCGACAGCAGCGGCTACTAACGCCGCCGAGCTAGAGGAGCTGAATCGAAAGCTAAAGAGCTCCGAAGACGAGCTTGATGCTCTGAACAAGAGATTCGACGAGGCTCAAGGTAAGCCAAAATTAGAGTATCGAAACTATTCTTTACCGCTCTATCAACACGGTTTCCGAACATAAGTCGATACTTACGCAGCCTCGGCAAAAGAGATAGAGAAGCTCAAAGCCGAGCTTGAGAAAGCGAAGCAAGAAGCTTTGGTTGAGAAGGCGGCGGCCAAAGAAACGGCCACCGCTCTATCCGCCCTGAGAGCCACCAGCGACAAATATGAGGCTCGGGTGGGGGAGATTCAATAGGAGCTCAAGGACGCCAGCAAAAAAGTGCGAGGCCCTTGAGGTGAAAGGGAAGGAGCAGGCTGCCGAACTATCCGTGCTAAAAACCGATCTACAAAAGGAGCGGGTGGATAGGCGGTCCTTCGAAGAGGAAATCAGCCAAGCCCAGGCTATCCTGAATGGTAAGCCATATTTACTGCAGTGTGTCTTCGGAGATGGCAGGTTCAAAGCACTTACCCAAGTATGGCGTTCCGCAGGCGCTTGCGTGGACCTCCATAAGAGCGCAGCTGACGCGAAGCAATTCTATGCTTTGCGGGAAGAAGGAGAGGAAGCCCGTGTATTCTGGGCACAATTCGAAGCCCCCGAGCGCCCTCCTCTCCTGAATGAGCAACTGAAGCAGCTGTTGGAGCTGCACAGGATGGCGGAGCCGGCCCTGAAGGATCTCTGTATCCGGCTGTGGCCCAACGAGCCGTTGCCGGGCAGTTACTTCGGCCTGGTGCAAAAGCTTAGCGACGCCACTCCTCGGATCGACGCATTGAGGCGATCTTCCTGCATCGAGGGAGCGAGGATGACCTTTGCGAAGGCCAAGGTACATTGGCCGGGGCTGGATCCGATGAAGGTGGCAACTGCTCCTCCGCCGCCTGGAAAAGAGTATAGGTGCCCCGAGCGGTACTTCTCCGGAGTTATGGAGGGTGCTCGGGCAATAGAGGGACAGTGTTCACAAGAGAACTTTTATGAATAGCGCGTTGTAATAAGTCCGAAGACCTTTGAACGCGTTTGTGTATAAAGTTGCATGGCTTATCATGTCTTGTAAGATACGTGCCAAGAAGGCACAACTTCGCGCTTAAAATACCATGGGCAGCTGTGGGGACCCCCTATGAAAGGAAAGTGTTCGGCTCGACCGAACTACTACCAACACACGTCTTCGGACAAACCACAGGTACCATCTAGGACCTTCGAAGCGTAAAGCTCATCCACACTACGGCGACTTCTCAAGATCTTCTTCCCAAGGTCCGCTCGCCGATAGCAATCACCTTTAAAGGAACGCAACCCCCTTGAGAGCAAAGGAGTAGACAGGCGACAGGGCACATTGAGGACGTCAAGACACCCATCGAAGACCCTGGGTAAAACCTCTCCTTTGTAAATTTTATTTCTCATTTCAAAAATACCTGTAACAGTTGCTTCGGCAGTTTGAGTTATAAGAATTCATCAGAAATAAAGACCATCCTTTACGGCCTCCTCGCTGTATTTTATGTCATATACCCTGTTCTTTACTCACCAACGCCGATAGCAAAGCTGTTCGGTACATATTACGATGCGACCGGCTAATAGACCGGGGGTTTCACTATCACAATCGCCCCGGCACTATTGTTTACATGTTCGGCGTCTCGGATGTTCCTTTATATGAATCGGTTCCAAATTATGTCTTGGGTCAATGGTTGGGTTGCCCGGCTCCTGTGTTTGGTCTCTTACGTTCCGCTCGTTCGGCTAACAGGGTAAAGGGAGAACCACTGTGATTGTGCTTCCAGGTCGCCTGGTCAAGTGCCTCAGTGGAGAAAGCCGAAAACTGACTGTCATAGTAAGCGAGAACCGGTCTACAATCCGAGTTTAAGTGTCAAACTAAAAATCGATAGAGGTTATTCCGTGTTATACGAGGGGTTTGTACTATTACAAACCATGTGATGCTGGTTTCAACCTCGGTTTATCCGAATATCACAAAACACTGGGGGCTCGTCATCAGCTCCCGCAGTCAAGCTCCTACGGCTAAGTGAAAGCACTAAAGCATCATAGTCCGATTGCCTTGTTCCCCTCGCACTACCGCCTTCGGGCACCGATTCATCGGCTAAGGGTCATAGTGCGGCGGTGGAAACACCTCGCGTAGTATCTACATGGGGGCTGAAGCCGACGACTCGCAACTTTCAGATAAAACGGCCACACAGGAGTCAAAATAATACAAAGCTTAAAGACATGATAAACCATGCAACCGCTTTATAAAGCAGAACAGTCATCGGATACATGACAAAATATTCATTCATACATTACATCTTTAGGGCACTGAGCTTCTATCGCCCGAGCACCATCCATCACGGTGGCAAAGTATTTCTCGGGGCGCCTATGCTCCTTTCCAGGGGGGCGGAGGCGCGGTGGCCATCTCGGTCGGATTGATCTTCGACCAGTGTACCATTATCCTTCGAAGGCCATCCGAGCTCCCTCGATGCATGTTGAACGCTTTATAGCGTCAATCCGAGGCGCAGCGTCGCACATTTTCTGCACCAAGCCGAAGTAACTGCTCGGCAATGGCTCTGCAGGCCACAGCCGGATGCAGAGGTCTCTCATGGCCGGCTCCGCCATCCTGTGCAGGTCCATTAACTGTTTCATCTGCTTGCTCAGGAGGGGAGGATGCTCGGGGGCTTGAAATTGCGCCCAGAACAGCCGACGCTCGACATCCCCATCCTGAGAGGCGAAGTATCTGTTGGCGTCCGCCGCACTCCTCGGAAGGTCCATAAAGGCGCCTGAGGAATGCCACACCCGGGTGAGCAATGCAAACCTGTTACCACCAAAGGCACACTGCGGTAAGTACGGCTTACCATCTGTGATTGCCTTGACTTGGCGGAGTTCTTCTTCAAAGAACCGCCTTTCAACTCGCTCCGACTTGAGTTCGGACTTCAGCGAGGTTAGTTCGGTGGCCTGGTCCTCGTTCTTTTGCTCAAGGGCCTCGCACTTCGTGCTGGCATCCTTGAGCTCCAGCTGCACTTCTACCACCCGGGCCTCATGCTTGTCGCTCACGGCTTTTAACGCCGACAGGTCGGCTGCCGCTCGTTCGGCCGTCGCCTTCTCATCTGCGGCCTCCTGCCTCGCCTTTGACAACTCGGCCTTGAGGTTCTTGACCTCCCCGGCCACAACTGTGGTAACAATAAGTAAATACAATTAGGGATAACAATCCGGATATCTCAATCAGTGAGAATGGAAAACTAGACCCGAATGATACAATTCGGACTCACCTTGTGTCTCGTCGAACCTCTTGTTCAGGCGATCGAGCTCCTCATCGAAGCTTTTGAGCTTCCGGTTTAGCTCGGCAAGCTACCCTGCGTTGGCGGCCGCTGCCGATGACGAAGCCTGCAAAAACAACTTATGTGCATTAAAACTCCCGAGCTGTCGGATTCAGCCCCTCTGTTAAGTACTCTATGGCGCCTTGAGCATCGTTATTATTATTCGGGCGTTTGACCTCCGGGTGGGGTTTTTCAAACTCACCCAGGGCTCGGGGGCTACTACACTTATAAGGATTGCTTAAACTAGGAAAATTAACTTTTTTTGGAAGAAAGAGCATTACGTGGCTCACCTTGAAGCCCGTCAAGAGACCATTGAAGGCCTCTTTCAGTCCGCTATCAACGGACTGAATGCCTTGCAAAACCACACCCATAAGGGCGCGGTGATCTTCGGCGATGGAGGAGCCAGACAAAACTTCCTCCATCATGGCTGGCCACCCAGTCATGGGCGGCGCCGGTGGTGACCTTCCAGCCCCCCCTCCGGTAGGGGATTGGAAGGGCAGCTCCTGAGGCATAGAGCGCTCTGGAGATGTCCTCGGAGGGGAGTGGACCGGACCACGTCCCCCCTCTTCAGTTGCCAGGAGGTGCTCATCCTCCTCGTCTTCGGCGGCCAAGGTTTTAACCTCAGCCATAACATCATCGCCCCCGCCGCCGGTGTTCGGCTCAGAAGGAGCCTGGCGCGATAAACCTCCGCGGCCTCCTTCGAGACTTCAGGAGGCATAGGGTGTGACGCAGTCCCACTTTCCGCCTGGTCGGTGGGCAGAGACTCCCCGTCCGAGATTTGGTTGGTGGGGAGATCGCATGGCGGGCTGCAAATTGAAAGATTGTTCGCCCATTTAGCATTAAAAGCTCTGTATAAGAGGCCCAGAGGGTTTTTGGATTCATACCTCTGGGCTGGGGGCTTAACCCTTGGGTTCCTTCGAGGAACCTTTTCGAAAGCCTCAGACTCCTTATCGGAGTCCGAGCTATCGTCGGCCAGGACTGCCTTTGTCCGGCATGTCCTCTTCGGGGCAGGAGGAGGTAGGTCCTCCGCGGCGTCCGCTGATGCCGCCCTTTTCCTTGTGAGGGGGAGTCTCCCACCTCTTCGTCCTCGTGCCCTTCCTTGTGAGTGGAAGAGGCATGGGTCTCCTCGGATTTAGTGTCTGGGAGATCCCTTAGACGAAGACCCTCTCGGGCCGCCTTCTTCTCCCCTTTCTTCTTCTTCTCCTTCTTCTCTGCCGCCGAATACGGTGCCACGATGAGCATCTCCGTCAACAGATCCGACCGAGGGTCTTCGGGCTGTGGGGCTGGACAGTCAATGTGCATGGCCTTGCTCAGCCAATTCTGTGAAGATGAGGGAGAAGGGGACTCAACTCTTTATCAAAAAACAGAGCCGGAGAATTAAAATTTCATCATACCTTGGTGGCAGGAGTTTCGGCGTCAAGACCGGTGTCCTCCTCCTCGGCCGGGCAGCTCTTCTGTGGCTTGAACAGCGCCTTCCACAATTTCTCATGGGTAGTGCGGAAGAAGTGACGCACGGTGGCCGGGTCCTCGAGCTGGTGAGCCCACATTGGGGAGGACCGATGCTGGCAAGGGAGGATACGGCGGCGGAGCATGACCTGGACCATGTTGACCAGCTCAATTTTGGCCTCGATCATCGAGGAGACACGCTTCTGCAGCGATCTTACCTCTGCGGCCGACCCCCAGTCAAGGCCTTTTTTGAGCCACGAGGTTAGCCTCGCGGGGGGTCCGGATCTAAACTCGGCAGGTGCCGCCCAGTCCGCGCTCCTTGGTTCGGTGATATAGAACCATTCCTTCTGCCAGATCTTGACCGTGTCGATCAAGGTGCCGTCCGGCCACTCGACACGGGGGAGCTTACTGATCACCGCCCCTCCATAATCTGCGTGCGCGCCCGCAACTGTCTTCGGCTTGACATTGAATACTTTGAGCCACAGGCCGAAGTGCGGATGTACCCGCAGGAAAGCTTCACAGACGGTGATGAATGCCGAGATGTGCATGAAGGAGTTCGGGGGGAGGTCATGGAAATCCAGTCCATAAAAGAACATGAGGCCCCTGACGAAGGGGTGGAGTGGAAAGCCCAGTCCCCAGATGAAATGGGGAACGAACACCACCCTCTTGCCCGGCTTCCGTGTAGGCACCACCTGGTTCGCCTCTGGGGCGCGGTGGGTGATGTCGGCGGAGAGGTAGCCGGCACGCTTGAGCTCTTGGATGTCATTGTTGGTGACGGAGGAAACCTCCCACTTGCCCATGGAGCCGGAACCGGCCATGGCCGAGCTCGAAGAGGAGATTGAGGAAGAACTGGATCTGGACTCTCGGAGCTTGGAAAGGTTGAGGAGGCGGAGAGCGCGGACTTGGAACGTAAATAGGTCTTGGGGGTTTTCTCCCTTTTATGGGGAGCCGTAATGCCAAGATCCTCCCTCTTACTGCGCCGCAGGCCCCGCCACTTCCCGAAACAATCGTGCCGTTATGCGCACGTGGGATGACCCAGGCCATTGAGCAAATCCCGTAATAAACGGGACACGATCTACATGCGGATAGGACGTGCCAATGGAGAAACGGCCTTGAACCGCGAATCGAGTTTTTGTAACCGGCTCAGCAGTCGTGGTGAGCCATGACCCTTCGTCAGGAAGGTTGTCAGGAAATACTGTTCACACTTTGACGTTTGGTCTTCGAGGTTAAGCGACTTATGGCACCCAGATAACTATATGTTCGGATAACTACATATCATCAGCGGCCGGACTAGATCCAGCCGATCATAAAGAGGAAAAGAACTCACCCCGCAAGCCAGAGATTCCGATCACTCGAAGCTGTCAGTGTCATGACCCCTGGCGTTGGGGGCTAGTTCGGGGGCTACTGAGGGAGTCCTGGACTAAGGGGTCCTCGGACCGCCGGCCTATCTCTCATAGGCCGGCTTGGTGGGCCGCTCTCTGATTATCGCAGGAAGGGCCAAGATATTCGACGACCCCGTATTCTAGAAGGAACCCTCCGAAGACGCGGCGTGCACTCCAAGTTACGAGGAGGAGATCAGCGTCCTTTACTTCCGGCTGGAGACTTATCATCTGTAAACCCTAGGTACCCCCGGTGTCTATATAAACCAGGGGGTTTAGATTGTAGAGGGTAGACAAGCTCATCTAGGGTTTTGGCTACTTGATCTCGAGGTAGATCGACTCTGTAATCTTCATACACATCAATACAACCAAGCAAGACATAGGGTTTTACCTCCATAGGAGGGCCCGAACCTGGATAACATCGTCTCCTTCGTCCCCTGTTAACCATCGATCCTAATCTCACAGCTCGGGACCCCCTACCCGAGATCCGCCGGTTTTGACACCGACAGACGCCGAAGACACATTTGTCCGGATTTAGCCGTATATCACATTCCCGCGTGCTGGCGAATGTACGGCCTAGGTCGTCCACCAGCTGGCTGACGTGTTTAGTCTTGATGACCACGTCGTCGACGTACGCCTCGACTGTTTTGCCGATTTTTTTTTCCAAGCATGTTTGAATCATGCGCTGGTACGTGGCGCCTGCGTTTTTAGCCCGAAAGGCATTGTATTGAAGCAGAATGGCCCGTAAGGGGTGATGAAGGCAGTTGCGGCTTGATCAGACTCCTTCATTTTTATCTGATGATATCCGGAATAAGCGTCGAGGAAGCAGAGTGATTCATGTCCGGTAGTGGCGTCAATTATCTGGTCGATGTGGGGTAAAGGGAAAGGATCTTTACGGCAGGCTTTGTTAAGGTCTTTGAAGTCGACACAGAGCCGCCAAGATTTGTCTTTCTTTGGCACCATGACCAGGTTTGCCAACCATTCAGGGTGTTTGATCTCTCTGATGAATCCGACTTCAAGTAGTTTGGCGAGTTCTTCGCCCATAGCTTGATGCTTGGGTTCGGAAAATCGACGTAGGGTGTGTTTAACCGGCTTGAAGCCTGCAATTATGTTCAGACTATATTCTGCCAACCTTCGGGGGATTCCGGGCATATCTGATGGGTGCCAAGCGAATATGTCCCAGTTTTCGCACAAGAACGTGCGTAGTGCTTCAGCGACCGTAGGGTCCAGCTGAGCTCCGATGGACGCCGTTTTACTGGGGTCCGTTGGGTGCACCTGAAATTTTCTGATTTCATCTGTGGGTTTGAATGACGTAGACTTTGGCCTTTTGCCGAGGATCACGCCGTCCTTATCTACGATAGAGCGGAGCGTAGTCAGTTCCTCGACGGCCAGCACCTCAGCTAGTGCCTCGAGGGCAAGCGACGCTGTTTTATTCTCGGCTCGAAGCGCTCTATCTGGGTCGCTTGTAACTGTGATCACACCATTGGGTCCTGGCATTTTAAGTTTCATGTAACCATAATGAGGTATGGCCTAAAACCTTGTGAAGGCGTCACGCCCTAAAAGGGCATGATAACCGTTGTGAAAGGGTACGATATGAAAAAGTAGTTCCTTTGTTCTGTAGTTATCGGGAGTACCGAACACTACATCGAGGGTTACTCGCCCTGTGCAGCGTGCCTCTCTTCCGGGGATGATTCCTCAAAAGGTTGTGCTGCTTCGCTCGACTCAAGACTTATCGAACTGCATTTTGTCCAAAGTTCCCTCGTAGATGAGGTTTAGACCGTTGCCTCCATCCATTAGTACTTTGTCCAACCGAAAACCGTCTATTATTGGGTTGAGGACCAGGGCGGCCGGCGCCCGCTCTGTGCGGGTCATCGGTTGGTCGTTTTCGCCGAAAGTTATCGGTATATCTGTCCATGATTTCCTTGATTCCACCTGGTGTATCTGATCGAACTCTCGAAGAGCTCTCTTCCTCTGACCTCTCGAGGAGAATGTCTCGTAGATCATTAGGACCTCGGGGTGAGTTTCTGGTGGTGTTATCGGACGTCTGCCTGGGGGCGAGGCCATGAGGATGGCCTCTCCGCTCTTTGCAACCTGCCTAATGACCCAGCATGCTCGAAGGCTGTGGGATGGGCTTGCGTTTGGCGGGGTGGGATGTATGGGGCAAGGACTGTCCAGCAATCTGTCAAGGACTGTTTTTTATTTAATAGGGTATTTGTTTCTTTTTTCGGTAGGACTGTATCTGGGCGGGTATTGTGGCGACATGAACCTTTTCCGAACTTCTCTAGGTTGTTCGGTGTGGACTGGCTCTGTGTAAAATCGTTGTTCTTCCCGTGTACTCTCCATAGTGCAGTACTTTACCATCAAGTATGTTAGCTCGGAGAAGTTTTGGACGCGACGATGGCCAAGGGTGTTGAGGATTCCCTTATCATGGCAGTTCCGCTGGAAGGCTGCGATCATTTCTGTGTCGTTAACGCCTTTCATCCAGTTTTTGTTGAGGAGGAATGTGGCCCAAAAATGATGGACCGGTTCCCCATGTCGTTGCTTGACCTCCTTCATCAAACCGGGTTCTAGTGCGCTTTTAAAGCACTCGATCTGAGTGGTGGGTGGGAAAAAGTATCGCGCCCTGGCGAGGTGCATGTTCGGTGCTCGGACAGCCGGGTTTTGTTCCGTCGCCGGATTGGGCGCGGTACCTCCGTTCTCCGCCTCCATGGGCTTGGTGGACGCGGCACCAATAGTGCTTTGTCGTGCGGGCCCTAGGTTACATGTTAGGTTGTGCGAAGCCTCAGTGTCCAGAGAAAGTTCGGATCTGGAGATCGGAATATACACCGTTTTCAACTCCGTCGGTTGGTGAGACACGTCATCAGCCGGACACTCAATGGTGGCGACTAGATGTGTTACCGGAGGGACGCGAATTTCCCTATCGTAGGGCCTCATCCTGATCTGGTTATAAACCGATGTTTGGCGGTTGGCCATGCTCAAGGCTTGGATCCAACCGAGTAGCTCGCCTAGCAGTGAGGCTCCGATTGGGTCGGCACCAAGGGCGCGACTGGGGTTGGTCAGCGGCGCTGTCGTCCCGGGGTTACTTGATGATATCCCCGGGGAGTGTGTGGCCGTGGTTGGCTTAGATGCGTCAACCAAGATAGGTTTTAAGACCGGGCTAGGGGCCGAGGCCATCCCAGCGGCGGGTTTTACTTCCTCCGACGTTAAGGCGTCGGGGGCAGTGTGCCTTTTGAGAAGAGCATAGGTCTTTGTCAAAACAAGGTCCCCCCGGGGGTCGGCAACGAACTCTAGGTTCCTAAACCTGACTTCCGAGCCAGGGGCAAAGCTTCCGATCTGGCCAAGACGGCCCGAGGGATCAGCTTGAAGCACAACGCTTCCGAAGGCGAGGATCTGTCCAGGAACGAAGACGTCCTTGTTACAGATCTCCCCGCCGATGATTAGACGAGCCATTGATCCTTTAGCGATTCGCAGTAGGACTATCAATGAAAGCACCAATGTCGGTGTCGAAACCGGCGGATCTCGGGTAGGGGGTCCCGAACTGTGAATCTAGGAACGATGGTAACAAGGGACGAAGGGGGCAGTATTTACCCAGGTTCGGGCCCTCGTGTGGAGGTAAAACCCTACGTCCTGCTTGATTATATTGATGAATGAGATGGTTACAGAGTTGATCTACCTCGAGATCAAAAGAGCTAAACCCTAATGAGTTGAGTTGTCCTTCTACGAACTAAGCCCCCTGGTTTATATAGACACCAGGGATACCTAGGGTTACATATGGTCGGTTTCTATCCGGGCACAGATACGTCCATTCTTTCTTGGAGGATACACCAAGTCTTCGGGACTCCTCCTTCCAAACACGGGATTGTTTGATAACGTGATTGCCTTTGTATGACCCACAAGGGATGAATCAACGGCCCGAGGACCCCTTAGTCCCGAACTCCCTCACTCGGAATCGCCCGAAACTTTTTGATGATTTTTCTGGAGGAAATAAGCAATATTGGAGCGAAGAGCCACTGGAGGGGAGCCACCTGTGGGCCACAAGCCATCAGGGCGCCCCGCAGGCCGCGCCGTGTTGGCTTGTGGGGCCCACGTGGCTCCGTTGCGCGTGATTCCAACGTTGAAAAACCCTATAAATCCCAGAAACCCCAGAAATAAAGAGAGACTTTCTGCCTCGCCGCCGCAACTCTCTGTATCGACGAAAAACCAATTTGGAGAGAAAAGAGTAGCAAAAACGGGAGAGAAACAGAGAGAGATCCAATCTCGAAGGGGCTCTCGCCCCTCCGGGAGCCATGGCGGCCAAGGACCAGAGGGGAGAACCTCTCCCCATCCAGGTAGAGTCCATGGAGGAGGAAGCCTAAGGGGGAGACTCTCTCCCCCGCTCTTCCGGTGGCGCCAGAGTGCCGCCGGGGGAACCATCGCCGCGGTGGTCGTCTTCATCAACATCACCGTCTTCATCACCTTCCTCATCTCTTTTCAGCGGTCCACTCTCCCGCACCCCGCTGTAATCCCCTACTTGAACATGGTGTTTCATGCCACATATTATTAATCAATGATGTGTTGCCATCCTATGATGTTTGAGTAGATCTATGTTGTCCTTTGGGTTGATTGATGATCTTGATTGGTTTGAGTGTATGTTTTATTTTGGTGTTGTCCTATGGTGCCCTCCGTGCTACGCACACGTGAGGGAATTCTCGTTGTAGGGTGTTGCAATATGTTCATGATTCGCTTATAATGGGGGGCTAGAGTGACAGAAGCTTACAACCGAGTAAGGGGATTGTTGCGTATGGGAGTAAAGGGGACTTGATGTTTAATGCTATGGTTGGGTTTACCTTAATGATTTCTAGTAGTTGCGGATGCTTGCTAGAGATCCAATCATAAGTTCATATGATCCAAGTATGGGAAGTATGCTAGTTCATGCCTCTCCCTCATATAAAATTGCAAGAATGATTATCGATCTTGTTATCAATTGCCTAGGATGATTCCGCACACCATACCATCATTATTCCACACTCGCTAATTTTAATATATTCTAACTTTATCTAGGCAGGAACTATTTTCATATTTTAGTTCTCCAATATCATGCAAAGCTATCCTCTTTATACCCACAACACAGTTTTGTTTCTCGTTACTAGATAGAAGCAAACGTTTGGTGTATGTAGAGTCGTATCGGTGGCAGATAGGACTTAGGAGAATATTGATCTTACCTTTAGCTCCTTGTGGGTTCGACACTCCATACTTATCACTTCCATCTTTGGAAAGTGCTACGGTGATTCCTTGCACTTGGGGATTATCAGTGATCGTCATCAAGGTTGCGGTATGCAAGTTCAAGTGAAGCATCACGAAGAGATCACATGCTTGAAGCTTTCCGCCCATTATGGTGATAATGGACATGTGAAGATGTGTCAAAGAGAGGCTCACCCATAGTGGAGTATGGGGAGCTATTTACTAGTCTTCATCGAGCCGGCGCAATCAAGAAAGGTGGTCCATCTTGAGGAGGACAAGATCATCATCTTCTAGCTCAAGTGGACTATGCGCAAGGCAAAGGTTTGATCTTGATAGGTTTTCTATTTTACCGGTCTCATGATGGTAGTTGGGAGACCGGGTTATAGGATCGATAGTCGTACTATCAAGGGGGGCTCACGAGTGAGTAGCTTGATCGTATCGTTTGTTGAGAGCTCAAACCATTGCATTCTTGGCATCATCATCTTTCTTGGTTCTTGTTTGGCTTTTCGCTATGTGAGTTTTTTAGCTTACGGTCTTCATTATGATAAGCTCAAGTTCATCTAAAATGGATTTCGTATGCATTATCTTTGTGTTTTCGGCGTTGGAGATTTTGCCGGGTAATATTTGGGAAGGTCATCTTCCTTATCCCAGTGGCATTTATTCTTCATTGCTTGTTCTTAATATAACCAGCTCTTGTCGTCCTCTATCCAACAAGCTTGAGTTTGCTCAATTCGGAGCTCGTATGCGAAAGTTATGTCAATTTCATTCTTAGGATAGTTGTTAGTGCTCGGGCGGTAATACCACTCGGTACCACGGTAGTACCACTTAGGCGGTACTACTGCTGCTACTACCGCTTAGGCGGTATTACCGCTGCTACTACCGCTTATTTGAAGGTTCTGTTACCCTTATCTGCTTCCATGGTAGTAGGGCGGTAGTAATGGGCGGTTGTACTACCTCAGGCGGTAGTACCGCTCCGTCCCCAGTTGTAGTACCGCTTTAGGCAGTACTTTTGCTGCCTGCTGCCGTTGCTACTTTCGCTTATTTAAGTCTTGTGTTACTCATCTTTTTTAGTGGTTCTGGAGGAGTTGTTGAGCCGTAGTACCGCTGGCCTAAGCAGTACTACCGCTTGTGTGCGGGCTGGGGCATAACGGTTGGATTCCCCCCACCTATAAAAGGGGGTCTTCTTCCCTATTGCTCCTCATCTCTCGAGCTCGTGTTCTTCCCCCATTGTTGACCTTCTTCGAGCTTGGTAACTCTCAATCCCTCCATGATTCTTGCTCCTTTTGAGAGAAAAGAGAGAGAGGAGATCTAGATCCACATGTCCACCAATCATCTTCTCCTCTAAGTGAGGGGAACCCCTTGGATCAAGATCTTGGAGTTCTTTGTGAGATCCTTGTTCTTCCTCTCATATTCCTCCATAGCTTTTGTTGTTGTGGTGGGATTTCAGTGTGAGGATCTTGACCACTTCGTGTGTTCTTGACATTGCATTAGTTGCAGCGGCTTGAGTTCTCCACGGTGATACGCGGAAGTGAAGTTTGAGAAGCTTATTACTCTTGGGTGTTTGGGCACCCTTGAGCTTGTTCCTCTTGGGTAATTTGGCGCCCTAGACGGTTGGTGGTGTCTCGAAGCTCAATAATTGTGGTGTAAAGCTCCGGGCAAGCGTCGAGGTCTCCAATTAGGTTGTGGAGATTGCCCCAAGCAATTTTTACGGGTTCCGGTGACCGCCCCCAAGGGTTACCAAAGTGTACGGGTTCGGTGACCGCCACCAAGGGTTGCCATTTGTACGGGTTCGGTGACCCCCCTCAAGGGTCCCTTAGTGGAATCACGACATCTTGCATTGTGTTAGGGCGTGAGGTGATTACGGTGGCCCTAGTGGTTTCTTGGGGAGCATTGTGCCTCCACACCGCTCCAAACAGAGATTAACATCTGCAAGGGTGTGAACTTCGGGATACATCATCGTCTCTGTGTGCCTCGGTTATCTCTTACCCGAGCCCTTTACTTATGCACTTTACTTTGTGATAGCCATATTGTTTCTTGTTATATATCTTGCTATCACTTAGTTGTTCAACTTGCATAGCATAAGTTGTTGGTGCACATAGGTGAGCCTAGTTGTTTTAGGTTTTGTGCTTGAAAAATTAAACGCTAGTTTTATTCCGCATTTGTTCAAGCCTAAACCGTAATTATTTAAAGCGCCTATCCACCCCCCACCAGGCGACATCTGCATCCCCTCTTTCGTGTCCAATCTATCGGTATGTCACTTGGAGCTATATTTTTATTCATAACATGACATGTGTTTTGCTTGGAGCATCGTGTGTTATAATTTATTTTTTCCTTTAATTTTCCACAATCATTGTTTGCTGGACACACATATTTGAGAGAGCACGGCGGCGTCTAAATTTTGTAGAAATAATTGAACTCTCATGCTTCACTTAAATCTTTTTGAGAGTATAATAGGAAATAGGAGCGGTACATGGTGGCACGAGTTATAAGACTAGTCTAAAATGGATAGGTATTCAAGGGGGGATATTCATCTAAGTATTAACATGGCATGGTGATGAAGTGAGAATGTTTATGTCTAAAATGAAATTATGCCGTGTTGTTTGAATCGAGGGCGAGCGATGGTTAACTCCTACGAACCCCCTCCCTAGGGGTATGCGGTAGTATTTTGCTTCGAGAGAGCTAATAAGGCTTTGCAATAAGTATGTGAGTTCTTTATGACTAATGTGAATCCATGGATATACTCTCACCTCTCCGTATTTGCTAGCCTCTTCGGTACTGTGCATTGCCCATTCTCACCTCAAGAGTCGGTGCAACCTTCGCCGGTGCATCCAAACCCCGTGATATGATACGCTCTATCACACATAAGCCACCTTATATCTTCCTCAAAACAGCCATCATACCTACCTATCATGACATTTTCATAGCCATTCCGAGATATATTGTCATGCAACTTCCACCGTTCCGTCACATGACTTGTGTGTTCATTATATTGCTTTGCATGACCATATAGTTGACATAGTATTTGTGGCAAAGCCACCATTCATCATGTGTACATGTTACGCTAGATCATTGCACATCTTGGTACACTGCCAGAGGCATTCATATAGAGTCATAATTGTTTTATGTTGAGTTGTAATATCGAGATGTAAGTAAATAAAAGTGTGATGATCATCATTATTAGAGAATTGTCCTAGTGAGGAAAGGATGACGGAGACGATGATGCCCCCACAAGTCGGTATGAGACTCCGGACGAAAAATAAAAATGGGGGGGGGGCAAATGAGCCCACCAAAAAAGAAAAAAAAGAGAGAAAAAAGAAAAAGGAAAAAAAGAAGGAGAAAATAATAAATGAGAGAAAAAGAGAGAAGGGGCAGTGTTACTATTCATTTACCACACTTGTTCCTCAAAGTGGCACCATGTTCTTCATATAAAGAGACTCCTGAGTTGTCATTTTCGTATGCTAGTGGAAAATTTTCATTATAGAACTTGACTTGTATATTCCGATGACGGGCTTCCTCAAATGCCCGAGGTCTTCGTGAGCAAGCAAGTTGGATGCACACCCACTTAGCTTCCCTTAAGCTTTCATACACTTATAGCTCTAGTGTATCCGTTGCATGGCAATCCCTACTCCTCGCATTGATATCTATCGATGGGCATCTCCATAGCCCGTTGATATGCCTAGTTGATGTGAGACTTTCTTTTCCACTTTGACTCCTTTGATATCTACCACCATCGACCATGTCATAGACAACAACGCTGAGATTGGAGACTCGAGGGTACCTTAGAGTGTCTACAACCACAATTCACAAATGCGCATCATATCTTAGCCACTGGAACCATAGTCCTCATTTCAAAATTCCCATTTCCATACTACTACATGCAACATAATATTTCATCAATGTACATATCTAAAAACTAGCAAAGTAGCTACTCGTCATCGGATATGTCAATGACCTCTTTGCGGGAGCCGTCGACCTTGTGGTCATTGGCGGTCGGGTGGAACTCCAACATCTCCTCCTCGTTCGCGAAGAGTTGCTCACACTTTACGCCCGCCCCGTGGATGAAGCGGCAGTTCGCCGCCACCTCTAGGTCATCTTGGTTGGACTCAAGGATGGATGATGCTTCGCCGCCACCTCCGCATGTGCGAGCTCAAACTCTGTCAGCATGTGCTTCATGCTAAATATGGTCTGGTCTGGTGTCCGATCCGCCTCACCCTCCTCCCCCTCTTCCTTTGTCGCCTCTACTCTTCCATCTCCTCATGTGGCGCCTCCACCTGCTCCGGCACTGCCTCATCATCATCCTCCTCCTCCTCCATTTCCTCCTTCTGCTTCGGCACTGCCTCCTCCTCCTCCTCCCTTTCCTCCTCCTCCAAAGAGTTCAAAGGTAGACCGGCCGCAAGGCGAGCGCCGCGTCGTGTCTGGATCTCCGCCAACGCTCTGGGGTTAGCATTTTGTACTAGGTTATATTTTGGTGGGGGCCATGGTTACCGGAAGACAGCAAGGTCGGATAGGAATGAACGCAGGGACGGGAGAGGGAGGAAATGGGGCGGCTAGATTAAGGCTCGCCGTCCGAGTTAAATAGCCAGGCTTGGCCCCTTGGGCGGCGCGCTGAAGCGGCGACATGAATGCCAACCAGTGACTTCCTGATGGACGCATGGCTTTTCGTATGGGTCCTGTCTGTTAGTCCGATGTGAGCACCCTTATATGCACCACACATATGAGCTGGGTATGAGGAGTGTTGGACAACTCATACATATAGGAACCGATTTGAGGGTTTTGATTGGTTGACATTTTCGTGATGGAGCAGTGTATAGGAGGGTTTGAGGGTCAGGTTGTTGTAGATGCTCTTATTCACCGTACTGGCGCCAACACGAGAAAAATAACATTGAAGAACTAGGTGAACCAAGTTTGTACTCATTCTGCACAGCCAATACCCAGATGGTAGGAGCAGGGAGTACTAAAACTGTAGCACCAGGATCAATTCAAACCCAGGTCTCGAGTGGGTAGATTAAGAGATAGACAGCTTTATAAACTACGGAGTAAAAGTGCATTTGCAGCTGTAGCCAGTAGACAATGAGCACGCCTACAAAAATAAGGTCCATGCGTACCCTAAAAAAAAAAATAAGGTCCATGCGCAGCCGGGACCTGTCATATTTCTCCAACCCCCGAAACCGTTCCGCCAAAAAAGAAATCAGGCACATGCGGCATGGAGGGCCAATAAGAAATTATTGATGAGACACAATTAATCATCAAGTGGCGCTGTCAGAGATGATTGCATGCCCAGCTACTGTACTTATCTGGAAAAAAATTCTCCAGTCGGTTGGGGCTTTTGGGGGGTAGATCGGGGTTGTTGTTTTGCGCAATTTTGTTGTTCCCACCTGCCATTCCTAACTCACCAGACCACATCAGATCAGATAGATCCTCCGGCGCATCTCGCAGGGCGTGTCCGGCCGTGGAAGTCCCCGGACGAACCACCTGGTCTCCTCGCCGAACGCCGATGCTACGATCTAAAGCTCGAGCGAGGAAACTTTGATCGACGACCAGACGCTTTTCGGGGTATCGTATGTGGATGGAGGAGTTGGGAACTCGTCTCACGGCGGCTGAGGTGCTGCATAGTCTTGGCTTCCAAGCAGGCGCGAGGCATACTTGGCATGTGGGACTGAGCAATCAGGCGTGGTTGCCATTGCCATCGTCACAAGACTGATTGTTGGAACAAATGTTTGACACCTGCAGCAATGTAGCTTACCAAATCCACCTCCTTGGTACTGAGGTCAATACTAAAATACTCCAGCTCATACACATACACATTTCGACCAAGTTCAGTCTAAGCATCTTTATGGTGGCCATTTGGCCAACCATTCGTAGGACAGAGTTGAATAGTAGAGGATGTCAATGTTGACTCCTAATCATTGGATTTCAACATCATGTTGCTTTGTCCACAAGTCTTCGCAATCCATGGTAGTATGAAGCGTAGCCCGTATGTTATCTGTCTTTGCTGGCTTCTGACAGCGGCAGATTAACCGATCGGGAAAAAGATGGTCCGCTGACCTTTTCTAACGTTTGAAATTAGAGATCTCTGTAAATGATGAACAGGACCCCTCGAAAATGAAAATAAAACCATTAGAGTAGATTCCATTTCGTATGCCTCAAGCTTTCTAAGTTGACACAAAGTCACAAACTCACGATGTGCCTTGTTTGAGTTTTTTACCACTTTGTATCCCTATTTAGAAGTGCGTACATATATTCGCCAGTTGCGTCGAATGACTGGTGTGCCCTCACATGGTATGTTGCTGGCTCGTCGCGCTTCCCGTTGTTTGCATGTCGCGGGGTTAGGAGACCTCTCATGGCTCCTCCCACACAGCGCTCTGATGGTCATTGGATCTCACGCTTTGAACAATCTTGCCAGTTCAATCTTAATGTTGTGTGTTGTCCTGGTTGTTCTAACTGCTGAAATACAACCCCGTGACTGATGGTAGGACCCAGTGCTCGCTAAACCCGTGTGCAATCGGTGTAGTTTTCTCTTACTAGAGGTTTTTTTAAAGGAGGTTGGAGCCTCCAGCTTCTGCATCTTCTCTTGCTAGAGTCTGGGTGGAAAATAGGAGAGAGACCTTGTTTTTTTTTTGAAACAAGGCAAAAGACTTGCCATTTTCATTGATTAAGAAGAGGTTTCAGAACAGACGTCGCCAAGCGGCGGGAAAACAAAACAATTACTCTCGCGGCATTACATTACGCAAATGCTTAGCGCCCGCAGTGGCCCAAATAGAAACTTCCTCTTTGATGCGTCGCATGACAGTCGCCACCGGCGCCGCTTTGTTCCTGAAGACACGAGCATTCCTTTCATTCCAGATCTCCCATCCCACAAGCAGTAACAGAGAAGACAGGGCCTTCGTCGGGTGTGCGTTATCAGAGAGGACCGCATCCCACCAAGATTTCACCGAATCAAACAGGAGCCACGGGGCCGTGGGGATAGCAAGCCCAAGCCATGAGAAGACCGTGTTCCAAATCCGAACAGAGAAGCGGCACTTGAAGAGCAGGTGTGCTGCAGATTCTTGCACGTGACTGCAGAGTGGGCATTTGTCGCAATTTGGCCATCCTCTCCTCTGAAGCCTATCAGCCGTCCAAACTCTGTTTTGGATAACAAGCCAGGCGAAAAATTTGCATTTGGGGGGAGCCCACGCCTTCCAGACCGTAGCAGCCAAACTTGAGTGCGGGAGGTCATGAAACTGCGCCAAGTAAGCAGACTTTGCTGAGTACTGCCCGTCATTGGTTGACTTCCACACGATAGAGTCCTGGACACCCGGCTGAATGGTCATGGTCGCTAGCTTCTCCCAAAGGACCAAGAATTGTTGAAGATGTTCTAGAGTGAGGCCAGTGTCAATATTGATTTGCTCCATCCAGTGCCCATCCCTTAAGGCCATGGCGACCGTAGCACCTTTCTTGCGTGAAATATCAAAAATCTTTGGCGCAATGTCTTTGGGCCGAACGCCCTGAAGCCAAGAAGATTCCCAGAAGGAAGCCTTCTGTCCATCGCCGATCGTGACCTCTTGTAGTTGCATGCATAGTTTTGCTAGACTTTCAAGAGCACAACTGATGTTTCGCTTAGGCCTTGATATGCGGTCTCCCACGATTCGTTGCTCCCTCGCCAATCGGTGAGACACATAGTATGGTCAAACGCCGTTTGGTCTCTACCTCCAAGGTGGGTAAGCTTGACCGCAGATGGGTCGCCACCCTTGCCACTGTCCATACTTAAACCTGGGTTGCACGTCTTGGACATAGAAGTGAGTTGCCGCTTGATCGCTAACTAGTAGGGGATAACCAACCCAATAAGCTAAAGGCCACGTTGGAAACTCCCCAAGAGAAATGCACTCTGGCGGCGTTCACTCGGTAAACAAACTAGCCTGATGAGTGAAACACATCAGGAAAATTGTGCACAAGTTGTCAAATGATGTACGAAGTGGAAAGACCCGCTACTGATGGGTCAAAGTAGCATTGTTTTAATCGTGTACCTTATGCTAATTTTTGACTCCTATGGGGGAGAGGGTTACAAACTGTAACCAAATCAAAACATTTGGTGAAATGTAAGCACACAATGTAGTGAGAATGAATGATTCCAATTGGCGAACTATTAGACCTTCCTTTTTATGTTGGATTGAGTATTAAACAAATATGTCATGGGAGCCCTTCCCCCCTTCCCCTCCCGTGTCGGCTCTGCGCGGCGACCTGGGGGGACCCTAAATCCGGCACCGCCACTCCTCCTTTCACCTCATCCGCCACCGCTCGGGGCTCGGTCGGGCAAAGCCGGACCGGACCCGGCGGCAGGGGGCCCATCTCGTTCCCTCGATGGCTGGGGTTGGCGCGGCGCGGCCCCTCGATCCTGGGCGCAGCGCGGACGTCGGGCGTCACGGAGCGGCGGCGTGCAGGCATCATGGAGGTCGCCGGTGCTGTTGCTGGGCTTCGGGCGACGTTGCTGGTGGCGGGGCTCGGAGAGGTAATGGCGGCGGCGGGGATTCAGATTTGCGCGGGCTGTTGTTGCTCGAGGCGCGGGCCAAGGACGGTGAGGCTGGTGGTGCGCACTTGGCCATGGCGGCTAGCTTGACCGGCATGCGACGCGGGCCTAGGGGGCCTAGGTTGGCTGCTACGGCGTCGCCTTGCGGGCGTGGTAGTTTGCGATGGGGGGTTCTGCCTGGCCTGGACGTGGTGCCTCGGTTGGGTAGGGGGCGGTCCGGGCCTGCTGTGCTGTGGTGGTGTGGTTGCGGTGGCATTGAAGGCGGCGCGGGGGGCAGTGGCGATTCCCTTCTCCAAGATGTGTGCCGGCGGCTGGCTCAAATCTAGGGTTCGTGCTCGGGCGGGCCTGGTTGGGGCCAGGGGCGGATCGGAGCATGTGCTTCGGGTAGGCGAGGTTGGGCTTGGCCCGGGATCGCTCACGGGTCTCCTCGCGGGTATGGTGCTCGGTGGTGGTGGTCGTGGTAGTGTTGCGTCGGTGCGCGGATCGGCGTCGGTGACCATGAACATGGCGTCGTGTGAGCTCGCTTGGCCAAGGGCTTGGAGCTGGCTCATCGGCGGTGGTCGCCTGTCTTGGAGTCGTGTCACTTCCAGTCCACCGGGATTGGCTAGGGACGCAGATGTGGGTGCCTCCTATGGTGAACGCGCCTACCCAGACTCAGGGACTGATGCTGGGCTACGAGTAGATGGAATGTCATCGCTCTTCATCTCGTAGTTGAGTGCGCTGTGATGTGAGCGGCATACACTATCTAGCGATAGGGACGCCGGGGCGGAGACCCCGAATGACGGTTGACATGGTTGCTCTCCGACAGGCATCATTGCGATGGTGGTGGTTCCCCTCCTGGGTTCTGAGGGCAACGGGAGGTGTTGCGGCGGGTAGCTCGGATGTGCCCTCTTTCTCGTGGCGGCACGGGTGAGTTGTCGAGCGAAAGCTTTGTGCCTTGGCGCCGAGGACGGCGACACCTGTGGGTGTCGCGTTCTTCTTGAAGACGTCGTCATGGTTCTTCTCTCCGTGTCAAGGCTCCGGGTGAAGACCTTTGTCTAGTGTGGACTCTGCAACGGCGAGCTCGACACCGTTTTCCCTCTTGGGGGCGTTGTCGTGGAGCTTAGGTTTGCTAGGTCTAGCGTAGGGTGTATCTAGTTCTCTCGCTGCTCTTTGTTGATAGTAGTCACATGTGTTCTGCATGTGTTGATTATCTCAAGATCGGCTTTGTAAGAGGACTACCTCATTATTTTATATCGTTCGACCGTGTACTTGTTTGGTTGTTGCTTTATATATAAAACGGAACGAAAGGATGTTTCGAAAACAAATATGTCATCAATGGTTGCGTGGTGTAGTCAGGTCATCACGTCGGCCTACAAGCTGCAAGGCCCCCTGTTTAAATCCGGGCTAAACCAAGCAGCTTTTTGTTTCTTTTTCTGTGTGCGGATCCAAACTGTTTTTTATACATATATATATGATCCTATTCTATGCATGTTTTTGTGTATCGATGAAACAGGAACACATTAAAAAAAAGACAATGGTATTCTCAGTCCATCAAGGTGTTCAAATTCTGGTGCTCGCATCATTCCTCAATTTATTTCAGAATTTCTGGCGATACATGTTCAATGAGAGGGGATGTTCCCGTCGACTACGAGGCGTTTGTGACGAGTTCGTCAATCTCAAGATGATATACCAGCTTAGTCTTTCGAATGTGTTCATAGGGATATGGTCTGCATGTGTGTTTATAGGGATGAATGTACACGCGTATATACGAGCGTTTGTATTTGTACTTTGTTTAGAGAAAACCCGTTAAAATGAATCACAAATCAGTCGATTAGTGTAACCGAACGAGATGTGACATCAAAGGCAGAGTGTCAAGGAAAACACACCTTGACCTCGAAGCGTGTCATTCTCCAAGTACTCGTAGCTTGCTCTTTGAAACTACTGCGCATGCGCCAACCGGGGGCAGTCCAGTGGGTGCACCAAACCATCTGCAGGGTTGACATGACACACAGGGCCTCCATCGAAGCAGGTCACTTCGAGTCTTCGACGCAGCATGGCCGCCCGCGAAAAAGCTCTCCACGCAGAAAAATCACAACCTAATCGACCAACCCGCAGCTGCAGGCCGGACGGCAGGACCATGACAACAAACACATTTGAACCATGTTCCTCCGAACGCTATATATACCGTCCCCTCGACGCTGCAAGTCTCATCGCCAACTCAACTCGAGCCTTCACACACAACAAGACCTTCTCTAGCTAGCTACCACCCCATCGCAGAGAGCGCCGACGTATATATACGAGGAGATCGGCGATCAGCGATCAGCGATCGGTGGACCGGCAATGGCGTCCTCCGGGCTGCTCCTTCTCCTCGGCTGCCTCGCGTCCGCCCTGCTCGCCGGCGCCACCAAAGTCCACCACCATGAGTTCATCGTACGTGATCCTATCCCTACCTCCCTGTCTCTCCTACTAGCAATGCCGTAATTTTGTTGTTGTTTTTGGGTACGGCTTTGCTGACTGTTTGCTTTGTGATGATGAAGGTCCAGGAGACGCCGGTGAAGAGGCTGTGCGAGGAGCACAACATCATCACGGTGAACGGGCAGTTCCCGGGGCCGACGCTGGATGTCCGGGAGGGCGACACCCTGGTCGTCAACGTCGTCAACCACGCGCAGTACAACGTCACCATCCACTGGCACGGCATCCGGCAGTTCAGGACGGGGTGGGCGGACGGGCCGGAGTTCGTGACGCAGTGCCCGATCAAGCCCGGCGGCAGCTACAAGTACCGGTTCACTATCGAGGGCCAGGAGGGCACCCTGTGGTGGCACGCGCACAGCTCCTGGCTCCGGGCCACCGTCTATGGCGCCCTCATCATCCGGCCCCGGGAGGACAAGCCCTACCCCTTCGAGAAGCCATCGCGAGAGGTGCCCATCCTCCTCGGCGAATGGTGGAACGCCAACCCCGTCGAGGTCATCCGGGAGGCGCAGAGGACCGGCGGCGGCCCCAACATCTCCGACGCCTTCACCGTCAACGGCCAGCCCGGCGACCTCTACAACTGCTCCCGCGAAGGTACTGCTAATGATCTCGCCGGCGATGCTAATGATCGTGCGTGACACATGTGCACTGACGATGTGTGTATCGTTCGCTTTGGCTGTTGGCAGACACCACCGCCGTCTCGGTGAAGCCCGGGGAGACGGCGCTGCTGCGGTTCATCAACGCTGCGCTCAACCACGAGCTCTTCGTCTCCATCGCCAATCACAAGATGACGGTCGTCGGCGTCGACGCCTCCTACACCAAGCCGTTCGTCACCTCCGTGCTCATGATCGCGCCGGGCCAGACCACCGACGTGCTCGTCACCATGGACCAGGCGCCCACGCGGTACTACATCGCCGCGCGCGGCTACGTCACCGCGCAGGGCGTGGCGTTCGACAACACCACCACCACCGCCGTCCTCAAGTACGACTGCGGCTGCACCACCGATTTCGGCCCCGCGATCCCGCCGGCCTTCCCGACCCTCCCGGCGTTCAACGACACCGGCGCCGCCACGGCCTTCGCCGCGGGCATCAAGAGCCCGCGGCAGGTCGAGATCCCCAGCCCCGTCGACGAGAACCTCTTCTTCACCGTCGGCCTCGGGCTGTTCAACTGCGAGCCGGGGCAGCTGTGCGCCGGGCCGAACAACAACACCCGCTTCACGGCCAGCATGAACAACGTCTCGTTCGTCTTCCCCCAGGCCACCTCCCTCCTCCACGCGCACTACTACGACATGCCGGGCGTGTTCACCACCGACTTCCCGGCCTACCCGCCGGTGCAGTTCGACTACACGGCGCAGAACGTCAGCCAAAGCCTGTGGCAGCCGATCCCGGCGACCAAGCTGTACAAGCTCAGGTTCGGCTCCGTGGTGCAGATCGTCCTGCAGGATACCAGCATCGTCACGCCGGAGAACCACCCCATCCACCTCCACGGCTACGACTTCTACATCCTCGCCGAGGGCTTCGGCAACTACGACGCCGAGAGGGACGCCGAGAAGTTCAACCTCGAGAACCCACCGCAGAGGAATACAGTGGCGGTGCCGGTGAACGGCTGGGCGGTCATCCGGTTCCGCGCCGACAACCCGGGTGTGTGGCTCATGCACTGCCATCTCGACGTGCACATAACCTGGGGCCTGGCAATGGCGTTTCTGGTGGAGGACGGGTATGGCGAGCTACAGTCCCTGGAGGCGCCTCCAGTGGATCTTCCAATGTGCTAATGACCAGCAAAGATACAACACCAGGAATTTCGAAGGCTGCCCACGTTCTATTCTCAGTTCCTGCCATTTGGGGGGTATTTGTGATCTTTATTTTATACTTCTAGGGGGTTTGATTTTTCATCATGGTTTGTAACTTTCCCCTGTAAATTTGCGTATTTTCAGTGATTCATCAGCTTATTATTTGAAATGAACTTTTATGTGATAAGCAAACATCGAAATGTGCTGATTTGAAAAGAAAAAACAGATTTGCTATTTCACATCTGGATGTGAAATACTACCTCACATCTAAATTGTTGGCCGTTCGATCTATTTATACTGTAAATCTCGTGCAACTCCTTTTTTTCTTTTTTTTGAGTCTAAATCTCGTGCAACTCCTGGTTCAGGTCGTTCTGTTCTGTAGTGCGCTTCGCTTCCTTCGTCATGACCAGTCGTTCGGCCCGTTTTCTTTGTTTTCTCTGTCAGCCCGTTATCTGGTTGTAGCTTTCGGGTGAATCGTGAGACATGCCGCGAGACATGATTAACCAAGATGGGATTTGCGCCTCTGTAAGGAGAGATATTCCCTAGGCCCTCTCGAGTGATCAGATTCAGAAAGGATGGCCATGCGACATGGGTTAAGTGTTAACCCGGTTCGGGAATCTGCATCACGTTTTCGAGAAGAGATGTCGAGCTACCACAAGGGTGATAAGTACTCGCCTTGAGCTCGACAACATATATCACGAGGCAAAAGGAATGTTGTATATGACACATTGTCGAGGTTCGTCTAACGACTTTGCGCATACATGGGAGTTGGCACGTTCTGCTAGGAGCCGCTACCGACTATCAACTCGGGTCGTGTCCATGTGTACGTGAACCTATAGGGTCGTACACTTAAGGGATTGCAGCCCATTCGGATTGGATCCGAATGAAAAATGGGACTAGACTTGTCGTCGGCCTCAAGTGTTGAGCCCACCTCGGAGGTCTATATAAAGGGGAGTGGGCACACTTTCAAGGTTGATCCTTTTCTCCCCTCGACAGCCACCGCCACTCCCCCACACCACCATGCCGTGCGATCGGACCTAGCAGTCCGCCGCCCGATGCTGCTCCCGTATGTGTGTATACCTTGGAGGCATCGGACGAACCGTTCGAGGGATCCGCGAGGAGCTGTTCGTGGGAGATCACTGCTCGTGGGAGATCGTCTACCTGAGGAGGACACGAATCGGCTGATCGACTACACGCATCACCAACTCTACTTCTGTTGCGGTGACTGTGCGTCTAGTGGTAAACCCGATCCCGTGATCTTTTTCCAACAACATGTTCTTCGGTGCACGGTAGAAATTTTTATTTTGCGCTAGCGTAGCATACCGCGTGTTCCAACAGGTTTCTTGGGATGACGAGTCCGCATTGAAGCGGTGTCACTCTTCTGGTCGCGTCTGTCGGTGCCACCCTCCTGTCCATCACATCACACACATCAATGTCGACCGTAGCTACTTTGGGTCGGCATGAATGCGTTGCGGGAAGTGGCGCGTCTGTTGGGGAGATAGCGCGGGAGAGGGTTTTGGGTAGGACCGGGGTGTCGGGCGCGTGGGTGGCAGTGGTCGATGATGATCCATAAGTATAAGGGATAAATAGTAGTCCTTTCGATAAGTAAGAGTGTCGAACCCAACGAGGAGCAGAAGGAAATGACAAGTGGTTTTGGTACGAAAGTTTCTACAAGCACTGAAAGTAACGATGATAGATAGTTTTATAGTAAGATAATTCGTAACAAGTAACAAGTAGCAATGGTGCAGCAAGGTGACCCAATCCTTTTTGTAGCAAAGGACAAGCTGGAACGTACTCTTATGGGAAGCAAAACGCTCTTGAGGACACATGGGAATTTTGTCTAGTCATGGTTCATCATGTTTAGTTGATTTGCGTTCGCTACTTTGATAATTTGATATGTGGGTGAACCGGTGCTAGGATGTTGTTCTTACTTGAACAAACAACCAACTTATGATTAGCCCCTCTCGCAAACATCTGCAACTACAAAAGAAGAATTAAGATAAATCTAACCATAGCATTAAATGTGTGGATCCAAATCAGCCCCTTACGGAACAACTCATAAACAGGGTTTAAGCTTCTGTTACTCTCGCAGCCCATCATCTACTTATCATTCCCCAATGCTTTCCTTTAGGCACAAATATGGTTAAGTGTCATGTAGTCGACGTTCACACGACACCACTAAAGGAAGAGCAACATACATATCATCAAAATATCAAACGAATACCAACATCACATGATTATTTAAGACAAGAGTTCTCCCATGTCCTCAAGAACGAAAGTAACTACTCAAAAAAATCATCATGTTCAAGATCAGAGGTGTAATGAATCTGCTTAAGGATCTGAACATATAATCTTCCACCAATTAAACCAACTACCATCAAGTACAAGATGTAATCAACACTACTAGCAACCCACGGGTACCAATCTGAGATTTGGAGACAAAGATTGAATACAAGAGATGAACTAGGGTTTGAGATGACATGGTGTTGGTGAAGATGTTGATGAAGATTGATCCTCCCACGATGGAGGAAGCATTGGTGATGACGATGGCTTCGATTCCTCCCTCCCGGAGGGAGGTTTCGCCGACGAAATCGCTCCGCCGGAGAGCAAAACTGCTTCTGCCCAGGTTCCGCCTCGAGACGAGGACGCTTCGTCCCAAAAGTCTTCTTATGATTTTTTAGGGCAAATGACATCATTCAGGAGAAGATGGGCACCGGAGGCCTGCCAGGTGGCCCACGAGCTCAGGTGACGCGCCCAGGGGGTAGGGCGCGCCCCTGGCTCGTGGCCATCTGGTGGGTCCCCTTTGGTTGATTCTTTAGCCATAATTTTTATATCTTTCAAAATAATTCTCCGTCAATTTTCAGGTCATTTGGAGTTCGAGAGAACATCTAGCTCTTCGGTGGTCCTTTCCGGACCAGAATTCCAGCTGCCAACAATCTCCCTCTTTGTATGAAACTTGCAAAATAACAGAGAAAATGCATTAGGATTGCATCATAAAGTGTAACAATGACTCAAAACATAATAAATATTAACGGAAAAACATGATGCAAAATGGACGTATCAGTTGACACGCCCCCTGGTTTGCTTCCGTTTTGCAAGAAAACGGATGCCCGAACCGGTCCGCGGATGGAGGGGATACCGTGTTGGATGGCAAAACATGTCCGCACCACCCGGTACGAATGAATGCGAGCAGTTTGAGGGTTAACGTTGGGATGCCTTAAGACATAATATAATGTACACGATATTTACTAAGGTTCTCCGTTTGACATATAATACATAAGTTAAGACAACCTTGTCAACTAGTGTACATACCCTAATTATGACAACATAATTGTGCACCACAAAGGAGATGCTTGTGAGTCGCGGAGCATCGAGTCAACGATAGGGACACCACCGTGGGTTGCAACGTGATCGGAGAAAGGAGCGTGCAACGAAACGAACACAATGTTGCCCGTGCAGACGACTGAAGGTTGACGGATGACAATTTAGTCGACAACGTAGGGATGGGGTGACAACCGTCCGAGAAGGATGATGGAAAACAAAGGCGATGACATTAATTGAAATTGTTTTTTTCTGGCGGGGAGGGGGATGTGACGCCCTGGTTTTGTGCTACAGTAATCTCTATAATTAAGCTACAGTAATCCCGCACTAATGATGCCGCGTCATCGCGTTTACTGTTGCTAAACTCGCGTTGGTTCAAATTCCGTTGCAAATTTAATTCGTCCGAAAGGTGGATTTTAAAAGTTGTGCAAACCAGAATTAAAAATGTTGGATGGGTTGCAAATATTCCCTAAGAACTTTATAAAATTGAAGCCGGTATTTTTGGGATTAATTTAGTGCCTCAAAAGGATTAAAATCAGAAGTTGTTTAATTTTAAAAAAAGGGGGGGCCTAACTGGGCCGAATTAGGCCGGCCCAGCCGGTTCCTATAAGGAACCAGCCGAACCGAACCCTAGCGTTGCCCACACCCCCTGCCTCCGTTCCCCCCCCCCCGCCGCCGCCGCTCGGCTCTGGCCCGAGCCGGCCCCGACCGTCCCCCCCCCCCCCCCCCCCGCCGAAGCCTGCCGCCGGCCCGACCGGTCGCTCCCCCCCCCCCCCGTCGCGACGAACGACCGACGCCCGGCCGCCCCCGCCGGATCCGCCCTGCCCCGCCGGCTCCTCCCCGCCGGGCTGCCTCCTCCTCGCCTCGCCGCCGCCTCCGTCCGCCTCCTCGACCGTCGTTCGCCGCCCCGCGGTGAGCTCCGACCGCCAGCCTCGTCCCCCCCCCCCCCGGCGACGACGACAGACGCGGCCGGCCCGGTTCGGCCGGCCGGTGCGTGCGTGTGTGTGTGTGTGTGCAAAGTGTGTGTGTGTGTGTGTGTGTGTGTGTGTGTGTGTGTGTGTGTTGTGTATGTATGTATGTATGCATGTATGTATGTATGTATGTACGTATTTACGAAAATTATAATAAACAAAAATAATTTTATAAATAATAAATAATATTAGTATTAATTGCTTAATTATATTAATTAATTACTTAATTAGATTACTTAATTAGTTAATTAAATTGATTAACTAATTAGTTAATTAAAACAATATTTTACTGTTTTGGATAATTCGGATTATTAATTAAAAGAATTTCAGAATATTATTAAATCTATAGAAATTAATATAAAATAAACCGTAGTCCGGATTAAAAAGTTTTGAACATGAAAGTTGCTCAGAAAAATCCTACGGTTCCGAAAACGCGGTCTGTTCGTCGGTCACATGCCTCTAGCATAGCAAACATGGAACTTTTCCATCGTTTTCATCTGTCCGGTAAAAGCCACAGACCCGGGAAATATCGTCAGATATTCTTCCGACCCGCCTGCGACGTGTAATACTACGTTAGTGCATGCCTAGCTCTGTATATTGCCATGTCATGCATCGTGATGCATTTGTCTGCTTTATAATTATTGTTTCTTCCCCCCTCTTCTCTCCGGTAGACCCCGAGACTGACGGTGCTGCCGGGTACGACTACACCGTTGACGATCAGTCCTTTGCCGCGGAGCAGCAAGGCAAGCAACCCCCCTTGAGCATTCCGATATCGCCCATCTCTGTCTCTCTCATTCTTGCATTAGATTTTGCTACTGTATTAGTTAGCTCCTATTCTGATGCATAGCCTATTTTTGATAAACTGTTACCATACCTGCAATCATATCAACTGCTTAGTATAGGTTGATCAGTGAATCCCTAGTGACCCCTTAGTCCCAGTTGCCCCTGCTTCTTCATCGACGGCTCGACGACTCGAAGACTCGATCAACCGACCGACAAGCCAGGCCCCTCACATCACCGCACCCCCCTTAGTTGTACGACTCTGCAGCGCTACTATCGAGTACCGAGGGTGACACCTCGTGAAGTACTCATGATGCTAGCTCTGTAGTGCAGCTAGTCGGTCGTGGTTATAGAGGGTGATTCCTCCTTCACCACTCCCGACGATGACTCTGTCGTGCAACCCCTCAAGTGTGGGACCCTCGAGGGTGATTCCTCTAAGTCCACCTTGACGGTTTCATCGAGCGGTACCCCGGGAGGGTGAATCCTCAGGTTCCGTCTTGATGTTTTATACACACAGTTACTATGACCTGGTTACAGAAACATGTTGGTGATGGGTCGACCCTGAGGGGTACCCACGGTCTGATGTTGATGAGGCGTGGACGGGCAGGAGAGACCCTTGCCACACATCCTCGAGGCGGGGCGACGGACCGCACTTCATGGGTCGCGCTTGCCCCGCATTGATAAAATGCTAATGGGTTGGGTATTTGATCTGAGTTGGGTCGTTGGCCTTAATACGCACTAACCTTCACGTGGGAGAAGTTATGGGTACTCAGCGTCGTTGTATCAGCCGAAGCTCTTCGGACGTCAGCAATGGAGCGGCGCGCGCCGGATTGGACTAGACGGTACAGCTTTTGGACTTGAGTGTGCTAGGTCTGCTTCCGGCCGCCCACGCATCGTGCAGGAGTGCAAGGGCAAGTGGGCCCACGAACCTGCGCGCTTAGGATTTAGACAGGCGGGTTGGCCTCTTCGTTGAGCCTAGGTGGGGCGACGACGTGCTGATATCCCGAGGCCGGGCATGACCCAGGAAAGTGTGTCCGGCCGGAGGTGATTCAGGCGTGTTGGGGAATATGTGGTGCACCCCTGCAGGGAAGAAATTATCTATTTGAATAGTCGTGTCCACGGTAACAGGACGACTTGGAGTTGTGCCTTGACCTTATACAACTATAACTGTGATTTAAATTTGAAATGAATGTGGCTCCGAGATTGCTTCCTCGCAGGGAGTCGAGGAACAATCTCTGGGCGTGGTTACTTAAATAAAATTGCTACAATAATATGACTATATATGAGATACCAGTCTACCCCCTTCTAATGCTGCAAGATTGCTGAAGATGCTAGTCTTCGATAGGACTAGGCCTTCCCCCTATTCTTGCTTTCTGCAGTCAGCCCAGATATAACCCCCTTTCCTTGATACTGATGCATACTTAGTATAGTTCTGATGTCAGTCTTGCGAGTACTTTGGATGAGTACTCACCGCTGCTTTGCTTTCTCTTTCCCCCTCGATACGATTCTGCGTTCAGACGGCGGAGCCCAGGAGATGGAGTACGCCGGAGACGACTACTACACCACCGATGGAGCCTACTACTACGTGGAGAATGCCGACGCTCAGGAGTAGTTAGGAGGTTCCCAGGTAGGAGGCCTCGCCTCTTTCGATCCGTTGCTTATGTTTGTGCTAGCCTTCTTAAGGCAAAACTTGTCTAACTTATGTCTGTACTTAGATATTATTTGCTTCCGCTGACTCGTGCGTTGTCGAGCTTTGTATTCGAGCCCTCGAGGCCCCTGGCTTGTAATATGAAGCTGTATGACTTTGATTTATGTCTAGTGTTGTGTTGTGATATCAATCAGTGAGTCCCTAATCTTGGTCATACGCATTGTGTGTATGATTAGCGTACGGTCGAAATTGGGGGCGTCACAAGTTGGTATCAGAGCCGACTGCCTATAGGTAGCCCCCTTTCCAACTCCTTGGCCGAAGTTGAGTCTAGTACTTGAAAAACTTTTACTAACATTGTTGTGTGGCTTACGGGCCCACATCTCAATCGGGTGGTATTAGGATCTTTTATTCCTCATCCTTACTCTGGGTTCTGATCTCTCTTCTCATTCGGGCTAAAGATTTTGCTAAATCTAACATTAGGTTCTCGTGATCACATCCACCGGAGAATTATTTCGTCGACAATTGTTTTCCCTTGAAGTATGATGCACACACTGTCATTTGACATCTTTAATCTTCTTGTTACAGATGCGTCCCGCCAGGCAGGTCGTTCGTCTGACTTTTGCTCACGACACGACTGGGTTCCCGGCCATTCTAATCAACCTCTTGATCGGGCTGGGATACCGCTGGTACCCCGAGTACACTGTTTACGAGGACTACAGCGAGTTCAACCAGGAACAGTATGAAGCTGAGATGGTTATCTGGGATCGACAAGACCTCTCCATCACTGAGCTACACACCATTCGTGGCATTGGAGTGACCGTTGAGATGGCAGTACAGGATGCTGCTTATGCTGCTATTGTTCGTCTCCGTGCAGCGAACCCTTGTTTGGAGGAGACGGCATACAGATACATCCCGTATGTCCCTGCTGGAGTTGATACGGCAGCCGACGCTGAGGTCTTGACCCCTTTCGCACGGCAGCGTACCGACCGGTCCTACACTGCTGTCTGCACCCCCTACGTGAGTCGTCGTTACGACCCACAGGTTCTGGTCCAGTACACTGAGGCACTGGATCGCACTGTCAGGGCTCTTAACTTCGAGATGTACGCCACCCGAGCTCGTCTTCATCAGGCTATGGAGCAGTTGTTACCAGCAGTCATTGCGGGGATGCATCCGGAGTACATTCTTCACCCGCGTCGGACTGAGTTTCCTCCAGGTCTTGAGTGGCCTGCGGTTGGAGGTCGTACTCCGGCACGTGGACCTGCGCTCCCGCTTGATATGCAGATTATGCATCAGGGTGTGCACGGGATGCAGAACCCTGCCCCCAGGTTTCACATTCAGGGTCATGTGCAGTTCCGCGGTTACTTTCGTTGTCCCCGACGTTGATGTAACATATCGCTATGTCTCGTTGTTGTATCCCTCCACCGCGTGCCTGCGTGCCGCCTAGTTGTCTAGGTTAATTTCATGCCGAACCTATCGTCTATTTCGTAACGAAATTATGGTTTGTAATAGACCTACGTATGGATCTGTATGTTGAAATTTGAACTACTATGTCGTATCTATTGCAATTCCTTCTTTGTGCAATTTACTTCATGAATGATTCTTTGTCTTTGCAATTACACGATGCTAAACTACCACTGTTAAAAATTTGACAGAATGGTTAGGCCAGCTGGTCGTGGTCGTGGTGCGCCTGAACCACCACCGCCACTGGAATACATGGCTGGTATGATGCAACAGTTTGAACTGAATCGCCAGTTTATGCAAGGGCTTATGGACCAGTTCCCGAGGCCGAATATGAATCAGCAGCCAGCCCCAATGACTCTGCAGGACTTCATGTGTCTCAACCCTGCGATCTACCGCGGCTCAACTCAGCCGCTTGACGCAGATAACTGGCTCCGTGACATCACTTATGAGCTGGAGTCTTCAGGCGCCCCAGTGGCTAACTATGTCACCTTCGGCTCGTACTTTCTGAAGGGTCCTGCTGCTCAATGGTGGGACAGCCACAGGCGCTCTCAGCCTATTGGAACAATCATCACCTGGCCGGAATTCCAAGCCGCTTTCCGTGCTCGTCACATTCCTCAAGGACTGATGGACAAGAAGAAGCGTGAATTCCGCAACCTAGTCCAGGGCAATAAGACTATGGATGCTTATCAGCGGGAATTTCTGGACTTATCTCGCTATGCTGAAGAAGACGTTGCAACTGATGCTCGCAGGCAGGAGAAGTTCCGTGAAGGCCTCCACCCTGATATCAAGCTGGCACTCCTTGTTCAAGACTTCGATAACTTTGCCACCTTGGTGAACAAGTCTATTCTAGTGGAAACAGGTCTGCAGGACTACAAGGACAGCAGCAAGCGCAATCGTGACATGGGCTCATCTTCGGGCTCAGGAAGTCAGAAGCGCAAGATCTGGATCCCCCACAGAATGTACCATGCACCGCCTCCTGCTCCGAGGCCGTCCTATGCTGCACCTCGTCTGCCTCCACCCCCACCTAGGCAGCCGAGGCTCCCAGCTCCGCCACCACGAGCTCCTGTTCCCCCTTCTCGTCCTGAGGATGGGTTGTGCTTCAAGTGTGGTCGTCCAGGACACCGTGCTAGAGAATGCAGGCAGAATCAGAATCAACTTGCACTGCCTACCAACCAACCCCGCAACAACAATGCCAGGCCTGCTCAGGGACGTGTTCAAGCCAACAATATTGTTCTGATTGAAGTTCAAGACCAGCCTACTACTGTGATGGGTACTCTTCTCGTCAACTCAGTACCAGCTTCTGTATTGTTTGATACAGGAGCATCGTATTCTTTTATGTCTGAAGATTTCGCTTGCATGCATGACATTAAGTGTGAAGAGATGAACGTCCCAATTGTGGTAAACACTCCCACGGGCCAATGTCGGACCTCCATTATTAGTCCCAATGTCATCATTGAAATTGAAGGGTTGGAATTCCATGCCTCCCCCATAATGCTGAAGTCTTCCAATATCGATCTCATTCTCGGAATGGATTGGTTGAAAGCACATACCGCTTCAATTGTTTGTGACACCAAAACCGTCCACCTCCTGCATCCTTCGAATGAGATTGTAAGCTATCATGCTCATCTTGTTCGGAATGCTGAAGCCCGACTATATACCATGAATGCATTAAATGAGTCACCTCTTGAAGGGATTGAAAACATTCCAGTTGTCCGGGATTTCCAAGATGTTTTTCCGGAAGAACTTCCAGGAATTCCCCCTGCTAGAGTTGTCGAGTTTGTTATCGACTTGGTACCTGGTACCACTCCTATAGCCAAGCGTCCGTATAAGATGCCACCACATGAACTCCTTGAGCTTAAGCAAGAAATTGACAATTCACTTCGTCTGGTTTTCATTCGTCCAAGTTCCTCTGCTTGGGGAGCACCTTCTCTCTTTGTCAAGAAGAAAGATGGAACGAATCGGTTAGTTCAAGATTACCGTCCCATCAACCAAGCAACGATTCAAAACAAATATCCGCTTCCTCGGATCAACGATCTGTATGATCAACTTGTTGGTTCATCAGTGTATTCAAAACTTGACTTGAGGTTGGGTTACCATCAGATCCGGGTTCGTGAAGAGGATATTCCCAAGACTGCCTTTGTTACTCGCTATGGTTCATATGAGTACACCGTCATGTCCTTCGGCTTAACCAATGCTCCAGCAACCTTCTCTCGCCTGATGAACTATATATTCATGGATTACCTCGATAAATTCGTCGTGGTTTATCTGGATGATATCCTGGTCTTCTCCAAGAATAAAGAAGAGCATGCTGAACATCTTCGTCTTATACTGGAGAGGCTTCGAGAACATCAACTTTATGCAAAGTATTCAAAGTGTGAGTTTTGGATGGACGAAGTAACCTACCTTGGTCATGTGATCTCCAAGGATGGTATTGCGGTCAACCCTGAACGATTTCAGGCTATTCTTGACTGGACTCCCCCGAAGAATGTCAAGCAAGTCAGAAGTTTTCTCGGACTCGCCAGCTATTGCCGTCGATTCGTCGAGAACTTCTCCAAGATTGCAAAACCCTTAACCAATTTGCTTCACAAAGGTGTTAAATATGAGTGGACAGAAAAATGTCAGGAGAGCTTTCAGGCACTTAAGGACAAACTGACGTCTGCTCCAGTGCTTGCTCCTCCGGATACTCGTAAGGACTTCGTCATCTATTGTGATGCTTCACGTCAAGGAATGGGATGTGTCCTAATGCAAGAGCGCAGAGTGGTTGCTTATGCATCTCGTCAATTGCGTCCTCATGAAGAGAACTACCCAGTTCATGACCTTGAACTTGCTGCAGTAATTCATGCACTGAAAGAGTGGCGGCAATACCTTGTTGGTAATCGTTGCGAGATCTACACCGATCACCAAAGTCTGAAGTACCTGTTTACTCAGCCAGATCTGAACCTCCGTCAACAGAGATGGATGGAGCGCATAGCAGATTACAACGTGGGTATTTCTTATACCCCAGGCAAGGCTAATGTAATGGCTGATGCTTTGAGTCGCAAGTCATACTGCAATCACCTTCAGGTTCACAAGGTTCACCCCCTTCTTCAAGAAGAATTCCGCAAGCTGAACCTCCATATTGTTACTCAGGGTTATCTTGCCCCCCCTCCTGAAGGGTCCTACAAAATGAACCTCCACGTTGTTTCCCAGGGTTCTCTTAATACCCTGGTTGCTAAACCAGATCTTGTGGACGTCATCAAGTGGATCCAGAAGTGTGATAGTGAAGTCGAGAGGATTAAATTCGATCTCGCGAAAGGGAAGCCCTCACCCTTCACTATTGCTGAGGATGGCGCTTTGTACTTCAAGGGCCGCCTAGTGGTACCGAGTAAGGAGGAAAACAATGATTTGACTCAGGAGGTCATGAAGGAAGCACATGACACTCCGGTGTCTATTCATCCTGGTAGTACCAAGATGTACCAAGACATTCGTCAAAGATTCTGGTGGTCTAACATGAAGCAAGACATTGCACGCTATGTTTCAGAATGTGACATTTGCCGTCAGATCAAAGCAGAACATCAAAAGCCTGCTGGAACTCTACAACCTATTACGGTTCCTGAATGGAAATGGGATCATGTTGAAATGGACTTCATTACTGGTTTTCCCAAATCCCAGAAAGGTAATGATGCTATTCTTGTCGTCATTGACCGACTTTCCAAAGTTGCACATTTTCTAGCCGTCAAAGAAACGATCACTGCTAGTCAGCTGGCAACTCTCTACATGTCCAGAATTGTTTCACTTCACGGTATTCCACTGGTTATCAGTTCAGACCGTGGCAGTTTATTCACTTCAAGATTCTGGGCAAGTTTCCAGGAAGCTATGGGGACTCATTTGTCCTTCAGCACCGCTTTTCACCCTCAATCCCAGGGACAAGTTGAAAGAGTCAATCAGATTCTCGAAGACATGCTTCGAGCTTGTGTCATTTCTTTCGGCAAGAAATGGGAGGAATCTCTCCCGTATGCCGAGTTCTCCTACAACAATAGCTATCAAGCTAGTCTGAAGATGGCTCCCTTTGAAGTATTATATGGACGTAAGTGTCGAACTCCTCTGAATTGGTCAAAAACTGGGGAACGTACACTTATCGGTCCGGATATTATTCAACATGCCGAAGATCAAGTCCGCATTATTCATGCAAATCTGAAGGCTGCTCAGTCTCGTCAGAAGAGTCAGTATGACCGTCATCACAAAGATATAGTATATCAACCTGGCGAGAAGGCTTATCTTCGAGTCACGTCAATGAGAGGTACACATCGTTTTGGAATCAAGGGCAAGCTGGCTCCTCGATATATTGGTCCTTTCACTGTTCTCGAAAGGCGTGGTAAGGTGGCATATCAACTGGAACTACCGCCAAACCTTTCTCAGGTTCATGATGTGTTCCATGTGTCCCAACTTCGTCGTTGCTTCAAGGATCCTATCCGAGCAGTGGATCATGATATGTTGGAGCTGCAACAAGACCTCTCTTACAAGGAGCAACCAGTCCGCATTCTCGATGAAACTGAACGTCGGACTCGTCAGAAGGTCACCAAGTTCTTCAAGGTGCAGTGGGCAAATCATTCTGAAGATGAAGCCACTTGGGAACGCGAAGATCATCTTCGTGCAGAATACCCCGGGCTTTTTCCTTCTACTTCCTAATTCTCGCGACGAGAATTCTTGTTAGTAGGGGAGAATTGTGACGCCCTGGTTTTATGCTACAGTAATCTCTATAATTAAGCTACAGTGATCCCGCACTAATGATGCCACGTCACCGCGTTTACTGTTGCTAAACTCGCGTTGGTTCAAACCCCGTTCAAATTCCGTTGCAAATTTAATTCGTCCGCAAGGTGGATTTTAAAAGTTGTGCAAACCAGAATTAAAAATGTTGGATGGGTTGCAAATATTCCCTAAGATTTTTATAAAATTGAAGCCGGTATTTTTGGGATTAATTTAGTGCCTCAAAAGGATTAAAATCAGAAGTTGTTTAATAAAAAAAAAAGGGCCTAACTGGGCCGAATTAGGCCGGCCCAGCCGGTTCCTATAAGGAACCAGCCGGACCGAACCCTAGCATTGCCCGCACCCCCTGCCTCCGCCCCCCCCCCCCCCCCGCCGAAGCCTGCCGCCGGCCCGACCGGCCGCTCCGCCCCGCCGCCCCCCCCCCCCAGCCGGATCCGCCCTGCCCCACCGGCTCCTCCCCGTCGGGCTGCCTCCTCCTCGCCTCGCCGCCGCCTCCGTCCGCCTTCTCGACCGCCGTTCGCCGCCCCGCGGTGAGCTCCGACCGCCGGCCTCGTCCCCCCCCACCCCCCCGGCGACGACGACAGACGCGGCCGGCCCGGTTCGGCCGGCCGGTGCGTATGCGTGTGTGTGTGCGTGCAAGTGTGTGTGTGTGCAAAGTGTGTGTGTGTGTGTGCTGTGTATGTATGTATGTATGTATGCATGTATGTGTGTATGTATGTATGTATGTATGTACGTATTTACGAAAATTATAATAAACAAAAATAATTTTATAAATAATAAATAATATTAGTATTAATTGCTTAATTAGATTAATTAGATTAATTAATTAGTTAATTAATTAAAACAGTATTTTACTGTTTTGGATAATTCGGATTATTAATTAAAAGAATTTTAGAATATTATTAAATCTTTAGAAATTAATATAAAATAAACCATAGTCCGGATTAAAAAGTTTTGAACATGAAAGTTGCTCAGAAAAATCCGACGGTTCCGAATACGCGGTCTGTTCGTCGGTCACATGCCTCTAGCATAGCAAACATGGAACTTTTCCATCGTTTTCATCTGTCCGGTAAAAGCCAGAGACCCGGGAAATATCGTCAGATATTCTTCCGACCCGCCTGCGACGTGTAATACTACATTAGTGCATGCCTAGCTTTGTATATTGCCATGTCATGCATCGTGATGCATTTGTCTGCTTTATAATTATTGTTTCTTCCCCCCTCTTCTCTCCGGTAGACCCCGAGACGGACGGTGCTGCCGGGTACGACTACACCGTTGACGATCAGTCCTTTGTCGCAGAGCAGCAAGGCAAGCAACCCCCCTTGAGCATTCCGATATCGCCCATCTCTTTCTCTCTCATTCTTGCGTTAGATTTTGCTACTGTATTAGTTAGCTCCTATTCTGATGCATAGCCAGTTTTTGATAAACTGCTACCATACCTGCAATCATATCAACTGCTTAGTATAGGTTGATCAGTGAATCCCCAGTGACCCCTTAGTCCCAGTTGCTCCTGCTTCTTCATCGATGACTCGAAGACTCGGTCAACCGACCGACAAGCCAGGCCCCTCACATCACCGCACCCCCCTTAGTTGTACGACTCTGCAGCGCTACTATCGAGTACCGAGGGTGACACCTCGTGAAGTACTCATAGTGCTAGCTCTGTAGTGCAGCTTGTCGATCGTGGTTATCGAGGGTGATTCCTCCTTCACCACTCCCGACGATGACTCTGTCGTGCAACCCCTCAAGTGTGGGACCCTCGAGGGTGATTCCTCTAAGTCCACCTTGACGGTTTCATCGAGCGGTACCCCGGGAGGGTGAATCCTCAGGTTCCGTCTTGATGTTTTATACACACAGTTACTATGACCTGGTTATAGAAACATGTTGGTGATGGGTCGACCCAGAGGGGTACCCACGGTCTGATGTTGATGAGGCGTGGACGGGCAGGAGAGACCCTTGCCACATATCCTCGAGGCGGGGCGACGGACCGCACTTCATGGGTCGCGCTTGCCCCGCATTGATAAAAATGCTAATGGGTTGGGTATTTGATCTGAGTTGGGTCGTTGGCCTTAATAAGCACTAACCTTCACGTGGGAGAAGTTATGGGTACTCAGCGTCATTGTATCAGCCGAAGCTCTTCGGACGTCAGCAATGGAGTGGCGCGCGCCGGATTGGACTGGACGGTACAGCTCTTGGACTAGAGTGTGCTAGGTCTGCTTCCGGCCGCCCACGCATCGTGCAGGAGTGCAAGGGCAAGTGGGCCCACGAACCTGCGCGCTTAGGATTTAGACCGGCGGGTTGGCCTCTTCGTTGAGCCTAGGTGGGGCGACGATGTGCTGATATCCCGAGGCCGGGCATGACCCAGGAAAGTGTGTCCGGCCGGAGGTGATTCAGGCGTGTTGGGGAATATGTGGTGCACCCCTGCAGGGAAGAACTTATCTATTCGAATAGCCGTGTCCACGGTAACAGGACGACTTGGAGTTGTGCCTTGACCTTATACAACTATAACTGTGATTTAAATTTGAAATGAATGTGGCTCCGAGATTGCTTCCTCGCAGGGAGTTGAGGAAGAATCTCTGGGCGTGGTTACTTAAATAAAATTGCTACAATAGTATGACTATATATGAGATACCAGTCTACCCCCTTCTAATGCTGCAAGATTGCTGAAGATGCTAGTCTTCGATAGGACTAGGCCTTCCCCCTATTCTTGCTTTCTGCAGTCAGCCCAGATATAACCCCCTTTCCTTGATACTGATGCATACTTAGTATAGTTCTGATGTCAGTCTTGCGAGTACTTTGGATGAGTACTCACCGCTGCTTTGCTTTCTCTTTCCCCCTCGATACGATTCTGCGATCAGACGACGGAGCCCAGGAGATGGAGTACGCCGGAGACGACTACTACACCACCGCTGGAGCCTACTACTACGTGGAGAATGCCGACGCTCAGGAGTAGTTAGGAGGTTCCCAGGCAGGAGGCCTCGCCTCTTTCGATCCGTTGCTTATGTTTGTGCTAGCCTTCTTAAGGCAAAACTTGTCTAACTTATGTCTGTACTCAGATATTATTTGCTTCCGCTGACTCGTGCGTTGTCGAGCTTTGTATTCGAGCCCTCGAGGCCCCTGGCTTGTAATATGAAGCTGTACGACTTTGATTTATGTCTAGTGTTGTGTTGTGATATCAATCAGTGAGTCCCTAATCTTGGTCGTACGCATTGTGTGTATGACTAGCGTACGGTCGAAATTGGGGGCGTCACAAGTTGGTATCAGAGCCGACTGCCTGTAGGTAGCCCCCTTTCCAACTCCTTGGCCGAAGTTGAGTCTAGTACTTGAAAAACTTTTACTAACATTGTTGTGTGGCTTACGGGCCCACATCTCAATCGGGTGGTATTAGGATCTTTTATTACTCATCCTTACTCTGGGTTCTAATCTCTCTTCTCATTCGGGCTAAAGATTTTGCTAAATCTAACATTAGGTTCTCGTGATCACATCCACCGAAGAATTATTTCGTCGACAATTGTTTTCCCTTGAAGTATGATGCACACACTGTCATTTGACATCTTTAATCTTCTTGTTACAGATGCGTCCCGCCAGGCAGGTCGTTCGTCTGACTTTTGCTCACGACACGACTGGGTTCCCGGCCATTCTGATCAACCTCTTGATCAGGCTGGGATACCGCTGGTACCCCGAGTACACTGTTTATGAGGACTACCGCGAGTTCAACCAGGAACAGTATGAAGCTGAGATGGTTATCTGGGATCGACAGGACCTCTCCATCACTGAGCTACACACCTTTCGTGGCATTGGAGTGACCGTTGAGATGGCAGTACAGGATGTTGCTTATGCTGCTATTGTTCGTCTCCGTGCAGCGAACCCTTGTTTGGAGGAGACGGCATACAGATACACCCCGTATGTCCCTGCTGGAGTTGATACGGCAGCCGACGCTGAGGTCTTGACCCCTTTCGCAAGGCAGCGTACCGACCGGTCCTACACTGCTGTCTGCACCCCCTACGTGAGTCGTCGTTACGAACCACAGGTTCTGGTCTAGTACACTGAGGCACTGGATCGCACTGTTAGGGCTCTTAACGTCGAGATGTACGCCACCCGAGCTCGTCTTCATCAGGCTATGGAGCAGTTGTTACCAGCAGTCATTGCGGGGATGCATCCGGAGTACATTCTTCACCCGCGTCGGACTGAGTTTCCTCCAGGTCTTGAGTGGCCTGCGGTTGGAGGTCGTACTCCGGCACGTGGACCTGCGGTCCCGCTTGATATGCAGATTATGCATCAGGGTGTGCACGGGATGCAGAACCCTGCCCCCAAGTTTCACATTCAGGGTCACGTGCAGTTTCGTGGTTACTTTCGTTGTCCCTGACGTTGATGTAACATATCGCTATGTCTCGTTGTTGTATCCCTCCACCGCGTGCCTGCGTGCCGCCTAGTTGTCTAGGTTAATTTCATGCCGAACCTATCGTCTATTTCGTAACGAAATTATGGTTTGTAATAGACCTACGTATGGATCTGTATGTTGGAATTTGAACTACTATGTCGTATCTATTGCACTTCCTTCTTTGTGCAATTTACTTCATGAATGATTCTTTGTCTTTGCAATTACACAATGCTAAACTACCACTGTTAAAAATTTGACAGAATGGTTAGGCCAGCTGGTTGTGGTCGTGGTGCGCCTGAACCACCACCGCCATTGGAATACATGGCTGGTATGATGCAACAGTTTGAACGTAATCGCCAGTTTATGCAAGGGCTTATGGACCAGTTCTCGAGGCCGAATATGAATCAGCAGCCAGCCCCAATGACTCTGCAGGACTTCATGCGTCTCAACCCTGCGATCTACCGCAGCTCAACTCAGCGGCTTGACGCAGATAACTGGCTCCGTGACATCACTTATGAGCTGGAGTCTTCAGGCGCCCCAGTGGCTAACTATGTCACCTTCGCCTCGTACTTTCTGAAGGGTCCTGCTGCTCAATGGTGGGACAGCCACAGGCGCTCTCAGCCTATTGGAACAATCATCACCTGGCCGGAATTCCAAGCCGCTTTCCGTGCTCGTCACATTCCTCAGGGACTGATGGACAAGAAGAAGCGTGAATTCCGCAACCTAGTCCAGGGCAATAAGACTATGGATGCTTATCAGCGGGAATTTCTGGACTTATCTCGCTATGCTGAAGAAGACGTTGCAACTGATGCTCGCAGGCAGGAGAAGTTCCGTGAAGGCCTCCACCCTGATATCAAGCTGGCACTCCTTGTTCAAGACTTCGATAACTTTGCCACCTTGGTGAACAAGTCTATTCTAGTGGAAACAGGTCTGCAGGACTACAAGGACAGCAGCAAGCGCAATCGTGACATGGGCTCATCTTCGGGCTCAGGAAGTCAGAAGCGCAAGATCTGGATCCCCCACAACATGTACCATGCACCGCCTCCTGCTCCGAGGCCGTCCTATGCTGCACCTCGTCTGCCTCCACCCCCACCTAGGCAGCCGAGGCTCCCAGCTCCGCCACCACGAGCTCTTGTTCCCCCTTCTCGTCCTGAGGATGGGTTGTGCTTCAAGTGTGGTCGTCCAGGACACCGTGCTAGAGAATGCAGGCAGAATCAGAATCAACTTGCACTGCCTACCAACCAGCCCCGCAACAACAATGCCAGGCCTGCTCAGGGACGTGTTCAAGCCAACAATATTGTTCTGAATGAAGTTCAAGACCAGCCTACTACTGTGATGGGTACTCTTCTCGTCAACTCAGTACCAGCTTCTGTATTGTTTGATACAGGAGCATTGTATTCTTTTATGTCTGAAGATTTCGCTTGCATGCATGACATTAAGTGTGAAGAGATGAACGTCCCAATTGTGGTAAACACTCCCGCGGGCCAATGTCGGACCTCCATTATTAGTCCCAATGTCATCATTGAAATTGAAGGGTTGGAATTCCATGCCTCCCCCATAATGCTGAAGTCTTCCAATATCGATCTCATTCTCGGAATGGATTGGTTGAAAGCACATACCGCTTCAATTGTTTGTGACACCAAAACCGTCCACCTCCTGCATCCTTCGAATGAGATTGTAAGCTATCATGCTCATCTTGTTCGGAATGCTGAAGCCCGACTATATACCATGAATGCATTAAATGAGTCACCTCTTGAAGGGATTGAAAACATTCCAGTTGTCCGGGATTTCCAATATGTTTTTCCGGAAGAACTTCCAGGAATTCCCCCTGCTAGAGCTGTCGAGTTTGTTATCGACTTGGTACCTGGTACCACTCCTATAGCCAAGCGTCCGTATAAGATGCCACCACATGAACTCCTTGAGCTTAAGCAAGAAATTGACAATTCACTTCGTCTGGGTTTCATTCGTCCAAGTTCCTCTGCTTGGGGAGCACCTTCTCTCTTTGTCAAGAAGAAAGATGGAACGAATCGGTTAGTTCAAGATTACCGTCCCATCAACCAAGCAACGATTCAAAACAAATATCCGCTTCCTCGGATCAACGATTTGTATGATCAACTTGCTGGTTCATCAGTGTATTCAAAACTTGACTTGAGGTTGGGTTACCATCAGATCCGGGTTCGTGAAGAGGATATTCCCAAGACTGCCTTTGTTACTCGCTATGGTTCATATGAGTACACCGTCATGTCCTTCGGCTTAACCAATGCTCCAGCAACCTTCTCTCGCCTGATGAACTATATATTCATGGATTACCTCGATAAATTCGTCGTGGTTTATCTGGATGATATCCTGGTCTTCTCCAAGAATAACGAAGAGCATGCTGAACATCTTCGTCTTATACTGGAGAGGCTTCGAGAACATCAACTTTATGCAAAGTATTCAAAGTGTGAGTTTTGGATGGACGAAGTAACCTACCTTGGTCATGTGATCTCCAAGGATGGTATTGCGGTCAACCCTGAACGAGTTCAGGCTATTCTTGACTGGACTCCCCCGAAGAATATCAAGCAAGTCAGAAGTTTTCTCGGACTCGCCAGCTATTGCCGTCGATTCGTCAAGAACTTCTCCAAGATTGCAAAACCCTTAACCAATTTGCTTCACAAAGGTGTTAAATATGAGTGGACAGAAAAATGTCAGGAGAGCTTTCAGGCACTTAAGGACAAACTGACGTCTGCTCCAGTGCTTGCTCCTCCGGATACTCGTAAGGACTTCGTCATCTATTGTGATGCTTCACGTCAAGGAATGGGATGTGTCCTAATGCAAGAGCGCAGAGTGGTTGCTTATGCATCTCGTCAATTGCGTCCTCATGAAGAGAACTACCCAGTTCATGACCTTGAACTTGCTGCGGTAATTCATGCACTGAAAGAGTGGCGGCAATACCTTGTTGGTAATCGTTGCGAGATCTACACCGATCACCAAAGTCTGAAGTACCTGTTTACTCAGCCAGATCTGAACCTCCGTCAACAGAGATGGATGGAGCGCATAGCAGATTACAACGTGGGTATTTCTTATACCCCAGGCAAGGCTAATGTAATGGCTGATGCTTTGAGCCGCAAGTCATACTGCAATCACCTTCAGGTTCACAAGGTTCACCCCCTTCTTCAAGAAGAATTCCGCAAGCTGAACCTCCATATTGTTCCTCAGGGTTATCTTGTCCCCCCTCCTGAACGCGAAGATCATCTTCGTGCAGAATACCCCGGGCTTTTTCCTTCTACTTCCTAATTCTCGCGACGAGAATTCTTGTTAGTAGGGGAGAATTGTGACGCCCTGGTTTTGTGCTACAGTAATCTCTATAATTAAGCTACAGTAATCCCGCACTAATGATGCCACGTCACCGCGTTTACTGTTGCTAAACTCGCGTTGGTTCAAACCCCGTTCAAATTCCGTTGCAAATTTAATTCGTCTGAAAGGTGGATTTTAAAAGTTGTGCAAACCAGAATTAAAAATGTTGGATGGGTTGCAAATATTCCCTAAGATTTTTATAAAATTGAAGCCGGTATTTTTGGGATTAATTTAGTGCCTCAAAAGGATTAAAATCAGAAGCTGTTTAATTAAAAAAAGGGGCCTAACTGGGCCGAATTATAAGGATTTTATAAGGAACCAGCCGGACCGAACCCTAGCATCGCCCGCACCCCCTACCTCCGTCCCGCCCTCCCCCCCGCCGAAGCCTGCCGCCGGCCCGACCGGCCGTTCCGCCCCGCCGCCCCCCCCCCCACCCCGCCGGCTCCTCCCCGTCGGGCTGCCTCCTCCTCGCCTCGCCGCCGCCTCCGTCCGCCTTCTCGACCGCCGTTCGCCGCCCCGCGGTGAGCTCCGACCGCCGGCCTCGTCCCCCCCCTCTCCCCAGGCGATGACGACAGACGCGGCCGGCCCGGTTCGGCCGGTCGGTGCGTGTGCGTGTGTGTGTGCGTGCAAGTGTGTGTGTGTGTGTGTGTGTGCAAAGTGTGTGTGTGTGCTGTGTATGTATGTATGCATGCATGTATGTGTGTATGTATGTATGTATGTACGTATTTACGAAAATTATAATAAACAAAAATAATTTTATAAATAATAAATAATATTAGTATTAATTGCTTAATTAGATTAATTAATTACTTAATTAGATTAATTAATTAGTTAATTAATTAATTAGTTAATTAAAACAGTATTTTACTCTTTTGGATAATTCGGATTATTAATTAAAAGAATTTCAGAATATTATTAAATCTTTAGAAATTAATATAAAATAAACCATAGTCCGGATTAAAAAGTTTTGAACATGAAAGTTGCTCAGAAAAATCCTACGGTTCCGAAAACGCGGTCTGTTCGTCGGTCACATGCCTCTAGCATAGCAAACATGGAACTTTTCCATCATTTTCATCTGTTCGGTAAAAGCCACAGACCCGGGAAATATCGTCAGATATTCTTCTGACCCGCCTGCGACGTGTAATACTACGTTAGTGCATGCCTAGCTCTGTATATTGCCATGTCATGCATCGTGATGCATTTGTCTGCTTTATAATTATTGTTTCTTCCCCCCTCTTCTCTCCGGTAGACCCCGAGACTGACGGTGCTGCCGGGTACGACTACACCGTTGACGATCAGTCCTTTGCCGCGGAGCAGCAAGGCAAGCAACCCCCCTTGAGCATTCCGATATCGCCCATCTCTGTCTCTCTCATTCTTGCATTAGATTTTGCTACTGTATTAGTTAGCTCCTATTCTGATGCATAGCCTATTTTTGATAAACTGTTACCATACCTGCAATCATATCAACTGCTTAGTATAGGTTGATCAGTGAATCCCCAGTGACCCCTTAGTCCCAGTTGCCCCTGCTTCTTCATCGACGGCTCGACGACTCGGTCAACCGACCGACAAGCCAGGCCCCTCACATCACTGCACCCCCCTGAGTTGTACGACTCTGCAGCGCTACTATCGAGTACCGAGGGTGACACCTCGTGAAGTACTCATGATGCTAGCTCTGTAGTGCAGCTAGTCGGTCGTGGTTATCGAGGGTGATTCCTCCTTCACCACTCCCGACGATGACTCTGTCGTGCAACCCCTCAAGTGTGGGACCCTCGAGGGTGATTCCTCTAAGTCCACCTTGACGGTTTCATCGAGCGGTACCCCGGGAGGGTGAATCCTCAGGTTCCGTCTTGATGTTTTATACACACAGTTACTATGACCTGGTTACAGAAACATGTTGGTGATGGGTCAGCCCTGAGGGGTACCCACGGTCTGATGTTGATGAGGCGTGGACGGGCAGGAGAGACCCTTGCCACACATCCTCGAGGCGGGGCGACGGACCGCACTTCATGGGTCGTGTTTGCCCCGCATTAATAAAATGCTAATGGGTTGGGTATTTGATCTGAGTTGGGTCGTTGGCCTTAATACGCACTAACCTTCACGTGGGAGAAGTTATGGGTACTCAGCGTCGTTGTATCAGCCGAAGCTCTTCGGACGTCAGCAATGGAGCGGCGCGCGCCGCATTGGACTGGAGTGTGCTAGGTCTGCTTCCGGCCGCCCACGCATGTGCAGGAGTGCAAGGGCAAGTGGGCCCACGAACCTGCGCGCTTAGGATTTAGACCGACGGGTTGGCCTCTTCGTTGAGCCTAGGTGGGGCGACGACGTGCTGATATCCCGAGGCCGGGCATGACCCAGGAAAGTGTGTCCGGCCGGAGGTGATTCAGGCGTGTTGGGGAATATGTGGTGCACCCCTGCAGGGAAGAAATTATCTATTCGAATAGCCGTGTCCACGGTAACAGGACGACTTGGAGTTGTGCCTTGACCTTATACAACTATAACTGTGATTTAAATTTGAAATGAATGTGGCTCCGAGATTGCTTCCTCACAGGGAGTCGAGGAAGAATCTCTGGGCGTGGTTACTTAAATAAAATTGCTACAATAATATGACTATATATGAGATACCAGTCTACCCCCTTCTAATGCTGCAAGATTGCTGAAGATGCTAGTCTTCGATAGGACTAGGCCTTCCCCCTATTCTTGCTTTCTGCAGTCAGCCCAGATATAACCCCCTTTCCTTGATACTGATGCATACTTAGTATAGTTCTGATGTCAGTCTTGCGAGTACTTTGGATGAGTACTCACCGCTGCTTTGCTTTCTCTTTCCCCCTCGATACGATTCTGCGTTCAGACGACGGAGCCCAGGAGATGGAGTACGCCGGAGACGACTACTACACCACCGCTGGAGCCTACTACTACGTGGAGAATGCCGACGCTCAGGAGTAGTTAGGAGGTTCCCAAGCAGGAGGCCTCGCCTCTTTAGATCCGTTGCTTATGTTTGTGCTAGCCTTCTTAAGGCAAAACTTGTCTAACTTATGTCTGTACTCAGATATTATTTGCTTCCGCTGACTCGTGCGTTGTCGAGCTTTGTATTCGAGCCCTCGAGGCCCCTGGCTTGTAATATGAAGCTGTATGACTTTGATTTATGTCTAGTGTTGTGTTGTGATATCAATCAGTGAGTCCCTAATCTTGGTCGTACGCATTGTGTGTATGATTAGCGTACGGTCGAAATTGGGGGCGTCACAGGGGATGACAATGGAGGACCGTTCCCTGATTAGGAAGTCCTAGAAAACGCCCTCAAAACCGTTGATCCAGATCACATCGGTTGGCAATTTTTTTTAAAGAAATCATTGGCGGCTTTGACCGCTACATGAAAATTTTCAATTTTAATGGAAATTACATGGCAATTCGAGCGTTTGCCGGGAAAACGATCGGGGAAGATATTGCGTCATTACGGAAATTATAAATCCCGAACATTGAGGATTTTTATGGTAACTTTAGTTAATGCGAGGATGATAAGTTTAATTGACAAGCACAACAATTTTGTGATAATAAACAAACTAGTGACCAAATTACCATGTTTACCAACTCAACTTGCATCCCTCACATATATGAATTGTCACAAAAAAATGTTCGATTTGGCATGCACAAATCCCAAAGCTTTCGTGACTTATCTACATCCTCTTTACTAAGGACCGACGAGTGTAGACCCTCCCAAATATCTCACCACGACCCCAAATTTCAGGCATCGGTTTGAAGAAGTAGATAAGAGCAACTCCAACGCGCCGCCCCATTTCGTTCGCGCGCGTCCGTTTGGGTCGGCGCGGACAGAAAAGTCGGCCCAACGCTCCGACCCAAACGGACACGCGTTCGCTTTTCGTCCGTCTGCCGACCCATTCCCAGCCCATTTTTAGCCGAATTTGCGTCGGCGCGGACACGAGACGGACGCGCGCGCGCCCGCCTACTCCCCCCTGGCCCGCTGGTCGGTGGCACATTGGCCATTGTAACAGCAAACCCTCGGTCGCCTCCTTCGTCGCCGATGGCGCCGCCCATTTTTCCGGTGCCCCTGCCAGCTGCCGGTGCCGCAAGCAATGCTGCCACCTCCCACGCCGCGCCCTCCACCGCCGTCTTGCCGCCGGGGAACCGAAAGCTTCACACCCCCAATCCCCACGACCGCGACCAAGAAGCCGCCTCGCCGCCCCGCCGCCCCGGCCATATCCTTCGTTGGACGCCAGCACGCTCGTCGGAGGCCGGCACGCTGGCCCGAGGGCGGCGCTATTCCCTTCGCCGGCCGGCTCCTTCGTCGACGCTCGCAAGATGTTCGACAATTTGCCAAGGTACAAAATGGACTCGCCGACGAGTTCTTTTTTCACAATTTCCTTTGCGACTCCGACGATTCCTCGTCCGATGATGAGGAGAAGATCTTGGCTGCCGTGTTGGTCCATCACCACCTCAATAGACAGAGGACGTTGTTTCGTGGCTCCATTCCGGGGCACCTTCCGGCGTTGAATCGCAACCGAGAGAGCGGGCATTTCCTTCTTTGGGAGGACTACTTTGACACAACGAACCCGTTGTTCAAACATCAGAAATTCCACCGTCGTTTTCGTATGAGTAGGCAACTTTTCAACCGTATTAGAGAGGGGGTGGTCGGCTACGATGACTATTTCGAGTGCAAAGAGGTTGCCGTTGGAAAGATTGGCTTCTCCTCTTATCAGAAATGCACTGCAGCCATCTGAATGCTTGCATACGGAGTGCCCGGTGATCTCATTGACGAGTACGTCCGTATGAGCGAGCCTACATGCGTAGACTCGCTGTATAAGTTTTGCAAGGCGGTTATTGCTGTGTTTGGCCCTGAGTACTTGAGAGAGCCAACTGTTGCTGATACAGCACGGTTGCTAGCGATGAATGGCAGCAGGGGCTTCCCAGGGATGCTTGGCAGCATAGACTGCATGCACTGGGAGTGGAAGAACTGCCCTTCTGCTTGGCAAGGGCAGTACAAGGGCCATGTCAGGGCTTGCACTGTCATACTTGAGGCCGTGGCATCTCAAGATCTCTGGATCTGGCACTCTTTCTTTGGCATGGCCGGATCACACAATGATATCAACGTGCTTCAGCACTCGCCGGTGTTTGCTAGGCTTGCCGAAGGCAACAGCCCACCTGTTAATTTTACCATCAATGGCCACAACTACGACAAAGCATACTACCTGGGTAACGGTATCTATCCTCAGTGGACCACTATTGTGAAGACAATCCCCAACCCTGTCGGAGAGAAGAGAAAAAGATTTTCCCAAGAGCAAGAGAGTGCTAGGAAGGACGTCGAGCGTGCCTTTGGTGTTTTGCAATCTCGATGGGGCATCGTTCGGTATCCTGCTAAGACTTGGAGCACGAAGAAAATGTGGGAGGTGATGACTGCTTGTGTGATCATGCACAATATGACCGTAGAAGATGAGCGCCCGGAATGTCTCTACGATCAAGGGTTTCAGTTTCAGGGTGAGAATGTTGTGCCTGAGCATGGAGGAGCGGCAACGTTTGAACAGTTCACCCAATTTCATTATGTCATGCGTGATTGGGAAACTCACACGCAACTGCAAAATGATTTGGTTGATCATATGTGGGCTCATGTTGGCAACCAATAGATGTATCTTTTTTATTCGGCTTGCAAAACTATGTGAGACTGTTTTATTTTTATTCGGCTTGTAAAACTATGCTATTTATTTGGTTGTGGACTATATGTTTGCTTCTGAAATATGCAAAATTTATGCGTGAAACAGTGTAAAATTTGTGCTATATGTTGAAAAAAGGCGGCTAGCCGGCATATATGGGTCGACGCGTTGGGCGCACTGTCAACCCAAATCTCAAACATGACGGACACCGAGCGGGCGGCCGACCCAAACGAAAAAAAAAGCGTCGTCCGTTTGGGTCGGAGCGTTGGAGTTGCTCTAAAAGAAACTACACAGTGGAAACCATAAAGCATGTCATGATGTTCAATCGTTTCAAAGTGCACAGTGATCAACTTGCTAATGCTTAACAGTCAAATACTCAAATACGAGAGAATACAGCTCTAGGGGATCTTTGCATAACTGGACATACATATTAAAAACCAAAATCAGATCTCGCGAAAATAGGTTCAGGCTTGAAATGAACTCGTTGATCCAAGGAGGCTACCAGATCTCGCGCAGGCTCAAACACCAGATCCGGGCGACGCGAGGAAGGAGAGCAGCCTGTGGGAAGTGTTGCCGCTTGAAACAGCGCTCGAGTCGTCGAGGAAGAGGTCCTCGGGCATGCGGAACGCGCCGTGCACGGCCACCAGCGCGCCGCCGACGAGCAGGCCGGAGATGATGAGCGAGGCGACGGACGTGAGGAAGAAGGCGAGCAGCGACGAGACGACGAGGCCGAGCAGCGTCTCCCGGTCGGTGAAGGTGCGGCCGAAGATCACGACGGGCTGGTCGGGCGCGCGGAAGACGTAGAGGAAGCACCAGGCGCCGAGGATGCTGAGGAGGACGAGGAGCGAGAAGGGGTGCGCCAGGAGGGAGGCCGCGAGGGAGAAGGCCACCACGGCGGCGTAGTTGACGCGGAAGTAGCCGAGGTTGCGTCGCAGCCGCGAGGTGGCCTCGGAGAGGGAGTCCGGCCGCGAGATGGCCGAGCGGTCGATGAGCTCCGTCCAGGGGCGGCGGTCCGCGAGCGAGCGCCGCGCCGTGTCGGAGACCCTGCTGAGGAAGAGCCGGAAGGCCGGGGTGGCCAGCGTGGAGTCGGAGAGGCCGCCACCGGAGGACGGCGCCGAGCCACCGCCGGAGGAGGGGTTGGTCACCGGGAGCAAGGGCTGCGGCGTCGGTGCGGCGGCCATGGCGTCTGCTGCGGGGGGAATAGATTCCGGATTGATTGATGGGCACGCTGGGCCAGCACTTTTATGATTCCGAGGATTGGTGGTTCTGCGCCGTCTCCACCACACGCACAGTGGGTGCTGGACTAACTGGGGACCACGAGTCATTGGCGGTTTCTATGTGTCGTGGTTAGAGCATCTACAACCGGACCTCTCAAACCCATATCAAACGCCCGGGCGGGCCGTCCGGTCACTACCCGGTCACTTTTTTTTTTTGACCCAGACGGACTCCTCAAACGGCCCTCAAACGCCCGGGCTGACCGGCACCCCCGTATCCAGCCCAAATATGGGGCGGATATGGGGGCGCCCGGGCACCCGCCACGTCGGAGCCGACCCATGCTGGCCCATCCCCTACCCCACATATATTCGTCCCCATCCGCTCGCCAGACCAAACCCTAGCCACTTCACTCCCTCCCCTCCACTCCCCTCCGCCACCCGAGCTCTCCTCCGGCTCCTTTCGGTCGTCTCCGGCATGGCGGGCAGTGGATCCGAGTCCTTCAAGTCCAGATCCGTCGACCCCGAGCTCATCCCGCGCGGCCCCGAGGAGGAGATGGTCGTTCGGCTTGCGCTCCGCCGCGCCCGAGAGGATGCCCGTGGACGGCACGGCTCGGACTCCCTCCGTCGGGAATCCATTGCGTCCGCCCAAATGGCGCATGGATCCGGCGTTAGGCAGGCCATAGCAGCCTCGCCGGAGGCCATGCGGTCCGCCTGGCGTCCGAACGCGGTGGCGGACGCGCAACCCCTCCGGTGGCGCGCCGATTTTCGAGACGCTTCCGAAGAAGGCATGGCTCGGCGTCGACGCCGTGCAAGGCAGCGGGCGCGGGAGGAGGCGGATGCCCTCGCGGCGGCGAACGTCGGCGAGGCGGAGTCGCATTCTCCGGCGCCCCGTATGGCGCATCAGTCCGGGCGCCGCAACCACATCGTGGTGGACGTCGGGGGATCTTCCCCGGACGGATCCATCATCGATCTGACGTCCACCGGCACCGTTCGGGTTCCGGTCTCCGACGAGGAAGAGTAGGGCATGGGAGACGGCGGGGCCACGAGTCCCGTGAGCCAGCTCGTGTCCCATGCCCTACTCTACCTTGCCGGCGACCGGACCAACACTCTGGGGAGTGCAGCCGGCCGCCGGACATGGCCACGGCGGAGGGGCGAGCTGGGAGGGAATCACGTTGCATGTAATAATATGGATTTGAGGTTTCTAATTTGAGATGTCCGTATGTGGAATGCGTTTTATGAGGGGTGACCGGTCACTGTCCGCGAACGCGCCCGGGCGCGTCCGCGGGCGTTTGAGGGGTCGGATTTGCCAAGTCCGACTATAGATGCTCTTAGAGGGCCAATCCCTTATAATTTGATTCAAAGGAATTCTATAGAATTTCTAGGGATTTAAATCCTCAAGAATTTTTTCTACGTTGGTTTGATTCATAAGATTGGATCCCATAGGAATTTTTCCTATGAAATTTTTCGTACTGTATTTTATAGAAAATCTAACATCCATTCCAACCATTTTTTACAATTTCTTTGTTTTTCTTATGACATCAAACACTCATTGCTAATCCTATAAAATTTAAGTGGACATGCCACTCCAACCCTATACTTTTTCTACTCCTACATTTTCAAAATTCTATGAATCAAAGAGGCCTTGAACTTTTTATATTTGTATGAAGCTATAAATATAAACGATCCTAGCCGAACTTTAGTTGAACTATCTAAAACATTTTTCACATAAATTTATTCCAAACATAGATTGAAATCACTTGATTCAACCACAAATTTATAAACAATGGTAGCATAATTCGATACATTGCATAATATGAACTTAATCTACTCCACTGAAACTACTCGATTCGAACAAAAGAAAACGACTCCCAGCATACTAAAAACTACTCTGTGTGTAAAGAAATATAAGAGCTTTTCGATCACATTTGTTTACCAAGGGAGTAATTTTCTTCGGCCATGATTTTCTCCCAATCCATGTCACCCTCACCGGAGCAGACGGAGTCGGACCTTCTAGACCAAAATAGACCACTTCTCGTCTTGCCCTGTCGTCGACCTCTCACTGGACGAGCCAACCTCACCAGCGCCCTACAACTCGAGGACTCGTCGCTCCTCGGCAACGAGCTCTGGATGATTCCGAGGGAGCTCGGCCTTGTACGCCTCGTCGATGCGCGTCACCTCGTCCGCTTGAAGGCCTCACAATCTTGTCGCACCTCGTAGTGGGAGACTAGTCGGGATCGACAACGACGGACTGCGTGACTTAGCCTCTACCGAGGGGGGTATCTTTGCCCGACTCACATGGAGGTATAGCGTCTGCACGTCATAGGCCCTCACCGCCTGCTCCATCAACTGGAAGAAGCTGATCCAATGTCAGCACACCCGTGTCCCGGTCCTTTATCTCAGAAACCCACGCGCCCCAGGCATACTACCGCACGCCGTGGTACTTCTTCTTCGACAACAACAATAGTCGAAGCAGAACAGGGAGGGCGCACTTGTGCATGCTCGCGGTAGCTGCATGATTCGAATCGGCGAGGGCGATCCACAACAGCTTAATCCAGCCGTTGGGGGTGGTTGGAAGTGTCGGGGCATAGTCGCTGTGTGGGCGGGGGTATCGACGATGGTGGGGGGGGGTCCGAGGACATTGGAGCACGGGGGTTGTCCCCGGCCAATGCATCAGAACCCACCCTGGTTCCCATCTCTCGCGGTAGGGCCTTTATGCGACTCACAAGGCCAAGCTATGGTGATGGTGCCCCTGATGCCAATGGTCTTAAGTCCAACGGTGTGGGTTCATCGTGGTTGGAGGAGGGAAGATGAACACGAGTTCAAGGACTTTTGTGTGATTTCTGTTGTTTGCAGGGTGCTGATACTTGTGATCTGCGTTGGGTTTTCCATGAAGAGAGGAACGGGTAGTTGCAGCACAAGGTGGGTAAGTATTTCCCTCAGTTATGAAACCAAGGTTTATCGAACCAATAGGAATATCACTTCTCAACCGTCTTCAGCGACTGCACACAAAAGAACAAACGACTCGCACCCAACGCGGACAAGAGGGTTGTCAATCCCCTTAATCTCGTTATTTGCAAGCAAATGAGTTGTGTAGATAATTGTTGATAAATATAAATTGAAAAATAAAATAAAAGGTAAATAAAGGCAGCAAGGTAGCAATTGCGTTTGTGAATATATAAGTGAATAGACCCGGGGGCCATGGTGTTCCCTAGCGGCATCTCTCATGTAGGCAATATACGGAGGGTAACAAATTACTGTTGGGCAATTGATAGAAAAGCGGATAGTTATGCGATATTCACGGCAATGATCATGTATATATACGCGTCACGTCCATAAGCAAATAGGCCAACTCCTGCCTGCACCTATTACTATTACTCCACCCATCGACCGCTATCCAGCATGCATCTAGAGTATTAAGTAAAACAGAGTAATGCTTGGAGAACAATGACATGATGTAGACAAAGTAAACTCAATTAATATGAATAAACCACATCGTTTTATCCTTAGTAGCAGCAACACAAAGACGCATCTTCTCCCTTCCTGTCACTCGGATATAGAAACTCGTCAGGTTGAACCTACTACAACGCACTACTCTCACCGAAGAAATACTCCCTCCAGTCCTTTTTAGTCTGCATATTAGCTTTGTCCGCAGTCAAAGTATCTCTACTTTGACCAAACTTATAGAAACATGTATCAACATTCACAATGCCAAATTAATATTGTTATATTCATTACGAAATGTAGTTTCATGAAATGTATATAAAGTATTGTAGATGTTGATATTTTTCAATATATATTTGGTCAAACTTTGTAAAGTTTGACTTGATACAAATCTAATATGCGGAGTAAAAAGGACCGGAGGGAGTATCAATCTACTTGGCCAAAGCACATCAATAAATCGGAGAGCATTACGAAGCTATAATGATCATGCAATTAAGAGACAATATATATCAGAGGTGACTCAAATACTTTTCATGAATAATCTGAACATAAACCCACAATTCATCGGATCCCAACAAACACACCGCACAATAGGATTACATCGGATGGATCAAAGCGAAGATGCGATGATCATTGTATTGAAGATCATATGAGAGAGAGATAGCCATCTAGGTACTAGCTATGGACCTGTAGGTTTGTGATGAACTACTCACACATCATCATGAGGGCAGCAAGGTTGATGAAGAGGCCCTCCGTGATCGACCCCCCCTCTGGCAGGGTGCCGGAATGGAGCTCCAGATGGGATCGCGGCGGAACAGAGACTTGCGGCAGTGAAAAAAGGTCTTCGAGGCTCCCCTGAGGGTTTCTAGGATTAATAAGAATTTATAGGCCGGAGAACGAGGTCGGGAGAGCCACAGGGGGCCCACAAGCTAACAGGGCGCGCCCCCCTATGGTCGCGCCCTGTTGGCTTGTGGAGCCTTCCTAAGGCTCCCGGCTATCCTCCGAGGCTTGTTGGTCTTGTTTTGGTCTAGAAAAAAATGTCAAAAAGTTTCGTGGCAATTGGACTTCGTTTGGTAAAGGGAATCTGCAAAGTAAAAAACACGCAGAAAACAGCAACTCGCACTTGGCACTGGGTCAATAGGTTAGTGCTAAAAAATATTATAAATTGGTAAATAATGACCCAAAAAGTATCTAAGAATGATAATATATCAGCATGGAACAATAAAAAAATTATGATACGTTGGAGACGTATCAAGCATCCCCAAGCTTAATTCCTGCTCGTCCTCGAGTAGGTAAATGATAAAAACAGAATTTTTGATGTGATATGCTATCCACTATGTAATCTTTATGCATGTATGCTCAATGAGAAACAATGAATCAATAGACATTAACATAGTAATACTTATAAGTATAAGAAACAAAATCATTAACTTTTTCAAAGCATACGATCCTCAAAAGATGTCTACCCCTTATTCATCTTATTTAATTAGCAAGGCATGGCTCCATCTTCACCACATTAATACAAATGTCAAGCACCACAGTGCCCAAGTCAGGCAATTGGATCGTACTTTTTCAAGGTGCATAAACTTTTTATTCTTCACGCAATACATGAGCGCGAGCCATTGGACATACCGTTTAGGTGGAATAGAATATGGTGGTAGATATCAATAGGGTAAAAGTGGAGAAGATAGTCTCGCATCAACTAGGAGAACGGGCTATGGAGATGCCCATCGATAGATGTCAATGCAAGGAGTAGGGATTGTCATGCAAAAATGATGCACTAGAGCTATAAGTGTATGAAAGCTCAAATGAAGCTAAGTGGGTGTGCATCTAACTTGCTTGCTCATGAAGACCTCGGGCATTTGAGGAAGCCCGTCATCGAAATATACAAGCCAAGTTTTAAAATAATGAAATTCCCACTAGCAATATGGAAGTGATATATCATGAGACTCTCGACATATGAGGAACATGGTGCCACTTTGATGCACAAGTCTGGTAAAGGATAGTAGCAAAGTCCCTTCTCTCATTTTCTCTCATCCATTTTTTATATATGGTGGGTTCATTTGGCCTCCCCCATTTTCATTTTTGTCCGGAGACTCTTCCCTACTTGTGGGGGAGTCATGGTCTCCATCATTCTTTCCTCACTAGGACAATGGTCTAACAATGATGATCATCACACTTCTATTTACTCACAACTCAATATGGAGAACTCATATGAAGATATGACTCTATATGAATGCCTCTGGCAATGTACCAGGATGTGCAATGATCTAGCGTGACATGTATCAAAAATATATGAACGGTGGCTTTGCCACAAATACTATGTCAGCTCTATATGATCATGCAAAGCAATATGATGATGAACGAACTAGTCATGTGAAGTGACGATGGAATTTGCATGGCAATATATCTCGGAATGGCTATGGAAATGCCATGATAGGTAGGTATGGTGGCTATTTTGAGGAAGATATAATAAGGCTTATGTGTGACAGAGCGTATCATGTCATGGGGTTTGGATGCACCGGCAAGAGTTGCACAGATCCTCAAGGTGAGAATGGGCTATGCACGGCACCGAAGAGGCTAGCAAATATGGGAAGGTGTGATTGCGTATGTCCATGGTTTCACATTAGTCATAAAGAACTCATATACTTATTGCAAAGTTTTATTAGTTTTAACACAAATCAAAGCATTCTCCGCATGCCCCGAGGGAAGAGGTTGGGAGGAGTTAACCATCGCGCGCTTCCGACCCGAAACAACACTAGGATTTCAACGAGGAATAGAAATGCTCACACATCATCACCATGCCCTTTTCATTTTTAGAAAAATAAGAAATTGACATTTCTGAATATCGACACTTCAACAAATTAAAAAATTTGGACTCGCACCTTTTCAGATTACTACATCAATATTATCAACCCTCATTCTCTATATATGCTACATGATGGTTTTGATTATCACTCATTGGATACCTAATATTTTTGGACCAGTCTTATGACCCATGCAAATTACCATCACTATTTGATAACTCTCAAACAAATATAAGTGAAGAACGAGAGTGAAATCATTTCTATAAAATCTACACGCCACCGTGCTCAAAAAGATATAAGTGAAGTACTAGAGCAACTGCCGAGCTCAAAAGATATAAGTGAAGCACATAGAGTATTCTAGCAAATTATGATGAATGTGTGTCTCTCTTAGATAGGTGTATCCAGCAAACAATGATTGTGGCAAACTGAAAGTAAAAGCAAACTAAAGCAAAAGACGCTCCAAGCAAAACTCATATCATGTGACGAATAAAAATATAGCTCCAAGTGACATACCGATGAATTGAGACGAAAGAGGGGATGCCTTCCTGGGGCATCCCCAAGCTTATACGCTTGAGTCTTCCTTAGAATATTACATTGGTGTGCCTTGGGCATCCCCAAGCTTAGGCTCTTGCCTCTCTTCATTCTTTAGCTCATCGTGATAACACCCAAAACTTGAAAACTTCAATCACACAAAACTCAACAAAACTTCGTGAGATCCGTTAGTATAAGCGACATATCAAATACTTTAGGTACTATTATAAATTGATTCAAATTTCAATTTTGCATAATAGATACTGTGTTTTAACTTCTCCATGGCTTATACCCCCCCCCCCCCAATACAATCCATGGCATCATCAAAACAAGCAAACTACACAAGTAAAGCAGAATCTGTTTAAAACAGAACAATCTGTAATGATCTGTAAGCACGCATACTTCTGTAACTCTAAAAATTCTGAAAAATTAGGAAAACCCGAATAATTTGCAGAGAAATACTGTGTAAAAATTTCAGACAAAGATCATGTTCCAGTAAAAATGAAAATTCCTGTACTGAACGCTAAAGTTTCTGTTTTTGCACCGTATCAATTCTACTCATCATGTGGGTCATCCCAAAGGCTTTACTTGGCACAAACACTAATTAAAACATAAAAACATAATCATTACAGAGTCATTAATCATGTTATCACAACCAAACATAAAGTATTTGGTTGTCTCCCAACAAACTCTTTCTTTATAGCCATTAAGATAGGCTTGAAATTTCAATGATGCTCACATAATAGTCAAGAATTGAAGCACAAAGAGAGCATCATAAATCATGTGAAAAACACATCTAAGTCTAACATACTTCCTATGCATAGGCATTTTATAGAAAAACAAATTCTCAAGACAAGTGAAATCTAGCATATGCAAATAGGAAGAATGGAGCATTGATAGTTTCAACAAAAAGAGAGGTAATTGAGTAACATGCAAACTCCTATTAACCATATTTGCCTCTCTCATAGTAATTATATGTAGGATCATAATCAAACTCAACAATATAACCATCATAATATTGATCATTCTCCAAAGTAATGGGATCATTATTACCTAAAGTTGACACTCTTCCAACCCCACTTTTAGTAGTGTTGCAAATATCATACTCAATAATACATTCATCATGAAGCTTAGAATTATCAAGGTCACAAGGAACATCATGATTATCACCCCAATCATGATCATTAGCACAATTGATATTCATAGAATTTATACTAGCAACATGGCAACCATGCTTTTCATTCAAGGAACTATCATAAATCACTTTATAAATTTCTTTTAACACTTCATCACAATTTTTTAGATTCATGATTTTCAAGCAAGACCTCATAAGGATAATCTAGTGCAACCTCACTAGCAATTGGTTCAACATAATAGGGTCTTTTGAAAAGATTAGCAAGTGGGTGAGGATCCATTTATCTTACTTTTTCCTTTTTACTTTCTGTTTTGGTGTGACAAAGATAAAGATAACATAGCTAGGCAAGAAAATAAAAATATTTTTGTAATTTTAATTTTTATGAGACACACTAAATATAACAACAAATAAAAAGATAAACAAGTGAATGTAAATTTGTGAGAAGTTACTTGATAGTTGATGATGATATTCCCCGGCAACGGCGCCATAAATCCTTCCTGATACTTGTGATCTACATTGGGTTTTCCGTGAAGAGGAACGGGTAGTTGCAGCACAAGGTGGGTAAGTATTTCCCTCAGTTATGAAACCAATGTTTATCGAACCAATAGGAATATCACTTCTCAACCGTCTTCAGCGACTGCACACAGAAGAACAAACGACTTGCACCCAACGCGGGCAAGAGGGTTGTCAATCCCCCTGATCTCGTTATTTGCAAGCAAATGAGTTGTGTAGATAATTGTTGATAAATATAAATTACAAAATAAAAGAAAAGGTAAATAAAGGCAGCAAGGTCGCAATTGCGTTTGCGAATATATAAGTGAATAGACCCGGGGGGCATAGTGTTCCCTAGCGGCATCTCACATGTAGGCAACGTATGGAGGGTAACAAATTACTGTTGGGCAATTGACAGAAAAACGGATAGTTATGCGATATTCACGGCAATGATCATGTCTATATAGTCATCACGTCCATAAGCAAATAGGCTAACTCCTTCCTGCATCTATTACTATTACTCCACACATCGACCGCTATCCAGCATGCCTCTAGAGTATTAAGTAAAACAGAGTAATGCTTGGAGAACAATGGCATGATGTAGACAAAGTAAACTCAATTAATATGAATAAACCCCATCGTTTTATCCTTAGTAGCAGCAACACAAAGACGCATCTTCTCCCTTTTTGTCACTGGGATATAGAAACTCGTCAGGTTGAACCTACTACAACGCACTACTCCCACCGAAGAAATATCAATCTACTTGGCCAAAACACATCAATAAATCAGAGAGCATTACGAAGCTATAATGATCATGCAATTAAGAGACAATATATATCAGAGCTATCTCAAATACTTTTCATGAATAATCTGAACATAAACCTACAATTCATCGGATCCCAACAAACACACCGCACAATAGGATTACATCGGATGGATCAAAGCGAAGATGCGATGATCATTGTATTGAAGATCATATGAGAGAGAGATAGCCATCTAGGTACTAGCTATGGACCTGTAGGTCTGTGGTGAACTACTCACACATCATCATGAGGGCAGCAAGGTTGACGAAGAGGCCCTCCGTGATCGACCCCCCCTCTGGCAGGGTGCCGGAATGGAGCTCCACATGGGATCGCGGCGGAACATAGACTTGTGGCAGCGAAAAAAGGTTTTCGAGGCTCCCCTGAGGGTTTCCAGGATTAATAAGAATTTATAGGCCGGAGAACGAGGTCGGGAGAGCCACAGGGGGCCCACAAGCTATTAGGGCGCGACCCCCCTAGGGTCGTGCCCTGTTGGCTTGTGGAGCCTCCCTGAGGCTCCCGGCTATCCTCCGAGGCTTGTTGGTCTTGTTTTGGTCCAGAAAAAATCTTCAAAAAGTTTCGTGGCAATTGGACTTCGTTTGGTAAAGGAAATCTGCAAAGTAAAAAACACGCAGAAAACAGCAACTAGCACTTGGCACCGGGTCAATAGGTTAGTGCTAAAAAATATTATAAATTGGTAAATAATAACCCAAAAAGTATCTAAGAATGATAATATATCAGCATGGAAGAATACAAAATTATAGATACGTTGGAAACGTATCAGGTGCTCTGTCTAGTTTGGTGGAAAACCGTCGGTTGTATTTGTGGTCGTTGTAGGACGTGTGTAGCAGCGTTTGTACTCATGTCTGTATGGTGTACGTATGGTTTATGAATGAATATGAGTACTTTTTATCAGAATAAAAAGTATGGAATAAAGAGGTGTAGAAATCCCCAAATCCACCCAATGGAGTCGTATCCCCTAAAACTTTTTTTGATGGAACATATCCCCTAAAACTTAGTTTTGCTATAAGTTTTTTAAGCGGGCAATGCTATAATTTTTAGCCTCAAATCTCTGAAACCATATAGATCATCATATTGGGTGGATAAATCTCACATGTCAAATCTTAGGTTTTCTTGGCTGCAAGTTAGGACGTTGACTCCCTCAAGCTTTTGTGTTCCGCATCCCAACGGACGATGTCTAGTGTGTGTAGTTGCTGACAACACTTACTGCCCACGTGGGTAACAACCACATTGTGCGTCGATGCTTTATCTATTGGCTTCGCCTAGACCACCAGGTCATTTCTACGAAAGATAGGTCGATCAGAGAAAACGTGAATAGTGAATCCTGTAAAGAAGGAGACACAAAGAAGGCCACAAACACAACACTCATACAACTTCATCTGGTTGCCGAAGACACATCAACGGTCAACTCGTTGGCTGCATACCAACCGATGTTGGAGATGACCCACTCCTCATTGCCCAAAAGTGGCCTAAGGGCATTGTTGCTCATGAACTTGAACTTGTCGGTCTATATGCAACCTCTGGCACTCCCGAAGCATGTCCTCATCGAAGTGCGACGACAACTTGAGCACGTAGATTTATCAGTTGCCATAGATTTTGCTCGCATTCTCCATCAATGCCACACCAGTGCATGCAACAATGGCAAAATCGTCGTGCCACGCCATGGAAGAAGCTAGACCTGGGTGTCAAGAGTCATTGGTTGGTTATACTGGATGCTAATCTACAAAGAGCACGGGTGATGATTAAATTTGTTGGAATCAACATCCTAGTCCGTGGTGAAAACCACTCAAAAATTGACATGTGTATCCGAATCACGTACCTCTGCGCTTATAAGACAAGGGCTGGGGCGTGGGTTTCCCTTGCCTCCTGTCGGCGCCACCACATGTCTATCTCGTCTGTGGCCTTATGGCCATCAAGGCACGGTGGATCTCGGCCCTTGTCGGTGGGAGGGCCTCGTTTTCAGATGATTTTATATATTTTGTTAGTGTTTGTGTCTTGCTTAGGAAATTGGAGCGGCGGTGGCTTTTTGAAGATGGAATAATGAGTTGGGAAACGTAGTAGAAAACAAAAAAAATCGCCCTACGATCAACCAGGAACATTATGAAGATACAATAATGGTTGGGGTCATGATCGTTACCATCACCGAGTTGCAGCGGAAGAAGAACATGACAATGAAGATCATGCTTGGTGTCCCTCAAACCATAGATGTGCGATCCCTCGAACCGAAGACCGGAAGCATGGCCTCTCTACTTGGTTGCAAGCGTACGGTCTTCCCGATCCGGCAGCGCTTCGTCGTCCAGAGCAAATCATTGCCGAAGAATTAGAGGGAGGATATTATAACCACATTGCGCTTCTAATTATGAGGATTATAGGAACTAGACCAAGCTCTAACCACTCAACTAGGACCAACTAGAAGTAGAAGAACTAGAAGAGGCTCCAAAACTTGTGTATCCAATAGGTCAAAGTCCACAAGTATATATAGGCTGGAGGGAGGGGGAGGGGCGCCACAAGGGAGGAAAATCCCTCCCTTTGGACGGCCTAGGAGGAGGAGCCCCTCTCCAATTCGGCCCCCCCTTCCTTCTACAAGGAGAAGGGGGCGCCTCCACCTATTTGGGCCCAAGTGACCCAAGTAGCTCTCCATCTACTGGACTTTTAAGGCCCTTTGATATTAAATTAAATATAAAAGCCTTCTAATAAATACTAGACCCTTTTATATATAATTTAACAGCCCCAGAACATTTTCCACCTATATGTTATTTATCGACAATACCCGGTATTACCCGATACTCTCCAAAACCCTTTCAGTGACCCCGAAACGCTTCCAGTTACTCTCAAAACTATTTCGAATATTAATGAAACAATTCCACAAATAAATCCTCGATACTCCCGTCCTAGTAACACTTAGCAGATCGTGATTACCTTAAGCTTGTGACCCCATAGGTTCGGTAACTCATAGACATGAACGAAACCCCTTCGTTCAAAGACCGACAACGGAACCGAGGACATCCATATCGATCCCAATGAGTACATGAATGATATTCGATTGAACCTTTGGTTACCATGTGACATTACCTTTGCTTAGCAATACTTTACAAAACCCAAGAAGCATCGGTATCCTCTTGAGTCATTCACATGCTCACCGTACCGTTATTCTCGTTACCGGTTTTGTTCTTCCTTCTCGTTGATGTGTTCCAACATCCCCGTGACATAGTCACATATGTCTGGCCATACGATGATGCATGCTGTCACACCAAGAGGGCCCTAAGAATATCTCTCCATCTTCTTAGGAGCAAATCCCACTCTAGAGCTATCTAGTCCATTGTCAAACTTTCCGATGAACCTGTAAGTTGTCGTTATGATCACCTAGTTACATATGACGTTTGAGAAACCCCAAAGCTCATCGTACGATAAGAAGTGACTACAATGCTCTCATGGTCAAAGGAACATAAAACACATCTTAACACACCGTGTTATAACAATTGATTCAGACGATATTATCTCAAAGTATAACAGACAAGTTTGGGTCAATTCAATATGACTGTTCTTCTAACATCACACTCTCAATGTTGTTTTAGGATCATCATTACACTCAACGACATCCTAAGATCCGGAAAACGTGATCACCAACAACACTTGAGCTAATCTTAGAGGCAAGACTAGGAATCTTATTTTACTGTTTATTATTCCACATGTGCATATGAGTTTTCCACTGAATCGCATATTCCATGATCACACCAGTTATAACATAGAATATAAATTCTTAATTATGAATATGGAAATATAATATACAATATTATTGCCTCTAGGGCTTATTTCCAACATAATGCTCTCGTCGCCTACCCCCGTCCCGATGGTGCTCCTAGATTCGTCGGAGGGCATGTGAAGGTTTGTCTCCGATGGATCTCGCGGGATTAGGGCATCGTTTGTCTTTGGCGAATCTGCTTGGATTCGTTCTTGGCCTGTCTATTCTTGTGTGTCTACAAGTTGGATCCTTCCAATCTACGCTTCTCTTCATCGACGACGGTGTTGGAAATATGCCCTAGAGGCAATAATATTGTATTATTTATTTCCACGTTTATAATTAAGAGTTTATATTATATGCTATAACGGTTATGATATTGGAATATGCTATTCAGTGGAAAACTCATAAGCATGTGTGGAATGATAACGGTAAAACATGATTCCTAGTCCCGCCTTTAGGACTAGCTCACGTGTTGTTGTGATGTTTTCAAGATCTTGGGATATCATTAAGTGTAATGATAGTCCCAAAACAATTGTGAGAGTATGACGTTAGTAGAACAATAGTATTGAATTGACCCAACTTGTTTGTTATACTTTGAGATCTTATTGTCACAAGTCTATCGATATAACACAGAGAGTTAGCATATGCTTTAGTTTCTTAGACTGGGAGAGTATCATAGTCACTTCTTACCGTACGATGGACTTTGGGGTTGCTCAAACGTCATCTGTAACACGGTGATCATAATGAAAATTTACAGATTCATCAAAAAGTTTGACAAGGGGCTAGATAGCTCAAGAGTGGGATTTGCACCTCCGACGATGGAGAGATTTTCTCATGGCCCTCTCGGTGTGACGACATCCATCATCGTCTGGCCAGACACAAGTGACTAGGCCACAGGGCTGCCGGAACATGTCAATGAGAAAGAAGAACATAACAAGTAACGAGGAGAACATTATAGTGAACATGAGAATGACTCGAGAGGATACAACTATATCTCACCTCGGGTTTTGTAAAGTATCATGAAGCAAAGTTAATAGCACATGATAACCAAAGGTTCACTCGAATATCATTCATGTATTCATAGGGGCTAGTATGGATGTCCACAGTTTCGCTATTGGTCATTGAACGGATGTTTTTTTGTTCATGTCTATGTTTTACCAAACTTACAGGGTCACAAGCTTAAGGGAATCGAGATCTGTTGAGTGTTAGTAGACGAAGAGTTATGAGAAAATATTCAAGAAATAGTTTCACGAACATAAGAAATAGTTTTGAGAGAAACCAAAAGCGTTTCGGGGTTACCGGAAGAGTTTTGGGTAATACCGAAAAATGCTATATAGATGGAAATTGTTTCCGAGGACTTAAATATAAATTATAAAGGATGTAATATGATTGGGAGGCCCCCTGAATTTATTCATAGTCAATGGGCTAAAGAAAATAAGAAAATGCATATATGAGAAAAGTTAATGGGCCAAAGAGGCCCATTGGGTGGAGGCGCTCCTAGCTTCTTGGAAAGGCTAGGGGACACCGAATTGGTAGGGGACTCCCCCTCCTCTTGGTCTGCCAAAGGGTTAGGCTCCTTCCTCCCATTGTGGCGCCCCCTCACCTCTTCCCAACCTATATGTACTAGAGGTTTTGACCATAGAGATACACAAGTTTTTGGAGCCTCCTTTAGTTATCTTGTTCTAGTTCTAGTTTCGAGTTGATCTAATTAGAGCTAGACCTAGTTCTCTCTAATCCTCATAATAGAGAAGCCCCGTGAGGTTCTCTTCTCTCTCCTTTAATTCTCCGGTGATTATTAGCTCTGGACAGTGAAGCGCTGCCGGATCGTGAAGCCTGTACGCTTGCAATCTATAGAGAGGTCGTGATTTCGGTCTTTTTTTCGAGGGATCGTCGTGGACAGTTCGAGTGACTTCAAGAACGATCTACATCGACTCTTCTTCCGTTGCATCTCGAAGTTGATAATGATCCGATCTAACCTTGTATGCATCTTCATAGTGATTCAGGACCTTGATCGTAGGGCGGATTTTTTATTTTCTACCAAGTTTCCCAACAGACGGTTGTTGTTCTGTTGCGTTGGTCTTGTAAGAGAAGGGCGATGACAATGGCATGCCTTCAACTCTCTTCAGTGCTTGTAGTCGTCGCTAGGTGGTCTACTACCTTGAGAGTTGATGAATAGATCGGAAGTTTCCCACAAAATAAAAAAATGACATGTGTAAAAAAGCTTCATAAAAACTCAAGGAATGATATTGTAGATCGGAGACTAAATAATATAAAAAGAATTAAGTTTGACGGGATATGAATCCATTGGATTGGGTTGAAGTTGGGGTGATTTCTACACTTTTTCAATCTAAACTAACTCCAGCCAACCGTGTGATGTTTGGCGCTTTAGGAGCCCGTTATAGATAGTTTTGCAAACGGGCGCCTGAAACGCACACCCTCTGCTGCGAGCTGGGCCGGCCCATCTACTTTTTTCTAGTTTTCAAAACTAAAAAGAAGTGTAGGTGTGTAGTGCGACTCGAACCGACAACCACCTGCTTCGAACTAGGATGCACTAAACACCTAGCCACCCAGCCTCACTTGATTACTTTAATCTTTCTCTTGTTTTCCTCTTTCCTCTTTTCTTCTTCCTTTTTTCCCTTTTCCTCCTTTTCAGTTTCCTGGTTCGACGAACTTTATTTGAATAGTGAAATTTTTCATCAAAATCGATAGTTTTTTTATCAAAGTTTTTGAACTATTGTTTTTTCAAATTCGATGAACTTTTTCATCAAATTCGGTGATATTTTTTTCGAATTTGTGAACTTTTTTTCAAACTCGATGATTTTTTTTCAAATATGATGAACTTTTTTCAAATCCGATGTTTTTTTTCAAATTCGTTGAACATTTTTCAAAATCGATAAATGTTTTTTTCAAATTTCTGAACTTTTCCCCCTAAAATCCATGAACACTTTTGAATCCCTGATTTGAACTTTCAGCATCAAAATTGCGATTTCTTTTCAAAATCAATGAACTTTTTCTGGAAATCGATGTTATTTTTTCGTCAAATTTGCGTTCTTTATTTTTCAAAATCGATGAACCATTTTTGAAAGTCTTTGAGATTTTTACAAATTTGTGAACTTTTTTTCAAAATCGATGAATGTTTTTCCAAAATCGTTGTACCTTTTTTCGAATTCGTAAACTTTTTTCAAAATTGATGAACTTTTCTCGAATTCTATGAACTTCTCAAAAATTTCAACATTTTTTCCATGTTGGTGAACTTTTATTATTGCAAATATATGATTCTTTTTGCAAATGCTTTATATGGGTACAAAATATATGTTCATGTTTTCCATAAATAAGCATTAAATAACATTGTTTCAGAAATCCATTTTGGCTCCCGGGAGGCCGGGAGCACGTGCTCCTACGCGTAAAAATAATTTGTGAAATCTCAAAAAATCTCAACAATTTTTTTATGTATTTAGAGACACATCCAAATGGTAGCTGTAAAGTTTTAGGCAAAAAGATTAAACATTTTGGCCTGTGAAAAAAATTGAACATCCAATGTTACCCTAAATTTATTTTTTTCGCCAACGAAAAACTAGTGCTCCATTTCGCATGAGAATTGTCAAGCATACTTGCAACACTAACACAAACATCCTAAAAGAAAGTCAGAATTTTTTGAATTTTTTTACTACATTTTTTAAGTTGCTATACATCCGGGAGCCAAAACGCCGACGACGTAGGTTTGATTCCCACCTATCCCAACTATATGATGCTGACATATATTTTTTCGCATATGTTTTTTAGGGAAATTGTTGGACCGGACCGGTAGGGGTCGCGCTCGACCGAGTCCCAAGCGGGACTGAAAACGCCGAATGGGAGCTCCCGTGTGATCTGGGCTAAGCCCCAGTCAAAAGCACAACATATGGGCTCCCCTCCCTACGCAACAGCCCGAGCCCACGTTAAGCAGCCACCACCCCTACTTTCCCATTGATCACGCCATCTCTGCCGCACTTTTGTCGCTAAAACCTTTCCGCGTCGACGCGACCAAATGCCCAAAACCCTAGCACTACGCTCCGTCGGCCGTGTCCCCACCTGTCAGCGACAATTTAAACCCCTCACCGTCTTCCCGAGCGGTGTCGCTGCCCGCATTTATTCATGCTTTGCGGCCCGGCCTCCCATCCTTTCCCCTCTCCCGAGGTCACCAAGTTTTTACCGACCGTCCACCCGGCGAAAACGCGAAACAACGCCACAATCCAACGCGCACAGCGAATTTACCCTTCTCTCCCCACGGTAATTTTTTACCCAGACGTCGCAGTTTACAGCCGTGCTCTGCTAGCAGGTGAGCGCCCAGTTCACGAGCTGTCGCTGTCCGGCACAGAACACCACCGCAGCCACTCCAACGAGTTCCCTCCGCCGCGCGGCGTGACCAAACCCTAGCTCGAGCCTCGCCGGGAGTGCCTTTGTCGCGTTCCGTTCCTCTTGTGGTCGATGGCGGAGGACGGCGAGGAGAAGCTGCTCGCCACGGTGCAGCACATCGCCAAGACGCTGGGCCGCACCGGCACCATGACGGAGGACATACTCAAGGTCTTCTCCAACTACGACGGCCGCCTCTCCCTCGACAAGCTCTACGCCGCGGCGGCCGCGGCCGGAGGAGGAGGAGGAGGAGGAGGGGCCGGGGAGCACTCGATGTCGATGCCGGCCTCGTCGCCCCCGCCCGTGCTGCCCTCTGCCGCGGCGGCGGCGATGCCGGCGCCGGTGACCTCGCTGGAGCGGACCGTGCGCACGCTGGACCGGCAGATCTCGCAGTTCGTGACCATGGAGAGGCTCGTCTGGGCCGACTCCGCCGACGCGGACGCCTTCCTGGAGGCGGTGGACGACCTCATCGGCACCGTGCAGGAGCTGGACGCCGCGGGGACCAACCGCGGGCTGCTCGACCGCGCCGACGAGCTGCTCAGCCGGTGCATGGCCCGGCTGGAGGACGAGTTCAGGGCGCTTATCGAGCGCCCCGACGACGCGGCCCCGGCGGCGCCCGGCGGGTTCGACTCCGAGCAGAGCGACGACGAGGACTACGACGCGGACGACGGCTACGGCGACGAGCCAATCCCCATCGCCAAGCCGGTCACGGATTTCGACGTGGTCATCGACGCTCTGCCCCCGGGGTCAGTCTCCGACGTGCACCAGATCGCGCGGAGGATGGTGGACGCCGGCTTCGGCCGCGAGTGCGCCGAGGCCTACGCGGCCGCGCGTCGCGGGTTCATCGACGAGAGCGTCGCGCGCCTCGGCATCCGCTCGCGCACCTCGGACGAGGTCCACTCCCTGCCCTGGGAGGAGCTCGAGTTCGACATTGCGCGGTGGATTCCGGCCTTCAAGATGGTGTTCCGCATCCTCATCCCCAGCGAGCGCCGCCTCTCCGACCGTGTCTTCGAGGGCCTCGCCCCCTACGGCGACCTCGCCTTCGTCGCCGCGGTTCGCACCCAGGCGCTGCAGCTCATCTCATTCGGCGATGCCGTTGCCGCTGCCAGCCGCGCGCCAGAGCGCCTCTTTCGTGTCATCGACATGTACGAGGCGGTGCGCGATCTCCTGCCTGACCTCGACCCTGTTTTCGCCGATCCCTACTCCGCAGCGCTTCGCGCCGAGGTCTCTGCTGTATGCAACACCCTCGGCTCCTCCATCAAGGGTATATTCATGGAGCTGGAAAATCTGATCCGCCGTGACCCAGCCCGTGTCGCCGTGCCCGGCGGCGGCATACACCCCATCACTCGCTATGTCATGAACTATCTCCGTGCGGCATGTGGTTCCAGACAGACACTAGAAGAAGTGATGGAGGGTGACCTGGGTGCTCTTGGCGTGACCGCCATTGCCGTCGATCCTGACCGCCCCACTTCGTCGCTTGCCGTGCACATTGCGTGGATCATGGATGTGCTTCACAAGAATCTGGAGAGCAAATCCAAGATATACAGGGACCCGCCACTGGCCTCCATCTTCTTGATGAATAATGGCAAGTACGTCATCCACAAGGTGAATGACAGTGAGCTTGGGGTTTTACTCGGTGATGACTGGATGAAGCAGATGTTAAGCAGAGTGCGCCGGTGGAGTATGGAGTACCAGCGCGGGGCTTGGGCGAAGGTGATGTCGGTGCTGCAGACCGGAGGCTCTGGGTTTTCAGGTCTCCCACCAAAGGCCATGCTTCAGAAACTGCAGATGTTCAATGGCTACTTGGAGGAGATTCGTGCAGCGCAGTCTGAGTGGGTGATCACAGATGATCAGCTGCGCGCGGATGTTAGGGCAGCAATAGCAGATTCTGTGCTCCCTGCGTATAAGGGCTTGATTGCTAGGCTGAGATCATCTCCAGATGCTCCGCAGGATTTGTTCATCAAGCATACCCCAGAGGATATTGAGGCATGCATCCAACATTTGTTTGAAGGAATTGGGAAATGATTGGTTATCTTGTAGCATCTTATTGGTCGTGCCTGTGATTTTGGTACCATCACTAATGTACTGTTGTGGCAGATATCTGAAGTTCTGAACACGGATAATGGTACCATTTTGGGTTTGATGGTGTTTTGCCATGAGGTTAGGCTTTATATTAGACGTGCAAATCATTGTCTTCTCCAGCTCTGTAAAATATTGTAGGCGTTTATCTGTCAGTTGTTAATGGTAGTCTTATTGAACACATTATCTGTCTTTTTTTTAATTGTGTTTCAGTGCCTACTTGTTCAATTGATGAAGGAGAAGCGCTTAGCTTATCTTTGATGGTGTTTTTTAATTGTGTTTCAGTGTCTGTTGTGATTGTGTGTGTGTGACCCAACTTTTATGATGGTTAGGCCTACTGGCCTACTAGTGTGGTTCTTATTATAGAAAGCATGCAAGTTAATCTGGTCCCTCATCTCCTATGGGTTTGATATACCCTGAGCAGACGGGTCTGTATTTCTCTTGTATTTTTTTTACTTTGTTTATAATTTTCAATGATATTATTTCCTTCAGTTTCTGAAAAAACTCCTGTGTCATACAGTTATTCAAATGGACGGTGTTGTGGATAAGACCACAATTCTTGAAAATCCAGTTGTCAACACAAGTGTAAGACAATTAGCAAAAAGTGGGTATATAGATCAGGCATTGTCTAAGGGGTACACTGAGGCACCTTATCCAATTTAGAATTGAGGCTTCTTATGGTGAGGTGGCATGGAAGAGCCAAGCATGTAGCAAATACTTATTCCACTGGATGGATACCCTAACTTGTATTACTCACTGCACGTAACAAATCGGAAAAATGTGGAGAACTTAATCGATACACAACCACCAATCTGTATTACTCCATATAGTGCCTGATAAAAAACGTGGAGAATTTATCAAAAATGTGGAGTACGTACTTGATACCTGCAGATTGAAAGAGTATACTAACTAGTTGAATAACTTGAAGAGATAAGCGATAGAGCGCACTGTTAAACATATATGTGCGGTGTGCGCCAGTCTTTCTTTGGTTAGTGCAACTACGGATGGGTTTGTTTTTCAGTTTTTTCAGGTATGTGGCACTGGCATCCCTGAATTTTATTGCAATTTTGGAACAGTGCATTATTTATGTATATTCTTTTTTGTAAAGCTACCCATATGAGATAACAAATCTTCTCTTTATCATTTATAATTTTGTGCTGTTTGTGGAAGCTGGTGTTCCTTCTCTAAATAAATCACTTGAGGCTTTCAAAGTACACTTCATAGATCCCCTGCAAAAAAAGTACACTTCATTAAGCTGTTGAATGTTACTATCCTGAAGTAAGCACGTTTTGACCCTCCAACGAATAGCGTTTGTTATTTATTGAATATTTTGTCTGCGTGCACATATGCTGATATCATGCACGACCAGTGCTCTTTTAACTTAAATGGTGGTCTTCCGAGCTTGTGCATTATTTTGGAATATCAGTAACTAATTTGCATGAACATGTAGTTACATATCCTAGTGCCATGGTAGGTGAACAATGTTCTGTATCTTCAGTCTCTGAATTTGCCTTCACTGAGGTTTGTTTTGCAACCTCATTTCTTTCAAAATGTGAGATGCACATCTGAAACATTTAACTAGTCAACTTTGTCAGCTGCAGATTATTGGACTGGATACCACAATCCTCTTTTATATTGCTTGCATGGAGGACTTTTGACTTGAGAGCTTCATACATTCAAAGTTATATAGATCTGAAGTTACCTGAGGTAAGGATGGTTACTCCCACTCAGTTTCCCTCGTACAACCCGATCACGGTGTTATATGCCTTTGAATTCTTAGTTTCCTTCCTTCAATCAATTGCTGAGAATGCCGAGGGTAGCATATTATGCATAACATAATAGCTGAAACACACCCCATTGACTTTTCTCAGAAGGCAGACTTCAAGTAAAAGGCAGACGAATGTGCAGAACGTGGTAGGTTAATGCAATGAGGCGAACCATCTTATTTGAGCATTTGACTCGTTAAAACTGTGGAATTACATTTTTCACTATGTAATCGGTCGCTATCCTATAAACCCTCTCTGTTGGGTGCACCGCATCATAAAATATATAGGATGACACATTCCTGCAGATAGGGGTAAAACTGTTGCAAAGTATTCCGACCTCTGTGAGCCCGGTCCCACAACATCCCAGCGCTGTCTCTGTAAATCCTGTTATCATGGCAAAGTCAGTGAGAAATGCTATAATTACAAAAAAAGCAGATAGGTCGACGAGAATAACACAAACTAATAACTCTGCTTTCTGCCATTAAACTTTTAGCCGTTTGGTTTTCTGAAAGCTTCTAGTTGTACATGACCAACTATATCACCATGCTTTACTAATTCCTCTCTAGTTAGGATTATGATGCAATCTTTGTGTTTTTCAGTTCTGCTTTCGCTATGATTTAATATGCCTTCTTGGTATTTTTCTTCAGAACTAAGTAAGAGTGATCTTAGAGGCAAACACTACTATTACTCCCTCCGATCCATATTAATTGTCACTCACTTAGTACAACTTTGTAGATAAGTTGAAAATCATGACATTACTGGAAAGCATACCGTATTTATTGGTGTCCTCAATGATCTCCATGAAAGCTTCGTATGCATTCAAGTACACAATTTTGCTTCCTCTGAGCGAGCCTTGTAATGTTGGAATCAACTTCTGAAGTTTGGAGTTGTAGACCTGGGCATCCCTGTTCTGCTCATCCACACAACCCCTCTCAGGGTCTCCACTCAATGTGATCTGAAAGGGTATGCAGCCAAATGGAGGAAGACCTGCCAAGATGAATTGCCGGCCCCCGAGGTTATACAGCTCCTGCATTCCAGTTCAGGGATTTTTTTTTTGTTGAGAAAATAAACATAGTTGTGGTCTATATGTTACAGAATTATATATAACAAAAAAACAGCTTAGTAGAAACAAACCCAGAACTCTGCCTAATTTTACCTTGACATGAGCACGCACCAACTGGAGCACAGTATCTTGGTATTCACCAATGTCCATCCTCCTCTTTGAGGACCGGTAGTAACGTGTGAAATCATTGGTTCCCGAGTTGATGAACATGAGAGAGCTGGCAGTGATCCTGGCAGCCTCCTTGTCCCCGGCGATGCTCCTGAGCCGGGGAAAGTACTCGTCCCTGAAGAGGTCCACCTGCGCCGACAATGGCAGGGTGTTGGCCAGGCGTGACGTCCGGTCGTCGAACCCCGACCCGGCCGACGCGAAGTTCACCCCCGTCATGATGTCCTTGTCGGACAGCCCCGCGTCCAGGAACGGCGGCGAGAACTCCTTGAGCTGCAGCCTCTCGTTGAGGAGGTCCGGGACGAGCCGGCCATTGGAGAACCTCCCCGTCGGCCTGCTTCCTGGGAAGTCCCTCCCGTATGGAGGGTGGTTCGCTACGCCCAAAGTCGGGATGTGGTTGTTGTTGCCCGTGTCGAAGATGGAGTCGCCGAAGTAGAAGATGGCCGGGAACTTCGTCTGAGTTCTCTTGGAGGTAGAGATGGCGGGGGAGGTGAGGAGGAGGAGGAGGAGCGCCAGGAGAAGGAGAAGGAGAAGGGAAGGGTGCGCCATTGGAGAGGTTCTTGCCTGGGCTGAGGTTCTAGTCCTCCGCAATTGGTCCTTATTATATAATATTTCGAGAGAGTCGTGAATGTCTGATAATAACTCTGCAAAATATCCAGCTGATTCGTTGCGAGTTTGTGACTCATTCATATCTTCCTGGGTGTACTCGCATCACTTCTACAGCATTTCTTGCAAGAAATGAGCACTCTTGTTTTTTTGCATGAAATTAATACTCCCTTACTAATAAGGTGCTCCTAATAGAAATGCATATCTTTCTGGGTTCTCCTTATTATTGACCCATGATGTGGTTGTTTTTGGCAGGATTGGAGACTTTGTAAGTACTCCTCTTTTCGTGGGGCGTATGCAGTGCAGGTCCGGGTCGTTATTGGATAGTACTGTGCAAAGTGGGGAGTTTGGCACAGAGCTAACATACGGAATGGAGCACAAATCTTGGAGTAACTGAGCCGAACTAGGAGCATATATACGAAATGCGGTTGCGCTGTCAATTTTCTAACCGGGTTGCAAATGTTCTACTGATCCACGAAACATTCTTGCGCAGATCAACGTTTGCTGCGCGACAAACTGTATGCCGACATCTGATGGAAGGATGGTGGATTTGGCGGTATCCGAGTGCCGTGTTGATGGATTGGCTAGGGAAGAAGGGTTGGTCATGCATGGGGACAGAGCGCAAGTTCACGGGCCGTTGGAACTTGTAGCGTACAATCCTTCAGAATTCGTTTTGAATTTTTTTTCTTCCAGAATTTCGATATGTGATGGCGACACGGCAACAACAAGTGAACCGGCAGAGGTCAGAAGCGTGCAAAATTGAGTTGCGCGGGAGTTTTGGTTACTTTTTTTTAATAACACAGTACAGATGCAAATGCTCGGACATACATACATACATACGCTTATAGTTCTTTAAAAAAAATACACATATAGTTATGAACGCACGCACGCACATTTAACGCCTATGAACATCTCCGAAAGATTGGGCCGGCACATCGTCTTGAGATTAACGAAGTCGCCATAGACACTTTCATAATCGACGGAAACGTCTCCTTCCAGTGTTCGCATGTTACCGTAAGGCCTGAAATAAATTTAGAAAAATACGAGCACCAGTATAAGTCTAGGACTTGAACTTTGATGGCTGAAATACCACTATCCTCTTAACCATTCAATCGTAGGTTGGTTAGTAATTTTGGTTATAGCTTGGAGCGTTCAACGTCACGGTGCACGAGCATATACAGGAAAAAGTCAATTTTAAACCTTGAACTCGTAGTCCTTCGGCGAATTGAACCCTGAAGTCGAAATCCCTGTCGTTCGTACCCCGAACTCACTAATCCCGGTCTAAATCAAACCTTGATGTCGTTTTAGAGCAAAACACGCTGACGTGGCAAGAGTCAACCGGGATTCCTTATGACTGGTGGGCCAAGTTGCGTTATAACCGCAACGCGCGGGGAGAGAGAGGGGGGGGGGGGGGGGGACAACAAACAAATTGGGGATTTTGGAGGGGGGAGAACTAGGGTTAGGCGGCGGCGACGGCTAATCCTGAGCGGGGCGGCGGCGGATTTGTCCAAGGCAATGTCATGGTCATCAGGGCATTCTGCTGCTCCTGGCTTCCGTCGAGCCGCAAGAAGTGGAGGGGAGGAATCGAGGTCGTCGGTGCCCTACTGGGAGAGCCTGATGGCGTACGAGCCGGAGAAGCTTTGCTGGTGCAATCCTCGTCGGAAGGCTCCAAGATGGATCTCCTGGAGCATTCTGAACCCAGGCAGGAGGTACTACGCCTGCGTCGATGCCATGGTGAGCTTGATTTTTATCTTGTTTGTTTCTCTTCATTTGTTCTCCTCCCCACTGATTGATTTCTGTTACTACAATTGAACAACATGGTGGTTGTGGATTTGTTGAATGGCATGATGATCCACTGTCGAAGTTTTTGAGTGATCTGATTGGAGATTTGCGAGATGAAGTGTGTAGGCTGAGAGGTGAAGGGAATGGTGCTCGGTTTGAAGATGCCACTCCATTTGTGGCTTTGCCTGACGCTCAAATTGGAAGAGAGGTGTTGGCTATGTCTCTGCAAGATCAGCTGAAAGAGACAAATGCAGAGATCGATGCACTGAAGGGGAAATATCACAATGTTGTCTTTGTTTTTGCTATCTTTGTCGTAGGTTTAGTGGCAGATAAAATGCTACTGCACTAAGGTTGTTTAGTGCATGTTGTATGCAATATAGTAGTGGTCAGTGCTTTAGACTCAAGTAGTCTTTTGGCAAGTTAAGTGCATTTCAAACCCTGACTCAAGTGGTCATTTGGGATCTTCAAGTTGTATGCCCTGTTTAGACCGAATTTGTGATCTGGAAGTTGTATGCAAGTTAATGTTTACACTGAATGAAAGTGGAAGTTGTGTGCACTGATGTTTCTTTCATTCCTTTATGTTCTGGCCATCAATTTTATATCAATGAAATGCACTGAAATGCAACTTTAAATATAGCAAGATCATGCAGACCAAAATTGCACATAAATTGGCACTAATTACTGACAATAGCAACTGCATCCAGACCAAATTGCACAGATGAATTAGACATTTAGTAAGCATTACTGATAATAGAAAGGACATCCAACACTACCATTTAGTAGGTTTTGTCCATCACAAAAGATATGTTTGCAACATCAACATTACATCAGAAATGTTTGGAACATTGCAACATCAACAAAAGTACTAGACTTGGATCAAGGACTAGTAGTTTCCATTGCAAGTGAAATACTAATAGCTTGGCAATATCTCAGTAGCCCTTCTTCTGCCCCTTTTAGCTCCAGATCCTGTCCTTCTTGATGATCCAAGTTGTGCAGAGGCACCAGATGATCCAACTGCAGCAGTTACAGACCTCTTTCTTGGAGGATAAAACCTGTTGGCACTGGTTCCTGCTGATGGACCTAGTGGGACAGAACCTGTAGTTGCTAGTGGATCTTGAGGTTGCGATGCAGAGGTTCCTTTGGCTTGCTGCCAATTTTTTTGCAAGTTAGGATAAGTGTGAAGAAAATACTATAATATGTAATAAGCAGATGAACAAGAAAATACCTCAGCTGGATTCCTTTTCTTGCTAGCTTTAGCAAGATGTGCATTCTTCTTCTTGCCTCTCTCTGGATTCTGCTTACATCCTGACTTATTGTGTCCAGGATTACCACACAATGAGCATTTGATAATTGTGCAATGCTTGCTCATTTTCTTTCCCTTAGGTTGCTCAGTTTCTTCTCTTCTCCTGTCATTGTTTCTAGGCCTTCCTTTCTTTTCTTTTGCTGGCAACCTAACATACTCAGGAGGCACTGGCATAGGATTGGGTGACACTGGCCACATCTCCTCACCCTCCACTGGCTGCAAGCAATGCTCATAAATTTTGTTGAACACTTCAACAAAGTAGCAAGGAGCAATAAAATCCTCAATATTTTTGTTGCACTTGTAGATGGCACTAACTGCATGGTGGCATGGAAGCCCTGCCAGCTGGAAGTAGCCACAAGAGCATGTCCACTTATCTAGGTTTACTGTATATTGCCTTCCTCTCCCATTGACTTGCTTCACTTCAAATCCATCTTCTCCATTCCAAAGCACCTCCAGATATTGTGTCCTTGCAATGCTTTTCTTGAGCTCCTTAAATACAACAGGACATACCCTTCTCACTTTGTTCTTGAATTCTCACTAATACTTTCTTCCTAATTTTCTCATCCAATGATATAATAGGATAAAACCTAGCATCAACTATTGCATGATTGAATGACTCACAAAGATTGTTATCAACTGACTCACAGTTTGAACCAACTTGAAAAAAATGCCCTTGCCCAGTGCCATGGATTAGTCCTCATGATATCCTTGGCCCCTTCAGGTGTCACCTGTGCAAGCTTGGCCTTGTAGTAGTTAAAATCTTGCCAATTTGAAGCCTTGGCAATTGCCCAATTTTTTTTCTGCCACTCATGATCTCTATGGTTCTTCCTCCAATTAGCATAAATGTGCCTAGCACACATTCTATGCTCTGCATCAGGCGGGTAATCCTTCACCGCATTTATTAGGACCTTCCGCTGATCAGTAATTATAACCCAACCAACACCATTGTTGTTAATTTCCAAGTCCTTAATGAGCAGCCCAACAAACCACTTCCAGGTTATATTTGTTTCATGCTCAACTACAACCCATGCAAGAGGATACATTTGATTGTTGGCATCTCTGCCTATGGCACACAATAGCTCATCCTTCACTGCACCTTTGAAGAAACACCCATCAAGGCCTATTACCTTTCTGCAAACAGCCTTGAATCCTTGCTTCATTATATTAAAGCAGACATAGAAGCTTTGGAAAACACTTTCCTCCATGTTTGTGGGATCCATGCAAACAGCTAATGTGCTTCCAGGGTTGCTCCTTAGCAGCTCAAGTTGGTAATCAAACACTCTAGTGTATTCATTGTTCATCCCACACAACAGTTTGTCCATCACAATTTTCTTTGCATGCTTGCACTTTGAAGTGGAGACATCAACAAACATATCTTTTAGAACAGTTGCTTTCATGCTATCAATTTTCCACATAGGATTTGCCAATATGAAGTGCTCATACCTCTGTGCAATCACCTTTGCAGTAACCAGTTTGTTGCATCTGTTTTGTGCACATTGGTGATCATCATTGAATGTTATCACTTGAAACCTTGATGTTCTTGATCTCTTTGCTGCATATAGAAGCCATGGGCATCCATGCCATCCACATTTTGCCCTTACTGTCACACTCAGATTCCATAAATTGGATGCTCCTCTTTGTGACTACTCCATATCTTCTCAGATCTTTGCACAACTAGTTCTTGCTTCTAAAACCCATTGTCAAAGCAAAATGTGGTACTTCACTTTCAGTGTTGTATCTTGGGAATGTAATCTTCCTCTTCCTTATACGACTATCTGAATCTTCATCATAGCTATAGTCTTCATCAGATGAATCATAATTCCAGTCCATTTCTTCTCTTACAATTTGTTCCTCCAAGTTGGCTATCAGATCAATTGGCACTGGACCTGTTGCATCTCTTCCAATCCAGCTTTTGGTGTCCCTCATCCTTTTATTAAACTTACTAGCATGTCTCCTGAGCTCCACAACTTCTGAATCCTCCCCACTGTCATCAGTATGACCAATGTATTCACTGTCACTGTCTGAATCAGAGTCTGAATTTTCTTTCTCAACATGTTCAGCTTGAGTTTCAGAAGCAGAGGCACCTGCAACTTGAGTAGGATTCAAAACCTGAGAAAAAGGACCTTCAATTCCTGGCATTTCATCATGATCAACACCTACTTGTCCTGTACTACTTCTTCTTTGCTTCATAGGACTGCAAAGCCTCCGTGTGATCACACAAGTTTCATCAGGAATGAGCACATCAGTGTCAGATTCTGCAGGTTCAACAACAGTGATCACTGCATCAGGTTCATCATCACTCTCCTCTATGATTTCATCCTCACTCCTACTACTGTTGTCATTACTATCTTCCTCTCCATGATACTCCACATACACATCAGCAACTCCTCCAACACAAATATAATCAGCCATCTTCAGATACCCACTGTCATCACGAATGAACACTAGACCATTGATTAGCTCTTTCCGAGGAAGCAGAAAATAGAGCTTCATCGATTCCTTGAATTCAATATGTTCTTTCAGAAAACCTTTGACTTCCCGCAGAGACGATTTATCCCTCTCAACCTCTGACATTGCTTCTTCTCCCCCAACACAGTCCAAATTTGGACCAATGTGGACGAACTCCCCTCCAATATGAAATCGGACATTCAAAATCTCAGTCAAGTCCATGATTTCAATGAAATAAACATACAATGCGATCAAAATCAAGCATATGAAGCTATTCCTCTTCACAAAACCTCACAAAAACCTATCCCTTTGTGCCACCAAAACCGTCCCCAAATTTGCAGCTCAAAACCCTAACCCTAATGCGGCAACTGCCAAGAACTACTAATATCAGGGGAGGAGGTCATCCAGAACATTACCTTCTTCTTGGGCGCGTCCTCGAGTCGTCACCCGGCCATCCCTTTGCCACGTCGGCAATCCCCGTTTGGGAATCGGTGTCAAGGTTTGATTTAGATCGGGATTAGTGAGTTTAGGGTGCGAACGACAAGGATTTCGACTTCAAGGTTCAATTCGCCGAAGGACTATGAGTTCAAGGTTTAAAATGGACTTTGTCCAGCATATACATCATTTCCCACCTCTGACCAGTACAAGCGCCTGCTGGCAAGATGCGTCAGGGCTATATATCGCCCATAGCGAGACCTATTGGGTCTTGCCTGAATTGCTTCCGTTAGTGGACCAGCCCAACTATCGGTTTCACTCGCTTGGGTTGCATCCATTCTTTGCATTTTTTCCTGTCCATTGGTTTGCTTGGTTCAATTTTCATCGTTTTTTTCTTTTTCTTTATTTTTACGTATGGTTCTCGCCGGTTTTCTTTGTGTGTTTCTTTCTTACTTTTTCAAGTTTTATTTATGGTTTTCATTGGATTTAGAATCTTTTACTCATTTTTTTCCATGTTATGTGTACCAGTTTCCTATGTTTTCCTCCCGTTTTTGGATTCCTTTCGGTGTTTCTTTTTTTTTTTCTGCATTCCTCCACATTTTTCTTCGTTTTTCTACATTCTTCAACGATTTTTTTCCAACATTGTATAATTTTTTTTAAGTCTCACACACATTTCTCTACTTGTGTGAAACAATTTTTCAAATATTTTAGAAATACATTGTTTTTAAAATTTATGTACTCATTATACATTTTCCGTATACATCAATAACATTCTTATTCAAATTTAACGCATAATTTTTTGTTTGAATATATGGTTTGACGTATACATTTTATCATAGAGCTTGTACATTTTTCGTATACATTAGGAATAATTTTATATAGGTTTATTATTATTTTTAATTACATAATCAAGTTTTCTTTTTCAAATATATGTTTTCATGTCTACTTTTTTATACAGGTTTTTTATATATAGTAGGAACCTTTTTTTATACAGGTTTAACATATTGTTTAAATACATGATTAACATTTTTCTAATATATTTTTGGATGTCAAATTTTTTCCATACACCATGTAATTGTTTTGCATATATCATGAACATTATTTTATATAGGTTTCCATTTTTGAAATACAAGTTTCTTTTCATATATATGTTTTGATGTCTATTTTTTTCATACACGGTGTATATTTTTGTTATACATTAGAAACTTTTTAAAGTGGTTTTTGCAATATAGATTTACAGTATTTCAAATATAAAAAAAGAAAAAGGGAAAGCATAAAACAAACAAATCCTAAAAAAGGAAGGAAGAAAGATCGCTTAAGGTATGCGGTCCTCCCATGCGCTGCCCGACCATTGTCACAGGCACTTCAGGATAGACCTTTTGTGGTGTCGCAACACGAGACACATAGATGTTGGGAGCTCTGCTCTGGTTGTTGATGGACTTCACGACCCAACTATTCTTGAGGTGATTACATGCAGAGAGGCGCTTGTATTAGCAACAGACTTACATCTTCAACATATTGTTATCACCTCGGACTCTAAGCAAGCAGTTTGTGTTATAAACAAAGGAGTAGGAGGAAAATATGGAGCCATCATCAACGAAATAAAACTTCAAGAGTCTGCTTTTACATGTAAGTTTACTATTGAAAGCCGTGTTGTGAATTATGAAGCACATAGTTTAGCCAATTACTCTTAATCTCGGGCATGGACGTCACGTCTAGTTTGGCCAACCACATGATTCGATTTGTATCCCACCTTCGGTGGCTTTTGTTGAATAAAGTTTGGCTAAACCATAAATAAAAGTCGCGCCCGACAAGATGCATCGTTTAACATGGGCTCGCTCGGTAGCTATAAAGGAAGAATGACTCAAGTGGGCTGAGCGACGGGGCAAATGCTATATGACGCTTATTACATCACATTGGGATTCAAACGCACAGAAGAGACCGAAGTGATCAATTTAATTTGGGTTGGCCCATAGGTGACCACTGTACTCGGTTTTGGGAATCTTCTAGAAGGTTCCTAAACCCTTTCTATTGTTTCTTTACTGGTTTTTTGGAATCTCTTTTGTTTTCTTATTTATTTGTTTCCTTTTATTTTTATTTATTCATAAAATTAGAAATTGTTCACATTTTGAAAAAATGTTTCATTTTCAAAAATTGTTCTCAAACTTACAAATTGTTCCCATTTTTTGAAAAAGTTTGGAAATTCGATTTTTTTCTCCGTTGTTCCAAAAAAGACTACAAATTTTAAAAAATCTTCATAATTTGAAAATATTCTTGTTTTATATTTTTTTCTTTATTTTAACAAATGTTCACAAATTTTAAAAATCTTAGTGTTTTAAAAAATCATAAATTGAGAAAATATTTACCTTTTGAAAATATGTTCAGATTTATAAAAAATATTTGCACAATTTAAAAATGTTTGCATTCTCACGTAATATTGACAATTTCTATCAAAACGAACACAATTTTGAAAAATATCCTGCTCCATTTTTTTTCAATAATGGGAAAATAGAAAAACGAGTGCTACAGTAAACAAGCTGCTACAGTAGCCGCTTCGCTATTGTTCCTGCTCCTCGTCACAATAGTATCCGAGCACCATAGTGCGAGCAAAGGTGACAATTTGATGCATAGGACAAATTGTCGGGGGGCGTGTGCAACAGATTTTCCTATTTGTCTCATTTTGCGTCAAATTGTTGGGGCCCATTTCAAAGCGAGGCATTAGTTGCATCGATTCCGGTTTTGGGAATGTTCTAGAAGGTTCTAGCCGTTTTTCCCGGTTTTGGGAACCTCCTGGAAGTTTCCTGAACCAGTTTATTTCTGTTTTTTTTCCCTTTTCCTCCTTTTCCATCTTCCGTTTTTTTATTTTCCTTTCCTTTTACCTTCTTCATTTCTTTCTTTTTTCTATTTCTCCCTTTCTTTTCTTTCATTTTTTTATTTTTTAAGTTTATTCTTATTTTTCAAAAAATCTTCAGGAATTTAAAATAAATGCATTTTTTAGATTTTGTACATATTTTAGGAAAATGTTCCTGTTTTGAAATTTTGTTCAGAAATTCCAAAAGAGTTTACGATTTCAAACATTGGTTCGTTTTTTATAATATATTTTCCAAATTTCATTATAGTATTGGAAATTTTAAAATGTTCGCATTTTTAAAAAATCAGAAAATGTTCCCACTTTCAATTTTTCTTTACAAATTCTGAAAATGTTAATATTTTGGAAAGATGTTTTCAAATTCAAAAAATGTTCGTGAATTTCAAAAATGTTCCCACCTTAAAATGTTTGAAAATGTTCACAAAATTCAGAAATGTTCATGTTGCCGAATTTTATTTAAAAGTGTTCCCACTTTCAACTTTTGTGCACAAAGAAGCGTGAACATTTGTTGCAAGTTCAACAAATGTTCTGGAATTTAAAACATGTTCTAGCTTTGCAAATTTGTTCACAAATTTGAAAAATGTTCTAGTTTTCAAATTTGTTCGCAAATTCAACAGAAATTTATGTTTTGGAATTTTTTTCGTAATTTTTAAAAACGTTCCTGTTTTAAAAAAATGTTTGGGGCATTTTTTTGTAATTTCAAAAAAGTGCTCCTTTTACATTTTGTTCATTTTTTCAATTTTTTTGGAGAATCCCAAAAAATGTGATTTTTTTTCAAAAGTGTTACCTATTTTTGAACAAATTCGAAAAGCGTATGTCCAAATTGAAAAAAACCAAAAATAGCACCCCGTCGGCCTCTGGTGGGCCGAAGGGGGGCCTGTCGGCCTGGGGCAGGCCGAAGGGGGCCTGTCGGCCTGGGGCAGGCCGAATAGCCGGCTGTCGGCCCGGGGCTGGCCGAAAGGCACCCGTCGGCCTCCAGGAGGCCGACAGGCCCCTGGATAAGGCCGACCGCCCGAGCTTCTTCCTCCTCTCGCTCGCCTGCTCGTTCATCTCCTCCTCTCCAGCGTTTTTTCAACAAAATTTTTTCCCCCTCCGATCTCCTCCATCCTCCACCCATTTTCCTATTCTATCCGCTGAAACAATAGATCATACCCATCTCCACCGGCCTACGGTCTCATTTTGTGCCATGTGGTAGTTTTTTGTTCGTTTGGAGGAGTCATGGTGGGATGGTGGAGGTGTGGATGGTGAGGAGGTGGTGGGGTGGAGAGGAAGAAGAGGGTGGAGAGGAAGAAGAAGGTGACACACGCGTCGAAGGTATACCGATTTTTTTAGTTTAGGTTAGTTTTTTTATTGTACGTAAAATTAGTTTATGTTAGTAGTCATTTTAGTGTACGTGTTGGTAGTGTAATTTTATTTAGTTCATGTTAGTAGTCATTTTAGTTTATTTTAGTATATGTTTTTTTTAGTGTAGGTCTATTTTAGTGTAGGTTTATTTTAGTATAGGTTTATTTAGTGTAGGTTTATTTAGTGTAGGCTTATTTGTAGGTCATTTTTAGTGTATAGATTTATTTTAGTATAGGTTTATTTAGTGTAGGTTTATTTAGTATAGGTTTATTTAGTGTAGGTTTATTTTAGTATAAATTTGTTCGTTGCGAATAATGAGAAGCTGGCAATGTCTGACAGGTGAAAATGTTAGAAGCCGTAAATTTAACTGTTTATTACGACCCTGGTAATGTTCGATATAATGAGTTGGGGGTTGATCTTAGCGAGTTTAAAAAAGGCGTCATGACACTTTCAGACCCGGACAGACTGGACATTAGGCAGTTGAAGCACTGGTTGACTACTAGTTTTGGGCTGGATCCTGAAGTCTGTTCCGTCAATATTCATGCATTGTGGACCAAATCCTGTAAAAATGTCAAGTGGGAGTTGATGCCGATAGATAGGAGCCAGCAATGATTGTCCCTGTTAAGTCGTTCCAGAGACCGAAGAATCCACCCATATGCCCTAGTGCAACCAGTGGCGAAGGAGGAGAATTTCGTACAAGTCAACATGGGGTATGAACCAGGCGAGGGTAGTCAAGTTGCTAACGCGATTTATGTATCCGGGTCACAGCCACCGGATGTGGATGCTAGTCAAGCCGAGAAAGAGTCAGATTATGTGCCACACAATGTTAGTGGTCATGATACAGGCTCTGGTGTTGCTGATGGGGATGAGGAAGGCGATGAAATGCAGAGGGTGATGGAGGAAGAGGACGAGGATGGGTTTGCGGAGGATCTGGATTCAGAAAATTCCGAGGATGAAGTGAAGGTACCGATTCCTTCAGCATGGGATCATGACATATCCGCCGGCATAACTGTCAACGATGGCCATGAGACTCCATGGCAATATAATGTGAACCAAGTCCAGATCGGGGCTATGTTTGACACAAAGAAAAAATTGAAGTATGCGGTGATAAAGTGGGCTATGTCTACGCAGAGGGTTTTCCGGACACACATATCGAGTCCAAAAAAATATACCGTGAAGTGTGTTGAAACAGGTTGTCCTGCGAAGGTGCACGGGCACGTGCCGAAGTATAACATCCACTGGGTTGTCACCAATGTGGTCCCACATAATTGTGTGAGGAAAAACCTGTTGGTTCGTCATCCAAACCTGACTTCAACTCTCATAGCGCAACTCATGTATACTGAGATAGTTGAGAAGAAAGATATGGAAGCAAAACATATCCAGAAAGCAGTAAAGGTCAGATGGAATTATGACATTCCATATGGGAAGGCTTGGAGGGCTAAGCAGAAGGCTATGGAGGAAAGGTTTGGGACGTTCTTCGACTCATATGATAATGTTGTCCGTCTCCTTGACATACTGAAGGAGAGAAATCTCGGCACTTATGTTTACATACAACACACGAGGTTGGAGATTATACCAGATCACAAGGTGTTGAAGCGAGTATTCTTCTCTTTCGCTATATGCATCGAAGCTTTCCGGCATTGTCCTCCTGTGATGTTTGTGGATGGTACATTCCTGATTGGTCAGTACAAAGGGCAAATCCTGACTGCTATTGGTGTGGACGGGAACAACCAAATCATCCCACTAACGATGGCATTTGTGGAGGGTGAAAACTTTCCGAGCTGGGTATGGTTCTTCCGGCAAGTTAAAATTGCGATCGTGAAGGACCGACCAAACGTGTGTGTCATTCATGACAGACATCCAGGTATATTGAAGGCCGTGAAGACACTAAGTAATCCAACAGCTGACGAGCCAACACCTTGGAAGGACTTGCAAAGCCGGTGGTGCATGCGCCATCTGGGTGCAAATTTTTTCTCACAGTTCAAGAACAAACGGTTGATGAACTTGTTCAAAAAGTTATGCAAGCAGAACCAGCAGCGCAAATACAAATTTATTTGGTCAAAACTAGATGAGTTTACTAAGAAGCAGGTACTTGCTAGGAAGAAAATGGAAAAAGACCAGGTTAAATTAACAGCACTCATCGCGGAGCTAGAGGAGCCAGTAGGTCTTTGTGACTTGCCAGCAATTGACCCTCCTAATACGAAGAGAAAGAAGGGCAGGGCAATAAAGAATTTTTCTGAGTGGATAGAGAAAGAGCCTCCAGTGAATTGGTCTTTGCTACATGACACCCATGGAGCTAGGTATGGCCACATGACAACCAATCTTGCAGAGGTGTACAACTTTGTACTCAGAGGGAATAGAGCATTGCCACTGACAGCTATTGTGGAGGGCGTATTCCATGGCACTTTGAGATATTTCAGAGAAAGGCACGAGTTAGCAAAGAAGCATATTGCAGCTAATCAGAACACACCTTATTGTAGCCGTGTCATGGAGTACATGGCTCATAAGATAAAGAAAGCAAAAAAGCACACTGTCACACTCATAGGTAATCAGGAAAGGAGGTATGAGGTTCAGCTTCCTACTGATGGTTTTGGTTCTGCAAATGAGGTGAAGACGCATGAGGTTAAAATTGGAACGGAATTTTATCCAACCTGTGAGTGTACATGCAACAAACCGCAGTTGTTGCACCTGCCTTGCTCACATGTGTTGGCTGCCTGTGGCCAGATTCAGTTGGACGCTATCTCCTTCGTGTCTCCGTACTATTCAAAAGAGGCAGTACTCAATGTCTGGACAGGTGAGATGACAGGGTTTAGAGTCGTCGGCAATTTCAACAAGGTAAACGATGGTGAGAGAGTATACATCCCGGATCCAGGACTTCGGCGAACAAGCAGGGGTAGACGCAAGGTAAAGCGCATCCGAAACGATATGGACCAATCTGAAGCTGGTGGAGCAACCAGACAATGTTTGCTATGCGCGGCTTATGGGCATATGATGAAATATTGTCCCGACCTGAAGAAAGACGGTGCTTCCACATCGACGAGTGCTTCCACATCGACGACTGCAACAACAGTAGCAAGAGGTGGTCGTGGCAGTCGAGGCCGAAGGGGCGGACGAGGAACAAATAGCTCACAAGCTATATAATGTGTCGGCCTATGTCGGACTATGTTTTTTTTGTAATATGTCGGACTATGTTTTTTTTGTAATATCTCGGACTAGGTTTTTATTGTAATATGTCGGACTATGTTTTATTTTGTAATATGTCTGGACTATGTTTTATTTTGCAATATGTGTGGACTATGTTTTAACGTGTAATATGTCGGACTATGTTTTATTCTGTAATATGTGTTGACTATGTTGTGATTGCAGATATGGCTTCGTATCCGTTGCTTAATGGTAATATCGATAGAGGGCACCGAGGCGCACTTATGGAATCGGGCACGAACTTAGGCGTGGTGATCACTCGCACCCCAAAGTCTAACTGGATGATACACCCTTCATGGGTTGATAGGTATGTGTCGGTATAAAGACTTACTATGTTTGACATCCTTTTGATAGCCGCTAACTGTAAGCTACATTCTATTTATTGTGTAGGTTAAATTGGGCTGGACTTCTACCCTTGGCACGGCTGGTTGAGGGTACATTGGATGAGTGGGTTGATCTTGCAGAATTGGATGAGGCAGGTGAACCAATGCAGTTACACAAGAAGCATGTTACACGCTTCTCTTACGACAGGTCACTCCTTACCTGCTTAGTAGATAGATGGAGACCAGAGACACATACGTTTCACTTTCCCTGGGGAGAGATGGCGCCTACATTACAGGATGTGTCTTACTTGTTAGGATTACCTCTGGCCGGTGCTGCCATAGGTCCTTTAGAGCCAGAACCTGGTTGGCTAGCATCGATGCACGCCCGTTTTCTGGCTGCTGTGCCAACTACTACGGTGCTAGGCAACGATCGTCACGGGCCTCTTTTTAGGTGGTTGAGCCAGTTTCAGATTGCCTCGTTAGGATATCCCAATGTTCAGTTGTCAGAGGCACAGATTGACCGATCCCTAGAGGCATACATTATGTGGTTGTTCGGCAAGACGATGTTCACGGAGAACCACGTGACCACTGTCGATGCACGACTCATCGGTATTGCACGAGAGATAGCTGACGCACGTTGCCCGAGGGACATTGTGCAGAGGAGTTTTGGTTCTGCCGTGTTAGCGGCTACGTACAGAGGCTTGTGCAAAGCCTGCCAGTTGAAGTCTAGAAAATCAGGTCTTGTTGAATGTCCTCTACTGTTGCAGCTCTGGTCATATGAGAGATTCCCTATTGGTCGACCCTATGTCAGCGTTGAAAAATCTTTTGGTTATGAGGACATGGCTGGGACTTACGTGCCTTCTATCGGCGACTTGCCTACTATGGGATCTGTTTGGACACGGAGAGAGGTATTTTCATAATTTGTAACAATATGAATTACTAATGTTTATTTTCCACTATTCAATACTATTACTAATGTTTGTTGTCAAATACAGAGACAGTTTGCGCATAGCCAGGTGAGGGGCTGCTACCCCTCCTTCACAGCGCAGTTTGACAGTTTGCACGAGGATCAAGTTATCTGGGAGCCATACTCCGATCGTGCTATTTCCTCCAGATGTGCAGATGGGATTTCTGGAATGTGCACTAGAGATCGGCATTATTGGATGACCAAGGCCAGGTTGGTGTTCGACGTGACGGTTGAGGAGATGGCTCTTCACAGGGTGATGAGACAGTTCGGTCTATGCCAAGAGCATGACATTCCTGTTATTCCACACTTACCAGATCACGTGCACAAGTAAGTAATACTACTTTAGTTGTCATGTCTGCATTTAGAATATAACTAATCATGTAACGTGCATTTCAATCTCAGGTACAGCCGAGCAGGAGGAAACAAGTCCCAGGATTCTTGGCTTCGTGACATTAGCCCTTATGTCAACGAATGGACTACTGCGCCGACAAATTTCTGGGATGAAGTTCGGGCCTTTGACTAGGACAGGTTCGGGTTGTATCTGCAGCGTTACCGGCAGAGCACGAGGATCTACTTGGTTCCATCATCAGCTCCGGGTCATATCGAAGCCCCTCTCACCAGCGATCTGTTCCCAACTGCCTCAGTTGTGGGAACCAGACACCACGCGGTATGTGCTATGGTTCTCACATGTTTAGTTTTTCCTTAACGTGAACGTATACAATTGGTTAACTTCTTGTTCATAGGGTGAATTGACATCTGAGGCGCTAGACGAGATTTCCGCTATATTGCAACGCGTTGAGAGAGGTGATAACATTTCACAGCGAGAGCACATCTTGCTGTGGAAGGGTCTCCAAGGGAAGCTACGCGGGATTTACGCATCTGTTACATGTAGACGATCTTCGGATGTTACTAACACTCGTGCAGCACAGCTTCCGCCACGCCCCTCTCTGCAGCGTCCAGAACCTCGACCCTCTGTGCAGCGTTCGGAACCTCGACCTTCACACGCAGGGAGCTCTTCCTGGCAGCAGCCATCTCCTTCACAACCAAGGAGCTCTTCCTGGCAGCAGACACCTCCCTCACAACCAGGGAGCTCTTCCTGGCAGCAGACACCTCCTTCATATCCCGGGGGCTATTTCTACCCACCTCCTTCAGAACCCGGGGGCTCTTCCTGGTTTAACCAGATGGACCTAGGTACCACTACTTTGCACATACTTTGCACATTCTTTTTTACATTATAGCCTCGTAAATCTATTTTACATGTTTTACTTTACCGCAGTCGGCAGCCAGTCGCAACCGTTCATGACTGCACTCCAGTCACCGATGTTTACTGGTGCTGGTTCGTTCTTTGCCGGCGACGGCGACGACGATGACCGAGCTGCAAACACCTATGATTTCTCGGAGATAGTTCTTGCCACTCCACCACCACCATACACGCAGGAGACACAGACACAGACAGACGAGGGGGCCTATGGTCGTGGTCATCGTGAGACTTGTCCACCGCGTGAGCGCTTATCGCCTTCCGGTCCTCGTCCGAGGAAGCCCAAGATTCGTCGCCGTCCGCAGCAGTGATATGGTTATCTATGTATGAGACATGCCTATCTAATTATGTATGAGACATATGTCTATTTTATGTATGGGACAAATTACTATCTACTTATGTATGAGACGTATTCATGTTTTATTTCAGTGGTCAATTGGTTTAGAGAGATAACACTTGTACTGCGAACTAAATGCATCCAACTAAGATTGAACATTACCACTGAATTAAACATTGCAACTGAATTAAACATAAATCTACTGAGTCCACAAGATACATAAAAATTAACATGTTGAAATTAAGATACAACTTCCTACGAATTTTAAGATACAACTTGCTGCAATGCGAACATTAGGATACAATAACATAAATCTACTGAGTCCAACGGGGATATTTTCCTTTTCCATCACCAGCTTCTTCTGCTGCCTTGGATGCACGAGCCCTTTCTTTCTTTATCTGCCTCTCAGCCTCACGGGCCTCCTGTCCCTGTCGGTAAACCTCCGCCAGTCGTAGTCCCTCTTCTCGGTTTTTCTTCTTCATCTCATCAAGAAAAGCCCTCTGCTTCACACAGTACTCTTGCCACACTCTCTCCTGCTCTGCTTTCTCCTCTGCTGCCGCCTTTGCGCGGCGCTCTTCCGCGTCCAAACTTGCCCATGCACGACGACCTCTTTCACGAATCTCGGTCACCGCCCAGTCCGGTTTTTTCGTGTCAATCCAATGATAGTACATGCACAGAGGCGGAGGAGACTACAACAAAAATAGAAATAGAAATATCAAATCAACAATAATATCAACAACGTGTTTATTCTTCGTGACTGAAACATACCGGAGGCCTGATGTACGGTGAAGTAGCAACGGGTGGATCTTCCTCATAATTGGCGCACATGAAAAACTTCATGCCCAACCAATCTGAAAAATCCATCACCTCCTTCACCTTGCAGAGATCGCCACACCAACAACGAAGTACTTCCACCCCCCGAGGCAAAGTCGCACTCTTCATTTTCGTAGGCCTAATGCTTTGATCCGAGCAAGGCAAACTCATAATGACTAGCGCGTTGGTGTTTTGAAGTGCGGATGGACGATGGAGAAGAGAGTGAGAAAGAGAGCAAGCAGTGTGGGCAGAAGCAAAAAGAAGAGCGTGAGAGAGCAGGCATGGGCATCTCGTATATAAAGATCCGGAGCACTGTGTTGTCGGTAGAAGAAAATAAAACACGCGCGTCTGCCGCAGCAACATCACAGCACCGCAGACAGCAGGAATCAGACAAAGCAGACAGCAGGAATCAACGTCAGTCTGCCAATCACTACAGTCTGCCAATCACTACAGTCTGCCAATCACTACAGTCTGCCAATCACTACAGTCTGAATCAGCGTCAGTCTGGCAATGTGGAAACCAGCGCATTTTGGTGCAGTGTGGGCATCGGAATCAGCGTCTGCGCATGGGAAAAAGCTAGGGAAAAGCGAGCTGGCCGAGGGAGAAGCCGTCGGTGCCAAAAAAACTTCAGTACAAAGTTGATCAATTGGTTTAGAGAGATAACACTTGTACTGCGAACTAAATGCGTCCAACTGAAATTAAACATTACCACTGACTTAAACAGTACAACTGAATTAAACAGTACAGCTGAATTAAACACTACAACTGAAATTAAACAGTACTACATGAATGCATCCTCCTCCTCCTCCGTCGATGCAGATCTCTTGCCCTTTGTCGAAGTAGAACTCTTAGCCTTCGACGATGAGGTAGTCTTGACCTTGCTGCTCGGCATGAAGAGGTCGTCTTCGTCCTCACTGTCTGCTGACCATAAATCTGAATTCTTCCTCCCAAGCCTGATGTAAGATTCACTCTTATGCAGTTTGACCTTCTGCCATCTGCCATGCAACCTGAGAAGTTCTTTCCGTATCTCCTCAAATGTCCTGGGAGGCCACCCACTCCTAGCTAATGAGTGAGCCAACTCATTCATTATGGTGTCACTACTGATGAGTTCCTCCCATGGAACTACTCTATCATCCATCTTGAAATTGGCAGCTAGTTTCAGAAGACGATCGGACATACCAGAGTGAAAACTACGATCAAAAGGATAATGAGGATGAGACATCTCCACGAAAGGATGGCGGGAGCGAAAGGCGTGAGAGAAAGGGGGGACAGAAGGGCATGCTCACCCACCTTACTGCGGATGTGGTTATATAGGTTCACAAGAGAAGATGGCGGGAGAGAAAGGCGGGAAAGAAAATGGCGGGAGAGAAAGGCGGGTAAGAAAATGGGGGGAGAGAATGGCGGGAGAGAATGGTGGGAAAGAAAGTGGCGGGATATTATGGCGGGAAAGAATATGGCGGGATAGTAGGGCGGGAAAAGAAAATGGGGGGATAGTAGGGCGAGATAGTTCGATCACTGTGGCAGATGGCTGAAAACAACAACTAGCTCCTGAGCACGCTCTTTGAAGGTTATGAGTACCAAATTGTTTACTTCAATAGACGATGCCAGAACATAATTACCGAAACCTTCCTTGTTCAACACCATTCTACCACCCAAGCCAATATAGTAGGAACAAGGAATGCTCACAGATATATCATCATCTTCAGAATCCAAAATAATTTCAAGACTTAAAGAACCAGTCCTAGGAATTGACAAAAATTCCTTCAAACTCCTCACAACCATGGGCGGAATAACCTGACCAAAAACATCTAGTTATATGATGTTCAGCTAACAAATTTAAAACAATATAGTACAGCAAAGAACAAAAAAATATACAGTAGCCAAAAACAAAGCTCACCATATGTTGACCATTAACATTCATGGAATCAATCCTATGAACAAAAGGAGTACACAATATGTAGTTGTCATCAAAGAGCTGTCGGGACATGACAAACATTTGGTGATAATTCAGACCGAAGATACCACGACTATAAAAACAACTGTCAACAAGTTCCCTCTGAGTTTCACTCAGATCCCCAAGAGCTACAAAAAAATAATTTCACAAATTGAGCACAACAGCAAATCGTATAAGCTGAAACAAAACTTAAAATCACTCAAATAAAAAACTTACCAACATAGGGTAAAGGGAACAACATAACGCCATCCCGATGAAAATCACACTACACCATGTTCCATAGTGCTCAAGCCTAACAGTCATCATGTCACGATGACGGAGACCATAATCATTCACAAGTTCCTCCCAGGAAGGACCATGGAATTTGCTGCTCACCCGACCATGTGTAAACAGAACATGGTATAAGTTACCCTCACTGTTGTGAAGAGCAAGATCAATATCTGTGTCACCCCTCCGAATAGCTAAAGCTCTGCACTCCTCAATGTACCGAGCAAGATGTGATCTAACACTGCACGGAACATATTACAACAAGAATGGAAGCAAACATCATAATCATATACACAAAGGCATTCGAATACATTACAACCAAAACACCATCAACCAAATGCCACAATCAGATAAACAAGATATAGAATCTTACAACACGCCTTGAACATCGACGATCCAGCACCACAGTGAATATAGACGCACCAGAATCAAAGGCAGAGCAAGGGCCACTTGGAGCTCGACAAAATGGGCAAGCCATTTACCTGCAAAGAAACAGTGACCAATAAGAACTGAATCCACAACCGAGTTGAAAGTTGACATTTGATTGTGTTGGAAGCAAAAAAAAAATACCGTACGCCGGCGGAGAGAGCCCTGATCTATTGTTTACGCGGGTTCGATACGAAAATGGGTGGACGAGCGAAGAGATCGGCGCGGGGGTGCAAGCACCAGAGAGCAACGGGAGGGGGAGGTGGAGCTGGGGAGCCTGAACGACGGGGAAGGGTGAAAGGAGTGGTCAGAGGAGGAAGCTCGGGCGGTCGGCCTTATTCAGGGGCCTGTCGGCCTCCTGGAGGCCGACGGCTGCCTTTCGGCCACCCCCTGTCCGACAGCCAGCTCTTCGGCCTGCCCCAGGCCGACAGGCCCCCCTTCGGCCCACCTGTGGCCGACGGGGTGCTATTTTTGTTTTTTTTCAATTTGGACATACGCTTTTCGAATTTGTTCAAGAATAGGTAACACTTTTGAAAAAAAATCAAAAAATGTTCACGTGTTCATAAAATGTTCGAGTTATTAATTTTGTTCGCAATTTGGAAAAATTTCATGTTTCAAAATATATTTACCTTTGAAAATAAGAAAATCACCTTCTAAATATCAAAAAAGTTTAAATCTCTTGTTGCTTATAGTTCCAATAGAATGGGCTGCCATTTCAGACATAGACACCTAGGAGTTACAGTGGCTAGCGAGCTTGTTCAGTAGCAGGAGGTACTTCGTTTGGTCTTTCACTTGGACTTTAGTTTTTGGGAATTTTTGCAAATGTTCAAGTTTTTGCCGCTGTCACCCGTTTCTTCAAGTGTTGCGGTGCAAATCTAGCAGTAGAGCTTGCCTGTCACAGCGGCTAGCATAGCGCGCGCATGACTACGAAGTCAGGGGTTCGTATCCTCATAGGTAGGCTCACAGTTTTTCACATTTTTCCAGCTCACGAACGCCAAATGGGCCGGTCCAAGCGAGCCACCCTCTGTGCGAAACGTCGACTCTTTGACGCAAAGAGTGTCACATAGGAGCTCCCGTGTGCAACAGGACGCCTCCGCGCTTGGCATCCCACTCCGGGACGTGCTACTAATCCTGTTTGGCCCGCTGCTGTCGTCAGTGCCAGTGTGCCACAACGACCTAGGATGGAGACTACTACTATTGCTGCATTTTCTATCAAGCGGGCGTTCCCAGGAACGTATAGAGGGCGTGTTTGGATTCCATCCTGGTGGTGTATGGCCTGGCCTGCCGTCTGCCTGAAAGTTGCGTGGACGGTGTTTGATTGGGATCTTGAAAATGCATGTACTACAGTACTAGAAGTAGCCCTGGGCTGGAAAGTCTTGTCATCACTGGCGGAGCTTAGTGCAACCCTGCAGAGCCACCGCCCTCCAAGTTTGGGTAAATAATTGAATATTTTTTTTTTGGGACATCATAGATTAGAAGAAACAGTCTGCTTGACCCCCCCCCCCCCCCCCAAAGTTCATATTTTCTAATTGGCCCCATTGAATCCTCTCAAGCTCAGCCACTGCTTGTCAAGTTGTCATGTGTTTAGCCTGGCATAAATCCACGCATGTGCTTAACCTGGCCCGGGCGAAGGAAGTTGGACGCCTGTCTCATACCAAATTTGTCATTAATCAAGTCTTAGCATATATGTGTATAGATGGTTTGGCAGCCATCAAACCAGGTCACGAACCAAACGTCTAGACCAGACACCAAAATGGCATCTTTTCAGGAGTAGTCGAGGCAGCCATTTATCCCATGCACGACGTTAGGGCGACTCGTCCGCATACATATAGACCGCGTGGTTCGGATCGTGAAAATCATCCAACAAGGATGTATATCGGTCCGTCGAACAGTCCAGACATGTTTTTCCCCGTAAACGGGGACAAACGTGGGGAACTTTGTGGGCGTCCAAACAACACCCACGCCCGCGACTGACCGTCCTGACCCATCAAAAACCCTCCTTCCTCGCCCGCATGCGTTCCAGTCCGACGTCAGCTGCCGGCATTCATGCCGCTGTAGAGCATCCGCTCCACATTGATGCCGGCCCAGAGCGGACGCGACCTCCGCTATTGAAGCAGCGCGTCGGCCGAGGGTGTCGCCCGCGACGCGTCCCCGGTGTCAGCATCTCTTTAATGTCGGAGACGCGTTACTGGACGGGACGTGACAGACATCTACCACGCCCGTTCAATGCCTCGTCCGTCCGTATACTGTCATTAAGTAGCCTCGTCGTCCGAGAAACCCAATCCGGCGCCGCGCATTGACGCACCCAGATGCGTGGCCTCAACGGAATCCGCTATTTAAACCCCGGTCACACCCGGCTAACTCCACCACAACACAAGCCGCTCGCTCCACATCCTCCACCCTTGCGCCAGACCACATCCGCCATGATTGCAAGCGGTAATGCTCTGTGGGAGAGCCTGTCGACGGAGATGAAGCTCGAGGTGGCCGCCCTTGCGGCCGGTGCGCAAAGCTGTCATGCCAAGAGGATTGAGGCCAGCATGTCGGCCAGCTCGCCCGAGATCTCCGACGACGAGGACGACCCCACAATGAAGATGGGCTTCGACGACGCCACATCAGAGCCCGCGCCTGGGCATGCCGGTTTCACCATGGAGCAGGCACATGCGCACTTCAACGCCGCCATGACGGAGGAGGAGCCTGCGCCAGCGCCTATGTCGGTGTTTCAACAGTCACAGGAGGAACAACGACACAACATGTTCCTCCTCGAGCAGTACTGATTGGCAGATGACCAAATGGACGGCGAGCGCTCGAGCGAGGAGGCCATGGTGGCCATGCCGCAGCGAACCCCAACTTTGTCGCGGAGTAGTGCGCGATCTACGACGCCCTCTGCGCTCAAGCCGCCTCTCGCTAGGAAGAGCCCCCCGCAGAGGCGCAGCTGCAAGCGATCACGGACGAGAACAACGCCAGCTGCCTCCTACGCCCCGCCTACGAACTATTGGACGACCAGTTCGACGACGACAGCGTCGGCGCCACCATATCCATCGTGGACCTCACGTCCACCGGCGACGGATAAGGCGCACCGAGGATGAGTAGGTCATGGGAGGCGGCACGGCCTGGTGTCCCATGTGGGTGAGGGATCACTAGAAGTGTGTGTCTAGAGGGGGGTGGTGAATAGACTACTAGCAGGAATTAAAAACCTAACCTTTTCCCAAGTTAATTGGTTGGCAGATTTTAACAATTATAGCAAGTCTAACACACCCTACATATGCATGTCAACAAGTATAGCAGCGGAAAGAAAAGACATTGCACATGAAGTAAAGAGTTGAGATAGGAAGATCAAACGCATGAGGGACACGAAGATTTTTCCCGTGGTTCCGATAGGTGGTGCTATCGTACGTCCACGTTTATGGAGTCTTCAACCCACGGAGGGTAACGGTCGTGAGAGTCCACGGAGGGCTCCACCCATAAGGGTCCACGAAGTAGCAACCTTGACTATTCCATAACGGCTTCCGTCCACAAAGGACTAGCCTCACTATGGGTAGATCTTCACGAAGTAGGCGATCTCCTTGCCCTTACAAACTTCTTGGTTCAACTCCACAACACGAAGTAGGAGGCTCCCAAGCAACACCTAACCAATCTAGGAGGCACCACCCTCCAAAAGGTAATAGGCTCGGCAATGTCGATGAACTCCTTGCTCTTGTGCTTCAAGATGATAGACTCCTCAACACACAATCACTCTCTCACTGATTTGGCTATGGTGGAAAAGATTGATTTGGTGGAAAGCAACTTGGGGAGGCTAGAGATCAAGATTAAAATGGATGGAGTGGATTGGCTTGATCTCAACACAAGGGTAGGTGGCTCTCTCTCAGAAAATTGGATGGGGGTAAGTATGGAATAGTTCTGAGTGCTTCACTTTCGAGTGGGTGGTGGTGAAGGGGTATATATAGGCATCTCCAAAAATCTAACCATTACACCTAAAGTGACCAACTCGGTGACACCGATGTGTGAATCTCGGTGGTACCGAAGTGACCAAAAGGTGACAACTTTTGAATCTCGGTGAGACCGATATATAAAACTCGGTGGTACCGATTAGGTGACCAACGGTCAGATTGCGCAACTCGGTGACGCCGATCCAGAAAACTCGGTGGTACCGATTTTATGAATCGAGGTAACAGAAAGTTGGCAACCCAAACTCGGTGGCACCGAAGTGGAATCGGTTGCACCGATGTGCTAGGGTTTGGCATGGGTCTGTCTGGGTTTGGGAATCGGTGGCACCGAGTGGAAAGTGTTGGTTGCACCGATATTGGATATTTGACTTTGGACAGACTTTTGTGGAAGAGCTTGTGGGTGTTTTTGGTGACTATCACTTGTGCACGTATGAGCATTTTGTTCACCAACAGTACCTTACCCCCTTTTGATAGTATTGGCTTTCTTATGGACTCAAAGTGATTTCTCACAAAGTAAAATGTAGAGTCCTCTAGCTTGAAGCTTTGCCAATCCATTTCCTTGCAACTTGGTGTATCTCCACAATCCTTTTGCCAACCCTTCTTCCTCTATGGACTTTTGTCTGAAATACACTCGGTAAAAGTATTAGTCCAAGAGACAATGTATGTTGTCATGAATTATCAAAACCACCAAGGGAGCATGTTGTGCTTTCAGTGGGCCAGTCCGTCTCCCATGTTCTACTCTTCCTCGCCGGAGACCGCATCTTCACTTCATCGGCCTTATCGTCGGTGCTTATGGAGACGACGGATGAAGGACGACAAGGGCTTGGACGTTGGACGTCGCCGTCGAGTAGGTTTAGGGCCAGAACATTTTTTTTCGTTCTAAATGTTCAGAATGTGATGAAAATCTGACGTGTATGAATGTAGTCCCTTTTGTATGAATCCGCTGTGTTTGTACGAATTTCGTCCGATTAGTTCAATTAGTTGTTGAAATGTATGCGAACAATGTTGCATGACGGCCTCCGACAAAAGTGTCCGCGAGCCGGTCTCCTTCTATCCACGACTAGATACCAGAATTTTTTTATGGATCACCATTAAAGATGCCTTTATGAACATCAACTAAACTGACCCATAGTCTTCTTTCCTCTACATGGACCGTATGCATTGTCGCGCCAATCTGCCATGTAACGAGAGCCTATGCAAGACCATGATGTCAAAGAAAAAAAAGCCTAAGACCAACTACCCCTCCAAACTCTGGACGCGTTTGATAGCCTGCAAAGTTTTTCGTCTCCTTGCATATGTAATTGAGTTGGGCCTGACAGAGTGAATACAAGCTAAAAATTATGTTTTGCATATAGTTTGTTTGTCTCCTGACAAAGTGAATACATGCCAAAAATCATGTTTTGTACATAGTTTTTTGTCTGCATACTCCCTGACCTGGCTGAGAAGAAACACACACATGATATTTGGTTGCATGCCTGTTCTAAACAGATGCAGAATGTGTGATGTTTGGTTACATGCAACACATACGGTTTGGTAATCTATTATTGAAGTGATGAGGTTACCCGCACACTCACGTATACAACATAAATAAATAGGCATAACACAAATCCATAAACCGAAATCTGAACGCAACCCATATTTTCTATGGAATCTTGGTGGATTCTAATTTTTAGTTTTTGTTTTGCTATTTGGATTATTTGATTCCTAGGATTACAATCCTTATTTTTTCTGCATAATTTGTTTGTACTAGCTTTAATAAGGGCATCTCTAACGCCGACCCTCAAACCGTCTGCATAGGTCTGGACTTCGAAAGCCATCCAATGCGGGTCTATATTGGTCCGTCACGCAGTCCGGACTACATTTCCCTCAAACCGGAACCAAACGTGCGGGGGCTTTGCGGGAGTCCGGACACGCGTCACGTCGGTCTCTTACACCCATGGCCCACCCAAAATGAAGGTGGAGCCCACGCTTTTGCAACACCCACACTATATATGAAACAAGTGGACCTAAGAGCATCTACATCTGGACTTGGAAAATCCGGCCCGCTATATGCCCGCGGGCGCATCGGGCGCGTCCGTGGACAGCGCCGGGCGGCCCCTCATTTGGGTTGCTGCACATCCACACACCTCAAATGTGAATCCTCAAATTCATACAATCCAAGCACGTCGATCATATGATACAAATCATCCGAATTTAACAGTTCGAAAAAAATACGACAAAGCAAAACAAATCATACTTCAACAATCCAGACATGTCAAAATGAAATCAATGTTCGAGCGTGAGGGATCGCCCGCTGGCTAGCTGGATCGCTCGCTAGATGCCATCCATGCTGCCTACTCCGAGGCCATCTTTGTGTCCTCCTCCGCCTCCATCCGGGCCGCATGCTTCGTCTGCATCCTTGCGGCATGCTCCACTTCTACTGTAGCCGCCCTCGCCACCTCGTACTCCCTACGGTCGTTGATCCCCTCTTCTTCTACACAAGCCACTTCTTTGCTTGCTCATCCAAGAGGCTTTCACCCGTCAACATTATCTTCGCATCCTCCGTGTCCTGTTGTGGATACGCATAATAGGTAGACCCATGAAGGTCAAAATATCATAAAGCATGGGGTCCACACATAAGTGGGTCCATATCAATTTCATCATAAAGGAAGTTACTCGATGTCGAACATACTATCTACTCGGACGACATCTATGTCAACACTCGGACAATATAACTCGGTCAGCGTGTCAGCTACTCGGATGACCATCTACTACTCTGCCGTATAAACTACTCGGGCATGCGAAGGCCAACAGTCATGCAAGTCATTTAAATTCTCACCATTGATGAGTGGATCATTACCTTCTAGTGGGTTCCATTAATTCTTCCACTTGTAACATATGAGATGAGAGGGTGGCACACTCTATATACTAGATGATTCCCCGCGCCTTGCTGCGGAAAATAATGCCTACAGTTGGTGTTTTACTCGTGAAATAAATCTCCTAAAAGGATGGACAACATGATGAATAAATGTTTCTTATCTGAAGATACTTTAGAATGATACATGACTAATGATACATAGGTAAGTAAGATGAATCCTACTACTTATATCATTCAAAGTAAGGACAACAGATGAACAATCGAAACAAAGAATATTATGGTCAATTACCCACAGAACCAACTGGTTAAAGCTTTTCAAGTAGAAAGAATTGTCAAGCTGCATATAAAACATCACCACCTAGCTATAACTCCAAGTCTTGATTGTGTGCAATCTACATCGGAACTCCCTCTTGTGACTAATTGTATGTATTGGAGAAGTAGGTAAACAAATGACATACAAATGTCATTAGTTCCGATAGAATCTTAAGGCTTTATCTGAAAGCTCCCTATTGTGACTAATTGTATGCATTGGATAGCATAACTCTGCAGAAAAATAATAATAAACTAATCCACTGATTGTTGCATTGCCTATACAAAAATGGCCACATTGAGGTGGTACAAATCTTGCAAAAAATAAAATACCAGCCTAATTCTCATGTTGAAGTTGTAGTTGAGACTTGAGATGGACTGACGGAGTATATTGTACTTGTCTGAAATTTTAAATCTCACAGTATGTATAACCATTTCCATCTACATAGTCACCCAGGCTTGAGTGGGCAATTATCAAGTCAAAGTTGTTGTATGTTAGGAAGTACATAATGAAGACAAAAGCAACCTGTAAACATCAAGATAGTTTTGTTATCCAGAGAAGATATATATATATATATATATATATATGTATATATATATATATATATATATATATATATATATATATATATATATATATATATATATATATATATATATATCTTGCATTACAATTAATTAATATTGGAAGATGTGATGAACAACATAGTATTTTCGAAGTAATTATGGATGGAATGACATAAAAAAAACTTCAACATTTTTACAAAGTAATTTTGCCGGACATATTTGTTGGAAATATGCCCTAGAGGCAATAATAAATTGGTTATTATCATATTTCCATGTTCATGATAATCGTCTATTATCCATTCTAGAATTGTATTGATCGGAAATTCGGATACATGTGTGGATACATAGACAACACCGTGTCCCTAGTGAGCCTCTACTAGACTAGCTCGTTAATCAAAGATGGTTAAGGTTTCCTGACCATGGACATGAATTGTCATTTGATAACGGGATCACATCATTAGGAGAATGATTTGATGGACAAGACTCAACCATAAGCTTAGCATATGATCGTATCACTTAAGTTTATTGCTACTGCTTTCTTCATGTCAAGTATCTGTTCCTAAGACCATGAGATCATGCAACTCCCTGACACCGAAGGAATACCTTGTGTGCTATCAAACGTCACTTCGTAACCGGGTGATCATAAAGGTGCTCTATAGGTATCTCCGAGGGTGTCTGTTGGGTTGGAGTGAATCGAGACTGGGATTTGTCACTCTGTATGACGGAGAGGTATCTCTGGGCCCTCTCGGTAATACAACATCATAAGAAGCTTGCAAGAAATGTGGCTAATGAGTTAGTCACGGGATCTTGTATTACGAAATGAGTAAATAGACTTGCCGGTAACGAGATTGAACTAGGTATGGAGATACCGACGATCGAATCTCGGGCAAGTAACATACCGATGGACAAAGGGAACTGCATACGGGATTGACTGAATCCTTGACATCGTGGTTCGACCGATAAAGATCTTCGTGGAATATGTAAGAACCAATATGGGCATCCAGGTCCTGCTATTGGTTATTGACCGAAGAGGAGTCTCAGTCATGTCTACATGATTCTCGAACCCATAGGGTCCGCACGCTTAACGTTTGATGACACTAGAGTAGTATTGTGATATCTACGTTGGTTACCGAATGCTATTCAGAGTCTCGGATGAGATCCCGGACGTCACGAGGAGCTCCAGAATGGTCTGGAGGTAATGATTTATATATGGGAAGTCATATTTTGGCTACCGTAGAAGTTTTGGGTTTTGCCGGTATTGTACCGGGAAGCTTCCCGAAGGTTCCCGAGGAGTCCGAAAGGGTCCCTCTAGCCCCTAGGGCGTGTATGAGCTGCAGGGGGTGGGCCCTGGCCTTATTGGGCTAGGGGCACCAGCCCGACAAGGCCCATGCACCAAGGGAAGGGGAAACCCTAAGGGGGAGGCCCCTTGATGTCTACTACGCAACTTTATTCTTGTAGACTTTGTTGGGCCTCCAAGCGTAGAGTTTTGTAGGACAGTAGCAATTTTCCCACAAGTGGATGACCTAAGGTTTATCAATCCGTGGGAGGTGTAGGATGAAGATGGTCTCTCTCAAACAACCCTGCAATCAAATACAAGAAATCTCTTGTGTCCCCAACACACCCAATACAATGGCAAATTGTGTAGATGCACTAGTTTTTGTAATCTGAAAATATAAAAACAGCAAGGTAGCAAGTAGCAAAAGTGAGCACAAACGGTATTGCAATGCTTGAAAACAAGGCCTAGGGTCCGTACTTTCGCTAGTGCAATCTCTCAACAATGCTAATATAATTGGATCACATAACCATCCCTCAATGTGCAACGAAGAATCACTCCAAAGTTCTTATCTAGCGGAAAACATAAGAAGAAATTGTTTGTAGGGTACGAAACCACCTTAAAGTTATCCTTTCCGATTGATCTATCCAAGAGTTCGTACTAAAATAACACCAAGTTATCCTTTCCGATTGATCTATCTAAGAGTTCGTACTAGAATAACACCATATGATACGCATCAACCAACTCTAATGTCACCTAGATACTCCAATGTCACCACAAGTATCCATGAGTTAATTATACGATACGCATCAAACAATTTCAGATTCATAATACTCAATCCAACACAAAGAACCTCAAAGAGTGCCCCAAGATTTCTATCGGAGAACAAGGCATGAAAACGTGCAATCAACCCCTATGCGTAGATCCCCAAGGTCGCCGGAATCCGCAAGTTGACACCATAACATATATCAAGTGAATCACTTGAATACCCCAATGTCACCACGGGTATCTGCATGCAAGACATACATCAAGTGCTCTCAAATCCATAAAAGTATTCAATCCGATAATAACAAAATTTCAAAGGGAAAACTCAATTCATCACAACAAGATAGAAAGGGGAAAACACCATATGATCCAACTATATTAACAAAGCCCGTGATACATCAAGATCGTGCCATCTCAAGAACACGAAAGAGAGAGATTAAACACATAGCTACCGGTACAAACCCTCAGCCCCAAGGTGGATTAATCACACATTATCATGGTGAGAAAGAGAGAGTTGTTGATGGAGAGGTGCAGCCCCAAAGAGATGGAGGCGATGGTGGCGACGGGCGGCGGCCCCTTGCCCCCCTTATTCCTTGGTATTGGTGCTGCAATGGAGGAGCCTCTCCCCTTCTTGGCGGCTGCCAAGGGAGAGGCAAATTCGTGGCTCTTGGTGGCTCTCCCGAAATTAGGGTTTTTCTCTCCTTATATGTGCCTCTATGGCCCTCTATGGCCCTCCGATGGATGGACACTTGATCCAATGGCTCTTGGGCACCTCTAGAACCTTCCTAGGGACTCCTCACAGCCCTCATGGGTCCTCAAAGTCGTGGCTTGGCCGAATACATCAGATATGGTAAGAGTTGGACTCAATCACGTCATCAATTCTCGTAATCCCGTAATCAGATATTTTCCTCCAGTAAAATGGGTCTACAGATCGCATACGAATTCCGTTTTGGACGAATTTGTAGTCCAGAATCAATGCCATAAAATTCCCCACACTTTCCTAGTTTTAGATTTTTCCATTTGACGCCGTCTTCGGGGGTCAAACTGACGATCTCCAAAAACTGTTTGTGGACAGATTTCAGGAAAGTCAGAGTCCTCCTCCAACAAGGCTCCTTTTGCGTTTTTTCGCCAATTTCCAATTAATTCCTACACATCAAAGTGTGAAGAACTTGTGCAATTTTTCAACTATTAATAGGTTAGTCCCAATAAACATAAAACCATAGTAAAAACATAGGCAAATATGACATGAATATTTCATAAATTATCGATACGTTGGAAACGTATCACCCCTCCACTTGGCTTGGAGGGCACTCCTCCCCCCCTTTTGGCCACCACCCCCTCCTTGGAGGAGGGGCAAAGGGGGCTGCACCCCTCCCCCTCGCTCCTATAAATAAAGGAGGGGTGAGTACTGCAAGGCACCAATTCCTCCCCCTTCCCTTGGGCAGCCCTTCTCATATCTTCCCGAGTTCTTCCTCGTTCGTAGTTCCGAAGGTGCTTGGCAAAGTCTGATGTCTAGTACACAACTTTATTCTTGTAGACTCTGTTGGGCCTCCAAGCGCAGAGTTTTGTAGGACAGTAGCAATTTTCCCTCAAGTGGATGACCTAAGGTTTATCAATCCGTGGGAGGTGTAGTATGAAGATGGTCTCTCTCAAACAATCCTGCAATCAAATACAAGAAATCTCTTGTGTCCCCAACACACCCAATACGGTGGTAATTTGTATAGTTACACTAGTCCGGCGAAGAGATGTTGATACAAGTGTAATATGGATGGTAGATAAAGGTTTTTGTAATCTAAAAATATAAAAACAGCAAGGTAACAAGTGTAAAACAGCGAGCAAAACATTGTATAAATGCTTGGAAATAGGGCCTAGGGTTCATACTTTCAATAGTGCAATCTCCCAACAATGCTAACATAGTTGAATCATATGATCATCCCTCAACGTGCAACAAATAATCACTCCAAAGTTCCTATCTAGCGGAGAACAATAAGATGAAATTGGCGTAGGTAGTACAACCACCTCAAAGTTATTCTTTCCGATCAATCTTTTGAGCTATTCCTATAGGTGTCACAAACTGATCTAGAATTCATACTAAAATAACACCAATGATACATATCAATTAACCCTAATGTCACCTAGATTCTCCAATGTCACCTCAAGTATCCGTGGGTAAATTATGCGACATGCATCAAACAATTTCAGATCTATCATATTCAATCCAACACATAAAACTTCAAGGAACACCCCAAGATTTCTATCGGAGAACGTAGGACAAGAACGTGTATCAGCCTCTATGCATAGATTACCCCAATGTCACCTCGGGAATCCGCAAGTTGAGTATCAAAACCTACATCAAGTGAATCAATAGAACACCCCATTGTCACCACGGGTATCCACATTCAAGACATATATCAAGTGTTCTCAAATTCAATATTCAATCCAACATAATGAGATCTCAAAGGGAAAGATTCAATTCATCACAACAAGATAGAGAGGAAAGAACACCATATGATCCGACTATATTGCCAAAGCCCGTGATACATCAAGATCGTGACATCTCAAGAACACGAGAGAGAGAGAGAGAGAGAGAGAGAGAGAGAGAGAAAGAGAGAGAGAGGGATTGAACACATAGCTACTGGTACATACCCTCAGCCCCGAGGGTGAACTACTCCCTCCTCGTCATGGCCTCCACCGGGATGATCAAGATGGCCACCGGTGATAGTTTCCCCTCTCCGATAGGGTACTGGAACGGCTCCAGATTGGTTTTTTGTCGATACAGAGAGTTGCGGCGGCGGAGCGGAAGTTCTCTCTTTATTTCTGGGGTTTTTGGGATTTATAGGATTTTTCAGCGTTGGAATCACGCGCAATAGGGCCACGTGGGCCCCACAAGTCAACACGGCGCATCCTGGGGAGGGGGGGCGCCCTGATGGCTTGTGGCCACAGGTGGCTCCCCTCCGGTGGTTCTTCGCTCCAATATTGCTTATTTCCTCCAAAAAAATCATCAAAAAGTTTCGGGCGATTCCGAGAGCTCTCATTTTCTGCACAAAAACAACACCACGGTAATTCTGCTGAAAACAATGTCAGTCCGGGTTAGTTCTAAATAAATCATACAAATTGCATCAAAACCATATAAAAGTATTGTAAACATAGGCAAATATGACATGAATACTCATAAATTATCGATATGTTGGATACGTATCAAAGCCCTGCTGGCACTGCTCCACCACTATCTCTATCATGCCGTCATGCTGGTAGAGATCCCATCTACTTCTCCGCCCTCGCTTGCTAGATCAAGGAGGCGGAGCCGTTAGCGAGCCGCACGTGTTCTGAACGCGGAGGTGTCGTCCGTTCGGCGCAGGATCAGATTGGATCGCGATTAGATCGTGAAGAGTATGACTACATCAACTGCGTAATATACGCTTCCGATTAACGGTCTACGAGGGTATGTAGACACACTCTCCACTCTCGTTGCTATGCATCTCCTTAGATAGATCTTGAGTGTTTGTATGATTTTTTTGGTTTTCCATGCTTCGTTCCCCAACAATATTAAGCGATACACGGTAGTAATATCTTGGCGAATGTGATCTTGAAAAGGGAATGGAAGAATAGGAATTGCATCAAGTGGATGATAGCATTGCCTTCCTCAATAGTTTAATAACACGCCTGGTAAAATCCAAGGTTTTTCTTAAATACAATATCAGGGGAATTTAGATCAAATTGGTAGCATTTTTGTGGGTCTAAGTTGTTATTTTTTAAATCTCAGGTGCATCATAGGTGCTCATTCACTAGTACCTTTGTGAAATTTTGAGTAACCTCGTGATACCAAGAAACTCTTAAATGTGTCTGAGCAAACAAAATGAGAAGTAGCAGCATGGGAATGTTCAACAAAGTTATAACCTTGTCTTGAGAGAACATATAAAGGTTCATAATTTATGTCCCCATAGAAAATTCATAATTTATAAAGCACCATTCAGATTCAGTGATATGTCATCGACCATACAAAAGATGAACTTTTAGAATAATATATTTATGCATCCATAATATGCTCTTACCTAAAATCTACATGGAACACTTGCACATAGGGGAATATAGAGGAAATTACTGTGGAAATCAGCGAAAGAATGAGATTGAGCCAGCAGTATAAACATGTATATGACATAACTCAGAAACATAAATATTCATATACCTTCAAATAGTTGTGTGCATCGGAAGTAATCTTCAGTAGAAAAATGAAAATTAGATTTTTTTTCCAAATTAGACTGCATCAAGTAATCCATCACTTTGAAATAGCTCAAGTATTTGCTTGCTGGCTTCCTTGCAAAAAATGTTTACCAGTTAGCTCTCAATGTGTGTAATTTGTACACCAGAAGCATGAAAGAAGACAACGAGGTCAGTACCCCTTTCAGGAATGAAGCAAGAGAATTTATAATGTCCTATGTATCTATCAAGTTCTTTAACAAAAATAGATTTAAATGTACATATAGGGTACTTACAGGTGGTGCTACTGGAGGGTCACTTCTTGTTAACTTAAGACATGGAACAATGAATACATGTAAATGAATAAATGCCCTTAGACGCAACCCGAATCAACCAAGTTTGCTGCATAACATTTTATAACATCAATTAGGATGAAATGGAAACCACCATTTGTATTTTTGAAAAAATCAACAGTTACAACATGGTCAGGAGTCATAATCTAGACTTGACGGAGGGTAGCAAAGAAAATTCCCTGCTTGTATGCAATCAACGGGTGCATTTGCCTATCCTCCATTGGCCTTGCCTCGTAGAGCAACTCGTGCGTCGATAACTTCGTGCAACATAGATCTTCAACTTGTTGAACTGCAGCTGGTGCTAGGTGTAGCTAGTAGAAATAATTTGAGAAGGTTTGTAGATGACTTGAACCGATCCATAAAAAAATTAGACCACTTGTTATCAACAGTATTGGCATTTCATCGAACAACAGGATTTGTCAAATATGAGCTCACCTACTTGTTGCTTACCTGATTTGCAATAGCAAGGGCGTGAGGCACCATCCAAAGTGACCAGCAATGTGGAGATCTATATGGTACGTGAGTGATGGATATGAAGCATCGTCATTTGTAGCTTCTGGACATGTTTGTCAGTTACCAATGGAAGCAATGAGGGGTATCGCGTTAAGAACTAATTAATCAACCATGGGATCAATCAATGGGATTGAAGAGGAAAGAGAGCAAATAGGGGAAGGCAAGGAGTCGAGGTGCACAATAGTGAACCTACCGCCGCCGTCGCCGTCGCCGTCGCCGTCGCCGCCCCTGGAACGGATTTCTCTTGGGAGCCATTGATGTTGGCTGTTACCATGGTGGATGCACCAGTGCGAGTTGAGGTGTGATGACCAGTGTTGGATTGTTGCCAAACGAATCAGCATGGACACCAATAATAGAGTCACTGAACGAAAATATGATGCACGGCTCACCTGCTTAACTTTGAAGCCACGAAGACAAAAAAATCTTCGAATCTGGGGCGATGGCGAGAAGTAGGTACCACCGGTGATTTCTCCGGGCAGGGGCAGCGCATTGGTAGCTCGTCTCCAAGCACCCCCTCCCTCATAGCATGCTCCTCTCTCTCTCACTCTCACACTCTCTCTCTCTCTCTCTCTCTCTCTCTCTCTCTCTCTCTCTCCCATCGACACCGTCACCGTCACAACCCGCCATGGTACCCCGCCTTCTTACTTCCCTATATCCGCCACACGCCCTATCCTTCTCATCTCTTCCTCTTGAATCAGTCATATGGCAGGTGGAAGGAGTATAACAGCTCATCCGGTTCGGGAAAGTGTAGAAGGTCGCATCGAAGGTAGATTTATTTCGGGGACCAAGAAGGTGGACCAGGGTTGGCACATGATGGGTTGTAAATTAAGGAGGAAGGGGAAGCGGAAAGTTCTGTGATTCACGAGAGCGTTGAATCAGGGAGAGAGGGTGCTCATGAGGCCATATTGCAGCGGCCCCTCACATAGTAACTGAATGCTTGTGTGACAAGGCTGCTGTACTAATTGGTCCCATATGTAAGTCTCTAGCAAGACGTTGATGTGGCAAGTGTGCTTAGATGGATAGGCTGCATGTCAAGAGAAATAAAATATTGGGGATGAACTATTTAGGTATTATAGATAAGCCATCCCCACCACCAAGACTATGGGCATTTTCACATTCCTCCATCTCTCTCTCTCAAACACTCCCATACTCTCTGTAACACCATGTTCGTACACAGAGAATGGAAAGCCTCTCTAGAGCACGAGACGTTGTTATCTCCACCGTGAGAGGCCCGAATGCTTAAAAAATATTTGTGACACCCATTTGCATTTTGATAGACCATACTCCTTTATCCTACCCCTCTCTTACTGTCAAAAACGTTCCCACGACACGTGCTATGCAATTTGCAACCTCTCCTTGTCAAGCTCAATCTCTCCAAATGTCTTGGCCTTCTCGAGCTCCCATTTGATCATCGCCTCTTTCTTCTCCAAATCGATCTTCTCCCTCTCAATTTCAAGCCCCTTCTCCACCCTATTCCGGTCCCAATCCAGCATGGGTGGTGGACAACAAGGGCTCAGACGCGAGAAAGGTTGGAGGGAGGCGAGAGGAGGGGGAATGGTTTGGTGGATTTGGTGCAATTTGTGGTGGGGTAGGTCTGTCAAGTCCGATGTGGCGGACGCGTATGGGCCTCCTCATATTATTTGGGATGGATATGAGGGGTGCCAGTCAGCCCGGGCATTTGAGGCCCCTTTGAGGCGTCCGTCTGGGTTGGTTTTTGTGACCGGTCACTGGCTGGCCCGCCCGCGAGGTTGAGGGGGGTGTGCCCTACTATAGATGCTCTAACAAGTTTATAATTTAGATACTTTACAACATCTACAACTGGGCGCCTCAAACCCCCCTCATATGCCTGGGCAGACGATCCGGTCAGTGACCGGTCAGAAAAACCCGACCCAGACGGACGCCTCATACCGGTCTCAAATGTCCGGGTTGACCAGCACCCCTCATATCCAGTCCAAATATGGGGCGGATATGGGGAGGCCCGGGCACGTCCGCCATGTCGGACCCGACCCACGCTGGCCTACCCGGCCCCACATGTATTTGTCCACATCCCCTTCCCGGCCCAAACCCTAGCCACTCCACTCCACTCTCCTCCACTCTGCCCCAAGCTCCCGTCCGATGATCTCCGGGCTTCTCTGCCATGGCGGGCAGCGGATTTGACTCCTATCAGTCTGGATTCGTCGAATGGGGTGTCGTCCCATGTGGGTTGGAGAAGGCAATGACAGTTCGCATTGCACTCAGCCGCTCCCGGGAGGATAGCGCTAGGCTGATGACAGGATCTGGCCGGCGCGACTCCAAAGCGTCGGCGCATCGGACACTAACGTGGCTTGAGACTGCGTCGGTATTTCCCCAAAGAGGAAGGGATGATGCAGCACAACGACGGTAAGTATTTCCCTCAGTTATGAAACCAAGGTATCGAACCAGTAGGAGGATCACGCAACCCTATGTAAACAGTACCTGCCACAAAGAACAAATACTTGCAACAAATTATTTTTGGGTATTTTTGGGTTTTTGGAATAATAGATCTGAAAACAAAAGTGGCAAAAAGGTAGATCGGAAAGCAATATGTTGGAAAAGTAGACCCGGGGGCCGTAGGTTTCACTAGTGGCTTCTCTCATGAGTATAGCACACGGTGGGTGAACAAATTACTGTTGGGCAATTGATAGAAGATAAAATAATCATGACGATATCCAAGGCGATGATCATTATATAGGCATCACGTCCAAGATTAGTAGACCGAAACGATTCTGCATCTACTACTATTACTCCACACATCGACTGCTATCCAGCATGCATCTAGTGTATTAAGTTCATGGAAAAACGGAGTAATGCAATAAGAACGGTGACATGATGTAGACAAGATCTATTCATGTAGGAATATACCCCATCTTGTTATCCTTAATAGCAACGATACATGCGTGCCTCGCTGCCCCTTCTGTCACTGGGAGAGGACACCGCAAGATCGAACCCATCACAAAGCATCTCTTCCCATGGCAAGAAAAATCGATCTAGTTGGCCTAACTAAACCAAAGATTCGATGAAGAAATACGAGGCTATAAGTAATCATGCATATACGAGATCAAAGAAGACTCAAATAATATTCATGGATAGAAACTGACCATGAACTCAAAATTCATCAAATCCCAACAAACACACCGCAAAAAGTCATTACATCAAATAGATCTCCAAGAGACCATTGTATTGAGAATCAAAAGAGAGAGAGGAAGCCATCTAGCTACTGCCTACGGACCCGTAGGTCTATGGTGGACTACTCACGCATCATCGGAGAGGCACCAATGAGGATGATGAACCCCTCCGTGATGGTGTTAGATTGGATCTCGCGGTTCTGGAACTTGCGGTGGTTGGATGTATTTTTCATCGACTCCTCTAGGGTTTCTGGAATATTTGGGTATTTATAGAGCTCAGAGGCGGTGGAGAAGGTTCCCGAGGCGGCCACAACCCACCAGGGCGTGCCCGGGGCCCCTGGCGCACCCTGGTGTCTTGTGGGCGGCCTGGGCTGCCTGCTGGTTACTTCTTTGGCCCACTGGCCTTCTTCTGGTCCAAAAAAATTCTCCAAAAAGTTTCGTCGCGATTGGACTCCGTTTGGTACCGATATTCCGCGAAGTAAAAAAACAAGCAAAAAACAGCAACTGGCACTTGGCACTTTGTCAATAGGTTAGTCCCAAAAAATGATATAAAGTTGCGATCAAATGATTGTAAAACATCTAAGAATGATAATATAACAACATGGAACAAGCAAAAATTATAGATACGTTGGAGACGTATCATACACTCAGATCCTCCGGGGTTGGATCATCACGATCCTCCCGGGAGTCTTCAAATCTCTCCTTCCCCATCACCGGTCCACCGGAGTATGAGTCCCACCAGGACCGGTGTGCCTGTCGTGGGAAGGAGATGGTGAGGGCGACCGAGCCCCGCCTAGCTGCCGACATGGCGGCGGCACGGGCAGCCGCAGAGGAGGAAAACATCCACGCCTGCATGTTAAAGAAGGGGCAGTAGAGGAACACACATGCTCTCGCCCGAAAGCAGAATGCAGTCCGTGTCATGGCCGGACTGCCACCCAAGGAAGAGAAGGAGGACAACGACGGGTCGGATAGCTCCAACGACGAGTAGATCCGGCTTGATCCCTGCGATGTCTTCGACCGCTACTTCTGCGAGAAGGACGGCAAGGGCGCCGGGAAGGGCAAGAACAACCATGGATGATCTTCTTCGTAGCTAAACATGCCAATTTTTGGTAGTCCGATGGCATGTTGTGATGTAGTAGCCGGACGACGTGTGTAATGCATTGTTTACATAGTCGCCTAAGTTTGTATGGTTTTGAGGTATGCTAATTGAGGTGTCCGGTTGTGAGAAAGGAAATTGAGGCTTGACCCGTCAGTGTCCGCGGATGCGCCCGGATGCATCCACGGTTTGACCCGTCAGTATCCGCGGACGCGTCCGGATGCATCCACGGGCGTTTGAAGGGTCGGATTTGCCAAGTCCAGTTGTAGATGCTCTTACAGGACACGGGGCTAACAAAGTTCAATGTACACTATCCATGCCATCTTCCACGCAAATTCATAAGTCACTCTAGATAAAATAGTGCAATACAAACACCAAGCACCAATACAAAGACGTTTCTCATATTCCTTTGTATTACCAAGTGGCTAAGGATTCCCTTATCCATATACTACATGCTAAAAAACCTTTCATTAATCAGTTTTGCCGTCGTACTCCATACTAAATAGTTTGCCGTCCATTATCGATGCTTCAAGTTGTAGTTGCCATATATCAAAAGGCCAATCCCGAACAACTTGCCAACATGGATCCTACTTTAGTATTGTCTATGGCCAAGTGGCACATCAGTTTAGCTCATTACCCTAAACATTTCATATTTTTGAAGGAAAAGATTAGGATAGCATTAGAAAAACTGACAACTATTTACGGTGATGTTTATGCGGTTGGAGCAGACGGGCAAGGATGCTTTTAACTAACATGAATGACAACATAGCCTACAGATAGACCCGCCCGCCTTATCGATTGTGTTTGTATCCCCTTGATGTGACATTATGAATGAAACAAAATCACATTGTATTGAAGAAAAGAGAATTAAGAGATCACCAATACCATGGTAAGTCAGCTTCTCTTGCGTCATCCGTGTCATTTATACATGAAAATAAAAATGCATAATTAGTTTTCGAGTGAATTCCATATTTTACCTCCTAGATATACATTTGTGACACTAATTACCCGTTAAGTGGAAATTTGTCTAGAATACCCCTATTTGAAGCCTTGGGCCCTCGTTTTCTGATGCGTGTTCATTAGGCAAGATGTGAGGTTAAGCTTAGGGTCCAAAAATATCCGGACGAGGAGGAGGAATGGAATAGATGGACAAGAGAAGTCTGGACATGATCGTCAATGATGCACTCCGATCTTTACACATTTTTTTTACTTATCATTGATGCAACATGCCGATCCTATCTAACATAAATAAGCAAAATGCAAATCGGGGTAAATCAAAATTTGATATTTCGATAGAATTCCATTGAGTGGGGTAATATTTGCCACAAATGTACAACTAGAGGCTAAAACTGGAATTCACTCTTAGTTTTCACTATTTTTTTATCTCAAACCGTTAGGCTTTTGTTGATAGTATCAAATGATGTGGTAAGAATACATAAGAAAACACATGCCCACGTTCTCCGGATAGGGCAATAATCTTTAGGTGATCTCTTTAAGAGAAGACAACCTTACACATCTTGTTTCTTCTAGCGGCGGAACTAGCACATTTTCTGAGACTGGGGCGAAGCCAATGGTTGCCCTTCAAATCTTGACAATGATCCTTATGTTGTTATTAATCAGTAGCTGCACATTTCTAGATGAAACCGGGCAGAATGGCAGATGCCCAGGGTCACCAGGAGATTTCTCCACCCCTGCTTCCCCTTGGGTAAATATACACCACAAATTCTAGGTTTAACTTTGATCATAATTCATAAATTTGACTAACAGAATATAAGTAATATGCCATAAAATTATCTTGGATTCGTAACTTAAAGAGATTTCTATGATATAACTTTTAAAGATACATAAGTTGTTAGTCAAAATTAAGCTCAAAATTCTATGGGCCTTATATACTCGGGCGGAGAATGGTTGATATAACACTATTGTAGCCTTTATCACCCTTCTAAGTTTCTCAAACTAACCACCCCGTTTAGGCTTCACTCTCCATACCACCCATTCATTAGAAACAATTCCTAAACTATCGCATCAACTTGCTTACCCCAGCACAAAGTAACGAAAGCAAGTGTAACCTTCCTCCTAAAGAAAAATAACTAGTGGTAGTAGTATTTAACTTGCAACCATCCACTCTTGGTCTCCCATTCGACATATATAGCACATCCAAGACTAGAACTTCCTCCGTTAATCCTAAGTTCCTAACCCACCCACTCTTCTGAAATTTCTTCTTCACAGCGATAAAATTCAGAATCTTGAGCCGCTCGCGGCCTGTCTACAATGACGTACGCAGCTGCACGGCCGTCGTCTCAGCAGCACAGCCGGATCAACGCCGGCTGTAAGGCGTTAGTGGCGCACGGCGCGGCGGTGCCGGGCGAGGTGGCGCGGTACCACGAGCACGCGGCCGGCGCGGGGCAGTGCTGCTCGGCCGTGGTGCAGGCGATCGCGGCGCCCGTGGAGGCGGTGTGGTCGGTCGTGCGGCGCTTCGACCGGCCGCAGGCGTACAAGCGCTTCATCAAGAGCTGCCGCCTAGTGGACGGCGACGGTGGCGCGGTGGGGTCGGTGCGGGAGGTGCGCGTGGTCTCCGGCCTGCCTGGCACCTGCAGCCGCGAGAGGCTCGAGATCCTGGACGACGAGCTGCGCGTGCTCAGCTTCCGGATCGTAGGCGGCGAGCACCGCCTAGCCAACTATCGGTCCGTGACCACCGTGAACGAGGTGGCGTCGACGGTGGCCGGGGCACCGCGGGTGACCCTGGTGGTCGAGTCGTACGTGGTGGACGTCCCGCCGGGGAACACGGGGGACGAGACGCGCATGTTCGTGGACACCATCGTGCGGTGCAACCTCCAGTCACTGGCGCGCACGGCGGAGGAACTCGCGCTGGCTGTGCCGCACGTCAATTGATGCCCGTCATGCACTCCGGCAGACCAGAAAGGTACCGCCGTAGACCGTACCATGCGTGCAAGGTTGGGGTTCTGGAATCTGGAGTGACATGGGTTGCATCCTGCATTAGCCCTAGTGTCATGTGAAAAAAGATCGGCTTTGTGCACCTGGTTGTTTTGTGCAAATCATCTCATCGTGTTAACATAGTGGTTGAATTAATGTGCAGTACTGATTCGACTACATATTACTCGAACTTTGCATATGATATTAGTGGGATCTTGTACATATGCGTGTAAATCTAACTGACAAACTAAATGATGAAGTACGTATATGTGGCCTTGTGCATTACTCATGTGCCTCCAAACATTATCCGTGTTGCTGTCGTCGATCTCGCCGACGCCCAGTTTTGCCCAAAAGCGACTCACGCGTAGAAACGTTCTTGGAGGCGAACTGCACCTCGACGGTGACCGAGGGAAAACTATTAAACAGATCACAACTAGCTTGCATGCGCCTCACTTAGAAATCTCGCGAGCCCACTTGCGCCGCGCGCATACATTTCAAATCAACAAAGTTAGAGAAATTTTCAAGGGAGTAGTTAGAAGAAAAACCAGACCCGGCCGCCCCCCTTGTACGGGAATATCTTTCCTTTGGCTCCGATCGAGATAGTAGTGGCACCTTGCAGCGTATGGGACTAGTCTTAGGGCAAGTTGCCTAAAGAAACTCCATGACGCTCGCTTTTGATTGTGCAAGTTGCTCATTTTTCTTCTACAAGTCGATGTACGTACGTAGAATATGGTCGATCGAGCTGGATAGCTAATGCATGTCACACATTGGCATGTCAATGTCCCCCAGTTTCTCTGGTTGTTAGCTAATCAGTGGCGTCATGCATGAGCAATTTACATGGAGCCGATGAGTTAATCTGCTCCAATGGAATTAGTAACCCGGCGAATTTTGCTCGCCTAGACGTCCGTATGGCTGTTTGGCTACGTGCTGGGTCAGGCAATGTGGACTATTGTATTTGCTGATCGTAAACTAGCCCCGGTTTGTGCAGTCTGTATTTAATGTTTAGAGCCTCTCTTTTTTTTTTTGCGGGGTAAAGGGAGGTTTTCATTACTTAAGGTGGCAAATCAGCCACAAGCAGTTTTACAATGTCGCTCATACCCAAACCCAACCAAACAGCAGTATGTGGCATACTACGGCCGTATCCAGCTAAAGCATGACTAACTTTATTCTGTGATCGACTAATAGCAGAAATCGTAATCGCCATAGGGTCATCCTTTGAATCTCCTCGACGAGTACACGAGATGACGACCGGTCCGCCGACCTAGCGTTCAGCATCGTGACACTTCGGTGCTATCCACCTCGACAGCAATGGGGCGGTCTGTGCGGTGTAGGGCGAGCACAATTCCTTCCCTGCACGCCGCGAGCTCAACATCTAGGCTTTTATCGCATGTATGAATCTCTTGACAAGCGGTGAAAATAACTTCACCCCTATCCGAGTGTAGCACCATACCGCCCCCCGCGCCCCCTCTTGCTAGGACATAGCTCCCATCCACATTAAGCTTGGCACATCCAGGACGTGGTAGCGTCCAACGCAACTTTTTCTTTGGCTTCACATCTTTAGGCCTAGCCGCAACTCCCATCTGGACGACCATCTTACCCTTCTCCATATCTTCTTGAGGGCACTGATGGATACACAAGAGGGAATTGATATAACCATGGAGGAATCTTCGAGAGGCTTCGGTCGGTGGAGGGATTTTTCCGTGCGTTACTTCATTACGCACATACCACGCACGCCACATGATCATGAGCACAACCATGCATGCGGCATCCTCGAGAGGTTCCAACAACGAGTACAACCATTCCGGACCTGTGTTCACTATGCTCTCCACCTTTGGAATGGGCCATTCCATTGCCATAGCTCTCCACAACTCCATTGTGAGGGGGCACCTACACATCGCGTGGAATCTGTCCTCTCGTTCCACACCACAAAGGGGACACACATCAGTAAGCTCGAGGTGACGAGAGAATTTATTGCCTCAAGTTAAAAGCGAGCTGGACACGAGCCTCCAAGCGAAGACGCGTACCTTAGGAGGAGCAAGGTACCCCCATATGGTCTTCCAGATGGCGCGACGACCATCTGGTGCCCTGCTCGTGGCGGTCGCCAATGGACGCTCGCGCTCATCCATGGCAAGGCGGTAAGCGGAGCGAACGGTGAAGATACCGCTCTTTTCCGGTCCGCATGCGATAATATCATCAACGATGCGAGCGGACGTGCGAATGTGTACGTACACCGGGAGAAAATACCGCCGCAGCACATCCTGGCGCCATGCACCAGAATCGTCTAGGAGCTCCGTCAATCGCCGAAGTCTGCACGTCCCCTATTGCGTGATAGGTTGGCCCGTCGGCTGCGTGGGTAGCCAACGATCCCGCCATATGCGGATGCTCTGTCCGTTGCCCACTCGCCAAACAAGGCCCTTTTTCAGGAGCTCGAGGCCATATTGAATGGCCTGCCATGTGGGCGACGCATTCCCGGAGAAGACCATGTCCTCAAGCCGTCCCTCCGGATAGTACTTGGCCTTTAATACTTACGCACCCAGACTGTTAGGGTTGATTAATAAGAGTCTCCATGCAGAGGAGGGCTTGGTTAAAGAGATGAAAGTCTCTAAACCCCAGCCCGCCCCTCATCTTGTGAGCCTGAATATTTGGCCAAGCCGTCCAGTGAGTTTTCCGTTTGCTCTCTTTCGAATCCCATCAAAAGTTTCATACCATCCCGTTCAGATCGTCACATACTGACATCGGCAACTTGAAAACGCCCATAATATAAGTGGGGATCGTCTGTGTCACGGCATTAATCATGATTTCCTTTCCAGCTAGAGAAACTGTGTCTCCCCATGCAATAATCCTCTTAAGAAGTCTTGATTGCAAGTTCTGAAATTTTCCTCTGTTCATGCGTCCGTCCAGGTTAGGAAGACCTCTTTGATTCGTAGGATTCTAAAACTACAGAAATAGGAAAAAGTAACACAAAATTAAAATGTCGTGCTCATCTCCATCCTATAGATTTTGGGTTGTTTGATTGCATCATAGAAAAACAAAAGATCTTTTCAAAAAGTTTTAGTAGATGCTAGAAATCCTATGAAAAATAGTTAAAAAATTCTTAAAAAATTCTACAGAATTCAACCCTATAAATCAAACACCCAACATAAGAAAAAATTCTAAGGATTGTAATCCTTCAAAATTCCTATGAATCAATGGAACCCTTAATATGTCGGCAGCAAGCATTCCTTGGTCGACATAACTTTACAGAAGTCGCATCGGTGAAGCGTGGAGGGGTTAAAAGAAAGGGAAAAGAACTCGCGAGAAGCGTGGAAACCAAGGGGAGGATCGCCGTTTTGACGTGATGCTCTGTCGGCCACTTTTATAGCGTGCGGTTAATGCATGGATGCAAAATTTCCAAATGCCTTTGTTAGAAACAGAAAAGGGATAAAGATGGATATGTTACCGACTGCCGTGGGGCCTGGTGATTGCGCGATGGACATGCATATGGCCAGTACTGGGCGCCGGCGCGCCGGCCCGAAAACTCGGCCGGTCGTATGCTAGCCACTAGATTAGATTATTATGCGCCATTTGATTGTGGCAAGAGAGGACGGACGCGGAAACATCTTTTTCTCTGTCCCAAGTTTACACCTCGCGCATACGATGCTAGCTGCTGGCGCACGCACACGGATGCCACCCTGCCGAGTGACGACCTGCTAGCAACACGTCACCTTGCCATTGTCAGCGACACACAGCCCCTTTGTGTTGCCCCGTCAAAGCCGGCTCGCAACACCATTTCACAATGCCTCGCCGCGCGCAGCACCTCGCCTGTCAGCCATTCAGCGTCGCCACCGGCCGCCGTCGTAGTGCGCCGGTCGCAGCACCTAGGTGGTCCGCCTTTCCGCGTCGCAACCGGCCGCCTTCGTAGCGTGCCGGTCGCAGCACGTAGGTGGTCCGCCGTTCAGCGTCGCCACCGGCCGCCGTCGTAGCACGCCGGTCGCAGCACCTCGGTGGTCCGCCTTTCAGCGTCGCCACCGGCCGCCGTCGTAGCGCGTCGGTCGCAGCACCTAGGTGGTCCGCCTTTCAGCGTCGCAACCGACCGCCGTCGTAGCGCACCGGTCGCAGCACCTAGGGTGTCCGCCGTTCAACGTCGCCACCGGCCGCCGTCGTAGCACGCCGGTCGCAGCACCTCGATGTTCCGCCTTTCAACGTCGCCACCGGCCGCCGTCGTAGCGCGCCGATCGCAGCACCTAGGTGGTCCGCCTTTCAGCATCGCAACCGGCCGCCTTCGTAGCGCGCCGGTCGCAGCACTTAGGTGGTCCGCCATTCAGCGTCGCCACCGGTCGCCGTCGTAGCACGCCGGTCGCAGCACCTCGATGGTCCGCCTTTCAGCGTCGCCACCGGCCGCCGTCGTAGCGCGCCGGTCGCAGCACCTAGGTTGTCCGCCATTCAGCGTCGCTACCGGCCGCCGTCGTAGCGCGCCGGTTGCAGCACCTAGGGTGTCCGCCGTTCAACGTCGCCACCGGCCGCCGTCGTAGCACGCCGGTCGCAGCACCTCGATGTTCCGCCTTTCAGCGTCGCCACCGGCCGCCGTCGTAGCGTGCCGGTCGCAGCACCTAGGTGGTCCGCCTTTCAGCATCGCAACCGGCCGCCTTCGTAGCGCGCCGGTCGCATCACTTAGGTGGTCCGCCGTTCAGCGTCGCCACCGGTCGCCGTCGTAGCACGCCGGTCGCAGTACCTCGATGGTCCGCCTTTCAGCGTCGCCACCGGCCGCCGTCGTAGCGCGCCGGTCGCAGCACCTAGGTGGTCCGCCTTTCAGGATCGCAACCGGCCACCTTCGTAGCGCGCCGGTCGCAGCACTTAGGTGGTCCGCCGTTCAGCATCGCCACCGGTCGCCGTCGTAGCACGCCGGTCGCAGCACCTCGATGGTCCGCCTTTCAGCGTCGCCACCGGCCGCCGTCGTAGCGCGCCGGTCGCAGCACCTAGGTTGTCCGCCATTCAGCGTCGCCACTGGCCGCCGTCGTAGCGCGCCGGTCGCAGCACCTGGCCCTGTGCCCCGCCACATAGCCCCGTCGTCGTCGCTCGTCATTGTCAGCTCCCCGTCTCTGGTTGGAGCTTTTTCAGAAGTCGGTTGTAACATTCTCGTCGCTGGTTGCAGCCTTTTGCGGTGCGCGATGGCCGCCCTTCAGCTTCCCCGTCTTTGGTTGAAGCTTTTTCGAAAGCCGGTTGTAACATTCTCGTCGCCGGTTGCAGCTTCTTGCGGTGCGCGATGGTCGGCCCTCAGCTTCCCCGTCTTTGGTTGAAGCTTTTTCGAAAGCCGGTTGTAACATTCTCGTCGCCGGTTGCAGCTTCTTGCGGTGCGCGATGGTCGGCCCTCAGCTTCCCCGTCTTTGGTTGAAGCTTTTCGGAAGCCGGTTGTAACACTCTGGTCGCCGGTTACAGCTTTCTGCGGTGCACGATGGCTGGCCCTCAACTTCCCCGTCTTTGATTGAAGATTTTTCAGAAGTCGATTGTAACATTCTCGTCGCCGGTTGCAGCTTTTTACGGTGCACGATGGCCACCCCCGCGCCGCCCGAGCTCGCTCCCACCCCCACCCGTAGCTAATCACTGTCGAGCCTGCAGGTCCAGCATGAAAAAAGGATGTAGCAAAAATGCTCGACGGACGTAGCAAAAACTCGAGCCTGCTGGTCCACCATGAAAAAAGGAGGTATCAAAAATCCTAGGCGGATGTAGCAAAAACTACAATTGTTGCAGCAAAAAAAAGGTCGCCCACCGTCGAGCCTGCATGTCCATCATGAAAATAGGATGTTGCAAAAATACTCGATGGACATAGCAAAAACTACAACAGTTCCAGCAAAAAAGGTCGCCGCCGTCACGGGACGCAGCTCGGCAGTGAATGAATGTAGCAAAATCTGTAGCCGGTTCCAGCAAAAATCACCGTCAATAGCAGCAAGAAAGAAAAGCGATTGTAACACAGTTGTTCCAGCAAAAAAAGTCTCCACCTTCGTCAGGCGATCTGCTCGAGCGCGGAGCACCTCGCCTGGTCGCCTCTCGTGATGGTTCCAGCAAAAACCACAACGATTGCAACTCGGTACGTAGCTGCTTCCAGCAAAAATCCATGCGGCTTCCAGCAGTTCTCCATGATGGTTCCAGCAAAACTCCATAGCGGTTGCATCCAAGAACCTCACCGTCGTAGGAATTTGAATAGCCAGTTCCAACAAATACCACCGCCGGCTCCAGCAAACTCGATAGGTCGGTTGCAGCAAACTCGAGTCTCCGGTGATAGCAACTCGTTTTGGGATAGCCGGTCGCAGCTCGCCGCTCGTCGTCCCGGCCCCCCGGCTTGCAGCAAAAATAAAAAGAAGAAAGGCAACGGGAGGAAGGGAGGTGGCTACACCAAAGGGTGAATCCCAAGCTCGTGCAACTGACTGCCGGTGGAGTGCGCGAGATCAGAGAGGGATTCCCAGCTCCGTCAATTTGTTCTCGGGAGGGTTGCTTTTCTCGCCATGAGCGGGAAGGGGACGAGGAAGATGCGAATCTCGGGTGGGGGAGCGTGCGTTGCTGGGTCGTCAGGTCACGCCCGATCGAACGATTCGTGTGCGACCGGCCGAACGCTCGGCCGGCGCGCCGGATCGAAACGTTTTCCCATGCATATGCACGCCGACTAATTGCTCATTGGCATGCATGGCTAGTGGGATGAAATATAAGTACACACCTAGAGGACATGTGCTTTGATTTGTAGTGTTTTTTTTTCCCTGGAAAATTTCTGAATCTATTCTTCATATATCATGGCAGCACAAAGAGCACCAACAATACGTCCGCAGGCCACCTAACGATGACACAAATAGTGGAGCGAGTCGAAGACGTGCTACCGTCATTGCCCCTTCTTCACTGGAGCCGGACAAAATTTATTATAGTAGACAGTCGGGAATTCGTCGTGACCCCACAGGACCAGCACTTTAGGACAACAACCGTCACTAATGAAGAGAACCATAATCAAAAGGATCCAACATGTAGACACATGACCGAAGATTGGGTCCAAGCAGATCCATCAAAGACTAGCACCGACCAAATCCCGCATGATCCGTCAGAATACATCTCCACCCCCCCCCCCCCCCCCCCCCCGCCCCCCTTATTTAGGACAGTAAAACTGAACCTAAACCCAGCCCTCTCACGCTCTCTTGATTTTTGGCCGTCCATTTTACTGATTGAAGAGCGTTTTGACCGTCAGATCTGATGTTTTATCCATTTTCACCACGCTGTCAAATTTCTGGCCGAACTGTGGCTGCTGCTCCAGAAGAAAAAAGTGAGCCCTCTAGTAAAAGCATCTCCAATAGACGGTCCATATGTAAAAATAACCAACTTTTGAAGCTTCAAGAGCAAAAAACGCTGCTCCAACAGATGGTCCATATATAAAAAAAATTACATCACCGCCTTCCGGAGATGTAAAATGCAACACTTGGTGATGCAAATTTACATCACGCATCTGATGTAAAAACGCGGCCGCCCGCGAAACGCCCAACCGCATGTTCATTTCCCTTCCCGCTCGAGCCCGCCCGCCCATGAACCGCCCGTCCGCCGCCCCCCGCCGCCGCCATGGCTGAAGCCGACGATCCCATCGCCTTCTCCGCCGCCGCCGCAGCCGGTGGGCTGACCCATGGCGCCGCCGCCGCCCCGGCCGGTCGCCACCGCGCTGGCGGTTCCAACGAAGGCGACGAAGGCACGAGGCGGAGGCAAATGGTCGGCGAATCGCGGCCGCAACCCGACCGAAAGTGCGGCTCGGCCGACCAAAATCTCGAAGGCAGCCGCGGCGGCTCGGGCCGACGATTCGCAGCCACGGCCGGCGGCGTCCTCCAGCAGCCAAGGAGCCGTTCCTCGACCTCCGCCGCCGCCACCGCCGGCCGTGGAGGAAGATGTGGCCACGCCGACGGCTACCGCCTCCAACATGTTCGATGATATGTCGCAAAGGTAAAAAAAAAATCTTTTGTGCTCTCTTTTGTCGTTTGTTGTTTCAAGCTAAACATGATGGGAGGTGCCATGAATGGTGCATTTGGCGGAAACATGGGAGGTGGCTTCGGCGGCAACATGGAAGGTGGCTTTGGTGGCATGGGAGGTGGCTTTGGCGGCAACACGATGGGCGGCTACGGAGGTGGCTATGGCGGCAACATGAGTGGCGTTGGAGGTGGCTTCGTCGGCAACATGACCGGCATGGGAGGCAATGAAGGTGCTTCCGGTGGTGCTCCCGGCAACGAGACTTCACCGCTTCACAACGTCGACAAAGAAGCCGGTGATGATGATGATCGTACCACGGTTCACAACGCCGGTGGTGTTGATGACCCGCATGAATGATATTCATGTGCATTTTAATTTGTAGGGCGAAAAACTTTGATTGGGACGATGCATTTTGGTAGAGGGATTTGAAACTATGATGATGATGATGCACTTTTGTTAGGGATTAGAAACTATGATGATGATGATGCACTTTATTTGAATTTTTAAGTGATATTTCAATGCAAAACCGCGGTCGTACGACCGGCGGCCGGTTTTTTACATCTTTGTTTTGGACCGTCTGTTAGAGTTGCTCTTTTACATCTCCGTTTTGGACCGAGTTGAGCCTTTTTCAAAAATGTAAAAAACACTTTTTTGTATTCCAAATTTTTACATCACCGGTTTGAACCACCAAAATATACATCATTTATTGGAGATGCTCTAAATTGGGCCGCTTTTGCCAGGCCAATTAGCTACCGACCACGGTCCAATCTATCGCTGCGCGCCCGTACCAGAAAAACAAAACTATTCGCTGGACATAGAAGGAACGGATCGGTCGCTACTTGTTTACTGAGAGGATCTAGCCGCGCATGATGCGGGGCGACGCGGGCGATCTGCCGACGTGTGCGGTGTGGGCGATCGGTCTTCTGAGGGGATCCAGTCATCCACACGACGCGTTCGAGTCCAGGTTGTTGCAGGCGGAGAGGCGAGCCGGGCAAGTGATGCGAACGACGCGGTCCCTTCTTCGGGCTTCATGGACCGCCCTCCTAAATCGACGTTCGGTTATTGGATGAGTGAAACTGATCCGCTGTCGTTTGAAGGAAACAATCAATCTTCTGTTCTGTGGGTATTCATGGTGGATGATGTGCCTTTCTGTTTTCCTAACCAGCTGCGTGTGTATATATGTTTCATCGATCGACAGTCTCGCACCACCCCTGTAGCTGGAGGCTGGAGGTTCCGTCGCCTGACAAGTAATTCTTCCACCCCAACGATTAGATTGTGCTAATATCCTCTCAATCTCTATTTTTTCCAGGTGGTATTCATAGTGTCCGTGGTCGATTTGATTTGGCAAAACGTGGAGACCTGTCTTCATATTTGTTTTGGGGAATTCTTCGCTTTACAGTCTCCTATGGCTGCTGGACCTTCACAATGTATTATTATAATACATATGCAAGGACCCTTCAAGCCAGAAATCCCGAAGCTGATGAAAAATTAATTTAGGGGCGGGGCTACCGGGATCCTTCTACGTCCCATTTCTTTTGCAAACTGCCTGCAAGTTCTTCGCTTGGAAAGAGTAAGGAATCACTTCCAAGAAATCTACTGCATATATCGCCACATATTAATATATGTGCATCGAGGCACAAAGAGCTCGTATGGAAGACCTGGGCGCCGGGAAACTTGAAGATGTTTTGTTGGCTGCTGCACCACAACCGGCTGTGGTGCAACGACCGGCTGCAACGTCGCGGATGGGAAAACGAATATTTCTGCGCGCTCTGTAGAAGAAACCTCGAGACCTCGGTACACCTTTTCTGGGAATGCCCTTTCTCTACAAAAATATGGGCTAGAGTAGCAGAGTGGAGGGGCTGCAAGGCTTTCGCGCCGACCCCGCGCGCCGAAGGAAGATCGACGACCCAAATCACAGCACAGATAGTATCAAGGGCGGCGGCGGGAGAAGCCAAGGGCATAAAATCAATGATGATTTTGACCCTTTGGCGCATTTGGCTACAGAGGAATGGATGCACTTTCAGAGGGAAGTCCCCAAGCGAGAGAGAGGTGATAACCGAGATTAGAAGCGATCTGGAGCAATGGTGACTAGCCGGAGCAACATTTTTGGCGCCCCCGTTTGGGGATCCACCGTGAGAAATTACCATGACGTAGTCTTGTTTGGGTGGGGTGATAGCTTAGCTGTTTGTTGCCCCTCTTGACGCCCCAATTTTTGGGCCATCTATGTTTTGCGCTGGGCACTTGCACAGGCAAAATCTTTTTGTAATCTCACTCTGCTAAATCAATTGAATGACAGCAAGGCTGGATCTTTCAATTTTTTTTTAATATATGTGCATCTTGTAGTTGCCAATTCTAAATTGCATACTTACTAACTACTACAATCTCATTCATGTACCTATATTTTAAGTCATCCTTTCCTAACAACATACAACTTTTGATTCCATAATTTGGTAGCAGCAAAAGCCTTTGTTTCTAGACATTTGTTGTTAACACAAACCGCATGAACACTTTAATTGACTTTCTACTCTACTGGTGTTGTCCATGTGTCAGACTCAGATATAAGTTGTTGTATTGAGATAGACGTACTTCCAAGTAAGGGTAATCTATACGCAGAAAATAGAGGTTCTATGGAGAGACTGCGTGTACCCCAAATCATGCATTTGTAAGTGTATGCCAAGATGCTATCACACACCTGATGACAAAATGTAATGTTGAGGTTGTTGACACAAATTACAATCAAGTTACTGCTCCCCAAAGAAAATTACATGGACCAACAACCTGTGAGAACATATTCAAAGAAAACGATGGAATTGGCAACGGGTATATAGCTTCGAAAAAACAATCACGCAACATTAAAATGCAGTACAGTGGACTTGTTCTAACTACAGAACAAAAATGAGAGCTTGCTGTTGCACTTGCAGATTTAGCATCAATGGAACTTATTGCTGGTATTTTGTCGACCAAACCAGAACATGCAAGTGCACAACATCATACTAAATAGCTTTGTGAATCAGTTTTCACACTACTAGCAACTTCAGTTGGAAACTTTTCCAGGAACGATATTAATTGTGGCCATTTAGAGCTCTGTTAACTGATATTCAAGATCTTGTCCAACATATGACTAACGAAATGCTTCAATATTTTCATACATGAAAGACTACACATTTTTTTTATTTCTCCAAGTAATTTGCATATTATTTTAACTCAATAAAAGTGTAATGTTTCAGACCATATATTTGTGTGTTAAGAGTAATGCACATGAATGTCAAACTGACCTAGATGGAAGAGACCGCAAAAATTAGAAATATTTATATTCCTAAATTCCACACTTAGTAACAAGTTTACACACGGGAAAATGTGCCAGCAGACGAATGTAATATTGAATCAATACTTAAGGTACGACATCATAGTTAATTATCTACAATAAAGCAAAATGATATATTTTTTATTTCGTGATGTCTCTTCCTTAGCTACAAAGTACACATGAGAAAACATCATCAATCATTCAGCCCTGATGTTTATCTCTATGAGGTCAGACTTGCTCTTCCATTTTATCCAATCTTCAGGCAACGCACAATCACCATCACAAAAATATTTGATTCCTCCACATATTTGTACCAAGCACTAACATAACATTACAATAGACGGGCGCAACAACGCGCGCCATCGATGATCTAGTTGAATTTATACTCTAGGCAACTCCGAAAGTCCGAACTGATGCAGAGAGGCAAGCAATATATTTCAACACTCCCCCTCGCGTCTAGTCTACTAGTCCCTAGACGTGGGATCGATGTAGGCCGCATAATCATTTCTTAATACTGTGTTGACAGGGTCTTGAACTCACGACCTCTTGGCTCGGATACCATATTGAATCCACACTTCAGTCAACTGATTCAAAAGTCCGAACTGATAGAGAGAGGCGGGCAATATATTTCAACACCCCTGACGACACTAGACACATCGCCAGGATGGCGTCTAGGTGGGGACAACCTTATTCCATCTTCAAGGAGCCACCGTCTCATCGCCTTCTCGAGCAGGACACTATTCAAATTCGAAAACACACATAAAAACGAAGCAAGATCTCTCCTGCAAGCAATGGCCTGGATCCACCGCGTCTCTATAGCGCTAGAACCAGCAGAGAGGAGGCGGACCTGAGGCGGCACTGATGAAAGGCAAACCTAACCTTTTTTCTGGAATAGGAGGCGGTGTATGCGTCGAATAGGAGTCCGTACGAAATTCAGACTTGTGGTGTTTTTGGTTGTGAGTGTGGGATTATTATAATTTTCCTGATGTGCCATGAGCTCTTTAAAAAGAAGTTTATAGTTTTCACAATTTTTTTGGAAGAAAAGTCTATACATTCTAGCAATTATTACTAATAGTATGCTAAATTTCAAGAGGGAAAAACTTTCTAAAAAATTCTAGCCCTGCACAATAGACAAAACATTATCAAAAGTTTTGTTTTTCCATGTGGACCTCACAAGTAAAATGAGCTTTCCATGATTTATTGCTCATCGGTAGTGTATTCTCGTGTAGTCACATCTACACATGGATATTTATTGGATTTACCGAAACTTGCAGGTGCATTCCTTTTTCAAGATAGAGGGTTCACTGGAATTCGAAGCCAAGAGCAACTGCCCTTCTGGTGATGAATCATGACCAATTCATCTTTCTTTTCTTCGGAATTTAAACCACAATGATGCTGGATATTTTTGGTGGCGAGATCATATTATTTTACAACATTGATATGCTTTTATTGATTGAGTAAAAAAAGTACACTAGATTGGAATGACCCAACAAACACAAAGAACAAAAATCCCTAGTAAAACTAAGGTTCTTTGAAGTCGACATCTCTATATTGGTTCTTCATATCTTGATCGTACGACAATGAATGGACTTCATTCTCCATTCGGATTCTTCTTAGATTGTGATTAACTATGTGATTTCACTGTCTCTTCTATCTTTCTCATTTCTTCATCGTACGACGATGTTGCTCGCTTGATTTGGGCAATTGAGAGCCCCCCTCCCCCCTCGACCAAGAGTTGATTTCCTTCCTTACAACGCTATCTAATAAAATTAGGATTAGTTAGAATCCTACCCCCACCGACCAGGTTGTTGTATTCTGATTTAGTTGTTGTACATGTAGGGCATGTCTGGTAGCTCTACAGCTAGCAGCTTCTCCAACTTGGTGGCCGGGGTTGGGCTGGACATCCTAATTCCACGGAATTAAGCAGGAGAAGTTGCTGGGAAGGTAGCATGATAATAAAAAAAATCATACGAAACATCTAAGATCTAATCTAGGAGATGCATAGCAATGAGTAGGGAGAGTGTGTCTATGTACCCATGTAGACCGTTAAGCGGAAACATAAGCCTCATTATATCTTCCTGAAAACAGTTACCATACCTACCTATTATGGCATTTCCATAGCAATTCCGAGATATATTTCCACGCAACTTCCACCGTTACATCACATGACTTGTGTGTTCATCATTATATTGTTTTGCATGATCATGTAGCTGACATAGTATTTGTGGCACAGCCACCGTTCATCATTGTTTACATGTTATGCTAGATCATTGCACATCATGGTACACTGTCAGAGGCATTCATATAGAGTCATTTCTTTTTCATCATTGAGTTGTTATATCGAGTTGTAAGTAAATAAAAGTGTGATGATCATCATTATTAGAGCATTGTCCCAGTGAGGAAAGGATGATGGAGTAATGATCCCCCCAGAAGTCGGGATGAGCTCCAGACGAAAAATGAAAAATGGGGGAGGCCAAATGAGCCCACCAAGAAAAAAAAAAGAAAAAAGAGAGAAAAAGAAAATAAAAAAAGAAATAATTGAGAGAAAAAGAGAGAAGGGACTTTGCTACTATCCTTTACCACACTTCACTACTGCAGGATCATCCAAAGACGACACATCAATCAGAGACACTTCGACGAAACTGTGTGCGATCCACCAATCGCAAACGGTATTGTTCAAGCTCCGTCGCCAATGGCACGAACTATGTGCGATGGTGGATCCATCAAATACGATTTAGAAAATAGTTGCGTGTGCGATCCACGACAGACAGTTTATTCTTATGAACTGTTTGGGATTAGCTAAAATAACAGAAACAGGTAACAAAACTACGTACGTGTGCGAAGTACGGCACACAGTTCACTCGGATAAACTGTTTGCGCTGATCCAGCGGAACACAAACGGGTTAGAGTAAGAAGGTGTGTGTGATACGCAACAATCGGTTCATTCATCAGAATTGTGTGGGAAGACCAATAATAACCGAAACGATTCATCCGGACAAATTGTGTGTGTTGTGGGCACACGGTTGCTGCCAAACAATTGTCAGCAATTGATGAAAACATTACCGACGGTACGTACGGAAGTGTCGTTTGCCCGTTGATGAGGATGCCTACCCTGGGTGGGATCATAAGCCTGACATCTAAGGCCCACCTATGGTCCTTCAATGTCATTAAAGCCCCTGAGCAGAGACTCGTTCGGATGAATTCAGCCGTTCACTCGGATTATTCATATCACTCGGATTATACGGCGCCATTCGGACTGACAGAAGCTCAGGCGACCCGGAAGACAAAGCGTCCGTAGAATTCGAGTAGTCATTCGTTAAGAGTTAATTCACCGTTACCAGTAATGTAAAGATAACCAGCCGTTCCTATAACGCTGTATTCATTGGCATTTATTGCCCTAATCATGGCGCTCGGCCGGTGGTGGCGTACTCTATATAAGCCACCCCCGGGCGCCAGAGCAAGGGTTCCGACCCTCTGTAATCTTCTACCACCATAAGCAAACACCACAGCCCGTGGGCATCGAGACGTAGGGCTGTTATCACTTCCGAGTGAGGCCTGAACTCGTACAAACCGAGTGCACACTTGCGCCGTAGATAGACTCCGCCCCTCCTTTCGTACCCCCTAGTACTATTGTCAGGTTCATTCCCACGACAGTTGGCGCCCACCTTGGGGCTGCGCGTCTAGCGAATTCCGGCGCAGGTGGAATTTCCATTTTCTCGTTCATCATGAACACATTCGGCGGCGAGATCCTCTTCGGTTCCCTCAGCTTCGCCGTCGACGATTCGGCGTGGCTGTAGGATGCACCGCTGGATGCTGAGGTGCTGCCCGCCCGAGGTGCGGTGCACTTCAGTGCGACGACGTTCGGAGTTCTCCTCCGACAACCGTCTACACCCTATCGACCGACTTCATCGACCCGCCTTGCGGCTTGTCGCCGGCGCTCCGGGCGCTCACGGCTACAGCGTTGGATCAAGCACGGTGTGGCGGCCCAGGCCGCAGGGCAGCAGATGGCTGCACTCAAAGCTGATGAGTCAGTCCACTACATCTTCCCATCTTCAGATGACGAATCCTTCGAAACTGCCGAGCACGAGAGCAGCGACGACGTAGCGGAGGTCTTGATGGTCGGCCCAGCCCGAGATGCCGCTCCTCCTGGGCATTCAGCGGGAGATACCCGTGATCGGGACGGCGACCGCCTCAACGCCAGCTCCGACGGCTATGTTCCCCAACCCCTCACCCGGGAGCAACGGGAAGAAATCAGGCGCAGAAACGACCAGGTACTTCAGACGCCCATAGTGGGAAACACCCCGGAAGAGATAGCCCTGGAGGCTGCTCGCCAAGCCACCCTGGCTGAGTGCGAGCGTCTCGAGCGGCTGCAACGTTCACTCGACGAACGCGCGGCGAGGGAGCTTCCCAGCTCCAGCCGTAGCCGCCGTCAATTGTTCACAAAGGATCGTCCGTACACCATCCCAGTGATGCGCACGCCTTTGCTGAATCTGGTCGCGGCCACTCGGATTGATGATTCGATCCAGCCGTCTGATTCGGCGGCAGGCGAGGGCATTCGGCAAATCCAGGCTTTGCTGAAGACCACCCTACAACAAAACTCAGAGGTATCCCAATCTCATCAACGCATTCGCAATGAATCCATTCGGGCAGATACTGTGCAGTCAGCTCACAGTCAGTTCACACCGAGGAAAGACCCGCGAACTCCTCCTCATCCGAGAGGTCCGCAAGGAGGACGCGGGCGCGACGATCATGATTTCAGTCGGATTCCCCCTCCGAGGGGCGGTCCCCGTGGCCAATGTCCGTATGACGAAGGCTATCCACTCGGGAGAAACTGTGAGCGGAGCCCTGTTCGGCAGAGAGGCTACGATGCCCGGTCTGACATCACTCAGCGAGTCGTCGATCGGAACAAGCATGACAGAGACCGAGCGAGCGGCTGGGGAGTTACCGGCCTCGGGTGTTTCAGAAGATACATCCGAGAGGCGGAAATACCTCCCAATTACCGGCTTGCGACCGGGATTGGGAAGTTCAATGGCGAATCCAAGCCAGAGACTTGGCTCGAAGACTATCGAGTCGCTGTCCAGATCGGCGGCGGCGATGATTTCGTTGCCATGAAGCACCTTCTGCTCATGTTGGAAGGGTCCGCGCGGGCGTGGCTGAATCAGTTGCCCGCCAACTGCATTTACTGTTGGGACGATTTGGCCCGAGTGTTCGTCAAAACATTCGAGGGCACGTACAAGCGCCCGGGTGGATTGATAGAGTTACATCACTGCGTCCAGAAGAGCAATGAAACTCTCCGAGAGTACATTCAGCGCTGGACCACGTTACACAACACCGTGGAAAATTTCACCGAGCATCAGGCCGTGTGCGCCTTCAAGGCAGGCACTCGGTATCGGAAGTTGATCTTGAAGTTCGGCCGGTCTGGGGATCTGTCCCTCAGTCGGGCCATGGAGATCGCCAACAAGTACGCCAATGGCGAGGAAGAAGACCGCCTCCGTAGCGGCAAAGCAAGAGCTGGCAACGCCCCTCAATCGGGAGGCAATGCCGGGAAAAATTAGAAGCGGAAGGCTGACGCCTCCGGCAAGGCGGAGGTGGCAGCCATCCAAGGGCAAGGACAAGGAAAGCCGAAGCCCAAGAAAAAGAAGAAAGAGTGGACTCCCAAGAAGAAGTCCGAATAAAAACCCGACATTCTCGACCAACCGTGCCAAATTCATACCAAGACGGATGAAGAAGGCAACGTTGTGCTCCCGAAGCACACCACTCAGGAATGTCGCCTACTCAAGCAGGAGATGGGTGCTGAGCCCTCGAGTGAAAAGGTCGATGTCGAAGATGAGGAAGATACTTCCAAGTATCCGAAAGTCGATAAAGTCTTCAACGTGATCTTCGCCGATGTCGAAAGCAAGAGGCAGCTGAAGGTTGTTAATCGGGAGGTCAACATGGCAGTTCCGACTGCCCCCAAGTACCTCAACTAGACGAAGACTCCTGTCACCTTCGACCAGTCCGACCATCCGCCTCACATAGCCACCCCTGGGAGGCAGGCGTTGGTCGTCGACCCGGCAGTGGGTGGTGTCCGACTGCGCAAGGTCCTGATGGACGGAGGCAGCGGGCTCAATATCATATATGCTGATACGCTCAAGGCAATGGGCATCCCAATGTCCCAATTGAGCAAGAGCAACATGCATTTCCATGGGATTGTCCCTGGGAAGAAAGCAGAGTCACTCGGCCAGATCACTCTGGACGTCGTATTCGGAGGCGAAAAGAATTTCCGAAAGAAAAGGTTAACCTTCGAGGTGGTCGACTTCCGCAGTGCCTATCACGCCATCCTGGGTAGGCCCGCCTACGCATGTTTCATGGTCAGACCATGTTACGTGTATCTCAAACTCAAGATGCCAGGGCCTAAGGGCGTGATCACAGTGACTGGCGACCGGAAGGTTGCCGAAGAGTGCCTCCAGCAGGGCTCAAAGACCGCCAACGAGCAAGTGCTTGCAGTCGAGCTTGAAGGGTACAAGAAGGAAGTAGATACGGCTGATCTGCTCAGATCAAAGCGGCCGGCTTCAAAATCAGCCTTCCAGTCGGCTGGCGAGACCAAGCAAGTCCATGTTCATCCGTTTGATCCAAGTGCTGCTCCGACGAACATCTCCACCTCGCTCGGAGAGAAATAGGAAGTCGAGCTCATCCAGTTCCTCCGTGAGAACTGGGACATCTTCGCATGGAAGCCGTCTGACATGCCTGGTGTTCCCACGGAACTGGCTGAGCAACGACTCCGAACCGATCCCAAGGCCAAGCCAGTCAAAGAGTACTTGCGTCGATCCTCCGTCGAGAAGCGCAAGGCGATTGGTCAAGAGATAGCTCGGCTCCTTGCCGCCGAGTTCATTCGCGAGGTTTACCACTCCGAGTGGCTCGCGAATGTCGTCTTGGTACCGAAGAAGGACAAATCACTCCGTATGTGTATTGACTTTAAACATCTCAATCGGGCCTGCCTGAAGGATCATTTCCCTTTACCTCGGATAGATCAGATAGTAGACTCTATTGCTGGATGCGAACGCATGTCGTTCCTGGATGCATACTCCGGGTACCACCAGATCCGAATGTACGGTCCTGATGAGATAAAAAAAGCCTTCATCACCCCATTCGGGTGCTTTTGCTACGTCACGATGCCATTCGGCCTGAAGATGATCCAAAAATGCTTGCAAAAGCAGATCAGTCGGAACGTGGAGGCTTATATGGACGATATCATAGTCAAGTCTAGGAAAGGTTCCGACCTCGTGACTAACCTTGTCGAGACCTTCGCGAACCTACGGTGCTTCGGGATAAAGCTGAATCCAGCTAAGTGCACATTCGGAGTGCCTGCCGGAAAGTTACTCGGTTTTCACGTTTCCGAACGAGGAATCGATGCCAACCCAGACAAAATCGGCGCTATAGTCCGAATGAAGCAACCAGAGTGCCTACACGACGTGCAAAGGCTGACAGGATGCCTTGCGGCCCTGAGCCGATTCATCTCAAGACTCGGAGAGAAGGCACTCCCTCTCTACCGACTGATGATGAAGTCCGACAAGTTCGAGTGGACCAATGAAGCGCAAGCCGCGTTCGAAGAACTCAAGGCATTGCTTTCCACCCAGCCGGTGTTAGCTGCTCCGGGCAGCCAGGAACCTTTACTCCTATACATCGCGACGACTAGCCAGGTGGTGAGCACAGTCCTTGCAGTAGAGCGTGAAGAGCCAGGAAAAGCATTCAAGGTTCAAAGACCCATATATTACATCTCAGAAGTGTTAACCCCTTCCAAGCAAAGGTACCCGCACGACCAAAAGCTGGTCTACGGTATTTACCTGACTGCTAAAAAAGTGGTTCATTACTTCCAAGACCACTCTGTCACGGTCATTAGCAACGCTCCCTGTCGGAGATCTTGCATAACAGAGACGCTGCTGGCCGGGTGGCAAAGTGGGCAATTGAGCTCCTTCCGCTAGAGATCAAGTTTGAAGCTAAGAAGGCAATCAAGTCCCAGGCATTGGTTGATTTTATGGCCGAGTGGATCGAGCAAGAGCAGCCAATTCCGAGTTTTCCCGAACACTGGACTATGTTCTTCGACGGATCTAAGATGCTCAATGGCTCGGGGGCTGGTGTGGTTCTTGTCTCTCCCAAAGGAGACCGGCTGAACTATGTCCTCCAAATTCATTTCGACTCATCAAACAACGAAGCCGAACACGAAGCCCTCCTGTACGGGCTCTGCATGGCCATATCACTCGGCATTCGTCGTTTGATGGTCTACGGCGATTCGGACCTCGTTGTCAACTAAGTGATGAAAGAGTGGGACATTTGGAGCCCAGCAATGACTGGTTACTGCAATGCGGTCAGAAAGCTGGAGAAGAATTTTGAAGGTTTAGAGCTGCATCACATTCCTCGCGCAAAGAATCAGGCAGCAGACGACCTGGCAAAGATTGGGTCCACTCGGCGAGCAGTCCCGAATGACATATTCCTTGAACATCTGCGCGCCCCAACAATTGCAGAAGATCCTTTCATAGAGGAGCCCCCACAAGCAGTCGGTCCATCCGATCCGACTGTGGTTGAAGTGCCAGCTGTAGTGGATCTGGTCCACGAAATGCTGGTAATCACTCCCGAGTGGACTCAACCCTACTTTGCATACTTGCTCAGGCAAGAACTTCCCGAAGATGAGGAAGAAGCTCGTCGGATAGTCCGTCGATCTAAGTCATTCAAAGTTCTGGGAGACCAGTTATACAAGAAAAGTACCATGGAGTCACCCAAAAATGCATCTACCCAGAGGAAGGGCTGCAAATCTTACATGAAATCCACTCGGGAACTTGTGGCCACCACGCGTCCTCTCGGACTTTGGTCGCTAAAGCTTTCCGAGCGGGTTTCTATTGGCCCCGAGCCAATGAAGCAGCAAGGGACTTGGTGGACCTGTGCGTCGGTTGTCAATTCTACAAGAATAAATCCCACAAGCCTGTGTCCGCGCTCAAGACGATCCCGCTCACCTGGTCGTTTCATAGTTTGGGGCCTAGATATGGTCGGTCCCCTGCGGACTGGTTCGAGTGGATTCACACACCTGCTTGTGGCAGTTGACAAGTTCACCAAGTGGGTCGAAGCGAAGCCCATCAAGAGTTTGGATGCAGGTACTGCCGTCAGTTTCATTCGGCAGATCATCTTCAGATTCGGCGTGCCGCATGATATTATCACGGATAATGGGAAGAACTTCGACTCAGACGAGTTCCGTGAATTCTGTTTCTCTCAAGGCACTCAGGTTAATTATGCCTCAGTGGCTCAGCCGCAGTCGAATGGACAGGCAGAACGTGCAAATGGAATGATTCTGCAAGGTCTGAAACCCCGATTGATGAGAGACCTGAAGTATGCTGCGGGAGCTTGGGTTGAAGAATTGTTGTCTGTCTTATGGGGCATTCGGACAACCCCAAACCGCTCTACGAAGCGCACACCTTTCTTCATGGTATACGGATCAGAAGCTATGCTGCCTAGTGATCTTCAGCACAATTCCCCCTGAGTGGAACTATACGATGAAGCCGAAGCTGAAGCCGCAAGGCAAGATGGCCTTGACCTTTTAGAGGAAGAGAGAGAGCTGGCCCTCATCAGATCGACACTCTATCAGCAAGATCTGAGGCGTTACCATGACAGACACGTCCAGGGCCGAGCTTTTCAAGAAGGGGATCTTGTCCTCCGACTGGACCAGCAAAAACCCCACAAACTAGCGCCTCCATGGCAGGGGCCGTATGCAATCTCCAAGGTCTTGCACAATGGGGCCTACCGGCTCTACAACATCAAAGATGACATAGAAGAGCCTCGAACTTGGAACGCGGACCTGCTTCGCAAGTTCTACACCTAGAACATAACTATTTTAGTTTGTCATTCCAGTAATGAATCCGAGTGATCTCGATGAATAAAGTTTTGTTCATTTATATTTTGTCGAAATTTAACTCTTTTCACTCCGGTGAATCAATCTCCCGTGTCACCCCCAGTGGGTGTAAAACGCTTAGCTGCGACCCCGCGTCGCCTAAGTCATAAACTGTCTCGAGTGGGACATCCTCCACACTCAGACTCTAAGATGGACAGGACCATCACTGTTCTCTTGAACAATTCCGAGTGCAGACCACGCCCACACTCAGGGGCTTAGCTGCGACCCCGCGTCACCTAAGTCATAAACTGTCTCGAGTGGGACATCCTCCACACTCGGACTATAAGATGGACAGGACCATCATTACCAAGATGGACTGGGCCATCATTGTTCTCTTGAACAATTCCGAGTGCGGGCCTCGCCCACACTCGGGGGCTTAGCTGCGACCCCGCGTCGCCTAAGTCATAAACTGTCTCGAGTGGGCATCCTCCACGCTCGGACTCTAAGATGGACAGGACCATCATTGTTCTCACGAACAATTCCGAGTGCAGGCCACGCCCACACTCGAGGGGTTAGCTGCGACCCCGCGTCGCCTAAGTCATAAACTGTCTTGAGTAGGACATCCTCCAAGCTCGGACTCTAAGATGGATAGGGCCATCATTCTTCTCACGAACAATTCCGAGTGCAGGCCACGCCCACACTCGGGGGCTTAGCTGTGACCCCGCATCGCCTAAGTCATAAACTGTCTCGAGTAGGACATCCTCCACACTCGGACTCTAAGATGGACATGACCATCATTGTTCTGTTGAACAATTCCGAGTGCGGGCCACGCCCACACTCGGGAACTTAGCTGCGACCCCATGTCGCCTAAGCGTAAACATCCAGAAAGCAAAGGTCGAATGAAACCAAGGCAAATAAAAATTGCGTCACTTGAGATAAAAGTACGAATAAAAGTCTTAACGACAGGAGCCTCAGGCTCATTCGAAGTTTTACGGTTACAGCTACCACTCGGCATTCCGAGGCAAAAGTTTAAAGAGTTTTAAACCCGACGATCACTCGGGCTGAGGGACTGCTTCGACGAAGGTGTCCAGGTCGATGCTGTCTGCGATCCGAGTGGCAGCTTCCATGAACATCTCCATGAAGTCTTCAACCTTGGCATGCTTCCTGTTAGCGACCTCCAAGGACTTCAGCTTGTTCTCATCCACTCCCTTGTAGTGGACACGGACGAGTGAGAGGGCAATATCGGCTCCAGCCCGGGCCGCAGATTTTTTCCAAGCTTTCACTCGGCTTGGCACGTCCCTCACTCGGGTAAGAGCTGATTCCAGGTCCTTCGAGGGCTCTTCTTCAGGGAAGACGTCACGATCAATCTCCGAGACGGCAGTGCTGAGCCTCTTGATGTACGAAGTCACTTGATTGACACGTTCTTCCAAGCGAAGAATGGCCAGAGCAGCACTATCCTTGAACAGCTCCTGGGACGGGTCCAGTTCCTTCTCGATCTTGTCAGTCTCCTCAGCGACGTCATCACAGAAATCTGGGTTTACGTCAGATGAAGAAAAGAGTCGGAAATGATCGAAATTCATTCGGCCACAATCACTCGGGAACTTTACCTTTGAGTTTTTCGCTCACGGAGTCGCCATACTTCTCGACAAACTGCTCCAGTTCATTCTTCTTCATGGTGATATGCTTTAGTTTGTTCTCCCACTCGGAGTATGACTTCCTCAGATCAGCGAGCTCCTCCTTGGACTTCGTCGCGGCAGCTTCCAGAGCTTTCTTCTCTTCCTCCAGCTTCCCGAGTGCCTTCAACTTCTCTTCGGCCTCCTTGGTCTTTCGGCTGGCTTCCTTTTGAGCAGCCGCCAGATCCGTGTCCTTCTCAAGGGCCGTCTTCATATTTTCTAAAGAAATAGAATTCTTCATCCTCTTGACAAGTTTACGATTTTCGCCACGAAGATCTGATGAAATATACTTAGTCGGACGGGGAGGGACAGCAGTTAATGCAACAGTCGGGCAAGATGAACATACCTTCAATTGCTTTCTTCTCCTCCTCCAGTCGGGCGTTCTTGGCCTTCTCAGCCTCAAGGCTGATGCGCAGCTCCCGCACCTCTTTCTCCAAAGTTTTGTAGTGGCTTCCGAGCTCACAAACAGACTGCAAGCGAGAATTAAAGCGAAAGATATTGGTCAAAATTTTGACTCAGACTCTAAGACTCCCGCCGACTGCTTCAGTCGACGGCAGTCTCGGGGACTACACCCAATGGATGCGCTCAGCGTGCCCCCAGTGGAAAATCAAATGCAAGGTTTTTTGATCTAGACGTAACAGATGGATCGAACGTTAAATTCATTCGGACTCTAAGACTCCCGCCGATTGCTTCAGTCGATGGCAGTCTCGGGGACTACACCCAGTGGGTGCACTCAGCGCGCCCCCACTGGAACTCAAAGACACCCAGCCGGTGTGTGCAAATCCTCACAAGGCAGAAATTCCGACTGAGGAAGGTACTTACAAGAGTACTTACTCGGACATTCTTCTTCAGCGCCTCGCTTGCGTCGTACGCCGTCTTCAGTTGGTCGCTCATCACCTCCAGCTGGATTAACGCCTCTTTGCTCGCCCCCACTTGGTCCTCTGGGACATGGTGTAGCGCAAAGATGTTGGTCGCAGGGGGAGTCAATGAGGGGGATGATGTACCAGTACCGAGTGCCGCCCCAGCTCCCGAGCTGGCCTCTCGTGCTGGCACCAAAGTATCGGCAAGCAAGGACTCCTGCATCACGACGTCTACGTTGGTCGAAGGGTTCGGCAGGTCAACCCTCTCGTCCGCATCAATGTCGATCAGTTCACGCGGAGCTGCAAGCGTTCAAAGCACTCAAAGATGAGTAAAAAGTAAACACTCAGGAATGTCCAAAGTTACCAAGTGAGTCCGGGGCTTACCTTTTGAAGACGCAACATCAGTGTCGGCCCGCTCTTTCTCCAGAATATTAGGATCAGGTGAAGCAGTTGAAGTATCAGCACTGTAAGGGAATCACTCGGATCTTTTCATCACTCAGACAAATACAGACAACAATTGACAGAATGGAAGTGCTTACGCTGAGGCCACGGGAATAGCCATCTTAATTTTCGGGATGAAGACCGCCTTCCGAGGCTTGGCCGTAGTGACTTTGGGCTGCTTCGCCGTCTTCTCAGGTGAAGAGGCAAGCTCTCCACGCCCACGCTTTGAGCTGCGGGTCGGAAGGGCAGACCCAGTCAGTTTGGCAGCCTTCGGCCCCTTCGGACCTCCACCGCGGACTCCCGGGTCCTGGCGCACCTTAGAACGGGCTTCGGGCACTCGGTTATCCGAGCGTGACGATTCCACCTCGTCGCCGCCCTCCGACCCTTCCTCTTCCTCGTCTTCATCATCTTCGTCGTCATCGGGCTCTTCATACTCCCCAGCTTCCGCCGAATCTTCTGGATGATCGGTGTCGCTGGCAACATCAACCGGGCCCCTATCCACGATTGGCACCTGGCTATTCATCTGTGTGAAGGCCTGCCGAATGGAGAACAAGATCAGTCGGATCAACTACAATAAACACAAACATCACTCGGATGATGGACCATTGGAGTTACCTCGTTCGCCGGGTTATCTGATGAGAGTTGAGCCACCAGCCTGCTCCCCCTGGGGTTGTCGCGCGCTGGAGTGATCGCCTTGATTTGAGCTTCCACCATGTCTTCAGTGAGCTCCTCCGGGTGAGTTCGAGTGGTATCACTCGGTCCGGTGTACTCCCACATGGGATGAGCTCTGACTTGCAACGGTTGGATCCTCCTCTGGAGGAAGACCTCTAGCAAGTCGAGGCCGTTGACGCCTTTCTGCACCAGAGCCACCAGAGCTATCACTAGGATATCCACTTTGGTTTTCTCCTCCTTGGTTACAGTTAGCCTGTGAACCGGCCTAATGCGCTCAGATGTATAAGGAGGGAGTCCCGACTGACCCTCCCCGACTCGAATGTCATGGCAGTAAAACCAGTTCTCCTGCCACCCCTTTACCGAATCGGGAAACGTCATCTGCGGGAAACAGACTTTGCCCCGCAGTTGGATTCCTAGACCCCCGCACAGCTGGGCTACATTCGTCTTGTCTTTCGACAGAGTGGGCTCTTTATGGTCATCACTTGGCAAGTGAAGAGGTGTTTAAACAAGCCCCAGTGAGGATGACAACCCAAGAAGTTTTCGCAAAGAGAGATGAAAGCGGCTAAGTAAACGACAGCATTGGGGGGAATATGATGGAGTTGAGCACCAAAGAAACCCAGGAATCTTTGGAAGAAGGGATGGGGCGGCAGAGAGAAACCTCGCTCGAGGTGAGTCACCAAGAGCACGCGCTCGTCTCCCCTCGGCAAAGGCTCATCCTCGCCCGCTCCCGGCAACCGCCAGCTCCCCTCGTGCACGAACCCTTGGCCCTCCATCTCGAGCATCCGGGCCTTGGTCACCCGCGACGACAACCACTCGCCCTGCGTCCATCCAGCCGGCGCTCCAGCGCTGGAGGAGGAGGCGCGAGAGGTCCTCTTTGCTCGCTCGGCCTTCGCGGTCGCAGACGCCGTGCGCATCGTCGCTGGCGAGCTCGGAACGGCCTTCGGCTAAGGAGAGGTGGAAGGGGCGTGGGTGGGCATCGGAGAAGGCAAGGGAGAGGGGGAAAAATGAGATCTGTTCTCACCCCCAACAGTGCTTCCAGTTTATATATCGAAAATCCGGCGTGATCTCTAGCCGTCAATCTGTAAACGGAGCGAGATCCGCGGATCTACTGTTCACGGCTTTGAGGACACGTGGCAAAAATCCCGGCACGGTTATCAAGGCGTCGTGCCCACTACCCTAAATTATCGCAACGTGACTGTTCCGCCGCGCGCCCCCGCGTAGTTTTGGCAATTTCGAACGTGCGAAAACTCCTCCGTGCCACAAATGAAGCAGGCTCCGCGCGGTGAAGGCTTTGACGACTCCTTCCTGCGAACCGAGTGAATGACTCACACCAGCTAAACACTCGGATTAAGTGGCAAGACAATTCGGTCACAAGACATCGATCCTGAATCCATCATGGTTTGAAGCCGAGTGAGAAACGACAAGACCGTTTCTTGCACTCTTCTAGGAGACCATTGACGCTTCCGAGTGTCAGTCACTCAAACCTCATGGATTCGGGGGCTACTGATGAGGATGCCTACCCTCGGTAGGAGCATAGGCCTGACATCTAAGGCCCACCTATGGTCCTTCAATGTCATTAAAGCCCCTGAGCAGAGACTCATTCAGATGAATTCAGCCGTTCACTCGGATTATTCATATCACTCGGATTATACGGCGCCATTCGGACAGACAGAAGCTCAGGCGACCCGGAAGACAAAGCATCCGTAGAATTCGAGTAGTCATTCGTTAAGAGTTAATTCACCGTTACCAGTAACGTCAAGATAACCAGCCGTTCCTATAACGCTGTATTCATTGGCATTTATTGCCCTCATCATGGCGCTCGGCCGGTGGTGGCGTACTCTATATAAGCCACCCCCGGGCGCCAGAGCAAGGGTTCCGACCCTCTGTAATCTTTTACCACCATAAGCAAACACCACAGCCCCTGGGCATCGAGACGTAGGGTTGTTATCACTTCCGAGTGAGGCCTGAACTCGTACAAACCGAGTGCACACTTGCGCCGTAGATAGACTCCGCCCCTCCTTTCGTACCCCCTAGTACTATTGTCAGGTTCATTCCCACGACACCCATATTAATATCGCGGACATTTTATTATTATTACCAGCCTGACTGCACATCACCTCTTCTTCCTCTCTCACGTCTTGTCACCGCGTTTTCGCCCGAGGATTCCAGTGCACGCTTCGGCACCGCACCGGCGTTTCTTTTCGCCACGTTCCCACGCGGAACCGCGCATGTTCCTGCGCAAGCTTCCCCATCGGTTTCCCGCCAGAAGCAAATGAGCATAAGAGCCTGCGCGCGTCACACGCAGATGCACACCTAGTGCAGCCTAGCCCATCTACGAAGCATGCCAACCCGACCAAGCGCCGCCTCTGCCATCAACCTCCTTGACGACGAAAACGATCCGGTTCAAGCGCAACGGCCGGTCAAGGCTGATGGCGTGTCCGGCGACGCGCCGGACAATGCTTTGCTGCGCGTCATCGCAAGGGTTGAGCAGACCCTTGGCGCAGGGTGCGGCAGCGCCGCCGAGCAACATAGCCGCCTCACCGCCGAGAGGCTGCTGCGCGCCGCACAAGAAGATCATCGGTGGTGCTCCGTAGAGCAAAACATGCGCGTCCGCGCCGAGAGGGCAAGGCGCGCCGCACAGCAAGACCGATGGAGGGCCGTGGAGCGGGAGGCGCGACGCGCGGCAAAGCAAGAGCGGTTCCATCCCCGCTTGCCTGCTATCCCACCCGACATGACGTTGCAGCTGTGTCCAAGGCATGTGAGTAGCCCTATTTCTCGCCAGGAATGGGCAGCAGCCATCTGCGCCGTACTTGCACCAGAGCCCGGCCGCACCATCCTTGCACCGGACGCCGGCCGCGTTGTTCGCATGGGTCACGCTGTTCGCCTTGTCCGCGGCCCTCTCGATGCTAACGGGCTCGTCAGTAGGCTCGAGCGCCTCCTTGGCCCAGGTGTCCAGTGGGGAGCAGTAGAAGAAAATGGCTGTCGCATCCTCAAGATGGTAATCTCCGACGAAATAGCCAGCTTGGAGCTCGAGATCGCGCTCTAGCTGTATCGCGAGCGTGTAAACCGCATGGACGAATGCCTGACCGAGTTCAGGCACAACCAAGAGCTTCCGTAGGTTAGGGTGTAGTCATGGACGCGTTTTATTTTGTTGAATCGTTTAGATGTCGATCCCAATGTCTGGACAACAATCACAATATTGATATGTTTCGATGTATGAATGATTTATGTTCTATTGTTATGTTTCAATATGTGTAAAAAACTAACAGTTAGAGCCAGAAAATCAGTATGAAAACAGATAGAAATGTGAAACTAATAATATATATTAATTGTTGAATAGCTCATTGAAGACATGATACATATACAGTATATATCATCACATATATGTGATAATAGTACTTAACTAATACGTACAATGAATAAAAACTAAACTAATAATAACCCCTCCTTGAGCGGGGAGCAGTAAAATGGCAGCCTCTCATCAGTAGCTCCCTGGTGCGCGGTGGCTTCCCAACGCGGAGGGAGTTCGCCGCCTCCTCCGCCTCGCAGCGCTCGACGTGCCGATCATCCTCTTGCTGGCGGAGGCGTACGACCATGCAGGACAGTTCACTGGGCGCCCACTGGAGCCCTTTGGCGGTGGCACGCTCGAGCTTATCGGCCCACGCCCACGCAGCGGTGAGGCGCCTAGCGCCTCTGGCTTTCATTGCGTGGTACCAACCATCTTCGTACACCTCCACCGCTCGTCGACTCGCTTGCTGCCAAAGCTCCAGCTCCTCCTTTTCCGTTGCGGCACTAAGGGCACTCCAGGATGTGAGGTTCCTGGCGCGCTCCTCAGCCCGCTCCTTCTTGAACGCCACCCGCCTGGCTCTCTCAGCTAGCGGCAGCGTCTTCCACAAAGCCAGATTGTACTGGCCCCAAAACCAATCTTCAGTTGGTGGGTCTGGCGCGACCTCGTCTGGGGGCGCGAAGGGGTCCTCCTCGTTGCTGCATTTCGCCATGTCCTCGCGGGGTGGCGTCTCCTCCTCTGCTTGTGCACAGACCGGCTGCGCCACGGCAGAGTTTTGTGCGAGGGGTGGGATAGAGAGACGAGAGAATGCAGGCGGGATGACGTCTCGAGGTGCCACATTTATAGGCGGCTGGAATCTTGATCGACGCCAGCAGTGATTGCACACGATTTCCTAGTCAACGGCCGTGTGTGAATTAACATCACCGGCCGTTCCCAATGCATGACCGCGTGTGATTAATAGCCCGCAAAATTGGCTTCCAAAATTCGAAACGCGAAACAGGGCGTCAATCATGTGAGACCCGTTTGTTTTGCCAAATATTTACATTTTCTATCCAAATGTAATGCATGCGTGCCATTTGTGTTACGGAAGAAAGTCCGAGAGCAGTAACCACGACATCTTGGCCCCATGGCGGGAAATCATGCTGATTTTCATGTACTTCAGAATTTAAAGCATTTTATTCATTTTTTTGAATTTACAACCTAGATTCTCAATGCTTTTGTGTCCAAACCGTCACTCAAGATGTTTGGAACTCCTTCAAATTTATTGCGCGTGGCATATATATGTAAGCAAGTAGTACATAAATATGATTTTCCAGCAGTTTTTGCTTCATATAGCTTGTTCATGTGTTTCAGTTTTGAAATATGGCCTTAAATTTCTATAAACTAACTTAATGTATAAAAATGCCAATAGAACGCCATTTTTTAAAAAAAAATTAGGATGCCGGTCATATTCGTGCATTGTATCGATGAAAAAAACTAGGTCGAATGACACAGCGATTGGCGGTTCGTCATTACACATGGCCCCATGTTCCCTCTCGGAACCACGCGCCTTCGTGTGATGCTCTGGTTTGTGAGAGGCTTGTGTCTAAAGCTGGGGATTTCTTAGGCGAGTATTTGAGTCACATCTCCGTCCCCATCACCGCCCTCCCATCCCCGTCCCCGTCTACGTACCCGTGCGCGGGGATAAAAAGTTTCCCATCCTCGTCCCCACTGAGTTCTTTATCATCGTGGGGAAACTCACACATGCATTTAAGAAAAACCTTCGCGTATTTTAGTAGAAAAATAGTATTTCAACGCAATAAACAATATGTTGTGCCTAGGTTTTGGATTTCTTAGGGAATTTTGGGCCAAAGGGGTGGGATGTGTGTAAATTTGGGTGACCGAGGCCACAAATTACGTGGGGGCTACTAATTTCAAAGCCCACATGTAAGTACTTCAATTCATGGGTAAGGCGGGTAATGCTATCTCATCCTCATCCCCGTTCTGCACGCTCGGTAAGGTATTTGACCCACCAACTTCCAGATGGGCATTCAAGCTGGCACCCGTGCCCTAATAGAGTAATTACCCATGGGGACGCGGGTAACAGTTAACCATGCATTGTCAGCTTGACATGTGTCAAAGCTTATCTCGAACAAGCGGTTACTTTGATCACGATATCTTGGCCCCATGTCGGGAAATCATGCATATTTTCATGTACTTCGGCGCATTTTTTTAATTTTTGACTTTAAAAACCTAGATTCCAAATGCTTTTTTGTCAAAACCGTCACTCAAGATGTTTGGAACTCCTTCAAATTTATTGCACGTGGCATATATACGGAAGCAAGTGGTACATAAATATGATTTTCCAGCGGTTTTTGCTTCATCTTGCTTGTTCATGTGTTTCAGTTTTGAACTATGGCCATTAAATTTCTAGAAACTAACTTCATGTATAAAAATGCCATTGAACCCCGAATATTTCCTAATTTTAGGATGATGGTCGTATTCGTACATTGTAACGATGAAAACAAACTAGACCGAATGAGGCAGCGATTCGGTTCTTCATCACACAACGCCCCACGTTCCCTCTCGGAACTATACGAGCCTGCGTGTGATGCTCCAGTTTGTGAGAGGCATGTGTCAAAGCTTATCTCGAACAAGCTGTTACTTTGACCACAACATCTTGGCCCCATGGCGGGAAATAATGCTAATTTTCATGTACTTCATAGCATTATTTATTTATTTTTTGAATTTAAAAACCTAGATTATTCTTAATGCTTGTGTCCTAACCGTTACTCAAGATGTCTGGAAGTCCTTCGAATTTATTGCACGTGGCATATAGACGGAAGCACTAGTACATATATAAATATGAATTTTTCCTGCAGTTTTTGCTTCATCTTGCACATGTCCATGTGTTTTAGTTTTGAATTATGGCCACTGGATATCTAGAAACTAACTTCATGTATAAAAATGCTCATTGAACCCCGAAAATGTCCAAATTTCAGGATGCCGGACGTATTCGTGCATTGTAACGAATTAAAAAAAGCTAGGCCAAATTAGACAATGACTAGCAGTTCATCATCAAACAAGGCTCATGTTCCCTCTCGGAACCATGACCCTTCGTGTGATGCTCCGTTTTGTGAGAGGCATGTGTCAAAGCTTATCTCGAACAAGCCGTTACTTTGACCACGACATCTTGGCCCCATGTCGAGAAATCATGCAGATTATTATCATGTACTTCAGAGCATTTTTTCATATTTTGAATTTTAAAACCTAGATTCCCAATGCGTGCACATGTGTCCAAACCGTTACCCAAGATGTTTGGAACTCCTTAAAATTTATTGCAAGCGGCATATATAGGGAAGCAAGTAATACATAAATATGTTTTTTCCAGCAGTTTTTGCTTCATCTTGCATGTTCGTGTGCTATAATTTTGAATTATGGCCGTAAAATTTGTACAAACTAACTTGTATAAAAATGCCAATTGAACCCCGAATATTTCCTAATTTTAGGATGTCGTTAGTGGATTTTGACGGTAGGGATCTTTTTCTTACAAATAAAACAATATCAGTTACCGATGTACCCCAAAATAGTTTTACAATTCAATACAAAAAGTGAAGTGCGTACACACAGTTCCATACAGGAACCGTTTGCGATGAAAATTCACGGATCTATTTATGTCTTACGAGGGAAGCTTCGTCGGCTTCGTCTAGCTCGGATTCCGTTCACCCTCGATCCCCATGCCCAACATACCCTCTCTGCAAAGAATGACGCCATGGGAACGCTTCGTAAGGGTGCGTACGACCGCCCCCTCGGCCCCGAGTGCTCCCGCCTCTGCCAAGAACGCGGCCGCCTCGGCCGAGAGCACAGCCGCATCCGCATTAAGCGCGGCCGTATCCGCCGAAAGGGCCTCTACGGCGGCCGAAAGGGCGTCTGTAGCTGCGGAGACGGCAGCTGCAGCTGCTACAACAAGGTCTACAAATGCCAAGAGCACTCGAGCAGCGTGTCGTGCCGCGGAGGCCGCCCTGGCCCGGGTCAAGGCCATCCAGGCCTATATCATCGTGAACGCCCACGCCAAGATACTCCAAGCTTCGCTGGAATCCAGCATGCACCACACGTCCGAAGAGACGGCTGCTGCGGATGCTGAGATGCATGCCGACGATGCGGCAGCGGAGGCCATGGAGCCCCTTCCGCACGAAATCTCCGAGCGAGAGCTGGAGACGCGGGAGCCGTCCAAGAGCGCCGAGTGCTGGGAGGAGTTGTGCGTGGCTCAGGAGGAGGTCAAGAAGCGCCTGTCCATCGAGGAATCGGCGGTGGAGTACCAACATGAGCTATGGCGGCGCCACTACTATGAGTACTACGAAGATGAGGGCGATGCCGATGACGAGGACAACGCCGAGGATGAGCACGTCGCCGCGGTCGAAGTCGGCCTGGGGGATGCAGAGTCCAGCACCGGGGTATAGGGCGGCTGCTTGGCGGCGTCTTTGTTAAAATTATGCGTATTACTAATAGCCTTTGTTCAGAGAATCGGTCTTTTGTAAGAGCTATGTCTAGTTCAAGCAGCTTGATTATTTAGTGAACTTGCTCGGTTTAGTAATTGTGAGCTATGTGTGTCCGCTAATTTGTATACCCAAGTTAGCAGTTGATGTTACATTATGCAATGACGTGGATGTGCACTATAACCAGGGAATATGTGGGGAGGGGCGAAATTTTGTATGTTCTGTATCATCGAACACGATAAAAGCAGAAACACCGTGTCTGATGAATCTTTGAGGGCCAAGATTCCCTGCAACGAGCGAAAAAATCCGCCGACCACCGAAATATCTGCCTCCCCCCTCCCCCCCAAGGGCCACATTTCCCCTGCAAGCCCCCCCCCCCCCGCGCGCGCCGCCGCCCACATCTCTCCCTCTAGCTTTCGACCGCCACGGACACGCCATGATCTCCTTGTGTGACCCCTCAAGCGGTATCTCCGACGACGACGAATCTCTCACCAGCCAGGTATTCGTCTCTCTTCTCTCTGGCTCAACTAGGCTTAGGGTTTTGTTTTGGAAACAGGCCCATTTGCGCCATTTATTTCTCTTGTAGCACCCTAGGACAATCACTTCCAAGGAATGGAGAGGGGTAGCTGAAGACCTGCCTGTTCATGGTCAACATCAATTTCAATTCGTGAAGTTACAAGCTTTTGAATCTGGGTACAGTGGGAGGAAGTTTCTGGGGCGTGCAAAGAAGGTAAGCCTAACTCTCGTTGTTAGAAATCATTTGTTATATTAGGTGTGATTCAAACACTTCCTGTGTGCTATTTGATTCTGGATGTGATTAAGACACTGCCATAGTTTTAACTTGAAGGCATATTGACAACAAGAAAACTATGTGCTACATGAGTTATCATTGCATGAAAATTTATAGCAAGTTAGTACACATGAAGCACTTCATTTCATTCAGCACGAGCAAGGTCTAATTATGCATAGAAACATGGCTAGTATCAACACTGTGCGAGCATACACACACCTCGGTTGTCAGGTGGCTGAACCATCTGAAACATGGCAATCTAAAATAAACAGATTCTCAGACTTAGTGAAAAAATCATGGTGCAAGACAATAGTTTTTAACAGATTGGAAAGTTTGACAACATAATGTACGTAGCTGCCACTATTAATTTGATATCATTCAAACACTGCCGATGTGCATCCTGTACTACAAAGACTGTTGCATTTATATTTAGCTTCTTGCTAAAATTGGCAATTTGTTATTACACATGATAGAAACAGAGGAGGGATGAGTACCAGAGCATCCTACTACGAAGACTCTTCGAGCAGAACCATGGCATGGCTGATGAAGACCCATGTAATCCCGGTTCTGACCAAATGTCTGAAGCAGAATTTGAAAAGCTACTTTCTAGTCAGAAAGTAGACCCATTTGAAGTACGCAAGTACAAGCATGGCCAGCCATTTCTTGTTGGCGAATACTTTGACGAGTGAAGTTCCAGTTGTCGCAAGTTACATAAATATTGCATGGACATAATGTCAAAAGGAGAAGATCATAACATTGTGCAATTGCACTACGACCGTAGGCATTTCTTTCACGATGCAGGTACCATCAGTGTGGAGTTCGAGGACTTTCATCTCTTCTTCAACTTCAATAAGCTTGCTGCCACTGTTGTCAAATGCTTGATGTTGTAAGTACTTCACAAACTAAGAGATCAACTTCTCCATACAAGGTTGTAAATGAAAAAAGCTAACAGTATTGTATTCCTCTTAGGGGATTGACGGCGCAGAGATCGATAAGGGTGCATTGGCATTTCATAGATCCCGATTTAGCAAACGACATTTTGTTAAGTATGAATGAAACACACGAGGATTCCATCTCGCATGTCGCCAAGATCTTGTGGGAGTTACATATAGGAGAATTTTTCATGTGGTTGTATCATGAAGGGTAAGTTAAATATACAACCACACATACATTCATCGTCTTTCAGTTTTCAACACAGTTCGTAAGTTCAAGGTTTTCTTAAACTGTAGAGATCACTGGATGTTGGTGGTCATTGTTCAAAAACGCAACACAGCTTACTACCTGGATTCTCTCAGAGAGTCAAATGCGCCTCAGGATCTAAGTCATCTTCAGGATTTCATGGATAGGTATTGAATTCTTTGATATTAATATGTTGTGTTCATATCTGGTTCAAGAATTAAGTATGTGAAAATTCATCTTCATTTGCAGTGTATTATAAGGATACATAAATTTTGGAGGGATACGGTTCGACCCCCAACTACATGTGCAGCGCGTGATCGTTTCTCCGGTGAGACAACGAAATCCGTTATTTTCAGAAAACGCTAGTCAGATGTTCAAGTTTCTAAGTAAACCTCTTTCTATTTCTCTCCAAAGAAAAAAAAGAAACAACTTACACCGGTTAGGTTGTTCCTAACAGGGCAAATACATGACTAATGTTGTACAAAAAATTGTAGTGTCCTCAACAACAACTAGGGACCAACCTATGTGGATACTACGTTTGTGCACACATGATGAACCTATGCAGACATGTTGAATGTGGTTTCGATGCTGACAGAATAGAACCAGTAAGTCTGTTTCTTAATTACTATCTTATACTCCACACGGATGTCACATTCTGATCTAAAAGTCCTGCAGAGGATCTTTGGACCGATGACCTCTGAACCGCTCGCCATAGATGAATTGTTGTCTGTTAGGAAATTTATCAGCACCTTCTTTGTGAAACACTATATCAAGCCCTCTAGAGACGTCGAAGATTTCAAGATTCATATCCCCCAATAATAAGTACGCATTCATATAGTGTTATCAGGTAAACATATACGCATGGATGCATTGTTTTCCATGTGATGATATTTTAGTATCTCGTACACTATGATTATGTATTGCATATGTCTGTCTTACATATGTGGAATTTAGCTAGCATTTGCTCAATTGCATATTGTCGCGAATTATGATGAATGTTCTTCCTGTGGACACTATTCGCTCAATTGCATATTGTGCCAAATTATGATGAATGTTCTTCATGTGGACACTATTTGTCGATTGCATATTGTGGCGAATTTGCTATTTGCAGGGTGATTCAAATGAGATATTTTACAATAAGCTAGATTTTTCAGTGCACATGGTTCAAGTAACTAATCGCCTATGATACAAAATGGAAAGTACACGTACCTCATAGCGGAACCGCCTGTGATCAACAGTAAAAGCACACGCAACTCATAGCGCAACCGCCTGTGATCTATAGGAAAAGCACACGAGATATAAATAGAAACGTTGGTGATACATAAGAAATCGCAAACGATTTGCAACACTTGTACATGTGCTTAAGAGCTCCTCAATCGTTTGTTTTCCATGAGCAATTGGACGCGTTTAACTCGTGATAGTCGTGTGTGATTGATACCAAATCCCACACGTACCCCCAAAATATAGCGTGTGCGATATATTCCTGCACCGCACACGATTAAGTTTTGGAGATCATTTGCGCTCCTTGGTCACCATCGCCGACGGGTTTTCCGTGTCGTGTGGGATGGACCCCCCCTATCGCCCACACATGCAAGGTGACGGTTTCAAAGTACGTCACAGAAAGGGGTTAAAAACCGTTTGTATAGCACGTGGCTGCACCAGTGCTTGTGCCTCAAACTGGCACCATGTTCTTCATATAGAGAGTCTCCTGAGTTGTCATATTCATATGCTAGTGGGAATTTTTCATTATAGAACATGGCTTGTATATTTCGATGACGGGCTTCTTCAAATGCCCGAGGTATTCATGAGCAAGAAAGTTGGATGCACGCCCACTTAGCTTCCATTGAGCTTTCACACACTTATAGCTCTAGTGCATCCGTTGCATGGCAGTCCCTACTCCTCGCGTTGGTATCGATTGATGGGCATCTTCATAGCCCGTTGGTCCGTCTAGTTGATGCGAGACTTTCTTTCCACTTTGACACCTTTTGATATCTACCACCATATTCTAGTCCACCCATATGCTATATCCATGGTTCACGCTCATTTATTGAGTGAGATTGAAAATGTTGAAGCGCGTTAGAAGTACGATCCAATTGCCGGACTTGACACCGTGGTGCTCATGATGCTCATGATTTGTATTTATGTGGTGAAGACGGAGTCATGCCATGCTAATATGATAAAATGAGTGGGGAGTAACGTTCTTTGAGGATCGTATATTTTGAAAGTTAATGATTATGTTGCTTATGTTTATGGATATTACTATGTTGATGGTTATTAGTTCATAGTTTCTCAAAGATCATACCTAAAAGAGATTACATGTTGGGTAGCATACCGCATCAAAAATTCTGTTTTTATCATTTACCTACTCAAGGACGAGCATGAATTAAGCTTGGGGATGTTGATACGTGTCCAATGCATCTATAATTTATTATTGTTCCATGCTACTTTATTGTCATTCTTGGATACTTTATATGCATTTATATGTGTTTTCTATCATTTTTGTGAACTAACCTATTAACTTAGTGCCCAATGCCAGTTGTTGTTTTATGCTTGTTTTTGGTCTTTTAGGAATACTGTACCAAACAAAGTCTAAATGCCCTGAAATTTTTTTATGATTTTTTCTGGAAAAAAATAAGATCTGGAAGCTTCGGAGGGAGTCTGGAGGCCACACGTTGTGGCGCCAGGCCAACAGGGCATGCCCAGGGGGGTGGCCACCCCCTGATGGCTTGGGGCCACCTCCCACGACCTCCTGACCTAATTCTGCCCCTATATATTATCTAAAATTAGGAAAACACCTGAGAGCCAGCAAAAATACTTTTTCCGCCGCCGCAAGTCTTTGTTCCGTCGTGTGCCCATCTCGAGCCATGTTCCGGTGCCCTACCGGAGGGGGGGTCGATCACGGAGGGCCTCTACATAAACCTTGATGCCTCCATGAAGATGTGTGAGTAGTTTACCATAGACCTACGGGTCCATAGCTAGTACCTAGATGGCTATCTCTCTCTATGATCTTCAATACAAAGTTCACCGCGATTCGCGCGGTGATCTATGCAATGTAATCTTCCTTTGCGGTGTGTTTGTTAGGATCCGATAAATTGTGGGTTTATGTTCAGATTATTCATGAAAATATATTGAGTCTTTACTGTATTCTTATATGCATGATTGTTATAGCTTCATATTGCTCTCCAATCTATCGGTTTGGTTTGGCCAACTAGATTGATTTATCTTCAGCGGGAGTGGTGCGTTGTGATGGGTTTAAAATTGTGGTGTTCTGTTCTCTTGACAAAGGGGTCAAGACACATATTGTATTACTGCCATTAACGGGAAATGATGGGGTTCATTCATATTGATTGGATTTACTTTGTCTACATCATGTCATCTTGCTCCAAGCATTACTTTTTTTACTTAATACTCTAGATGCATGCTGGATAGTGGTCGATCGGTGGAGTAATAGTAGTATATGCAGGAAGGAGTCGGTCTACTTGTTTATGGATGTGATGCTTATATACATGATCATTGCATGAATAAATACTGCATAACTATGCGCTTTTCTATCAATTGCCCAACAGTAATTTGTTTACCCGTTGTATGCTTTCTTCGAGAGACAAGCCTCTAGCGAAAACTATGGCCCCGGGTCTTCACAAAATATATTCCAAAAACTCCAAAAATATTTCTTCCATTTATTTAATTTCATTTTATTTTATATTTATATTATTTTTCTATCACTACTTATCGCTTGCAAGTAATGAGCTCAAGGGGCTTGACAACCCTCTTGCCCTTGTTGGGTGCAAGTGTGTGCTCTTTTGTGTGTAGGTGCTGAAAACGGCAATTTGCATGGTCCTCCTATTGGTTCGATAACCTTGGTTCTCAATGAGGAAAATACATATCTCTACTGTGCTGCATATCCTCTCCTCTTTGTGGAAAATCCCAACGCAGTTTACAAGTAGTAGGAAGAATTTCTGGCGCCGTTGCCGGGGAGTATCACCAAATTCTTATCAAGTACCTTCGCACAAATTATCATTCACTTATTCTAATTTTTATTTTCTGTTATATTTTACTTTACATAAAACATCAAAAATACAAAAATAATTATATTTGCTTGTTTGCTTAGTTATCTTGTTTACTATCTAGTTTACTCGTTTGCTTGCTAGTTTAGTTGTTTCGTCACCATGTCGCAAGATACTACTAAGTTGTGTGATTTCTCAAATACTAATAATAATGATTTTATTATTACTCCTATACCACCCGCCACTTGTGCGGAGTTTTATGGCATCAATGTCGCTTTGCTAAATCTTGTTATAAAACAACAATTTTCGGGAAGTTCTAATGAGGATCCCGCTTCACATCTTAATACCTTTGTTGAATTATGTGATATCCAAATGAAAAAGTATATGGATAATGATGTGGTTAAATTGAAATTATTTCCTTTTTCACTAAGAGATAAAGCTAAAACTTGGTTTTCATCTTTGCCTCGCAATAGTATAGGAACATGGGATAAGTGTAAGGATGCTTTTATTGCCAAGTATTTTCCTCCCGCTAAAATTATATCTCTCCAAAACCAAATTATGAATTTTAAACAACATGAGCAATAACATGTTGCACAAGCACGGGAGAGAATGAAAATGATGATTAGAAATTGTCCCACTCATGGTTTGAACTTATGGATGATTATAGAAAATTTCTATGTTGGATTGTACTTTGTGTCCAGAAACCTTCTAGATTCTGGTGCAGGTGGTACCTTTATGGAGGTGACATTAGGAGAGGCCACAAAACTTCTGGACAATATCATGACAAATTATTCTCAATGGCACACCGAGCAAGCTCCAACAGGTAAGAAGGTAAATTCCATCGAAGAAATTACTACTTTGAGTGATAAAATGGATGCTCTTATGAATATGATTGCAAACAAGAATGCTCAAATTGATCCTAATTATATTCCATTTTCTACTTTGATTGAGTAAAATAATGATGCTATTGATGTGAACTTTGTCTCGCAAAATAATTTCAACAATAATGCTTATAGAGGTAATTTCAATGCTAGGTCATATCCCGGTAATTACTCTAACAATTATGGCAATTATTATGGTTATTCCTTTGTAAATTCATCCAATAATAATAATAGGATACCTACTGATCTTGAGAACACCAATAAAGAATTTATTAGTTCTCAAAAGATTTTCAATACTATGGTAGAAGAAAATTTGCATAAAGTTGACGATATGGCTAGAAACATGGATAGGATTGCTCGTGATGTGGAAACTCTTAAAAGTAAAACTTTGCCACCCAATCATGATATTAATGAGTCTATTAAATCCATCGAAATATCTATTAATGAAAGTAAGGAGAGGACCGCTACGTTACGAGCTAAGCGAGAACTTTTAGAAAAAGCTCTTCCACCCGGTTTTTCCCGTAATCATGATGAAGATATTAAAATGATTGGCACTTCTCCTATTGAATATTTGTTTACTAATATGAAAATAGATGATAAATGGGACTGGATATTAGTCAACTTTAAGTAGAAGGCGTCCCATTTGCTCGGAGGGTGCTGATCTTAATGATAAAAATGAAAAAAGTAGGTTTGGAGAGGTTAAAACTTTGGCTAGTGATGTACCCACTATCTTGGATCATAAGGACTTTAATTATGATAGTTTCTCTTTATTATATTGTATTTCCTTGCTGCAATACATAATTAGCTCACCCAATGCCTATGAAAAAAATAAGGCTTTTACTGAACATATCGTAGAAGCAATGCTAAAGGCTCATGAAGAATAACTTGAGTTAGATGTTTCTATCCCTAGAAATTTGCATGATGAGTGGGAACCTACTATTAAAATAAAGCTTAAAGAATATAAATGCAATACTTTGTGCGATCTTGGTGCTAGCATTTCCACTATACCGAAACCTTTATGTGATGTGCTAGGTCTCACCAAGATAAATGAATGTTCCCTTAACTTGCACTTAGCGGATTCCACTTTTAAGAAACCATTGGGTAGAATAAATGATATGCTTATTCTGTATAATAGAAATTATGTGCCCATGGATTTTATTGTGCTTGATATTGAATGCAATCCGTCTTGTCTAATAATACTTGGTAGGCCTTTCCTACGAGCTATAGGTGCTATTATTGATATGAAGGAGGGAAACATAAGATTCCAATTACCACTAAAGAAAGGGATGGAACACTTCCCTAGAAAGATAATTAAACCACCTTATGAATCTATCATGCGGGCCACCTATGGACTGAGTATCAAGGATGACCGCAGTTGATACTATGCATTATGCCTAGCTAGGGGCATAAAACGATTGCACTTGTTGGGAGGCAACCCAATAGTTATCTTTAAATTTTTGTTTTTACTTTCTGTCTTGGTGTGTTTACATGATTATTTATATTGTAATGATTGTGTTTTTATGTTTTAATTAGTGTTTGTGCCAAGTAAAGCCTTTGGGATTGATTTGGAAGATAGTAGAATTGATATAGTACAAAAATAGAAACTTTTGAGTCGAGTGCAAAATTTCTTTGATTTTACTAGAACGTCTTTTTGATCTGAAGTTTTTACGCAGTATTTTTATACAAATTTATGAAGATTTCCTAATGTTTCAAAAATTTCGGAGTTACAGAAGTATGGTGTTTGTGCAGATCATTATTGGTTGTTCTATTTTAGACAGATTCAGTTTTTGCTTGCATAGTTTGCTTGTTTTGATGATGCTATGGATTGTATCGGGGGGTATAAGCCATGGATAAGCTACAATATAGTACCTTATGCAATAATAAAATATGAATCAATTTATAACATTACCTAAAGATTTTGATTTACCTATTATACTAACGGATCTCACGAATTTTCTGTTGAGTTTTCTATGTTGAAGTTTTCAAGTTTTGGGTGCGATCACGATGGATGAAGGAATAAGGAGTGGCAAGAGCCTAAGATTGGGGATGCCTATGGCACCCCAAGATAAAATTCTAGGAATACTCGAGCGTCTAAGCTTGGGGATGCCCTGGAAGGCATCACCTCTTTCGTCTCCATTCCATCGGTATGTCACTTGGAGCTATATTATTATTCATCACATGATATGTGTTTTGCTTGGAACACCGTGTATTATAGTTTCCTTTACTTTTAGTTTGCCATAATAATTGTTTGCTTGACACACCTATTTGAGAGATCCATATGTTCATCATGATTTGTTATAATGTTCTATGTGCTTCACTTATATCTTTTGAGCTACGCAGTTGCTCTAGTGCTTCACTTATATCTTTTAGAGCACGGTGGCGTATAGATTTTGTAGAAATAATTGAACTCCCATGCTTCACTTAAACTTGTTTGAGAGTCTAATAAATAGTAACGGTAATTTGAATGGGTTATAAGACTAGTCCAAAAAGGATATGTATTCAATGAGTGTATAATCAAAGCCTTCACGTAGCTCACCATATGAGAGAGATTGTGGGTTAATGATATTGATGTAGTAATAAGAAAGGGCATGAGTACATGATTGTTGGTTAGTAGAAATATTGGTAGTTAAAGCGTGTTACTTGGTGCTCATCAAAATATTGTTATGGCATGGTGATGATGTGTGAGGATTCTTATTCCTCGTTGAAATCCTAATGTTGTTCGGGTCGGAGGCGCGCAATGGTTAACTCCACCCAACCTCCTCCCTAGGGGTATGTGGTACTAGTTTGCTTCAAGAGAGCTAATAAGGCTTTGCAATAAGTATATGAGTTCTTTATGACTAATGCGAATCCATGTATGTACGCACAATCACCTTTCCATATAATGCTAGTCTCTTCAGTACCGTGCATTGCCCATTCTCACCTTGAGGATTGGTGAAGCTTTCGCCGATGCATCCAAACCCCATCATATGGTACGCTCTATCACACATAAGCCTCCTTATATCTTCCTCAAAACAGCTACCATACCTACCTATTATGGCATTTACATAGCCATTCCGAGATATATTGCCATGCAACTTCCACCGTTACAGCACATGACTTGTGTGTTCATCATTATATTGCTTTGCATGATCATGTAGCTAACATAGTATTTGTGTCACAACCACCGTTCATCATTGTTTACATGTTATGCTAGATCATTGTACATCCTGGTACACTTCCAGAGGCATTCATATAGAGTCAGTTCTTTTCCATCATTGAGTTGTTATATCGAGTTGTAAGTAAATAAAAGTGTGATGATCATCATTATTAGAGCATTGTCCCAGTGAGAAAAGGGTGATGGAGTAATGACTCCCCCACAAGTCGGGATGAGCTCCGGATGAAAAATGAAAAATGGGGGAGGCCAAATGAGCCCACCAAGAAAAAGAAAAGAAAAAGAGAGAAAAAGGAAATAAAAAATAAATAAATGAGAGAAAAGAGAGAAGGGACTTTGCTACTATCCTTTAACACACTTATGCCTCAAACTGGCACCATGTTCTTCATATAGAGAGTCTCCTGAGTTGTCATTTCCATATGCTAGTGGAAATTTTTTCATTATAGAACCTGGCATGTATATTCCGATGACGGGATTCCTCAAATGCCCGAGGTCTTCATGAGCAAGCAAGTTGGATGCACATGCACTTAGTTTTCGTGGAGCTTCATACACTTATAGCTCTAGTGCATCCGTTGCACGACGGTCCCTATTCCTTGCGTTGATATCGATTGATGGGCATCTCCACAGCCCGTTGGTCCCACTAGTTGATCCGAGACTTTCTTTCCACTTTGACTCCTTTTGATATCTACCACCATATGCTATATCCAAGGTTCACACTCATGTATTGAGTGAGGTTGAAAATGCTGAAGCGCGTTAGAAGTACGATCCAATTGCCTGACTAGACACTGTGGTGCTCATGATGCTCATGATTTGTACTTATGTGGTGAAGACGGAGTCATGCCATGCTAATAAGATAAAATGAGTGGGGAGTAACGTTCTTTAAGGATCATATATTTTGAAAGTTAATGATTATGTTGCTTATGTTTATGGATATTACTATGTTGATGTTTATTAGTTCATCGTTTCTCAAAGATCATACCTAAAAGACATTACATGTTGGGTAGCATGTCGCATCAAAATTTCTGTTTTTATCATTTACCTACTCGACAACGTGCAGGAATTAAGCTTGGGGATGTTGATACGTCTCCAACGTATCTATAATTTTTTATTGTTCCATGCTACTATATTATCATTCTTGGATAACTTATATGCATTTATATGTTGTTTTATATCATTTTTTGTGAACTAACCTATTAACCTAGTGCCAGTGCCAGTTGTACTTTTATGCTTGTATTTGGCCTTTCGGGAATACTGTACCAAATGAAGTCCAAATGACCTCAATTTTTTTGATGATTTTTTTTGGACAAAAATAAGATTTGGAAGCTTCGGAGGGAGATCGGAGGCCACACGGGGTGGCGCCAAGCTAACATGGCGCGCCTAGGGGGTGGATGCGCCCTGATGGCTTAGGGACACCTCCCACGGCCTCTTGGCCTAATTCTGCCCCTATATATTCTCAAAAATCGGGAAAACACCCGAGAGCAAGCAAAAATACTTTTTACGCCGTCGCAAGTCTCTGTTCCGCCGTGTGCCCATCTGGAGCCCTATTCCGGTGCCCTGTCGAAGGGGGGATCGATCATGGAGGGCCTCTACATCAACGTTGATGCCTCCATGATGATGTGTGAGTAGTTTACCACACTCCTACGGGTCCATAGCTAGTACCTAGATGGCTCCCTCTCTCTCTGTGATCTTCAATACAAAGTTCACCATGAGTCCCGCAGTGATTTATCTGATGTAATCTTCATTTGAGGTGTGTTTGTTGGGATCCGATGAATTGTAGGTTTATGTTCAGGTTATTCTTGAAAATATATTGAGTCTTTACTGAATTCTTCTATGCATGATTATTATAGCTTCGTATTGCTCTCCGATCTATCGGTTTGGTTTGGCCAACTAGATTGATTTATCTTCAGCGGGAGTGGCGCGTTGTGATGGGTCTAATCTTGTGGTGTTCTATCCTCATGACCGAAGGGGTCAAGACACATATTGTATTACTGCCATTAAGTGGAAAATGATGGGGTTTATTCATATTGATTGGATTTACTTTGTCTACATTATGTCATCTTGCTCCAAGCATTACTCTGGTTTTACTTAATACTTTAGATGCATACTGGATAGCGGTCGATGGGTGGAGTAATAGTAGTAGATGCAGGTAGGAGTCAGTCTTCTTGTTTATGGACATGATGCCTATATACATGATCATTGCCGTGAACAAATATTGCATAACTATGTGCTTTCTATCAATTGCCCAACAGTGATTTGTTTATCCACTGTACGCTTTCTTTGAGAGAGAAGCCTCTAGGGAAAATATATTACAAAATCTCCAAAAATATCTCTGCCATTTATTTATTGTTATTTTATTTTATATTTATATTATCCATCTATCACTACTTATCGCTTGCAAGTAACGAATTCAAGGGGCTTGACAACCCTCTTACCCGCGTTGGTTGCAGGTGCGTGCTCTTGTGTGTGTAGGTGCTGAAGACGGGAATTTGTGTGGTCCTCCTATTGGTTCATTAACCTTGGTTCTCACTAAGGGAAATACTTATCTCTATTGTGATGCATCTCCTCTCCTCTTCGGGAAAAATCCCAACGCATATTACAAGTAGCATGGACCTTCCCGGTGGACCCCCGAAACCCTTTCGGCATCCCCGGTACACTACCCTTAATACCCGATTTTTTTCTCGATAGACAAAATATGACTTCCTATATATGAATATTTACCTCCAAACCATTGTGAAACATCTCGTCACATCCCGTATCTCATCTGGGACTCCAAACAACATTCGGTCATCAACATATATATCCCAATACTACTCTAGCGTCATCGAACGTTAAGCGTGCAAACCCAACGGGTTCGAGAATCATGTAGCCATGACCGAGACACCTCTCCGGTCAATAACCAATAGTGCGACCTGGATGCCCATATTTTTTCCTACATATTCCACGAAGATCTTTTATTGGTTGAACCATGATGTCAAGGATTCGGTTAATCCCGTATGCAATTCCCTTTGTCCAGTTATATTTTACTTGCCCAAGATTCGATCGTCGGTATCTCCATACCTAGTTCAATCTCATTACCGGCAAGTCTCTTTACCCATTCCGTAATACAAGATCCCATGACTAAACTCATTAGTCACATGCTTGCAAGCTTCTTGTGATGTTGTATTACTGTGAGGGCCCAGAGATATCTCTTCGTCATACTGAGTGAAAAATCCCAGTCTCGGTCCATGCCAACCCAACAGACACCATCGGAGATACCTGTAGAGCATCTTTATGATCACCCAGTTACAAAGTGACGATTGGATACACACTAAGTATTCCTCCGATGTCAGCAAACTACACAATCTCATGGTCTAAGGAATAGATACATGACATGAAGAAAGTTGTAGCAATAAACTTAAGTGATACGCTCATATGCTAAGCTTACGGTTGGGTCATGTCCATCACATCATTCTCCTAATGATGTGATCCCGTTATCAAATGACAACTCATGCCTATGGTTAGGAAACCTTAACCATTTTTTATCAACGAGCTAGTCTAGTAGAGGCTCACTAGGAACACGTTGATGTTTATGTATCCACAAATGTATTTAGTCTCCAATCGATACAGTTCTAGCATGGATAATAAATGTTTATCATGAATAGGAAAATATGATAAACTCTAGGCATATTTCCTACAAAAGTTGGTTGGCTGCATAGTGCAGTTTTAGAGGAGTTGGGGAAGTTGGTGATTTGCATCTCTCCAAAATTAGAAGAGCCATAGTTGCACTATGTTACCACCAGTGCTACTCATAAGTTGCAAAAACAAATTCAGACTCTCTCTCCTTCCTATTCTTCTCCTTAACCAACCTCGTGCATCACTATTCCCCACGTGACCTAGCCCAGTGCACTTCCTTGGGCCTACCAAAATCCCCGTCAATGCCCCTCGAGTTTCAATACTCACCGGTCGCCTCGATCCCTCCCAACACTGCATTCGGACATCTCATATTAGATTCCTAAAATCCATACAAAAGCATGCAACATATAAACCTACGCAATACGTACAAACTATCTACTCTTCGTCGAATATTTAGACGATCTCCGTGCCCTCTGGCGAATAGATGTGCTGCAGTTGCAGCTCCGCCCCCTCTGGCGCCTCTGCTGCGGCCCCCTCCAGCGCCTGAAAGCACGACTTCTCCCTAGGTGGTTTTGGTAATTAACAACAACATAAATTTCATTGAAGTAATGATTCTACCAAGTATATTTCAAGAAAAGTTCAATGAATGGATTGGCAAAGGATGGTGTGGAGATCCCATAGATGCATGGAACATCTTTTGGCAGCAAGCTTCAAGCCTCTACATTTCGCATTTTGTGAGAAATCACATTTGAGTCCATAGGAAAGCCAATACTATTAAAAGAGGATGAGGTATCCACGATGATCTGGTTGCTCAAGTGCTTAGAGTTAGCCACCAAAAATACTCATGAATTCTCCCACAAAAATACTCTGTCTAAACCCTAACACTCAAATTCGGTGCAACCAACTTTTCCAAATCGGCTCTACTGAGTTTCACCCTAGACAGACCCTAAGCCAAACCCTAGCTTATCGGTGACACCAAGTCATTTTTTGGTGCAACCGAAACCACTGACCAACTCTGTGGTATCCTATTTCTAAATATCGGAATTTCTGATTTCTGCAAATCGGTTCCACCGAGTTTGGGTAGCTGTCTAGGCTAGCCAAATCAGACCCATTGAGATTTATATATCAGTCTCACCAAAACGCCAAAAGTTGCCACATTTTGCACTAGTCGGTGCAACCGAGTTTTTGCTTTGGTTTCACCGAGTTGGGCAATAATGTTGTAACGGTTGGATTTTTGGAGATGCCTATATATACCCCTCCACCTGCCACTCACTCGTAGAGGAAGCACTCACAACAAACCAACACTCTTGCCCCATCCATTTTCTAAGAGAGAACCACCTACTCATATGTTGAGATCAAGATCTTCCACTCCAATCATATGAATCTTGATTTCTAGCCTCCCTAAGTTGCTTTCCACCCAATCAACCTCTTCTACCAAGACAAATCTATGAGAGAGTGATTGTGTGTTGAGGAGACTATCTTTCGAAGCACAAGAGAAAGGAGTTCATCATTCTTACCACATCTATTACCTTTTGGAGAGTGGTGTCTCCTAGATTGGTTAGGTGTCGCTTGGGAGCCTCCTTCTTCATGTGTGGGGTTGAACCAAGAAGTTTTTAAGGGCAAGGAGATTGCCTACTTCGTGAAGATCTACTCGAGTGAGGCTAGTCCTTCGTGGATGTAAGCCGTGATGGAATAGACGAGGTTGCTCTTCGTGGACCCTTATGGGTGGAGCCCTCCATGGACTCGCGACCGCTACCCTCCGTGGGTTGAAGTCTCCATCAACGTGGACGTACGATAGCACCACCTATCGGAACCACGGGAAAATCTTCGTGTCTCCAATTGCGTTTGATCCTCCTGTCCCTTCCCTCTACTTATATGTGCATGTCTTTACTTTCCGCTGCTATACTCTTAGACTTGCATGTGTTGGGTGTGCTTGACTTGATATAAATTGCTAAAACTTGCCGACATCTAAAATTGGGAAAAGGCTAGAATTTTAATTTGGTCAAGTAGTCTTATCCCCCCCTCTAGACATACTTTGGATCCTACAAGTGGTATCATAATTTTGGTCTCCATTGCATTGGTTCCACAACCAAGGAGAGCATGGCGTCTAGTGAGGGAAATTATCATCGTAGAGGTCCATATTTTGATGGTACAAACTTTGCTAGTTGGAAGCACAAAATGAAAATGCATATTCTTGGTCATAACCCTACCGTTTGGGCTGTTGTTCGTGTTGGATTGCAAGTTGAATTCTTTGGTGATGGAAAGGAACCGGATCGTGAAGCGACCGCGGAAGAATTGAAGATATTGCGATACAACGCTCAAGCATGCGACATTTTATTCATCTGCCTATGCCCCGAAGAGTTCAACAAGATAAGTCGTCTTGAGAATGCAAAGGAAATTTGGGATACTTTGGTTGATATGCATGAAGGTACCGAATCCGTCAAGGAATCTAAGTTGGATGTGCTATAGTGTCAACTTGACAGGTTCAAGATGAAGGATGGGGAAGGAGTTGCGGAAATGTTCTCTAGGCTTGCTCTCATCACAAATGAGATTGCCGGCTTAGGAAGTGAAGAGATGACCGATAAATTCATCATCAAGAATATCCTTAGAGCCTTGGATGGAAAGTACGACACCGTGTGCACATTGATCCAAATGATGCCAAACTACAAAGATCTCAATCCCACTGAAGTCATTGGGAGGATTGTTTCTCATGAAATGTCACTCAAGGACAAAGAAGAGCTTCACACCAAGTCAAGCGGTGCATACAAAGCTACAAGTGACACTCCCACTACCTCAAATGACAACATTGTTACCAATGAATAGATAAGCCTCAAGGTCAAGAAGTTCAACAAATTCTACAAGAGTAGAGGCAAAGAGAGAATCTCCAAGTCAAGATATGAAGAGAAGCGTTCCTCTAGTCGTGACCGAAATTGTTACAATTGTGGAAGGCCCGGACACTATTCCAATGAGTGCACGGCCCCCCACAAAAGAAGAGAAGAGTGACCTAGAAGGAGAAGCTCAAGAGATGAGTCACCTCGTAGAGTGAGAAGGAGTAGAGAAGATCGCTATGAACAAAGACCCTCCCGGAGAAGCAAGGACTCGGAGAAGAAGGACAAGTACACCAAGAGATACACAAGAAGAAGACATCAAGCTCATGTTGGTGAATGGGTTTCCTGCTCCGATTCCTACAACCAATCCGAGAGAAGCTACCACTCCAACTCCGACTATAGTCAAGATGAAGGTGTTGCCGGATTAGCACTCGTATCCTCCAATTCCTATGACATATTTGATTCACCAAATGAAGAAGGTGGAAGTTGCTTCATGGCTATAGGCCCCAAGGTATCACACCCCGAATACATTGACTTTAATAGTGGTGAGGATGACCTATTAGTAGATGATGACTTGCTCTTTGATAAAACTAGTGATGTTAGTCAAAATGAACTTGATAATAATCATGCTAGTCAAGATGAGTCGTGTGATGATGATAAGAAGGAGATTGAGAGTCTAACTAAAGAACAAAATACTCTTAGGTTAGCTCATGAATCTACTCAAGAAGATCATAGAGAAATTCTAAGAATTCATGAGAAGCTATGCTTCGAGAAGATAAATTTAGAGCAAGAGCATGAGTTTCTTAAAGCTATCAATGACGATCTTCAAAAGAAGAGTTCTTCTTATCTTGCCAAACGACTACTCTTGTCTACCTTTGTTCCACAAGTTAAATCTAAGCAAACTAGTAACAAAGGCAAGAAAGGTTCTTCATCTAGTAGCAACAATATTAATGTTAAATCCAATGATGTTGCTTATAATAGTTCTATTGATTCCACTAATGATTCTCCTACCCAAGTTACTCTTGAGCAAGAAAATGATTTATTGAAAGGAATTATAGTAAAAGGTATCTACAAGAGTCTTGCCGGAAGTAAGCAATTTGAGGAGATTGTGCGTACGCAAGGATGGCACCGGAAGAACCAAGGCATTGGCTATTTCAATGCCAATGGAGTTGAATGGGAAGAAGGTCAATACCCCAAGACGAATTTTGTTCCCCCAAAAGGAGAATTATGATCCTACTCTCCCCAAGGGAACAAAAGCTCAAGATGACCTTCCACCACAAGACCACAAGCTCAAGGGCAAGGACAAGCTTCAACAAGACATTGACTCATTTGAAGAAGAATCCCAAGCCATGGTCAAGTGGATTCCCAAAGCTACTACAAGCTCTACTTCAACAAGTGCTACTTCAACACCAAGGATCCCCATCAAGTTGATGTGGGTCCCAAAGAAGAAGAACTAGAGAAGTTCTTGAGGGGTGACTCCTCCAACAAAATTCACTCACATTCATCATTGGCAAGAACAAATGCAATCAACTCCAACCTTACGCAATAGTTCAAGGAGTCACATATTCCCTCATAGGTAAGCAAGGGACAAGGTAATTGATGAATGAACGAACATCATATTACATGTGTTTCACTCCATGTCCATAGATATCCTTGTATTTGTTCCTTGTGTGGGACTAACCCATGTAGGTGAGAAGAGTACAAAACAATAAGGATGACTCCCAACTCAAGATGATCTTCATCAACTATGAGCATCCACTACTACAACACTTACATGAAGTCTTCAACGACAAAACCCAAGGTTAGTTTGTCCCTCTTAGGGGGGATGTCACATCAAGGGGGAGCTTTACTCTAAGACTTGAGTCAAAGCATCTCTTAATATGTGAACACATTAAAAGCTTTATGTAAAAGTGGCAACCGCACTTGTGCTTAAACGATGAGTATGACCTATGATCAAGTATTCTTACTTGGCTCCTAAGTCAATATACTCATATATAGATGACTCCCTCATCACCAAAGTTCTTGGTAGATACTAGAGTGGTTTTGCATGTTTGCCATATTTTATTTGACATCTTATTGTGTGAGCATCTTGGTATGCATTTTTTTTCTTCATTCAAGGATATCCAATTGTTGTTATTTGGCTTTTATTTGTCTGGCCAATTGGATGTACAAGAATGCCTAAGTACCCCTCTAGCTATCTATGCTTTCTCATCTCATATTCTATTCATGCTTCATCACAAAATTTGAGCACGCGCTTCTCGGACCCTCTGTGTGAGGAGCACTCGGAGTTCCGTCTCGACAACGGCTGAATTTCAAAACCTCCCATGTGCCACTCGGTGTAAGCAACTCTCAAAATTCAATTCCACCGAAGCAATATGGTTGATCTAGGTTTTCAATCTCGGTACCACCGATCTTAAAATCTCGGCATCACCGAGTTGCTCTGTCCTCAGGCAGTTAAGCATCTCGGTGGAACCGAAATTTTTGGTTCGGTGTCACCGTCAGCAGGTGGGTATATATATAGATCCGAACTTTGAAATTAATCTTCAAACGACGACCCCGCACCCCACAGCTGTCGCCGCTCGTGTCCACGGACGTTATACCTTGCCTCCCATGCGCCCTCGCCGCAGGAGTCCGCCGCCGTCAACAGGAATACTCCCCTCCGTTGCCGCCGTAGCAAAGTCTTCAGCGGACTAGGGTAAGACTTTGACCCCTTCAGCGCTTCAACCGCCGATTCTTGCGCATTAGGATGAGTTCCGCTTCTTGCCACGGATTGCAAAGATTTCATCCACAAGAAAATTTCATAGAGATTAGGCAAATGAAAGATTTTAGGTTTAGGTTTCCGCCGTACACATCTCGGAGTCACTGAGTGGTAACGGATCGGTGTCACCGAACTGGGTTTTAGGGTTTCTGAGAACATTCTCGGTGAGACCGAATCACTTTTCGGTGAAACCGAAAACTGTGACCAAGTTTCTGTTAAAGAGATTGTTGGTATCGGAACCGAAACAAGACTTTGAGTTCAAATTTTGCAAAAACCTCTATAATTTTGTGATGCTCATATATTCCACTCCTCTACATCTATTGACAGGGTCAGATTTCAGCAATGTCAGGTTCAGATGACAGTCAGAATGCTTTCAGAGAGCCAAGTGCAGAACTTGATGCTGGCACTAGTCTAGAAGCTAGCTCTTGAGAGGATCCAGGCACCCCCAGCTCACATGGCTTTCCCAAGGCAGCCACCAGGGCCAAGAGGAAGTTGAATTCAGATGAGGAGGGTGAAGATTTCATCCCATATGATGCTACTTCCAAGAGGAAGACTGTCAGAAAGGAGTATGCTAGTTCAGATGCAGTGAAAGCTCCAGAGACAGCCAAGAGATGAATGACACTTAATCTTGAGAACCCCAGTTCCTCCAGGCAAACAAAGTCTATGGCAAAGAAGCCAACCAAGAAGAAGAGAGAGAGGAAGAGAACCATTCGTGTCCAAGGAAAGGCAACTTCTATGTATGAAGATCCAGCTGAGCTTGAAGAAGAGGAAGAACCAGCTGCTAACCCACCTCCTTCCAAGCAAATGAAGCTTATGGCTGATACTATGCCTATCAAGCCACCTTCTAAGGCAAAACCCTCTGCTCCCAAAATGCCAGTTGCCTCCAAGCCCAAGAAGACTACCAGAGACATCCCTGCTGCTAATAAGAACAAGGGTTCTACATCCAGGGAAGCTGAAGAAGATGAGGAAGTTGTTGTTTTGAGGAAGCTGAGACCTCATCTGCCACACCATAATGATGATCATCCAGTGGCAGAGGATATGAAGAAGAGGAAGGATCAAGGACTCAGGTCAGATCTTCTGCCGTGCCAGTTCTAGAGACTAGACCATCTTCATCAGCACCTACATTAGCTCCATCATCTCCCTCAGCACCCCCAGTATCCACTCCACCACCTGAGAGGACTTCAGCAAAAGCATTCGCGGACGTTGTTCTTTCGACTCCTTCCACGGCCACTGGAGCTGCTTCACCATCTCATGAAGGAGATAGAGCCCAGAGTGATGCTTAGCTCTATACCTTCGAGCTTTTTGGTAACTTGTTGCCAAGGGGGAGAAGTGTTATAGATCATAGGGCTTCAAGAGAGAGTGTTGCATTTTGTTTGCTCTCTTCGTTTTAAAAACATTTGGTTTATCATGTGGATGCATGTCCCAAAAATATTTGGTTTATCGTGTGGATGTCCCAAAAACTTCGTTGTGTTTGATCATACGTTTTGTGTTTGATGATACTACTTCCTATATCTTTGTGATGTCTATATGATGATCATTCACTCTTGTTTGGTGATTATGTGCATTGTAATCCATTCATATTATTTATGCGCACCACCAAGATATATGTGACATGGAAAAGTTACTGATGATCCTAATAGATTGTGCATTTGCGTTCAAACGCAAATTTAAAATTGTGCACAAATTTAGGGGGAGCTCTTGCTTATCGCATACTTCTCAAAGCAATGATGATATTCATTGTTTACATCCCTATCGAAGCTTTGATCTATATGTTGTCATAGATTACCAAAAAGTGGGAGATTGAAAGCACAACTTCTCCCTAGGTGGTTTTGGTAATTAATAACAACATATATTTCATTGGACAAATGATTCTACCAAGTATATTTCAGGAAAAGTTCAATGAATGGATTGTCAAAGGATTGTACCCCTAGATGCAAGGAACATCTATTGGCAACAAGCTTCAAGACACTACATTTTGCATTTTGTGAGAAATCACATTTGACTCCATAGGAAAGCCAATACTATTAAAAGGGGATGAGGTATCCATGATGATCTGGTTTCTCAAGTGCTTAGAGTTAGCCACCAAAAATAGTCATGAATTCTCCCACAAAAATACTTTCTCTAGACCCTAACGCTCAAATTCGGTGCCACCAAATTTTCCAAATCGGCTCTAGCGAGGTTCACCCTAGACAGACCCTAAGCCAAACCCTAGCTTCTCGCTGACACCAAGTCCTTTTTAGGTGCAACCGAAACCAGTGACCAACTCTCTAGTATCCTATTTCTAAATATCGGAATTTCCGATTTTTGCAAATCGGTTCCACCAAGTTTGGGTAACTGCCTAGGCCACCCAAATTGGACCCACCGAGATTTATATATCGGTCTCATCGAAACGCGAAAAGTTGCCACATTTTGCTCTAGTCGGTGCAACCGAGTTTTTGCTTTGGTTTCACCGAGTTGGGCAATAATGTTGTAACAGTTGGATTTTTGGAGATGCCTATATATACCCCTCCACCTCCCTCTCACTCGTAGAGGAAGCACTCAGAACAAACCAACACTTGCCCCATCCATTTTCTGAGAGAGAACCACCTACTCATGTGTTGAGATCAAGATCTTCCACTCCAATCATATGAATCTTGATTTCTAGCCTCCCCAAGTTGCTTTCCACCCAATCAACCTCTTCTACCAAGACAAATCTGTGAGAGAGTGATTGTGTGTTGAGGAGACTATCTTTTGAAGCACATGGGCAAGGAGTTCATCATTCTTACCACATCTATTACCTTTTGGAGAGTGGTGTCTCCTAGATTGGTTAGGTGTCGCTTGGGAGCCTCCGTCTTCATGTGTGGAGTTGAACCAAGAAGTTTGTAAGGGCAAGGAGATCGCCTACTTCATGAAGATCTAGCCCGAGTGAGGCTAGTCCTTCATGGACGTAAGTCGTGATGGAATAGACGAGGTTGCTACTTTGTGGACCCTTATGGGTGGATCCCTCCATGGACTCGCGACCGCTACCCTCCGTGGGTTGAAGTCTCCATCAACGTGGACGTACAATAGCACCACCTATCGGAACCACGGGAAAAATCTTCGTGTCTCCAATTGCGGTTGATCCTCCTATCCCTTCCCTCTACTTATATGTTCATGTCTTTACTTTCCGCAGCTATACTCTTAGACTTGCATGTGTAGGATGTGCTTGATTTGATATAAATTGCAAAAGCTTATCAACATCTAAATTTGGGAAAAGGATAGAATTTTAATTTGGTCAAGTAGTCTTATCACCCCCCCCTCTAGACATACTTTGGATCCTACAGCGCCTCCGGCTGCTCCGATGTGGCTTCCTCCGCCGCTATCTCCGCCTCAAGCTCGTCGAAGAGGACGTCGGCCTTCGCCTGCCTCTCCTTGATGAGCCGGCAGGTGGCCTCCACCTCGGCCTCATCCCGGATGGAATCCAGGATGGCCTGCTGCTCCACCATCTCGTAGGCTTGGGCGACGGCTAACTCCGTCTTCGCCTCCTCCATGTTCAAGCCCGGAGCGTCGTCCTCCTCCATGACCTCCGGCACCTCCTCCTACGGTTGATCCTCCTCCTCCTCCTCCTCCTCCTCCTCCGTTTCTAGCGAGTCCGGAGGGAGACCCACAGCGATGCGGGCGGCGCGCCGAGCCTGGATCTCCGCCTCGATTTGCATCCGGTGCTCTAGCGTGAGCTGAGCATATGTGGTGATCCTCTGGTGGACCATACTGAGGCCGAAGAGTGGGGGAGAGGAGGCGGATGGGCTTGGGTGGCAGCGGAGGGAGGGAGGAGGTGGATGTGCTAGGGCTAGGGGACGCCGGCCGGCTTAAATAGCCGGCTCTGGCCTCGGGCGGCGAGCCGGAGCGGCGCCACACGGCGTTCACACCGGCGATGGTCGAGGCGCCCGTCGGACCTTTGGGTTTCCGGACGAGTCCGCGTGGGCCACGCAGTCAGACCGATGTGGCGGGTGTGCCCCGGCTCCCTCATATCCGCCCCATATTTGGCCTGGATTGAGAGGTGCCGGTCAGCCCGGACGTTTGAGGCCCATTTGAGGGGGCCGGCTGGGTCGATTTTTGTGACCGGGCAGCCTGCCCGGACGTTTAAGAAAGGTATGAGGGTCCGGCTATAGATGCTCTAACGCAAGGGCGCCAGGAGGCGACGCCAATATCAACGGAAGCCAGTCATAGCGGGGGCTGCGTCGAGGTCTTGTGAGAGCTACTCGTCATGCAAAATCGAATTTAGCTAAAGGAGTCTAGGTACCTCCTAATGTTGGGGTGCAGGGAATTGCGAGCTTTTCTATTATACTGTTTGCTTTTTTTTTCCTTCTGTCTAATACATGAACATCTTTAAAAATTGTTAACATTGTAGAAAAATCGTTAATACTCTCCAAGATTGTGAACGTTTCTAAAAAATCAAGAGAACCTTTTAAATTCATGATTTTTTTTCTGAAAACATCATGAACACTTCAATTGTACTTAACAAACATTTGGAATTTATGAAAAAAATAAAATTTGTGAATATTTTTTAAACGTGATTTTCAGAATATGAAATTTTGGAAGATTGAAGAATATTTTGTTTCTGAATGTTTTTATATTTTAATCTGTCAAACAAAACTTAGTGAACATTGCTAAGTTCCCCCCCCCCAATGAAACGATATACTAGCCACTATTCATCCCTCTAGGTGTGCCCAAGGAGAAGGGGATCAAATATTAGTTACTTTTTTTTGCTTGGTAATATGTGTCTCATTCATATCATAAAGATCAAAGTACAAGTCACATAAAGACCGACATGACAAAACTGAAAAGATAGAAGAACATCTCTGAGTTTGACACCAACGTCCGTCACCTGCCTCCGGCACCACCACAGCAGCCACCGAAGAAAAGAATGACGAATCACCTCCTCACCCGAACTCGACGCGGTTCCATCGCTGATATGCAGCTTTGCGGACCTCCAAGGTGGCTCACCAAAAGTGAAACCCTTGCCGTTGAAAGAATCAGACCGGGGCAACACCCCGGACGCGCCATCAAACTCCAAATCTGGCACCTCACCACGACTAAGACATCGAAGGAGGAAACCATACCTACCATTCACAAACCACAAACCCAGCACACGTTCCGTCTTCCAGATGTTATCAATGCAGACCACAATGTGCATCCGCTCCTAGACTACCTCCCAAGCTCCGCGCCGACGCTGGAGCAAACACCGTCGTAATGGCGGAGCCTGAGGACACATGTCCACCACGAGGATGTCGCCGCCTCCATGCTATCCTTGCTTGAACAGATTGGTTTCCAAAACCATCCCCAACCATAGGACCGATGGCCTCGTTAGGGAAGGATCTGAATAATCTTTATTCAGCGCCGCCATCGCCGCTGCCGAAGCCAAGACGGTGAACAACCTAAAAACCTAGACTACGAGGACTAAAAACGATCCACACGCGTAGATCCGGCGACACCCCCTCACCACCGGCGACCGAGGTCGCCGACGGAGGATAGCCATCGAAGTACTACGCTGGAAGATTGTCCTCTCCTGGCAGCGGCTAGGGTTCCAGCCACCAGGGAAGAGAGGAAAAGTACGTCTGGTTACTCAAATATTAGTTACTTGGGAAGCACAAGTTAGTACAGTTTAGTAGCACGAGTTAGTACACTTGAAAGGACATAATGGTACAATTTTGGGAACACATGTTATTACAGTTTGCGAGCATATGTTAGTACAATTTGACGATAAAGGGATTACCCTCGCTTTATATTATAAAGCAGCCAACCGATACATCCAGCACGCTCGGGCCGTAGCACAAACAAACCCAAAGGAGAAAACGAGAGAAGAAAGAAAGATAAATAAATTTCGTCACCGGCAGATCAACGAAGCGGAGATGATCGGCAACCGCTGCATCGTCCGGAGAAGTACCACCTTGCTCCTAGCACTCCAGGGCGTCCCGTACCAAGCAACACCTTCAAGAAGGAATGCGACAACGACGCTGATGCTGCCCGGACTAGTCCTAGGGTTTCCCATGGTACGCGGAGGGTAGTAGGGGAGGGGCACACCTGACGCCCTTTAGGAAGGCCCGGCGGCGCCCCCAGGCGTCGCCGCGTCGGAGCCGGAGAAGCCGCCAGGGATTTCTTCCGACCCAAACACCCACCACCACCTCGGAGGCTCCGTAGTGCACCGCCCACCATGTCGCCCACCCGCATGTGCCACAACGTTCACCGAACCAACTCCGTCGTCTCACTGAGTCCACCGACACAAGATCTGGAGGACGGAAAAGGAGACAATGGGCTCGGGGGCATCCACACCATAGCCGACAGGGGGCATCTATCCTCCACCGCCATCACAAGAGCACAAGTTATTTCACTACGGAGCATATGTGACCATAGTTTAGGAGCATATGTCAGTTCACTTTGGGAGCATACATTTTATCTGGAAAAATAAATTTGAAAAAAATGAAATCAATATTGTTTTTAAAATCAAGAACATTTTTTTAATTAAATTTTTGTTTGAAATCAAAGAACTTTATAGAAGCAAAAAAATGAAAATAGAAAAAAAAATTGAAATGTAACGAAAAACAGCGGAGCCCCGGCCCCTTATGGGCCGGCCCAAAAGCGTGCGTTGCGAGGAGCGGGGGTGCATGCTTCCTCGCTTGCCGCCACATGGGTCGCACAATAGGAGCTCCATGGAAAGACATTGCTGGCCATGCGCATTTGCGGAAAGATGTTAGTATAAATTAAATGCATACTATGATATCATATGATTTGGAGCTGAGCCTAATAATCTTTAATCAATATTGGCCAAAAATATACTATATGTCTCATAATATAAGACGTTTTTGAAGTTCAAATGGAAAAAGTCTTATAGTATGGGAGCAGATGGAGTACATACCATGATAGTATACCCAGAGGCTTAACCCACCCCTTCGTTGCCTCTCCTTTCTCCCACACAGCCCACTCTGAATGTTCATTTTGATGCTAGTTGCGTCAAATAGCCATCTAGCGTGAAATAGTCATTGTTTCGCACAGAACATCCTCCCTGATTGTTCGGTAGCGAGTCGTTCTTCGTGTTGGGAGACATTTTCTTCTACTACTTTACTAGCTTCAGAAGGCTTTTTGTAAATATTTTATTAAAAATATGAATATATATATATATAGTGTTAAAAGGGAACAATATTTAAATTTGAGAATATTTTTGAAATGTTGAACGTTTTCTAAAAAATACTTGAACATTTTTTAAATGCTTAATTTTTTTAATAAAAGTAAAAAAAAGCAAGTAAAGAAAAAACAACAAAAATCAGAAGGGAAAGAAAGGTTCCCAAAACCGGTATTTGTGGATGTATAATAATAGATTAAATGGGTTGGCTCATTTGTACTTCCCTCGTTCGGCTCCTTGTGCAAAACAACGACACCTTAATGTAGTAAGTGTCAAATAGGAAATGCCGCTGACTCTCTCTTTACTAGACTGCAACAAGCCGCAAATCCTGTGGGCCCATCTTGACATAGGTATACGCACTAGCACTCCGGATCGGAAAATCATATTCGCCGCTCGATGTGGCGAATTGTCAAGGATTCACACAGGGGCAAGGATGCAAGCGACGCGACATGGGCCATCCCACTTCCAGCTTTGCACAGTGCGGCCGAGTTTTTTCCTGTGTTGTTTCTTTTTCTGTTTATTCCGTTTTTCACTTGGTTTTCGTTTTTCGTTTTTTTATTTTTTTTCTGCTTCCTTATATGTTTCTCCTTTTTTATTTAATTTTCAAGTATATTTTTATTTTAAACAAATTTCCAGAAATGATAAAATGCTCACGCTACAAATTTTTGTTCACAAATTTTGACAATTTTTGGGAATTTAAAAATGTTCCCATTTTCAAAATTTTGTTCACAAATTTTAGAAATATTCATGTTTTGAAAATTTGCTTGCATATTCAAAAAAAGTTCGGGAACTTCAGAAAATGTTCGCAACTTCATAATTTTGTTCACGAATTTGAAATTTGTTCTTGTTTTGAAAATTTGTTCTGAAATTCAAAAAAACATGTTCGCATTTTTCTTTTGTTCAAAAATTTAAAATATGTTTGGGGTTTGAAATAATTTTCTAGCCTTACAAATTTGTTCAGAAATTCAAAATATGTTCAGGTTTTAAAATTTTGTTCACAAATTCATAAAATGTTTGAGTTTTGAAATAATTTTTCGCAATTTTGAGAAATGTTTCTTGTTTCAATGTTTGTTCCTTTTTTTTCAAAAAATGTTTGTGTTTGTTACAAAATTGTTCGTAATTTTGAAAAATGTTCTCGTTTGCAATTTTGGGATTTTTGTAGCAAACTTTAATTTTTATCTCTGCCGTTGTTGTTTCTTTTATTGTTGCGCTGCACATTTAGCACAAGAGCTAGTTGGCCACAGCGGCTAGCTTAGCGCGTGCAAGACTGTGAGGTCACCGGTTCGAATCCAAGCACCATCGTATTGCTTTTTTCACGTTTTTTCATCTCGCGAATGCCAAATGGGCCGGCCCAGGTTTGCCACGCCTGTGCGAAACATCGACACTTCGACGCAGTTAGCGTCACATAGGGGCTCCCCTTTGGATCGTCGCTGGTTCCTACGTGCCAAGGGGCATGTCCCTCCCTTAGACCACTCATTTGCTTCTAATTGAAGATGAACAATGGATTGTTTTTTCCTCTAAATGGCCCCTCTCAACATGCATATTTATCAAATCTTGCCTCCGCCACTGTTACACCATCATTAATTTGTGACACATTTCTCTGGGTCGTACTCCTGCCACTTGCCGCAAGACTCTATCTTCGTGGTACGGTCCTGTCATGTGTCTGTCTTGTCCTAGTGGCCTCCTGTTGTGGGTGTGCATCAGAGGGAATCTGACGGTTTATCTAGTGCCATCCTTGCAGCATACATGGCTGCAATCTACTAGTCCCTCCTTCCCAAAGGGCGTGTTTGGTAGCGCGCATTAGGTCTAACCAGTCCCGCGTGGGAAGGAAAACTCATGTTTGGTTACCTCCCTACATCTACTTCTCGGGCCGCATGGAACATAAAGCAGCCCCGGGCCAGGCTTGCGCGCGACGGCCGAATCGGCAGTTTCTTGACAGCTAGGCTCGTTACGGCCATGCGTCTCTTGGTTGCACGCTTCGAGGAGCGCGGGAGACGGACGAAACGTCTCATAACTCCCATCTCTATCTTGTCACGTCCACGCCTTCATTCACACCACTCTCTCTCTCACTCTCCTCAATGCCCCTTGCTCTCCTCTCCTCGGATGGCTCGTCCACCGCCGCGTCGTCCCTTGACCCCCATCAACGCTGGCAGCAACTACATCCAAGAGCGTTGGGTTTTTGGCCTCACGAACTCAGGCATCGACCTGATCGCGGCCCTCCGTGCGCCGTCGCCGTTCTGCACCAGGCCCCCTCGTCTCGCGAATATGGTCTCAGCCGCTCCAGCTCCGCCGCCATATCCGGACCTCGTGGTCCTAGGTTCGGTGGCGCCGCCGAAGGGGACATCCACCGCGCCACTGCTCGGAACCCCTGTGGGAGGGGTTCATTTTTACCCCCATTCAAGGGTTTCCTCCGGGCAGCGTGACAGCACCATGGACAACGGCACCCTCTTTCTCGACCTCCCGCCAGTACACGAGCACCGGGGCAATGCCGATGGTCGTCGCCATTGCCGGCTTGTCCGCCTCTTCGCCCGCCATCTCCTTCTTGTTGGGGTTTTCTCCTCGGCCGGCGTACGCTCGAACGGCACCCGATCCGGTAAGTTTCATTTTCCCCCTTTGATAATAGATGTAAATTATAGTTTTCTGCATTAGTCATGGCTTGGAATCGATTGGATTCGATTCCAATCGAATGGATTTGAATCCAATCGATTCCTTCTTGCCTTCTATTGTTGCTTCGAGCACTGCCTCAGGTGTTCATGCATAGTAGGTGTTGTCGTTGCTTCCCCAATGGTAGATTGGTGCTTGCAAGATAAGTAGTTACATTGTAGTTAGCAGATGGTAGGCATATGCTTCATGTTCATGTTGTTTAGGGAATATGCTTCATGTTCATGTTGTTCATAGGCAGGGTTTGTGCTTGATGTTGAAGGTAGATTGGTGCTGCCATATGCAGGGTTTATGCATGATTTTATTACGTGCATGGTGAACTTGGTAGGTAGGACAAATGTGCTTGCTCATACACATTGTAGGACCAATGTATTTGCTCGTTTAGGTACTACTACCAATGTAGCATGATGCAAAATGTGCAAGTGTGCACAACTTGCATTTCTAGCTTTAGATCATGCCACTAATGTTTTGGAAACTGCACTGATCATCGGTTGTTGTCCAAGAGCAAGTGCCACTCATCAGTGACACTTGGTCTTGGGCAAGTGCCACTGATCAGTGTCTAGTCCCAATGCCCTGTTACTAACCCATGTCAGCTTACATGACGAGGTGATGAAGACTGGGTGGGACGTATTCAGTGGAGGAGCCCGGGTCGTGGTTGGCGCCAAGGGCATCGAGGACCTTATCCCCACGAACCGCTGGCTCAAGTGGGTAACCTGCCTGGCAGGGTCGCCTTCATGAGCCTGCCACGTTCAAGGGGACGAGCTCCGAGGACCGGCCACGAGGAGGGGTCCTGAGAGCCGTCGCACTTATACATGAAGATGAAAGACATGGAGGATCTTGCCATGCTCGTCATCCCTCCCAAGTCCATGGAGGTGATGAAGGAGTAGCTGGTGGTCAAGCTCTTGCGCATCGTCAGGTTGTCGACCAACAAGTGGTGCGAGTTCTGGGTTCAGTTCCAGAACTTTGAGGGGCAGATTGTCCTTGGACGGGGCTAGCAGTACTTCTGCCGCCGCCACAGGATCTTCCCCGGTGACCTCCTCGTCCTGTGGATCTCCAGCCTTGGCCTGAGATCTACAACCACGATAGCTCGATCATGTGGAGCGTGCGTTGCACCAGGCACAGCTGCATCAGCGACATTCCTCTCACGCTCTAGATCGTCAGTTTAGAACCCATTTGTTGTATGAAACTGCTTAGTAGTTTGTGGTGGTGGTGATGGTGATGGTTGATGTCTACTACACAACTTTATTCTTGTAGACTCTGTTGGGCCTCCAAGCGTTGTAGGACAGTACCAATTTTCCCTCAAGTGGATGACCTAAGGTTTATCAATCCGTGGGAGGTGTAGGATGAAGATCGTCTCTCTCAAACAACACACCCAACACACCCAATACAATGGTAAATTGTATAGGTGCTCTATTTCGGCAAAGAGATGGTGATACAGGTGCAATATGGATCGTAGATATAGGTTTTCGTAATCCGAAAATATATAAACAGCAAGGTAACAAGTAGTAAACAGCAAGCAAAACGGTATAGCAATTCTTGGAAATAAGGCCTAGGGTTCATACTTTCACTAGTGCAATCTCTCAACAATGTTAACCTAATAGAATGATATGATCATACCTCAAAGTGCGACAAATAATCACTCCAAAGTTCATATCTAGCGGAGTACATAAGATGAAATTGGTGTCGGTAGTAGAACCACCTCAAATTTATTCTTTCCGATCAATCTTTTGAGCTATTCCTATAAGTGTCACAAACAGCCCTAGAGTTTGCAGTAAAATAACACCTCGTATACATATTAATCAACCCTAATGTCACCTAGATACTCCAATGTCACCTCAAGTATCTGTGGGTTAATTATTCGACATGCATCAAACAATTTCAGATTCATCATATTCAATCCAACACAAAGAACTTCAAAGAGTACCCCAAGATTTCTATCAGAGAAAGTAGGATGAAAACGTGCAATCAACCCATGTGCATAGATCCCCAAGGTCACCCGAATTCGCAAGTTGATGCCATAACATATATCAGGTGAATCAATAGAATACCCCATTGTCACCACGGGTATTCACATGCAAGACATATATCAAGTGATCTCAAATCCAATATTCAATCCTACATAACAAAATCTCAAGGGAAAGATTCAATTCATCACATCAAGATAGAAAGGGAAGAACACCATATGATCCAACTATATTAACAAAGCTCATGATACATCAAGATCGTGACATCTCAAGAACACGAGAGAGAGAGAGAGAGAGAGAGAGATCACATAGCTACTGGTACATACCCTCAGCCCCAAGGGTGAACTACTCCCTCCTCGTTATGGACACCACCGAGATCATGAAGATGGCCTCCGGTGATGATTGCCCCCTCCGGCAGGGTGCCGGAACAGGGCTCCAGATGAGTTTTCTTTGGTAGAGAGGCTTGCGGCGGTGGAGCGGAAGTTCTAGGTTTATTTCTGAGGGTTTCTGTACATATAGGATTTTTCAGCGTTGGAATCACGCTAACCGGAGCCACAAGGAGCCCACGAGCTATCAGGGCGCGCCCAGGGGGTGGGCGTGCCCTATTGGCTTGTGGGCAGTAGGTGGCACCCCTATGGTGGTTCTTCGCTCCGGTATTTCTCATATTGTCCAGAAAAATCATCAAAAAGTTTCGGAAAATTCTGAGAACTTTTATTTTCTGCATAAAAACAGCACCACGATAATTCTGCTGAAGATAGCATCAGTCCGGGTTAGTTCTAGTTAAATCATATAAAATGCATGAAACCATATAAAAGTATTATAAACATAGGTAAATATGGCATGAATACTTCATATATTATCGATACGTTGGAGACGTATCAGCATCCCTAAGCTTAATTCCTACTCGTCCTCGAGTAGGTAAATGATAAAAGAAATAATTTATGAAGTGTGAATGCTAGCATAGTATATAAGTTTGATCAATGATAATTCCAATCATTTTTTCTAGCATCATAAACATCAACTCTTTTCTCATAAAACTTCTCATGATCAAGTAGCAAGCTATTCACATGTTAAAGTATAGACCATAAACTTTCTTGAAAACCAACAAACTATGTTTTCAGTCATCAAACAATTACAATTCATCTTATTTTCAGGAAGGGTCTGTGTAAGAGCTTTGATTTAGCAAATTCCACATACTCAACTATAATGTAGTCTTCCATGATTGCTGACACTCAAAGCATATTTTTAGAACAAACAGTTTCCGTCAAACCCGTAGGAACATAGGGGCTTAGTGTTTCGCCTCCCAACTTATTTATCTAAGGGATAATGTCAACAATAATGAATCATGATCACCTATATTCAACTGGATATATGTGCCTGGATCTTTCCCCAGCACATGATGCTTGCCAACTAAAGAATTAATAGATTGGAATAGGGATGAACATTATTGACTCTTGGATAAGAGTAAATACATAAAAGTAAATGCATAATAGTAAAAGATAGGCCCTTCGTAGAGGGAAGCAGAGGTTGTCATGCGCTTTTTAGTTTTTGGATGTGCAAGCTCCTAATGAAAAGGAACGTCACTTTATATTGCCCCTTGTGATAGCAACCTTTATTATGCAGTTCGTCGCTTTTATTTCTTCACCATCACAAGTTCGTACAAAGCTTATTTTCCCTTCCAATAAAAGATCATACATATTTGGGAGCAATTTTTTATTACTTTTTGCACCAATGACAACTTACTTGAAGGATCTTATTCAATCCATAGGTAGATATGGTGGACTCTCATGGCAAGAAACTGGGTTTAAGGGTTTTTGGATGCACAAGTAGTATCTCTACTTAGTACGATTTTTTGGCTAGCAAAAGATCTTAAGCAAGCACCACATGTTAGAGGATCCATGACAATATAACTTCTATGTGAATATAAACAAACACAACCATTACGTTGTCTTCCTTGTCCAACATCAACTACCTGATCATGTTTGAAAAAAATTAATGGGGTCTCACAATCATAGAAGATGTCCAAGATAGTACATTTATATGTGAAATCTCTCTTCCTTCAATATTCTTTCATGAATTGTTCAAGTGACCAATGCTATGTTTGTTAACTTCCAATAAATTTTACCGTTTATACTTCTTGTATGTGAAGTCACTACTCCCCATGGTACAAGCACATGAAGCATACATAATTTCATACTTATGACATTAAATTCATTCAACATTTTCTCTTAGGATATAAGTGAAGCACAAGGGTGAACATCAAACTACTCTCAAAAAGATATAAGTGAAGATCAAAGAGTAGTAGAACAATTAAGTAACTATGTGAGGACTCTCTCTCAATAAAGATTTTCAGATCTTAGAATTTTATTCAAACAACAAACAAAACAAAAGACACTCCAAGAATAGCACATATCATGTGAACGAGTAAAAACTTAGGATCAACATAGGCTAACCGATATTTGTTGACGAAGAGAGGTGGGATGTGTAGCATCCCCAAGATTAGATGCTTGATACTTCTTGTAATATTGACTTGGGGCGCCTTGGGTATCCCAATATTGAGCTCTTGTGTCTTGTTAATTCCTCCCATATCACGGTTTCACCTAGGTCTCAAAAACTTCATCCACACAAAACTTGAAAAGAACTCGTGAGATAGGTTAGAGCACATAAGAATAAATCAACACTTTATGTAGTATCAAGACAAGTTTATTAATAATTTTCGAACATTATCTACTGTATAGTATCATTTCCACAATTTATATCAACCAATATAAGTCATGAAAACTATAAGAGAAGTAGATAACAAAACTTTGACAGCAATCTGTCTAAACAGGACAGTCTGTAGCAATTAATTTAAAACGTGCACTTATGTTACTCAAAAAAATTTGACAATTTACAAAATAAAAAAAATTATGTTACAATACTGTGTAAAAATTACATCAACTTTCCACGTTCCAGTAAAATATGAAAATTCAAATACTATAGCAAAAGTTTCTGTTTTTACACAGCACACATCAAACATGCAATTCAAGCATCCTAAAAGGCAATTCTTGGTACTTTTTATTGAGAAACATAATTATAAATAATATATAACAGAGAAAAACAAAATAAAATGACGCTCCAAGAAAAACACATATTATGTGACGAACAAAAATATAGCTTCAAGTAAGATATACCGATAGTGTTGAAGACGAAAGAGGGGATGCCTTCCGGGACATCCCCAAGCTTAGACGCTTGAGTCTTCCTTGGATATTACCTTGGGGTGGCTTGGGTATCCCCAAGCTTAGGGTCTTACCACTCCTTATTCTCCTCATATCGGTATCTCACCCAAAACTTGAAAACTTCAATCGCACAAAACTTAACGGAACTTCGTGAGATGGGTTAGTGTAATAAAGATAGATCATTCACTTAGGTACTGTCAAGACAAGGTTCATAATTGTTATCACATAATACCTACTGTATTCTATCATTATCATAACCACTAAATATAAGCTATGGAAACACTAAAACAAGCAAACTATGCATGCAAAACAGAATCTGTCAAAAACAGAACTGTCTGTGAAGATCCGAACTTAAACCATACTTTTATGTCTCTAAAAATTCTGAAAAATTAGGAAAACGCAGGAAATTTGCATATATAAACAGTGTAAAAATTTCAGATTTTTTTGACTCTCCAGTAAAATCATAGAGATTCTTCATTGGACGTAAAAGTTTTTGTTTTTGCACATAATCAAACTAACAAGTCTCCATACTATCCCAAAGGCTTTACTTGGCACTTTATTGAAATAAAAGACACAAAACATGATTACTACAGTAGCTTAATCATGTGAACACACAAAAACAGAAAGTATAAGTGTTGGGTTGTCTCCCAACAAGTGCTTTTCTTTAAAGCCTTTTAGCTAGGCATAATGATTTCAATGATGCTCACATAAAAAGTAACAATTGAAACATGCAAGAGAGCATCATGAATAACATGGCAAGCACATTTAAGTCTAACCCACTTCCTATGCGTAGGGATTTTGCGAGCAAACAATTTAGTGTAGAAAGAATCAACTTGCATAGAAAGGCAAAGCAAGCATATCTTCAAGATTTTCAACACATATGGAGGAAACGTGATATTATTGCAATTCCTACAAGCATATGTTCCTCCCTTATAATAATTTTCAGTAGCATAATGAAGGAATTCAACAATATAACTATCACATAAATCATTCTTTTCACGATCCTCAAGCATAGAAAATTTATTACTCTCCCCAGAAGCAAACTTCTCATACATAATAGTGGGAGCAAACTCAACAAAATAACTATCATGAGACACTTGATTGACATAAACACATTGAATATTAAAATCATGATGACAAGTTTCATGTTTATCATTACTCTTTATGGCATACATGTCATCACCATAATCATCATAGATACGAGGCATGACATCATCATAATAAATTTGCTCATCAAAACTTGGGGGACTAAAAATATCATCTTCATCAAACATAGCATCCCCAAGCTTGTGCTTTCGCATATCATTAGCATCATGGATATTCAAAGAATTCATACTGACAATATTGTTATCATGCTCATCATTCAAGGATTTCACATTAAGCATTTTTATAAATTCTTCTCCTAACAACTGAGCACAATTTTCCGAACCATCATTTTCACGAAAGACATTATAAAGGCGAAGCAATTGAGGCAACCTAAATTCCATTTTATGTAGTTTTATTTTATTAAGACAAACTAGTGAAAAATAAGAAACTAAAAGATTTAATTGTAAGAACTAAAGATATACCTTCAAGCACTCACCTCCCCGGCAACGGCGCCGGAAAATAGCTTGATGTCTACCACACGACTTTATTCTTGTAGACTCTATCGGGCCTCCAAGCACAGAGTTTTGTAGGACAGTAGCAATTTTACCTCAAGTGGATGACCTAAGGTTTATCAATCCGTGGGAGGTGTATGATGAAGATCGTCTCTCTCAAACAACCCTGCAATCAAATACAAGAAATCTCTTGTGTCCCCAACACACCCAATACAATGGTAAATTGTATAGGTGCACTAGTTTGGCGAAGAGATGGTGATACAAGTGCAATATGGATGGTAGATATAGGTTTTCGTAATCTTAAAATATAAAACAGCAAGGTAAAAAGTAGTAAACAGCGAGCAAAACGGTATAGCAATGCTTCGAAATAAGGCCTAGGGTTCATACTTTCACTAGTGCAATCTCTCAACAATGCTAACATAATAGAATCATATGATCATACCTCAAAGTGCGACAAAGAATCACTCCAAAGTTCATATCTAGCGGAGAACATAAGATGAAATTGGTGTAGGTAGTAGAACCACCTCAAAGTAATTATTTCCGATCAATCTTTTGAGCTATTCCTATAAGTGTCATAAACAGCCATAGAGTTCGTAGTAAAATAACACCTCTGATACATATCAATCAACCCTAATGTCACCTAGATACTCCAATGTCACCTCAAGTATCCGTGGGTTAATTATTCGACATGCATCAAACAATTTCAGATTCATCATATTCAATCCAACACAAAGAACTTCAAAGAGTACCCCAAGATTTCTATCGGAGAAAGTAGGATGAAAACGTGCAATCAACCCATGTGCATAGATCCCCAAGGTCACCGGAATCCGCAAGTTGATGCCATAACATATATCAAGTGAATCAATAGAATACCCCATTGTCACCACGGGTATCCACATGCAAGACATACATCAAGTAATCTCAAATCCAATATCCAATCCGACATAACAAAATCTCAAGAGAAAGATTCAATTCATCACATCAAGATAGCAAGGGAAGAACACCATATGATCCGACTATATTAACAAAGCTCATGATACATCAAGATCGTGCCATCTCAAGAACATGAGAGAGAGAGAGAGAGAGATCGCATAGCTACTGGTACATACCCTCAGCCCCGAGGGTGAACTACTCCCTCCTCGTCATGGACACCGCCGGGATGATGAAGATGGCCTCCAGTGATGATTTCCCCCTCTGATAGGGTGCCGGAACAGGGCTCCGGATGAGTTTCTTTGGTCCAGAGGCTTGCGGCGGCGGAGCGGAAGTTCTAGGTTTATTTCTGAGGGTTTTTGTATATATATGATTTTTCGGCGTTGGAATCACGCTAACCGGAGCCACGAGGGGCCCACAAGCTATCAGGGTGTGCCCAAGGGGGTGGGTGCGCTCTGTTGGCTTGTGGCCAGTAGGTGGCCCTGATGTCTACTACACAACTTTTTCTTGTAGACTCGTGTTGGGCCTCCAAGCGCAACGTTTTGTAGTACGGTAGCAAATTTCCCTCGAGTGGATGACCTAAGGTTTATCAATCCGTGGGAGGCGTAGGATGAAGATGGTCTCTCTCAAACAACCCTGGAACCAAATAATAAAAAGTCTCTTGTGTCCCCAACACACCAAATACAATGGTAAATTGTATAGGTGCACTAGTTCGGTGAAGAGATGGTAATACAAGTGTAGTAATGATAGTAGATATTGATTTTTGTAATAGTAACAATCAAAAACAGTAAGGTAGCAAGTAACAAAAGTGAGCACAAACGGTATTGCAATGTTTGAAAACAAGGCCTAGGGTCCGTACTTTCGCTAGTGCAATCTCTCAACAATGCTAATATAATTGGATCACATAACCATACCTCAACGTGCAACGAAGAATCACTCCAAAGTTCTTATCTAGCGGAGAACATAAGAAGAAATTTTTTGTAGGGTACGAAACCACCTTAAAGTTATCCTTTTCGATCGATCTATCCAAGAGTTCGTACTAAAATAACACCAAGTTATCCTTTCCGATCGATCTATCTAAGAGTTCGTACTAAAATAACACCATATGATACGCATCAACCAACTGTAATGTCACCTAGATACTCCAATGTCACCACAAGTATCCATGAGTTAATTATACGATACGCATCAAACAATTTCAGATTCATAATACTCAATCCAACACAAAGAACCTCAAAGAGTGCCCCAAGATTTCTACCGGAGAAAGTAGGACGAAAACGTGCATCAACCCCTATGCATAGATTACCCCAATGTCACCTCGGGAATCCGCGAGTTGTGTGCCAAGACATAGATCAAGTGCTCTCTAATCCATAAAAGTATTCAGTCCAGTAATAACAAAATCTCAAAAGGAAAACCCAATTCATCACAACAAGATAGAGAGGGGAAAACACCATATGATCCAACTATATTAACAAAGCCCGCGATACATCAAGATCGTGCCAAATCAAGAACACGAGAGACAGATTAAACACATAGCTACTGGTACAAACCCTCAGCCTCGAGGGTGGACTACTCCCTCCTCATCATGGAGACCATAGGGATGATGAAGATGGCCTCCGGTGATGATTTTCCCCTCCGGCAGGGTGCCGAAACGGGGTCTAGATTGGTTTTTCGTGGCTATAGAGGCTTGCGGCCGCGGAACTTCTGATCTAGGGTTATTTTGGGGGGTTTCGGAATATATAGGATTTTTGGGCGTCGGTTACAAGCGAAGATGGGCCACGAGGTGCCCACAAGACACAAGGGCGCGCCAGAGGGGGCTGGCGCGCCCTGGTGGGTTGTGGCTACCTCGTGGCTCTTCTGGCCCTCCCACGAAGCTTCTAGTGTTGTCTGTAACTACGGTCGTAATTCTATTAGTTGGTATCTTAATCTAATGTTTACCTTCATGTGCATTGTTAGTTGCCAATATTTGCCTCATCATCTGCTGTCACATGTGCCTGCTGTTGTGCTGGTAATGTGGTGGTAAGGACACCACATTTGAATGGGGTGAGCAGAACACAAACGTGTACGCATCCAAACAGCTAGGGTTTGCATCTGCTCGCCCCTTAAGCACATATGAGGCCAACCAAACAGTCGTCCCTAAAGTGGTCACTGATGCAATGCAGGCAAACAAAAACATGCAGATGTTGGTTTATTGCCTTTTTTGCTCACCTAGCCTGGGTTGAGACATGTATGAAATGTAGGTACTGTTGGAGAAGGCAACCAAACATGCCCAAAAAAATTATTGCGGGGGGGGGGGGGGAGGAGGATGGTGTCAAATTTGAAGTACTATAGTTTTTACAAAAAAAACCTTCTCTAACTTCAAATTGTCAAAAATCAAAGCACGCCAGGCACGGGCTCCAGGCGTGTGAAGACCCTGCCGCCGGCCAGGCTCCAGACCGACAGAGCTCCTGCCGCTGGCCTGCTCCTACTCCTCTGCTGCAAGTCTCCTGTAACTTCTCCCCTGCCGTCGGTCGTGGATCAATGAAATTGAGGCCATATCCTCCAACTTCGGCCGCCGCTTCCGCATAGGATCTCGATGCCATCGTGTCTCCTCAGTCCTCCCCGAGCAGACCAGGAGCTCCACCTCGCCCAGAGCCAAGCCCTCCTCGATCCACTCTTGCTGGGATCGTGGATCAACGGAATAGACGAAGTCTCGTCCCACTCTGGCAATCACTTCCCAACACGAGCCCGACGCTATCGCGCCTCCATTGGCTTCCCTGATCGGTTTAGCAGCTTCAGGGTGATTTGTTGGTTCACCAGGTCACTTCTCCCCTCATGATTGTTGCTGGTTCGCATGGCCGTCGTGGTCCACCGCTCGTGGCCACTAGAGCTCCTCACGTAGCTCCTCGGATGACCAAAAGCTGGCGGTGCCACCACCGAAGTGTCATCGGTGGAGCACATGTTGCTACTTCTTCGAGATTCAGAGCTCCTCTCTGAAGAAAAATAATAAGGTGTTGTATATATGGTTCCATGAAACTGCTTGACAATTAGTGCAATCCTAGTGAATTTAGCTGGATGCTGCTGAAGTTTAGTTTAGCAAGATGGTGTTGGTTCCATGAACCTGTTTGACAAATTAGTGCAATCCTAGTGGAATTTTCAGTAAAACATTCCTATTATAGTGATCTGAAATACTCTAGTATATGCTCCATGATAAGTATATATTTATGTAGTATGCATCATGTTAAGTGGCTAACATCAGTATATACTCCATGATTAGTATATATTGTAGTTTATAGTGACAATTGAGAGTGACAATTATAATGACAACAGTTAATGTAACTCTGTGACAGTTCAAGTTCAGAATTATCCCACTAAACATGAAACTCTAGATTAGCAGAGTTAGTGTGATTGCTAGGATCTACTCACTCTAAACACATATTCAGGCATAAGTTCAAATCGAAGCATCTAATTACTCTAATCACAGAAAAAATAAATCAAGAATGCTCTTGTACTCCAAGTTCAAGTGGCATCTACTCACTCTAATCACAGATTCATGCAAAAGTTAAGTTTTTTGCAAAATCCAGTTAATTGTTAAAGTGCTTACATTCTTGTAGAAAGGTGATCTTGAGCAGAGTAGGTCAGCTCTGCTCCTCTTCTCATGCCAATCCTTTGGACTACATTTGAAGCTCATACATTTGACTTCGGGCTTTGTTACCAAAATGTTGCAATAATCATGACAATAATCATGATGTCCTCACATTTTACGGACAACAATTTCACCAAGATAGCCACTAACTTCAAAATCCAGTGCCTACTCCCAACAACATGTGTGTATTGCTAGCAAACTAAATGACCCGCCTACTCCCAATATTTTACCAAGATTCCTCCTATACACTAAGAATTGGTGCATTTAATTTGTCTGCAATATTTAGTGCCAAAATATCACATCAACACAAGTATCACACTAGACAGAAGAAAGAATTAGCACAAGGATTTGCCCAAGATTCTATTTCTATTGCAAAAAATCAAACTATCCCCAATATTTTCCAAAGATGCTGCTCCTATTACTCTGGAGCATGCCCAAGATTTCAACAAAGTTAGAGATCACAATTCCGCATCTAAACTAAAAAGTAGTCCAAGATTCAGCTATAATACCTTTATAAGATTGCTCCAGAGCGCCCCTATAGCATGCGACGATTTCACCTGCTCAACGGAAACCAAGCTGTCGCAGCAGCAAAGCTCGAGCCTCCTGCCTTCTTGCGGTCCCGCTCTTCTTGGGGCCGCTTGAGGGAGTTGCAGGGGGGTGGCGGTGAGGAGGAGGAGGCATCGGCTGCCATGGCGCTCGGGGAGGCAGAGGTGGCGGCGTCGTAGAAGTCCAGCACAACAGCAGTCGCGCTCGTCGCTGCTATCGTCCACATGCCCTCCAGATTGAGAGTCGCCTGGTTGTTGTTTTTGTTGATAGGCAAAAAATTACGCCTGGAAGGAGTGAGTAGGGGAGGTGCACTGGGGACTGGAGCGGGGGAGCTACGCGGAGTTGCCGTCGAGAATGAAGCTCAGCCGGACATGCCGTTGTGAGAGGTGAATGGACGGGGGACCGTGGGTTATGTTGGAAGTAAATGGAGTTTCTTTTTAGGTTTTTTATCATTTATGTTTCCACTAGTGAGTTTTGCCACTAGTAGGTTCAACTACTCTGAAATGCCATCGCTTTGTTAAGCGCATTATCAAAAATGTCATTAGACACCATTAGTGTCATCTCAAAGCCCATTTGTCATGTTATATGACCAAATATCAATGGACCAACATGTCGGCTCTTCCTCTATCTCACTATAATAAAGTGTGGATCCCACTCGATCCCCAACAACGTTCTTATTTTCTATAAAATTATTAGCTTCCTTACTCCTCACAAGTGGAACACTTTTCAGGATGAAGGGATTATATATTATTACAACAAAGTGAAACAAGGCATCCTCACAGATTAAATGTTTTTTTTTGTGAAAAACAGATTATATGATTTTAACCATTAATGTTAGATATTAGCGACCGAAATTTAAGGATATAAATGTTACATACAATTATGTATATATACCTACCTACTAATAAAACATGATGTGCTTCTACGATTTTTGGTCCGTCCATGCTGATTTTTTGGACCATCCACGCATACAACGATTGAAGTAAGGGCTTTGCGATCCTGCCTATCCAATGGAGATGTGACTCCCGTATGGGCTCCCTGCTCCTATGTGTGTAGTGTGGCCAGGACTCCTACGAACAAGTAACAAAAACATGTAACCTAGGTACCCACGCCCGCCAAACCTACCCTCTTACTTAGGGTTTAACCTAGCGAATCCGATCTCTGACGAGAATTGATCATGTTTTCTGATTGGGATTCGACATACTGCCCCTGTTCTATTTAAGAGGGGGGGGGGGGGGGGGGGGGCTTAGCTTCACTTGGGAGGATTTAGAGCATCTCTAGTGGCTTGTCTAAATTTGGTAGTCTATATCTTCATATAGACAATGGTCTAAATTTTTTTGAATTTAGACAACCTCTGTTTTCCAGCGGATTGTCTAAATTTGGTAGTCTATATTTCCAACGGCTCTATTTCAGTAACAAGTTTATCAAAGGCGTCGGAATAACCCCGGCCGCTGCTGCCCATACGCCAGAGCCAGCGGAGGGCGACGAGGCCGCGGCGTAGCCGCCGGCGGCGCGGACGGCGGTGAAGAGACGGGTAGACCTCGCGCAGGAACGCGGCGAGGATAGCGCCCCCCCCCCTACCAACCCCGCACCGCCGCCGGCCTGAGCGCCCCTCGATCCATCCCTCTGCCGCCGGCCTGAGCGCCCCCCCCCCACCACCCACCCACCCCGCGCCGCCGCCGGCCTGAGCGCCCGCCCGCCCGCATCGACCCGGGGGCCGGCCGTTCCAGGCAACAGCGGAGGCGTCCCCCACCGGCAAGCGGCGCATCGAGCCCGCTCGCGCCCTCCCCTCGTCGTGGCTCGGTTGTGGCTCTGGACAACCGGTAGCGATTTTGGTGGTTGTGTAAAATTTAGACTACCACATAGACAAGCCACTGGAGACGTTTTTTGACCTCTGGTAGTCTATATTTGGTTTAGACTACCACATAGACAAGCCACTAGAGATGCTCTTAGAGTGCCTAAGTTATGGCAACGTCGAAGGAGGATTCGTCTTCATCGACAGGTACATGGACTGAAGGGAATCTAGAAAAAATATTGCATCACCTTGATCTAGAGAAAGACGAACTCAATGATGGCTTGGGATCAGAGATCTTCGTCGTTCATCTGTTTCATACGTCGTCCACCACCCGCTCGAACGTTTCATCGTCCATGATCGATTGTAATACTGAAACTGGCGGTCAGCTGTCCATTTCCTTGTGGCAAATCTGGCATCTTCTCCGATAGCAAGTAGCGAGAGAGATTAGTGCTGCCTGAACGACATCCAAGGTCAATCAAGGACGTGACTGAGTATAGGACTTAAGCCTAGGCTAAATGTGATTTGTTTTTCAAGAATGACATGTGGTAGTTTTGAGTACTTCAATAATTTTTTTAGATTTATAGCTGCATATTATTTATGTTGTACTCATTGCGACACAGGCATGTTTTGTTCGTATATACATAAATAGTTGATCCTCGCTACCTCTAGTTCTCTCAACATGCAGCCTTCTACCTCACCAAGTGTGTCACATAAGCATCCACTAACATTATTATTCAGCCTAATGCAAATCACATGCATACTCTTTGTTCACACACAATGAGAGTATATGACATGTCTACATTAAAAAAAGTAGCTTTTGATTTAGATCGGTTTCTTCATACATAATTCATCTGAAAATAATCTTTAAATTACCGCCCCAGGGAAATCACCTAATTTTACAGTTAGCAATGGCAGAATACATAGTAAAATGTTTAGATACAATCGGTTGAAACCGCATTACCTATATGACCATTAAGTAGTACAACGATTGGTACATAACGAATTGATTGTTTATTTGTCTATCCCTTGCGATAATGCCCTGATCATACGTATTGGTGGCCAATAATTAGTTAGCTAATTGATGAGAGATTCAGAGCTCGTCATGGACACCGGCATGCTTTGGATTGGCTGAGGTCTTGACGGGGTAGGACGCCTCCATGGCGATGCCGCAGAGCCCCTCCTTGTCTTTCACATCGCGCTTCATGCGGATGTACCCCTTCTCGCCCCATTCCGGCCCCCACGAGTTCTTCACGATCCAGTACTTGGTGCCGTCCACGGTGGCGCCGTACCCCACCGCTGTCACGCCATGGTCCAGCTCGGTCCCGCACTTGCCCGCGAACACCCCCTCCGAGTAGAACTGGAAGTGCGACCCGCTAGCCTCGATGGCCACGGCCACCGGCTGCGCGGCCACCGCCTTCTTCAGCGCCACTTCGTCGTTGGCCGGCACGTCCTCGTACCCATCGATGGTGACCACGGCGGACGGCTTCTTGTTGCAGGAGGAGGCCTGCCGGGCCTTGTAGGGGTACGCGTCCTCGGCTGCTACCCCGCCGTGCTTGGCGATGTACTGGAAGGCGTAGTCCATGAGGCCCCCGTTGCAGCCGGCGTTGGATTTCGTGTCGCAGTCCACGAGCTGCTGTTCGGACAGAGACGTGAGGTTCTTAGTGCGGATCGCGTTGATGCCCTCCACGGCCGCGATCGTCGAGAAAGCCCAGCAACTGCCGCACTGCCCCTGGTCTTTGACGGCGGTCACCGCGCCCTTCTGTCGCCAGTCCACCGACGGGGGCACGTCGCGGACGGCGGCAGCGCTGTCGTGCATGAAACGGCCACCACCCTCCTTACGGCTGAACATGCGGTGGTGAGAGACTCGGGAGGAGGCGTAGGCGCGGCGGAACTCGTCGACGGTCATGTCGCCGAAGCGGTTGAGGCGGAGCTTGTAGGGGGCGTCGCCGCGGTTGAACTCGTGGATGAGGCGGACGTTCTCCCTGAAGACGTTGAAGCGGCGGACCTTGTCAGCGAGGTCGCGCGCCACCGTGTGCTGCTCCCGCCAGCGCTCGTACAGCGCCCACAGAGAGTCCTCCGACGCCAGGTCGTGGTCCCCGAAGTCCATGGCGCTCGCCGGCGCCGGCGCAGCGGCCAGCAGCATGAACAGCGCCGCCGCGGCCATGGTGGCCGCAAGCACGACCGCTCTCGCCATTGATGATTGGAACCTTGGCAACGTTAGCTAGGTAGTCTGGAGTTCTGGACTCTGGAGTGTATGCTAGCTAGCTTATACTGTGAGATGGCTAGGCGTGGTGTGGTGGTGGTAGCCATGGCGATGAGCTGGTTCTTATATAGTGGTGGCGAGCACGAGTGATCACACTGGCAAGATCGATCTGTTCCATGCAAGAATCAATCGCAGGTGCACGTTGCTTGCCGGCAACAACTTACTGCGTACTGTACTGCTCATTCCCATTGGTGGCCACGTAGTGCATCAAAATGGTGGTTAATTCATGAATGCTCCATCGTATACCTAAGTGCGTACTATTACTAGCGCCATTGTTCCCATTGTTAGCTACTACTCCCGAGTAATACGCATCATACCACTTGTGGATGCCGTCAATTCCCACGTAGTCTTCTTAGTTAGGTTGTGGGATTACTATGGCGCGCGCTCCATAATACGTAATACATCATAAACGATTTTAGATTTCTTTACAGAGAAGGAGTGGGACGACGATGGACAGACGAAGAAGTAGCGGGGCGTTTACGCTACAGCCATGTACAAATTAAAACTGCACGCGCATATCTGTCTAACTGAGGATGCACTGTGCGTTTGTGCGGCACCGTCTGCCACGTACCCTGGCTTGTTTGTAGGAATCAGCTTCCCGTCGCATCATCCCTCGTCTCACCGGAAAGACGTGAATTGCGTCAACAGGGAGATGACCACAATCATCGCAACGTGGACTTGGTAGTCTTGCTTCTTTGTTAGTATAATAACTGAACATTAGTTGTGCATGTATTAAACAATGACGTACCAGAGTAATTAAACATGTAGTAACAGTAAGGGAGCACGCAAGCGTGTTGCCCCCCGGCCCGCGTGATTTTGATTAGTCGATGGCGATCGATCGACTAGCTAGATTTCCATTGCTTTTTCAACACGTGCCGTGTGTCATCGACCCGTCTGTACAGTACAGTGACAAGCTTTACGCATGAATCACGCATTGATTGATTCTAAGTCGTCCGGGATTAGGTGTCGGAAGCAACTAGATGTCTCACGAGCAGTAGAGCAGTTTCATTTCCGGTACATAGAACTCTTTTTTGTGCATGAAGAGAGAAAACAGAGCCAAAGACGAGCAGTACGTACGTACGTGCACTGAGAAAAACAAGCTTTACGCATGAGTCACGTCGACTGAGACCTGAATTTAATTCCGGCCACCTAGATTCCAGACGTCGTTGTACTGCGCCTATTTTCTGAATAGTTTGCAATGTGGGGAAGGAGAGGACAAACAGATGGATGGATGGATGGAACGATTTGCTAATCCACGTATCAACGGATAGGTGCATGCGTGCGCGTGGTTTCGCAAGGTGTTAAATTGTCAAGCGATGGAAAACTTGCAAGCATGCACAAACTATCTATCTATCTATCTAACTCGGGTAATTATCCAAGCACTTGCAGATGAATGATGTCAAGTGCGGCTTGGACAACAACATTGTGGAGTACAACCGATTGATTCGTTGCTTCATGCGAAAGGAAACCAACATTTCTGACCGCAGTGTCCAAGATCCAGCGCCAAGATCCTCCGCACACCGATCATTGCAGTGGTTGCCGTAGCTAGACAAGTTAAGCAGAGGAGATATATTATATCTGGCCCAAGGAAAGATCCAGCTCCAAGAAGAAAAATGGGCGCAACCAAGCACGCGAGACGACGTTATGTTGCTGGACAAGGGCACACTCGGCGCTCGTGCCTATTAAATCTGCATCTCCGGCTGGCTATGTTGCTGTACTACTAGATATCGTGTGACAATTAGGCCGATCCTAGATACGTGTCATCAAAGTGTTTTGATACGTGAAGCGACATAGCACGCTGGCGGAAACATGCGGGCACACTCGCACCATTTTTTAGGCAAAGCAAACTCGCACATGTGAACACCCACGGCATTGCCAACCGTCTCGTCCATCACTTGGGTTGCATTCCCATGAACCAGATCCGTGGATGGAAATTTGGCCTGTTTGGTGGCAATGTGTTCATTTTTTTGGTTTGCATAGGATGATCCTTAAATCACCTCCCAGCGAGACCCGATAGAAACAGCCAAATCAACAGTTTCCTCTCAGCCAGACTCGGGCAATGAAGAAGACGGGCGGGCGGGGGGACGTGGCGCCGACCTGATGCGAGCAGGGAGATGGCACGAGCACACACACGTCCCCGAAAAAGCGGCGGAAGGAATCGGGTCACCTCCCGTTGAATATGTCACCCTATATGGCCACCTTCGGCTCACCACCCAAACCCCATCATCACCCCCCCCCCCCCCCTATGAGAGTTCTCCGTCCCATGCGGATTCATCACTGACAAGCAGGCATCGGCGCGTCTTGTCCTTCTAGTGGTAGACGGCAACGTCGGTTTGTCGTCCTCCTCTTCTCCGATCTGTTCCGTGCCTTCACCCGGCTTCACAGATGGTTGTAAGTTCGATCACTTCCTCCTTCCTACTCATTCTAGCTTAGATGTGTGAGCATGTGTGTCGATCTGTGAGAATGTGATGTTCTCGCAGCTAGTGGTGATGGATTGGTAGCATGCAAGGTTTTTCTTGTAGGCTTTGATGATGTTTATGTTGTTTTCCATGTCGACAAGGATGATATTATGGTAGATGTGGTACTAACCTATGAATCAAATAATGCGTAGTATGGTAGTTTGCAAGTATGATCGATATGTAGGTGTGGTACTGTGTTGAACTCAATGGTATGCTTTGAGCTTGAAGATCAGTCATAGGTGTTGGGGAACGATGCATGGGAAACAAAAATTTTCCTACGCACACACAAGATCTATCCATGGTGATGAGCATCTACGAGAGGGAGAGTGAATCTACATACCCTTGTAGATCGCTAAGCGGAAGCGTTTAAGAAACGCGGTTGATGTAGTCGAACGTCTCCGCGATCCAAATCGCAAGTCGTCCCTCGATCCGATCACGAACTAGCGCCGAACGGACGGCACCTCCGCGTTCAACACACGTACGGCTTGATGACGCATTCACCTCCTCGATCCAGCGAGCGATGGTGAAGTAGTGGTTGAGTTCCAGCAGCACGACGGCGTGGTGATGGTGGTGAGGAACAATCTCTGCAGGGCTTCGCCAAGCGCTATGGAGATTATGACGGAGGAACTAGAGGGCTAGGGTTGCCGCACACGGCTTGGGGAAATCTTGATGTTTCCCGTGTGCTAGCCCTGCCCCTCTATTTATATGTTGAGCCTTGGGGTCTAAACTTGGAGTAAAAGCCTCCTCCAGGTCGGTTTTGCCCGCACAAGGTCGGTTTGGCCCGCAGGGAAAGAGTCCAACTCGGATCCCTGCCGAACCGTGCACAGCCGCGCACAAGCGGTAGTACCGCTTCACACAAGAGGTAGTACCGCTTGGGCGGTAGTACCGCTTCACACAAGCGGTAGTACCGCTCGGGCGGTAGTACCGCTTCACCAAGCGGTAGTACCGCTTACGCGGCAGCAAAACTACTTTTGCACTTTCCAATACCTCGTGGGCTTTATCCCTTTGGCCCATATAAAGTGTTGCTGCACCCGAACACTTCGGTAAACATCCGGAACCCCTTCCGGTGAATTCCGGAACCCTTCCGGAGATCAAAACACTATTATCACATATATCAATCTTTACCTCCGGACTATTCCGGAGATCCTCGTCATGTCCGGGATCTTATCCGAGACTCCGAACAACTTTCGGTCACCAACATAATAACTCAATTATACTAATCGTCACCAAACGTTAAGTGTGTAGACCCTACGGGTTCGAGAACTATGTAGACATGACCGAGACACTTCTACGATCAATAACCAATAGCGGGACCTGGATGCCCATATTGGCTCCTACATATTCTACGAAGATCTTTATCGGTCGAACCTCTATGTCAAGGATTCAGTTAATCCCGTATGCTGTTCCCTTTGTTCTTCGGTATGTTACTTGCCCGAGATTCGATCGTCGGTATCACTATACCTAGTTCAATCTCGTTACCGGCAAGTCTCTTTACTCGTTCCGTAATACAAGATCCTGTGGCTAACTCTTTAGTCACTTTGCTTGCAAGGCTCAATGTGATGTTGTATTACCGAGTGGGCCCTGAGATACCTCTCCGTCACACGGAGTAACAAATCCCAGTCTTGATCCATGCCAACCCAACAGACACCCTCGGAGATACCTGTAGAGCACCTTTATAGTCACCCAGTTACGTTGTGACGTTTGATACACACAAGGTATTCCTCCGGTGTCAGTGAGTTGCATGATCTCATGGTCAAAGGAACAGATACTTGACATGCAGAAAACAATAGCAATAAGCTGACACGATCAAATGCTACGTTTACAGTTTGGGTCTTGTCCATCACATCATTCTCCTAATGATGTGATCCCGTTATCAAATGACATCTCATGTCAATGGCTAGGAAACCTTAACCATCTTTGATCGACGAGCTAGTCAACTAGAGGCTTACTAGGGACACAGTGTTGTCTATGTACCCACACATGTATTTGAGTTTCCAATCAATACAATTATAGCATGGATAATAAACGATTATCATGAACAAGGAAATATAATAATAACCAATTTATTATTGCCTCTAGGGCATATTTCCAACAGTCTCCCACTTGCACTAGAGTCAATAATCTAGTTCACATCACTATGTGATTTACATTGTAATGAATCGAACACCCATGCAGTTCTGGTGTTGTTCATGTTTAGCCCTTGGAAGAGGTTTAGTCATCGGATCTGCAACATTTAGATCCGTGTGTACTTTGCAAATATTTATGTCGTCCTCCTTGATGTAATCGCGGATGGAATTGAAACGTCGCTTTATGTGTCTGGTCCTCTTGTGAAATCTTGGTTCCTTGGCTAGAGCAATTGCACCAGTATTATCACAAAACAGAGTCATTGGGTTAAGCGCACTAGGCACTACTCCAAGATCTGTCATGAACTCCTTCATCCAGACACCTTCCTTCGCCGCCTCCGAGGCTGCGATGTACTCCGCTTCGCATGTAGAATCAGCTACCACGCTTTGCTTGGAACTGCACCAGCTAACCGCACCCCCATTAAGAATAAATACGTATCCGGTTTGAGACTTAGAGTCATCCGGATCAGTGTCAAAGCTTGCATCGACGTAACCCTTTACGACGAGCTCTTGATCACCTCCATAAACGAGAAACATATCCTTAGTCCTTTTCAGGTACTTCAGGATATTCTTGACCGCCGTCCAGTGTTCCATTCCTGGATCACTTTGAAACCTTCCGACCATACTTATGGCAAGGCTGACATCGGATCTTGTGCACAGCATTGCATACATGATAGAGCCTATGGCCGAAGCATAGGGGATGACACTCATCTTTTCTCTATCTTCTGCAGTCACTGGGCATTGAGTCTTACTCAACTTCACACCTTGCAATACAGGCAAGAACCCCTTCTTGGACTGATCCATTTTGAACTTCTTCAAAACTTTGTCAAGGTATGTGCTTTGTGAAAGTCCTATTAAGCGTCTCGATCTATCTCTATAGATCTTGATGCCTAATATGAAAGCAGCTTCTCCTAGGTCCTTCATTGAAAAACTCTTGTTCAAATATTCCTTTACGCTTTCCAGCATTTCTATATTGTTTCCAATCAGTAATATGTCATCCACATATAATATTAGAAACGCTATAGAGCTCCCACTCACTTTCTTGTAAATACAAGCTTCTCCGTAAACTTGTATAAACTCGAACGCTTTGATCACCTCATCAAAACGAAGATTCCAACTCCGAGATGCTTGCACCAGTCCATAAATGGATCGTTGGAGTTTGCAAACTTTGTCAGCATTCTCTGGATCGACAAAACCTTCTGGTTGCATCATATACAACTCTTCCTTAAGGTAACCGTTAAGGAACGCTGTTTTGACATCCATCTGCCAAATTTCATAATCGAAAAAGGCAGCTATTGCTAACATGATTCTGACGGACTTAAGCATCGCTACGGGTGAGAAGGTCTCATCGTAGTCAACTCCTTGAACTTGTGAAAAACCCTTTGCCACAAGTCGAGCTTTATAGACGGTGACATTACCGTCCGCGTCCGTCTTCCTCTTAAAGATCCATTTGTTCTGAATGGCCTTACGCCCTTCAGGTAATACTTCCAAAGTCCATACTTTGTTTTCATACATGGATCCCATCTCGGATTTCATGGCCTCTAACCACTTCTTGGAATCCAGGCCCATCATCGCTTCTCCATAGCTCGTAGGTTCATCGTTGTCTAACAACATGACCTCTAAGACAGGGTTGCTGTACCACTCAGGAGCAGTACGCGTCCTTGTCGACCTACGAGGTTCGATAGCAACTTGATCCAAAGCTTCATGATCATCATCATTAACTTCCTCTTCAGCTAATGTAGGCTCCACAGAAACAACTTTCTGCGTTGCGCTACTCTCAGGTTGAAGTAAAGGTTCAACAACCTCATCAAGTTCTATCTTCCTCCCACTCAATTCTTTCGAGAGAAACTCTTTCTCAAGAAATGTTCCGTTTTTAGCGACAAACACTTTGCCTTCGGATCTGAGGTAGAAGGTATACCCAACTGTCTCTTTTGGGTATCCTATGAAGACGCATTTCTCCGCTTTGGGTTCCAGCTTTTCAGGCTGAAGCTTTTTGACATAAGCATCACATCCCCAAACTTTAAGAAACGACAGCTTTGGCTTCTTGCCAAACCAAAGTTCATATGGCGTCGTCTCAACGGATTTCGATGGTGCCCTATTTAAAGTGAATGCAGTTGTCTCTAATGCATAACCCCAAAATGATAGTGGCAAATCGGCAAGAGACATCATAGATCGCACCATATCCAATAAGGTTCGATTACGACGTTCGGACACACCATTACGCTGTGGTGTTCCAGGCGGTGTCAATTGTGAAACAATTCCACACTGTCTTAAGTGACTGCCAAACTCATAACTCAGATATTCTCCTCCTCGATCAGATCGTAGGAATTTAATCTTCTTGTTACGATGATTCTCAACTTCACTCTGAAATTGTTTGAACTTTTCAAATGTTTCAGACTTGTGTTTCATTAAGTAAATATACCCATATCTACTTAAGTCATCAGTGAAGGTGAGAAAGTAACGATAACCACCGCGCGCCTCAATACTCATCGGACCGCACACATCAGTATGTATGATTTCCAATAAGTCACTTGCCCGTTCCATTGTTCCAGAGAACGGCGTTTTAGTCATCTTGCCCATGAGGCATGGCTCACATGTGTCAAGTGATTCAAAATCAAGTGACTCCAAAAGTCCATCAGCATGGAGCTTCCTCATGCGTTTTACGCCAATATGACCTAAACGGCAGTGCCACAAGAAAGTGGTATTATCATTATCAATTCTACATCTTTTGGCATCAATGTTATGAACATGTGTATCATTACTATCGAGATTCAATAAGAATAAACCCCTCACATTGGGTGCATGACCATAAAAGATATTACTCATATAAATAGAACAACCATTATTCTCTGATTTAAATGAGTAACCGTCTCGCAATAAACAAGATCCAGATATAATGTTCATGCTTAACGCAGGCACCAAATAACACTTATTTAGGTTCATCACTAATCCCGACGGTAATCGAAGAGCGAGCGTGCCGACGGCGATCACATCAACCTTGGAACCATTTCCCACGCGCATCGTCACTTCGTCCTTTGCCAGCCTCCGTCTATTCCGCAGTTCCTGTTTTGAGTTGCAAATATGAGCAACCGCACCGGTATCAAATACCCAGGCACTACAACGAGAGTTGGTAAGGTACACATCAATAACATGTATATCATATATACCTTGTTTGTTGTTGGCCGCCTTCTTGTCAGCCAAATACTTGGGGCAATTCCGCTTCCAGTGTCCAGTTCCCTTGCAATGAAAACACACAGTTTCTGGTTTGGGTCCAGCCTTGGGTTTCTTCACGAGAGGAGCAACTGTTTTGCCACTCTTCTTGGAGTTACCCTTCTTACCCTTGCCATTTTTCTTGAAACTAGTGGTTTTATTGACCATCAACACTTGATGCTCCTTCTGAATTTCAGACTCAGCGGCTTTCAGCATCGCAAACAGCTCGGCGACTGACTTGTTCATCCCGTGCATGTTATAGTTCAACACGAAGCTCTTGTAGCTAGGTGGCAATGATTGAAGAACTCTGTCAGTGATGGCCTCTGGCGGAAGGGGCATCCCTAACTCAGCCAGACGGGTGGAGTACCCAGACATTCTGAGCACGTGATCACTGATAGACCCGTTCTCCTCCATCTTGCAAGCATAGAACTTATCGGAGATCTCATATCTCTCGATCCGGGCATTCTTCTGAAAGATAAACTTCAACTCCTGGAACATCTCATATGCTCCATGACGTTCAAAACGTCTTTGAAGTCCCGGTTCTAAGCCATACAACATTGCACATTGAACTATTGAGTAATCATCAGAACGAGCCTGCCAGGCGTTCACAACGTCTAGAGACTCAACTGGAGCGGGTGGATCACCAAGCGGTGCATTAAGGACATAAGCCTTCTGGGAAGCCGTAAGGATAATCCTTAGATTACGGGCCCAGTCCACAAAGTTACTTCCATCATCTTTTAACTTAGCTTTCTCTAGGAACGCATTAAAATTCAGGGGTGCTACTGCGCGAGCCATGATCTACAACATAAATATAGCAAAGACAACTTAGACTATTGTTCTAGATAATGAGTTTAGTTAATCATATTACTTAAAAACTCCCACTCAAATTGACATCCCTCTGGTCATTCGAGTGTAACATGATCCAAATCCACCAACTCAAGTCCGATCATCACGTGAGTTGAGGTGGTCTCAATGGTGAACATCTTCATGTTGATCATATCTACTATATGACTCATGTTCGACCTTTCGGTCTCTTGTGTTCCGAGGCCATGTCTGTACATGCTAGGCTCGTCAAGTTTAACCCAAGTGTTCCGCGTGTGCAACATGGCTTGCACCCGTTGTATGTGAACGTGGAGTCTATCACACCCGATCATCACGGCGTGTCTCGAAACGACGAACTTTCGCAACGGTGCACACTCGGGGAGAACACAATTTATCTTGAAATTTAAGTGAGGGATCACCTTATAATGCTACCGTCGTCCTAAGCAAAATAAGATGCATAAAAGGATTAACATCACATGCAAATCATAAGTGACATGATATGGCCATGAACTTGTGCTTTTGATCTCCATCTCCAAAGCACCGGCATGATCTCCATCGTCACCGGCATGACACCATGATCTCCATCATCTTGATCTCCATCAACGTGTCGCCATAAGGTTGTCGCGCCGACTGTTGCTTCCACGACTATTGCTAACGTTTAGCGATAAAGTAAAGCATTACATAGCGCTTAATGATTGACACGCAGGTCATACAATAATTAAAGACAACTCTATGGCTCCTGCCAGTTGCCGTACTCATCGACATGCAAGTCGTGATATTCTATACAACACATGATCATCTCATACATCACATATATCTCATCATGTAATTGGCCATATCATATCACATCATACCCTGCAAAAACAAGTTAGACGTCCTCTAATTGTTGTTGCAAATTTTACGTGGCTGCTACGGGTTTGCAAGAACCGTTCTTACCTACGCAAAACCACAACGTGGTGTAGTGATTGCTTTTTGATCTTCTAAAAGAACCCTCTTCATTGAAATCGATTCAACTAAAGTGAGAGAGACAGACACCCGCTAGCCATCTTTATGCAACGAAGTTACATGTCAGTTGAAGGAACCTGTCTCGCGTAAGTGTACGCGTAATGTCGGTCCGGGCCGCTTCATCTCACAGTACCGCCGAATCAAATATCAACTAGTAACGGCAAGCAATATGTATACACCCACGCCCACAACTCGTTTGTGTTCTACTCGAGATCTCATCTACGCATAAACCTGGCTCTGATACCACTGTTGGGGAACGATGCATGGGAAACAAAAAATTTCCTACGCACACACAAGATCTATCCATGGTGATGAGCATCTACGAGAGGGAGAGTGAATCTACATACCCTTGTAGATCGCTAAGCGGAAGCGTTTAAGAAACGCGGTTGATGTAGTCGAACGTCTCCGCGATCCAAATCGCAAGTCGTCCCTCGATCCGATCACGAACTAGCGCCGAACGGACGGCACCTCCGCGTTCAACACACGTACGGCTTGATGACGCATTCACCTCCTCGATCCAGCGAGCGATGGTGAAGTAGTGGTTGAGTTCCAGCAGCACGACGGCGTGGTGATGGTGGTGAGGAACAATCTCTGCAGGGCTTCGCCAAGCGCTATGGAGATTATGACGGAGGAACTAGAGGGCTAGGGTTGCCGCACACGGCTTGGGGAAATCTTGATGTTTCCCGTGTGCTAGCCCTGCCCCTCTATTTATATGTTGAGCCTTGGGGTCTAAACTTGGAGTAAAAGCCTCCTCCAGGTCGGTTTTGCCCGCACAAGGTCGGTTTGGCCCGCAGGGAAAGAGTCCAACTCGGATCCCTGCCGAACCGTGCACAGCCGCGCACAAGCGGTAGTACCGCTTCACACAAGAGGTAGTACCGCTTGGGCGGTAGTACCGCTTCACACAAGCGGTAGTACCGCTCGGGCGGTAGTACCGCTTCACCAAGCGGTAGTACCGCATACGCGGCAGCAAAACTACTTTTGCACTTTCCAATACCTCGTGGGCTTTATCCCTTTGGCCCATATAAAGTGTTGCTGCACCCGAACACTTCGGTAAACATCCGGAACCCCTTCCGGTGAATTCCGGAACCCTTCCGGAGATCAAAACACTATTATCACATATATCAATCTTTACCTCCGGACTATTCCGGAGATCCTCGTCATGTCCGGGATCTTATCCGAGACTCCGAACAACTTTCGGTCACCAACATAATAACTCAATTATACTAATCGTCACCAAACGTTAAGTGTGTAGACCCTACGGGTTCGAGAACTATGTAGACATGACCGAGACACTTCTACGATCAATAACCAATAGCGGGACCTGGATGCCCATATTGGCTCCTACATATTCTACGAAGATCTTTATCGGTCGAACCTCTATGTCAAGGATTCAGTTAATCCCGTATGCTGTTCCCTTTGTTCTTCGGTATGTTACTTGCCCGAGATTCGATCGTCGGTATCACTATACCTAGTTCAATCTCGTTACCGGCAAGTCTCTTTACTCGTTCCGTAATACAAGATCCTGTGGCTAACTCTTTAGTCACTTTGCTTGCAAGGCTCAATGTGATGTTGTATTACCGAGTGGGCCCTGAGATACCTCTCCGTCACACGGAGTAACAAATCCCAGTCTTGATCCATGCCAACCCAACAGACACCCTCGGAGATACCTGTAGAGCACCTTTATAGTCACCCAGTTACGTTGTGACGTTTGATACACACAAGGTATTCCTCCGGTGTCAGTGAGTTGCATGATCTCATGGTCAAAGGAACAGATACTTGACATGCAGAAAACAATAGCAATAAGCTGACACGATCAAATGCTACGTTTACAGTTTGGGTCTTGTCCATCACATCATTCTCCTAATGATGTGATCCCGTTATCAAATGACATCTCATGTCAATGGCTAGGAAACCTTAACCATCTTTGATCGACGAGCTAGTCAACTAGAGGCTTACTAGGGACACAGTGTTGTCTATGTACCCACACATGTATTTGAGTTTCCAATCAATACAATTATAGCATGGATAATAAACGATTATCATGAACAAGGAAATATAATAATAACCAATTTATTATTGCCTCTAGGGCATATTTCCAACAATAGGGTGGTGTGTTGAACTTCATGATCCCTGTGTACTATGCTTATTGTCCATGTGTAGTGGTCTTTCTTACTTTCATGTGTAGTGTGTTCCACTAGTCCTCATGCTAATGCTTCTAGGACAATAGCACACAAGAGTTCAGTCAGACCATTGTCTTGTCCGAGATCCAAATCCTGTCGTCGTATGTTGAGGACTCCCAACCTCCGACCGACAAGCACATGGCCTCGGATTCAGATGTCTTCGAGCCAATTCCTTCTAGGCATCCATCATTTATGTTGGCGGTGCCTAATGTTGCTACATGATGCATATAAGACAACCATCAAGGTTGAGAAGGCAAAGATGTCTAAGGGTAACTCGATGAAATGACAGCTGATCTTGTCTAGCTTTGCGTTTAACAAGATATGTGAGATTATAGCTAGTGGGGTGAGGACTAACAAGGGCTTCAAGTAGGTGCATTTGAATTTTGTTGCCAAGCAGTTGTTCAAGTTTTGTGCCAAGAGGTCACCTCGACCCTGGTCAACAACCACCTCAGAAAGTGGAGAGTCAGATGGACCCAAGTATCCAAGCTTAGAGACCTTAGCGACAGACAATTGGATCAGGACAGCTACATGATTATGTTGGAATCAGAGAACTACCAAGGTCACACCTTCGTTAGCTCACATACCAGTTGTTTAATCTTGTCTAACATGTCAATCAAAACTAACCAGGCTATATTTCTTTCTTTGGACCACCCCAAGGACGCAGAGTTTGTCAACACTCCCATCCAGAACTACTCGCAGATGCAACATATCATTTCCTATGAGCTGGCTACCAGCAAGCATGTCATGAGCTTTAGTGAGCCACTCAGTTCACATATGCCTAAGTATCCACACACCCAAGAGTTAAAGACCATCACCTTTGGTGGTCCTGAGAAGGTTGTTGATCATGTTCATGTCCTTGATAGGAAGAGAAAGATGGGTGACTTGATGAAGGAGGAACTGAGTGTATTTAGCATCATGACTAACACCGTTAAGGAGGTGGCTACCGCCATTGGGTAGAGCCAGTCGGTCGACGTTCACTTGACATGTACATTACCGTCATGGAGCAAGGTGGCTTCATTCCAGAGGCTCTGATGGCTGCTCTTAACCACCTGCTGGACAACAGGGCACAAGGTGTTGGGTTCGTTTCCATGGGGACACTCATGGGTTGCTCTGGCTTGGGACATGGCTGGGAAAGCACTACTATTAGTGTTGTTTCTGGTGATGGTGATAGCTTGCATGATGATTAAACAGTGATGAATAAGACATACATTTTGTGATAGCTAGGCCTAGGAAATTGTTGATGGTTCGTATATTTTGATAAGGTGGTATATAGTAATCCCTCAAGCTGCTGGCGAACTTGTGGTGGTAGGATTACACCCTCTTTTGGATGTGGTGGTACAATGAGACCATAGTAGTTAGGATGAACTTGTTCTGCCTTTTGGGTATATGATGCCTAAGTTATTTCAGTTTCATACGTTGTGTTGCTTTCCTTAATGCTTGAATTGTTGCTTTTTTTCATGCTAGGTGAAGTGGTATGTAGTGTACACACATAGGGTTCCAGGGGTTTATAATTCATGGCAAACATGCCATGAACAAGTGACGGGCTACATTCATGAAAGTATTGTGAGCTACTTTGTCGTTTTCGTTGACAGGAAAAGCATGCCACTCAAAATATTTTTCTCTCTCAATTTAAACCTTGAGCTCTGGCACCTCTACAGGCCTATCTATTTACTTTATGCAATTTTTATTTTTGATTTGAGTCTCCATCTTCTCTTATAAGCACCAACTAGGGGGCACTATGATCGTACTTGAGCATTGGGCATAGCTAATATTTGAGTGTGTTTCATGAATGGATCAATGATTGAGCATGATGGGCTAGGGATAACTTTCTTTAGTGTTGATATTTTGAAAGACATGGTTGCTTGTTGACATGCTTGAGTATTGAAGTCATTATGTTAAAACTAGACTATTGCTTTGAATCATTTACAAGTCCAAATGTCCATGCTATACAAAGAAGAATAGAATATGATGAAAATGTTTGCTAGCATTCACACTTCATAAATTATTTCTTTTATCATTTACCTACTCGAGGACGAGCAGGAATTAAGCTTGGGGATGCTGATACGTCTCCAACGTATCTATAATTTATGAAGTATTCATGCCATGTTTACAATAATTTTATATGATTTTGGTATGATTTTATTAGAACTAACCCGGACTGACGCTGTTTTCAGCAGAGCTACCGTGGTGTTGTTTTTGTGCAGAAATAAAAGTTCTCGGAATGGGCTGAAAATTTACGGAGAATATTTTTGGAAAAATAAAAAAAATACTGGAGCAAAAAGCTGGGCCAGGAAGTGACCGAGGAGGCCACAAGCCTGGGGGGCGCCCCCCTAGGGCACGCCCCCCTAGCTTGTGACTTCCTCGGGAACCTTCTGGACGTGGGACCAACGCCATATACTCCTATAAATACCCAAACCGCCGAAAAGAAACCTAGATCGGGAGTTCCGCCGCCGCAAGCCTCTGTAGCCACGAAAAACCAATCGGGAGCCCGTTCCGGCACCCTGCCGAAGGGGGAAACCATCACCGGAGGCCATCTTCATCATCCCGGCGGTCTCCACGACGAGGAGGGAGTAGTTCACCCTCGGGGCTGAGGGTATGTACCAGTAGCTATGTGTTTGATCTCTCTCTCTCTCGTGTTCTTGAGATGGCACGATCTTGATGTATCGCGAGCTTTATTAATATAGATGAATCATATGGAGTTTTCCCCTCTCTATCTTCTTGTGATGAATTGATTTTTCTCTTTGAAGTTTTCTTATCGGATTGAATCTTTAAGGATTTGAGAACACTTGATGTATGTCTTGCGATGGGATATCCGTGGTGACAATGGGATGTTCTATTGATCCACTTGATGTATGTTTTGGTGATCAACTTGTGGGTTCCGTGACCTTGGGAATCTATGCATAGGGGTTGGCACATGTTTTCGTCTTGACTCTCCGGTAGAAACTTTGGGGCACTCTTTGAAGTTCTTTGTGTTGGATTGAACATGATGAATCTGAAATTGTGTGATGCATATCAAATAATCAAGCCCATGGGTACTCGTGGTGACATTGGAGTATCTAGGTGACATTAGGGTTTTGGTTGATGTGTATCTTAAGGTGTTATTTTAGTATGAACTCTAGGGCTGTTCGTGACACTTATAGGGATAGCTCATACGATTGATCAGAAAAGATAACTTTGAGGTGGTTTCGTACCCTACAATAATTTCTTCGTTTGTTCTCCGCTATTTGTGACTTTGGAGTGAACTCTTTGTCGCACGTGAGGGATTTACATATGATTCAACTATGTCAGTATTGTTGAGAGAACTTGCACTAGTGAAAGTATGAACCCTAGGCCTTGTTTCTAAGCATTGCAATACCGTTTGTGCTCACTTTTATCATTAGTTACCTTGCTGTTTTTATATTTTTCAAATTACAAAAACCTTTATCTACCATCCATATTGCACTTGTATCACCATCTCTTCGCCGAACTAGTGCACCTATACAATTTACCATTGTATTTGGTGTGTTGGGGACACAAGAGACTCTTTGTTATTTGGTTGCAGGGTTGTTTGAGAGAGACCATCTTCATCCTATGCCTCCCACGGATTGATAAACCTTAGGTCATCCACTTGAGGGAAATTTGCTACTGTCCTACAAAACTCTGCGCTTGGAGGGCCAACACGAGTCTACAAGAAGAAGGTTGCATAGTAGACATCAAGCTCTTTTCTGGCACCGTTGCCGGGGAGGTGAGTGCTTGAAAGTATATCTTTAGATCTTGCAATTAATCTTTTAGTTTCTTGTTTTTCACTAGTTTGGTTTTATAAAAGAAAACTACAAAAAAAATGGAGTTTAGGTTGCATCAATTGGTTCGTCTTTTTAATGTCTTTCGTGAAAATGATGGTTTGGAAAATTGTGCTCAATTGGTAGAGGAAGAATTTATTAAAATACTTAATGAGAATTCCTTGAATGATGAGCATGATTGCAATATTGCTAGTATGAATTCCTTGAATATTCATGATGCTAATGATATGCAAAGCTACAAGATTGGGGATGCTATGTTTGATGAAGATGATATGTTTAGTCCCCCAAGTTTTGATGAGCAAATTTATTATGATGAAAGCATGCCTCCTATTTATGATGATTATTGTGATGACATGTATGCTATAAATAATAATGATAACCATGAAACTTGTCATCATGATTTTAATTTTCAATTGGATTATGCTTCACATGATAGTTATTTTGTTGAGTTTGCTCCCACTATTATGAATGAGAAGAAAATTGCTTATGTGGAGAGTGACAAAATTTCTATGCTTGTAGATCATTAAAAGAATGCTTTATGTGCTGGTTATATTGTGAAATTCCTTCATGATGCTACTAAAAATTATTATGAGGGAGGAACATATGCTAGTAGGAGTTGCAATAATATCAAGTTTCCTCTCTATGTGTTCAAAGTTTTGAAGTTATGCTTGTTTTGCCTTCCTATGCTAGTTGCTTATTGCTCCCATAAATTGTTTGCTCACAAAATCCCTATGCATAGGAAGTGGGTTAGACTTAAATGTGCTTGTCATGAGATTCATGATGCTCTCTTGCATGTTTCAATTATTATTCCTATGAGAGCATCATTGAAATCACCATGCCTAGCTAAAAGGCATTAAAGAAAAGCGCTTGTTGGGGGACAACCCAACACTTTCACTTTCTGTTTTAGTGTGTTCACATGATTAATCTACTGTAGTAATCATGTTTTATAGATTTTTTTTCAATAAAGTGCCAAGTAAAGCCTTTGGGATAGTGTGGATGATAGTTGACTTGATTCTGTGCAAAAACAGAAACTTTTTCTGTCAGTCCAAGAATTTTGTCAATTCACTGGAACGTGATTTTGATCTGAATTTTTTTCACATGATTGATATACAAATTTCCTAGATTTTCCTAATTTTTCAGAATTTTTAGAGACAGGGAGGTATGGTTATACTACAGATCTTCACAGACTGTTCTGTTTTTGACAGATTCTGTTTTGCATGCATAGTTTGCTTGTTTTAGTGTTTCCATAGCTTATATTGAGTGATATAAATTATGGGAATGATAGAATACAGTAGATATCATGTGGGAACAATTATGAATCTTGTATTGACAGTACCTAAGTGAATTATCTTTATTTATTATACTAACCCATCTCACGAAGTTCCGTTAAGTTTTGTGTGATTGAAGTTTTCAAGTTTTGGGTGAGACACCGATATGAGGAGAATAAGGAGTGACAAGAATCTAAGCTTGGGGATTCCCAAGGCACCCCCAAGGTAATATCCAAGGAAGACTCAAGCGCCTAAGCTTGGGGAGGCCCCGGAAGGCATCCCCTCTTTCGTCTTCAACACTATCGGTATATCTTACTTGGAGCTATATTTTTATTCGTCACATAATATGAGTTTTGCTTGGAGTGTCATTTTATTTTGTTGTTCTCTGTTAGGTGTTATTTATAATCTTGTTTTTCAATAAAAAAGTTCCAAGAATTGCCTTAGGATGCTTGTATTGCATGTTTGATGTGTGCTGTGTAAAAAACAGAAACTTTTGCTGTAGTGTTTGAATTTTCATATTTTACTGGAACGTGGAACGTTTCTGAAATTTTTACACAGTATTTTAATATAAATTATTTCGTATGTCCTAAATTTTCATAATTTTTTGAGTTACAGAAGTACACTGTTTTCGTAGATTGCTACAGACTCTTCTGTTTGGACAGATTGCTGTCATAGTTTTGTTATCTACTTATCCTATAGTTTCCATAGCCTATATTGGTAGATATAAATTGTGGAAACGATAGTAAACAGTAGACGATGTTTGAAAATTATTGTGCAACATGTATTGGCAGTACATAAAGAGTTGATTTATTATTATGTGTACTAACCTATCTCACGAGTTTTTTTCGAGTTTTGTGTGGATGAAGTTTTTGAGAATAGGTGAAACCATGATATGAGAGGATTGAACGAGATACAAAAGCTCAAGCTTGGGGATTCCCAAGGCACCCCAAGTAAATATTTCAAGAAGTCTCAAGCATCTAAGCTTGGGGATGCTACGCATCCCACCTCTCTTCATCAACAATTATCGGTTAGCCTATGTTGAGCCTAAATTTTTATTCGTTCACATGATGCGTGCTATTCTTGGAGTGCTATTTTTCTTTTGCTCGCTGTTTAAATAAAATACTCAGATCTGAAAATATTTATTGAGAGAGAGGGAGTCCTCACATAGCTACTTAATTGTTTGACTACTCATTGATCTTCACTTATATCTTTTGAGAGTAGCTTGTCATTTCCTCTCATGCTTCACTTATACCTTTGTGAGGGATGAAATCTTTATGCTCATGTGCTTCATTTAAATTTGTTTGAGCTTGACAAAAAGCAATGGCAATATATGAAACTAGCCCTAAAGTGATAGATATCCAAGGAGGATATAATAAAAACTTTCATGAAGATCATTGGACAAATTAAACTTGATTCCTTGTAATAGTTTTGAAACATGATGATAGTAATATGTGAGTCATGTTAGTAAGTAATTATGCTTAGTAGGAATATTGGTGTTAAGGTTTGTGATTCCCTATGCATGCACGAAAGTCAATAGTTATGCAATGAAGTTACATCCTACTTGTGGTGCATTATTCGGTGTTAGTTATGACTCAATGCTCACTTATGTGAATTTTTGTTTCTTGGTCTGGTTGCTTCCCAATCTATTTGCTAGCCTTCATTTTTACTAAGTAGAAATACTACTTGTGCATCCAAAATCCTTAAACCAAGTTTTGCCTTATGAGTCCACCATACCTACCTATATGCGGTATTTCCATGTCGTTCCAAGCAAATTTGTATGTGCCATCTCTAAATTTTCAAAATAAATTTTCTCTTTTGTGTGCCCATACCGCTCATGAAACGGTGGGGAGTATCCAATATTTTTCCATGATAGGTGTGTTATTCTCACGATATGTGTTGATTCACTATCATTCACGAGAAAGTGGTTGGTATTTGGGATGCCCAGTTCCATGCTCAAAAATCAAATCAAAATATAATGAAACAAAAATCCCCCAGGATTGTTGTTTGTATGGACGGTACCCGTGGATTTGGCTCGCCGTGGAATGTGATTGATTGGTGGAGGGGGAGTAAAAACTTTACTATTCTGTTTGGGAACCGCCTATAATGTATCTAGCATGGAAAGTATTGTGAGCTACTTTGTCGTTTTCGTTGACAGGAAAAGCATGCCACTCAAAATATTTTTCTCTCTCAATTTAAACCTTGAGCTCTGGCACCTCTACAAATCCCTACTTCCCTCTGCGAAGGGCCTATCTATTTACTTTATGCAATTTTTATTTTTGATTTGAGTCTCCATCTTCTCTTATAAGCACCAACTAGGGGGCACTATGATCGTACTTGAGCATTGGGCATAGCTAATATTTGAGTGTGTTTCATGAATGGATCAATGATTGAGCATGATGGGCTAGGGATAACTTTCTTTAGTGTTGATATTTTGAAAGACATGGTTGCTTGTTGACATGCTTGAGTATTGAAGTCTTTATGTTAAAACTAAACTATTGCTTTGAATCATTTACAAGTCCAAATGTCCATGCTATACAAAGAAGAATAGAATATGATGAAAATGTTTGCTAGCATTCACACTTCATAAATTATTTCTTTTATCATTTACCTACTCGAGGACGAGCAGGAATTAAGCTTGGGGATGCTGATACGTCTCCAACGTATCTATAATTTATGAAGTATTCATGCCATGTTTACAATAATTTTATATGATTTTGGTATGATTTTATTAGAACTAACCCGGACTGACGCTGTTTTCAGCAGAGCTACCGTGGTGTTGTTTTTGTGCAGAAATAAAAGTTCTCGGAATGGGCTGAAAATTTACGGAGAATATTTTTGGAAAAATAAAAAAAATACTGGAGCAAAAAGCTGGGCCAGGAAGTGACCGAGGAGGCCACAAGCCTGGGGGGCGCCCCCCCCTAGGGCGCGCCCCCCTAGCTTGTGACTTCCTCGGGAACCTTCTGGACGTGGGACCAACGCCATATACTCCTATAAATACCCAAACCGCCGAAAAGAAACCTAGATCGGGAGTTCCGCCGCCGCAAGCCTCTGTAGCCACGAAAAACCAATCGGGAGCCCGTTCCGGCACCCTGCCGAAGGGGGAAACCATCACCGGAGGCCATCTTCATCATCCCGGCGGTCTCCATGACGAGGAGGGAGTAGTTCACCCTCGGGGCTGAGGGTATGTACCAGTAGCTATGTGTTTGATCTCTCTCTCTCTCGTGTTCTTGAGATGGCACGATCTTGATGTATCGCGAGCTTTATTAATATAGATGAATCATATGGAGTTTTCCCCTCTCTATCTTCTTGTGATGAATTGAGTTTTCTCTTTGAAGTTTTCTTATCGGATTGAATCTTTAAGGATTTGAGAACACTTGATGTATGTCTTGCGATGGGATATCCGTGGTGACAATGGGATGTTCTATTGATCCACTTGATGTATGTTTTGGTGATCAACTTGCGGGTTCCGTGACCTTGGGATCTATGCATAGGGGTTGGCACATGTTTTCGTCTTGACTCTTCGGTAGAAACTTTGGGGCACTCTTTGAAGTTCTTTGTGTTGGATTGAACATGATGAATCTGAAATTGTGTGATGCATATCAAATAATCAAGCCCATGGGTACTCGTGGTGACATTGGAGTATCTAGGTGACATTAGGGTTTTGGTTGATGTGTATCTTAAGGTGTTATTTTAGTATGAACTCTAGGGCTGTTCGTGACACTTATAGGGATAGCTCATACGATTGATCAGAAAAGATAACTTTGAGGTGGTTTCGTACCCTACAATAATTTCTTCGTTTGTTCTCCGCTATTTGTGACTTTGGAGTGAACTCTTTGTTGCACGTGAGGGATTTACATATGATTCAACTATGTCAGTATTGTTGAGAGAACTTGCACTAGTGAAAGTATGAACCCTAGGCCTTGTTTCTAAGCATTGCAATACCGTTTGTGCTCACTTTTATCATTAGTTACCTTGCTGTTTTTATATTTTTCAAATTACAAAAACCTTTATCTACCATCCATATTGCACTTGTATCACCATCTCTTCGCCGAACTAGTGCACCTATACAATTTACCATTGTATTGGGTGTGTTGGGGACACAAGAGACTCTTTGTTATTTGGTTGCAGGGTTGTTTGAGAGAGACCATCTTCATCCTATGCCTCCCACGGATTGATAAACCTTAGGTCATCCACTTGAGGGAAATTTGCTACTGTCCTACAAAACTCTGCGCTTGGAGGCCCAACACGAGTCTACAAGAAGAAGGTTGCATAGTAGACATCAGTTGCTACTTCGTGGACCCTTATGGGTGGAGCCCTCCTTGGACTCTCGCGACCGTTACCCTCCGTGGGTTGAAGACTCCATAAACGTGGACGTACGATAGCACCACCTATCGGAACCACGGGAAAAATCATCGTGTCTACAATTGCGTTTGATCTTCCAACCCTTCCTTTCTACTCATGCTTGTTGTTACTTTCCGCTGCTATACTCTTAGACATGCATGTGTAGGGTGTACTTGACTTGCCATGAATTCTAAAATATGCCAACTCTAAAATTTGGGAAAAGGTAGAAATTTTATTTGGTCAAGTAGTCTAATCACCCCCCCGTCTAGACATACTTTCGGTCCTACAATACTCCAATTTTAACGTTCTTGGGCTCATTTAATTTAGTGAAAAGCCCGATGTGTCAGTGGCCTTGGATTTTTAATTTGGACACTTTAATAAATGTCAAACATCAAACAGCCCATAGGGCCTTAATCTGGTGCATGGAACTTCTCTAGGTTGACTCTCAACTTGGTGTTTTTGATGTTCCAAGTCCATGTACATGCCAACATACCTACAAAGATCACAAAACAAATGAAAACTAATAAAATCTGAATAAAAATAGAAGTTGTGCAACAAACTTGATAAAACGAGTAAAGACCGAAAACTATGCATTGAGGACATGAATGTTGAAATATGTGTTCAGTTGTGTAGGCGTGCGTGTACGAGTTGTACTTGATCTGGTAGTTAGCCATATGGTCGTTGTAAACTAGCTTCATAGTGATCACATTATTATAGATATTATGTAAGTCCAAGGCAACAACTACCCAGATCGTAACCTCATGTAATCTCTCTGGCTATTGCCATATATAACACGCACGCGTCCCTATGGAAACACGTATGCTTCCATTATTCTTTTCATGATAATCTAGTTTCTCTTCCACAAAACACATCTAGCAATGTCGAGGCTTCCGCTCCAGCGCTCGTTTCCCTCTCCAACATGCAGATCACAGAGAAGCTCACCCAGGACAACTTCCAGCCATGGAAGGGCCTGGTCTTGCCGTCGGTGAGAGGTGCCCTCCTCATGGGCTACCTCGATGGATCCACTCCAGCGCCACCATAAGAGATCGAAGAAGCTAAGGTGGATAAGACCGTCGTCAAGGTCCAGAACCCGGCGTATGTCGCTAGGGTGGCGCATGATCAGAACGTCCTGGGCTTTCTTCTCGGCTCCCTCAGCTGAGAGGTGCTCCTGTAGGTGATGGACCACACCACCGCAAGTAGCCCATTGGCGACGCTGCTGGCAATGTTTGCCCTGCAGTCCCGGGCCAAGGTCATCCAGCCATGGACACAACTCACCAACACGCGCAAGGGCGACTCCTCGTCCACAACATACTTCACCAAGATGGAAGGGATCACTGATGAACTTGCGGCTGCAAGGAAAAAGATGGAAGATGATGATCTTGTGTCACAAATTCTATCAGGTTTGGATGCAGACTATAATCCCTTGGTTTCTGCACTTTATGCCAAGACCAATGAATAGGCCATCTCCCTGGCGGATCTCTTCTCCGAGCTTCTCGTGGCAGAGTCCCGCCTGGAGGCTTAGAGCCATGTGCATCAGCAGTTTTCCGCTAATCTTGCTGCCATGGGAGTTCGTGGCGGTGGCTCCTCCAACAGCCACGGCAACAATAGTGGAAACAACCGTGGTGGGCGTCCTGATGATGGGCGTGGAAACTACCACACCAACCAGCGCCAAGGCAACAACGACGACGGCTATGGTGGTGGATATGGCGGCGGTGGCTACAACAACAACAACAATGAGGGTGGGTACAACAACAACCAAGACGACCACAACAGTGGCTATGGTGGCGGCGGCTACGGTGGCGGGGGCTACAACAACAATTCCCACCCCGATGTGGTCGTTTGTTAGATTTGTGGTAAGGCCGGCCACGATGCCTATCACAGCCGGGAGCGCTTCGAGAAGAACTATAAGAGGCACAAAAAGACCGCAAACACCGTGGCCACCTCCTACGGAGTCGACACCAACTGGTACATCGACACCTACGCGACTGATCATATCACCACTGAGCTAGATAAGCTTGTTGTCCGTGATTGCTACACCGGCACGGAACGAGTCCACACGGCAAGTGGATTAGGTATGGAAATTGCACATATTGGTCATGCGCATGTTCATACCCATGATCGTCCTATTCATCTTTTAGATATTCTCCATGTTCCGAAATCCAAATTTTTTTACTTGATGCTCATGACAGTCATGCATACTTAGATATTTACCCCGAATTCTTTTCTATCAAGGAACAGTGAACGGGGGAAACACTGGTGCGTGCTCGAAGTAGGGGTGGCCTCTATCCTCTAGCTTCATCTCTCGTTGTCCATGGGAGGCATGTCCTTGGTGTGGAAAAACCATCGTCCTCTCGGTGGCATAGGTGCCTAGGTCATCCATCTTTTGTCATCGTTGATCAAGTAGTCAATAAAATTGTCTCCTTGTATCCAATAAAAGTCATCAGTCGGTTTGTGATGCATGTCAGAGAGCAAAAAGTCATCAGTTACCATATCCTCGGTCTACTAGTATTTCTAGTGCTCCTTTAGAGCTAGTGTTTTCGGATGTATGGGGACCTACTGTACAATCTGTTGGCAGATTCCGGTACTATGTTTCCTTTATTGATGATTTCAGCAAGTTTACTTTGGATATTCTTCATTAAAAATAGATGTGAAGTGTTTCAGAGTTTCATGATTTTCAGCAGCATGTTGAGCGTTTATTTGATAGGAAAATTCTTGCCATGCAAACCGACTCGGGTGGCGAGTATCGAAAATTAAATTCCTTTTTCGAGCGCATTGGCATTTACCATCATGTCTCATGTCCACATGCTCATCAACAGAATGGTTCCGTTAAATGGAAACATAGACACAGTTTTTAGATTGGTCTTGCTTTACTTGCTCACGCATCCATGCCACTCAAATTTTGGGACGAAGCCTTTACTACTGTTGTTTATCTTATCAGTCGCCTTCCTAGTAAGGTTATTCAATCCCAAACACCATTGGAATGTCTTTTCCACATTACACCAGACTATTTCTTTCTTCGTATTTTTTGGTGCGCTGTATGGCCAAATCTTCATCCCTTTAATAAACACAAGCTTCAGTTTCGTTCTACCCGGTGTGCGTTCATTGGGTATAGTCCTCTTCACAAGGGTTACAAGTGTCTCGACATATCTACTGGACATGTTTATCTCGCACGTGATGTTGTTTTTGATGAGTCTATCTTTCCGTTTTCTAAACTTCGTGAAAATGCCGGTGCCTGATACGTCTTCGTCGTATCTATAATTTTTGATTGTTTCATGCCAATATTATACAACTTTCACATATTTTTGGCAACATTTTATATGATTTATTGAACTAACCTATTGATCTAGTGCCCAGTGTCAGTTCCTGTTTGTTGCATGTTTTTTGTTTCGCAGAATTACCATATCAAATGAAGTCCAAACACGATAAAAATTTACGGAGATTTTTTTGGAATATTTGTGAATTTTGAGAAGTGGAATCAAAGCAAACGGAGGCTCACAGCCCCCACCACCCACCAGGGCGCGGCCAGGGGGCCCAACCGCGTCCTGGTGGGTGCTGCCCACCTCGTAGGTTAGTTGAATCTCTCCTTCGGGCGCAAGGAAGCTAATTTTTGGATAAAAATCCCCTCAAAATTTCAGCCCGAGCGGAGTTACGGATCTTCGGGAATATAAGAAACGGTTTTCGCCCAGAAAACAGGAACGCAAAATAGAAGAGAACAGAGAGGGAGATCCAATCTAGGAGGGGCTCCTGCCCCTCCGCCGCCATGGCGGCCATGGACCAGAGGGGTAACTCTCCTCCCATCTAGGGGGGGGGGCAAGGAAGAAGAAGAAGGAGGGGGGCTCTCTCCCCCTCTCTCCCGGTGGCGCCGGAGCGCCGCCGGGGCAAGGATCGTGACGGCGATCTACATCAACAATCTTGCCGCCGTCAACACCAACTCTCTTCCCCTCTATGCAGTGGTGTAACACCTCTCTTCCCCGCTGTAATCTCTACTTAAACATGGTGCTCAACTCCATATATTATTTCCCAATGATATTTGGCTATCCTATGATGTTTGAGTAGATCTCTTTTGTCCTATGGGTTAATTGTGGTATGATGTTATGGATGTGAGTTGTATGTTGATATGGTGTTGTCCTATGGTGCCCTCCGTGTCGCGCAAACGTGAGGGATCCCCGCTGTAGGGTGTTGCAATATGTTCATGATTTGCCTATGATGCGTTGCTTGAGTGACAGAAACATAAACCCGAGTAGGTGGGTTGTTTGCATACGGGAGTAAAGGGGACTTGATACTTAATGCTATGGTTGGGTTTTACCTTAATGAACTTTGGTAGTTGCGGATGCTTGCTAGAGTTCCAATCATAAGTGCATATGATCCAAGTACGGAAAGTGTGTTAGCGTATGCCTCTCCCTCATTGCATATAACAAGTATCTATCGTATCATATTCAATTGCCTAGGGACAATCTTTCTCTTGCGTTACACAAAAAGGTTGCTACAAAACAATTTACTTTTATTGTTCTTTTATTAAAACAGCACCTAACTTTTATTTCCACGTTCTTTATTTTCTTGCAAAGTACTTCTAGTTTTATTCCCGCAAAGTAGTTTCATACTTGTTCTAGGTAAAGCAAGCATTAGCATGCGTAGAGTTGTATCGGTGGTCGATAGAACTTGAGGGAATATTTGTTCTACCTTTAGCTCCTCGTTGGGTTCGACACTCTTACTTATCGAAAAAAGCTACAAATGATCCCCTACACTTGTGGGTTATCAAGACCTTTTTCTGGCGCCGTTGCCGGGGAGCAATAGCGTGGGGTGAATATTCTCGTGTGTGCTTGTTTGCTTTATCATTAAGTAATTTTTTATTTTCTATTATTAGTTGTTTTATATCTTTAGTCATGGATATGGAACACGAAACACCAAAAAAATTAGTGGTACTTGCTACTCATGGAGATGGGGAACCTCCTAAAACCCTCGATGCTAGTTATGTGAAACACGTTAATTACTCCTTCGATAATCCCGAGAAATCCTCAAGGAACTTTATAATGGGATACACATTGGATCAAATTAGAATACTGGAATGGTTTGCTTGGGATGCATGCTCGAGATGTGACTTTACTTGTTGCTCTAATATAGAAGCTCGACACCTTCCCTTTCAATGCAAATTTAATGATAATGAAACCTTAGCTTCTTATGCTAAAGGTATTTATGATTACTATGATGTGGAACGAATAGAAGAATTTGTTGCTTTTAAAGGTGCTTATGAAATTGCTTCTTTGCTTGAAAAGTATGATGATGATGTTCCTTACGAATCTGAAATTTTATCCATACTTAAATATTGCTATGAGAATTATGATTGCAATGCTGATATTATTGAATTTATTGAAAGGATGACCGCTGCCTTGGAAGAGACTAATATTTTGAAGGAATCTATGGAAGAAGAAATTGCTGAAATTGTGAGCTCATTAGATGAAAAAGATGAGGAGGAGAGCGAAGAACAAAAGGAGGAAGAGCGGATTCGCTACCCGTGCCCACCTTCTAATGAGAGTAACTCTTCAACTCATACATTGTTTAATTACCCTTCGCACGTACCGAAGGATGAATGCCATGATGAATGCTATGATGATTGCTATGATCCCTTGGATTCGTTTGAAATATCCCTTTTTGATGAACTTGATGCTTGCTATGCTTGTGGCCAAGATGCCAACATGAATGATGCTTACGAAGATGAACTTGCTATAGTTCCTTATGTTAAGCATGAAATTGTTGCTATTGCACCCACACATGATAGTCCTATTATCTTTTTGAATTCTCCTAACTACACTATATTGGAGAAGTTTTCTCTTGTTAAGGATTATATAGATGGGTTGCGTTTAGTTACTACACATGATGATTTTGATGAATATAATATGCATGTGCTTGATGCTCCTACTTGCAATTATTATGAGAGAGGAACTACATCTTCACCTCTCTATGTTTCCAATACTATAAAATTGCAAGAAACTATTTATACTATGCATTGGCCTTTACTTAATGTGCATGAATTGTTCTTGTATGACATGCCGATGCATAGGAAGAGAGTTAGACTTCGTTGTCACATAATATATATCACTTTGTGCTCACTACTAAATTACAAATCATTGCTAATTAAAATTGGCTTTGATATACCTTGGGATCCGGGTGGATCAATTACTTGAGCACTTTATGCCTAGCTTAATGGCTTTAAAGAAAGCGCTGCCAGGGAGACAACGTGGAAGTTTTAGAGAGTCATTTATTTCTGTTGTGTGCTTTTATAAAGTTTAAAAACAAAAAAAATATAGGGGGGAACCTAAAACTTCACAAAAGGAAAGGTGAAAGTGAGATAGATGATGAGCATCGTTGAAGTGGGGGACGTCCTTGAACTTTTGTTCATGCCCATGGAAACTTTGTGAATCTTGAATCACGGAAACTTTTCCAACAAAAATAATTATCCCCTTGTACAAATCCATTGTATTATAAAAATAATGTGGCAAGATTTGCCTTTAGGATGATTAGATTGCTTGTTGGTATGTGCGGTGTAAAAACAGAAACTTTGGCTGTAGTGCGTGAATTTTAATTTTTTACTGGAACATCAAAAGTTTATGATTTTTTTACACAGTATTTCTATACAAAATTTTTAATTTTTCCTAATTTTTCAGAATTTTTGGAGTTACATAAGTATGGTCAAAGTTCATATTACTACAGACTGTCGTGTTTAAGACAGATTCTGTTTTTGATGCATTGTTTTGCTTGTTTTGATGAAACTATCGATTTTATCGGTGGTGTAAGCCATAGAAAAGTTATAATACAGCAGGGATAATGCAAATATAAAATATGAATTGGTTTGCAACAGTACTTAAAGTAGTATTTTGCTTTATTATACTAACGGATCTTACCAGTCTTCTGTTAAGTTTTGTGTGGATGAAGTGTTCGAAGATCGAGGAGGTCTCGATATGAGGAGAAGAAGGAGAGGCAAGAGTTCAAGCTTGGGGATGCCCAAGGCACCCCAAGTAAATATCCCAGGATACTCAAGCGTCTAAGCTTGGGGATGCCCCGGAAGGCATCCTATCTTTCTTCAACAAGTATCGGTATGTTTTCGGATTCGTTTCATTCATGTGATATGTGCAAATCTTGGAGCGTCTTTCGTGTTTAGTTTTCATTTTACTTTTATGCACCATGCTGGTATGAGATAGTCCATGGTTGATTTATAGAATGCTCATTGCACTTCACTTATATCTTTTGAGTATGGCTTTATAGAATGCTTCATGTGCTTCACTTATATCATTTGAAGTTTGGATTGCCTGTTTCTCTTCACATAGAAAACCGTTATTTGTAGAATGCTCGTTTGCTTCACTTATATTTATTAGAGCATGGTATTTTGTAGAAATAATTAAACTCTCTTGCTTCACTTATATCTATTTAGAGAGTCAACAAGAATTGGTCATTTGCATGGTTAGTCATAAAATCCTACATAAAACTTAGGGATCACTGAATATGACATGTTTGATTCCTTGCAATAGTTTTGCGATATAGAGATGATAATATGTGGGAGGTACTAGTGGATGATCGTGTTTAGTAAGATATTGGTGTTAAGGTTTGTGATTCCCGAAGCATGCACGTATAGTCTCCCGTTATGCTAGGAAGTTGGAGCACAATTTATTCTTGATTGTCTATCTTTGTGTGAAGGTCGGGGGCGCGCGATGGTTAACTCCTACCAACCTCCCCCTAGGAGCATGCGTAGTAATACTTTGCTTAAAGAGAGCTAATAAAACTTTTGCAATAAGTATGTGAGTTCTTCATGACTAATGTGAGTCCATGGATTATACTCACTCTTACCTTTCCGCAATTTGCTAGCCTCTACGGTACCGTGCATTGCCCTTTCTCATCTCGAGAGTCGGTGCAAACTTCGCCGGTGCATCCAAACCCTGTGATATGATACGCTCTATCACACATAAGCCTTATTATATCTTCCTCAAAACAGCCACCATACCTACCTATTATGGCATTTCCATAGCCATTCCGAGATATATTTCCATGCAACTTCCCCCGCCTCCGTTTTGATGACTTGAGCATTCATTGTCATATTGCATTACATGATCGTAAGATAGCTAGCATGATGTTTCCATGGTTTGTCCGTTTTTTGATATCTTTGCTACGCTAGATCATTGCATTCATATAGAGTCATACTTTGTTCTGCTATCGTAACAATTGAGTTGTAAGTAAATAGAAGTGTGATGATCATCATTATTCATTATTAGAGCATGCCCCAGTGATGAAAGGATGATGGAAACTATGATTCCCCCACAAGTCGGGATGAGGCTCTGGACAAAGAAAAAAAAAGAAAGAAAAAAATAGAAAAAAAGAAAAAGAAAAAAAGAAAAAAAGGAAAAAAATGAAAGAAGAAGGAATAGGGGCATGCTAATTCCACACTTGTGCTTCAAAGTAGCACCATGTTTTTCATATAGAGAGTCTCATGTGTTGTCACTTTCATATACTAGTGGGAATTTTTCATATAGAGTTAGATGCATACCCACTTAGTTTTCATATTGAGCTTTCATACACTTATAGCTCTTAGTGCATCCGTTGCATGGCAATCCCTACTCCTCGCATTGATATCTATTGATGGGCACCTCCATAGCCCGTTGATACGCTGAGTTGATGCGAGACTTTCTTCTCTACTTTTACCCCTTTGAAACCTACCACCGCATTCTATTCCACCCATAGTGCTATATCCATGGCTTGCGCTCATGTATTGCGTGAGAGTTGAAAATGCTGAAGCGCGTTAAAAAGTATGAACCAATTGCTTGGCTGACACCGGGGTAGTACATGATTATACCTTGTGTTAAGAAGACAGAGCATGACAAGGCTATATGATTTTGTAGGGATAGCGTTCTTTAGCCTTGATATGTTGAAAGACATGATTGTTTGTTGGGATGCCTGAGTATTAATGTCTTTATGTCAAAACTAGACTATTGCTTTGAATCACTTGTGTCTTAATATTCATGCCATGATTAGATATATGATCAAGATTATGCTAGGTAGCATTCCACATCAAAAATTATCTTTTTTATCATTTACCTACTCGAGGACGAGCAGTAATTAAGCTTGGGGATGCTGATACGTCTCCGTCGTATCTATAATTTTTGATTGTTTCATGCCAATATTATACAACTTTTACATATTTTTGGCAACATTTTATATGATTTATTGGACTAACCTATTGATCCAGTGCCCAGTGCCAGTTCCTGTTTGTTGCATGTTTTTTGTTTCGCAGAATTACCATATCAAACGAAGTCCAAACGCGATAAAAATTTATGGAGATTTTTTTTGGAATATTTGTGAATTTTGAGAAGTGGAATCAACGCAAACGGAGGCTCACAGCCCCCCCCCCCACCCACCAGGGCGCGGCCAGGGGGCCCAACCGCGACCTGGTGGGTGCTGCCCACCTCGTACGTCGGTTGGAGCTCTACTTCGGGCACAAGGAAGCTAATTTTTGGATAAAAATCCCCTCACAATTTCAGCCCGATCGGAGTTATGGATCTCCGGCAATATAAGAAACGGTTTTCGGCCAGAAAACAAGAACGCAAAACAGAAGAGAACAGAGAGGGAGATCCAATCTAGGAGGGGCTCCTGCCCCTCCGCCGCCATGGCGGCAATGGACCAGAGGGGGAACTCTCCTCCTATCTAGGGGTGAGGCCAAGGAAGAAGAAGAAGAAGAAGGAGGGGGGCTCTCTCCCCCTCTCTCCCGGTGGCGCCGGAATGCCACCGGGGCAAGGATCGTGACGGCGATCTACATCAACAATCTTGTCGCCGTCAACACCAACTTTCTCCCCCTCTATGCAGTGGTGTAACACCTCTCTTCCCCGCTGTAATCTCTACTTAAACATGGTGCTCAACTCCATATATTATTTTCCAATGATATTTGGCTATCCTATGATGTTTGAGTAGATCTCTTTTGTCCTATGGGTTAATTGTGGTATGATGTTATGGATGTGAGTTGTATGTTGATATGGTGTTGTCCTATGGTGCCCTCCGTGTCACGCAAACGTGAGGGATCCCCGCTGTAGGGTGTTGCAATTTGTTCATGATTTTCCTATGGTGGGTTGCTTGAGTGACAGAAACATAAACCCGAGTAGGTGGGTTGTTTGCGTACGGGAGTAAAGGGGACTTGATACTTAATGCTATGGTTGGGTTTTACCTTAATGAACTTTGGTAGTTGCGGATGCTTGCTAGAGTTCCAATCATAAGTGCATATGATCCAAGTACGGAAAGTGTGTTAGCGTATGCCTCTCCCTCATTGCATATAACAAGTATCTATCGTATCATATTCAATTGCCTAGGGACAATCTTTCTCTTGCGTTACACAAAAAGGTTGCTACAAAACAATTTACTTTTATTGTTCTTTTATTAAAACAACACCTAACTTTTATTTCCACGTTCTTTATTTTCTTGCAAAGTACTTCTAGTTTTATTCCCGCAAAGTAGTTTCATACTTGTTCTAGGTAAAGCAAGCATTAGCGTGCGTAGAGTTGTATCGGTGGTCGATAGAACTTGAGGGAATATTTGTTCTACCTTTAGCTCCTCGTTGGGTTCGACACTCTTACTTATCGAAAAAGGCTACAAACGATCCCCTACACTTGTGGGTTATCAGTGCCCAACTTCTTGGAGGAATAAACTTGCTTCATCCTACACTTTCAAATCCTCCTATCCCTGATCATGGGGATGATTTGCATGCTGCTGATCATATGTCTTTTTTTGACCAAAATTTGGAGCTACCTAGTGTGCAGGAAGAAGATTTTATGCAGGGATCAAATAATCATGCAGAAGATCCTAGTGTGGAACCCGGGGAGGACTCTCCCGCACTATCAAGCGCGGGATCCCGCGCGCGATCAGCCGCGCAATCTGAGGCAACAGACGGTTGCAGCGGCAGCGAATCTGCGCCTGGATCGGCGCCATGGGATCCGAGCGGTCCCTCCCATGCTTCGCGTGCGGGGGCACCTCACCTGTCGGCGCGTGGCAACGCCTCACGGGCCGACCCAACAGAGCAGGCCTCCCTCAGTCCCTCATCGCCAGCCGTCAACAGCCCACGGGCTGGAGCGGGCGAAATCACTAATTGAGGAGTACTCCTTTCAAGGATCACTCCCACCTCCACAGGTTGCGACAAGTGGCGCACTGCATGTGTGCCACTTGTCGTAACCTCGTAGTTTTCCCTTTTTCGTAGATCCGTATTTTCAAAATGGTTTATCTCTTAAACCGTGCGTCCAAATCTCGAACCGTTTTCACCGTTGGGTTCCTCGCGTTGAGATCTTCAGAACTAGATCCCATGTTGATAGGTTTTGACGAACTTTTTTTCACGAAAAAACCGGACGAAAAAACCAAGACGAAAAAACCATGCCTCTCGCGATAGAAAAAAACAGAAAACACGTTGTTTTCCTTTCCGAGAGGCACGGCCGTGCCTCTCGCGAAGGGAAAACCGTGTCTCTTGTGAAAGCAAAACCATGCCTCTCGCGAAAAAAATAACAGAAAACACGTTTTTTCCTTTTCCGAGAGGCACGGTCGTGCCTCTCGCCAAAGCAAAACCATTCCTCTCGCAAAAAAAACAGAAAACACATTTTTTTCCTTGACGAGAGGCACGACCGTGCCTCTCGCAAACGCAAAACGGCCTCTGGCGGAAGCAAAACCGTGCCTCTGACGAAAAGGAAAAAAACAGAAAGCATGTTTTTTTCCTTTCCGATAGGCACGGTTTCCGAAAACAGAAAATGCGTTTTTTCGGGCAAAAACAATTTTTTTTGGAATTGTTTTCGTCCAAAAGCTAAGAAAGACCGGTGAAAAACTGGAACAACAAAAAAATAAAAAAAAAGCAATATAAAAAGCAGAAAACGCGTGTGAAAAAATAAAAAAATAAAATCCGAAGGGAACGCTCAGAGCGCAACGCGTGGCGACGGCTGAGAACGTGCCAAGTGGCGACGCGTGGGAGGGATCATTGGGAGGCTTCCGAGGGAATACTCCCTAATTAGTTGCTCCCCCAGCGGGAGCTGGCGGCTCCACCGCTACGACCACGACGAGTGGCGCCCGTACGAGCACTTCCCTGCCAAAATTTCCTATTTGCCGCTTGTTGCGTCAAACTGTCGACGCAACCCACAGAGCTGGCGATGGAGCGGTGACCTAGGCCGGCCCATTATCGTCTTTGAGTGTTTTCCGGTTTTGGGAACGTTCTAGAGTTTCCCAGTCCGATTTTCTGGTTTTGGTAACCTTCTAGAAGTTTCCTTGAACCGTTTTCTTTTTCTTTTACCGATTTTCCGGTTTCTTTTTGGGTTTTCATTTTATTTTATTTTATTCTGTTTATTTTTTCTTTTCCTTTTCTGTTTTGTTTCTTTATTTCTTTTTCAAGTATATTTTAATTTACTTTGTAAAGTCCGTGTTTTGAAAATTGTTTGAAAACTTAAAAAATGTTTGTTCTTTAAAAAAAGTTCAATTTTTAAAAAATGTTAGTGTTTTCAAAAATTATTAATAAATTAAAACAATATTCACATTTTTTAAAAAATGTTAGAGAATCTCCAAAAAATGTTCTCATTTTTAAAAAATTGTTCAGAAGTTTTTTGTTCCAAATTTTCACAAAAATTCAAATAATGACCGAGATTTCAAAAAATGTTTCTATTTTCATAAATTGTTCACAATTTTTAAAAAATGTTCTTGTTTTCACATTTTTATTCACGTATTGAAAAGTTATTTCCTTTTAAAAAATATATACAAAAAATGTTCACATTTTCAAAAACTGTTCAAAGGTTTAAAGCAAAGTTTCGGTTTTAATTCTTTGTTCACATGTACAGAAAATGTTCTCATTTCGAAAAACATTCAAGATTTTCCACTTGCTCCCACTTTAAAAAAATTGTTCTGAATCTAAAATGTTGTCCCCATTTTCAAATTTTATTCACCAATTCAAAAAATGTTCACGTTTTCAAAGCATGTTCTGGAATTTTGAAAATGTTCATGTTTTCGAAAATGCTCTGAAAATTTAAAAATGTTCGAGTTTGAAATAAATTGTTTATAATTTCAATCGACGTTCCATTTTTCGAGTTTTGTTTACAAATTCGAAAAATGATCACATTTACGAAAAATGTTCGTGAAGTTGAAAATTTCTTCATAGCTTCCAAAGATGATGAGAAATTTTAAAATTCGTTCGCGTTTGTTAAAGATTATTCATAAGTTAATTAAAGTGTTCGGAATTTGAAACATTGTTTGCAATTTTGTTCCCTTTTTCAAGAAATGTCTTAGAAACCCCAAAATTGTTCGTGTTTTCACGAAATGTTGGAGTTTTTAAACTTTTCTTTATAAATTTGAAAATGTTCGCGTTTCAAAAAATATTAACATTTTAAAAAATAAAATAATGATCAAAATTTCTAAAAAATAAAACCTGTTGCGGCTTATAGTTCATATGCACCGGGAGGAAATTTTAGTTACAAATTCCGAGGTGTTACAATGGTTATTTTTTTGGGTAATTTCTATGAGCGTTATGATTTTGCCGCTGTTGTGTGTTCTTTAGAAGCCACGTTGGCTGCGTAACACGAGAACTTGTCTCTGGGAGTGGTTAGCACAACAAGCGTTGTGTAGTAAGTCACGGGTTCAAAACACGGCTCTAACGCATTTGTTTTTGGCGTTTTTCCACCTCGCGAACGTGCCACTGCCAAATGGGCTGGCCCAGGTGAGCCGCGCCCTGTGCGAAACTTCAACTCTTTGATTTAGAGAGCGTCACATAGGAGCTCCCTTCCCTGCCTGCCTCCACTTCTGTCGTACAAGAGTTGGGTGGGGGATCTTCTATGGTTGTTGGGCCCTCTACGACCACACATCTACAGCCTCTATCACTTCCTATGATTTCCAAAGCATGTACACTCCTCCAGAATCGTATTTCCTTGCCCGCAAAACGTATTGATGGTACTATTCGATGGGGCAGTTTTTGTAGCACAGGTGAGCCAGAAATGTGCGGGAAGCACTAGGAGATGAGAGGTGGATCGAGGCTATGAATGATGAATATTCGGCTCTTGTTAGAAACAAGACTTGGAACCTTGTACCATTTGAGAGGGGCAGTAACCTTATAGATTGCAAATGGGTCTACAAGGTGAAGAAGAAATCTGACGGCACCATTGACAGATATAAGGCACGTTTGGTTGCCAATGGTTTTAAACAAAGGTATGGGATTGACTATGAGGACACCTTTAGACCTGTGGTCAAAGCTGCCACCATTAGATTAATTTTGTCTATTGTTGTTTCAAGAAATTGGTGTATGCGCAAGTTAGATGTGCAGAACACGTTTCTTCATGGTGTTCTAAAAGAGAAAGTTTTCATGAGGCAACCTCCAATATATGAGGATCCTGACAAGCCAGGGTGTGTATGTAGATTGGATAAGGCCTTGTATGGTTCGAAGCAAGCTCCGCGTGCATGGTACTCTAGGTTGTCTACAAAATTGCAAAGACTTGGCTTTGTTCCTCCAAGGGCTGATACATCACTATTCTTTTATAGTAAGAATGGTGTGGTTATGTTCATGCTTATTTATGTTGATGATATCATTGTTACCACTTCCTCACCAGAGGCTATTGAAGCACTTCTTCATGATCTACGAAACGATTTTTCTTTGAAGGACTTGGGTCAACTCCATTAATTCCTCTGTATAGAGGTAAAAAAGGTAAATAATGGAATATTCTTGACACAATAGAAATATATTGGAGAGATATTAACAAGGATAGGTATGAAAAATTGCAAGATTGTTACAACACCTTTGTCTATATCTGAGAAATTGTATTAACAGAGGGAGAGTCACTTGAAGATGAGGATTCTACCAGGTATAGAAGTATTGTTGGTGCTTTGAAGTATGTCACATTAACTAGACCAGATATATCTTCCTTTGTAAATAAAGAATGTCAATTTTTGCACGCTCCTACATCCGCTCATTGGATTGCAGTAAAAAGAATTCTCAGATATTTGAAGTTCACATCAAGTCTTGGGCTTAAATTGGTCAAGTCAAACTCTACACTTTATAAGTGCCTTTTCTGATGCTCACTGGGCAGGTTGTCCAGATGACAGAATGTCAACAGGTGGTTTTGCAGTTTTCTTTGGTTGTAATCTAATTTCCTGGAGTGCTCGTAAACTGGCTACAGTGTCTAGGTAAAGTACTAAGGTTGAGTACAAGGCACTAGCAAATGCAAAAACCAAGGTGATATGGATACAAACTCTGTTGAGGGAATTGAATGTCGAACATTCAAAGACCGCATCATTGTGGTGTGATAATCTTGGAGCCACATATTTGGCAGCCAACCCAGTCTTCCATGCAAGGACAAAGCATATTGAAGTGGATTATCATTTTGTTCGAGAGAGAGTAGCTAATAAGCTACTTAATATTCGTTTTATTCCCACGGGTGACCAAGTTGCAGATGAGTTCACCAAGACATTGTCTGTAAAACAGCTAGAAGCTTTCAGGCACAATCTCAACTTAGAAAAGTTGTGATTGAGAGGGGATGTTGAAATATGTGTTCAGGTGTGTAGGCGTGTGTGTACAGTTGTACCTGATTTGGTAGTTAGCCATATGGTTGTTGTAAACTAGCTTCATGGTGATCACGTTATTGTAGATATTATGTAGAGTCCAAGGCAACAACTACCCAGATTGTAACCTCTTGTAATCTCTCTGGCTATTGCCATATATAACATGCATGCGTCCCTATGGAAACACATATACTTCCATTATTCTTTTCAATGAATAAGTCCAAAATGGATATGCAATAAGGGATTTTGGCACTAAAATATACTCTAAAAAGTATGCATAAATTCTACTCATCAACCTCCCCAAGCTTAAACCTTGCTCGTCCTCGAGAAAGAAGGTTGATAAACCAGAGTTGCCCAACTAGCTTACCAATAAAGATTTTTACCCAGAGGCGTATCCTTGTCTTCTCTGCAAGCTATAAACAAGATAGAACATATTTGTACAAGGTAGCACATGCTCAGTTATATGATCTATTTTGACATCCAATCCACTTAGAGCTTCAGCAAATTTATATGCTTATTGTCAACGTTTAATTTTGCATGAAAACAAATACATGGATCCTCTTACTTAGTAGATTATTCATCTTTTTTTGTTGTTTTTATTTTTAACCAAACATGAGCACACGGAGTTGTCAAAAAGTTAAGATATAGAGCTTTTCATTCAAGCCGAGTGACATTCTCAAGTCAAGGCTCTTAAGTACTTACTTAAGTCCTGGCGCATCCAGAATAGGTATCTCTAAGTTCTCAAAATTACGCCAAAAGGTGATATACAAATGAGGGGGTTTTGTTGTGGCTTATGTTTGAATTATGGACCAAGAATTGTCTCTTTTGAGCGCAGTGATCAGTATTCTTTTATTACCACATACACGCACTCTCAAGAGAAAGACAAATAATATTCTATGTAGTGTTGCCACTATGAACGTTAACAAGCTCATAGACGAAATCCAAGACAAACCTATGATGGATCGTTCATTGGCCAGCGAAGTCCTCAACATAAACTCAAGAGAGGTGATGAAGTCACACCAACGCGGCATACAACAACATGGGTGACAAGGCCATGGAAACAACAAGAAGGTGAAACGCCATGTATTTCAACATAGATTTTGGCATAATCATAAATACTATGGAGTACCGATTCCATATATACAACGCCCAAAGCAAGAACTATTGAGTCTATTGTTTTATACACTATGAGGTTGCGCTACTCCATAACCTTTTCTCTAAAACAATTATAACAAATGTCAAACTTTTTATTCAACCATCATTTTTCTTTTATTTTGAAGAACTAGAGATCACGACAATGTATTTTAGAGGATCGCAAGATGGTTCCCAACCTAAGCAAAAAAATTGAACAAAGTGGACACAAATATTAACTTGACAATATGGGGCCTAAATTGAGCAAGTGATTCCCTTATGCAACTATTGAACAATCATACATAAGCAAGCATGTCAAACAATGGGACACATATTGCATGGCATTTTCATATGAAGATCATTGCACAAGACTCTTCACATGCAAAAAAAAACTTCCTCAAGCTTAGAACTTTGCAAGAACTAATCTTAAGAAAATTATGAAATGAAAAGAGAAAGTGCAGTTTACTAAAGGAGAGTATGGAAAGTGCTTACCTCCCTAAGCTTAGAGTAAGCAAGGGTAATAAAAACTTTTCTACCGTTGAGGTGCAAACGACATTTCCTTTAATAAACATGGACCTACGCTTCGTCAATACATTCTTTGATATGGTCCGTTGGGCATTTTTCTATCTGCGAACATTGTTTTGTATTCACGTACATTTTTCCTATTTCGTGAACATTTTTTTAATTCATGGCCTTTTTCAATTCACAACTTATTTTTCCAAATTCATGAACATTTTTTGAATTTTGAACATTTTTCAAAATCACTAACATTTTTTGAATTCACAAACATAGTTTGAAGTCGAGTACATTTTTGAAATTTATTTTTGTTTGAAATCCCAAACAATTTTATAGAAGCAACAAAAACAAAAGTAGATACTTTTTGAAAAGAAACAAAAAAAACGGTGACACCCCACCCCCCATATGGGCTGGCCCAAAAGCACGCTGGGGCGCGGGGGTGCGCGCTTTCTTGCTTTCCACCGCATGTGGCGCTGAATAGCAGCACCCTCGAGGGATATCATTGGCCATGCGCATTGGCGGGAGGATGTTAGTGAAATTAAATACTTGTCTCATTCCTTTATGTAAGGTGTATAATTTTGGCACGGTGACCAAGGCACATGATTATACATAATTTATGATGAAATTAACCTTGACTAAATCAATGATTAGCGGTAAGTAAATCATTTAGGCTTGGAAAAGAAGAGATACACACAATCGAGAGAGATATTTTCCTCCTTTTTTGTATAATGAGAGATACATGCAATATGGGGAGAGATATTTTCCTTTTTCTGGATGGCTAAAGACGGAACTATAAGGAACTAAAAGAAATGCACCTTACATTGTGAAAATTTTATCGAAAAACAAATACACCTTATATAAAGAAACGGAGGGAGTACATGCCATCATATTATTAGTTTTGGTGATGAGGCTAATAATATTTAGTCAATATTGGCCCAAATATATGTTGGAAATATGCCCTAGAGGCAATAATAAAGTGATTATTATTATATTTCCTTGTTCATGATAAATCGTTTATTATCCATGCTATAATTGTATTGATTGGAAACACAAATACATGTGTGGATACATAGACAACAATGTGTCCCTAGTATGCCTCTAGTAGACTAGCTCGTTGATCAAAGATGGTCAAGGTTTCCTAGCCATAGACATGAGATGTCATTTGATAACGGGGTCACATCGTTAGGAGAATGATGTGATGGACAAGACCCAAACTATAAACATAGCATATAATCGTGTCAGTTTATTGCTATAGTTTTCTGCATGTCAAGTATCTATTCCTATGACCATGAGATCATGTAACTCACTGACACCGGAGGAATACCTTGTGTGTATCAAACGTCGCAACGTAACTGCGTGACTATAAAGATGCTCTACAGGTATCTCCGAGGGTGTCTGTTGAGTGGGCATGGATCAAGACTGGGATTTGTTACTCCGTGTGACGGAGAGGTATCTCAGGGCCCACTCGGTAATACAACATCACAATAATCCTTGCAAGCAAAGTGACTAAAGAGTTAGCCACGGGATCTTGTATTACGGAACGAGTAAAGAGACTTGCCGGTAACGAGATTGAACTAGGTATGGAGATACCGACGATCGAATCTCGGGCAAGTAACATACCGAAGAACAAAGGGAACATCATACGGGATTAACTGAATCCTTGACATAGAGGTTCAACCGATAAAGATCTTCGTAGAATATGTAGGAACCAATATGGGCATCCAGGTCCCGCTATTGGTTATTGACCGTAGAGGTGTCTCGGTCATGTCTACATAGTTCTCGAACCCGCAGGGTCTGCACACTTAATGTTCGGTGACGTTTCGGTAGTATTGAGATATATGTGTTGGTGACCGAAGGTTGTTCGGAGTCCCGGATGAAATCCCGGATGTCACGAAGAGCTCTGGAATGGTCCGGAGGTAAAGATTTATATATAGGAAGTTGGTATTTGACTTCCGGAAAAGTTCCGGAATTTACCGGGGTTACCGGAAGGGTTCCGAGGGTCCACCGAGTGGGCCCACCCACCCCAAAGGGCCCCATGGGCTGTGGGAGGAGACAGTCCAGACCCTGGTGGGCTGGCCGACCCCTCCACCAAGGCCCATGCAGCTAGGGAAGTGGGAAAAGGAAACCCCAAAGTGGGGGAAGGAAATTCCAAGTAGGAAAAGGAATCCTACTTGGAGTAGGATTGGTGGGAGGCTTGGCCTCCACCTCCTTCGGCCGAACCCCTAGGGGAAACCCTAGGGAGGCTGCCTCCTCCCCCCTCCCTCCTATATATACTAGAGATATAGAGTCCCCAAAGACACAAGGCCACGTGCTAGTTCTCTATTCTCTAGTTCCTCCACCAAATAGATTCCGGTAAAGCTTAGGCGAAGCCCTGCCGGGATAACTCCACCACCACCACCACCACCACGCCGTCGTGCTGCTGGAGATCTCATCTACCTCTTCGCCCCCTCTTGCTGGATCAAGAAGGCAGAGATCATCATCGAGCTGTACGTGTGCTGAACGAGGAGGTGTCGTCCGTTCGGCGCTAGATCGGGACGGATCGTGATTGCATCGCGGGACGGCTAGCGAATTGGATCACGAAGACGTTCGACTACATCAACCGCGTTTCTTAACACTTCCCGCTTAGCGATCTACAAGGGTACGTAGATCCACTCTCCCTCTCGTAGATGCTCATCACCATGGATAGATCTTGTGTGTGCGTAGGATAAATTTTGTTTCCCATGCAACGTTCGGTCTATGCGTAGATGAGATCACGAGTAGAACACAAAGGAGTTTATGGGCGTTGATGCTCAGATTGCTTCCTCCCTTGGTCTTTTCTTGATTCAGCGGTATTGTGGGATGAAGCGGCCCGGACCAACCTTACTCGTACGCTTACGAGAGACCGGTTCCATCAACTGACATGTGACTTTGTTGCATAAAGATGGCTGGTGGGTGTCTGTCTCTCCCACTTTAGTTGGATCGGATTCGACAAAGGCGGTCCCTGAGAAGGTTGAATAGCAATTTGTGTATCACCGTTGTGGTTTTGCGTAGGTAAGAATCGTTCTTGCTAGATACCCATAGCAGCCACGTAAAACATGCAACAACAATTAGAGGACGTCTAACATGTTTTTGCAGGGTATGTTGTGATATGATATGGTGTAGGATCGAAAGTATGTCTAGAGGGGGGGTGATTAGACTACTTGACCAAATAAAAATTCTACCTTTTCCCAATTTTAAGTGTTGGCAGATTTTAGCAATGATAGCAAGTCAAGTACACCCTACACATGCATGTCTAAGAGTATAGCAGCGGAAAGTAACAACAAGCATATGTAGTAGAGGGTAGGAAGGAAGATCAAACGCAATTTGTAGACACAAAGATTTTTCCCGTGGTTCCGATAGGTGGTGCTATCGTACGTCCACGTTTATGGAGTCTTCAACCCACGGAGGGTAACGGTCGCGAGAGTCCATGGAGGGCTCCACCCATAAGGGTCCACGAAGTATCAACTTTGACTATTCCATAACGGCTTCCGTCCACGAAGGACTAGCCTCACTATGGGTAGATCTTCACGAAGTAGGCGATCTCCTTGCCCGTACAAACTTCTTGGTTCAACTATACAACACGAAGTAGGAGGCTCCCAAGTGACACCTAACCAATCTAGGAGGCACCACCCTCCAAAAGGTAATAGGCTCGGTAATGTCGATGAACTCCTTGCTCTTGTGCTTCAAGATGATAGACTCCTCAACAACCAATCACTCTCTCACAGATTTGGATATGGTGGAAGAGATTGATTTGGTGGAAATAAATTTTGGGGAGGCTAGAGATCAAGATTCATATGGATGGAGTGGAATAGCTTGATCTCAACACATGAGTAGGTGGCTCTCTCTCGGAAAATTTGATGGGGCAAGTATGGAATAGTTCTGAGTGCTTCTCTTTCGAGTGGGTGGTGGTGAAGGGGTATATATAGGCATCTCCAAAAATCCAACCGTTACACCTAAAGTGACCAACTCGGTGACACCGAAGTGTAAAACTCGGTGGTACCGAGTTGCTCCAAAGGTAGCAACTTTTGAATCCAGGTGAGACCGATACATAACTCTCGGTGGTACCGATTAGGTGACCAACGGTCAGATTGCACAACTCGGTGACGCCGATTCTCAAGTCTCGATGGTACCAATTCTTGACAACGGCTAACCAGAGAGTTGGTCCAAAAACTCGGTGAGACCGATTCACAAAACTCGGTGGTACCGATTCTTGTGAATGGCTAACCAGGAAGTAGGTCCAAATCTCGGTGAGACCGACTGGCAAAACTCGGTGGTACCGAAGCTTGAAAACAGCTAAACAGAAAGTTGGCAACTGAACTCGGTGGCACCGATGCAGAATCAGTTGCACCGAATGGCTAGGGTTTGGCATGGGTCTGTCTGAGTTTGGGAATCGGTGGCACCAAGTCGGAATTTTTGGTTGCACCGATTTTCATGATAGGCTTGGACAGACTTTTGTGGAAGAGTTTGTGGGTGTTTTTGGTGACTATCACTTGTGCACGTGGAGCATCTTGTTCACCAACAGTACCTTACCCCCTTTTAATAGTATTGGCTTTCCAATGGACTCAAAGTGATTTCTCACAAAGTAAAATGTAGAGTCCTCTTGCTTGAAGCTTTGCCAATCCATTTCCTTGCATCTTGGGGTTTCTCCACAATCCTTTTGCCATCCCTATCATTGAACTTTTCCTAAAATATGCTTAGTGGAAACATTAGTTCAATGACATATATGTTGTTATTAATTACCAAAACCACCAAGGGAGCAAATGTGCTTTCAATTGGCCAATGACATGATGAGATATATGTGATGTATGAGATGATCATGTTATGTATAGATAATCACGACTTGCATGTCGATGAGTATGGCAACCGGCAGGAGCGATAGGGTTGTCTTTAATTTATTTTCGTCGTTTCGCTTTACTTTATCGCTATGAGTTAGCAATAGTTGTAGAAGCAATAGTTGGCGCGACAATCTCATGGCGACACGTTGATAGAGATCAAGATGATGGAGATCATGGTGTCATGCCGGTGACGATGGAGATCATGCCGGTGCTTTGGAGATGGAGATCAAAAGCACAAGTTCATGGCCATATCATGTCACTTATGATTTGCATGTGATGTTAATACTTTTATGCATCTTATTTTGCTTAGGACGACGGTAGCATTATAAGGTGATCCCTCACTAAAATTTCAAGATAAAATTGTGTTCTCCCCGAGTGTGCACCGTTGCGAAAGTTCGTCGTTTCGAGACACCACGTGATGATCGGGTGTGCTAGACTCTACGTTCACATACAACGGGTGCAAGCCAGTGTTGCACGTGCGGAACACTCGGGTTAAACTTGACGAGCCTAGCATGTACAGATATGGCCTCGGAACACAAGAGACGAAAGGTCAAACATGAGTCATATAGTAGATATGATCAGCATGAAGATGTTCACCATTGAAACCACCTCATCGCACGTGATGATCGGACTTGGGTTGGTGAATTTGGATCATGTGACACTCGAATGACCAGGGGGATGTCAATTTGAGTGGGAGTTTTTTAAGTAATATGATTAACTAAACTCATTATCTTGAACAATAGTCTAAGTTGTCTTTGCAAAATTTATGTTGTAGATCAATGGCTCGCGCAGTAGCACCCCTGAATTTCAATGCGTTCCTAGAGAAAGCTAAGTTGAAAGATGATGGAAGTAACTTTGTAGACTGGGCCCGTAATCTGAGGATTATCCTCACAGCTTCCCAAAAGGCTTATGTCCTTGATGCACCACTCGGTGAACCACCTGTTCCAGTAGAGTCTGCAGACGTTGTGAACGCCTGGCAGGCACGTTCTGATGATTACTCAATAGTTCAATGTGCAATGTTGTATGGCTTAGAACCGGGACTTCAAAGATGTTTTGAACGTCATGGAGCATATGAGATGTTCCAGGAGTTGAAGTTTATCTTTGAGAATGCCCGGATCGAGAGGTATGAGACCTCCGATAAGTTCTATGCTTGCAAGATGGAGGAGAACGGGTCTGTCAGTGAACATGTGCTCAGAATGTCTGGGTATTCCAACCGTCTGGCGGAGTTGGGAATTGTTCTCCCGCCAGAGGCGATCACTGACAGAGTTCTTCAATCACTGTCGCCTAGCTACAAAAGCTTCGTGTTGAACTATAACATGCAAGGGATGAACAAGTCAGTCGCCGAGCTGTTTGCGATGTTGAAAGTCGCTGAGTCTGAGATTCAGAAGGAGCATCAAGTGTTGATGGTCAATAAAACCACTAGTTTCAAGAAGAATGGCAAGGGCAAGATGGGTAACTCCAAGAAGAGTGGCAAAGCAGTTGCCCCTCCCGTGAAGAAACCCAAGGCTGGACCCAAGCCAGAAACTGAGTGCTTTCATTGCAAGGGAACTGGTCACTGGAAGCGGAACTGCCCTAAGTATCTGGCTGACAAGAAGGTGGCCAACACCAAACAAGGTATATATGATATACATGTTATTGATGTGTACCTTACCAACTCTCGTTGTAGTGCATGGGTATTTGATACCGGTTCGGTTGCTCACATTTGCAACTCAATGCAGGAACTACGGAATAGACGGATGCTGGTAAAGGACAAAGTGACGATGCGCGTGGGAAATGGTTCAAAGGTTGATGTGATCGCCGTCGGCACGCTCGCTCTTCGATTACCATCGGGATTAGTGATGAACCTGAATAATTGTTATTTAGTGCATGCGTTAAGCATGAACATTATATCTGGATCTTGTTTATTGCGAGACGGTTACTCATTTAAATCAGAGAATAATGGTTGTTCTATTTATATGAGTAATATCTTTTATGGTCATGCACCCAATGTGAGGGGTTTATTCTTATTGAATCTCGATAGTGATGATACACACGTTCATAACATTGATGCCAAAAGATGTAGAGTTGATAATGACAGTACCACTTTCTTGTGGCACTGCCGCTTAGGTCATATTGGTGTAAAACACATGAAGAAGCTCCATGCTGATGGACTTTTGGAGTCACTTGATTTTGAATCACTTGACACATGTGAACCATGCCTCATGGGCAAGATGACTAAGACCCCGTTCTCTGGAACAATGGAACACGCAAGTGACTTGTTGGAAATCATACATACTGATGTGTGCGGTCCGATGAGCATTGAGGGGCGCGGTGGTTATCATTACTTTCTCACCTTCACTGATGACTTAAGTAGATATGGGTATATTTACTTAATGAAACACAAGTCTGAAACGTTTGAAAAGTTCAAGCAATTTCAGAGTGAAGTTGAGAATCATCGTAACAAGAAGATTAAATTCCTACGATCTGATCGGGGAGGAGAATATCTGACTTATGAGTTTGGCAGTCACTTAAGACAATGTGGAATTGTTTCACAATTCACACCGCCTGGAACACCACAGCGTAATGGTGTGTCCGAACGTCGTAATCGAACCTTATTGGATATGGTGCGTTCTATGATGTCTCTTGCCGATTTTCCACTATCGTTTTGGGGTTATGCATTAGAGACAGCTGCATTCACTTTAAATAGGGCACCATCGAAATCCGTTGAGACGATGCCATATGAACTGTGGTTTGGCAAGAAGCCAAAGTTGTCGTTTCTTAAAGTTTGGGGATGTGATGCTTATGCCAAAAAGCTTCAGCCTGAAAAGCTGGAACCCAAAGCGGAGAAATGTGTCTTCATAGGATACCCAAAAGAGATAGTTGGGTATACCTTCTATCTCAGATCCGAAGGCAAAGTGTTTGTCACTAAAAACGGAACATTTCTTGAGAAATAGTTTCTCTCGAAAGAATTGAGTGGGAGGAAAATAGAACTTGATGAGGTTGTTGAACCTTTACTTCAACCAGAGAGTAGCGCAGCGCAGAAAGATGTTTCTGTAGAGCCTACATCAGTTGAAGAGGAAGTTGATGATGCTGATCATGAAGCTTCGGATCAAGTTACTATCGAACCTCGTAGGTCGACAAGGACGCGTACTGCTCCTGAGTGGTACGGCAACCCTGTCTTAGAGGTTATGTTGTTGGACAACGATGAACCTACGAGCTATGGAGAAGCAATGATGGGCCCGGATTCTGAGAAATGGTTAGAGGCCATGAAATCCGAGATGGGATCCATGTATGAAAACAAAGTATGGACTTTGGAAGTATTACCTGAAGGGCGAAAGGCTATTCAGAACAAATGGATCTTTAAGAAGAAGACGGACGCGGACGGTAATGTCACCGTCTATAAAGCTCGACTTGTGGCAAAGGGTTTTTCACAAGTTCAAGGAGTTGACTACGATGAGACCTTCTCACCCGTAGTGATGCTTAAGTCCGTCAGAATCATGTTGGCAATAGCTGCATTTTTCGATTATGAAATTTGGCACATGGATGTCAAAACAACGTTCCTTAATGGTTTCCTTAAGGAAGAGTTGTATATGATACAGCCAGAAGGTTTTGTCGATCCAGAGAATGCTGACAAAGTTTGCAAACTCCAGCGATCCATTTATGGACTGATGCAAGCATCTCGGAGTTGGAATCTTCGCTTTGATGAGGTGATCAAAGCATTCGGGTTTATACAAGTTTACGGAGAAGCTTGTATTTACAAGAAAGTGAGTGGGAGCTATATAGCGTTTCTAATATTATATGTGGATGACATATTGCTGATTGGAAACAATATAGAAATGTTGGAAAGCGTGAAGGAATATTTGAACAAGAGTTTTTCAATGAAGGACCTGGGAGAAGCTGCTTTCATATTAGGCATCAAGATCTATAGAGATAGATCGAGACGCTTAATAGGACTTTCACAGAGCACATACCTTGACAAAGTTTTGAAGAAGTTCAAAAAGGATCAGCAAAAGAAGGGGTTCTTGCCTATATTGCAAGGTGTGAAGTTGAGTAAGACTCAATGCCCAGTGACTGCAGAAGATAGAGAAAAGATGAGTGTCGTCCCCTATGCTTCAGCCATATGCTCTATCATGTATGCAATGCTATGCACAAGACCCGATGTCAGCCTTGCCATAAGTATGGCGGAAGGTTTCAAAGTGATCCAGGAATGGAACACTGGACGACGGTCAAGAATATCCTTAAGTACCTGAAAAGGACTAAGGAAATGTTTCTCGTTTATGGAGGTGATCAAGAGCTCGTCGTAAAGGGTTACGTCGATGCAAGCTTTGACACTGATCCGGATGACTCTAAGTCTCAAACCGGATACGTATTTATTCTCAATGGGGGAGCAGTAAGCTGGCGCAGTTCCAAGCAGAGCGTGGTAGCTGATTCTACATGCGAAGCGGAGTACATCGCTGTCTCAGAGGCGGCAAAGGAAGGTGTTTGGATGAAGGAGTTCATGATAGATCTTGGAGTAGTGCCCAGTGCACTGAACTCAATGACTCTGTTATGTGACAACACTGGTGCCATTGCTCTGGCCAAGGAACCAATGTTTCACAAGAGGACCAAACACATAAAGCGACGCTTCAATTCCATCCGCGATTACATCAAGGAGGAGGACATAAATATTTGCAAAGTGCACACGGATCTGAATGTCGCACACTGATAACCCACAAGTATAGGGGATCAGTTGTAGCCTTTCTCGATAAGTAAGAGTGTCGAACCCAATGAGGAGCTAAAGGTAGAACAAATATTCACTCAAGTTCTATCGACCACCGATACAACTCTACGCACGCTTAACGTTCGCTTTACCTAGAACAAGTATGAAACTAGAAGTACTTTGTAGGTGTAACGGGATAGGTTTGCAAGATAATAAAGAACACGTAAATAAAAACTAGGGGCTGTTTAGATAAAGTAACAATTAAGTTAGTGTGACACCCTGGGGTTATGCTACAGTGATCATTGTAATTAAGCTACAGTAATGATCATGAACAGTGCCTAGTTATTTTGCTAAGTGAAGTTTGATCAAGTTGGATTCAAAACCCAATTCAAATTCCAATGCAAATGCCCTATGGTTTTATGTGATGAATTTAAATTTTCAAACATCACAGATAAAATGTTCCAAAATTTTGGAATATTCCAAAACAAATAATGTTGGGGAAAGCATCATCACCAAACATGTGGTGTGGACCCCCACCAAATAAAACAGGAGCTGAAAGCATTTTGAATGCATTTAAATTCAAATTTAAACTACAAACAGTTACTAAAAATCCTCAAAGCTACTGTGGACCTTTGTAATATTGCAACTAAATATTTGGGCTATGTCTCACATTTTTGTGTGAAGAGTAAATGCCAAAAGAAAATAAAATTGGGAATTGGAAAATAAAAACAGAAAAGAAAACAGAAAAGGGAAAGGGGGAAAAGGCCCTGGCCAACTGGGCCGAACCGGCCAGGCCCAGCCCAGCTCACCTGCTCCCCCTCTCGTGTCATTGTCCCCGTGGCCGAGCTCGCCCGCGCCGGCCACCGCTCGCCACGGCGACGGGGGCAGTTGGGGCGAGGGGATAAGGCTCGCCCCCGAGCCACTCCCTCGGGCGCCCCTATCCATTCCCCCTCGCCTGGCTCGCTCGCTCCCCTCTCCCCCTCCAGATCCGACCACCGCCGTCGCCATGGGCGCCGGTTAGCCGCGGCCACAGCCTCCCCCGAGCCCCGCTGAGACGCCCAGCGCCTCCGCCTTGACCCCCTCGATCTCCCCGACCACGAGCCCGATGCCCTGGAGCTCTGCATCGCCGCCACGCCATCGTCTTCCACCTCGGGACCCGAAGCTCGCCGCCGTCGATTCCGTCGCCGTCGAGCCTCCCCCGAGCACACTTTGAACGGCTACACCCCGCGGTGAGCTCCAGCTACCTCCTCCGCTCCTCCTCGCGACGAGCCGGTGCTGTTTGCGCTAGTTTTTGCCGGAGCCCGAACCCACCGCCGCCTGACCTCGTCGTCGGTGTTGCTCCGGCGACCATTTGGGCCAACCACCGCTGCCACTCGACTCGCCGCACCGTGTAGGCTCGCCCCGCACCGTTAGTTTGCTTGATTACGCGCTGCATCGTCATTTGCCATCGCCGGCCGAAGCTCCGCTCCGCCGCCGGCGACGTGCTACTCGCCACCGTCCACCGTTGCTCGCCCCGATGCCAGAAATGGATCGGCGGTGGTGCCAGCTCTCGAACGCGCCTGAGAACGCCCGTTTTGAGCCACCGTAGACGAAACCCGACACTCCTCGCCGTTTCGGGCGCTCGCCGGAGTAACTCCGGTGATGGCCGCCGGCCGCCGCTGACCTGGCAGGCCTGGGGCCACCCCCAGTGCCACTGCCAGTGGCCCCGCGGCCTCGGTTGACCAGTCAACGGTCATCGCTGACCGCTGACTGGCCAGCTCAGTCACTGACAGTGGGGCCCCACACCCCCTGTGTCTATGACACATGGGCCCCTCTTGTCAGGTGATTAATTAGTGAAAGAGATTAATTAAAATTAATAAAATTGCCTAAATAGTCACTGACATGTGGGTCCCTCCCCTAATTAAAAATATTTAGTTTAATTTAATAAACTGGTATTGGCTGAGTCTATGACATGTGGCCCCCACATGTCAGGTTTGACTCTGGTCAGCCCCTGTTGACTGCTGACGCAATGATTGTGTCATGCTGATGTCATCAAACACTATTCTGGATAATGTTGGATTTAATAAATAGATTTAATTTCAGAAAATTAATAAAACTTTAGAAAATCATAGAAAATAATCTGTAAGTCAGATGAAAATAATTTATATATGAAAGTTGATCAGAAAAATACCACAAATCCAAATATGCCATCCGTTCATCTGTCACATGCCTCTAGCTATCTGAACATGCAACTTTTTGCCTGTTTCGGATAGGTAAATAGTGCATGGCAGTATTAAAATAAATTCAATTAAATCTCTAGATTAACTATCGCACCTAGATAGGCCGTAAACACCGATAGCCATGCCTATTGCCATGTCATGCATCATGTTGCATCTGTGTGCTTTGTATTTATTGTTTCTTCCCCCTCTACTCTCCGGTAGACCCCGAGGCTGACGGAGCTGCCGTGTTCGACTACGCCCTTGACGTTCAGCCTTTTGCCGCAGAGCAGCAAGGCAAGCAAAACCCCCTTGAGCATTCCGATATCACCCATCTCTCTCCCTCTTATGCTTGCATTAGATTTGGCTACTGTATTAGATAGCTCCTATTCTGATGCATAGCCTGATTTTGATGAACTGCTATTACACATGCTGTTATATCAACTGCCTAGAATAGGTGGATCAGTGAACCCCTGAGACCCCTTAGTCCCCGTTGCCCCTGCTTTCATCGTCGACACCGAGGACTTGAAGACAGAAGACTTAGTCATCATGACTGACAAGCCATTACCGACACATCACTACACACCCCTTAAGTAGGGCACTGCAGAGCTACCATCGAGTACCGAGGGTGATACCTCACTTAGCACTCCCGATGTTAATTCTGTAGCGTAGTTATCGGTAATGGGTATCGAGGGTGATTCCTCCTTGCCACATATCGGTAGCGACTCTTGTCTTACTCATACCTCGAGTGGGATCCTTCGAGGGTGATTCCTCGGATCTCCACTTGGAGTATAGCCACACAGTTACTATGACCGGGTGAGTGAAACATGTTAAAGATGGGTCGGCCCCAAGGGTACCCGCGAGAGATATTGGTGGGATGCGCCGCAAGGCATCCGGAGACTTGGTGGGGTGCGTCGGTAAGGCACCCGAGTGTTCTTGGCGGGGCGACGGACTGCAATATGTTCGAGCTTGCCCCGCACCTTAAATTGCTAATGGACTGAGTATTTAATCTGAGTTGGTCGATACGACCTTTTTCGCACTAAACCTTCACGTGGGAAAGTTATGGGCACTCAGCGTCGTTGTATCAGCCGAAGCTCTTCGGACGTCAGCAATGGAGCGGCGCGCGACGGATTGGACTGGACGGTGCAGCTCTTGGACTGGAGTGTACTAGGTCTGTTTTCCGGCCGCCCACGCACCGTGCAGGTGTGCAAAGGGTGATTGGGCCCATGACCCCTGAGCGCATAGGATTTAGACCGGCGGGCTGGCCTCTTCGTTGAGTCTAGGTGGGGCGACGACGTGCTGTATCCCGAGGGCGGGCATTACCCCGAAAAGTGTGTCCGGCCGAAGGTGACCAGGCGTGTTGGAAATGAGGTGCACCCCTGCAGGGAAGAACAAACTATTCGAATAGCCGTGTCCACGGTAACATGACGATTTGGAGTTGTACTTTGGCCTACTACAACTATAATCATAATCTAATTAAAATGAATTGTGGCTCCGGGATTGCTTCCTCGCAGGGGAGTCGAGGAAGGATCTCTGGGCGTGTTTACTTAATTAAAATTTGCTACAACAATATGACTATGTATATGAGATGTAGGTCTACTCTCTTCTCATGCTGCAAGATGCTGAAGATGCTAGTCTTCGATAGGACTAGGTCTTCTCCCTGTTCTTGCTTTCTGCAGTCAGTCCAGAGATACCCCTTTCATTGAGAATGATGCATATCTAGCTTAGTTCTGATATAAGTCTTGCGAGTACTTTGGATGAGTACTCACAGCTGCTTTGCTCCCCTTTTCCCCTTCGTTTCATTGCTGCGTTCAGTCGATGGAGCCCAGGAGATGGAGTTCGCTGGAGACGGCTACTACACCGCCGATGGAGCTTACTACTACGTGGAGACTGCCGACGCTCAGGAGTAGTTAGGAGGTTCCCAGGCAGGAGGCCTCGCCTCTTTCGATCCGTGCTTATGTTTGTGCTAGCCTTCTTAAGGCAAAACTTGTCTAACTTATGTCTGTACTCAGATATTGTTGCTTTCGATGACTCGTGCTTGTCAGAGCTTTATATTCGAGCCCTCGAGGCCCCTGGCTTGTAATATTAAGCTGTATGACTCTTTATTTGTGTCTTTTGTCGTGTTGTGGTGCTAATCAGTGAGTCCCTAATCTTGACCGTACGCATTGCGTGATTGTTTAGCGTACGGACGAGAATGGGGGCGTCACAAGTTGGTATCAGAGCCGACTGCCTGTAGGTAGCCCCCTTTCCAACTCCTTGGCCGAAGTTGAGTCTAGTCTATGAAAACTGTTTTACTAACTTGGCTATGTGGCTTACGGGCCCACGTCGCCAATCGGGTGGTATTAGGATCTTTTATTCCTCGTCTATACTCTGGGATTCTAATCTCCCTTCTCTTTCGGGTTAAAGATTTTGCTAAAGCTAACATTAGGTTCTCGTGATCACATCCATCGGAGAATTGCTTCGTCGAAGATTGCCTTCTTTGAAGTATGATACACGCACTGTCATTTGACATCCTTAATCTTTTTGTTACAGATGCGTCCCGCTAGGCAGATCGTCCGTCTGACCTATGCGCACGATACGACTGGGTTCCCAGCCATTCTGAACGGCCTCTTGAAGACACTGGGTTATCGTTGGTACCCCGAGTACACTGTTTACGAGGATTACCACGAGTTCAACCAGGAACAGTATGAGGCTGAGATGGTTATCTGGGATAAGCGGGATCGCTCCATCGCTGAGCTACACACCTTTCGTGGCATTGGAGTGACTGTTGAGATGGCAGTACAGGATGCTGCCTATGCTGCTATTGTTCGTCTCCGTGCAGCGAACCCCAGCTTGGAGGATTCGGCATACCGGTACATCCCGTATGTCCCTGTTGGAGTTGATACGCCAGCCGACGCTGAGGTCTTGATCCCTTTCGCTCGGCAGCGTACTGATCGATCCTACACTGCTGTTTGCGCCCCCTATGTGAGTCGTCGCTACGACCCACGGGATCGGATGCAGTACACTGAGGCACTGGATCGCACTGTCAGGGCTCTTAACTTTGAGCTGTACGCCACACGTGCTCGTCTTTACTGGGCTCTGGAGCATTTGAGGCCAGCCGTCATCGCGGGAATGCATACGGAGTTTGTTCTTCACCCGCGTCCGATTGAGTTTCCTCCAGGTCTTGAGTGGCCTGCTGTTGGAGGTCGTGCTCCCGCACTTGGGCCTAGGCTCCCAGTTGATATGCAGATTCTGCATCAGGGTGTGCACGGGATGCAGTACTCCTTCACCAGATTTCAGGGTCACCTGCAGTTCCCCGGCTACTTTCGTTGTCCCCGACGCTGATGCGTTGTTGTATCTCTCGACTACAAATGCTAAACTACCACTGTTATTAACTTGACAGAATGGTTAGGCCAGCTGGTCGTGGTCGTGGTGCACCTGAGCCACCACCACCACCTGACTACATGGCTGGTATGATGCAACAGTTTGAGCTGAATCGTCAGTTTATGCAAGGACTGATGGACCATTTCCCAAGGCCGAACATGAATCAGCCACCAGCCCCAGTGACGCTGCAAGACTTCATACGTCTCAACCCTACCACCTACCGCAGCTCAACACAGCCGCTTGACGTAGATGACTGGCTCCGTGACATCACTTATGAACTGGAGTCTTCAGGCGCCCCAGAGGCTAGCTATGTCACCTTCGCCTCGTACTTTCTGAAGGGCCCCGCTGCTCAATGGTGGGACATCCACAGGCGCTCTCATCCTGTTGGAACAATAATCACCTGGCCGGAATTCCAAGCTGCCTTCCATGCTCGTCACATTCCTCAGGGAATGATGGATAGGAAGAAGCGTGAGTTCCGCAATCTAGTCCAGGGCAACAAGACTGTGGATGCTTATCAGCGGGAATTTCTGGACTTGTCTCGTTATGCTGAAGGAGACGTTGCAACTGATGCTCGTAGGCAGGAGAAATTCCGTGAAGGCCTCCACCCAGATATCAAGCTGGCACTCCTTGCTCAAGACTTCAATAACTTTGCCACCTTGGTGAACAAGTCTATTATGGTGGAGACGGGCCTGCAGAAATACAAGGACAGCAACAAGCGTAACCGTGACACGGGCTCATCTTCGGGCTCAGCAAGTCAGAAGCGCAAGATCTGGATCCCCCACAATGTGTACCATGCACCTGCTCCTGCGCCAAGGCCGTCCTACGCTGCACCTCGTCTGCCTCCACCCCCACCTAGGCAGCCGAGGCTTCCAGCTCCACCACCAAGAGCTCCTGCTCCCCCTTCTCGTCCTGAGGATGGGCTGTGCTTCAAGTGTGGTTGTCCAGGACACCGTGCTAGAGAATGCAGGCAGAATCAGAAACAGCCTGCCCTGCCTTCCAACCAGCCCCGCAACAACAATGCTCAGGCTAACAATGTTGATCTGAATCAAGCTCAAGACCAACCTGCTACTGTGATGGGTACTCTTCTCGTCAACTCAGTACCAGCTTCTGTATTGTTTGATACAGGAGCATCGCATTCTTTTATGTCTGGAGATTTTGCATGCATGCATGACATTAAGTGCGAAGAGATGAACGTCCCAATAGTGGTAAATACTCCCGCGGGCCAATGTCGGACCTCCATTAATAGCCCCGAGGTCACCATTGAAATTGAAGGGTTGGAATTCCATGCCTCCCCCATAATGCTGAAGTCTTCCAATATCGATCTCATTCTCGGAATGGATTGGTTGAAGGCACATATCGCTTCAATTGTTTGTGACACCAAAACTGTCCACCTTGTGCATCCTTCGAATGAGATAGTCAGCTATCATGCTCATCTTGTTCGAGATGCTGAAGCCCGCCTATTTGCCATGAATGCACTAAATGAATCACCTATTGAAGGGATTGAAAACATTCCAGTTGTCCGGGATTTCCAAGATGTTTTTCCGGAAGAACTGTAGGGTAACGCAGCAGAAAACAAAAAATTTCTGACCTACGCACCAGCCCAGGACCACTATGGAGACTGCATACAAGGTTTGATCATTTTCGTTACCGACTCGTAGCGCAGCGGAAGTAGAGTCGATGACGATCGGCGGTGCAGATCCCCGCAGCTAGGATTTACAACCTCCCAACCGCGAGGATGTACTCCCTCGCCTGCTCCCCGGACGGATCTCCGGGCAGCCCTTCGGGAGGCCTCGGGACAGCCCCTCGGATAGTCCCACCGGACGGATCCTCGGACAGCCCTTCGGGAGGACCTCAGAACAGTACCTCGGATAGTCCCACCGGACGGATCCTCGGACAGCCCTTCGGGAGGACCTCAGAATCTCGGACGGTCACTTGGACAGCCCTCCGGGAGGCACTCTAGAACTAAGACCGAAACTACGATCTCTCTACAGAGTTGCACACATACGGTGTCATCTATCCGGCAGGGCTTCGCCGTCCAGAACTAGTTCCTGCCGGAACCTAGACAGCCTTTCGGCTCTACGAAACTATTTCGCTGGGAGGGAGAGAGAGAGCCAGATCATGCATGGCATTTGTATGAGAGTAAGAGTGAGTTTTGGGCTGCCTCCTCACCTCCTATTTATAGGGTGAGAGACTATGGTAAAATACCAAAATGCCCCCAGATTTTTCACTATTCATAATAGTGATTCCACTATTCATAAATAGTGTTTTCACTAGTCATGAGATATTTTCTCCCAATAGTGTTTCCCACTATTCATAATAGTATTTTCACTAGTCATGAGATATTTCTCCCAATAGTGTTTCCCACTATTCATAATAGTGTTTCCACTATTCACGAGATATTTTCTCCCAAAAAGCACTTTCACTATTCACGACGACATTTTTCAGCGTCCGGTTGAACTGAAAATATTTATGTGGGCTTAGAACATTTTCAGTACCCACTAAAATAATTTTCAATGCGATCCGAAACAATTCCGGTTTAGTGATTTTCATCTGCGAAAAGCATCTGAAGCGGTTCCGGCAGCTCCGGAACATTTTCGGTTTTCATCCCGGAAAATTCCAGAAAGTTTCCAGAACGATTCTGGCACCCTCCAAGAATTATCAGGCATGTGCCAAAACCAATTTGACTTTATGGTATCCCCTGAAACAACTTTTCAGTTTCACTGGAACTCATCCGGTGACCTCTCTCTTAGGAACTTTTCCGCTGTCTCCGAAAACTTTTTCCGGAAACTTTCTCTCCGACTCCCTGTCTAGTATTCAGCAGATAGATGACCCTTAAGCGTGTGACCCTATAGGTTCGGTGAAGTATAGACATGACCCGGAACCCCTTCCGATCAATGATCAACATCGGAGCCGTGGACACCCATATTGACCCCTATACCCACACGAATGAATATTCGAGTGAACCTCCAGTTGCCGTGTGCTATTCCTGTTGCTTCGCGATATGTTTACAAATACCCGAGGTGAGACATGTTGGCATCCCCGTGGATCAACAACTTGTCCACTATGCCAGTTTCCTCGTTACCGGTATTGTTCTCTTTTCTCGTTCCGTGTTCCGGCATCCCCGTGATCAAATCACAAAGTGTCTGGCCAGACGATGATGGATACCGTAACACCGAGAGGGCCCAGAGATATCTCTCCATCGTCGGAGGAGCAAATCCCAATCTTGAGCTATCAAGTTACTTGACATACTTTTCCATGAACCCGTAAGCCGCCGTAATAGCCACCCATTTACGGATGACGTTTAACAAACCCCAAAGTTCATGAAGCAAGCATGAAGAAACTTGATACTCTCATGGTATAAGGAATTATGCAAACGTTAACCATCTCTGTGTTATAAACCATTAACTTATGACGAATGAATCTCATAGCATAACATCAATTCGGGTCGATTCAACACAAATGTTCTTCTAACATTGTGCCCTCAAAATTGCCGGCATAGCCATGCCCATGATCAGGAAAACAAGATCATCATGCAATACTTGAGCCAGTCTTAGAGGCCAGACTAGGAATATATTTTACCATTTATTATTCCACACGTGCATATGAGTCTTCCTCCGAGCCTCGTGGTTATTGCAGACTCGAGAACCATAGCAGTTATAGCATGGAACATAAACCTAATTATGAACAGGGAGATAATCAATAACATTTATTATTGCCTCTAGGGCATATCTCCTACAGACTCCCACTTGAACTAGAGTCAATAATCTAGTCAATGCTAATGCATTTTACACCTATGGCATACTGGTGTAAAATATGCTTCGCTTGTGGTATAGCCTGATGTCCAACGGATCTGACAACTTCAGCTCCGTGTGTAACTTTGAATATCCTCGCGTTTTCATGCTTTCACAAAATTCATATTTTGTGTGGACTTGGCTTTGCATATGTGTGAATCATTGGTCGAAACCTGATTCCTCAGACTAAGCTATGGAGCAACTATCTGCAATAGTGTCCCATAGACCAAAGCCATCTTGGAACCATACTAAGTTCATGAATGAACTATATGATTCAACAACTTCTTTGTCGCTTCTTAAGCGTCAACATACTTAGCCTTTGTTATAGAATTCGCCACAGTATCTTGTTTGGAACAATTTCCAACTACCGTGCCACCATATTATGTATTACACAAAACCCTTAACTTAAATCGAAATCGCATGGAGCATTGATGAAGACTGTATCGATGTAATTACTTACAACGAGCACTTCATAATCTCTGCTTGCGAGAAAACATGTCATCACTACTACTCTAGTACTTTAATGACATCTTTCACTGTTGTCCTATGATCAGTACTTTGATCACTTTGGTATCCATACTCGCAACAAATTTGGAGTATCGGACATATCTGGTTGCTTTACATACCATGGAATACATGATTAAATCAAACACAAGAGTGTGTGGAATCTCCATCATGTATTTCACTCATCAGTGTTTTGGGACACTGAGTCTTGCAAAAACTCTTTCCATGTGACTTCGGCAAGAATTACTCCTTGGCGTTTTAAATGCTAAAAGGTTTTAGCATCTTGTCAATATGTATTCATTTCTTAGCCCTATTAGGTAAATCTATCTCCATAGATCATCATGCATAATATGGAGGCTATTTAGCCCAAGCACTTCATCAAAAAAAACTATTGTCAAATGAAGTCCTTAATTCGTGTCAAGAAATTTATTTCCAATTAACAATGTGTCAAGTACACAAGGTTTTTAGAAATATTATTATGCTCCCACTTACTTTCTTGAATCACAAGCATCTTCGATACCCATTTGATGAAGTCAAAACCCCTTTGACCATTCCATCAAAAACGAAGATTCCAACTCCACTTTGCTCTCTTCTGTCCATCGCCGGAACTCTGAAGTTTGCATACTTACTAGCATCCTCTGGATCGTCAAATTACTTTGGACTGTATCACATACAAGTCCTAGGTTTCATTTCCATCAGATGGAAATCCTTTTGTCATCCATGTTTCATATCTCATGATTGAAATATGTATTAATTGCTAGTTCAACCCGAACCGACTTCAAGCCTCGCTATGGTGAGACAATCTCATCGTAGTCAACTCCTTGAACTTGTTATTGCAACAAGTCGAGCTTTATGGATAAAACATTTTATCCGTATCAGTTTTTAGTTTCATAAATATTCGTTAGACTCTAAGCCTTCCGAAAGGTGTATCAAGATCTTAATCTTGAATCACTTATATGGAAACTATCTCGGATTGTATTGGCATTTAGCCAATTCCGGAGTCAGGGCCCATCAACGCTTCCTTGTGTATCGTAGGTATACTGTTGTCTAACAACAATATCTCGTTTGCGCACCTGATAGGTTTGCACGAGCTTTGCCTACGTGGTTCAGCTGCAAGTTCGACCGAAGTCCATACATTTTATTGTAGAGACTTCCGTATCAGTCGCAGTAGGAAACTCCGGAATTACTTCCAAGGTCTCTTTCCTTTGATCTGATGACGAAGATACTGTTTATCTCGTCGAGTTGCACTGTTCTCCCACTCACCTTTTTGAAAGAACCATTTTCTTCAAAAAGCATACCGTTCTTTGTGGCAAACCTATTTGCCTCGGTATAGTGGTGGCGAAATACCCAATGACTTGGGACAACCTACAAAGTAGCACTTGTCTGATTTGGAATAGGTTTGTAACCTTTTACACAAGCCCCATATTCCAAATGTTAAGAAAAGATATAACATGGTTGGGCGTACCATACCATAGCGTCATTTCAACAGACCCGATGGAGCTCTTTTCAGTGTAAAAGCCGCAGTCTCTAAAGCATCACCTTAAAAGGGATAATGGCAAATTTATTTATGTCATCTTTGATCTTACCATGTCATAAATGGTTCGATTACATCTTCACAGACTTTCCACTTGCAGTGGTGTTCCGGGAGGTGCAAGTTATGAAACCCCTTTCATAACTCGTCAGACATTCGCTAAACTTGTAACTCAAATATTCCTTTCTGCAATCGAATTGTAGAAACATAATTTTCTTGTTACAATAACTTCTACTTCATTTTTGAAAACCTTATGAATGAATTCAAAAGATCCAGACTTACGTCTCAACAAGTAAATATCCATATATCTACTTGAGTCATTTCTGAAGATAAACAAATCCACTACTTGCAACAACATTTATTGGACTACACACATCATAATGTATGATCACCAATATGTTCTTTGCTCGTTCCTTTATGGCCTGTGAACGGTATTTCAGTCACTTCACTTTTCAGAGGAAAGTTGCAAGTGTCAGATGATTCAAAATCAAATGACTTCAAAATCCATCATAATGGAATTTTCCATGCGGGATTCTCCAATGTGACCAAATGCAGTGCCACACTTGTGTGGTATTCTTTTAGTCTTGCGACATTTAGCGTCAGTGTTATGGATGTATCATATTTCCATCAATATTCATAACATACATCCCATCTAGGATGGAAGCATGGCCCTTCATGTTTATTCATAATACTGAACAACAATTGTTGTTTTTATGAACAACTCTTTTGCAACAAACATTGTGCAATGGGCTAGAGTGTATGAAACTCTAAAATGAATTATGAAAGTAAACCCAGAGGTAATGTATTATTATCAATATTCATAACACATGTCTCATTCATAATGAAAGTATGGCCCTCATGTTATTCATAACACCGAACATCAAAAGTTCTCTTATGAACAACTTTCTTGCAAGATACCTTATGCAATGGGCTAGAGTGTGTAAAACTCTAAATGAATCATGAAATTAAATACAGACGGTAATACACCGATGGAAGGTATAGTAACATTTACTATGTTCCCTGTGTATACCTAAACCTCATTCCTGGCTAGTCTTTCAGGCCATAGTAGTTCTTACATCGAGTTGCAACAGAATGCAATCGAGCGGGTATCTTTGTGATTAACTCACAATACCCAAGAATTAGTGATTAACATGTTTAACCATAATTCCCAAGAACTATATCTTTGACCAGCCTTTTATAAATCAAAAACTTGTATGACATTCATACATGAGCTGGATATTCCAGTCTTCTTTCTTTTTGCCTTTATACTTCTAATAGTTTAACTTTTAGTATTTCTCCTACTCTTAGAAGAAGCATCCAACTTAAGAGTGGCGTTAGCCCCGGACTTCCTAGGCGTGAAAGTCTTACTAACACCCTTCGGACACTTCCTTTCTCTTTAAGTTGTTGTTTTATTCACCTTTCATCATATGACAGGCGTTCTCCTGGATCCCTCTCTTATCAGTCTAATGCATAGTAAACTCCTTTACTAATAGTTTGCAAACAAACATTGCTTTGGAGATCTCATATCTTTTAGCCTTTGTCTGTCTCTAAAAATGATTTTCAGATTCCATGAATATCACATAACTATCCAAACTTTCGAAGTTCGGGTCTCATGGAAGCAAACATATTGCACTTTGACTGAAAAGGAATTCTAGCTTTTGGATCGAAGGACGAGAGTCACATGATCCATAGCATTAGCGGGAGAATACCGAAAGCATGCGATAGGACAAAGTCCTTCTCGGCACTCTTGAGGACAATCCTCACATTACGTTACCAACCGTAAAGATTTAACCAGATATTTAACAGCTATTCAATTTTAATAGGGAAGGTGGAAACGCGAGCCATTCTTCTACAACTATTTTGCAAATCACACTTAGACAGTGTTCAAAATTAATTGCACTGAGAATTAAAAGAAGTTAATTCAACAGTGCGCTCCCACTCAAATCAATATCTCTCATAATTGATTGTGAGTGATACAAGATCCGCATTTCAATTCGACGCCATTGACGGGTTCATCACTGATGACGTGAATTTCAATCGGTAGGCCAACTTGCCAATCACATCTCTATGTGACTCTTGTTCATCTTTCGATGCGTGTGTTCCGAGCTCAGGACTGTTCTGCCTGAACGTCAAGACAACCAAGTGATCTCGCTGCGAGGTCTGACCTCACCCGCCTCACACATCCCTAATCGTTCGTACTCATGTGTACATGTCGTACCCCGAAAAGTTAGGTGCCGTGACGGTGCTACACTTGGGAGAACACTAACTACTTGATATTTTTGTGAGAGATCACCCTAATAAAAAGCGACTACCGCGCAATCAAGAAGGGTGCATCATAAGGGATAAACATCTCATTCAATTCATAATAGCTTGATATGGTATAGCCCTTTCTGACGGAGAAGTCTTTCATTTCTTCGTCCTCGGCATTCACGTTGGTGTTCACCTTCGCGAAGATTGCCACCACCTTGTCGATGCACCAGATAATATTGCTATCTCTATAGCTAATAAAATAAGTGCATTACTTAAGGTTGACACACAGGTCATTAAAGTGCAATCATATGGCTCCATCCATCATGCCGAATCATGACACGCAGGTCATGTTAATTACATCATATAGTCATCTCATACATAATCAAATTATTATGAGCACTGCTATACCACATCATATGCACATGCAAACCATCCTGCAAAACCAAGTTAGACGCCTCTAATCGGTTCATGCAAAATTTTATTTTTTCGTGGCTTCTAAGGTTTCGAAACAAACCAAAGCTACCAACGTCCATCATCAAGTATGATAATTCAAGTTGCTAGATTAACTTTCCAGGGTGTATGAAACACGAGATAATAAAATCTCGAGCCCCATACTAAACTTCGTCATACGCGTGACCCCCGTGCAGATCACATCTGCATTGCCCTTCCATCTTTCTCAACTATGGTGGAACCCAAAGAACTGTTAGCACTTCGTTGATCTGTCAATCAGCATACACAGGAGCAGCATGAAAGGATCGCGGATTGCCAGAACTTTGTGAGATTCCACCATGCCGTCAAGATCAGGACTACGCAAATTCCAGGGAAGCAACAAGAACATCGGGTAACAGATTTCATCTGCTACCCGCACAAATAATTTTCAGCAATAGATCTAATCTACTACCTAATTATATTGTGCAACACCCATACATCTCTATGTATTCTAGATCGCAACCTGCATCTACGCATAGCACGGCTCTTGATGCCACTGTAGGGTAACGCAGCAGAAAACAAAAATTTTCCGACCTACGCACCAGCCCAGGACCACTATGGAGACTGCATACAAGGTTTGATCATTTTCGTTACCGACTCGTAGCGCAGCGGAAGTAGAGTCGATGACGATCGGCGGTGCAGATCCCCGCAGCTAGGATTTACAACCTCCCAACCGCGAGGATGTACTCCCTCGCCTGCTCCCCGGACGGATCTCCGGGCAGCCCTTCGGGAGGCCTCGGGACAGTCCCTCGGATAGTCCCACCGGACGGATCCTCGGACAGCCCTTCGAGAGGACCTCAGAACAGCCCCTCGGATAGTCCCACCGGACGGATCCTCGGACAGCCCTTCGGGAGGACCTCAGAACAGTCCCTCGGATAGTCCCACCGGACGGATCCTCGGACAGCCCTTCGAGAGGACCTCAGAATCTCGGACGGTCACTTGGACAGCCCTCCGGGAGGCACTCTAGAACTAAGACCGAAACTACGATCTCTCTACAGAGTTGCACACATACGGTGTCATCTATCCGGCAGGGCTTCGCCGTCCAGAACTAGTTCCTGCCGGAACCAAGACAGCCTTTCGGCTCTACGAAACTATTTCGCTTGGAGGGAGAGAGAGAGCCAGATCATGCATGGCATTTGTATGAGAGTAAGAGTGAGTTTTGGGCTGCCTCCTCACCTCCTATTTATAGGGTGAGAGACTATGGTAAAAATACCAAAATGCCTCCAGATATTTTCACTATTCATAATAGTGATTCCACTATTCATAAATAGTGTTTTCACTAGTCATGAGATATTTTCTCCCAATAGTGTTTCCCACTATTCATAATAGTGTTTCCACTATTCACGAGATAGTTTCTCCCAAAAAGCACTTTCACTATTCACGACGACATTTTTCAGCGTCCGATTGAACTGAAAATATTTATGTGGGCTTAGAACATTTCCAGTACCCACTAAAATAATTTTCAATGCGATCCGAAACAATTCCGGTTTAGTGATTTTCATCTGCGAAAAGCATCTGAAGCGGTTCCGGCAGCTCCGGAACATTTCCGGTTTTCATCCCGGAAAATTCCAGAAAGTTTCCAGAACGATTCTGGCACCCTCCAAGAATTATCAGGCATGTGCCAAAACCAATTTGACTTTATGGTATCCCCTGAAACAACTTTTCAGTTTCACTGGAACTCATCCGGTGACCTCTCTCTTTGGAACTTTTCCGCTGTCTCCGAAAACTTTTTCCGGAAACTTTCTCTCCGACTCCCTGTCTAGTATTCAGCAGATAGATGACCCTTAAGCGTGTGACCCTATAGGTTCGGTGAAGTATAGACATGACCCGGAACCCCTTCCGATCAATGATCAACATCGGAGCCGTGGACACCCATATTGACCCCTATACCCACACGAATGAATATTCGAGTGAACCTCCAGTTGCCGTGTGCTATTCCTGTTGCTTCGCGATATGTTTACAAATACCCGAGGTGAGACATGTTGGCATCCCCGTGGATCAACAACTTGTCCACTATGCCAGTTTCCTCGTTACCGGTATTGTTCTCTTTTCTCGTTCCGTGTTCCGGCATCCCCGTGATCAAATCACAAAGTGTCTGGCCAGACGATGATGGATACCGTAACACCGAGAGGGCCCAGAGATATCTCTCCATCGTCGGAGGAGCAAATCCCAATCTTGAGCTATCAAGTTACTTGACATACTTTTCCATGAACCCGTAAGCCGCCGTAATAGCCACCCATTTACGGATGACGTTTAACAAACCCCAAAGTTCATGAAGCAAGCATGAAGAAACTCGATACTCTCATGGTCTAAGGAATTATGCAAACGTTAACCATCTCTGTGTTATAAACCATTAACTTATGACGAATGAATCTCATAGCATAACATCAATTCGGGTCGATTCAACACAAATGTTCTTCTAACATTGTGCCCTCAAAATTGCCGGCATAGCCATGCCCATGATCAGGAAAACAAGATCATCATGCAATACTTGAGCCAGTCTTAGAGGCCAGACTAGGAATACATTTTACCATTTATTATTCCACACGTGCATATGAGTCTTCCTCCGAGCCTCGTGGTTATTGCAGACTCGAGAACCATAGCAGTTATAGCATGGAACATAAACCTAATTATGAACAGGGAGATAATCAATAACATTTATTATTGCCTCTAGGGCATATCTCCTACAAGAACTTCCAGGGATTCCCCCTGCTAGAGCTGTCGAGTTTGTCATCGATTTGGTACCTGGTACCACTCCTATAGCCAAGCGTCCGTATAAGATGCCACCTCATGAACTGCTTGAGCTTAAGAAAGAAATTGACAATTCGCTTCGTCTGGGTTTCATTCGTCCAAGTTCCTCTGCTTGGGGAGCACCTTCTCTCTTTGTCAAGAAGAAGGATGGTACGAATCGGTTAGTTCAAGATTAGCGGCCCATCAATCAGGCAACGATTCAAAACAAATATCCGCTTCCTCGGATCAACGATCTGTATGATCAGCTTGCTGGTTCAGCAGTGTTTTCTAAACTCGACTTGAGGTTGGGTTACCATCAGATCCGGGTTCGTGAAGAGGATATTCCCAAGACTGCATTTGTTACTCGTTATGGATCATACGAGTACACCGTCATGTACTTCGGCTTAACCAATGCTCCAGCAACTTTCTCCTGGTTGATGAATTATATATTCATGGATTACCTCGATAAATTCGGCGTGGTTTATCTGGATGATATTCTGGTATTCTCCAAGAATAAAGAAGAGCATGCTGAACATCTTCGTCTTATACTGGAGAGGCTTCGAGAGCATCAACTCTATGCAAAATACTCAAAGTGTGAGTTCTGGATGGACAAAGTAACCTACCTTGGTCATGTGATCTCCAAGGATGGTATTGCAGTCAACCCTGAACGAGTTCAGGCTATTCTGGACTGGACTCCCACAAAGAATGTCAAGCAAGTCAGAAGTTTTCTCGGACTTGCCAGCTATTGTCGTCGATTCGTCGAGAACTTCTCCAAGATTGCAAAGCCCTTGACCAATTTGCTTCACAAAGGTGTTAAATATGAGTGGACAGAAAAATGTCAGGAGAGCTTTCAGGCACTTAAGGACAAGTTAACCTCTGCTCTAGTGCTTGCTCCTCCGGATACTCGTAAGGACTTTGTCATTTATTGTGATGCTTCACGTCAAGGAATGGGTTGTGTTCTAATGCAAGAACGCAGAGTGGTTGCTTATGCATCCCGTCAATTGCATCCTCATGAAGAGAACTACCCAGTTCATGACCTTGAACTTGCCGCAGTAATTCATGCACTGAAAGAGTGGCGGCAATACCTTGTTGGAAACCGTTGCGAGATCTACACCGACCATCAAAGTCTGAAGTATCTGTTTACTCAGCCAGATCTGAACCTCCGTCAACAGAGATGGATGGAGCGAATAGCAGATTACAATGTGGGTATTTCTTATACCCCAGGCAAGGCTAATGTAATGGCTGATGCTTTGAGCCGCAAGTCATACTACAACTACCTCGAGGTTCATAAGGTTCATCCCTGTCTTCAAGAAGAAATTCGCAAGCTGAACCTCCATATTGTTCCTCAGGGATATCTCAATCACCCTCCACCGGAGTTTCGCAAAATGAACCTTCGTGTGGTTAACCAGGGTTCTTTGTGTAACCTGGTTGTTGAACCAGATCTTGTGAACAAAATCAAAACTATGCAACACTATTGCAGTGAAGTTGAAAGAATTAAACGCTATCTAGCGGAAGGTAAACCCTCATTCTTCACCGTGGCTGATGATGGCGCCTTGTACTTCAAGGGTCGCTTATTCGTTCCCACAAACAAGGAAAATATGGATGTAACTAAGAAAGTGATGAAGGAGGCTCATGATACCCCTCTGTCTATTCATCCGGGTAGTACCAAGATGTACCGGGACATCCGTCAAAGATTCTGGTGGCCCTACATGAAGCAAGACATTGCGCGCTATGTCGCTGAATGTGACATTTGCCGTCGCATTAAAGCAGAACATCAGAAGCCTGCTGGAACTCTGCAACCTATTTCTATTCCTGAATGGAAATGGGATCATGTTGAAATGGACTTCATTACTGGTTTTCCCAGGTCACAGAAAGGTAATGATGCTATTTTTGTCGTCATTGACCGACTGTCCAAAGTTCCACATTTTCTGGCTGTCAAGGAAACTATTACTTCTAGTCAGCTGGCAGATTTGTATATGTCTAGGGTTGTTTCACTCCACGGTATTCCACTGGTTATCAGTTCAGACCGTGGCAGTTTGTTCACTTCAAGATTCTGGGCAAGTTTCCAGGAAGCTATGGGAACTCATTTGTCGTTTAGCACCGCTTTTCACCCTCAATCTCAGGGACAAGTGGAAAGAGTCAATCAGATTCTCGAAGACATGCTTCGAGCTTGTGTTATATCTTTCGGCAAGAAATGGGAGGAATCTCTTCCATATGCTGAGTTCTCCTATAACAATAGCTATCAAGCTAGTCTGAAGATGGCTCCTTTTGAAGTGTTATATGGACGTAAGTGTCGGACTCCTCTGAATTGGTCAGAAACTGGGGAACGTACACTTATCGGTCCGGATATTATCCAGCATGCCGAAGATCAAGTCCGCATTATTCATGCAAATCTCAAGGCTGCTCAGTCTCGTCAGAAGAGTCAGTATGACCGTCATCACAAGGATATGGTCTATCAACCTGGCGATAAGGCTTATCTTCGAGTCACGCCAATGAGAGGTACACACCGTTTTGGAATCAAGGGCAAGCTGGCTCCTCGTTATATTGGTCCTTTCACTGTTCTCGAACGGCGTGGTAAAGTGGCATATCAGTTGGAGCTACCGCCAAACCTTTCTCAGGTTCACGACGTGTTCCATGTGTCACAGCTTCGTCGCTGCTTCAAGGATCCTATCCGAGCAGTGGACCATGAAATGCTGGAACTACAGCAAGACCTTTCTTACAAGGAGCAACCAGTCCGCATTCTCGATGAAACTGAATGTCGGACTCGTCAGAAGGTTACCAAGTTCTTCAAAGTGCAGTGGGCAAATCATTCTGAAGATGAAGCCACTTGGGAACGCGAAGATCATCTTCGTGCAGAATATCCCGGGCTCTTCCCTTCTACTTCTTAATTCTCGGGACGAGAATTCTTGTTAGTAGGGGAGAATTGTGACACCCTGGGGTTATGCTACAGTGATCATTGTAATTAAGCTACAGTAATGATCATGAACAGTGCCTAGTTATTTTGCTAAGTGAAGTTTGATCAAGTTGGATTCAAAACCCAATTCAAATTCCAATGCAAATGCCCTATGGTTTTATGTGATGAATTTAAATTTTCAAACATCAAAGATAAAATGTTCCAAAATTTTGGAATATTCCAAAACAAATAATGTTGGGGAAAGCATCATCACCAAACATGTGGTGTGGACCCCACCAAATAAAACAGGAGCTGAAAGCATTTTGAATGCATTTAAATTCAAATTTAAACTACAAACAGTTACTAAAAATCCTCAAAGCTATTGTGGACCTTTGTAATATTGCAACTAAATATTTGGGCTATGTCTCACATTTTTGTGTGAAGAGTAAATGCCAACAGAAAATAAAATTGGGAATTGGAAAATAAAAACAGAAAAGAAAACAGAAAAGGGAAAGGGGGAAAAGGCCCTGGCCAACTGGGCCGAACCGGCCAGGCCTAGCCCAGCTCACCTGCTCCCCCTCTCGTGTCATCGTCCCCGTGGCCGAGCTCGCCCGCGCCGGCCACCGCTCGCCACGGCGACGGGGGCAGTTGGGGCGAGGGGATAAGGCTCGCCCCCGAGCCACTCCCTCGGGCGCCCCTATCCATTCCCCCCTCGCCTGGCTCGCTCGCTCCCCTCTCCCCCTCCAGATCCGACCGCCGCCGTCGCCATGGGCGCCGGTTAGCCGCGGCCACAGCCTCCCCCGAGCCCCGCTGAGACGCCCAGCGCCTCCGCCTTGACCCCCTCGATCTCCCCGACCACGAGCCCGACGCCCTGGAGCTCTGCATCGCTGCCACGCCGTCGTCTTCCACCTCGGGACCCGAAGCTCGCCGCCGTCGATTCCGTCGCCGTCGAGCCTCCCCCGAGCACACTTTGAACGGCTACACCCCGCGGTGAGCTCCAGCTACCTCCTCCGCTCCTCCTCGCGACGAGCCGGTGCTGTTTGCGCTAGTTTTCGCCGGAGCCCGAACCCACCGCCGCCTGACCTCGTCGCCGGCGTTGCTCCGGCGACCATTTGGGCCAACCACCGCTGCCACTCGACTCGCCGCACCGTGTAGGCTCGCCCCGCACCGTTAGTTTGCTTGATTACGCGCTGCATCGTCATTTGCCATCGCCGGCCGAAGCTCCGCTCCGCCGCCGGCGACGTACTGCTCGCCACCGTCCACCGTTGCTCGCCCCGATGCCAGAAATGGATCGGCGGCGGTGCCAGCTCTCGAACGCGCCTGAGAACGCCCGTTTTGAGCCACCGTAGACGAAACCCGACGCTCCTCGCCGTTTCGGGCGCTCGCCGGAGTAGCCACCCCCAGTGCCACTGCCAGTGGCCCCGCGGCCTCGGTTGACCAGTCAACGGTCGTCGCTGACCACTGACTGGCCAGCTCAGTCACTGACAGTGGGGCCCCACACCCCCTGTGTCTATGACACATGGGCCCCTCTTGTCATGTGATTAATTAGTGAAAGAGATTAATTAAAATTAATAAAATTGCCTAAATAGTCACTGACATGTGGGTCCCTCCCCTAATTAAAAATATTTAGTTTAATTTAATAAACTGTTATTGGCTGAGTCTATGACATGTGGCCCCCACATGTCAGGTTTGACTCTGGTCAGCCCCTGTTGACTGCTGACGCAATGATTGTGTCATGCTGATGTCATCAAACACTGTTCTGGATAATGTTGGATTTAATAAATAGATTTAATTTAAGAAAATTAATAAAACTTTAGAAAATCATAGAAAATAATCTGTAAGTTAGATGAAAATAATTTATATATGAAAGTTGATCAGAAAAATACCACGAATCCAAATATGCCATCCGTTCATCTGTCACATGCCTCTAGCTATCTGAACAAGCAACTTTTTGCCTGTTTCGAATAGGTGAATAGTGCATGGCAGTATTAAAATAAATTCAATTAAATCTCTAGATTAACTATCGCACCTAGATAGGCCGTAAACACCGATAGCCATGCCTATTGCCATGTCATGCATCATGTTGCATCTGTGTGCTTTGTATTTATTGTTTCTTCCCCCTCTTCTCTCCGGTAGACCCCGAGGCTGACGGAGCTGCCGTGTTCGACTACGCCCTTGACGTTCAGCCTTTTGCCGTAGAGCAGCAAGGCAAGCAAAACCCCCTTGAGCATTCCGATATCACCCATCTCTCTCCCTCTTATGCTTGCATTAGATTTGGCTACTGTATTAGATAGCTCCTATTCTGATGCATAGCCTGATTTTGATGAACTGCTATTACACATGCCGTTATATCAACTGCCTAGAATAGGTGGATCAGTGAACCCCTGAGACCCCTTAGTCCCCATTGCCCCTGATTTCATCGTCGACACCGAGGACTTGAAGACAGAAGACTCAGTCATCATGACTGACAAGCCATTACCGACACATCACTACACACCCCTTAAGTAGGGCACTGCAGAGCTACCATCGAGTGCCGAGGGTGATACCTCACTTAGCACTCCCGATGTTAATTCTGTAGCGTAGTTATCGGTAATGGGTATCGAGGGTGATTCCTCCTTGCCACATATCGGTAGCGACTCTTGTCTTACTCATACCTCGAGTGGGATCCTTCGAGGGTGATTCCTCGGATCTCCACTTGGAGTATAGCCACACAGTTACTATGACCGGGTGACTGAAACATGTTAAAGACGGGTCGGCCCCAAGGGTACCCGCGAGAGATATTGGTGGGATGCGCCGCAAGGCATCCGGAGACTTGGTGGGGTGCGTCGGTAAGGCACCCGAGTGTTCTTGGCGGGGCGACGGACTGCAATATGTTCGAGCTTGCCCCGCACCTTAAATTGCTAATGGGCTGAGTATTTAATCTGAGTTGGTCGATACGACCTTTTTCGCACTAAACCTTCACGTGGGAAAGTTATGGGCACTCAGCGTCGTTGTATCAGCCGAAGCTCTTCGGACGTCAGCAATGGAGCGGCGCGCGACGGATTGGACTGGACGGTGCAGCTCTTGGACTGGAGTGTACTAGGTCTGTTTTCCGGCCGCCCACGCACCGTGCAGGTGTGCAAAGGGTGATTGGGCCCATGACCCCTGAGCGCATAGGATTTAGACCGGCGGGCTGGCCTCTTCGTTGAGTCTAGGTGGGGCGACGACGTGTTGTATCCCGAGGGCGGGCATTACCCCGAAAAGTGTGTCCGACCGAAGGTGACCAGGCGTGTTGGAAATGAGGTGCACCCCTGCAGGGAAGAACAAACTATTCGAATAGCCGTGTCCACGGTAACAGGACGATTTGGAGTTGTACTTTGGCCTACTACAACTATAATCATAATCTAATTAAAATGAATTGTGGCTCCGGGATTGCTTCCTCGCAGGGGAGTCGAGGAAGGATCTCTGGGCGTGTTTACTTAATTAAAATTTGCTACAACAATATGACTATGTATATGAGATGCAGGTCTACTCTCTTCTCATGCTGCAAGATGCTGAAGATGCTAGTCTTCGATAGGACTAGGTCTTCTCCCTGTTCTTGCTTTCTGCAGTCAGTCCAGAGATACCCCTTTCATTGAGAATGATGCATATCTAGCTTAGTTCTGATATAAGTCTTGCGAGTACTTTGGATGAGTACTCACAGCTGCTTTGCTCCCCTTTTCCCCTTCGTTTCATTGCTGCGTTCAGTCGATGGAGCCCAGGAGATGGAGTTCGCTGGAGACGGCTACTACACCGCCGATGGAGCTTACTACTACGTGGAGACTGCCGACGCTCAGGAGTAGTTAGGAGGTTCCCAGGCAGGAGGCCTCGCCTCTTTCGATCCGTGCTTATGTTTGTGTTAGCCTTCTTAAGGCAAAACTTGTCTAACTTATGTCTGTACTCAGATATTGTGGCTTTCGCTGACTCGTGCTTGTCAGAGCTTTATATTCGAGCCCTCGAGGCCCCTGGCTTGTAATATTAAGCTGTATGACTCTTTATTTGTGTCTTTTGTCGTGTTGTGGTGCTAATCAGTGAGTCCCTAATCTTGACCGTACGCATTGCATGATTGTTTAGCGTACGGACGAGAATGGGGGCGTCACAGTTAGTTTAACGAGTGTGGAAAAGTGGTGGTAGGAGTTGCGGAATTGTCCCTAAGCAATTGACTACGTTACTAGACCGATAGCAAGTTTTATGTGGGAGAGGCCACTGCTAGCATGTCATCCCTTACTTGGAATTCTATGCACTTATGATTGGAACTATTAGCAAGCATTCGCAACTACTAACGTTCATTAAGGTAAACCCAACCATAGCATTAAGATATATTGGTCCCCCTTCAATCCCGTATGCATCAATTTCTATGCTAGGCTGAAGCTGCTATCACCCTTGCGCTCCAATACATAGTCCTATCAACATACAACTAACCCTATGGTGTGATCCACGCGCGCGCTCATATGATGGGAACCAAAGGATAGCAACATAACCACAAGCAAATTAAACCAATCATAGCAATTCACCAATCATCGATAGGACAACAAAAATCTACTCAGACATCATAGGATGGCAACACATCATTGGATAATAATATGAAGCATAAAGCACCATGTTCAAGTAGAGGGTACAGCGGGTTGCGGGAGATTGGACCGCTTTAGATAGATGGGGGAAAGTGATGGAGGTGTTGGTGAAGATGACGGAGTTGTTGGAGTAGATCGCCGTCACACGATGATTGCCCCGGCGGCGTTCCGGCGCCACCGGGAGAGAGGGGGAGAGAGCCCCCCCCTCCTTCTTCTTCCTTGACCTCCCCCCTAGATGGGAGGAGGGTTTACCCTCTAGTCCTTGGCCTCCATGGCAGCGGAGGGGCGAGAGCCCCTCCGAGATTGGATCTCTCTCTCTATTTCCTTCTGTTTCTGCCTTCCAGATTATGGCCTTTCACCGTTTCTTAAATTCCCGGACATCCATAACTCCGATTGGGCTGAAATTTTAACATGATTTTTATCCGGATATTAGCTTTCTTGCGGCGAAAGAAGGGCACCAACCGCCTTACGGAGTGACCACAAGCCACCCTGGCGCGCCCTACCCCCCAGGGCGCGCTCCTATGGCTTGTGGGCCCCTCGGGCACCGCCTTCTATTGATTCCACTTCCCAAAATTCACATATATTCCAAAAAAAAAATCCGTAAGTTTTTATCCCGTTTGGACTTCGTTTGATAAGGATTTTCTGCGAAACAAAAAACATGCAACAAACAGGAACTGGCACTGGGCACTGGATCAATATGTTACTCCCAAAAATAGTATAAAAAGTTGCCAAAAGTATATGAAAGTTGTAGAATATTGGCATGAAACAATCAAAAATTATAGATACGATGGAGACGTATCAGCATCCCCAAGCTTAATTCCTGCTCGTCCTCGAGTAGGTAAATGATAAAAAAGATAATTTTTTATGTGGAATGCTACCTAGCATAATCTAATCATGGCATGAATATTAAGACATGAGTGATTCAAAGCAATAGTCTATCATTTGACATTAAGATAATAATACTTCAAGCATACTAATAAAATAATCATGTCTTCTCAAAATATCATGGCTAAAAGAAAGTTATCCCTACAAAATCATATAGTCTGGCTATGCTCCATCTTCATCACACAAAGTATTAAATCATGCACAACCCCGGTTTTAGCCAAGCAATTGTTTCATACTTTAGTATTCTCCAACTTTTTCAACTTTCATGCAATACATGAGCGTGAGCCATGGATATAGCACTATAGGTGGAATAGAGTATGGTGGTTGTGGAGAAGACAAAAAGAAGGAGATAGTCTCACATCAACTAGGCAAATTAATGGGCTATGGAGATGCCCATCAATCGATATCGATGCAAGTGAGTAGCGATTGCCATGCAACTGATGCACTAGAGCTATAAGTGTATGAAAGCTCAAACGAAACTAAGTGGGTGTGCATCCAACTTGCTTGCTCACGAAGACCTAGGGCAATTTGAGGAAGCCCATCATTGGAATATGCAAGCCAAGTTCTATAATGAAAAGTTCCCACTAGTATATGAAAGTGACAACATAGGAGACTCTCTATCATGAAGATCATGATGCTACTTTGAAGCACAAGTGTGGAAAAAGGAATAGTAGCATTGCCCCTTCTCTCTTTTCTCTCTTTTTTTTGTTTTTTTGGTGGGCTTCTTTGGCCTCTTTTATTTTTTTGTAAAGTCCAGAGACTCATCCCAACTTGTGAGGGAATCATAGCTTCCATCATCCTTTCCTCACATGGGACAATGCTCTAATAATGATGATCATCACACTTTTATTTACTTACAACTCAAGAATTACAACTCGATACTAGAACAAAATATGACTCTATATGAATGCCTCCAGCGGTGTACTGGGATGTGCAATGATCTAGCGTAGCAATGACATCAAAAAACAGACAAGCCATGAAAACATCATGCTAGCTATCTTACGATCATGCAAAGCAATATGACAATGATGGTGCGTGTCATAATAAACGGAACGGTGGAAGTTGCATGGCAATATATCTCGGAATGGCTATGGAAATGCCATAATAGGTAGGTATGGTGACTGTTTTGAGGAAGGGAATATGGTGGGTTTAATGCACCGGCGAAAGTTGCGCGGTATTAGAGAGGCTAGCAAAGGTGGAAGGGTGAGAGTGCGTATAATCCATGGACTCAACATTAGTCATAAAGAACTCACATACTTATTGCAAAAAATTATTAGTCATCGAAACAAGGTACTACACGCATGCTCCTAGGGGAATGGTTGGTAGGAGTTAACCATCGCGCGATCCCGACCTCCACACAAAGGATGACAATCAATAAATAAATCATGCTCCGACTTCATCACATAACGGTTCACCATACGTGCATGCTACGGGAATCACAAACTTTAACACAAGTATTTCTACCAATCCACAATTACTCACTAGCATGACTCTAGCATCACCATCTTTATATCGCAAAACTATTGCAAGGAATCAAACATATCATATTCAGTGATCTACAAGTTTTATGTAGGATTTTATGACTAACCATGTGAATGACCAATTCCTGTTGACTCTCTAAATAGATATAAGTGAAGCATGAGAGTTTAATTCTTTCTACAAAAGATATGCCCACGCTCTAACAAATATAAGTGAATCAAAAGAGCATTCTACAAATGGCGGTTTTCTATGTGTAGAGAAACAGGCAATCCAAACTTCAAATGATATAAGTGAAGCACATGAAGCATTCTATAAAGCCATACTCAAAAGATATAAGTGAAGTGAATGAAGCATTCTATAAATCAACCAAGGACTATCTCATACCAGCATGGTGCATAAAATAAAAAGGAAAAAAAATAAAAACAAAAGACACTCCAAGAATTTGCACATATCATGTGATGAATAAAAATATAGCTCCAAGTAAAATTACCGATGGTCGTTAGAAGAAAGAGGGGATGCCTTCCGGGGCATCCCCAAGCTTAGTTGCTTAGGAGTCCTTGAATATTACCTTGGGGTACCTTGGGCATCCCCAAGCTTAGGCTCTTGCCACTCCTTATTCCTTCATCCATTGTGATCTCACCCAAAACTTGAAAACTTCAATCACACAAAACTTAACAAAACCCTCGTGAGATCCGTTAGTATAATAAAGTAAATCACCACTTTAAGTACTGTTGTTAACTCATTCCAAATTCATATTAGCATTATATCTACTGTAGTCCAACTTCACCATGGTTCATACCCCCCGATACTACCCATAGATTCATCAAAATAAGAGAACAATGCATAGAAAACAGAATCTGTCAAAAATAGAACAGTCTGTAGTAATCTGAACATCTACCATACGTCTATAACTCCAAAAATTCTGAAACATTAGGACAAAATAAATAATTTGCATAGAAGTACTGTGTAAAAATTTCAGCAACTTTTGACATTCCAGTAAAAAATGTAAATTCACGCACTACAGCCAAAGTTTCTGTTTTTGCACTGCACTCACCAAACAAGCAATCTAATCATCCTAAAGGCAAATCTTGGCACATTATTTTTATAATACAATGGATTTGTACAAGGGGATAATTATTTTTGTTGAAAAGTTTCTGTAATTCAAGATTTTCAAAGTTTCCATGGGCATGAACAAAGTTCAAGGAGCTCCCCCACTTCAACGGTGCTCGTCCTTCTTACTTTCACTTCTCTTTTTGAAAAAGTTTTAGGTTCCCCTCTTTATTTTTTTTGGTTTTGAACTATATAAAATCACACAACAGAATAAAATGACTCTCTAAAACCTCCGGGTTGTCTCCCTGGCAGCGCTTTCTTTAAAGCCATTAAGCTAGGCATAAAGTGCTCAAGTAATTGATCCACCCGGATCCCAAGGTATATCAAAGCCAATTTTAATTAACAATGATTTGTAATTTAGTAGTGAGCACAAATTAACATATATCATGCAACAACGAAGTCTAACTCTCTTCCTATGCATTGGCATATCATAAAAGAACAATTCATGCACATCAAGTAAAGGCCAATACATAGCATAAGCAGTTTCTTGCAATTTTATCATATTGGAAACATAGAGAGGTGGAGATGTAGTTCCTCTCTCATAATAATTGCAAGTAGGAGCAGCAAGCACATGCATATTATATCTATCAAAATCATCATGTGTAATAGAAAAAGGCAACCCATCTATATAATCCGTAATAAGTGCAAACTTCTCCGATATAGTGTAGTTGGGAGAATTCAAAAAGATAATAGGACTATCATTTATGGGTGCAATAGCAACAATTTCACGTTTAACATAAGGAACTATAGCAAGTTCATCTCCATAAGCATCATTCATATTGGCATCATGGCCACAAGCATAGCAAGCATCAAGTTCATCAAAAATGGATATTTCAAACGAATCCAAGGGATCATAGCAATTATCATAGCATTCATCCTTCGGTAAGCACGAAGGGAAATTAAACAATGTATGAGTTGAAGAGTTACTCTCATTAGAAGGTGGGAACGGGTAGCTAGTCCGCTCTTCCTCCTTTTGTTCTTCGCTCTCCTCGTCATCTTTTTCATCTAATGAGCTCACAGTGTCATGAATTTCTTCTTCCATAGATTCCTGCAAAATATTAGTCTTCTTAGACAGCGGAGACTTTCTCAATAAAAGCATTAATACCGGCATTATACTTATAATTCTCATAGCAATATCGAAGTATAGCAAGATTTTCAGATCTGTAAACAGCATCATCATAATTTTCATACTCCTCACACAAACATTTAATTTCACAAGCACCCATAAAAGCAACGAATTCTTCTATTTGTTCCACATCATAGTAATCATATATACCATTAGCAAAAGAATCCAAGGTTTCATTATCATTAAATTTACATGAAAAGGGAAGGTGTGGAGCCTTCATCCTAGAGCAACAAGTATAATCATATCTCAAGCATAAATTCCGAGCATACCAATGTAACATATGAATTTGATCCCATAACAGTTTCCCTTTTTGAGTCAAGCGATAATCCCTAAAGTATTCACGTTGATCCAACGTGTGTCCCATTATATAATTGAATGGGGTTTTCTCAGGATTATTAAAGTAGTGCATAATATCTTTCACATAACGAGCATCGAGGGTTTTAGGAGGTTCCCCATCTCCATGAGTAGCAAGTACAGCTAATTTTTTTGGTATTTCGTGTTCCATATCCATAACTAAAGATAGAGAACAACTTAGAACAGCAAATAAAATCTACTTAGTGATAAAGCAAACAAGCACACACGAGAATATTCACCCCACGCTATTGCTCCCCGGCAATGGCGCCAGAAAAAGGTCTTGATAACCCACAAATATAGGGGATCAGTTGTAGCCTTTCTCGATAAGTAAGAGTGTCGAACCCAACGAGGAGCTAAAGGTAGAACAAATATTCCCTCAAGTTCTATCGACCACCGATACAACTCTACGCACGCTTAACGTTCGCTTTACCTAGAACAAGTATGAAACTAGAAGTACTTTGTAGGTGTAACGGGATAGGTTTGCAAGATAATAAAGAACACGTAAATAAAAACTAGGGGCTGTTTAGATAAAGTAACAATTAAGTTAGTTTAACGAGTGTGGAAAAGTGGTGGTAGGAGTTGCGGAATTGTCCCTAAGCAATTGACTACGTTACTAGACCGATAGCAAGTTTTATGTGGGAGAGGCCACTGCTAGCATGTCATCCCTTACTTGGAATTCTATGCACTTATGATTGGAACTATTAGCAAGCATCCGCAACTACTAATGTTCATTAAGGTAAAACCCAACCATAGCATTAAGATATATTGGTCCCCCTTCAATCCCGTATGCATCAATTTCTATGCTAGGCTGAAGCTGCTATCACCCTTGCCCTCCAATACATAGTCCTATCAACATACAACTAACCCTATGGTGTGATCCACGCGCGCGCTCATATGATGGGCACCAAAGGACAGCAACATAACCACAAGCAAATTAAACCAATCATAGCAATTCACCAATCACCGATAGGACAACAAAAATCTACTCAGACATCATAGGATGGCAACACATCATTGGATAATAATATGAAGCATAAAGCACCATGTTCAAGTAGAGGGTACAACGGGTTGCGGGAGAGTGGACTACTATAGATAGATGGGGGAAGGTGATGGAGGTGTTGGTGAAGATGGCGGAGTTGTTGGAGTAGATCGCCGTCACACGATGATTGCCCCGGCGGCGTTCCGGCGCCACCGGGAGAGAGGGGGAGAGAGCCCCCTCCTTCTTCTTCTTCCTTGACCTCCCCCCTAGATGGGAGGAGGGTTTCCCCTCTGGTCCTTGGCCTCCATGGCAGCGGAGGGGCGAGAGCCCCTCCGAGATTGGATCTCTCTCTCTGTTTCTGCCTTCCAGATTCTGGCCTTTCACCGTTTCTTAAATTCCCGGACATCCGTAACTCCGATTGGGCTGAAATTTTAACATGATTTTTATCCGGATATTAGCTTTCTTGCGGCGAAAGAAGGGCACCAACCGCCTTACGGGGTGACCACAAGCCACCCTGGCGCGCCCTACCCCCCAGGACGTGCCCCTATGGCTTGTGGGCCCCTCGGGCACCGCCTTCCATTGATTCCACTTCCCAAAATTCACATATATTCCCAAAAAAATCTCCGTAAGTTTTTATCCCATTTGGACTTCGTTTGATATGGATTTTCTGCGAAACAAAAAACATGCAACAAACAGGAACTGGAACTAGGCACTGGATCAATATGTTAGTCCCAAAATAGTATAAAAAGTTGCCAAAAGTATATGAAAGTTGTAGAATATTGGCATGAAACAATCAAAAATTATAGATACGATGGAGACGTATCACACACCCGTTGACTAAACCTCTTCCAAGGTCTAAACATGATCAACACCAGAACTGTATGGGTGTTAGATTCATTACAATGTAAATCACATAGTGATGTGAGCTAGATTATTGACTCTAGTGCAAGTGGGAGACTGTTGGAAATATGCCCTAGAGGCAATAATAAAGTGATTATTATTATATTTCCTTGTTCATGATAAATCGTTTATTATCCATGCTATAATTGTATTGATTGGAAACACAAATACATGTGTGGATACATAGACAACAATGTGTCCCTAGTATGCCTCTAGTAGACTAGCTCGTTGATCAAAGATGGTCAAGGTTTTCTAGCCATAGACATGAGATGTCATTTGATAACGGGGTCACATCGTTAGTAGAATGATGTGATGGACAAGACCCAAACTATGAACGTAGCATATGATCGTGTCAGTTTATTGCTATAGTTTTCTGCATGTCAAGTATATGTTCCTATGACCATGAGATCATGTAACTCACTGATACCGGAGGAATACCTTGTGTGTATCAAACGTCGCAACGTAACTGGGTGACTATAAAGATGCTCTACAGGTATCTCCGAGGGTGTCTGTTGAGTGGGCATGGATCAAGACTGGGATTTGTTACTCCGTGTGACGGAGAGGTATCTCAGGGCCCACTCGGTAATACAACATCACACTAAGCCTTGTAAGAAAAGTGACTAAAGAGTTAGCCACGGGATCTTGTATTACGGAATGAGTAAAGAGACTTGCCGGTAACGAGATTGAACTAGGTATGGAGACACCGACGATCGAATCTCGGGCAAGTAACATACCAAAGAACAAAGGGAACAACATACGGGATTAACTGAATCCTTGACATAGAGGTTCAACCGATAAAGATCTTCGTAGAATATGTAGGAACCAATATGGGCATCAAGGTCCCGCTATTGGTTATTGACCGTAAAGGTGTCTCGGTCATGTCTACATAGTTCTCGAACCCGCAGGGTCTGCACACTTAATGTTCGGTGACGTTTCGGTAGTATTGAGATATATGTGTTGGTGACCGAAGGTTGTTCGGAGTCCCGGATGAGATCCCGGATGTCACGAGAAGCTCCGGAATGGTCCGGAGGTAAAGATTTATATATAGGAAGTTGGTATTTGACTTCCGGAAAAGTTCCGGAATTTACCGGGGTTACCGGAAGGGTTCCGGGGGTCCACCGGGTGGGCCCACCCACCCCAAAGGGCCCCATGGGCTGTGGGAGGAGATAGGCCAGCCCCTGGTGGGCTGGGCGACCCCTCCACCAAGGCCCATGCGGCTAGGGAAGTGGGAAAAGGAAACCCCAAAGTGGGGGAAGGAAATTCCAAGTAGGAAAGGGAATCCTACTTGGAGTAGGATTGGTGGGAGGCTTGGCCTCCACCTCCTTCGGCCGAACCCCTAGGGGAAACCCTAGGGAGGCTGCCTCCTCCCCCCCTCCCTCCTATATATACTAGAGGAATAGAGCCCCAAAGACACAAGGCCACGTGCTAGTTCTCTATTCTCTAGTTCCTCCACCAAATAGATTCCAGTAAAGCTTAGGCGAAGCCCTGCCGGGATAACTCCACCACCACCACCACCACACCGTCGTGCTGCTGGAGATCTCATCTACCTCTTCGCCCCCTCTTGCTGGATCAAGAAGGCGGAGATCGTCATCGAGCTGTACGTGTGCTGAACGCGGAGGTGCCGTCCGTTCGGCGCTAGATCGGGACGGATCGTGATTGGATCGCGGGACGGCTAGCGATTTGGATCGCGAAGACGTTCGACTACATCAACCGCGTTTCTTAACGCTTCCCGCTTAGCGATCTACAAGGGTACGTAGATCAATTCTCCCTCTCGTAGATGCTCATCACCATGGATAGATCTTGCGTGTGCGTAGGAAATTTTTTGTTTCCCATGCAACGTTCCCCAACAATATATACTACCTCTTCTATAATATAAGATGTTTTGCAGTTTAAATGCAAAAAATGTCTTATGTTAAGGGACATGGGAGTACATACCATGATAGTATGCCCATAGGCTTAACCTATCCCTTCATTGCCTCTCCTTTCTCCCACAGCGCCCACCCCCAACTGCTCCTATTTGACGTTAGTTGCATCAAATTGTCATTTAGTTTCAAATAGTCATTGTTTCGCACAGAACATCATCCCTGACCGGGTCAGCCCATAGCAAGTGAGCGAGTCTGATTGTCTTATAGAGAGTCATTCTTCCTGTTATTAGACATTTTCTTTTTCTTTTTTACTAGATTTGGATTGATTTTTTACATTTTATTGGAAATATGAATATATATATATATATATATATATATATATATATATATATATATATATATATATATATATATATATATATATAGTTTTAAAAGTGATGTTATTTAAATTTGAGAACATTTTTTAAAAATCATGAATCGAAATTTTGAACATTTTAAAAACATGAAATTTTTCTAAACGCTTACATTAAAAAAAAGTAAAAACCCAAAAGCAAGTAAAGTGAAAAACAAAAAATATCAGAAAGGAAAGAAAGGGTCTCAGAACCGCTATCCGTGGATGTATATTAATAGATTAAATGGGTTGGCTCATCTGAACTTCCCTCGCTTGGCTGCTTGTGCGAAACGACATCTTGAGGATGAACAATGCATGATTTATTTGCTTTTGCTCTAATCGGCCCCTCTCAACATGCATATTTTATCAAATCCTGCCTCCGTCGCTATTACACCACCGTTCCTGTGGGGAAAAAATTAAAAAACCACCACCGATCATGTGTGACGCATTTCTCCGGGTCGTACTCCTGCCTCTTTGCCGCAAGACTCTGAAGCTTCCGTGGTGTGGGTCGCGTCACGTGTCTATCGTGTCCTAGTGGCCTCCGGTCCTGGGTGTGCATCAGAGGGGATCTGACGCTCTGGCAAGAGCATACATGGCTGCAATCTACCGGCCGGTGGCCAAACTGGGCCAGTGTTGTTACGGCGTGCACGATCAACAGCGACCTGAAATAATGCTGGTCATCATCTTATCGACGCGGGTAGCTGCGGATTCTTCCCCGGGATGATAATAATGCAGATAAAAAATTGACACATTGGTTGCGGCCGCGTCACGGGCTGACAGCACGCCTTTCCTCTCCTCGCGTCAACACCCCCAAACCGCTCTGCTTCTTTAAGTTTTTTTTCTGCTTCTTTTAAGATCGATGAGGAAGCAAGTACAGTAGTTCACAGGGAGCCAAGGAGTGCCGAGTTGACCGTTTTGTTTGTGTCGAGTAGGTGAGCGGCAGACGGGCGGATCGTAGCGAGCACCGGCGAGATGGCGTTTTTGGCTGGCGGAGACAGCGGCTGTGCTCGCGGCGAGCTCGTCTGCGTGACCGGCGGCAGCGGTTTCATCGGCTCCTGGCTCGTCCGCCTCCTCCTCGAACGCGGCTACACCGTCCACGCCACCGTCCAGAACCTCCGTACGTGCCTCTCCTCCTCCTCTCTCTCTCTCTCTCCGTAACTGAATCGAGTCGACGCAAGATTGTTTGATCGGACTGATTATGCAGAGGACGAGGGCGAGACGAAGCACCTGCAGGCTCTGGATGGCGCGGTGACGCGCCTCCGGCTGTTCCAGATGGACCTCCTCGACCCCGCGTCCGTCCGGCCGGCCATCGAGGGCGTCCACGGCGTCTTCCACCTGGCCTCCCCCGTGATACTGCAGCCCACACAAGACCCCGAGGCAACTTCTTTCTCCATAATAACTCCTTTGCCGCGCCATAGTTCAGACTTCAGAGTTCCATCACTGCAGAGTCTGAATAATATACGCAAGTTAACTGGTTGTGTGATCGATCGACGCAGAACGAGCTGCTGCTGCCGGCGGTCAACGGCGCGCTCAACGTCCTGCGCGCCGCCAAAGACGGCGGCGTCAAGCGTGTCGTGATGGTGTCCTCGCAGACGGCCATGTGTCCGAATCCCGACTGGCCTGCCGACAAGGTCATAGACGATGACTCCTGGGCCGACCTTGAGATCCTCAAGAAACTTGAGGTACGCACGCTACATCATGTCAACGCTCTAGATGCCACTTTAAGCACTTATGCTCAGTTGATCACTTCCTCTGTCTGAATTGCAGCTTTGGTACAACGTCTCCAAAACGCTGGCAGAGAAGGCGGCGTGGGACTTCGCCGGAGAGGAAGGACTGCAGCTGGTTGTGCTGAATCCAGGGCTGGTGCTGGGCCCGACGTTGACACCGGCACCTACTGGTAGCCTCCGTCTGCTGATGCTGCTTCTCGAAGGTCAGTCAATTAGTACAACATACAGATTTGTCTTGCAGCCTGAATGTAAAAGCCTATTTCGAGTTTCTAACAGTGCAAGCTGTAAACTACATTACCCAGGCCAGAAGCTTGACATTGAACCCTTCTTCTTCGGTTGCGTCGACGTCAGAGATGTGGCACAGTCTCTGGTGGTGCTCTATGAGAACCCGACGGCGAAGGGACGCCACCTGTGCATGGAGTCCGCCGTACGCCTCGTCGATTTCCACCATGAACTTGCTAACCTTTACCCCGAATTCCCGGTTCACAGGTGATACATCTATTGACTGGCAAGTGGCAACATCGATCGTCTCTCCATCAGATGCAGTGTTCTGTTCTAAACTTCTAATGTTGCTGATTTCTTGTTTTCACTTCAGGATCCAGGAGGACAAACAGGGCTGGGTGGTGAGATCGAAGGCTCCGTCCAAGAAATTGATCGATTTGGGTGTTCGTTTCACCTCATTCGAAAAAACTGCCAGAGACACGGTGGATTGCTTAAGGAGCAAAGGGGAAATCTAGCCTGCGAACAAATGTACATTTGCACGGAAAAATTTCTGCTGAAAAACTGCCGCCGTGCATAGAACACTCTCCAGACATATATCCATGATCAATAATGTATGTTTTCTATTGCATGTCTGAATAGTTCCCTACTTGAACTGAAGTGTAAAGTGTTGTTGTTCTCTGAAGTCTGAGTTCCTAGTCTTCTAGCGTGTGACGTTGCTGTGTTGTGTAAACTGTGTTCGCCTTTTTTATCAATGAAATGCAACGACATTGCTTTTTGTCAGAAAAGAGAAAGAAGGACCCCAAGCATCATCATAAAACAACAAACAACTTCTGAAAAATTTAAAATTATGAAGTGGATAGCATAATAGAAAGGAAACATGTATTGACAAAAAGGAGTTCAAAGCAAAAGAAACAGGGGAAAGAAAGTTCAGATCTGATCTCTCTTGGGCTCATCCCTTTGTATGCATCTTCTTAGCTTTGTATGATTGTGTAACCTAACAAAAATAATTGCGTTTTGACCCTCTAGTTCAAAGTTCAAAAACTGATTGAAATGTTATACTATGGATTCAAATAGGATCTCAAAACACAAGAATTTTGCTACCGATGTCTTTAGATGGTGCACATGAAACAAACATAGTAATATATTGGGTTATTGAAGAGAGATAGTAGAGAGAGTGTATGTGCTGGACTTTCAAAAGGAAATATACTATATCATTAATCCCCCTAGAATTGGAGGCCTCTCATTCAACTGAGGTCATCAATTAAATTGGGTCACCGATTTTGACCGGTCAATAATTTTTCACTCAATTATTTTAATCCTCTATAACACTAAGCTCCTAATTTTTTAATGCCTCACAATCAATTGAGGTCTCAATTTGGAGCTGGATCATCCAATTTTGACCGAGTCAACAATTTTACAATGATCTTTCTCATTCATTTTTTAATACACTATATTCCCTAATTTTAAAGCTTCTCCAGTCAATCCTTGATTTTGACTCCGTCAATCCTTTTGTTGTGGCAATGAAATCCCTAACTTCGTTAAGCTATCCCGTTTTAAAGTCCCTCATTCAAATCAACAATTTCATAATGAGCTCTCTCATTTATTTTTTAATACACCATGCTCCCTAATTCTAAAGCTTTTCCAGTCAATCCTTGATTTTGACTCCGTCAATCCTTTGTTGTGGTAATGAAATCTCTAACTTCGTTAAGCTATCCCGTTTTAAAGTCTCTCATTCAACTCTTTAATTTGGATTGGATACATAATTGATTGGGTCGTTCACCCTGTCTTCGTGGTGGGATCTCTCGATGAATGGGTGACAAAGCGAAAGTGTCGTCCATGACATGCTTAGCACTGGCATAACACATGTGTCCAATAACGTAAGTATCTTTCTCATGTTTTTGTACTAATTAAAAGACGTCCTCAAATCACGCGGTCAAAACAATTCACCCAAACACCACAATAAAAAAAATAAAAATGATAATAAACTCACGAACGATTCTACGGATTGGTCGTACCAAACATTGTTCCATCAATCACTTCCCCGATTTGCACCGTTGGCCCACTTTTTCCCTAATCACTGGCCATAAATTGACACATCCATCCGTAAGCATGATTTTGTAAATTCTGTCCGTAGGAGTAGCATATCTAATATAAAAAAATGCACTTCATTGTATCCCCACACGCCAAACCAACTAATACGTAAATATTTTTCACAACTTCAAATTTTTTACATAAAACATGTATAACCCCAAAAATATAAGCGGCGTGACAAAGCGCGCACTGTCCTTCTAGTATATACTAAGTTCCAATGAAACTGATGCATAGAAATACACCCCACAGATATTTGACTACCCAAATCCCGTGACCTGTAGTTTTTTAAGAGAAAAATCTCGAAGGATTGAAACCTAGAATTTTTCCTATGAAAATCATATATTTCAAAGCATCTGAAGATTAATTTATTTTTGAATAAACAAATAAAGAGGTCCCAATATTTCAACTTGTTGATATCCTAGTCTCGACAAAGCCATCTGGCGTTGTCGATCAGTGATTGTGGTTTTGTAATGTATTTCACATTTTTCTTTGTTTTGGGGAAAGAATGCTCTTCATAAACCAATAATGGATTGTTTAGGACTTGTCCATATTAACAAGATTCCTTGGGATTATTACCATTATGTTATGTGAGACCTCATGGAAAATTCCTTTCCTATTCCTATTATTTGAAAATTCTCCAAAGCGTTCAGCTCTAATACACTAGCAAATGTTTTCTAGAGCTGAATGTTTTTCTGTTCAAGAGTGCATTTTTTTCTGATAAAGGGTTGATTTATAATATCGCATCGAGAGAATATAAGGACCATGAGCACACACCCGGCCTTTGCATAATTAGGATGCACATAGCCAACACCAACATACACACATAGTGAAAAAAAACGTAACCTCCGAAAGTCATGTCGAAGCGAACTCAAATATACAACGACCATCAACATGTCACGCCAGCATCAACAAGGTCACCGCCACCACCAAGATCCCACCAAAAGGCCATCCATCGGATGCAGACTGCAGACAAAGACTGTTGGTACCGCCAAGAGCCCCCACACGGCAATCCGACAGCCATACTCCGTCCTCACCCGAGGTAATCCGACCGCGGTCCAAGACAAGACGCCGAGCATGCAGGTAGGCAAAACTGTCAGGAAAGCCTCGCAGGCCCGATCTTTCACCACTTTCAACATGTGCCACGCTCACACCATGCAACCGATGCATACTTCGTGTCTGCCTGTATCATGCACAATAGACAAGCAACCATATGCTACCACCCGTGCCGATCCACACCGATTCCTTGGGAAAAAATCATGTAGGATTCAATGCCATGAATCAAACGACCAATGCAGAAAAAATTCCTAAGGATTTTAATCCTTCAAAAATCCTGTGAATCATAGGCCTAGCAGCCCTCAGAGGCATGGCCTGGCAGCCCTCAGAGGCATGCTTCAAGAGTGGATATGGAACTTGGAACCGTTGAGCCTATACCTGGCCATGGGCAGCCCGGCCCGGTCGGCCCGGCCCGAAAAAGCCCGCCCCAGCCCGGCCCGACCTTGCCCACGGGCCGGGCTCGGGCCTAAATTTTGAGCCCGATGGCCGGGTCGGGCCGGGCTCGGGCCCGAAGAAACTGAAGTTTATGCCTACGCCGGGCCGGGCCTCCCGGGCTTTTTTCGGGCTTGGGCCCAAAAATCAGGCCCGACGGCCGGGCCGGGCCTGGGTTTTTAGCGCCGGGCTTTTTTCGGCCCGGCCCGAGATATGGCCAGGTATAGTTGAGCCCCACATGACATGCCACAACATGAAAATAAAATGTACTACTAGAATACACTAGCAAGTGGCAAAAGCTTCAAAGTCGGATCACTTGATTTGATGCGCCGGCCTGACCCGAAGCACCACGTCATAAGAGCAAGTACAATAAGATGATGTAGGCGTGCTGTAAGGCTTTAAATATTATATTTTTGTTGAGTTGGAAGAGAGAGAAGAGGAGAGAGAAGATAAGCGGCCTACTAGTTAACAGCCGGCTGCATCACGTGTTCCTAGACACTTTGTGAGAGAGTGAGATGAGCCATGTATCAACAAAGTAGTACATATTTTTATTTTACTATTATACTTGTTGGCTATAAGCTTGACTATAGATGATGTGGTAACATCATATAGCCAGCAGCTGGCTTTATTATTAAACATGCTCTAAAAACCTGCCTCCCGCGCAACCTGGGAGAAAGGGTGACCAACCCGCTCCAGCAAAGGCTGCCTGCATGCCAGTGCCAATAGATCAAGAGCATCTCCACCTCCCTCCCCTACCCTACCCCCGCCAAAGAAAAGCATCTCTCTCTCTCTCGCATAGAATAGATTCATCCACACGCTTACCTAGCCTTGATCTTAAACTACAGTGGCTTGTGGGTTTTCTTTCTCCGCCGCCACGCCATGGCTCCCCTGCCTCTTCTTCCTCAGGTCCTCGTCCCCTTCCTCCTGCTGCTCTGCCTCTCTCCGGCCTGCGCTGCTCGGAGGGTCTCCGTGGCCGTCTACTACGAGACGCTGTGCCCCTTCTGCTCCGGCTTCGTCGTGAACGACCTTGCCAGGATCTTCCGGAACGGCCTCTCCTCCAATGTCGACCTCCGCCTCGTCCCTTTCGGCAATGGCCGCGTCTCGCCCGACGGATCCATGACCTGCCAGGTCCGCTAGCCATCGTCGGCATCGTGTCCTTAATTACGAGTTCGTTTTATGCATTGTCTCCTCGGACTATTTACGTCTGCTGGTTTTCTTAATTTTGCAGCATGGGGAGGATGAATGCCGACTCAACGCCATAGAAGCTTGCGTTATCAGTGTCTGGCCTGATGCGGTAATGCCTCTTCATGCATGTACCCTCTGTTTTTTTTTTTTTGGCAGCACAAATGGTTCTGATAATCCAATTCATGTCAGATCAACTGAATGTAAGGCAGTGCACTAAGTGTCAGTATGCTTTCTCCTGAATACAGGAACGGCATTTCCCTTTCATATATTGCATCGAGCATTTGGCTCTGACTCAGAAATGGGGCGCGTGGCAGTCATGCTTCCATGAAACTGGTCTGCCCTCTCAGCCTGTCATAGACTGCTACAACTCAGGATACGGCAGGCAGGTGAGCTGAATTGTTTGTGTTGGCCAATGGCAGTTGATACTGTATATAATCATCTGATAAGAACCCAACTGAATTTGCAGCTTGAACTCCGGTATGCGGCAGAGACGAATGCTCTCCAGCCCCCACACCAGTTTGTGCCGTGGGTGGTCGTGAACGGGAGACCCCTTGGTGATGTGAGTTGCTGATTACTTTCATGGGAGAAACCGCGCTACTTTTACGCTTTCCTGAATGTATCGGTCTGATTTAGCGTTGCCTGTCATTCTGCAAGGATTACACGAATTTCGAAGCCTACATTTGCAACGCTTATGACGGCGAACTTCCAGAGGCATGCAGGGGAAAGCGCCTGCAAATTGCTCAACACACAAGAGCAAGCCGAGGACACAAGGTTTGCCCCGTTAACTGAACTGTCGACTAATCTTTTTTGTTTCAGTATAAGATGCTGCATTTCAGCTGGCCAACTGGGTTGGTGTTGGTCTAGATGTATCAATTTACAAGAGGAATCGTATTTGCTTCCACTGAAAGAATTGCGATGAGAGTTTTTTCTTTATTTTTCCAATTACAATGACAGTTGATGCGTCATGCCTTTGCACGACAAGAATTTGCTTCTGATCAATGGAAGCCTAGTTTTTTGTTCTTTTGTTTTTGCGCACTTCACTTCGCAATGCTATATTCAGAGACATGCCTGATTGGGTTTCATGTTCTTATAACACAGAGGAATCCAAGAGAGCTGGCCCTTGTACTTGCCTTTTGCATTGCACTGTGGTTCTGAAGCGATACTTCATCAAGATCAAGCCGAACTTTTCAGAGGCAGGTCAAGATAGTCCACTAACAAATAGCAGTAGCTGCATATGTCTAAACAGGAAATTGTACATCCTTTAAAATAGTCATTGCTTTCATTTTATGGAAAATGCAGACGCTCTGTTCATGTAATACTTCTCTCTATTCACACTAAGATAGAAAAACAGGAGAATGGGTTCATAAATTATGCCGATCCGGATGCATATGGCGACTCTGCAACAAAAACTGACAAATTAATCAAAAAAATGTTTCACCTAAAGGTATCTTATATCTAATAATTCAAATATTCAGTACGATGGAAAGATAATTGTATGTAGGACGATCAGCACAAAATAAAATTGCATTGAAATCATACTAGTCTTCTTATTCTTTTAGTTGATTGTCCCTCGTCAGAGATTGAAAATCTCACAGTAAAGAAAAGGAACAACTCTATAAGCCTTTGCCATCCCAGGATTTAAAGACCTCAATAGCTACTCTCCGTTTGAAATGAGATTTAGAAGTCAACACACTAATAGCCAACCAATTGCACTCCTTGATAGACACACCAACTTCCAAATCTGAAGAGAGCCAATAAATCTAACGACACAAACTCTCACAAGGCTTTAGTCGACACCATATGGGATGTTATCGAGGTAGGGAGAGGCCAGAGAGACCTTATTCAATCACGTCGACATTAAATCGTCCATGCCGCCAGGGAAACAAAACCTAAGGGAAAGACAAATAAACCTCCTCTTGGCACCGACGAGGTTGCTAGACCGAGGATAGGAGGGAGACTGAGACGGCGACGTGAGGAGACGCTTGGCAGCTGCAACTAGGGTTGGGAAGGGGTGTTGACAATACTATAAGCAATAGTGAACCCAGCATAGGTCTAATGATTAGGTTCCTTTTGGTGAAACATCAAACCAAGGGTAAATTTCCGTAGCTTGGGCGTATGACGATGCTTCTTCTTCGAGTTTGTTGTACGGGCTCCGATCCTCTTTCAGTTTATCTGTCTGGACGTAGTTGATGGAGCTCCAGCATTGATTCATGTCATCTCCTTGGGCCGGCGATGTTAGGGTTTCTCGTCATGTGACGAGATTTTGTGTCAGATACTTCAGATCTATGCAAGGGTTCAACGACAAATGCGGCTCCAGGGCGTTGGTCATTAGGAGCACGTGCACAAAGACTTCCCGACTGTTATCGACAAGGTCGAGCTGGCTCCATTAATATAGCGGCGATAGCGACGCGTCGACGGCTCGTGCTGGCGACAGTAGTGGTCGTTCGATGGTTTCAAAACATCGATGTATTTTTAATTATGTTCGAGGTGTGTTGTACTTTTGGTAAACTTTTACTATAATACTACTCCCTCCGTCTCGGTGTATAAGTCATCTTACGAAAATCAGATTTTCCCAAAACACTTAGGCGCGGTGCATTAATTCTCACCTCGTTTCTTGTTTCTTAACAATCAACCGATAGAAAATGTGGGGTTTTTAATGACTTGAGACTACCTAGCACCGCATTGGTCAGTTTATTGCATGCAATGATATTAATTAGCTAATAAATATTAAGTTCTCTTGTTTTTCCTTTCATCTTGATTATAGTGCACAACGTAAGATGACTTATACACCGAGACGCAACAAAACGCCCTGCGTCTCGGTGTGAGTATATCTGTCACCTCCCTTCCTCACTTCACTGAAACCATCCCGCGGCGCCGCACCTCCTTCCCTGGCCACGGCCGCCGTCCCGGCGTCCCACGAGATCTATATACCTTCTCCCCTTACCGCTCGTTTTCCGCAACCCCGGCTTCCCGTCCCCGCACGGGAAGCAGAGGAAATGGCCATCTCCTCCTTCCTCTCCGATCGCAAGCGCCCTATCGTGATCTCGGTCGCCCTCTTCATCCTCCTCTCCTCCCTCTTCCTCCTCCTCAGCCCCGCCCCTTCCGCCCTCCCCTTCTTCTTCTCCCCCACCTCCCGCTTCTCCTCCTCCTCCTCCTCCTTCTCCGCGGGCGCCGCTTCAGCGCCTCCCCAGACCCCAGTCCCAGTCCCCGTCTCCGCCTCAGCGCCTCCCGAAACCCCATTGCCCGTCTCCGCTTCAGCGCCGCCCCGAACCCCATTGCCCGTCTCCGCCTCAGCGCCTCCCCGAACCCCATCTCCCGTCTCCGCTTCAGCGCCGCCCCGAACCCCAATTGCGGCCTCCGCCGACGCATCTACGCACGAAACAGCATCTGGCGGGAGCGGCAGCAGCAGCGCCGCCGATCTACCCCGACCAGAGCCTGCCGCCACTGCAGATGACGCCGCCACCGATGCAACCCAGCTGGGCCACGGCACGCCGCCCGCTGCCGCTGCACAAGTGAGCACATCGGTTGACACAAAGGAGATCACCGCCGGCGTCTCGGGCGGGCGAGTCACAGAGGGCGGCGGCGTCGGCGGTGGCGGGGATGAGAAGCCGGTGGAGGTGCCGAACTGGGGATTGTGCGAGGTGGGGAAGCGGGTCGAGCCCGCGGACTACATACCGTGCCTGGACAACGTGAAGGCCGTCAAGGCGCTCAAGTCGATACGGCACATGGAGCACCGGGAGCGGCACTGCCCCACGGAGCCGCGGCCGAGGTGCCTGGTGCCGCTGCCCTCGGGGTACCGGCTTCCCCTGCCCTGGCCGCGCAGCCGTGACATGGTGAGGATGCCTGCTTGCCTTCTTCGGTAAGCGAGGAAGCGGTTTCGCAGCTTGTTTGTTTATTGAACAGTGTAGTAGTAGCAGTAGTACTTTAACACCGCTAATGCGTGCTCCCGTGCTCTGATTAGTAGGAAGGGTTGTGCCGTATGGTTTGCTTGCTTATTCCGCAACGTAGTATAGTTTAATATTCCTAATGGGTGCTCTCATGCTCTGATTAAGAGGCAGTCTTGTGCTGTATGGTTCGCTAGTGCAGTTGATTGTAAGGCGAACTGTGCATATTTGAGCATCCTCCAAACAAAATAGAGAACATTGTTGGGATTGTACCCATACTTCAGTCTGATTATACTGTACCTATGGTTAGTTTCAGGTTGGAAGGGTGTATATCCTCTTGGTATGAATCACCCTTTTTAACCACTTCTTGTGAACGACCTTTACCACATGGTTAGATGTGTATCCACCAGATGAGATTCATGCATGTATTCTGACATACTTAGGCACTGATTCTTCCGAAGTTCAAGTTTGCAATAAGCTAGGGTGTGTTTTATATAACATGACTTCTGACCTTGTCATAGCATATTTCTTTTGCAAATTTCAGATATGGTATAACAATGTTCCTCACCCAAAGCTAGTGGAATACAAGAAGGACCAGAATTGGGTTAGGAAGTCTGGTAATTATTTTGTTTTCCCTGGAGGTGGTACTCAATTTAAAGCAGGTGTGGCTAGATACATCCAATTCATTGAACAGGTAGATATTATCTTATGCCCTTTTTTTACTTTCGAACTCGTCAATTTCCATAGGAGTTATGTATTTGATGATAAATCTGTCTATGCACTTTATTGGTGATACTTCACCTTTTAGTACAACTGTACACCCTAAGTTCATTGTTTCCGTGAATCCGTGACATGTTTTTAAAATCAACATCAAAGACCCGGTACATTCATCTGAAGATCGGTGCAAGTTCGCATTTGATGACTTCAGTATTGCTCATATAATAGTGTCTCCTTTTGCTTGTGATAACTCACAGTTACAGTCTTACTGTTTGAATAGATCATGCCACAAATTAAATGGGGAACTCATACAAGAACTGTACTGGATGTTGGATGTGGTGTTGCCAGCTTTGGTGGATACTTGCTTGACAGGAATGTCATTACTATGTCTATTGCCCCAAAAGACGAGCACGAGGCTCAGATACAATTTGCGCTAGAGCGGGGAATTCCGGCATTGTTGGCAGTGATTGGAACACAAAAACTTCCCTTCCCTGATAATTCATTTGATGTGATCCATTGTGCAAGGTGTAGGGTCCACTGGTATGCTGATGGCAAGTACTTTGAACCATTCCTGCTATTTATCTTGTGTAGTTCTGCTACTATGTATTTTCAAGCTTCAGTATCCGCGGAGGAAAGGAATCTGCTACCAGGATCATTAGAACCCATGTTTTGGTTTTGCGTAATTCGAAAAAAATCATGGATATAAAACATGTTAGAATATGTGCCATGCAATTCCACTGGTATGCTGATGGCAAGTACTTTGAACCATTCCTGCTATTTATCTTGTGTAGTTCTGCTACTATGTATTTTCATGGTTCAGTATCCGCGGAGGAAAGGAATCTGCTCCCAGGATCATATGAACCCATGTTTTGATTTTGTATAATTCGAAAGAACCATGGATATAAAACATGTTAGAATATGTGCCATGCAATTCCTGTGTAAAAATATGATCACATATGTACTCTACAGAAATATAGCAGTCAATACACATCTTATGTAATTTAAGTCTTTTTTTTCATTTTTGCAGTGCATGTATTATCATTATTTTGCACATATCGTAATGTGCTCTAAATGTACCAATTTCTTGAGTATTTTCGAAGTGCAAATAAAAATGGGTTCCATATGATTCCTGTAGCATCAAATCCACCTCTTTCGTCCCCCTTGCTTTCTTTAGTTGTGCAAACATTTTTAATTTACCATTACCTTGGGGCGTACAGGTGGAAAACCATTGTTGGAGCTCAATAGAGTACTCAGGCCTGGAGGATATTACATCTGGTCTGCGACGCCAGTCTATCGACGTGGCAAGAGAGATGAAGATGACTGGAATGGTTAAGATCTATCTTTTCTTATCATATTGATTGTTATCAACATAAGTTTTCAGCCTACTATTAGTGTTGAACAAGTGCCTACTATTAGTGTTGAACAAATTATGCATGTTTACTGAACTGGAGATAATTTGTCTCTAACAAGGTTTCATGAAAAGATTTAAGTATGACCTGATCTATAAGCATATATAATAGCACCATAAGCAAAAGTTACGATCTCGTATCTTCTTTCATTTTGTTATATCAACATGCAAAATCGTTAACTACTGTCTAACTAAGAACATGAATCCATCAAAAACAGTGTACAGACAATGCGGTAGCTGTATCAACTGATGCAGTTCATTAGTTAATTCATTCATATGAAAATTATTTTCGTTATGCTTGAACCTGTACAAGACATTTAAACGCTAATCATCTTTTCAGTTAGACAAGTGTTAAGTGGCAAGACTTTTTAAAAATTGGACATAATTTCCACTAAGGTTAATAAAAGAGGTTTGCAGTACTACCTAGGAGCTAGAATTTTTGTCCTTAGGCCAACAACCCAGTCTATTTTGCATCCGTCCTATGATTTGTGGTGATCAACTTCTTGCTAATTGCATGTGTTAAACTTCTGGCAGCAATGGTTACTCTGACCAAATCGATCTGCTGGAGGACAGTTGTAAAATCAAAGGATGTTAATAGGATTGGAGTTGTTATTTACCAAAAGCCAACTTCAAATTCTTGCTACACTGGGAGGAAAAATGATGAACCACCTCTATGCTCTGGGAGCAGTGGCCACTCTCCGTGGTACATTTTCTTCAGATGACCTTTTGTTCTTATAATGTCACATGCAGTTCAGGCTTGTATTTTGTGTTAAGTCTTATACTCCCTCCGTTCCTAAATATTTGTCTTTTTAGAGATTTCACTATGGACTACATACGGATGTATATAGACATAATTTAGAGTGTAGATTCATTCATTTTGCTTCGTATGTAGTCCATGGTTGAATCTCTAAAAAGACAAATATTTAGGAACGGAGGAAGTAGTTACCAGTGGTTAGGATCATTCTGTTCAGACGGATTGCTGCATTGGTGGGGCGTGTATGATCTGTGCCATTTGAAAGTAGCTGGCTATGGAATATAGGCACCAGATAATATTTATGGTTTATGTTCTTTTATGCCGGTGATATAATAAATACGAATGTTCAAATGTATCCTATTCAGGTATACTCCTCTCGACAGTTGCCTCTTGTTGCCTGTTCTGTCAAAGTCAGGTGAAGGAAATAGTTGGCCCATATCCTGGCCTGAAAGGCTTAACATCAGATCTTCAACTACATCTGAGAATTCTTCTACTTGGTTTTCTCAAGAAAAATTTGATTCTGATACAAAGAACTGGAATGGCCTTATTTCAGAAGTATATTCCAGTGATTTTGCAGTTAATTGGTCTAGTATTCGGAATGTTATGGACATGAATGCTGGCTTTGGAGGGTAAGGAAATTCAGTTTGTTCCTTTATGCAATAGAATCTTTTTTATGAAGTCATGACATTCATATATTTAGTGCTTCTGCTTGTTCCCTTTGAAGATGTTTACCCTTTGTTTGCTGAATAGTGTAGACTGTTAGTTGGTTTATATTCTGACTATTGATGAGCACAGTTAAGGCACTGGACCCAGTACTCGTCATTCCTTATTGAGTATCTTTTGGTTGTAGAAGACAGGAGGATACTGTGTTTACTTGGTCTCAGCAATGAATTTAGAAAAAATGGTATCTAGTTGATTGTTACTAGATTGTTAAATTAATGACCTATCTTTAAAGCACATACTGACATGTTTACATGATTCCTGATTTCCTTTGGCTGGTTGCGTTGCTTGAAGTATATATTTTTTGTTTTCACAGCTCCTAATTTCCTTCAAAATGCTGACCACTCTAGTTACATGCTTTGTTTCATGTTAAGATATTTATGAAAGTTGTTTTCTTATTCCAGATTTGCAGCATCACTCATTGATCGACCTTTATGGGTAATGAACGTTGTACCCTTTGATCAGCCAGACACCTTGCCTATCATTTTCAACAGAGGTTTGATTGGTGTATATCATGACTGGTGTGAATCTTTTAATACATACCCACGAACCTATGATCTTCTTCACATGAGCTATCTCCTTCAGAGCCTCGCAAAGAGGTACACTATCCTGCCTTGAGAGTCTTGAATAACTGGTAGTCTGGTACTGTACATTATAATATTCTCTTCTATAGTTCTGCAAGCAAGCTTATGCCTATGCTTTTGTTTTAGGTGTGATATCATTGAAATAGCTGCGGAAATTGACAGGATACTTAGACCTGGTAGATGGTTTGTGTTGCAAGACAATTTAGGAATGATTAGAAAAATGGACCGCGTTCTTCGCTCTCTGCATTACAAGACTGCTATTATGAAGCGCCAATTTCTTGTTGCCAGGAAGGCTTTCTGGCGCCCTGACAGTACAGGTTCTTAGTTGCGGTGATTCATGCTTCTCCTTCTTAATCGTGGTGATTCCAGCTTCTCCTTCGGATGATTGGTAAACCAAGTGACCCGATCCTTTGAATTTTGATTGCATTGGTTCTTTGTGTAGCACAGGTGACACTCGGCAGCCCCCATGTAAAGGATCTTTCTCGATTTGTTTGCAGTTAGTGCGATCTTGCCTTTGATTTTGCTTTGCAGAGGTATTTTGTAACACAACTTAAGCCTGTGGCTATAGTAATAGAGTACTACTGTAGCAAGTAGCTTAGTGCTAACAAGTTTGTGGGTGCTGGAACGGAAGCATGTCTTGTAGGACCATGGTTCGCTGATTTTGCATTTCAGCAATCCTTTATAACACTAAGCTTCCTAGTTTTAAAGAGCTCACGTTTTAGTTGAGGTCTTCAATTAGAATTGGGTCATCTGATTTTGACTGGGTAACAATTTTTTAAAACCCTCTTATTCAAGCTTTTATACTATACATCATGCTTTCAAATTTTAAGGCCTCACAATTAATTGAGGTATTCAATTTATAATTGGATCATTCGATTTTGACCGAGTTAACAATTTCTCAAGCTCTCCCGTTCATTTTTTTTAAATTCACTATGCTCCCTAATTTTAAAGATCTTTCATTTAATTGAGGTATTTAATTTTGTATTTGGTTTATGATTTTGACTGGCCAATGATTTTTCAAATCAATCAGCAACAACCAGCCTATAATGAGAACGATTGAGTGAATGGGCAATCCACCTTAGGTGGTGCCGAGTATGATCTCATGTATATATGGTTTACATCTACAGAGGGAGAGCGCAGTGTGTTGGCGCCTGCACGAGGATGTGCTGAGTCTAGTGGTTTGACTAATACAACTAACACCCCGCCGCAGTTGAAGCATCCGGAGGCCGGATGCACAAACTGGAACGAAAGTCCTGGAATGCCGCGGTCGGGAGACCCTTGGTGAGCACGTCCGCGAACTGCTGCTTGGTCGGGACATGAAGCACACGGAGCTTGCCAAGCGTCATCTGCTCTCGCACAAAGTGGATGTCCAATTTGATGTGCTTCGTCCTACGGTGATGCACTGGGTTGGCAGACATGTACACCGACGAGATGTTGTCTCAGAAGACCACACTTGCCTTCGGCATTGGGACGGAGAGCTCGGTGAGGAGTTGGCGGAGCCAGCAGCACTCCGCGACGGCATTCGCGACGGCACGGTACTCGTCCTCCGCGCTCGACCGGGACACGGTAGCCTGGCGCTTGGAGGACCAAGAGACGAGGGAGTCACCGAGGTAGATAGTGTAGCCAAACGTCGAGCGTCGCGCGTCTGTGCAGCTGACCCAGTCTGCGTGGGAGTAGGCGATGAGGTTGAGCAACGGAGCGCACTGAAGATGGAGGCCGTGTGTAGTGGTGCCCCGGAGATAGCACAAAACTCTTTTGGCCAAAGCGAGGTGTGGTGCGCGTGGATCATGCATGACCAAGCAGCACTGCTGCATCGCATAGGCGATGTCCGGGCGCGTCATTGACATGTACTGGAGCGCGCCCACGATGCTGCGGTACTTAGTTGGATCGGGGACGGGGGCGCCCTCGAGAGCTGAGAGCTTGGCGTGCGTGTCCACCGGTGTGGCCATTGGCTTGCAGTTCGTCATGTTGGCGCGGTCCAGGAGCTCCTCGACATACTTGCGATGAGACAGGAAGAAGTCGTGCGCCGTGTGGGTGACGACGATGTCGAGGAAGTAGTGTAGGGGGCCGAGATCCTTCATGGAAAACTCACCAGAGAGTTTTTGCTGGAGACGCTGGAGCAGTGGCATGGACGAGGCCGTGAGCACGATGTCGTCGACGTAGAGTAGAAGGTAGGCGATGCCGGCGCTGCTCTGCAGGACGAACAACGAGGTGTCCGCACGCAAACTTACGAAGCCGAGCTGCTGCACGTACGTCGTGAACCGGGTGAACCACGCCCGCGGCGCTTGCTTGAGGCCGTACAACGACTTGTCGAGGAGGCACACATGCTCAGGGTTGTTGGCATCGACGAAGCCTACTGGTTGCTGATAGTAGACGCGCTCGGCAAGGCGACCGTGGAGGAAGGCGTTGTTGACGTCCATTTGATGGACCTGCCAGTCTCGCGTGGCAGCAATGGTGAGGACGGCGCGAATCATGGCCGCTTTGACAACGGGAGAGAATATCTCGTCAAAATCAACGCTGGGCTGTTGAGAGAACCTGCGCACCACCCACCGCGCCTTGTACCGTTTGAGGGAGCCGTCCACCTTGAGTTTATGCCGGAACAACCACTTGCCGGTGACGACGTTGGCACCGGGCGGCCGTGGCACCAGCCGCCAGGTTCCATTCTCCATCAATGCCTTGTACTCCACCTGCATGGCAGTCAACCAACACGGATCTCGCAATGCAGCGTGCACTGATGTGGGAATGGGCGAGATGGCGGTGTTGGTGGTAGTGGCAGAGAGATTGTCGGCATATTTAGGGTTGGGCAGGAACTTGCCTGCTTGAGCTCGCGTTGTCATGGAGTGTGTGGGAATGGGGGCGAGATGACGTCGAGGTGGCGTCGGTGTGGGTGGTGATGGAGGTTGCCCGTTGGGAAGATCGGGCGAGGCGGGTGATGATGGGGTGTCCTGATTAGCTGCCATGGCAGTGGGTTCAGGAGTAGGGTATTCGTCTTCCAGGGCAGCGTGTTCCGGGGTGGGGTTGTTGGTTGTCATGGCAGTGATTCACGGTGTGGGATTTGCTGCCAGGTTAGTAGGTTTGGGCACGACATGCCTGGGTTGGGAGCGAGGACGTCGTGGTATATGTGGGGGTGTGAGGTCGTCCTCGAGGGAGGTGGGTGGGGTTGTTGGTTGTCATGGCAGTGTTTCACGGGGTGGGATTTGCTGCCAGGTTAGTAGGTTTGGGCACGACATGCGTGGGTTGGGAGCGAGGACGTCGTGGTATATGTGGGGGTGTGAGGTCGTCCTCGAGGGAGGTAGTGGGTTGGTTCGGTTGCGCACGATGTTGATCACTGAAAGGGAAGTGACACTCATAGAATACGGAGTGGCGGGAGATGAGGACGCGCCCGGTGGATGGACCGAGGCATTGGTACCCCTCATGGTTTGTGGCGTAGCCAAGAAACATGCACGGAGTAGAGCGCGGGGCTAGTTTGTGGGGCGTGGTGGCTGTAAGATTGGGGAAACAGAGACAACCAAAGACACACATCCGAGTGTAGTCAGGGTGAATGTCATAGAGGAGGAAGAACGGAGTCTGGTCATGGCGTGGCCGGCACGGCCGTCTGTTGAGAAGAAAGGTGGACGTTTGCAGTGCTCCGGCCCAGTAAGAGAAGGGTATGTGTGCATGGGTGAGGAGGGAGCGGGTGATGTCGTTGAGAGTAAGTAGTGCACGCTCGGCTCGCCCATTCTGTGGGGATGTGTACGGGCACAACATGCGCAAGACGATGCCAAGAGATGCAAAAAGTTCACGCGAGGCACCATTGCCAAATTCCTTGCCGTTGTCGGTTTCGACCGTGAGGATGGGTAAGTTGAAGTGGGTTTTGGCAAACGTGATGAAGTTGCAGATGGTAGGAAGGACATCTGATTTGTGACAAAGAGGGAATGTTCACACAAAGTGACTGTAATCGTCAAGCAACAATAAGTAGTACTGATAGCCATAATTACTAGGTACAAGGGAAGTCCAAACATCATTGTGTACAAGTTGAAAAGGAAAGAAAGATACATGTTTCGAGGAACTAAAGGGAAGCCTAGTGCTTTTGCCGAGCTGACACGCCTGCACACGCCGGTGGTGCTGGGAGATGAGGTGATGGCAAAGCGACGAAGGGTGCGGTCGAGGGCATCAACAATGGGGTGACCAAGCCGTTGGTGCCACAAATCGCACCCGGCGGCGGTGAGCACGGGGCGCACCATGGAGCGAGGAAGCATGGGGCGGTGTGGATGGCTTGGGGTAGAGGTCGTCATCGGCGACATTACAACAGTGGATAACCTTCTTCGTTCTTCGATCCTTAACAGAGAAACCGAGTTCATCAAATTCGACATTAACATGATTATCATGTGCTAGGGCTTTGACAGAGAGGGGATTTTGATGAGATGTGGGGATACCAGCACGTTGTTGAGGTGGAGAGGGGAGGCAGATGTGGGTATTTGGGTGGAACCAGTGTGCGTGACTGCGAGCGAAGAGCCGTCGCCGACTACAATGCTATGTGTGTAAGAGGGGCCGGAGGAGGAAAGTATACTTGGCGACGACGCGATGTGAGACGAGGCACATGTGTCTAGGTACCAATCCGTGCTCGGTGAAGATGACGGCTGCTGTTGCTGCATTGTCAGGTTGTTGAGCGCAACAATGAGGGCGTTCTGGTCCCATGCCGAGACGGACGACGAAGGCGTTAGCGTGGCCGGCGCGCCATGGAGCGGGTGGGCGGGGACGACCCCGTGATGCCAGACAGTGGGCGAAGCATCTACAGGGATGGCGGGCGGAGGCGCGTAGTGCGTGGCTGTGCCCGCAAACGGAGCGTCCCCGCTGACGTGGCTTGAGACTGCGTCGGTATTTCCCCAAAGAGGAAGGGATGATGCAGCACAACGACGGTAAGTATTTCCCTCAGTTATGAAACCAAGGTATCGAACCAGTAGGAGGATCACCACCACCTAATAAACAACACCTGCACACAAAGAACAAATACTTGCAACCCGACGCGAAAGAGAGGTTGTCAATCTCTCTACGGTAAAAAGATAGATTAGGATATGATAGATTGGAGAGATAGATCTCTCAAGAACACAAAATAAAAAGAGCAAATAAAAAGTGCAACAAGGTATTTTTGGGTTTTTGGAATAATAGATCTGAAAACAAAAGCGGGAAAAAGATAGATCGGAAAGCAATATGTTGGAAAAGTAGACCCGGGGCCGTAGGTTTCACTAGTGGTTCTCTCATGAGTATAGCACACGGTGGGTGAACAAATTACTGTTGGGCAATTGATAGAAGATCAAATAATCATGATGATATCCAAGGCGATGATCATTATATAGGCATCACGTCGAAGATAAGTAGACCGACTCCTGCCTGCATCTACTACTATTACTCCACACATTGACCGCTATCCAGCATGCATCTAGTGTATCAAGTTCATGAAAAAACGGAGTAATGCAATAAGAACGATGACATGATGTAGACAAGATCTATTCATGTAGGAATAGACCCCATCTTGTTATCCTTAATAGCAACGATACATGCGTGCCTCGCTGCCCCTTCTGTCACTGGGAGAGGACACCGCAAGATTGAACCCATCACAAATCACCTCTTCCCATGGCAAAAAAAATCGATCTAGTTGGCCTAACTAAACCAAATATTCGAAGAAGAAATACGAGGCTATAAGTAATCATGCATATAAGAGCTCAAAGAAGACTCAAATAATATTCATGGATAGAAACTGATCATGGACTCAAAATTCATCGGATCCCAACAAACACACCGCAAAAGTTTACATCAAATAGATCTCCAAGAGACCATTGTATTGAGAATCAAAAGAGAGAGAGGAAGCCATCTAGCTACTGCCTACGGACCCGTAGGTCTATGGTGGACTACTCACGCATCATCGGAGAGGCAACAATGAGGATGATGAACCCCTCTGTGATGGTGTTAGATTGGATCTTGAGGCTCTGGAATTTGCGGCGGCTGGATGTGTTTTTCGTCGACTCCTCTAGGGTTTTTGGAATATTTGGGAATTTATAGGCGTCAGAAGCGATGGAGAGGGGTCCCGAGGAGGGCACAACCCATCAGGGCACGCCCTGGGCCACTGGCGCGCCCTGGTGGGTTGTGGTCTCCTCGACCCTCCCCTCTGGCACTTCTTTGGCCCACCGGATGTCTTCTGGCCCAAAAAATCTCCAAAAAGTTTCGTCGCGATTGGACTCCGTTTGGTACTGATATTCTGCGAAGTAAAAAAACAAGCAAAAACAACAACTGACACTTTGGCACTATGGCAATAGGTTAGTCCCAAAAAATGATATAAAGTTGCTATTAAATGATTGTAAAACATCTAAGAATGATAATATAACAACATGGAACAAGCAAGATACGTTGGAGACGTATCAGCATCCCCAAGCTTAATTCCTACTCGTCCTCGAGTAGGTAAATGATAAAAACAGAATTTTTGATGTGGAATGGTGCCCAACATGTTCATCACATATTATTTTCTTTTGTAGCATGGACATTTGGAGTTTTAGATGATTCAAAGCAATAGTCTAGTTTTAACATAATGACTTCAATACTCAAGCATGCCAACAAGCAACCATGTCTTTGAAAATATCAACATTAAAGAAAGTTATCCCTAGCCCATCATTCTCAATCATTGATCCATTCATGAAACACACTCAAATATTAGCTACACCCAATGCTCAAGTACGATCATAGTGCCCCCTAGCTGGTGCTTTATAAGAGAAGATGGAGACTCCAATAAAAATAAAAATTGCATAAAGTAAATAGATAAGCCCTTCACAGAGGGAAGTAGGGATTTGTAGAGGTGCCTGAGCTCAAAGTTTAAATTTAGAGAGAAAAATATTTTGGGTGGCATGCCTTTCCTGTTAACGAAAATGACAAAGTAGTTCACAATACTTTCCATGCTAGATATATCATAGGCGGTTCCCAAACAGAAAATAAAGTTTACTCCTTTTTCCACCATTCTTTCACAATCCATGGCTGGCCGTATCCACGGTTGCCTTCCATACCAACACTTTCCAAGAAATTTATTATTTGACAACATAAAGTAAATTTTTTCTTTTTTTCATTTCGGGACTGGGCATCCCTATTACCGCCACACTCTCGTGCAATGACAAGTGAATAAACACTCATCTTGAGAATAAAACATCTAGCATGAAAAAATATTGGACACTCCCTACCGTTTCATGAGCGGTACGAGCACACAAAAAGAAAATTTATTTTGAAAATTAGAGATGGCACATACAAATTTGCTTAGAACGGCATGGAAATACCGCATATAGGTAGGTATGGTGGACTCATAAGGCAAAACTGGGTTTAAGGATTTTGGATGCACAAGTAGTATTTCTACTTAGTACAAGTGGAGGCTAGCAAATAGATTGAGAAGCAACCAACCAAGAAACGAAAATTCACATAAATGAGCATTGAGCCTAACTAACACCGAATAATGCACCATAAGTAGGATGTAATTTCATTGCATAACTATTGACTTTCGTACTTGCATAGGGAATCACAAACCTTAACACCAATATTCCTACTAAAGCATAATTACTCACTAACATGACTCACATATTACTATCATCATGTCTCAAAACTATTACAACGAATCAAGTTTAATTTGTCCAATGATCTTCATGAAAGTTTTTATTATATCCTCCTTGGATATCTATCACTTTGGGACTAGTTTCATATATTGCCATTGCTTTTGACAAGCTCAAACAAATTTAAGTGAAACACATGAGCATAGAGATTTTTCATCTCTCAAAATAGTATAAATGAAGCATGAGAGGATTTCATCAAAATTTACTAACTCTCAAAATAATCTAAGTGAAGCTTAAGAGTGTTCCTTCAAAAGCTTCCAAGCACACCGTGCTCAAAAAGATATAAGTAAAGCACTAGAGCAATTCTATAGCTCAAAAAGTTTAAGTGAAGCATAAAGAGCAATTCTAACAAATCATAGCATAATTTTGGATCTGTCAAATAGTTGTGTCCAGCAAGGATACAAGTGACAAACTAAAAAGCAAAGCAAGCAAAGACTCAATAATACAAGACACTCCAAGCAAAACTCATGATATGTGACGAATAAAAATATAGCTCCAAGTAAAATACCGATGGTCGTTACAAGAAAGAGGGGATGCCACTCGGGGCATACCCAAGCTTAGTTGCTTGTTTCTCTTTGGATATATCTTGGGGGTGCTGTAGAATCACCAAGCTTAGGCTCTTTTCACTCCTTATTCCTTCATCCATCGTAATCTCACCCAAAACTTGAAAATTTCAATCACACAAAACTCAACAAAATCTTCGTGAGATCCGTTAGTATAATAAAGCAAATCACTACTTTAAGTGCTGTTGCAAACCCATTCATATTTATTATTGCATTATACCTACTATATTTTAACTTTACCATGGCTCATACTTTAGGTACTGTTGCAAACCCATTCAAATTTTATTATTGAATTATACCTACTGTATTTTAACTTTACCATGGCTCATACCCTTCAATACAACCCATAGATTCATCAAAACAAGCACACAATGCAATGAAAACAGAATCTGTCTTAAACAGAACAGTCTGTAGTAATCTGTACTCTAACCATACTTATGTAACTCTAAAAATTCTGAAATATTAGGACAATGTAAAGAATTTGTATAGAAACATTGTGTTAAAATTTCAGCTCAATATCACATTCCAGTAAAAAAACAAAATTCGAACACTGGAGGCAAAGTTTCTGTTTCAGATTCAGCATTGTTTCTACGCATCTTATGAATCATCCTAAAGGCTCTACTTGGCACAAACACTAAATAAAACAAGCTTTATCGTTTTACGCCCCTAGCTAGGCATAACGCATAGATTCAAGTATTGTCATCTTAGGTTTTCAACTCTTCAATCACGCAACTAGATTTCTTCAAGAATTTAGCATGCATACTCTCAATGACAACACATCTAGGAAAACGACCAAAAAATTCACTTTTGTAAATAGGGTCTCTTACTATTTCAACAAAGTCGGGATGAATACTAATCATTTTAAGATCTCCCTTGTGTCCACTAGGTGTAGCAACTTTGTTCTTAGTGACTTGCGTGGTTTTGCAAATTTTTATGGGAGTTTTTTCAATAGTTTTGACAGAACAAAAAGCCGAACCCAAGTTACTAAAAATTTCTTCCAACTTATCAATCCGGTAAGGACTCTCTTCTAATCTTTCGTTAACTATGGTTTCTTTTTCTTTTAACAATTTAAAGGCATCAATCCCCAATTTTATTAGCAAGATTATGCATTTTCTTATCCAAATTTTCAATATGTTCTTTGGTAATCATCTTCTTTTCAATAACATCTAACCTCTCCATAACATGTTCGAGAGTCAAAGTTGTTTCATTGATCGTAAGAGATGGTGATCCCACTAAACTTCCCATAGCATTAAAAGCATCCAAAGATGGACACATCAAGAAATTCCCACCGGTAATCATATCAAGGACGAATATATACCAAGTGGGGATGCCCACATAAAAACTGCGAAGGAGAACAACGGTAGATTGCTTATGAATAGATCTATTATGAGCATTGCAAACCCTATACCAAGCATCCTTTAAGTTCTCCCCTCCCCTTTGCTTAAAATTAAGAACTTCATTCTCGGGAGTACACGCAATAGAGTAAGAACTAGCCATAACGACAAGGTAGACAGAAAAGAGATCTGACGAGGAAAAGGCAAACGAAAAAGAGGGCGAATAAAACGGCAAATTTGGTGAAGTGGGGGAGAGGAAAACGAGAGGCAAATGGCAAATAACGTAATTGCAAGGAGATGAGATTTGTGATTAGGAACCTGGTAGATGATGATGGTGTCTCCTCGGCGCCAGAGATTGGCACGTAGAAGAGACCGCTTCCTCCCCGGCAACGACGCCATAAATTCCTTTGACGTGGCTTGAGACTGCGTCGGTATTTCCCCAAAGAGGAAGGGATGATGCAACACAGCGATGGTAAGTATTTCCCTCAGTTATGAAACCAAGGTATCGAACCAGTAGGAGGATCACCACCACCTAATAAACAACACCTTTACACAAAGAACAAATACTTCCAACCCGACGCGAAAGAGAGGTTGTCAATCTCTCTACGGTAAAAAGATAGATTAGGATATGATAGATTGGAGAGATAGATCTCTCAAGAAAAAAAAAAAAGGAGCAAATAAAAAGTGCAGCAAGGTATTTTTGGGTTTTTGGAATAATAGATCTGAAAACAAAAGCGGCAAAAAGATAGATCGGAAAGCAATATGTTGGAAAAGTAGACCAGGGGGGCGTAGGTTTCACTAGTGGCTTCTCTCATGAGTATAGGACACGGCGGGTGAACAAATTACTGCTGGGCAATTGATAGAAGATCAAATAATCATGACGATATCCAAGGTGATGATCATTATATAGGCATCACATCCAAGATAAGTAGACCGACTCCTGCCTGCATCAACTACTATTAGTCCACACATCGATCGCTATCCAGCATGCATCTAGTGTATTAAGTTCATGGAAAAACGGAGTAATGCAATAAGAACGATGACATGATGTAGACAAGATCTATTCATGTAGGAATAGACCCCATCTTGTTATCCTTAACAGCAACGATACATGCGTGCCTCGCTGCCCCTTCTGTCACTGGGAGAGGACACCGCAAGATCGAACCCATCACAAAGCACCTCTTCGCATGGCAAGAAAAATCGATCTAGTTGGCCTAACTAAACCAAAGATTCGAAGAAGAAATAGGAGGCTATACATAATCATGCATATAAGAGATCAAAGAAGACTCAAATAATATTCATGGATATAAACTGATCATGAACTCAAAATTCATCGGATCCCAACAATCACACCGCAAAAGTTTACATCAAATAGATCTCCAAGAGACCATTATATTGAGAATCAAAAGAGAGAGAGAGAGGAAGCCATCTAGCTACTGCCTACGGACCCGTAGGTCTATGGTGGACTACTCACGCATCATCGGAGAGGCACCAATAAGGATGATGAACCCCTCCGTGTGTAGGACATATGCCCTAGAGGCAATAATAAATGTTATTGATTATCTCCCTGTTCATAATTAGGTTTATGTTCCATGCTATAACTGCTATGGTTCTCGAGTCTGCAATAACCACGAGGCTCGGAGGAAGACTCATTTGCACGTGTGGAATAATAAACGGTAAAATGTATTCCTAGTCTGGCCTCTAAGACTGGCTCAAGTATTGCATGATGATCCTGTTTTCCTGATCATGGGCATGGCTATGCCGGCAATTTTGAGGGCGCAATGTTGGTAGAACACTTGTGTTGAATAGACCCGAATTGATGTTATGCTATGAGATACATTCGTCACTAGTTAATGGTTTATAACACAGAGATAGTTAATGTTTGCATAATTCCTTAGACCATGAGAGTATCGAGTTCCTTCGTGCTTGCTTCGTGAACTTTGGGGTTTGTTAAACGTCATCCGTTACTGGGTGGCTATTACGGCGGCTTACGGGTTCACGGAAAAGTATGTCAAGTAACTTGATAGCTCAAGATTGGGATTTGCTCCTCCGACGATGGAGAGATATCTCTGGGCCCTCTCGGTGTTACGGTATCCATCATCGTCTGGCCAGACACTTTGTGATTTGATCACAGGGATGCCGGAACACGGGAACGAGAAAAGAGAACAATACCGGTAACGAGGTAACTGGCATAGTGGACAAGTTGTTGATCCACGGGGATGCCAACATGTCTCACCTCGGGTATTTGTAACATATCGCGAAGCAACAGGAATAGCACACGGCAATTGGAGGTTCACTCGAATATTCATTCGTGTGGGTATAGGGGTCAATATGGGTGTCCACGGCTCCGATGTTGATCATTGATCGGAAGGGGTTCCGGGTCATGTCTATACTTCACCGAACCTATAGGGTCACACGCTTAAGGGTCATCTATCTGTTGAATACTAGACAGGGAGTCTGAGAGAAAATCACCGAAAAAGTTTCGGACACCGAAAAAGTTTCGGACAGCGGAAAAGTTCCGCAGAGAGAACACCGGAACAGTTTCGGTAAAACTGAAAAGTTGTTTCAGGGGATACCATTAAGTCAAATTGGTTTCGGCACATGCCTGATAATTCTTGGAGGGTGCCAGAATCATTCTGGAAACTTCTGGAAATTTTCCGGAAGAAAAACCGGAAATGTTCCGGAGCTGCCGGAACCGCTTCAGATGCTTTTCGCAGATGAAAATCACTAATCCAGAATTGTTCCGGATCGCATTGAAAATTATTTTAGTGGGTACTGGAAATGTTCTAAGCCCACATAAATATTTTCAGTTCGACCGGACGCTGAAAAATGTCATCGTGAATAGTGAAAGTGCTTTTTGGGATATTTATGGAAAACCACCTTTTGGGATATTTTCCAAAAGGCTTCTAGAAGGTGTGGGGACCAAGGAACCCCCTTGGGGGGGCCCCCTAGGGGTTGGCCGGCCAAAGGAGGGGCTCCCTCATGGAGCTCGACATGGCACTTCCTTTCCCTCTTATGCCCTTTATGTGGGACATAAAGTGGGGGTACTTTTGGTATTTTTGAATGCCCATCATACCCCTTGGTTTTTCTATAGATAGGAGGTGAGGGGGCTGCCCAAACCTCATCCTTGCTCTCATACACATGCCATAGACTTGTCTGGCTTCTCTCTCCCTCCCAGCAAAATAGTTTCGCAGAGCCGAAAGGCTGTCTGGGTTCCGGCAGGAACTAGTTCTGGACGGCGAAGCCCTGCCGGATAGTTGAGACCGTATGTGTGCAACTCTGTAGAGAGATCGTAGTTTCAGTCTTAGTTTGCGAGGGTCCTCCCGAAGGGCTGTCCGAGTGACCGTCCGAGTTTCGATGGTCCTCCCGAAGGGCTGTCCGTGACACCGTCCGGGGGACTGTCCGACCGCCTCCCGGAGGGCTGTCCGGGGGGCGGATGAGGGTATACATCCTCGCGGTTGGGAGGTTGTAAATCCTAGCTCTGGGGATCTGCACCGTCGATCGTCATCGACTCTACTTCCGCTGCGCTACGAGTCGGTAACGAAAAGATCAAACCTTGTATGCAGTCTCCATAGTGGTCCTGGGCTGGTGCGTAGGTCGGAAATTTTTTGTTTTCTGCTGCGTTCCCCTTCAGTGGCATCAAGAGCCATGCTATGCGTAGATGCAGGTTGCGATCTAGAATACATAGAGATGTATGGGTATTGCACAATATAATTAGGTAGTAGATGAGTTCTATTACTGAAAATTATTTGTGCGGGTAGCAGATGAAATCTGTTACCCGATGTTCTTGTTGCTTCCCTGGAATTTGCATATTTCTGATCTTGATAATAGTTTGGTGGAGTTTCAATGTTCTGGCAATCCGCGATCCTGATTGATCAACGAAGTGCTAACAGTTCATTGAATTCCACCGTAGTTAAAAAGAAAGATGAAATTTCGCAAACGAAAGGGCAATGCAGATATGATCTGCACGGGGGTCACGCATATGACGAAGTTTAGTATGGGGCTCGAGATTTTATTATCTCGTGTTTCATACACCCCGCAATGTTAATATAGCGACTTGGATTATCATGCTTGATGATGGACGTTGGTAGCTTCGGTTTGTTTCGAAACCTTAGAAGCCACGTAAAATAAAATTTTGCATGAACCAATTAGAGGCGTCTAACTTGGTTTTGCAGGATGGTTTACATGTGCATGTGATGTGGTATAGCAGTGCTCATTATAATTTGATTATGTATGGGATGACTATATAATGTAAATTGATTAACATGACCTGCGTGTCATGATTCGGCATGATGGCTGGAGCCATATGATTGTCACTTTAATGACCTGCGTGTCAACCTTCAGTAATGCACTTATTTTATTAGCTATAGAGATAGCAATATTATCTGGTGCATCGACAAGGTGGTGGCAATCTTCGCGAAGGTGAACACCAACGCGAATGCCGAAGACGAAGAAATGAAAGACTTCTCCGTCAGAAAGGGCTATACCATATCATGCTATTATGAATTGCCTGAGATGTTTATCCCTTATGATGCACCCTTCTTGATTGCGCGGTAGTCGCTTTTTATTAGGGTGATCTCTCACAAAAATATCAAGTAGTTAGTGTTCTCCCAAGTGTAGCACCGTCACGGAACCTATCTTTTCGGGGTGCGCCGTGTCACACGGGTACGAACGATTAGAGAAGTGTGAGGCGGGTGAGTTGAGACCTCGCAGCGAGATCACTTGGTTGTCTTGACGTTCAGGCATGACCGTCATGAGCTCGGAACACACGCATCAAAAGATGAACAAGAGTCGCATAGAGATGTGATTGGCAAGTTGGCCTACCGGTTGAGATTTTCGTCATCAGTGATGTTACACCAATGGCGAACAATTTAAATGCGGGTCTTGTATCAGTCACAATCAATTATGAAAGATATTGATTTGAGTGGGAGCGCACTGTAGAATTAATTATTTTAATTCTCAGTGCAATTAATTATGAACACTGTCTAAGTGTTATTTGCATAATAGTTGTAGAATAATGGCTCGCATTTCCACCTTCCCAATTAAAATTGAATAGCTGTTAAATATCTGGTTAAAACTTTACGGTTGATAACGTAATGAGAGAATTGTCCTCAAGAGTGCCGAGAAGGACTTGTCCTATCGCATGCTTTCGGTATTCTCCCGCTAATGCTATGGATCATGTGACTCTCGTCCATCGATCCAAAAGCTAGAATTCCGTTTCATTCAAGAGCAATATGTTTGCTTCCATGAGACCCAAACTTCGAAAGTTTGGATAGTTATGTGATATTCATGGAATCTGAAAATCATTTTCAGAGACAGACAAAGGCTAAAAGATATGAGATATCCAAAGCAATGTTTGTTTGCAAACTATTAGTAAAGGAGTTTACTATGCATTAGACTGATAAGAGAGGGATCCAGAAGAACGTCTGTCATATGATGATGGTGAATAAAACAAACAACTTAAAGAGAAAGGAAGTGTACGAAGGGTGTTAGTGAAACTTTCACGCCTAGGAAGTCCGGGGCTATCGCCACTCTTAAGTTGGGTGCTTCTTCTGAGAGTAGGAGAAATACTGAAAGTTAAACTGTTAGAAGTATAAAGGCAAAAGGAAAGAAGACTGGAATATCCAGCTCATGTATGAATGTCATACAGGTTTTAGATGTATAGAAGGCTGGTCAAAGATATAGTTCTTGAGAATTATGGTTAAACATGTTAATCACTAATTCTTGGGTATTGTGAGTTAATCACAAAGATACCCGCTCGATTGCATTCTGTTGCAACTCGATGTAAGAACTACTATGGCCTGAAAGACTAGCCAGGAATGAGGTTCAGATACACGCAGGGAACATAGTAAATGTTACTATGCCTTCCATAGGTGTATTCCCTATGTATTTACTTTCATAAATCATTTTAGAGTTCTACACACTCTAGCCCATTGCATAAAGTATCTTGCAAGAAGGTTGTTCATAAGAGAACTTTTAATGTTCGGAGTTATGAATAACAAAATGGCCATACTTTCATTATGAATGAGAAGTATGTTATGAATATTGATAATAATACATTACCTCTATATTTACTTTCATAATTCATTTAGAGTTTCATACACTCTAGCCCTTTGCATAAGGTATGTTGCAAGGAGGTTATTCATAAGAGAGCTTTTGATGTTCGGTGTTATGAATAACATGAAGGGCCATGCTTCCATCCAGGATGGGATGTATGTTATGAATATTGATGGTAATATGATACATCCATAACACTGACGCTAAATGTCGAAAGACTAAAAGAATACCACATATGTGTGGCACTGCATTTGGTCACATTGGAGAAACCCGCATGGAAAATTCCATTATGATGGATTTTAAAGTCATTTGATTTTGAATCATCTGACACTTGCAACTTTCCTCCGAAAAGTGAAGTGACTGAAATACCGTTCACAGGCCATAAGGAACGAGCAACAAACTTATTGGTGATCATACATTATGATGTGTGTAGTTCAATAAATGTTGTTGCAAGTAGTGGATTTATCTATCTTCAGAAATGACTCAAGTAGATATATTGATATTTACTTGATGAGACGTAAGTCTGGATCTTTTGAATTCATTCATAAGGTTTTCAAAAATGAAGTAGAAGTTGTTGTAACAAGAAAATTATGTTTCTACAATTCGATTGCAGAAAGGAATATTTGAGTTACAAGTTTAGCGAATGTCTGATGAGTTGTGAAAGGGGTTTCATAACTTGCACCTCCCGGAGCACCACTGCAAGTGGAGAGTCCGTATAGATGTAATCGAACCATTCATGACATGGTAAGATCAAAGATGACATAAATAAATTTGCCATTAACCCTTTTAAAGTGATGCTTTAGAGACTGCGGCTTTTACACTGAAAAGAGCTCCATCGGGTCTGTTGAAATGACGCCATGGTATGGTACGCCCAACCATGTTATATCTTTTCTTAACATTTGGAATATGGGGCTTGTGTAAAAGGTTACAAACCTATTCCAAATCAGACAAGTGCTACTTTGTAGGTCATCCCAAGTCATTGGGTATTTCCCCACCACAATACCGAGGCAAATAGGTTTGCCACAAAGAACGGTATGCTTTTTGAAGAAAATGGTTCTTTCAAAAAGGTGAGTGGGAGAACAGTGCAACTCGATGAGATAAACAGTATCTTCGTCATCAGATCAAAGGAAAGAGACCTTGGAAGTAATTCCGGAGTTTCCTACTGCGACTGATACAGAAGTCTCTACAATAAAATGTATGGACTTCGGTCGAACTTGCAGCTGAACCACGTAGGCAAAGCTCGTGCAAACCTATCAGGTGCGCAAACGAGATATTGTTGTTAGACAACAGTATACCTACGATTCACAAGGAAGCGTTGATGGGCCCTGACTCCAGAATTGGCTAAATGCCAATACAATCCGAGATAGTTTCCATATAAGTGATTCAAGATTAAGATCTTGATACACCTTTCGGAAGACTTAGAGTCTAACGAATATTTATGGAACTAAAAACTGATACGGATAAAATGTTTTATCCATAAAGCTCGACTTGTTGCAATAACAAGTTCAAGGAGTTGATTACGATGAGATTGTCTCACCGTAGCGATGCTTAAAGTCGGTTCGGGTTGAACTAGCAATTAATACATATTTCAATCATGAGATATGAAACATGGATGACAAAAGGATTTCCATGTGATGGAAATGAAACCTAGGACTTGTATGTGATACAGTCCAAAGTAATTTGTCGATCCAGAGGATGCTAGTAAGTATGCAAACTTCAGAGTTCCAGCGATGGACAGAAGAGAGCAAAGTGGAGTTGGAATCTTTGTTTTTGATGGAATGGTCAAAGGGGTTTGACTTCATCAAATGGGTATCGAAGATGCTTGTGATTCAAGAAAGTAAGTGGGAGCATAATAATATTTCTAAAAACCTTGTGTACTTGACACATTGTTAATTGGAAATAAATTTCTTGACACGAATTAGGACTTCATTTGAAAATAGTTTTTCCGATGAAGTGCTTGGGCTAAATAGCCTCAATATTAGGCATGATGATCTATGGAGATAGATTTACCTAATGGGGATAAGCAATGAATACATATTGACAAGATGCTAAAACTTTTTAGCATTTAAAACGCCAAGGAGTGATTCTTGCCGAAGTCACATGGAAAGAGTTTTTGCAAGACTCGGTGTCCCAAAACACTGATGAGTAAAATACATGATGGAGATTCCACACACTCTTGTGTTTGGATTAATCATGTATTCCATGGTATGTAAAACAACCAGATATGTCCGATACTCCAAAAGTTGTTGCGAGTATGGATACCATAGTGATCAAAGTACTGATCATAGGACAACAGTGAAAGATGTCATTGATTACTAGAGTAGTAGTGATGACATGTTTTCTCGCAAGCAGAGATTATGAAGTGCTCGTTGTAAGTAATTACATCGATACAGTCTTCATCAATGCTCCATGCGATTTTCGATTTAAGTTAAGGGTTTTGTGTAATACACAATATGATGGCACGGTAGTTGGAAATTGTTCCAACCAAGATACTGTGGCGAATTCTATAAAAAAGGCTAAGTATGTTGACGCTTAAGAAGTGACAAAGAAGTTGTTGAATCATATAGTTCATTCATGAACTTAGTATGGTTCCAAGATGGCTTTGGTCTATGGGACACTATTGCAGATAGTTGCTTCATAGCTCAGTCTGAGGAATCAGGTTTCGACCAATGATTCACACATATGCAAAGCCAAGTCCACACAAAATATGAATTTTGTGAAAGCGTGAAAACGCGAGGATATGCAAAGTTACACACGGAGCTGAAGTCGTGAGATCCGTTGGACATCAGGCTATACCACATGCGAAGCATATTTTACACCAGTATGCCATAGGTGTAAAGTGCATTAGCATTGACTAGATTATTGACTCTAGTGCAAGTGGGAGTCTGTAGGAGATATGCCCTAGAGGCAATAATAAATGTTATTGATTATCTCCCTGTTCATAATTAGGTTTATGTTCCATGCTATAACTGCTATGGTTCTCGAGTCTGCAATAACCACGAGGCTCGGAGGAAGACTCATATGCACGTGTGGAATAATAAACGGTAAAATGTATTCCTAGTCTGGCCTCTAAGACTGGCTCAAGTATTGCATGATGATCCTGTTTTCCTGATCATGGGCATGGCTATGCCGACAATTTTGAGGGCGCAATGTTGGTAGAACACTTGTGTTGAATAGACCCGAATTGATGTTATGCTATGAGATACATTCGTCACTAGTTAATGGTTTATAACACAGAGATAGTTAATGTTTGCATAATTCCTTAGATCATGAGAGTATCGAGTTCCTTCGTGCTTGATTCATGAACTTTGGGGTTTGTTAAACGTCATCCGTTACTGGGTGGCTATTACGGCGGCTTACGGGTTCACGGAAAAGTATGTCAAGTAACTTGATAGCTCAAGATTGGGATTTGCTCCTCCGACGATGGAGAGATATCTCTGCGCCCTCTCGGTGTTACGGTATCCATCATCGTCTGGCCAGACACTTTGTGATTTGGTCACAGGGATGCCGGAACACGGGAACGAGAAAAGAGAACAATACCGGTAACGAGGTAACTGGCATAGTGGACAAGTTGTTGATCCACGGGGATGCCAACATGTCTCACCTTGGGTATTTGTAACATATCGCGAAGCAACAGGAATAGCACACGACAACTGGAGGTTCACTCGAATATTCGTTCGTGTGGGTATAGGGGTCAATATGGGTGTCCACGGCTCCGATGTTGATCATTGATCGGAAGGGGTTCCGGGTCATGTCTATACTTCACCGAACCTATAGGGTCACACGCTTAAGGGTCATCTATCTGTTGAATACTAGACACGGAGTCTGAGAGAAAATCACCGAAAAAGTTTCGGACACCGGAAAAGTTTCGGACAGCGGAAAAGTTCCGCAGAGAGAACACCGGAACAGTTTCGGTAAAACTGAAAAGTTGTTTCAGGGGATACCATTAAGTCAAATTGGTTTTGGCACATGCCTGATAATTCTTGGAGGGTGCCAGAATCATTCTGGAAACTTCCGGGAATTTTCCGGAAGAAAAACCGGAAATGTTCCGGAGCTGCCGGAACCGCTTCGGATGCTTTTCGCAGATGAAAATCACTAATCCGGAATTGTTCCGGATCGCATTGAAAATTATTTTAGTGGGTACTGGAAATGTTCTAAGCCCACATAAATATTTTCAGTTCGACCGGACGCTGAAAAATGTCATCGTGAATAGTGAAAGTGCTTTTTGGGATATTTATGGAAAACCACCTTTTGGGATATTTTCCAAAAGGCTTCTAGAAGGTGTGGGGACCAATGAACCCCCTTGGGGGGGGGGGGGGCTAGGGGTTGGCCGGACAAAGGAGGGTCTCCCTCATGGAGCTCCACATGGCACTTCCTTTCCCTCTTATGCCCTTTATGTGGGACATAAAGTGGGGGTACTTTTGGTATTTTTGAATGCCCATCATACCCCTTGGTTTTCCTATAAATAGGAGGTGAGGGGGCTGCCCAAACCTCATCCTTGCTCTCATACACATGCCATAGACTTGTCTGGCTTCTCTCTCCCTCCCAGCGAAATAGTTTCGCAGAGCCGAAAGGCTGTCTGGGTTCCGGCAGGAACTAGTTCTGGACGGCGAAGCCCTGCCGGATAGTTGAGACCGTATGTGTGCAACTCTGTAGAGAGATCGTAGTTTCGGTCTTAGTTTGCGAGGGTCCTCCCGAAGGGCTGTCCGAGTGACCGTCCGAGTTTCGATGGTCCTCCCGAAGGGCTGTCCGTGACACCGTCCGGGGGACTGTCCGACCGCCTCTCGGAGGGCTGTCCGGGGGGGCGGATGAGGGTATACATCCTCGCGGTTGGGAGGTTGTAAATCCTACCTGCGGGGATCTGCACCGCCGATCGTCATCGACTCTACTTCCGCTGCGCTACGAGTCGGTAACGAAAAGATAAAACCTTGTATGCAGTCTCCATAGTGGTCCCGGGCTGGTGCGTAGGTCGGAATTTTTTTGTTTTCTGCTGCGTTCCCCTTCACCATGATGGTGTTAGATTGGATCTCGAGGCTCTGGAACTTGCGGCGGCTGGATGTGTTTTTCATCGACTCCTCTAGGGTTTCTGGAATATTTGGGAATTTATAGGCGTCAGAGGCAGTGGAGAGGGGTCCCGAGGAGGGCACAACCCATCAGGGCGCGCCCTGGGCCCCTGGCGCGCCCTGGTGGGTTGTGGTCTCCTCGACCCTCCCCTCTGGCACTTCTTTGGCACACTGGATGTCTTCTGGCCCAAAAAAATCTCCAAAAAGTTTCGTCGCGATTGGACTCCGGTTGGTACTGATATTCTGCGAAGTAAAAAACAAGGAAAAACAGCAACTGACACTTTGGCACTATGTCAATAGGTTAGTCCCAAAAAATGATATAAAGTTGCTATAAAATGATTGTAAAACATCCAAGAATAATAATATAACAGCATGGAACAAGCAAAAATTATAGATACGTTGGAGACGTATCACCCACCGGGGCATGCGCTGAGGATCCCCGAGCCTGGGATGTGGGGGCGCCATGGCATGGGCCATGCATGAACCATGACCGTCCATGGGGCGGAGGCGGGAGCAGTGGGGTGAGGAGCATGCCCACCGCCGCCAGAGTTGGCAGGCTATTCCACACTGGAGTTGGAGCCCCTCCCGCGGCCTCGGTGACGGTCGCCACCGCCGCCCTGTCCATTGGCAGCCTGCCCCCCAGCATTGTTGTTGGTGGTGGTAGTGGGGGCGCGAGCTGCGTGCAGAGCGGTCTCGGTGGTAGTATCGGCAGCAAGGCGTCTCTCCTCAAGAAAGAGGAAGGCGCGACACCATAGAAGCATCGGGAAGGGGGTCTGCATGGTCAACACTCCCGTTAGGAAGGGAGGTGGAGGCGCTGACATGGCGGCGGTGAGGGGAAGATTGGGTAGCGGAAGAGGTTTATAGACGGGAAAGGGAGCCAACGTCTGATACCATGAGAACGACTGAGTGAATGGGCAATCTACCTTAGGTGGTGCCTAGTATTATCTCATGTATATATGGTTTACATGTATAGAGGGAGAGCGCAGTTCACTGTTGAGATCGTGCAGGCGATCATGGGATCATGCACGAGGACGTGCTGAGTCTAGTAGTTTGACTAATACAACTAACATATAAAAACAAATAATCATGCGCCTCCCATCATATAAAAACAAGAAGCACCACATCACCAATATAGTACACAACACAAAAAGTTTCCCCACATAAATATAGGTTGGTTAGTGAATAATACAGAATCACATCACGAAAGGCCCACCAAATCACCGCACTATAATCGTGATTTATCATTTATAACACTAAGCTCCCTAGCTTTATAAAGCCCACATTCAATTGAAGTCTCCAATTAGAATTGGGTCATCCGATTTTGACCGAGCCAACAATTTTTCAAAGCTATATCATTCTATTTTTTATACTATACACCATGCTTTCTAATTTTTAATGCCTCGCAATTAACTGAGGCTTCAATTTATAATTGGGCCACCCAATTTTGACTTGGTCAACAATTTTCAAGGAGCTCTCATATTCAATTCCTAAAACTCACTATGTTCCCTAATTTCCACGCTCTTTCATTCAATTGACATATTCAATTTGGATTTAGTTTATGACTATGACCGGGCAAACGATTTTTCAAATTAATCTGCAGCAACCGACCTATGCAAATATATTAATCCCGCACACCCTCTCACTACTAAAAAAAAGAAGCGTCATCATGTGATATTGTAGCACCAATGTAGAACGTACCCGCAGCAAGCGACACAGAAATTTTCCCATATGAATGTAGGTTGGTTTGCGGATAACACGAAATCACACCACGAAAGGCCAACCAAATCATCGCGTTATAAATAAAAATAAAACACACCCCATCATCTCCCTCACCCACCAAACTAAATATTACGTCAGTTCCAAAATGTAAGGGGTATTAATTTGTAACCAAGTTCAGAGCCAATAATATTGGCATCCACAATATTACACAAAAAATATGGCAATTCATTTGATGATGAATCTAATCATATCAATTTGATATTATGGATTTTTATATATTTCTCTACAAATTTGATCAAACTTAAAAGGTTTGATTTTTTTTAAAAGTAATACACCTTATATTTTGAAACAGAGTGAGTATTTTAAAAAAACCAACAACACAAACGGTGCAGCAAAGCGCGCTCAATCCTTCTAGCATAACACTAAGCTCCCTAGTTTTAAAGAGCCCACATTCAATTGAGGTCTCCAATTCGAATTGGGTCATCCGTGACCGGGTTAACAATTTCTTAAAGCTCTCTTATCCAATCTTTTATACTATACACTATGCTTCCAAATTTTAAAGCCTCACAATTAATTGAGGTATTTAATTTATAATTGCATCCGATTTTGACCGGGCCAATAATTTCTCAAGCTCTCCCATTCATTTTTTCTAATTCACTATGTTCCCTAATTTTAAAGATCTTTCATTTAATTGAGGTATTCAATTCTGTATTTGGTTTATGATTTTTACTCGCCAACGATTTTTCAAATCAATCAGTAGCAACCGGCCTACAAAAACAAATCAATCATGCGCACCCTCCCACCATCTAAAAAGAAGAAGCACCACATAGCACCGATATAGTACATGCAACCACCGACACAAAAGTTTCCCCACATAAATATAGGTTGGTTAGCGAATAACACAGATTCACACCACGAAAGCCCCACCAAATCACCGCACTATAAATAAAAATAAAACACACCCTATCATCTCCCCCACCTGCCAAACTAAATATTCCATTATTTCCAAAATATAAGGGGTATTAGTTTTTTGGAAAGTAAAATTTCTTTAACTTGGACCAAGTTCACATCAAATATATCGACATCCAGAATATTAAACAAAGTAAGTATGGAAATTCATTTCATGCCGATCTAATATTATGGATTTTGATATATTTCTCTACAAATTTGATTAAAGTTAAAAGGTTACTTTTCAAAATAGTAATACACCTTATATTTTGAACTAGAGTGATTTTTTTAGGAAATCCAATAACACCAATGGCGCAGCAAAACGCGCCCAAGCCTTCTAGTAAATTTGATTTCATCCTCTATGTTAGAACCTCATTCAGAGTCTGCACATGGCCAAGGAAGGTGCAATCTTCTTGAAGTTGTACATTGCCAAGGCTTTCGACTCCGTCAGACGGGTTACCTACTCGAGGGTTTTGGTTAGAGATGCCACGATTTAATTGCAATATCGCTTTCCTGCACTTCCTCCCTGGAAATTCTGAATGGCGCACCCGGGCTGCCTTTCCTACCACCGACGAGCTTGCACCAAGGTGACCCCCTCTCTTAGTTCATGTTCTTGCTTGGCACTGAACCTTTGCAGTGCATCTTTGCGCACACCATTGGAGGTTGTATACTCAAGCCTATCGCGCACAAATTGGGCTCCATTGGAGTAATCCTATATGTCGCTGCTGCTGCTCTTTTCTTAAACAGTTACAAACGGGAGATGAAGGACACCCGCTCAATACTTTCGACGTTTTGCTCTTGGCTTTTCACCAACTTGAACAAGTCATCGGCCTTCCCCATTTGCTGTGATGACCAGCTTACCACTGATCGCTCTCAAAGTTTGCTAGAACCATTGATTCGTTGCCAGGAAAATACTTTGGGCTTCCCCTTAACCTTCGCAAGCTTAGGCGTGCTGATTTTCAAATATTGATCGATAAGATTGCTACAAAGATAGCAAGATAGAAAAGCAAGCTTAAGAACAAAGCTGGCCAACTTACACTGATAAAATCGGTTCTTACATCTATCACCACCTACTTTCTGATGTTGTTTGCCCCCAACAAATGGATAGTCAAAGGATTGATAAGCTAAGGAGAATATTTCTATGGAAAGGTGGCGATGAGAAGGCTAAGGGAACCGTGTAGTCAATTGGCAGCATGTTTACACCTCAAAAAGTATGGTGGGCTTGGTTCACATGGCAGACTCAACCTCGTCCCTGGTTCGGCATGCAACTACCTTGCTCTGAATTACATATGTAGCTTTTCAGTGCATCCACCACTACACACCTAGGAGATGGGCATAGTGCAAGTTTCTAGAAGTCAAAATGGATGGATGGGGTTGCACAAAAAGAACTTGCGCTGACTCTTTTCAAGTTGACTCGCAGGAATAACCATATTGTCACTCCAGACCTACAAGACCAAATATGGATGAAGGGGCTGGAAAGATTAAACTCCCATGATGAAGTACATGCTTTCGTACAGCTTTGGGAAGATGTTCAGAATGTTACTCTTACCGAAGATGGAAACTCCATCCGCTGGAACTGGACAGAGGCTAAGCAATACACTGCCAGATCATCCTGATCCGTCAGTTCATTGGCTCTATTGCCAATCCTAGACCTGATTTGATCTGGAGGCCCAAGATTGAAAGAAAAGTTAAATTCTTTATGTGTACTTCGACTCAAAATAGTTTGCCTACCATTGATTGGCTTAGGGCACATGGGAGGTACCACCGCGATGTTTGTGTTCTCTGTGATCAACAAACGAAATCGATGCTTCACCTCTTCGGCACTGCACTTTCATGCAAGAAGTTTGGTACAAGCTACAGATCGCCCGACCCATGTGTTGCCCAACCTTGCCTGGTAACTTGAACTCAATCGAACACTAGTGGACCATCTTCTCCCAGATCCCCAAGGAACAAATTTTTGCTGCTGCCTACATTGTATTGGACATTTGGGACAAGCTGAACATGAGGGTTTTCACTGCCAAGTCTATCTCAGTAGATGATGTGCTCTCTATGATCAAAGCTAATTTAGATCTCATTAGAGCAGCCTTCTACAATAACTCTTGTAATCCAGCGTCTCTATGACTATGAACCCCCTGTATACTCCTTATCTTTATTGAAAAGGAAGAGCACCCGCCATTCGAGTAAAAAAATATCAGCAAATCAGCACCGAAGGCATAACAGGATGTGGACGATGGTCTCCGCGAAGCAACTGCAGACCTGGCCATTCCGGACGTAGAGTACCTGGACAACCCTCCCGAATTAATTTGATACTCTTACTGATCAAGACGAAGACATAATAATCGTGTGTTTGGTTGCTACAATAAAATGCTAGCCATCAATGCATCGATGCTGACCATGTTTCCTAACAGATCGGAGTTGCCGCCCCATCCGGGAAGGTCTCTCCATGTCGCGAGAAGTAGCTACACCGCACCGGCACCTCCCCTCCCACGTGCATGCGCAACATTGCGAGTATGCACCGGACCCATCTCCTTTGTGACTATAATGCCCAACATTGCACTGATACGTCTCCAATGTATCGATAATTTATGAAGTATTCATGCCATGTTTGCCTATGTTTACAATACTTTTATATGGTTTTGATGCACTTTATATGATTTATGTAGAATTAACCTGGACTGACGCTGTTTTCAGCAGAATTACCGTGGTGTTGTTTTTGTGTAGAAAATAAAAGTTATCGGAATCGCCCGAATCTTTTTTATGATATTTTCTGGAGGAAATAAGAAATACCGGAGCGAAGAACCACCAGAGGGGAGCCACCTGTGGGCCAAAAGCCAACAGGGCGCGCCCACCTCCTGGGCGCACCCTGATGGCTTGTGGGGCCCACTTGGCTCCGGCTGGCGTGATTCTAACGCTAAAAAATCATATATATACGGAAACCTTCAGAAATTAACCTAGAACTTCCGCTCCGCCGCCGCAACTTTCTGTGTCGAAGAAAAATCCATCTCGAGCCTTTCCAGTACCCTGCCGGAGAGGGGAAATCATCACCGGTGGCTATCTTCATCATCCTAGTGGAGGCCATGACGAGGAGGGTGTAGTTCACCCTCAGGGCTGAGGGTATGTACCAGTAACTATGTGTTTGATCTCTCTCTCTCTCTCTCTCTCTCATGTTCTTGAGATGTCACGATCTTGATGTATCATGGGCTTTGTTAATATAGTTGGATCATATGGTGTTCTTCTCTTGCTATCTTGTTGTGATGAATTGAATCTTTCCCTTTGAGATCTCGTTGTGTCGGATTGGATACTTTGGGTTTGAGAACACTTGATGTATGTCTTCCATGCGGATACCCGTAGTGACATTGGGGTATTCTATTGATTCACTTGACATATGTTATGGCATCAACTTGTGGATTTCGGTGACCTTGAGAATCTATGCATAAGGGTTGATTGCACGTTTTCATACTACGTTCTCCGATAGAAATCTTGGGGGTACTCTTTGAAGTTCTTTGTGTTGGATTGAATATGATGAATCTGAAATTGTTTGATGCATGTCGAATAATTAACCCACAGATACTTGTGGTGACATTGGAGTATCTAGGTGACATTAGGGTTGATTGATATGTATGATAGGTGTTATTTTGGTACGAACTCTAGGCTGTTTGTGACACCTATAGGAATAGCCCAATAGATTGATTGGAAAGGGTAACTTTGAGGTGGTTTTTGTCGGCGTTCTGGGAACGGGGGTATCCAGACCTGCCTGCCTGTGGCCCAGCGCGTGGCCCACCACGAAGGCCCGGTACGGCCCTACAACGAGCCCCCAAGTCAAGGCCCTCACGAGAGCCCCTGCCTCACGAGGAGGACAACGCCAAGACCGCCGGAGGAGTGGCACCCCTTCAGGCTGCCTCCTGAGGAGCGAAGATTCCTATGCAAGTACCCGGCCTCGTGAGGCCGGGGTGACGTGGGTTCTGACGGCCAAGCCAGGCGGGCGCTAGTAGGCGCAGAGGGAGGACAGTTTCCTCTTTAGTGCTAAGGAGACAAGGACGTACGCGGGTTCCCAAGGAACCCGCCAAAGGTTTCCTTCTCGGTGCAAGAGGACCAAGACCACGAGCTCGGCAGGACGGATGTCATCACCGAGCCCACCGCTGCGTCACACCCAGAAGCTTTGCATGCGATGACCACCTTTAGTCAGGATAGGATGTACCTTTTGTCCCCTTTCAAATTTGGCCGTTTTGGGATCCCTTCCCGCCTGTGCGACGGGGAAAGAAGACCGTGGCCCCTATAAATAGGGACGAGCTCCCATCGTAGAGGGGGTCGGATCGGATCTAGTTCATCGCCACCAAGTACCCTCACGAGGCCACACAACCACTGTACTAGTTCATCCTCAGTCTCCTCGAGAGGCCAATCCACCCCAAAGCAGGAGTAGGGTTTTACACCGCAGGGTGGCCCGAACCTGGGTAAAGACCGTGTGCTCCCCCCATTTGTTTCCTCCTAAGAGCACCGCCATAGAATCACTGAGAAGCTCTGAGATTGAGCGGGATTGGAGGGCGAGCGCACCCCAGTGTTCGAACCTTAGTGGGTTTAGCGGAGCCCCGATTCCGACATTTGGCGCGCCAGGTAGGGGTGCACCGACGTCCTTCAATTCCGTCGACTCCTGCTTCACCAGCGGTCGGCCACCTCCCGCTCCTGCTTCACCAATGCCATGGCCAGCTCAGGATGTGCGCGCCCAGGGGGCTCCGTGCTGGATGGCCGTTATCATGCCACCAGCGTCGTCGCCATCACCACCGCCGCTCGCACCACTCGCGCACAGCAAGGGCCCTCGCGCCCACAGCGGCACCCGAATGGCTGCCCCGCCGCGCCTTCCGCGGCCCCTGTCCATGGGGGGGACCTGAACGCGCAGGACGCATTGCTCATGGCCAGTGAGCTCCTTCGCCATCGCCCGACGGAAGGGGGTTACGACACCTGGGCCGACCACATCGCCGAGCTGGTTACTGTCGCTAGAAGGGCCCTGGCACCTTACCTTCCTCTACGGCCCCCGGCGCAAGGAGCAGAAGGCTCGGCCGGCGAACCAGCTCCGCCGCCACGCGTCAACACGCACAGCCCCCAACTCGAGGAGCCCGAGCAGGGCCCGCCTCGCGCAGTACTTCTCCTCCTCAGGGTTCCGGTGGCCGATTTCGGACCGCCGCCCGGCCCCAGCAGCGACGTGCCCGAGGGAAATGACGGAACGCCCTACGCACGCCATGGCGCGCAGACCGACAACATGGAGAACCACCACACTCTTGCACCCCCTCGATACGAGCACACCAACCGGCGCAGGGGGCGGGCAGCTCACGCCGCCGCGCATGGCGGAGGTCATGGAGGGGGCGCGGGGAATGGCCACGGCGGCCAATCTCGCCCAGACGGGCGCGACCAACCTCGTGGCGGCACAGGAGGCGGCCAACTTCGGGCGGAAGCTCGGCGCAGGCGCGCCCGTGGGATGCGCGCCCAAGATAGCATCACGCTGTTGCTCAGAGGGGTCAGCCTCGGGGCATCCAACGAGGCGCCAAGAGGGAACCCAGGCCCTCACGCCGCGGCCCGCGCTTTAGGCGACGCAGCGACAAGCGCCAGCGCCATGGGTCTTGCCCCCGCCGCTGGCACCAGCACCCCCTAGCGTAGGGGGGCACACCCGGCGCCCCACGTCAAGCCAGCCCGGGGGCTTCCATTGTGGGAATACCTGGTCCGGTCGGCACGACAAAGGGGGCGCCCGGGGTCGCGTGGGGGTGCGCCGCAATGGGAGCCCTCGCGAGCAGGAAACCTGGCACCGGGCGATGGGGCAGCAGGGGCCCGTCACCCAGAAGATCGGCAAGGCTCGAGCAGTGCGGGCCACCAGCGGCCGGCACCGCGAGGACGCTCCACTGGCAGGGCCACGCTCCACGGCGCCTTGCACGCTCCGCGGCTCGGGGGCGCCGGCGCTGTACCCAGGGGACTGCCGAGGCCTCGCGAGCCTGGGGGCTCGGGAGACCTCTGGGGCGCAGCTCGGCTGGCGCCGCGGCGCCTCCCGAGGCAACTACACCGACACAATACTCCTACGGTCACGCGGGGTGTGTTGCGCTTATGTTTGGGCCGCGGAAGCGCAATTCCACGGTCACGCAGGGAGCAATGCACCCTTGTTTGGGCCATAGGAGCGCGCAACCGCGCCGAATGCGCAGGGTGTCTCAAGAACCCGGTCGGGAACTCCAGGGCCTTGCGCCTGGGGTCCCCGCCCAACTATCTCCAACCGTGACACTCTCACGTAAGAATGAGTAGGCTGTACACGCCCGGAGCCCCCCGAGGAGCGCCGTACGAGGCCGCGGAGGGGCTCCCACCCACGCCCAAGTGGAAGCCCCATGCTCCGCGGTGGCGGACGACACTGTCCTCCAATGACTATGCCCACGCCTAGTGGAAGCCCTATTGTAACACCCCAAAAATTTAATCATATTTTTATTAATTTAAAATTTGGCCAGAAATAAAACTTTATATTATTTTGGCCTCTGACTGATTTCAAAACCTTTCTTTCAATAATTCTTCCCTCCAAGTATTGATTTTTAGAAAGTAAATTTGGTCTTGAATATTTTCCTTCAATCATAGTATTCCATTTACAATTTTATTAGGAATAATTTTTATAATAAAACTTGCCCGCAACTAATTCTTTTAATAGTGTTTTCAATTCTGAAAATACCCCTGTTGCACTACAACCTATTTAAATGTATCTTTTAAATTTCCACAAAAATTTGGAGATGTCAGGAGGTGTATATGATTCACTTTTATGCAAAAACCTATTGGTGTCCTTTGTAAAATTTGAGCAAAACAACCTCATTTCCATTCTGGTCCAGGTTGGCAGTTTGAACTGTGATAACCCACAAGTATAGGGGATCGCAACAGTTTTTGAGGGTAGAGTATTCAGCCCAAATTTATTGATTCGACACAAGGGGAGCCAAAGAATATTCTCAAGTATTAGCAGCTGAGTTGTCAATTCAACCACACCTGAAAGACTTAATATCTGCAGCAAAATATTTAGTAGCAAAGTAGTATGGAAGTAACGGTAACGATGGCAAAAGTGACAGTAGCAGTTTTGTAGTGATTGTAACAGTAGCAACGGAAAAGTAACTTAGCAAAGATCAATATGTGAAAAGCTCGTAGGCAATGGATCAGTGATGGATAATTATGTCGGATGGCATTCATCATGCAACGGTTATAACATAGGGTGACACAGAACTAGCTCCAATTCATCAATATAATGTAGGCATGTATTCCATATATAGTCATACGTGCTTATGGAAAAGAACTTGCATGACATCTTTTGTCCTACCCTCCCGTGGCAGCGGGGTCCTAATGGAAACTAAGGGATATTAAGGCCTCCTTTTAATAGAGAACCGGACCAAAGCATTAGCACTTAGTGAATACATGAACTCCTCAAACTACGGTAATCACCGGAAAGAATCCCAGTTATTGTCACCCTGGGGGATGCGGATCATAACTCGTAATAGGTGTCTACAACTTGGAAGATAGGATCAAGAACACATATATATTCATGAAAACATAATAGGTTCAGATCTGAAATCATGGCACTCGGGCCCTAGTGACAAGCATTAAGCATAGCAAAGTCATAGCAACATCAATCTCAGAACATAGTGGATACTAGGGATCAAACCCTAACAAAAACTAACTCGATTACATGGTAAATATCATCCAACCCATCACCGTCCAGAAAGCCTATGATGGAATTACTCACGAACGGCGGAGAGCATCATGAAATTGGTGATGAAGGATGGTTGGTGATGACGACGGTGTCAATTTCCCCTCTCCGGAGCCCAAAACGGACTCCAGATCTGCCCTCCCGAGGAAGAACAGGAGGTGGCGGCGGCTCCGTATCGTGAAATGCGATGAACTCTTCTCCTTGATTTTTCTCTCCCCGAATAGGGTTATATGGAGTTGGAGTTGAGGTCGGAGGAGTTGCAGGGGGGCCACAAGCCACCAGGGCGCGTCCTAGGGGGGGCCCTGGCTTGTGGCCAATGGGTGGACCCCCTCTGGTTGATTCTTTCGCTAGTATTTTTTATTAATTCCAAAAATATTCTCCGTAAATTTTCAGGTCAATCCGAGAACTTTTATTTCTGCACAAAAATAACACCAAGGCAATTCTGCTGAAAACAGCGTCAGTCCGGGTTAGTTCCATTCGAATCATGCAAATTAGAGTCCAAAACAAGGGAAAAAGAGTTTGGAAAAGTAGATACGATGGATACGTATCAACTCCCCCAAGCTTAACCCATTGCTTGTCCTCAAGCAATTCAGTTGACAAACTAAAAGTGACAAAGAAAAACTTTTACAAACTCTGTTTGATCTTGTTGTTGTAAATATGTCTAACTGATGTTTAGGTTTTCAGCAAAGATTATGGGCTAACCACATTCACAATAACATTTAGGTCTCACATTTACTCATATCAATGGCATAATCAACTAGCGAGCAATAATAATAAATCTCGGATGACAACAATTTTATCAAAACAATCATGATACAATATGATATAATGGTATCTCGGCAGCCCTTTCTGAGACCGCAAAACATAAATGCAGAGCACCTCTGAAGAAAGGGCTGACTGGAAATTGTAATTCATGGTAAACGAGATCCAGTCACAGTCATACTCAATATCAATTAATAACCAAACATACAAATGACGATGGTGCTCTCTAACTGGTGCTTTTTATAAGAGGAGGATGACTCAACAGTAAAGTAAAATAGATAGGCCCTTCGCAGAGGGAAGCATTGATTTGCAGAGGTGCCAGAGCTCGAGCTTTTTAAAACAGAGATGAATAAAATTTTGAGCGGTATGCTTTCATTGTCAACATAACAACCAAGAGATCTCGGTATCTTCCATGCTAGATACATTATAGGCGGTTCCCAAACAGAATGATAAAGTTTTTACTCCCCCTCCACCAATCAAACACACTCCACGGCTGGCCGAATCCACGGGTACCGTCCATACAAACAACAATCCTGGGGGAGTTTTGTTTCATTATGTTTTGATTTGATTTTTGAGCATGGAACTGGGCATCCCGATTACCATCCACTTTCTCGTGAATGACAAGTGAATAAACACTCATTGTGAGAATAACCCACCTAGCATGGAGGATACCGACAACCCCTAATCACTACATGAGTGATTCGGGCATACAAAACAGAATATTATTTGAAGGTCCAGAGTTTGGCACATGCAAATTTACTTGGAACGGCAGGTAAATACCGCATATAGGTAGGTATGGTGGACTCATATGGAACAACTTTGGGTTTAAGGAAGTGGATGCACAAGCAGTATTCCCGCTTAGTACAAGTGAAGGCTAGCAAGAGACTGGGAAGCGACCAACTAGAGAGCGACAACAGTCATAAACATGCATTGAGATTAACCAACATTGAATGCAAGCATGAGTAGGATATAAATCACCATGAACATAAATATCGTGGAGGCTATGTTGATTTTGTTTCAACTACATGCGTGAACATGTGCCAAGTCAAGCCACTTGAATCATTCAAAGGAGGATACCATCCTATCATACTACATCACAACCATTTTAAAATGCATGTTGGCACTCAAGACAAACCATTATACACTCTTAGCTAATTAAGCATGGCATGAGTAACTATAATCTCTAATTGTCATTGCAAACATGTTTCATCCATAATGAGCTGAATCCAGAACGATGAGCTAATCATATTTACAAAAACAAAATAGGTCGAGTTCATACCAGCTTTTCTCCATCTCAATCACTTCATCATATATCGTCATTATTGCCTTTCACTTGCACGACCGAACGGTGTGAATAATAATAAGAGTGCACGTGCATTGGACTAAGCTGGAATCTGCAAACAATTATTTTAAAGAAGAAGACAATGTAATATGGGCTCTCTGTAAGATAAACAACAATGCATATGAGAGCCACTCAACATTTTCATCGTGGTCTTCTCCTCTCGACCCAAAGAAAAGAATTTCAAAACAAGAACGAGAAAAACTATTTACACGGGAAAGCTCCCAACAAGCAAAAGAAGAACGAGAAATCTTTTTGGGTTTTCTTTTAATACTACAACTAAACATACTATAAAGTAAAACTAGAGCTATTTTTTTTGTTTTCTTAAGGTTTTTCTGACACACAAGAAGAAAGCGAGAAAAAGAAATAAACTAACATGGATAATACAATGAAAAAGTATGAACACCGACAACTGGAATGAGTGTGTGAACATGAATGTAATGTCGGTGAGAAATACGTACTCCCCCAAGCTTAGGCTTTTGGCCTAAGTTGGTATATGCCCATGGATCAAAGTAGCCCTCTCCTGGGTACTGAGGAGGATCCTGAGGGTTCCACTGGTTAGCGAGCTCTTGTGGCTCCCACTGATAAACAGACTCCTCGTACGGGTCAATTGATGGTTCTGGCTCAGGAACTGGGGATCGAGTCTGCTCCCAGTATGCATAAATATCGTTGGGCATAATAATGTACCTGCCTGAATAAATATCGAACAAAGAAGGTGCAGGCAAAGTAATAATCTGACAGGTACCCTGGCTGAATACTAGGTTATAGATGAGCCGCTTGTCATTGTCTTTGGAAATGAAATCATGTGCTACCATACTATCATAGTCTAAATACTTAGCGGGTAACAACCTTTCTTCCTTTTCATCTAGTCTAATGGGTATCTTAAAATGTCTAGCAAGGCGAGAAAAATAAATACCTCCAAAGATAGGACCCTTCGAACGATTTAAACTCAACCGTCGAGCAACAATAGCGCCCAAACTAAAAGTTCTATCACGATGTAACGCATGGCGCAAAACAGCTAGGTCAGGAGCGCTTAGGCCTCCACTCTCCCCACGACCAATCAAACATCTCCCCGCAAATAATGAGTAATAGCGCAAAACAGGAAAATGTAAACTAGCCACTCTGGCTCCCGACACCCCTCTCTCTTCCCCTATAGTGGTTTCAGCAATAAAATCTTCCACATCTCTAGGACGGGGTTCACTGACGCTGCCCTCATAAGGTAATTTGCAAACATTGCAAAAATCGTAAAGAGTCATCTTCTTAGGCACATCATACAAGTAAAACTCTACCATAGGAGGATCCTTCCTAGGATAAAAGTGAAAGTTTTGCACGAAGGTATTAGTGAGTAGGAGGTACTGGTCACACTTATCGTTGAGGAAGTCGGTAATGCCTGCATTCTCTGCCAAATAATAGAAATCTTCATAAATTCTGGCCGCCCTCAAGAATGCATCACTTGGCCATTCACATGGCCGAACCTCCGCGACGCGAGGAAGATTGTATTTGGACTTCTTCTTCACCTCATTTTCATCTTGTTTAGAACCCCGGCTTGAAGAGCCTCTTAACAATCTCCTCATCATTCCTTTCTCTGAAAAATTTCTGAAATTTTTAGTGACTCAAAATAAAGGTGAACAAAACTCAACAAAACTTATAGCAACTACTCTCACAAGTGCCTAGAGGCTATATCATGCATCAAAACTACTTGAGACCATACAAATTTGACATGCAAGCTCAAGAACAAGGTCACCACAGCAGCAAAAATTTGCAATGTATAAAGCACTAAAAAAAAACTAATTGGACCATTGGAGGAGTCACATACCGAAGATCAGTCCCCCAAAACAGTTTTGCAAATGGAGCTTTGCACAAGGAGATCGAAAATGGCAGCAAAATAAGCTAGGACACGGGTTTGAGCAATGGTGGGATTTTTTATGGAGGAAGACGAAGTGGATGGATGCTGGAATAAGTGAGGGGGGCCTACGTGGGACCCACAAGCCAGTAGGGCGCGCCCTGGGGGGTCGGCGCGCCCCCTGGGCTTGTGGCCCACTGGTGCAGCCCCCTGGTGTGTTCTCAGTGCCAAATATTCTTAAATATTCTATAAAAAATAATACTAAATTTTCAAGGCATTTGTAGAACTTTTATTTTCAGGTCATTTTTTTATTGCACGGATAATTCAGAAAACAGAAGAATAATAGCATTTTTACTTTATTTAATCTAAATAACAGAAGGTAAAGGTTGGGTACAGAAGGTTGTGCCTCCTAAATTCATCCATCTCATGCTCATCAAAAAGAATCCATCAATAAGGTTGATCAAGTTTTATTGACAAACTTTTTTCGAATGACACGGAACCGGAGAATTTTCGAGTAACACTAGGTTACCTCCACGGAGATATGCATGTCCCCAACAATAAGTATATCATATTTCTTTTTGATAGTAGGGAGAGGGAATTCAAAATCTCCAATAATAATCGTTGAAATTTTTCCAATGGAGTTGATACTATGAACTTGAGGTTGTTTCTTTGGAAAGTGTACCGTATGCTCATTACCATTAACATGAAAAGTGACATTGCCCTTGTTGCAATCAATAACAGCCCCTACAGTATTCAAAAAAGGTCTACCAAGGATGATCGACATACTGTCGTCCTCGGGAATATCAAGAATAACAAAGTCCGTTAGGATAGTAACATTTGCAACTGCGACAGGCACATCCTCACAAATACCGATGGGTAAAGCAGTTGATTTATCAGCCATTTGCAAAGATATTTCAGTAGGTGTCAACTTATTCAAATCAAGTCTACGATATAAAGAGAAAGGCATAACACTAACACCGGCTCCCAAATCACATAAAGCAGTTTTAACATAATTTCTTTTAATAGAGCATGGTATAGTAGGTACTCCGGGATCTCCTAGTTTCTTTGGTATTCCACCCTTAAAGGTATAATTAGCAAGCTTGGTGGAAATCTCAGCTTCCGGTATCTTCCTTTTATTTGTCACAATATCTTTCATATACTTAGCATAAGGAGACATTTTCAGAATATCAGTCAAACGCATACGCAAAAAGACAGGTCTACGCAATTCAACAAAACGCTCAAAGTCCTCATCATCCTTTTTCTTGGATGGTTTAGGAGGAAAGGGCATGGGTTTCTGAATCCATGGTTCTCTTTCTTTACCATGCTTCCTAGCAACAAAGTCTCTTTTATCATATCTTTTATTCTTAGGTTGTGGGTTATCAAGATCAACAGCAGGTTCAATCTCCACATCATTATCATTACTAGGTTGAGCATCAACATGAACATCATCATTAATATTATCACTAGGCTCATGTTCCTTACCAGATTGTGTCTCAGCACCAGAAATAGAAATATCATTTGGATTCTCAGGTGTGACAATAACAGGTTCACTAGAGGCATGCAAAGTCCTATCATCATTCTTTTTCTTTCTTTTGCTAGAATGACTAGGTGCATCGGTATTAATTCTCTGGGAATCTTGCTCAATTCTCTTGGGGTGGCCCTCGGGATATAAAGGTTCCTGAGTCATTTTACCACCTCTAGTCACTACTCTAACAGCATTATCATTCATCTCATTAAGCAAATCATTTTGTGCCTTAAGTACTTGTTCTACTTGAGTAGTTACAATGGAAGCATGTTTACTGATAAGCTTGAGATCATTAACAGTTCTACTCATATATTCACCTAAACGATCAAGCATGTAGGCATTATGTTTCAATTGTCTACTAACATAAGCATTGAAATTTTCTTGTTTAACAATAAAGTTATCAAACTCATCCAAGCATTGGCTATCAGACTTATTATAAGGAATATCACCTTCATCAAATCTACGGAGAGAATTTACCTCTACTACCCGTGTCGGGTTATCAAGACCATGTATTTCTTCAATAGGTGGTAGATTCTTAACATCTTCAGCTTTAATACCTTTTTCTTTCATAGATTTCTTTGCCTCTTGCATATCTTCAGGATTGAGAAATAGAATACCTCTTTTCTTCGGAGTTGGCTTTGGAGGTGGTTCGGGGATGGTCCAATCATTATCATTGCTCAATATATTATTGAATAGTAGTTCAGCTTGTTCAACCGTTCGTTCCCTGAAAACACAACCAACACAACTATCTAGGTGGTCCCAAGAAGCATCGGTTAGTCCATTATAAAAGATATCAAGTATTTCATTTTTCTTGAGAGGATGATCAGGCAAAGCATTAAGTAATTGGAGAAGCCTCCCCCAAGCTTGTGGGAGACTCTCTTCTTCAATTTGCACAAAGTTAAATATTTCCTGCAAGGCAGCTTGTTTCTTATGGGCAGGAAACTATTTTTCAGAGAAGTAATATATCATATCCTGGGGACTACGCACACAACCAGGAGCAAGAGAATTAAACCATATCTTAGCATCACCCTTTAATGAGAAAGGAAACAACTTAAGAATATAGTAATAACGAATTTTTTCCTCATGAGTAAATAGGGTGGCTATATCATTCAATTTAGTAAGATGTGCCACAACAGTTTCAGACTCATAACCATGGAAAGGATCAGATTCAACCAAAGTAATTAACTCAGGATCGACAGAGAATTCATAATCCTTATCAGTAACAAAAATAGGTGAAGTAGCAAACTTAGGATCATATTGCATTCTAGCATTCAAAGATTTTTCCTTCCACTTGCATAGTAATTTCTGAAGATCATCTCTATCCTTACAAGCAAGAAAGTCCCTAGCTACCTCTCCCTCCATAACATAACCCTTAGGTATATTAGGCAATTCATATCTAGGAGAGCTAGGTCTAACAGGTGTCTCATAGTGTTCAGTTTCAATAATTTCATTAGTTTCAGAAATATCATCAGTTTCAGTGATCTCATTTTCTCTAACCCTAGCAAGTTGTTCATCAAGAAATTCACCCAATGGCACAGTATTATCAAGCAAAGTATCATCATAAGCATCATGCATAGCAGAAGTGGCATCATCAATTACTTGCGACATATCAGAATCAATAGCAGGTGGTGGTGTTGCAAATTTACTCATAACAGAAGGTGAATCAAGTGCAGAGCTAGATGGCAGTTCCTTACCTCCCCTCATAGTAGAGGGATAGATCTTGGTTTTTGGGTCTTTCAGATTCTTCATAGTGATCAACAGATATAAATCCCAAGTGACTCAGAGAATAGAGCTATGCTCCCCGGCAACGGCGCCAGAAAAAGGTCTTGATAACCCACAAGTATAGGGGATCGCAACAGTTTTCGAGGGTAGAGTATTCAGCCCAAATTTATTGATTCGACACAAGGGGAGCCAAAGAATATTCTCAAGTATTAGCAGCTGAGTTGTCAATTCAACCACACCTGAAAGACTTAATATCTGCAGCAAAATATTTAGTAGCAAAGTAGTATGGAAGTAACGGTAACGATGGCAAAAGTGACAGTAGCAGTTTTGTAGTGATTGTAACAGTAGCAACGGAAATGTAACTTAGCAAAGATCAATATGTGAAAAGCTCATAGGCAATGGATCAGTGCTGGATAATTATGTCGGATGGCATTCATCATGCAAAGGTTATAACATAGGGTGACACAGAACTAGCTCCAATTCATCAATATAATGTAGGCATGTATTCCATATATAGTCATACGTGCTTATGGAAAAGAACTTGCATGACATCTTTTGTCCTACCCTCCCGTGGCAGCGGGGTCCTAATGGAAACTAAGGGATATTAAGGCCTCCTTTTAATAGAGAACCGGACCAAAGCATTAGCACTTAGTGAATACATGAACTCCTCAAACTATGGTAATCACCGGAAAGAATCCCAGTTATTGTCACCCTGAGGGATGCAGATCATAACTCGTAATAGGTGTCTACAACTTGCAATATAGGATCAAGAACACATATATATTCATGAAAACATAATAGGTTCAGATCTGAAATCATGGCACTCGGGCCCTAGTGACAAGCATTAAGCATAGCAAAGTCATAGCAACATCAATCTCAGAACATAGTGGATACTAGGGATCAAACCCTAACAAAAACTAACTCGATTACATGGTAAATCTCATCCAACCCATCACTGTCCAGCAAGCCTACGATGGAATTACTCACGAACGGCGGAGAGCATCATGAAATTGGTGATGAAGGATGGTTGGTGATGACGACGGCGTCGATTTCCTCTCTCCGGAGCCCAAAACGGACTCCAGATCTGCCCTCCCGAGGAAGAACAGGAGGTGGCGGCGGCTCCGTATCGTGAAATGCGATGAACTCTTCTCCTTGATTTTTTTCTCCCCGAATAGGGTTATATGGAGTTGGAGTTGAGGCCGGAGGAGTTGCAGGGGGCCCACAAGCCACCAGGGCGCGCCCTAGGGGGGGGGTCGCCCCCCTGGCTTGTGGCCAATGGGTGGACCCCCTCTGGTTGATTCTTTCGCCAGTATTTTTTATTAATTCCAAAAATATTCTCCGTAAATTTTTAGGTCAATCCGAGAACTTTTATTTCTGCACAAAAATAACACCAAGGCAATTCTGCTGAAAACAGCGTCTGTCCGGGTTAGTTCCATTTGAATCATGCAAATTAGAGTCCAGAACAAGGGCAAAAGAGTTTGGAAAAGTAGATACGATGGAGACGTATCAAACTGCAACCCTAATTTCTTTTGCTCTAATGGACATGAATAGTTTTATTCTAATAGTCCTCCAACCAAACCCTTAAGTCCAACAGATCAGACCCATAGTAATATTTTTAGTTGACCAAATTGTCCCCTGCATTTTCTGTCCAGACTTTCTCCAGAACTTGCATTACCGAGTTGTCTCTTTTGCAAAACTAACCATAGCCTTATCACTTTCATCTAAGGAGACACCAATCTGGAAATTGTGGTAGTCAACTAAAAGCCCTAGGTCCCTGGATCATTTCATCAAACTCCTAGAATGCATGGCCAGTTTTGGCATGGTTCTAACACTGCATTGGCATCTTGCTTAAATGGAAAGACTAGCATGTCTCCTAGCCTCCACACTGCATTTAGCCTAGCCCTGCTAACCCTCATTAGCACCCAAGCATTATTAGGCGTCCTGGCATTTCGTCAAACAGGTAGCATGCATGCCCGGAGCGCGAGCAGAGCACGCGTTTTACACGTGCTCGCGCCCGAGCCGACGCATCCCCTGGCCCCTCCCAGACCGTAGAGCCACGCATGCGTCCCCTCCGAGCTCGCAGCGTTGCCCCGACCGCCTCCCCGCGAGTTGCAGCGCCACCGCTGTAGCTCTTTGGCGGCACGCCGGCGTCCCCGATAGGACCTGCCGTGGTCGGCGCCGCCCGGCCACTCCCCACGCACTAGCAACCCCCTGCTGCAGCCCCCAGTTCGTCCTCTAGCCCCTGGCGTGCCCCAGAGCCCCGCCACGTCACCCCCGGCAACAGTGGCGACAACCGCCATAGCCGCTGCCGTTCTTATCGTCGGAGCCGCGGGAACCGACCTCCCGACACTATAAATAGGACCTCGAGCATGCCCAGCTTAGCAGAAAACCTCCCCTTCATCATCTGCGATTCCCCTAGAGTGGCTAAACGACCGGAGCCGTCGTCTTCCTCCCCTCCGGTAGTTTTTGCCGCCGCCGCCTCCCCGCTAAATCCTCCTCAACCAGAGCCTCCCCACCTCCTCTTCCTGCACCAGACGTCGTGCTTCATCGCTGAGAGTCGATTCCCCCGCCTATTGTGGCCCGGGAGCCGCTGCTGGCAAAAGTCTCCTGGCCACAGAAGCCGCCGTCCGCCAGTGAGCTCGTCGCCGTCGACCCCTTTCCCCTCCTCGACCGTAGATACCACCAGGGGAACCGCTTGGGTCCTCCACATCCATTCCCGTGACCAGAATCCCTTGGGGCGCCGTCGTTCGCCGGCGAGGGCCGCCGGAGCTTCGCCCCTGTGCGGTCGGAGGAAGAAGAGAGCGTGGGTGGAACTGGTCAAATCTGACCAGTGATCCCGCGGGTCCACTGTCAGTGACCCCTAGGTCACAGCCGACATGGTTAAGTGGAAGCGTAAACCAATGCAGTACGTTTTCTTCTCGGGAAAACGTAATCTCACCGAAACGTTTTCTTTCATTTTCTTTTATTTAAAACCAGATTTGACCCAGACTTTGACTGGCTATATGTTTTAAACCACAACTTCAAATCAGTTGATTCTTTTTCTGTTGTCACTCAAATTTCCTCTAGTTAATTTACAGATTTATTTCAAAAATATTCCAACAACTTTTCCTGCACTGTTTTGGAAATGTGTGTTGATTCCAATAATTTCAAAAATAGGAAAAGTGGACGGAAGAATACTTTCAAATTTTTTGGAGTGCACACCACCCTTCTACAACCTCAAGGCAAGCATCTTGAACCCTTGATATGATATTTGTTGGTTGATTGCTTGCAAGAAGTAGTAAGCCATGTTTATGTCACATGAAATAATGAAATTTGCATATGATAATAAGCCATGCATGAATGCCTATGGTGAGGAAATTTATTTGCTGTGATCATGTGATATACATGAGAAGTGGTTACTGCCTCATGCCACATATGCCTAAGTTGGTCTGGACAAACTTCGGGGGAAAGTTTTGTCGTGGATAAAGTATGACCGTGAAAACTGGTATCTCATGGTGACGAGAGTAATCAGTGAGGGCATGACGAGGCATGATGGGTGGTGACCCTGTTGGGGATTGAATAAAAGAATTTGTTGTGCTAACCATTGCAGGGAAAGTTGAACCTCCCGAGTCGACCGTAGATCGAGTCTTGCACCAGTAACCCCCATACTTGATTTGTGCTACCACTTGTCCCTGCCACAGGTAGGGTATGGTTGATTAAGTCGTCAACCCCTTTCCTTGCACACACCGTACAGAGAGGCCATAGTGAAAGCTACCACTGATCACTGGTAGGCATGTCACTTGGTCCGGGGGCATGGGTGTTCCGGTTGGACCGAGGGGGTAGCGCCCCTGTTTACACGCGTTATAAATATTGTGATTCCATGCTACTCGAGATTGTAGTCTCCCCACTTAGAGTTTTACTTAACGGTTGTCGTGGGTGATTCCAGGCACCGGGAAGTTAAGCTGGTGTGTGCGGGTCAGGTGTGTTTTGAACTTAAAGACCATAAACGGAATTAGTCTCGAGATGACTAAAGAAATCCGTTACTTGTGGGTAAAGAGTACACCCTCTACAGAGTATACATCTATTCGAATAGCCTTGTCTGTGGTTAAGGACTACAGTCTAGGATGGGTCAAGTGTCGGTCTTAGAGTCGGTCTTTGGAGGAATCTTTCAAAACTCAGGACCTTGGTCCTGAATGATGACGGATGATATTTATGATTATTATTGTTATGGACTAATCATTTCTATTATGTGAATTGTGGAGTATCACCTGGGATGGTTCTACCTCCTGGATACTCATGCTAATATTTACTTTTCCTTATAAGCCCTTTATGTGGCGTCGCTTCAGACGCCCGACTGTGGCAACTCATGTTATTTACTTTATCTATAAGCCCTTTATGTGGCGTTGCTCAGACGCCCGACTATGGCATGCATGATATTTATTTTTACTATAAGCCCTTTATGTGGCATCGCTCAGATGCCCGACTGTGGCACACATGTTGTTTATTTTCCCTATAAGCCCTTTATGGGGTGTCGCTCAGACGCCCGACCGAGGCATGTTTTATATTTTTACCCTTTCGAGGCGTCGCTTCAGACATCCGATTGGAGTATTTTATTTTCATTCCTTGATTGCTTAATTATTTTTGCATAAATGACCTGCTTGCTTGCATCATGAATTTTATCTTGTGACTGATTGAATGATCGTAAAACTATTTTAGTGCATGAAATTCACCTGCTTTATTATATCTATTTTCATGATGTTTGCGAGTACATTCAAATGTACTCACTGGCTTGTCCCTGGCTATTGTCTGGCCAGATCGCATATTTGGAGAGGAGCACGATGACGACAACCCCAGAACCTAGGCGCCGAAGATAGCAGCCACGCGAGATAGGAGTTATCCAGGTCAGCTGTTCCTGTGGGAATGGAGTCCCATAGACGCTGGCAATCCTCGAGTCGCTTCCGCCATCAGCCACTAGAATATTTTGTTGTACTCCATGGACCTTCATGGTCTTGTACTTCAATTTTGTAATTTGCTTGGAATTTCTGTATCAAGAAAGTGTCCACCAGCTAACAGTAATCCTGGGGCTGGTGAGCACAAGGGCCATTTGCTGGGAAATTTATATCCCGGAAAACCTGTCCTGACACCTATGCTCCGCGCTGGGGGGAAGACGAAGACTAGCTATTAGGTGCCGGACGCGGCTGTTCCTTGCTCTTTTTTGTAACCGAATTTGCCACTTTCTTGAATGAAGTTGAAGCTTTTTGCATCTTATTTGAAAAAGGGGGGGGGGACTTTTTCCCATGCTGTGCTTGCATCTTGAGTTTCGTTTTTAAGAAGCTGGCATATGCCAGCTCTCTCCCTCTTGCGCACCCCGCGAGCGGGGGCTGGACACGATGTGCACACTTGAGCCGGCCCAGCGGCATTAAGGGCGGCATTGAGGCCACCCCCCCCCGCCTGAGGGCCCAGAACGCGATGGCCACGGGCCTCACGCCCACACCCGGCCAAGGTTTTGGCGTCAAATCCTCAGTAGCTACCACAGGCGAGCCAGCAAGCATGCGTGGCCCGGGGGCTTCGTCAAACATCCGCCCGCCGGCTTGGTCGGACGACCGCGGTCCGGCATGTCAGTAATGACCCGCCCCTCCCCAGGGCCTGCGAGCGCACGATAAGCAAGGGAACCCAGCGCAAGGGAGTGCAATATTACTTAATACATCATAGGGGAGTTCTTCCAAAGTACATTCACGTCCCCACGGGGTCATGTTCAAAATCTTTACAGGAGAATAGGAAAGGACAGTCTAAGGAGATGCGCCATCGCCGCTATCGCTGTCGCAGCCGTCGGACTCATGCTCCCCGGTAGCGGGGTGGTCCTTGCCTACGGCGGGGGCGAATTCCACGATCAAGCCGTCCACATGATCCTGCACCCAATCCTCCAGGGCACACCGGATCACCTCGGGCACGGGGGCTGTCACGGACTCGAAGTCAAAGTTGGCATCGAGGCGAAGAAGGTGGCTGAAGACGCGTGAAGACGCCCGCGTGAGGAGGTCACGGCTCTTCTCCTCTACGAGCTGGCGGACCTTCTCTGCACCATCCTCAATACGTTCCACGATCCCGGTGAAGAAACAGAGATAGCCAGCGTCGTCGGCGACGAGCGGGCTTGAGACACTCTTGCCGCTGATGCTGCTCAGGGCCTGATTGGCCCTCCCCTCAAGAGCCTAGAACATCTTGGAGCGCGTGTGCTGCAGCCCATGGGCTCGGTTCTCCTCTTCCGAGGCCTTCTCCGCGAGGGAAGCAACGTCCTCCACCTGCGTATAGGGGAAAGACAGCTCAGCCTTGGTGTTAACCTGGGCGTCCACTGCAGCCTTCTCGCGTCGCTCCGCCGCAGCTAACCTCTTCCTGAGGCCATCCGCCTTAGCTTTCAGCTCATCACGCCACTTGCAAAAGCGGGACTCCTGAAGCTTTAGCCTCTCGCGGTATTCCTGGGTCAGAGTTCTGCGGGTCCGCGCCACCTCCTCATCGGCCTCCTCACGGACCCTCGCCTCGCGAGCGGCGAGGGAATCTTCGGCGGCAGCCACCTGGCGCTCCATCAGCTCCAGCCGCTCGCGCTCCAGGCCCAGCTCCATCACCTCCAGTGTCAGCGTATCTCCAAGGATGCGGAGCCCAACTCCGCCCGTGGACGGCTCGCCCGCTGAGGTGGCTAGCGCGGCCTTGCGGGCCTGAGCTTGCCGCTCAAGGGAGGCGTTGGAAGCCAGAAGCTCTTCCTCATGCCTCACTGCAGCCTTACGCCGCCCGTCCGCGGCCTAGGCCTCTTCAAGGGCGCGATCGTGGGCATCTCGCGCCGCGGCAAGGGACTCCTCGACTTCCACGCGAGCACGCTCGCGCTGCAGACGACCAAAGTTGATGGCGAACTCAAGCCGACGCCATTCACGCGCCTGGCGCCGACGCTCCGCCTCGAGGTACGAGTCGACGTCATCAAGCTCTGTCCCGAGGCGGCCCAGCGCACTCACCGCGTCCTGAAGGAGACCACGCCGAACATCGCTGCGACTACAAGCAAGATCCAGCCCTTCGCCCGGGCCCTGGGCGGCAGGAGGGGGGCGCAAAGGCCTTTCTGCCTCCGGCGAGGAATCGGGGGCTGGGTTTCCGCGGTCCGGCACCCCAGCCCGGGGCTGGGCCTCACGAGAAGTCGCCCCACCGCTCGAGGAAAGCGCCGATGCACCGGGTGCCCTGACGTCGGAAAAGACTACCAGGGGAGGCCTCAGTCCCGCCATCGCTGGCTCGGGGCCTCGCCTGAAGGAAGATGCAGGAAGCCTGGGCCAGAGGTCTCCTGGGGATAGCTTGGGCCCGGGTATGGCAGTCTCCTCGCGCACCGTCACGCGCCTCGTGAGGTATTGGGCCACTTCCGGCCGAGTCACCCCGGGAGGCGATGGCGGGGGCTGATACGTCTCCAATGTATCTATAATTTTTGATTGTTCCATGCTATTATATTATCTGTTTTGGATGTTTTATATGCATTAATATGCTATTTTATATTATTTTTGGGACTAACCTATTAATCTAGAGCCTAGTGCCAGTTTCCGTTTTTTCCTTGTTTTTGAGTATTGCAGATAAGGAATATTAAACGGAGTCCAAACGGAATAAAATCTTCGGAATGATTTTCTTGGACCAGAAGAAACCTGCCAGACTTGGAGATGAAGGCAGGAGACCTGCCGTGTGGCGACAAGCCACAGGGGCGCGCCCTAGGGGGGGGGGGCGCCCCCTGGCTTGTGGCCCCACGACAGCCCTCCTAACCCTATTCTTCAGCCTATAAATTCCCAAATATGCCCTGAATACACAAGAGAGCCACGAAAATACTTTTCCGCCGCCGGAAGCCTCTGTTCCCGTGAGATCCAATCTTGGAGCCTTTTCCGGTAATCTGCCGGAGGGGGATTCAATCACGGAGGGCATCTACATCAACTCCATTGCCCCTCCGATGATGCGTGAGTAGTTTACCGTAGACCTTCGGGTCCATAGCTAGTAGCTAGATGGCCTCTTCTCTCTCTTTGTTCTTCAATACCATGTTCTTCATGATCTTCATGGAGATCTATCCGATGTAATACTCTTTTGCGGTGTGTTTGTCGAGATCCGATGAATTGTGGGTTTATGTTCATATTATCTATCAATATTATTTGAATCTTCTCTGAATTCTTATATGCATGATTTCATATCTTTGCAAGTCTCTTCGAGTTATTGGTTTGGTTTGGCCAACTAGATTGGTAATTCTTGCAATGGGAGAAGTGCTTAGTTTTGGGTTCAATCTTGCGGTGTCCTCACCCAGTAACAAAGTAGGGGTAGCGAGGCACATATTGTATTGTTGCCATCGAGGATAAAAAGATGGGGTTTTCATCATATTGCTTGAGTTTATCCCTCTACATCATGTCATCTTACCTAATGCGTTACTCTGTTCTTCATGAACTTAATACTCTAGATGCAGGCAGGAGTCGGTCGATGTGTGGAGTAATAGTAGTAGATGCAGAATCGTTTCGGTCTACTTGACATGGACGTGATGCCTATATGCATAATCATTACCTTGGATATCTTCATAATTATTCACTTTTCTATCAATTGCTCGACAGTAATTTGTTCACCCACCGTATTATTTGCCTTCATGAGAGAAGACTCTGGTGAAACCTATGGCCCCCGGGTCTATTTTCCATATTATATTTTCAGATCTATAAACCAAAAATACCAAAACTACTTAGCTGCAATCTTTTTTACTTTTAGTTTACTTTCCGTTTTAGCAATCCTATCTATCTATCTCTATCAGATCTCATCCTTGCAAGTAACCGTGAAGGGATTGACAACCCCTTTATTGCGTTGGGTGCAAGTGTTTGATTATTTGTGTAGGTACATCTATTGGGGACTTGCTTGTATCTCCTACTGGATTGATACCTTGGTTCTCAACAACTAAGGGAAATACTTATCTACTTTGCTGCATCACCCTTTCCTCTTCAAGGGAAAACTAACGCATGCTCAAGAAGTAGCAAGAAGGATTTCTGGCGCCGTTGCCAGGGAGATCTACATCAAGCCTACCAAGTACCCATCACAAACTCATCTCTTGCATTTACATTATTTGCCATTTGCCTCTCGTTTTCCTCTCCCTCACTTCTAAAACGATTTTCAGAAAATACCAAAAAGATTTGCCTTTTTATTCGTCCTTCTTCCGTTCGTCTTTTCGTTTGCTTTTCTTTCGCTTGTGTGTTAGATCGCTTAAACTCATGGCTAGCCTTGCTACTATCGCTAGTACTCCCGAGAATGAAGTTCTTAATTTTAAGCAAAGGGAAGGAGAGAACTTAAAAGATGCTTGGTATAGAATTTGCAATGCTCAGAATAGATCTACTCGTAAGCAATCTACTACCGTTCTCCTTCGCAATTTTTATGTGGGTGTTTCTCCTTGGAATAGATATGTTTTGGATACCATTACTGGAGTTAATTTCTTGGGAAGCAATACATTTGATTCTTATAATGCTATGACAAATTTGGTAGGTTCACCCCCGCTCATGGTTAATGAAACAATCTTAACTTTGGAACATGTGATGCGAAGGCTTGATATCATTGAAAATAAAGTTGCTACTATAGAGCTCATTGAAAACTTGGATAAAAAGATCCATAATCATATCACTCAATATGGATCTAAGGTAGGAGTTGCTCTAAAAAACCTAAGGGAAAAAGAACCCATAGTTAATGAAAAATTGGATCAAGATTCCTCTAGAATTGGAAAGCTAGAGGACATTATTACCAACTTGGGTTCCGCTTTTGCCTCTGTTCAAACCACTCCAAAATTTCCTCTTTCTAAGACTGCCAAGTTTGTTTATGTTCCTAAGAATAAGGGCGAATCCTCTAGTAGAGGGGATGAAGATCTTAAGATGATAAGTGTTCACCCTAACTTTATTAATAATGTCCGGGAACCAATTGCTACAAGTGATTTTATTGACTTCTTGCCTAGGAGTATGATTATTGATAAAACCAAAGAATCTCCTAGGGTTTACAAGTGTGCAATTGAGGAGTTGCATACCAAAGATGACAATACCTAGATCTATTGTGTTATGCCTAGCTAAGGGCGTTAAACAATAGCGCTTGTTGGGAGGCAACCCAATTTTATTTTTATGCTTTTTTTTTGCTTCTGTTTTTGAGTTTTCCACACATTATTACCTCTGTAATAATTGTGTTTTCTTGTTTAAATTAGTGTTTGAGCCAAGTAAGACCTTTGGGATGGTCTACGGTGTTTGTGATTTGATTTTGCGGAAAAACAGAAACTTTTGCTCTCAGTCCAGGAATTTTGTAAATTCACTGGAACGAGATTTTGATCTGAAATTTTTACACAAGATTGATATACATATTGCCCTGATTTTCCTATTTTTTCATAATTTTTAGAGTAAGAGAAGTATTCGAAGTCTATAGATTGCTACAGACTGTTCTGTTTTAGACAGATTCTGTTTTCTTTGTGTTGTTTGCTTATTTTGATGTATCTATGGGTTGTATCGGGGGGTATGAACCATGGAGAAGTTTGAATACAGTAGATATTACAATAAATAAAGAATGAGTTCACAACAGTACCTAAAGTGGTGATTTATTTTTCTTATACTAACGGATCTCATGAGTTTTCTGTTGAGTTTTGTGTTGTGAAGTTTTCAAGTTTTGGGTAAAGATTTGATGGACTATGGAATAAGGAGTGGTAAGAGCCTAAGCTTGGGGATGCCCAAGGCACCCCAAGCCATATTCAAGGATACCAAAAAGCCTAAGCTTGGGGATGCCCCGGAAGGCATCCCCTCTTTCGTCTTCAATCCATCGGTAAATTTACTTGAGGCTATATTTTTATTCACCACATGATATGTGTTTTGCTTGGAGCGTCTTGTATGATATGAGTCTTTGCTTTTTAGTTTGCCACAAAAATCCTTGCTGCACACATCTTTTGAGAGGGACACGCTGAATCGTGAATTTATTAGAATACTCTATGTGCTTCACTTATATCTTTTGAGCTAGGCAATGTTGCTCTAGTGCTTCACTTATATCTTTTTAGAGCACGGTGGTGTTATATTTTATAGAAATTATTGAACTCTCGTACCTCACTTATATTATTTTGAGAGTCTTTAAACAGCATGGTAATTGGTTTAGGTTATGTATTTAGTCCTAATATAATGGGCATCCAAGAGGGATATAATAAAAACTTTCATATAAAGTGCATTGAATACTATGAGAAGTTTGATTCCTTGGATATAGTTTTGAGATATAGAGATGGTAATATGAGAGTCATGCTAGTGAGTAGTTGTGAATTGGAACAAATACTTATGTTAAAGTTTGTGATTCCCGTAGCATGCACGTATGGTGAACCGTTATGTAACGAAGTCGGAGCATGATTTGTTTAATGATTGTCAACCTTTGTGTGAGGGTCGGGAGCGCGCGATGGTTAACTCCTACCAACCTCTCCCCTAGGAGCATGCGTCTAATACTTTGCTTCGATAACTAATAGACTTTTGCAATAAGTATGTGAGTTCTTTATGACTAATGTTGAGTCCATGGATTATACGCACTCTCACCCTTCCACCTTTGCTAGCCTCTCTAGTACCGCGCAACTTTCGCCGGTGCATCAAACCCACCTTCCTCAAAACAGCCACCATATATTTTCCTCAAAACAACCGCCATACCTACCTATTATGGCATTTCCATAGCCATTCCAAGATATATTGCCATGCAACTTCCACCGTTCCGTTTTTCATGACAGGCACCATCATTTTCATATTGCCTTGCATTTGTAAGCATTCATATAGAGTCATATTTTGTTCTAGGTATCGAGTTGTAAGTAAATAAAAGTGTGATGATTTTCATTATTAGAGAATTTGTCCCGTGAGAGAAAAGGATGATGGAAACTATGAATCCCTCACAAGTTGGGATGAGTCTCCGGACTTTATAAATAATAAAAGAGGCCAGCGAAGCCCAAAATAAAAAAAAAGAGGCCAAAGATGCCCACCAAAATAAAAAAAAAGAAGAAAAAAATGAGAGAAAGAGAGAAGGGACAATGCTACTATCTTTTTCCACACTTGTGCTTCAAAGTAGCACCATGATCTTCATGATAGAGAGTGTCCTATTTTGTGACTTTCATATAGCTAGTGGAATTTTTCATCATATGCACAACCACTTAGTTTCTTTTTGAGCTTTCATACACTTATAGCTATAGTGCATCCGTTGCATGGCAATCCCTACTCACTCACATTGATATCTATTGATGGGCATCTCCATAGCCCGTTGATACGCCTAGTTGATGTGAGACTATCTTCTCCTATTTTCCTCACAACCTCCACCATATTCTATTCCACCCATAGTGCTATATCCATGTCTCACGCTCATGTATTGCGTGAGAGTTGAAAAGGTTTTGAGAACATAAAAGGTGTGAAACAATTGCTTGACTTGTCATCGGGGTTGTGCATGATTTAGATACTTTGTGTGGGGAAGATGGAGCATAGCCAGACCATATGATTTTGTAGGGATAACTTTCTAAGGCCATGTTATTTCGAAAGGACACAATTGCCTTGTTGGTATGCTCGAAGTATTACTGTTTTTATGTAGATATTAGACTTTTGTTTTGAATCTTATGGATCTGAATATTCATGCCATAATAAAGAATATTACATGGATAAATATGTTAGGTAGCATTCCACATCAAAAATTCTGTTTTTATCATTTACCTACTCGAGGACGAGCCGAATTAAGCTTGGGGATGCTTGATACGTCTCCAGCGTATCTATAATTTTTGATTGTTCCATGCTATTATATTATCTGTTTTGGATGTTTTATATGCATTAATATGCTATTTTATATTATTTTTGGGACTAACCTATTAATCTAGAGCCTAGTGCCAGTTTCTGTTTTTTCCTTGTTTTTGAGTATTGCAGATAACGAATATTAAACGGAGTCCAAACGGAATAAAATCTTCGGAATGATTTTTCTTGGACCAGAAGAAACCTGCCAGACTTGGAGATGAAGGCAGGAGACCTGTCGTGTGGCGACAAGCCACAGGGGCGCGCCCTAGGAGGGGGGCGCCCCCCTGGCTTGTGGCCCCACGGCAGCCCTCCTAACCCTATTCTTCAGCCTATAAATTCCCAAATATTCCCTGGATACACAAGAGAGCCACGAAAATACTTTTCCGCCGCCGGAAGCCTCTGTTCCCGTGAGATCCAATCTTGGAGCATTTTCCGGTAATCTGCCGGAGGGGGATTCGATAACGGAGGGCATCTACATCAACTCCATTGCCCCTCCGATGATGCGTGAGTAGTTTACCACAGACCTTCGGGTCCATAGCTAGTAGCTAGATGGATTCTTCTCTCTCTTTGTTCTTCAATACCATGTTCTTCATGATCTTCATGGAGATCTATCCGATGTAATACTCTTTTGCGGTGTGTTTGTCGAGATCCGATGAATTGTGGGTTTATGTTCAGATTATCTATCAATATTATTTGAGTCTTCTCTGAATTCTTATATGCATGATTTCATATCTTTGCAAGTCTCTTCGAGTTATTGGTTTGGTTTGGCCAACTAGATTGGTAATTCTTGCAATGGGAGAAGTGCTTAGTTTTGGGTTCAATCTTGCCGTGTCCTCACCCAGTGACAAAGTAGGGGTAGCGAGGCACGTATTGTATTGTTGCCATTGAGGATAAAAAGATGGGGTTTTCATCATATTGCTTGAGTTTATCCCTCTACATCATGTCATCTTACCTAATGCGTTACTCTGTTCTTGATGAACTTAATACTCTAGATGCAGGCAGGAGTCGGTCGATGTGTGGAGTAATAGTAGTAGATGCAGAATCGTTTCGGTCTACTTGACACGGACGTGATGCCTATATGCATAATCATTGCCTTGGATATCATCATAATTATTCGCTTTTCTATCAATTGCTCGACAGTAATTTGTTCACCCACCGTATTATTTGCCTTCATGAGAGAAGCCTCTAGTGAAACCTATGGCCCCCGGGTCTGTTTTCCATATTATATTTTCAGATATATAAACCAAAAATACCAAAAATACTTAGCTGCAATCTTTTTACTTTTAGTTTACTTTCCATTTTAGCAATCCTATCTATCTATCTCTATCAGATCTCATCCTTGCAAGTAACCGTGAAGGGATTGACAACCCCTTTATTGCGTTGGGTGCAAGTGTTTGATTATTTGTGTGGGTACATCTATTGGGGACTTGCTTGTATCTCCTACTGGATTGATACCTTGGTTCTCAACAACTGAGGGAAATACTTATCTACTTTGCTGCATCACCCTTCCCTCTTCAAGGGAAAACCAACGCATGCTCAAGAAGTAGCAGGGGCGCACCCACCACTTCGATGGGAAGGGGCCTGAGCAAGAATTCAGAGACGCGCATCATGTGGGAAGCAAGGAAGGGCAGGCACTTACTCATCCACGGCGACCCACTTCCTCTTCCTCTAGGGCCACGGAACCGGGCCGCTGCGGCCCCCAGGTTCTCTCCTCCGCCGGTGTATGTGAGGATCAGGGGACGACCCATCGGCGCACAACAAGCGACACCCCGCGGCAGGGGCGCCTGCAGCGACCCCTGGTGAGGCGACCCCGTCACCGCTTGGAAGGGCGGAGGTGGGCGCCTAAGGAGCGTGCGGCTCGGGACGTTCTCACGCGACCACTTGAAGGGTACCAACCTCAGGATCTTCGGAGCAAGGGGCCACTGAGAGGGAATCGTCACGAGGTACGACGGGACCCTTCAAGGTGAAGGCTCTCCCGTTCTGATAGTGGTACAAGGGGAGCCCATCCACAGGAAGCTCGGGAGGCTTCCCCCCGGTCAGAAGCCGGAGCGCCTCCAGCAGTGCGCCGGAGGAAAGAGAAGACACGTGGAGCCTCATGACGTCGTCAAGGCCGGTGAAAGTCCACATGGGACGGGAATGGCGCTGAAGGGGAGCGATTCGCCAGCGGACGAACTCCCTCACCACCATGGCCATTGTCACGCCTGCTTTTTTCAGGCTGCTCAACCTGGCAGTGACCTACGCGAGCCGCGGGTCGACAAGCTTCGAGTGCTCCCAACTCGCGCTTGGCTCTGCCGGGGCCGTCGGGGCCTAGAGCATGGGATTGCGCACAGTGGCGTCGACAAACACCCACCGCATCTGGAAGTTCACCGCATCCGGACTGAGCTCGACGTCGAGGATTGCGTCCGCCACCATATCTACCACTCGGAGCGACACACATCCCGAGCATTGTCCGCTGGCGACCAGCTGGAGGGAGAAGAAATGGCGGAGTAAGGCCACGGATGGGGTGATGCCCATGAAGGCCTCGCACAAGAACGCGAAGGCAGAGAGGAGGACGACAGACCCAGGGTCGAGATGCAAGGCGTGGATCTGGTAGTGCGTGAGGCTGGCATTGAAGAAATCTGAAAACGGCGGCAGCAAGCCGGAGAAGAGGGCATGGATATGAAGGGGGATGTCGGTGGCACTCAGATCAACCGCAGACCGAGAGGCGGGCCAGATCGTCATCGCCCCCCACTCATTGGTGCCGGCGGCAATTGCTCGACGGACCTTATCCAGTCCTTCAAGATTGAGCACGGTGGACCGGCCCAGTGCGGGCTCAGGCACCGGCCGGGGCCCTGACGTCATCAAAGTCCTGTCCCTTTTCCTCTTGGGAGCCATGTCAGGGGGCAGATGGAAGCAGACGTGAAGCCTGGCGAAGAAGGCGCGAGCCACGGATGAAGGAGCAGCAGAAGGCAGGCGCGCGGAGAGGCAATGATGGTTCCGCCGCGCACGCTAGGCTTTTTGTCAGCAAGGGCGGTTACCGAGGCGATGTGGGGAAGTGGAGGCGTCCGCGTCCCGTCGTGCGCCATGCGTCGAGCCTGGCCCACAGGCGATTGGGGGCCCACGGCGCTTCGCCCTTCGCTCCTTGCCTTCGCCTCGAAGCCGAGGTTGGCACACCTTGGGCCTGGGGGCTACTGTCGGCGTTCTGGGAAAGGGGGTACCCAGACCTGCATGCCTGCGGCCCAGCGCGTGGCCCACCACGAAGGCCCGGTACGGCCCTGTAACGAGCCCCCCAAGTCAAGGCCGTCGCGAGGAGGACATCGCCAAGACCTCCGGAGGAGTGGCACCCCTTCAGGCCGCCTCCTAAGGAGCGTAGATTCCTATGCAAGTACCCGGCCTCGTGAGGCCGGGGTGACGTGGGTTCTGACGGCCAAGCCAGGCGGGCGCCAGGAGGCGCAGAGGGAGGACAGTTTCCTCTTTGGTGCTAAGGAGACAAGGACGTACGCGGGTTCCCAAGGAACCCGCCAAAGGTTTCCTTCTCGGTGCAAGAGGACCAAGACCACGAGCTCGGCAGGACGGATGTCATCACCGAGCCCACCGCTGCGTAACACCCAGAAGCTTTGTAGGCGAAGACCACCTTTAGTCAGGATAGGATGTACCTCCTGTCCCCTTTCAAATTTGGCTGTTGTGGGATCCCTTCCCGCCTGTGCGACGGGGAAAGAGGACCGTGGCCCCTATAAATAGGTACGAGTTCCCATCGTAGAGGGGGTCGGATCGGATCCAGTTCATCGCCACCAAGTACCCTCATGAGGCCGCATAACCACTGTACTAGTTCATCCTCAGTCTCCTCGAGAGGCCAATCCACCCCAAATCAGGAGTAGGGTTTTACACCGCAGGATGGCTCGAACCTGGGTAAAGACCATGTGGTCCCCTCATTTGTTTCCTCCTAAGAGCACCGCCGTAGAATCACTGAGAAGCTGTGAGGTTGAGCGGGATTGGAGGGCGAGCGCACCCCAGTGTTCAAACCTCAGTGGGTTTAGCGGAGCCCCGATTCCGACAGTTTTACTACCTACAACAATTCCATCTTATGTTCTCCCCTAGATATGAACTATGGAGTGATTCTTTGTTGCACGTTAAGGGATGATCATATGATTCTATTATGTTAGCATTGTTGGGAGATTGCACTAGTGAAACTATGAACCCTAGGCCTTATTTCCAAGCATTTATACAATGTTTTACTCGTCGTTTGCCACTTGCTACCTTGCTGTTTTTATATTTTCAGATTATAAAAAGCTATATCTACCATCCATATTGCACTTGTATCACACACTCTTCGCCGAACTAGTGCACCTATACAATTTGCCATTGTATTGGGTGTGTTGGGGACACAAGAGATTTCTTGTATTTGATTGCAGGGTTGTTTGAGAGAGACCATCTTCATCGTACACCTCCCATGGATTGATAAACCTTAGGTCATCCACTTGAGGGAAAATTGCTACTATCCTAGAAAACTCTGCGCTTGGAGGCCCAACACGAGTCTACAAGAATAAAGTTGTGTAGTAGACATCATTCACCTTCATCATTCTCTGCGCGAGCCGCCACACATTCCACCATCACCTACACGCATTGCCTTCCCGCCCTTTTTATATGCCTTAACCTATAGTGGAGTGACAGTGGTAATGGCCATAAGTGTAGGCCTCTTCTACTGAATGTATCCACAATTTTGTTTTCCTTTCTCGTTTTATACATACTCGATGAAGTAATTGAATTCCAATAGTTTGAGAGGAAGTTTATGTTGCATGCCCTTAGAGACCTTCTGGTTAGTGATAAACTCAAGCCTCTTTTGGTCCATTTTGATTATTAGCTTTGCTACAAAAAATAATGTCTCCATATCTTTAAAGCTTCTAGGATCGCTAGAGCTTCCTTCTCATAAGTGGAAACTTTTGAACGAGCAAGAAAAGATATGTGCTTTAGCAAAAAGCGCTCACCCCTTATTATTTCGCTTGGAAGCTCAACCCCCCGCTTCTTCTTTCACTTCTATGCTCGTGCTTTCACAAGTTTGTACTAGTTGTTAGTCAAGGAGGGATCTCAAACCTCCATGCCTAGCCACGACCTAAAAAATGGTTATCTCCAAGGGAACTCCTAATACAGGCTGTCATCTTTAGCATAGATAAACTGATTGGGTGCTAAGATCCAAAGTCAATAGGAGACAACCCAACTCATATATTAAAGTCCCTATGCAATCCTTGGTGGAAAAGGAAGTGGTAAATATACCTTTCTACCCTACAAGGGAAGATTGATTGACGGGGTCAAAAGATGGAGATCATGGTTTAGCAGCGGTTGCTTGTCCTTTTCTTTCGTGAAAGCATTTTTCGGATCGATCTTGCGCTACTGTTGAGCGCATAGATGCCTACATAACCCTGGTCAGAATCACACCTAAGTGTACTATCTTTATTTTCATGAAAAATGAGTCTACCATGCACATTTATGATATGCCTCTACTATTAACTTAATCATACTTCTTCCTTTTGCTATTCGAGTCTAGGAAATACAAAAATTCTATAGGGGCGTGTTTGGTTGCCTACATTAGGCCCAACCAGGCCTGTGCGGGAAGAAACTGGCTATTAGGTTCCCTGTGTTAACTATTGGGCCTGCATAGCATGAAACTCAAAACACCTATGGGCCTGTCTTGCTGGGAATGCTCATATCAACAGTTTCCAACGAGCCAGGCTGAGCTCAACCATAACAAGCGCACATGGGTGGGCCCCTTGCACGCGAGGAGACTCGAGGGATGCGAGCTGTGTACCTACTATCTTCTTGTAACTATGGTAACTTCCTTCCTAATCTCCTTTCTTCCTTGTCCCTTCTAATCTACACAAAGATGCTTCGATTCGAGATAAACTTTACACCAAAAAGATGCACATTGATGTTACGGTTCCATTTTTGCGATCAGTTTGTAGTTTCCTCGATCGTAAATGCTCAATTTTGTGATCATGTTTGGAGTTATTTTGGACGAATTTTATCAAATTCGTCGCACATGGTCGACCGTTTGAAATTTCCTTTGACCGGTAGCTTCATCTCGTAGTTCCACACGACATTCGTGTTGCAAGTTTTTTATTTTGACGATTGTTCGTCTCATCCTTCTCTCTTCGATCCGCCATGATGCGCACACTGTATTTCTTCTACTGTCGTCTGCCTTAGAGCCCTCCTATTCGTCCCTCTCGATGCCCGGGCCGTTCCTCTTGACCTCCTTGCCCGTGTCCTACTACACTGGAGTCATTTCTGGCATCAGTCATCTTGGCCTCCTCTCTCTCATCCTACTACACTAACGCTGCCATGGCACGAGCACTGTATTTCTCCCCATCTGTCCACTATCTTCATGTAGACTTTCTCTGTGGTGACGAGGCTATCAACTAGTTTGCCGCGTCGTCAATGGGGTCATTCGTGCACGACTCCGTGCTCGTTGTGTCAGACGCGACGCCATGACCATCGTCTACCGCAGTCGCCATGGTCCGACGCACTGCATTTCTCCTCCCCCGTCCTCTGCCTCAGCGCTCCTCCGCATGGACTTTCTCTATGGCGGCGACGCTAGCAACTAGTTCGCCGCGGTGCCTGCAGAAACGCTCGCCCGAGACTCCGTGCTCGTCGTGTCGGACGCAGCGCCATGACCACCGTCCATTGTAGTCGCCATGGTTTGACACACACTACATTTCTCCTCCCCCATCCTCTGCCTCAGTGCTCCTCCGCGTGGACTTTCTTTGCAGCGGCGACGCTAGCAACTAGTTCGCTGCAGCGCAAACAGGAACGCTCGCCCGAGACTCCGCGCTCGTCGTGTCGGACGCGGCGCCACGACCACTATCCATCGCAGTTGCCATGGTCCGACATGCACTGCATTTCTTCTCCCCCGTCTTTTGTCACAACGCTCCTCCGCACGAACTTTCACGGCGGCGGTGATGCTAGCAACTAGTTTGCAACTGCGCCGGCAGGAACGCATGCCCGAGACTCCATGCTCGTCGTCTCGGACGCGGCGCCACGACCACTATCCATCGCAGTTGCCATGGTCCGACATGCACTGCATTTCTTCTCCCCCGTCCTTTGCCTCAACGCTCCTCCGCATGAACTTTCACGATGGCGGCGATGCTAGCAACTATTTTGCAACAGCGCCGGCAAGAACGCATGCCCGAGACTCCGTGCTTGTCGTGTCGGATGCGTCGCCGCGGTCATCGTCCACCGCAGTCGCGAGGCACAGTGTAACTATGTGTGTTAAGTGTAAGTGTTAGGTCTTAATCATATCCCGCGTATACAGCCAAACACTGTGTAGTTACGTGAGCCAAGCCAATGCAAGGAACCAAACGCTATGCCAAAATTGGTTCCCTAATGCAAGAGGCGTAGATGCGGGCAACCAAATGAAGTGTATATGTTAGTTTTCTGTCTGTTTTACCTCAACCAGCCTCCATTGAACCAGGCTGAGCTAGCCAGGCTGCAGTGAGAAAGCTACCAAACACGCCCTAGCTACCCAAAACTTTCAATCTTTTCACTGGACTAGTTTATTTAGTTGTATAGTTAATTGTTTTTGGTATGAACAATATGTTACTATAGAATTATTATAATAAGGTAAATGTCTCCCTTTTTGCATTAACACCACTATAATCCCTCTTCCAGTTGCATAAATTTCCAAGGTGAAGGGATCAATGAAATTTGGATGATCTAGTACATGGGCATATGCCAAGCTGAGTTTGAGCCGATTAAAAGCTTTTGTCTGAGCATTAGTCCACTGGAAAGATTCTTTTTAGTATGTCATGTTCCTCCCAATTACTACATAGTGTTGGAAAAACATTCTGTAATACCTAGCCATGCCTAGGAGGCTTCTAAATGAGAAATGGTTCTAGGTACTTGCCAATCCCCATCAATGTCAATTTTGTGTGAGGGCCAGTGGGTAATCCTTCAACATTGATCATATAACCCAGGTATTCCACTTGTTGTGAGGTAAATGCACCTTTGCACAATTTAGCATATAACTGATTTTCCCTCAATGTGTATAGCACAATCCTCAGGTGGGATAAGTGCCCCTCAAAGCCTTTACTATAAACAAGGATACCATGAAAGAAGATAAGGATAAACTCCCCGATGAATCCGTAAATGACATGGTTCATGGGAGGCTGGAATGTAGTTGGAACATTAGTGGGTCCAAATGGTATAACTAGATAGTCAAAATGCCCAAAGTATGTTATTAATGCAATTTTGTGTACATATTCTTGTTTCATTCTATTTTGGTGATACCCAAATCTAAGATACAATTTGAAGAAGGCATCGCTCTCCATGTAATTCATCCAGCTAGACCTCTATGCCAGGGATGGGAAATGTGTTTTTAACAATTTGTGAGTTCATCTTTCTTTAGTCAATGCATAACCTCCAAAGACTCACTTTATTTTTTACTAATATATCAAGGGAGAAATAATAGCATTTACTAGGCTTGATGACAGAAGAGTCGAAAAGTTGCTGCACATGTTGTTCCATTTCCGTCTTCTGCTGGCGGGGTACTCTATATGGTATAGTCATAGGAGGCTCTGTGTCATGATTATGTGGTATAGATGATCAAACTTCCTAGCAAGTGCTGCCCTTGTGTATATTTGAATACATAATGAATTCATCTAGGAGAGCTTTGACTGTAGGGTTTGCGACAATGTCAATATAGGTGAATAATGATGAACATATAATTGGCAACACTTTTCATGGCTTAATTGTTTTGAAGTTTTCTAGCACCCCATAAGAGTTGTTGACAGAGAATCTCTTGCACATTATTTGGAAAAATTGTTCCAGACCAGTTTCTCTTGCACATTACTTGGCAAAATTTATTTTGGGTCAGTTTTGCTTCCAACACCCCTGAATTTCTGAGCCATATGTTTGCCCCGCCAGTAGTATACATCCATGCATAGTCAAATTTGGCATCAACTAGTACATATACCATGGGAAAATACATTTTCATTGTTCTGACAAATTGTTGGGTATTAGTGCCATTGAACTTGGGAAAACCCATCTTAGGAGCTTTCACAATTGATTTGTAGAACCGAGCATCTTTATCAAAGCCATATTCTCTATTTCCATTGTTATGTTGATCCACTCTCCTTGTTGGTGGATCCTTATGTGGAGGTTGTTCTTGGTGATATGCATATTGTATGTTGATACATCCCAGACGCACCTATCTAGCTAAGTAAGGCCATTCCAAGTAAACTCTTGTCAGGTAATTTTTACCAGTTAAAACTGTTTGAATTTTTAGTGATTTGGAATTGAGTTTTCCATGAACCCGTGATAGTGAAAACAACCTTAATATATAATAATGCAAATGGGTACCATCATACAAGGCAATGAAAAATAAGGTTTCAATTCACTAAGTGTTTGAGCACCCACACAAAAAGAAAAGAGTGGGACAATATATGCTTCTCTATACGAAGGGCATATCTTTTACTTTTATTTCCTTGAGCTAACCTAAACCTTAAAGTAATCATAGTATGTTGGAGAAGGGTCCATGAATATAATAAATTATTAAGATATGTGATCATGTTTATTATTTGTTAACATTATCCTTGAGATGAGTAGGTAAGAAGTTAGGCATTTGCTATCAATCTTCCTCGTGTCTGACTGAGTGATCCTACAAAATAAAGACTAAGCATTATTAAAGACTAAGAGATAGTTGAGCATGTGGTCTATGCTATATAAAAGCTCTGACATAGACCCTTCTGGAAGAATGCGGATAATGTAGTTGAATGACTGAAAACTTGGTTTGGAATGACCAATAAACTTTTAGTTGTTAAATTTTTGCAAGTAAAGGGTCTCATGACCTTCTCATGTATATTGTACTCTTTGACGGAGTGTATTATATTTTAAAGTTGTTGATCCCAAGCCTTCAATGCTCTCTCATGGTCGTTTCTCTCTGAGATCTTATAAGGGCTAAATGCTTCTCCATGCGCTGGAGATCTTGGATCGTGATCCTACTCTCATCGGTAGCACAAGGGTGATTTGTAATTGTTGTGCCAGCAGGAAGTTTTGCCATGCTAGAGAACTGTGTTAAGGAGACCAATCTCGCATCTGCTTTTCGTTATCGCCACTAACCATTCAACGAACGTTGATTCTAGACCTAGACATTCTCCGGGCGGGGCCAGGCTTCATAAAGCCCGACCAAAAAAAACCAAGCCCTGGCCCGTAGCCCGGAAAATGGCTACTTTACCTATTAAAAATAATAAAATATTGAATTTCGGGGCTATATAATACTACATTATACCTATTTTTCTTTAAATATGCCAAAAGATATGTTTCATCGGGCTTTTCCCTGGCTTCGGGCTGGGCCATGGGCGGGAAATTGAGGCCCGAGCCCGACCCGGGCGTTGAGCTTTGGACCGGGCTTCTCGGGCCGGGCTGCCCATTCCCACGTTTAGTTGGTTCTCATGTATATTCTACTCTTTGACACAGTGTATGCCATTTTTAGATTGTGTGTACCTCATTCTTGATTCAGTGTACTATGGGTATTGTGTACTTCAATTTAATTGGGTTCAATATTTTTTTGGGACAAGGGTATTTCATTTCAAAACTGTGTACCGCATACTGCATATTTGAAGAGTTTATTGCACGATGTGTTGCATTCTTTATAGAGTGTACGCATTTTTCAACCGAGTGCAATGTGTTTTTAATCGTGAATAGTTTTTTCCTAAATGGGGTATATTACTTTTTTCAATAAATATATTGTATTTTATAGTGATGTGTATTTCCCTTTTTGGCAGTTTCCTTGGGAGGAAAAGGCACAAAAGTAAGAATTAAAACAATATAAAGAACCGAAAACAGAAAATATTCTTTTGTAAAAAATGGCGTTCTTGTTGATGACGAGCATGTAGTGACTTTGTCAATATGTAAACTCCACAATTTTGGTCTTCAGTAGGCATTGTGTCACTATATGTACGTGTTACATGCCAAAAAAAGTATATGTGTGAGTTGATGGCGTCCATACTTTTGTGCATCTATTTTGTATTTGGTATTTTAAAGAAACAAAAATAATCTAGCATAAATTCATCTTAATAAAACTAACAAAGAAAGAATTTGCAGTGGTGGTAATCACTTCACTACTTTCTCCAATTAAAACCAATAAGAGTCAAGCAAGGAGTGCTCGCTGAGCTATGCCACGTCGATTTACTGTGCCTAGGGAAAACGTGTTAACGATAGGAAAACCAAAAACAAACAAGAGGAAAAATGTCTTCGTCTCCTTTCCTTTCCTACGAAGGAACTCCACAACAAGTCGTCCACGCCACGTAATTGTCTCCATGGCTCCCCTCGACCAAAGCATGCCACGTCCTCCTCTCCCCATCCCACCCACTTCTCTATTGCCTTCTCTCCTACCCCTCTTTCTTCTCAATCTGGATCCATGGAGGCAACCAGCAGCCATTGACCTTATGCGCCTCGGTGGTCGACAGTAACACCATCGACCTTTGAGCCGCCAATATGTGAAGGGCATGAAACCCTAGCGTAAGTGGCGGATTGATGCAGGAGATGATAGGTGCGGCGACGCCCTAGCGGACATCGAACACAAGGGACAACCGCATCTCGCCTCTCCCCATTCTTCTTGTCAACGACTAAATCATGGGAAAACAACAACGACGAATTCATAGGTAAGGCGACCTCGTCCGTAACCGTGTTTTTATTTCCTTTATTTTCTGATGAGCCAACCGACATCGCTTGAGGGAAACTGCGATGTAGATGGTGTTGCGGCTCGTCTTGGTGATGAACAAGGCCGCGCGCCAGCGTTGTCTCCTGACTATTGTTCTTCTCTTTCCATCTGAAAATTATTCATCCTACTGAAGTTGTGAGATTGAAGGTGCCATGAAACCTTTTTATTATACTTCATGATCATATTCTTCAACGTTTTCTCTCTTCTCCCCAAAATCCTCCAACCAGCCATCCATCCACAAACACATACCCAAAGATTGGTAAACGAAAGCTTGAAAATTGTACTATAAAAGGTCTTCCCGCCCTGTGTAAACGCAGGACATAATTACAACTTATGTCAATGTATTTGTTCCTATAGAAAGGTTTTCAGTCTGCTACTGCTACATATGCTTCTTTGGCAATTATGTATGCAAGATAAAATAAAATATTTTGCTTACCTTCGCTTGCTACACTCATATGCAGGTTTGAAATGATGACAAGCCCTCTTCTTTTCAATGTATATGCTAGAGACTATTCATTGAATTTACAGGTGATGTTCCATGGAGATAAAGCGTCGGTAAAATTGCTTAATATCCTATATCTTGCTTGTGCAGTCGAGGGTGGTTCTGCGGGCACTATGATAGAGAGGGGAGAGTGTGTTTACGTACCCTCGTATATCATTAAGCAAAAGTGTATATTACGCGTTTGATGTAGTTGTACTCTTCACGATCCAATCGCGATCCAACCCTGAACGGACGAAACCTCCGCGTTCAGCACACGTGTGGCTCGATGATGTCTCCATGTCCTTGATCCAGCAAGCAGGGACGGAGAAGTAGATGGGATCTCGACCAGCATGACGACATGGTAGATATGGTGGTGGAGCAGTGCCAGCAGGGCTTCGCCAAGCGCCTCCGGAACTGCGAACGAGGAAGAACGGGAGAGACGGGAGGGAGAGGGCTGTCTCAAGGGAGAAGACTTGTTATGTAAAGCCCTCCCCTCCCCTACACTATTTATAGGAGGCAAGGTGGAGGAGGACGGCGCAGCCTTGACCCCTCCTCCAAGGGAGGGGGTGGCGGCCAGGAGGGAGGAGTCCTCCCTCCCCAAGGCACCTTCGAGGTGCCTTGCCCCTCAAGGTTTCTAACCCCCTAGCCGCATGGGCTCTTGGGGGCTGGCCCAATAATGCTAGGGCGTCCCCCTACATCCCATGCTGGCCTAAGGGGCGTGGTGGAACCCTCCATGGACATCTGGACCCCTCCGGAATCCCCCGAAACCTTCCGAAAGCTTCCAGATACAATACCGACAAAACCCAAAACTTTTTCGGTAGCCAAAATATGACTTCCCATACATAAATCTTTACCTTCGGACCATTTCGGATCTCCTCGTGACATCCGGGATCTCACTCGGGACTTTGAACAACAATCGGTCAGCAACGTCATATCCCAATACTAGTCTAGCGTCATCGAACGTTAAGCGTGCGGACCCTACGGGTTCGAGAATCGTGTAGAAATGATCGAGACACCTCTCCGGTCAATAAACAATAGCGGGACCTGCATGCCCATATTTTTTCCTATATATTCTATGAAGATCTTTATCAGTCGAACCACGATGTCAAGGATTCAGTCAATCCCGTATGAAGTTTCCTTTGTCTATCGGTATGTTACTTGCCCGAGATTCGATCGTCGGTATCTCCATACCTAGTTCAATCTCATTACCGACAAGTCTCTTTATTCGTCCCGTAATACAAGATCCCATGACTAACTCATTAGTAACATTGCTTGCAAGCTTCTTGTGATGTTGTATTACCGAGAGGGCCCAGAGATACCTCTCCGTCATACGGAGTGACAAATCCTAGTCTCGATCCACACCAACCCAATAGACACCTTTGGAGATACCTGTAGAGCACCTTTATGATCACCCAGTTATGAAGTGACGTTTGATAGCACACAAGGTATTCCTCTGGTGTCAGGGAGTTGCATGATCTCATGGTCTTAGGAACAAATACTTGACATGAAGAAAGTAGTAGCAATAAACTTAAGTGATACTATCATATGCTAAGCTTACGGTTGGGTCTTGTCCATCACATCATTCTCCTAATGATGTGATCCCGTTATCAAATGACAACTCATGTCTATGGTTAGAAAACCTTAACCATCTTTGATCAACGAGTTAGTCTAGTAGAGGCTCACTAGGGACACAATGTTGTTTATGTATCCACACTTGTATCTGAGTTTCCGATCAATACAATTTTAGCATGGATAATAGATGAATATCATAAACAAGGAAATATGATAATAACCAATTTATTATTGCCTCTAGGGCATATTTCCAACAGTCTCCCAGTTGCACTAGAGTCAATAATCTAGTTCACATCATCATGCGATTAACACCCAATGAGTTCTAGGGTTCGATCATGTTTCGCTTGTGAGAGAGGTTTTAGTCAACGGGTCTGCAACATTCAGATCTGTGTGTACTTTGCAAATCTCTATGTCATACTATAGATGTTGCTACGAGGGTGTTTGTTTGGGCTTCTATCCAGCTTTCCACGATCGGAAGCCAGCAGCCCAACCAAACAGCCAACTTTCATCTGGATTTTGACCCGCACCCGCAGCTCTTTTACACGCGAGAGGAGAAGCTGGTCGCGAGCAGCTTCGACTGCGTTCCCCCGCGGTGGATCGATCCCACGCCCTCCCTACCCCTCCCACTTTGCTGTAATTACAGGAAAACTGCCCCTCCCATATAAACGTGCAAAGGCTCCCGTTCCTTCGTTCTCCCGACCCATTATCCCCCGCAGACAAGAGATGGAGCAGCGAGGGTGGCGCTAGGGTTTGCGCCGCCAACCTCATCCGCCGCCGGAGACCGCGAACACCGGCGCCCGCCACCCTCGCCTCGTTTGCCGCCAGAGACCGCCTCCCTCGCCTCGTCCGCCCGCCCTCGTCCGCCGTCCTCGCCTCGCTCGCCACCAGGGACCGCCCGCCCTCGCGTCACCCACCGCCGTAGACCGAAACGCCGGCCCCCGCCTGCGCTCACCTCCTCCCAGCGCACGTCTCCCTCTGGCCTTCTCAGGATCTCCACGGTCTACCCAAGGTAGCCCTTGTTCTTGTTTTTTCTTTCCTGTGCATGAACCGTGTATGAAAAATAGATGCATATATGTTTGTGTGTGATTCTATCAGCAGAAAAATACATGCCTTTGATAGTGATTCTATTAGCAAAAAATACATGTATATATGTTTGACTCTATCGGCAGAAAAATAGATGCCTCGTCTGTTCAGCAAGACTGAACAATTGATATCTGTTTAACTGAATATGTATGCTCTGTGCATGTGCAAAAACTGAATCTGTTTGACTCTATCAGCAGAAAAAAGTAAATCATGTGAATCTGTTTGACACTATCAGCAGAAAAAACTGAAACTGAATCTGATTGTCTATTAATTTCCTGAAGAAAGTAAATCATGTGAATGTGTTTGAGTCACAATAGGTCTATTAATTTCCTGAAGAAAGAAAGCATATCATACGAAGGTCTTTTGCAAGATATGCAAAGCAGAGACGGAAAGTCACAATAGGCTAGGTGGTTATTTGAGTTCGAAAGGTCGCAAGAATATTGAGGAGATTTTTTTAAGATAACTAAGAAAAGGTTCTCAAAGAAGCAATTTAAAAACAAATGGGACCTACTAAAGAAAGATTATGCTCAATTCATGGTGTTGAAACATGCCGCAACTGGACTTGCTTGGAATGATCAGATGGCAACAATTGAAGCGGATGATATTTGGTGGGAGACTCATCTTAAGGTGAGAATGTTTGTAAATTATTTATAATCAAGGTTTACAACTTGTTTATGTGATTATGCTAATCTGTATGCCATTTTCTATTTTTTTGACATACCCAAAACATGCAAGGTGGCGGGACATGGGGCCACCCAACTTGAAGGAGATGGATGTTATGTTTGAAAATGCTCATGTCGCTAGGGAAACAACCTCCATTCTCGAAGAGATATCTAGCAGCTCCAATGATATTCGAGAAAAGTGGCGCATCGTATGTTTGAGCGTTCTTTTGGAGTTCTCAAGGAAAAGTTTCACATCTTGATGAGGGCACATTCAAGAAAATATATGAACAAGTGAAGTCTTTTGGTATGAATATGGGAGAGCAAGTGGTCTCCTTTGATACAGTTATATGATGATGTATGAAGAAGTAATGTCTTTTGGTATATGGATGTGTAAATGATGATGTAAGAACAAACTAATGTTATATTTGGTATTTCACTAGTTCACAGTTATCACATTATAGTTACCTCCAAAAGTGCATATCAATCATATCCATACATACGTACAACAACTCAAAAATTAGTGAAATACGTCTAAATCAGACTATTATCATTATACCAGTAAATAAACACCCTCTCAGCATCTTAGGGACATTTCAGACATTTTACGCGAAAGCCACAGTTCAGACAGCCAGTTTACCAAACAACAACACTCCTCACAGCAGCTTTCTCAGCTCAGCAGCTTTCCCACAGCTCACAGCCCACAGCAGCTTTCCCACAGCTCACAGCCCAACCAAACACCCTCTACGACGCCCCACTTGGAGCTATTACAAATGACCACTCCACTATACACATTCGGTTTGTGACTCAGAGTCATCCAGATTGGTGTCAAAGCTTGCATCGACATAACCCTTTACGACAAACTCTTTATCACCTCCATAACCGAGAAACATTTCCTTAGTCCTGTGTTGGTACCTAAGGATAATCTTGACCGTTGTCCGGTGATCCACTCCTGGATAACTCTTGTACCCCCTTGCCAGACTCATGGCAAGGCACATATCAGGTATGGTACATAGCATGGCATACGTAATACTGAAAGCACATTTGCTCCCTTGGTGGTTTTGGTAATTAATAACAACATATAAGTCATTGAACTAATGTTTCCACTAAGTATATTTCAGGAAATGTTCAATGATAGGATTGGCAAAAGGATTGTGGAGATTGTGGAATACCCCAAGATGCAAGGAAATAGGTTGGCAAAGCTTCAAGGAAGAGGACTCTACATTTTACATTTGTGAGAAATCACTTTGAGTCCATAGGAAAGCCAATACTATTAAAAGGGGGTAAGGTTTTGTTGGTGAACAAAATGCTCATACGTGCACAAGTGATAGTCACCAAAAACACCCACAAGCTCTCCCACCAAAGTCTGTCCAAAGCCATATACTCAAAATCGGTGCAACCAACATTTCCATCCCGGTGCCACCGATTCTCAACCTCAGACAGACTCAGCCAAACCCTAGCCACTTCGGTGCAACCGATTCAATCCCGGTGCCACCGAGTTTAGGTTGCCAACTTTCTGTTACGCAAATTCACAATATCGGTACCACCGAGATTGTTGGATAGGCGTCACCGAGATTGTCAATCTGACCGTTGGTCACCTTATCGGTGCAACCGAGTTTCCTATATCGGTCTCAACGAGATTCGAAAGTTGCCACCTTTTGGTCACTTCGGTACCACCGAGATTTACACATCGGTGTCACCGAGTTGGTCATTTTGTGTGTAACGGTTGGATTTTTGGGGATGCCTATATATACCCCTCCACCACCACCTACTCGAAAGAGAAGCACTCGGAACTATTCCATACTTGCCCCATCCAGTTTTCTGAGAGAGAGCCACCTACCCTTGTGTTGAGGTCAAGATCTTCCACTCCAACCATATGGATCTTGATTTCTAGCCTCCCCAAGTTGCTTTCCACCAATCCCATCTCTTCCACCAAGCCAAATCTGTGAGAGAGTGATTGTGTGTTGAGGAGTCTGTCATCTTGAAGCACAAGAGCAAGGAGTTCATCGACATTACCGAGCCTATTACCTTTTGGAAGGTGGTGCCTCCTAGATTGGTTAGGTGTCGCTTGGGAGCCTCCTACTTCGTGTTGTGGAGTTGAACCAAGAAGTTTGTAAGGGCAAGGAGATCACCTACTTCATGAAGATCTACCCATAGTGAGGCTAGTCCTTCGTGGACGGAAGCCGTTATGGAATAGTCAAGGTTGCTACTTCATGGACCCTTATGGGTGGAGCCCTCCGTGGACTCTCGCGACCGTTACCCTCCGTGGGTTGAAGACTCCATAAACGTGGATGTACGATAGCACCACCTATCGGAACCACGGGAAAAAATCATCGTGTCTACAATTGCGTTTGATCTTCCTACCCTATCCTTTACTACTCAGGCTTGTTGTTACTTTCCGCTGCTATACTCTTAGACATGCATGTGTAGGGTGTACTTGACTTGCCATGAAATGCTAAAATTGCCAACTCTAAAATTTGGGAAAAGGCAAAACTTTTATTTGGTCAAGTAGTCTAATCACCCCCCCTCTAGACATACTTTCGGTCCTACAAGTGGTATCAGAGCTTTGGTCTCCATTGCATTGATCTCACAACCTAGGAGAGTATGGCGTCTAGTGAGGGTAATTATCACCGTAGAGGTCCGTACTTTGATGGCACTAATTTTGCTAGTTGGAAGCACAAAATGAAAATGCATATTCTTGGTCATAACCCCGCCGTTTGGGCTGTTGTTCGTGTTGGCCGCAAGGTGAATTCTTTGGAGATGGAAAGGAACCGGATCGTGAAGCGACCGCGGAAGAATTGAAGATGTTGCAATACAACGCTCAAGCATGCGACATTCTATTCAACTGCCTATGCCCAGAAGAATTCAACAAAATTAGCCGTCTTGAGAATGCAAAAGAGATTTGGGATACTTTGGTTGATATGCACGAAGAAACCGAGTCCGTGAGAGAATCCAAGTTGGATGTTCTTCAAGGTCAGCTTGACAAGTTCAAGATGAAGGATGGTGAAGGAGTCGCAGAAATGTACTCTAGGCTAGCTCTCATCACCAATGAGATTGCCGGCTTAGGAAGCGAAGAAATGACCGACAAATTCATCATCAAGAAGATACTTAGAGGTTTGGATGAGAGATACGACACCGTGTGCACATTGATCCAAATGATGCCCAACTACAAAGATCTCAAGCCTACGGAAGTCATTGGAAGGATTGTTGCTCATGAGATGACACTCAAAGACAAGGAAGAGCTTCATCACAAGTCTAGCGGTGCTTACAAAGCCACAAGTGATGCTCCCGCAACCTCAAGCTATAACCTTGTCACCAATGAAGAGAGAAGCCTCATGGTCAAGAAATTCAACAAGTTCTACAAGAATAGAGGCAAAGAAAGAAGCTCCAACTCAAGATATGATGAGAAGCGTTTGTCAAGTCGTGACCGCAATTGCTACAATTGTGGGAAGCCCGTACACTACTCCAATGAGTGCACGGCTCCCTACAAACGAAGAGAAGAGTCACCAAGAAGACGAAGCTCAAGGAATGAATCACCTCAAAGAGAGAGAAGGAGTAGAGATGATCATTATGAACGAAGACACTCAAGGATAAGTAGGGATTCAGAGAAGAAAGACAAGTACACCAAGAGCTACACAAGAAGGAAACATCAAGCTCATGTTGGTGAATGGGTTTCCGGCTCCGACTCCGACGACAACTCCGAGAGAAGCTATCACTCCGACTCCGACTATAGTTAAGATGATGGTGTTGCCGGAATTGCTCTAGTGACTACCAACTCCCATGATCTATTTGACTCACCAAACGAAGGGAGTGGAAGTTGCTTCATGGCTAAAGGCCCCAAGGTATCACACCCCGAGTATCTTGATTTCGATAGTGATGAAGATGATTTGCTTTGTGATGATGACTTGCTCTTTGATAAACTAGTGATGTTAGTCAAAATGAACTTGATAATTCTCATGCTAGTCAAGATAAGTCAATTGATGATGATAAGATGAAAATAGAAGAACTAACTAAAGAACTAAACACTCTTAAGTTAGCTCATGAATCTACTCTTGAAGATCATAGAGAGCTTGTAAGAACTCATGAGAATCTACGCTTCGAGAAGCTCAACTCGGAGCAAGAGCATGAGTTTCTTAAAGCTATCAATGACGATCTCCGAAAGAAGACTTCATCCTATCTAGCCAAACGACTACTCTTGTGTACTTTCATGCCACAAGTTAAATCTAAACAAACTAGTAACAAAGGCAAGAAAGGTTCTTCATCTAGTAGCAACAATAAAAATGCTAAACCCAATGATGTTGCTTCTAGTAGTTCTATTAATTCCACTAATGATGATTCTCTTAGCCAAGTTACACTTGAGCAAGAAAATGCTTTATTGAAAGGAATTATAGAAAAAGGTATCTACAAGAGTCTTGCCGGGTGTAAGCAATTTGAGGAAATTGTACGCAAGCACGGAGGATACCGGAAGAATCGTGGTGTTGGCTACTTCAACGCAAATGGAGTTGAATGGGAAGAAGGTCAATATCCCGAGCCCAAGTTTGTTCCTCAAAAGGAGAAGTATGAAAATACTCTTCCCAAGGGGACAAGCACTCAAGATGACCTTCCACCACAAGACCACAAGCTCAAGGGCAAGAACAAGCTTCAAGAGGACATTGACTCATATGAAGATGGATCCCTAGCGATGGTGGAGTGGGTTCACAAGGCTACTTCAAGCTCAACTTCTACAAAGGCTACTACAACACCAAGGATCCCCATCAACTTGATGTGGGTCCCCAAGAAGAAGAACTAGAGAGTTCTTGAGGGGTGACTCCGCCAATGAAATTCACTCACATTCATTATTGGCAAGAATTATTTGAAATCAACATCAACTCTATGCAATAGTTCAAGGAGTCACACATTCCCTCAAAGGTAAGCAAGGGACAAGGTAATCAACAAATCAATGGACATCATTACACATGCTTTGCACTCCATGTCCATAGATATCCTTGTATTTGTCTCTTGTGTGTTGGGACTAACCCATGTAAGTGAGAAGAGTAAGGAAACAACAAGGATGCTCCCAACTCTTGGTGATCTTCATCAACCTTGAGCATCCACCACTACCTCACCAACATGAAGTCTTCATCGACAAAACCCAAGGTTAGTCTATCCCTCTTATGGGGGGATGTCACCTCAAGGGGGAGCTTTACTCTAAGACTTGAGTCAAAGCATCTCTTAGTATGTGACAACATTAAATGCTTTATGTAAAAGTGGTAACCCCACTTGTGCTTAAATGATGAGTATGACCTATGATCAAGTATTCTTACTTGGCTCCTAAGTCAAATACTCATATATAGATGACTTCGTCATCGCCCTAGTGCTTGTTAGATGCTAGTGTGTATGTGCATGTTTGTCATGATTTCATTTGACATCTTATTGTGTGAGCATGTTGGTCTGCATTTATTTTCTCATTCGAGGACATCCAATTGTTGCTATTTGGCTTTTGTTTTATCTTTTGCCAATTGGATGGACAAGAATGCCTAGGACCACTCTTTAGCTATCTATGCTTTCTCACCTCATATTCTATTCATGCTGCATCACAAAATTTGAACAAGTACTTTTCGATCCCTCTGTGTGTGGAGCACTCGGAGTTCCGTATCGACAAGGACTGACCATTAAAACCTCCCAAGTGCATCTCGGTGGAACCAATCCACATTTCCCGGTCTCACCGAATGCCTAGGGTTGATCTGGTTTTCAATCTCGGTACTACCGATTTCATATTCTCGGTTACACCGAGTTTCCCTGTCAGCTGACAGTTGTGGAACTCGGTGACACCGAAAATTTAAAATCGGTATCACCGACAGTGAAGGGTATATAGTCTGTGGTCCCGACGGTTCGAAATTTCAATCTTCAAATCGTCGCGCCTCAAACCCTAAGCTGCCGCAGAAGGACCCCCTGGTCATCGCCTTACCTTCCCGAGCATCTCCGCCGGTGGGAATCCTCGCCGTCGACGGGCATCTTCGCCGCCGTCGCCGCCGTAGCAGATCCGTCACCGGGCTAGGGTACGGATTCGATCTTTCTTGCGCTCCATGTCTGATTCTTGTGCAATAAAGTTGTTTTTCTCTATAAGCCACAGTTTGCTCATCGTTCTATCCACGAGAAAACTCCGTAGATTAGCGAACCATCGATTTTCTAGGGTTTGCCTTCCGCCCGATGGAACTCGGTAGAACCGAAGTGAACAAATCGGTCTCACCGATTTGTCTGTCTGTGTTGCTGAGAACTGTCTCGGTGAAAACGAGTACTTCTTTTCGGTCCCACCGAAAAGAGTGCCAAGTTTCTGTTAATGAGATAGTCAGTCTCGGTGGCACCGACAATTTTACTTCGGCTGTACCGATTTGCATGTGACAGAATGCAAAACTTTGAAAATCTTGTGTTCAATCTTTCAAAAACCAGCCACATTTTGTGATGACTTATCCTTTTCTGCTCCTCTATACTCTATTCACAGGGTCAGTATGTCAAGTGCTGAGGACAGTGAGAACAACTTCAGAGAGAAGAGTGTTGAATTGGATTCTGGCACTAGTCCTGAATCTAGTTCATCTTCAGATCCAGGCACCCCCAGCTCTAATGGATTGCCCAAGGCTGCTACAAGGGCCATGAAGAAGCTGAATTCAGATGAGGAGGATTCAGACTTCGTTCCAAAAGAGATTCTTGCTAAGAAGCAAGAAAAGGCTGCCAAGAAAGCTGCAAATGAAGCTACCTCTTCAAGGAGAGCTGTCAGGAAAGAGTATGCTAGCTCCGAGGCTATGAGAACACCTGAAGGTGCTAGGACAAAGATGGCTCTTCACCTTGAGTCACCCCCTAAGAAGGTAGGGGAGAAGAAGGGTGCTAGGAAGAGGATAGTCTATGTCACTGGCAGGCAGACCTCCATGTTTGAGGACCCTGAAGAGGCTGCTGCTGCTGCTGCTGCTGAGGAGGAGGAAGAACATGTTGAGAAAGCCCCTCCCAAGAAGAAAATGAAGCTTATGGCTGATGCTATGCCAAAGACTGACACATCCAAGAGCACTAAATATGCACCCAAGAAGCCTGCTGCTGAGAAGCCCAAGAGATTGTCCAGGCAAATTCCAGCATCTGAGAAGAACAAAGGGACTGCCTCCAGAGTTGAGGATGAAGATGCTATGTCTGCCCTAATGAAGCTTAGGCCACACCTTCCAGTACATAATGCCAGCTACCCACTTGCTGAGGATATGAAGAAGAGGAAGGACTCTGGCTTGAGGGCATGGAAAGCTGCTGATCCATATGCCCAAAGGAAGAAGACAGCTGTGGACTACAGATTCTTCACCAGAGAGCAACAGGATTTCTATGAATCTGTGCTGTTTGACAAGAGTCCAGCTGTGAGCGATATGCGGTATGTGGACTGGAAATTCATCAAGGAGAATGAGGACTATTTTCCAAATGTCCAAGATAATTTCCACTGCATTGGTTTGGATGAGTTTGTTGGCAAAGAGTTCACTGCTTGGAATGATGAGATGATCATGCAATTCTACTCCACTGCACATTTCTATGGAGATGGTAGGATTGTATCGATGACTGAAGGTGCAAGGTATGAGTCTACTATTGAGGAGTGGGCTGAAATCTTAGGAGTCCCAGAGGTACAGGATGGTGACCTGGATGTCTACTCAGAATCCAAGGCAAACCACAATGCTATGGCCAACATGTACAATGAGATTCCTGCTGCTAATGTGAAGTCTCACAGGCTAGGATCTATCTACTTTCTTCAGGATGGCCTCCGCACCATGAACACCATTCTGAGGCATACCTTGATGCCCAAGTCAGGAGATGACAAGATGATCCGAGGCTACTCCATTAACATGTTGATCCACCTCGACAGACACACCAGGATCAGAGTCATGGACTTGATTGTTGAGACAATCAAGAGGGTTGCTGCTGATCAAAAGCGCTCTTGCTGTTATGCACCCTACATCCAGATGCTCATCAACTCAAAGTTGGAGAAGCACATATTTGCTCTAGATCGTCCCCACTTGCCCCTACAGCCAGATCTCGAGGACAACGTTGCGGTGATGAACCCAGATCATCCCACTTCAGCTGCAGCTCAGGCAGAGGCAGAGGCAGCTAGAGCCACTAGTGCTCAGGTTCCTAGATCCAGGAACGAGCAAATGAATCTTTTGATCTCATCAGTTCAGGGCATGAAGAAGGACATTAAGGGGATTCTGGACAACCAGAACAGTCTTGTGAGGATCTTCGAGAACAGGATCAAGACCCTTAATGATAAGGTGGATGGGCTGACTAGAACAGTAAATGAGCTCAAGAAGGCAGTTGACTCAGTGCCTCTTCCTCAGACTTCTTCTGATGATGATAATGATGAGGATGGTTCTCCTCTCAGGCCAGGCACACAGTTTACCACTCAGGCCAGATCAGCCACTGTGCCAGCTCCAGACTTGAGGCCCTCTTCATCAACTCCTGCTACTGTCACCTCAGCTCCTGCTCCATCAGTTTCAGTTCCTCCAGTTGCCACACCAACTCCATCCACGACATCTGCAGAGATCTTCGCCGACGCTGTTCTCTCGACTCCTTCATCAACAACCGGAGGAGATCAGCCCAAGAACGCTTAGATATATGCCTTTGAACTTTTTGGTAACTTGTTGCCAAAGGGAGAGAAGTGTATATATCTAAGCGTTCTTGGGCTGATCTCCTCCGGTTGTTGATGAAGGAGTCGAGAGAACAGCGTCGGCGAAGATCTCTGTAGATGTCATGGATGGAGTTGGTGTGGCAACTGGAGGAACTGAAACTGATGGAGCAGGAGCTGAGGTGACAGTAGCAGAAGCTGATGAAGAGGGCCTCAAGTCTGGAGCTGGCACAGTGGCTGATCTAGCCTGAGTGGTAAACTATGAGCCTGGCCTGAGAGGAGAACCATCCTCATCATCATCATCAGAAGAAGAGGCACTTGTTGCCAAAGGTGGAGAAGTGTATATAGATCTTTAGGCTTCGAGTGAGAGAGCGTTTGGTGTTTATTGCTTTTTCAAAACATTTGATCTTTGGTGTTTGATCATACGCGTTATGTGTGATGCTACTATTTCCGATCATCTTAATGCTTATGAGATGATCATTCACCTTTGCTTGATTGTGTTGTGCTATGATGTTCATTCTAATTACTCTCGCACACCACCAAGATGTATGTGACATGGAAGAAATGCCCCATGTACCTAATCGATTGTGCATTTGCATTCAAACGCAAATTTAAAATAATGCACAAATTTAGGGGGAGCTCTTTCTTATCACATACTTCTCAAAGCGACGATTATATTCATTGATTATATCATATGTCGAAGCTTTGATCTATATGTTATCATCAATTACCAAAAAGGGGGAGATTGACAGCACATTTGCTCCCTTGGTGGTTTTGGTAATTAATAACAACATATAAGTCATTGAACTAATGTTTCCACTAATTATATTTCAGGAAATGTTCAATGATAGGATTGGCAAAAGGATTGTGGAGATTGTGGAATACCCCAAGATGCAAGGAAATAGGTTGGCAAAGCTTCAAGGAAGAGGACTCTACATTTTACATTTGTGAGAAATCACTTTGAGTCCATAGGAAAGCCAATACTATTAAAAGGGGGTAAGGTTTTGTTGGTGAACAAAATGCTCATACGTGCACAAGTGATAGTCACCAAAAACACCCACAAGCTCTCCCACCAAAGTCTGTCCAAAGCCATATACTCAAAATCGGTGCAACCAACATTTCCATCCCGGTGCCACCGATTCTCAACCTCAGACAGACTCAGCCAAACCCTAGCCACTTCGGTGCAACCGATTCAATCCCGGTGCCACCGAGTTTAGGTTGCCAACTTTCTGTTACGCAAATTCACAATATCGGTACCACTGAGATTGTTGGATCGGCGTCACTGAGATTGTCAATCTGGCTGTTGGTCACCTTATCGGTGCAACCGAGTTTCCTATATCGGTCTCACGGAGATTCAAAAGTTGCCACCTTTTGGTCACTTCGGTACCACCGAGATTTACACATCGGTGTCACCGAGTTGGTCATTTTGTGTGTAACGGTTGGATTTTTGGGGATGCCTATATATACCCCTCCACCACCACCTACTCGAAAGAGAAGCACTCAGAACTATTCCATACTTGCCCCATCCAGTTTTCTGAGAGAGAGCCACCTACCCTTGTGTTGAGGTCAAGATCTTCCACTCCAACCATATGGATCTTGATTTCTAGCCTCCCCAAGTTGCTTTCCACCAATCCCATCTCTTCCACCAAGCCAAATCTGTGAGAGAGTGATTGTGTGTTGAGGAGTCTATCATCTTGAAGCACAAGAGCAAGGAGTTCATCGACATTACCGAGCCTATTACCTTTTGGAGGGTGGTGCTCCTAGATTGGTTAGGTGTCACTTGGGAGCCTCCTACTTCGTGTTGTCGAGTTGAACCAAGAATTTTGTAAGGGCAAGGAGATCGCCTACTTCGTGAAGATCTACCCATAGTGAGGCCAGTCCTTCGTGGACGGAAGCCGTTATGGAATAGTCAAGGTTGCTACTTCGTGGACCCTTATGGGTGGAGCCCTCCATGGACTCTCGCGACCGTTACCCTCTGTGGGTTGAAGACTCCATAAACGTGGATGTACGATAGCACCACCTATCGGAACCACGGGAAAAAATCATCGTGTCTACAATTGCGTTTGATCTTCCTACCCTATCCTTTACTACTCATGCTTGTTGTTACTTTCCGCTGCTATACTCTTAGACATGCATGTGTAGGGTGTACTTGACTTGCCATGAAATGCTAAAATTGCCAACTCTAAAATTTGGGAAAAGGCAAAACTTTTATTTGGTCAAGTAGTCTAATCATCCCCCCCTCTAGACATACTTTCGGTCCTACAAATACAGCCTATGGCTGAGGTATAGGGGATGACCTTCATCCTTTCCCTTTCTTCTGCCATGGTCGAGCTTTGAGTCTTACTCAACTTCACACCGTACAATAAAGGCAATAACTCCTTCTTTGACTAATCCATTTTGAACTCCTTCAACGTCTTGTCAAGTTGTGTGCTTTGTGAAAGTCTTATCAAGCAGCTTTACCCACTTCTTCCTTTGAAAAACTCCTTTCAAACAACCCTTTATGCTTTCCAAAAATTCTACATCATTTCCAATCAACTATATGTCATCCACATATACTTATCAGAAATGCTATAGAGCTCCTACTCACTTTCTTGTAAATACAAGTTTCTTCATAAACTTTGTATAAACCAAAAAGCTCTGATCACCTCATCAAAGCATATATTCCAACTCCGAGGTGCTTGCACCACTCCGTAGAAGGATCACTGGAGCTTGCATACCATTTAGCATCCTTAGGATCGAAAAAACCTTCCGATTGTATCACATACAACCTTTCCTTAAGGAAACCGTTAAGGAAATGTTGTTTTTGACATCCATCTGCAAGATTTCATAACCGAAAAATGTAGTAACTGCTAACATAATTCCAAAAGACTTTAGCATCGCTATCGGTGACAAAGTCTCATCATAGTAAACTCCTTGAACTTTTCGAAAACCCCTTTGCGACAAGTCGAGCTTTACAGATAGCGACATTACCATCAACGTATGTCTTCTTCTTAAAGATCCATTTATACTTAATGGCCTACCGGTCATCTGGCAAGTCTATCAAAGTCCATACTTGGTTTTTCATACAAGGATCCTATCTTAGATTTCATGGTCTTTAGCCATTTGTTGGATTCCGGGCCCATCATCACTTCCTCGTAGTTCGTAGGCTCACCGTTGTCCAACAACATGACTTCCAAGACAGGATTACAATACCATTCGGGGTAGTACATGTACTTGTCGACCTACGACGTTCGATAGTGACTTGATCTGAAGATTCATGATCATCACAATTAGCTTCCTCTTCAAGTGGTATAGGCATCACATGAACATCTCTCTGCGCTGCGGTACTCTCCAATTGAAGTGAAGGTTCGATAACCTCATCAAGATCTACCTTCCTCCCACTCTAATCTTTCAAGAGAAACTACTTCTCTAGAAAGGATCCATTCTTAGCAACAAAGACCTTGCCTCCAGATGTGAGATAGAAGGTATACCCAATAGTTTCCTTAGGGTATCCTATAAAGATGCACTTCTCCGCTTTGGGTTCGAGATTATCAGGCTAAAGCCTCTTGACATAAGCGTCGCAGCCCCAAACTTTAAGAAATGACAGCTTAGGTTTCTTGCCAAACCATAATTCATACGACGTCGTCTTAAAGGATTTAGATGGTGCCCTATTTAAAGTGAATGTAGCTGTTTCTAATGGATAACCCCAAAATGATAGTGGCAAATCGGTAAGAGATATCATAGAACATACCATATCCAATAGAGTACGAGTACGACGTTCGGACACACCATTACGATGTGGTGTTCCAGGTGGCGTGAGTTGTGAAATGATTTCCACATTTTCCTAAATTGCATACCAAACTCGTAACTCGGATATCACCTCCACGATCAAATCGTAGAGATTTTATCTTCTTGTCACGATGATCTCCAACTTCACTCTGAAATTGCTTGAACTTTTCAAATTTTCAGACTTGTGTTTCATCAAGTAAATATATCGTATATACTCAAATCGTCTACGAAGGTAAGAAAATAACGATATCCACTGCGTGCTTCAACACTCATTGGTCTACATACATCAATATATATTATTTTCAACAAGTCACTTGCCCGATCCATCATACCGGAAAATGGAGTCTTAGTCATCTTGCCCAAGAGGCATGGTTCACATGTCTCAAGCGATTCGAAATCATGTGAGTCCAAAGATCCATCAGCATGGAGTTTTTTCATGCGCTTTACACCAATATGACCTAAGTGGCACTGCCACAAGTATGTGGTACTATCATTATTAACTTTGCATCTTTTGGCATCAATATTATGAACATGTGTATCACTACGATCGAGTATTCAATAAACCATTCACATTGGGTTTATGATCATAAGATATATTATTCATGTAAACAGAACAACAATTATTCTCTAACTTAAATGAATAATCATCTCACAATAAACAAGATCCATGTAATGTTCATGCTTAACGCTGGCACCAAATAACATTTATTTAGGTTGAAAACTAATCCTGAAGGTAGAGGGAGCATGCGATGGTGATCACATCAACCTTGGAGACACTTCCAATACACATCGCCACCTCGCCCTTAGCTAGTCTCCGTTTATTCTGTAACCCCTGTTTCGAGTTATGAATATTGGCAACTAAACAAGTATCAAATACCCAGGCGCCACTACGAGCACTAGTAAGGTAGACATCAATAACATGTATATCAAATATACCTTTGTTGACGTTGCCAGCCTTCTTATCTGCCAAGTACTTGGGGCAGTTCCGCTTCCAGTGACCATTCCCCTTATAAAGAAGCACCCAACCTCGGGTCCAGCCTTGGGTTTCTTCATTGGGGCGGCAACTGGCTTGCCATTCTTGAAGGTTCCCTTCTTTCCCTTGCCCTTCTTGAAACTAGTGGTCTTGTTAACCATCAACACTTGATGCTCCTTCTTGATTTCTACCTCCGCGGCCTTAAGCATCGCGAATAGCTCATGGATCATATTTTCCATCCCTTGTATGTTATAGTTCATCATGAAGCTCTAGAAGCTAGGTGGCAGTGACTGGCGAACTCTGTCAATCACTGTCTTATCTGGAAGATTAACTCCCACTTGATTCAAGCGATTGTAGCACCCAGACACTCTGAGCACATGCTCACTAGGTGAGCTATTCTCCTCCATCTTCCAGGCAAAGAACTTGTCAGAGGTCTCATACCTCTCAACACGGGCATGAGCCTGAAATACCAATTTCAGCTCTTGGAACATCTCATATGCTCCGTGGCGTTCAAAACATCTTTGGAGCCCCGATTCTAAGCCGTAAAGCATGGCGCACTGAACTATCGAGTAGTCATCAGAGCGTGCCTACGAGACGTTCACAACATCCACAAACGACGCTGGAGGGGTTGGAACATCGAGTGATGCATCAAGGACATAAGCCTTCTGTGCAGTAGTGAGGACAATCCTCAGATTACGGACCCAGTCTGCATAATTTCTTACATTATCTTTCAACTTAGTCTTTCTCTAGGAACGTATTTAAAATTCAGGGGAGCTACTACGCGAGCTATTGATCTACACCATAATTTACAAAGACTTTAGACTATGTTCATGATAATTAGTTTAGTTAATAAAATTACTAATGAACTCCCACTTAAATCAACATCCCTCAGGTTTTCTAAGTGTTACATGATCCAAATTTACCAACCCAAGTCAGATCATCACGTGAGATAAGGTGGTTTCAATGGTGAACATATCCATGTTGATCATATCTACTATATGACTCACGTTCGACCTTTTGGTCTTTCGTGTTCCGAGGTCATGTCTGTACATGCTAGGCTTGTCAAGTTTAACCCAAGTATTCTGCATGTGTAAAACTGGCTTACACCTGTTGTATGTGAACGAAGAGTCTATCACACCCGATCATCACGAGGTGCTTCGAAACGACGAACTTTCGCAGCGGTGCATAGTTAGGGAGAGCACATTTTCCTTGCAATTAAGTGAAGGGATCATCTTATAATGCTACCGTCATCCTAAGCAAAATAAGATGCATAAAAGATAAACATCACATGCAATCAATATATGTGACATGATATGACCTCATCATCTGGTGCTTTTGATCTGCATCTCCAAAGCGCCGACATGATCTCCATCGTCACCGACATGTCACCATGATCTCCATCATCATGTCATCATGTAGTTGTCTCCGCCAACTATTGCTTCTACAACTATTGCTAACGCATAGCGATAAAGTAAAGCAATTACATGGCGTTTTAATGATTGACACACATGTCATACAATAAATTAAAGACAACCCTATGGCTCCTGCCGGTTTCCGTACTCATCGACATGCAAGTCATGAAAACTATTATGAAACATGATCATCTCATACATCAACAATATATAAAATCATGTCTTGGCCATATCACATCACAACATGCCCTGCAACAACAAGTTAGACGTCCTCTACTTTGTTGTTGCAAATTTTACGTGGCTGCTATGGGCAACTAGCAAGAACCATTCTTACCTACGCAAAGCCACAAAAGTGATATTCAAGTTGCCTTTTAACCTTCTACAAGGACCACTAATGTCAAATCGAATCCAAGTGCGAGAGACAAACACACGCCAGCCACCTTATGCAATACAAGTTGCATGTCAGTCGGTGGAACCGGTCTCTTGTGCGAGGACAAGTAAAGTTGGTCCAGGCCGCTTCATCCCAAAATACCGCCGAATCCAAATAAGACAAATATAGGTAAGCCAAACGAACATCAACGCCCACAACTTCTTTGTGTTCTACTCATGCATATCATCTACGCATAGACCTAGCTCATGATGCCACTGTTGGGGAATGGAGAATGGAAAACAAAAAATTTCCTACGAACACCCAAGATCTATCTATGGAGATGCATAGCAACGGGAGGGGAGAGTGTGTCTACGTACCCTCATAGACCGTTAAGCGGAAGCGTATATTACGCCCTTGATATAGTCGTACTCTTCACAATCCAATCGCGATCCAATCCGATCCAGCGACGAAAGGATGGCACATCCGCGTTCAGCACACGTGCGGCTCGATGGCGTCTCTGCCTCCTTGATACAGCAAGCAAGGACGGAGAATTAGATGGGATCTCGACCAACACGATGGCATGGTGGAGATGGTGGTGGAGCAGTGCCAGCAGGGCTTCGCCAAGCACCTCCAGAACTACGAACGAGGAAGAACGAGAGAGACGGGAGAGAGAGGGATGTCTCAAGGGAGAGGAATTTTTGTGTACAACCCTCCCCTCCCCTCCACTATTTATAGGAGGCAAGGGGGAGGAGGGGGGCACAGACTTGACCCCTCCTCCAAGGGCGGGGGTGGTGGCCAGGAGGGAGGAGTCCTCCCTCCCCAAGGCACCTCCGAGGTGCCTTGCCCCTCAAGGTTTCTAACCCCCTAGCCGCATGGGCCCTTGGGGGTTGGCCAATAATGCTAGGGCGCCCCCCTACAGCCCATGCTGGCCTAAGGGGCGTGGTGGAACCCTCCATGGACTTCCGGACCCCTCCGGAATCCTCTGAAACCTTCCGAAAGCTTCCCGGTACAATACCAGCAAAACCGGAAACTTTTCTGGGAGCCAAAATATGACTTCCCATATATAAATCTTTACCTCCGGACCATTATGGAGCTCCTTGTGAAATCCGGGGTCTCATCCGGGACTCCATACAACATTCGTTCACCAACGTACATATCCCAATACTACTCTAGTGTCATCGAACGTTAAGCGTGCGGATCCTACAGGTTCGAGAATCATGTAGACATGACCGAGACACCTCTCCGATCAATAAACAATAGCGGGACATGGATGCCCATATTCTTTCCTACATATTCCACGAAGATCTTTATCGGTCGAACCACGATGTCAAGGATTCAGCCAATCCCGTATGTAGTTCCCTTTGTCTATCTATATGTTACTTGCCCGAGATTCGATCGTCGGTATCTTCATACCTAGTTCAATCTCAATACCGGCAAGTCTCTTTACTCATTCTATAATACAAGATCCCGTGACTAACATATTAGTCACATTGCTTGCAAGCTTCTTGTGATGTTGTATTACCGAGAGGGCCCAGAGATACCTCTCCATCATACGAAGTGACAAATTCCAGTCTCGATCCACGCCAATCCAACAGACACCTTCGGAGATACCCATAGAGCACCTTTATGATCACCCATTTATGAAGTGATGTTTGATAGCACACAAGGAATTCCTCCGGCGTCAGGGAGTTGCATGATCTCATGGTCTTAGGAACAGATACTTGACATGAAGAAAGCAGTAGCAATAAACTTAAGTGATATGATCATATGCTAAGCTTACGGTTGGGTCTTCTCCATCACATCATTCTCCTAATGATGTGATCCCGTTATCAAATGACAACTCATGTCTATGGTTAGGAAACCTTAACCATCTTTGATCAATGAGATAGTCTAGTAGAGGCTCACTAGGGACACGATGTTGTTTATGTATCCAAACATGTATTTGAGTTTTTGATCAATACAATTTTAGCATGGATAATAGATGATTATCATGAACATGGAAATATGATAATAACCAATTTATTATTGCCTCTAGGGCATATTTCCAACAAATTGCAACTTATGTCAATGTATTTGTTCCTATAGAAAGGTTTTCTGTCTGCTATTTCTCATATGCTTCTTTGGCAATTATGTATGCAAGATAAAATAAAATCTTTTGCTTGTCTTTGCTTGGTACACTCATGTGCAGGTTTGAAATGATGAACAATACCTCTTATTTTCAAAGTATATGCTAGAGAGTATTCATTGAATTTACAGTTGATCGTTCCATGGAGATGAAGCATTTGTAAAATTGCTTAATATCCTATATCTTGCTTGTGCATCCGAGGGTGGTTCTACGGGTGCTAGGAGAGAGATCGTATCATATTTCCTGTCAACTGTGCTCCAGATCTTATCCTCTTCGCATAAGCAACCATACATTCCTATGAAGGAATCCAGATATCTTACATTTCATTCCATCTCCTCCGTCATTTTGTAATATGTTACATGTATGTGCTGTTGCAAAAATTGTTTCTAAGATAGGCCAGTTACTATAATTACTTGAGGCAGAGTTCTTGCTTGAGAATTGATGGTGTTGATGATGCTAAAAGATTTTCATCATTACTAGTAATGTTGCTACAAATCAACCATGTTTCCGCCAAAACTTCAACTATTACTTTTCGCCCTACTGTTCTTTTTGTCCTCTTGGCCACTGCTTGTCATCTCGTACAAATTCCATTCATCATCGGTTTGTTCCTCTGCGGGTTGTCTCCTCGGTTAATGTTTTTTCTAAATGGTAGAACTACATGTCTTCTATATATTACAATAATCTCATGTTTATACGTGGTATCCTTTTTCATTTATGATGAATAAGTTAGAAAGACAATTATCACCTTTCATAGTCCCCAAAATTTTACTGGGAGAAAAGGCATCTCGAAGACGGACCCGCAACGTCCCGCAAACCGTTCGGACCGCGGAAGCCATTCAACGCTGTCCTGTATCGGTCCGCGGAGCGGTCCGGACGCGATTTCTCCGCAAACCGGAGACAGACGTGGGGGAGATTTGCGGGAATCCGGACCGGTACTTCGCACGATTCTGACCACCCACCAAAAAAAACCATCCGCCCTTCCCGCACCTTCCATCCCACCCGCCTCGCCGCTTGCCGCGCCGCATTCATGCCGGCCCAGAGCATGTAGCGGTCGTCATTGAAAACGTGATTTGACCAGACAAGAAGGCGGCATAGACGGACGCGACCTCTCGGGCCTCGCCACTTCAATGCAGACGTCGCGCCCCGAGGAACCAACTCCGACAGCTACGCCGCATTGAAGATGGCTGACCGCCTCACCGCCTGGGTTGGTCGTGGCCATTTAAGCCACGCTCCGGCGCCGTGGACCAGAGCACTGGACCTTCCTCCTCTCTCCCCCTTCCCGGTGTCGTTGAGCATCACCGTACCTTCCTTCTCTCTCCCCTTCCCCGCGTTCGCTCCGTCAGATGGAACCAGCGCCACCATCACCGGCGCAAGTGAAGGATGAGCCACCGTCCCCCCTGCGGGTCTGCAACAAGAAAGAGCAGGCATCCTCGCTCCGGAAGTTCAAGGACGAGTCGGCGTCCCGGCCGCGCAACCGCGGCCTCCACATCGATGGCGACGTGAAGCAGGAGGTCGCGTCCCCCCAGCGCCACTCCGCGTTAGCCAAGATGGACATGGCGCCAGAATGGGTCCGCAATGACCCGGATCTCGCCGCGGCGTTGGCTCTGATAACCCACAAGTATAGGGGATCGCAACAGTTTTCGAGGGTAAAGTATTCAACCCAAATTTATTGATTCGACACAAGGGGAGCCAAAGAATATTCTCGAGTATTAGCAGCTGAGTTGTCAATTCAACCACACCTAAAAGACTTAATATCTGCAGCAAAGTATTCAGTAGCAAAGTAGTGTGGAAGTAACGGTAACGATGGCAAAGTGACAGTAGCAGTTCTGTAGTGATTGTAACAGTAGCAACGGAAAAGTAACTTAGCCAAGATAAATATGTGAAAAGCTCGTAGGCAATGGATTAGTGATGGATAATTATGTCGGATGACATTCATCATGCAACGGTTATAACATAGGGTGACACAGAACTAGCTCCAGTTCATCAATGTAATGTAGGCATGTATTCCATATATAGTCATACGTGCTTATGGAAAAGAACTTGCATGACTTCTTTTGTCCTACCCTCCCATGGCAGCGGGGTCCTAATGGAAACTAAGGGATATTAAGGCCTCCTTTTAATAGAGAACCAGACCAAAGCATTAGCACTTAGTGAATACATGAACTCCTCAAACTATGGTAATCACCGGAAAGAATCCCAGTTATTGTCACCCTGGGGGATGCGGATCATAACTCGTAATAGGTGTCTACAACTTGCAAGATAGGATCAAGAACACATATATATATATTCATGAAAACATAATAGGTTCAGATCTGAAATCATGGCACTCGGGCCCTAGTGACAAGCATTAAGCATAGCAAAGTCATAGCAACATCAATCTCAGAACATAGTGGATACTAGGGATCAAACCCTAACAAAACTAACTCGATTACATGGTAAATCTCATCCAACCCATCACCGTCCAGCAAGCCTACGATGGAATTACTCACGAACGGCGAAGAGCATCATGAAATTGGTGATGAAGGATGGTTGGTGATGACGACGACGTCGATTTCCCCTCTCCGGAGCCCAATCAGACTCCAGATCTGCCCTCCCGAGGAAGAACAGGAGGTGGCGGCGGCTCCGTATCGTAAAACGCGATGAACTCTTCCCTCTGATTTTTTTCTCCCCGAATAGGAATATATAGAGTTGGAGTTGAGGCCGGAGGAGCTTCAGGGGGCCCACAAGACAGGGGGCGCGCCCTAGGGGGGGCTGGCTTGTGACCAGGTGGTGGACCCCCTCCGGTTGATTCTTTCGCCAGTATTTTTTATTAATTCCAAAAATATTCTCCATAAATTTTCAGGTCAATCCGAGAACTTTTATTTCTGCACAAAAATAACACCAAGGCAATTCTGCTGAAAACACCGTCAGTCCGGGTTAGTTCCATTCAAATCATGCAAATTAGAGTCCAAAACAAGGGCAAAAGAGTTTGGAAAAGTAGATACGATGGAGACGTATCAACTCCCCCAAGCTTAACCCATTCCTTGTCCTCAAGCAATTCAGTTGACAAACTGAAAGTGATAAAGAAAAACTTTTACAAACTCTGTTTGATCTTGCTGTTGTAAATATGTCTAACTGATGTTCAGATTTTCAGCAAAGATTATAGACTAACCACATTCACAATAACATTTAGGTCTCACATTTACTCATATCAATGGTATAACCAACTAGCGAGCAATAATAATAAGTCTCGGATGACAACAATTTTATCAAAACAATCATGATACAATATGACATAATGGTATCTCGCTAGCCCTTTCTGAGACCGCAAAACATAAATGCAGAGCACCTCTAAAGAACAAGGACTGACTAAACATTGTAATTCATGGTAAAAGAGATCCAGTCACAATCATACTCAATATCAATCAATAACAAAGCATACAAATGACGGTGGTGCTCTCTAACTGGTGCCTTTTTATAAGAGGATGATGACTCAACAATAAAGTAAAATAGATAGGCCCTTCGCAGAGGGAAGCATTGATTTGCAGAGGTGCCAGAGCTCGAGCTTTTAAAACAGGGATGAATAATGTTTTTAGCGGTATGCTTTCATTGCCAACATAACAACCAATAGATTTTGGTATCTTCCATGCTAGATACATTATAGGCGGTTCCCAAACAGAATAGTAAAGTTTTTACTCCCCCTCCACCAATCAATCACACTCCACGGCGGGCCGAATCCACGGGTACCGTCCATACAAACACAATCCTGGGAGAGTTTTGTTTTATTATATTTTGATTTAAATTTTGAGCATGGAACTGGGCATCCCGAATACCAGCCACTTTCTCGTGAATGATAGTGAATAAACACATATCGTGAGAATAACCCACCTAGCATGGAAGATACTAACAGCCCCAAGTCACTACATGAGCGATTCGGGCATGCAAAACGGAATATTATTTGAAGGTTTAGAGTATGGCACGTGCAAATTTACTTGGAACGGCAGGTAAATACCGCATATAGGTAGATAAGGTGGACTCATATGGAACAACTTTGGGTTTATGGAAATGGATGCACAAGCAGTATTCCTGCTTGGTACAAGTGAAGGCTAGCAAGAGTCTGGAAAGCGACCAACTAGAGAGCAACAACAGTCATAAACATGCTTTGAGATTAACCAACATTGAATGCAATCATGAGTAGGATATAAATCACCATGAACATAAATATCGTGGAGGCTATGTTGATTTTGTTCCAACTACATGCGTGAACATGTGCCAAGCCAAGCCACTTGAATCATTCAGAGGAGGATACCATCCTATCATACTACATCACAACCATTTTAAAATGCATGTTGGCACTCAAGACAAACCATTATACACTCTTAGCTAATTAAGCATGGCATGAGTAACTATAATCTCTAATTGTCATGGCAAACATGTTTCATCTATAATGAGCTGAATTCAGAACGATGAGCTAATCATATTTACAAAAACAAGATAGGTCGAGTTCATACCAGCTTTTCTCCATCTCAATCATTTCATCATATATCGTCATTATTGCCTTTCACTTGACCGAACGGTGTGAAAAATAATAAGAGTGCACGTGCATTGGACTAAGCTGGAATCTGCAAACGATAACTCAAAGGAGAAGGCAAGGTAATATGGGCTCTCTATAAAGTAAACAATAGTGCATATGAGAGCCACTCAACATTTTCATTGTGGTCTTCTCCTTACGACCCAAAGGAAAGAAATTTCAAAACAAGAACGAGAAAAACTATTTACACGGGAAAGCTCCCAACAAGCAAAAGAAGAACGAGAAATCTTTTTGGGTTTTCTTTTAATACTACAACTAGACAAACTAAAAGGTAAAGCTAAAACTAATTTTTTTCTTCTTAAAGTTAATTAAAAACGCAAGAAGAACACGAAAAGAAGAAATAAAATACCATGGATGATACAATGAAAAAGTATGAACACCGACAACTGAAATGAGTGTGTGAACATGAATGTAATGTCGGTGAGAAATACGTACTCCCCCAAGCTTAGGCTTTTGGCCTAAGTTGGTCTAGGGCCATGGCTGGAAATAACCATCTCCGGGATACTCCGGAGGATACTGAGGGTTCCACTGGTTGGCGAGCTCCTGTGGCTCCCACTGAAAAACCGGATCCTGATATGGATCAAGGGCTGGTGCCGGCTCAGGTGCTGGGGGTTGCGACAAACCCCAATATTTGTAGATGTCCTCACGCATAATAGTGTATCTGCCTGAACGAATATCGAACAAGGAAGAAGCAAGAAAAGCAATAATTTCACAAGTACCCTGACTAAATACTAGGTTGTAAAGCAGCCTCCTATCATTATCCTTCCTAATAAAATCATGTGCTACCATACTATCATAGTCTAAATACCTCGTAGGTAGTAACAATTCCTCTTCCTCGTCAAGCCTAATGGGTGTTTTAAAATGTTTGGCTAAGTGAGATGCATAGATACCTCCAAATATGGGACCCTTTGAATGGTTTAAGTTCAACCATTGGGCCACCATAGTGCCCAGACTAAAAGTTCTATCAGCAAGTAAAGCGTGGCGCAAAATGGCGAGGTCAGGTGCACTAAGGCTTCCACTCTCCCCACGACCAACTAAACATCTCCCCGCGAATAATGAATAATAGTGTAGAACAGGAAAATGTAAACTAGCCGCTCTTGCCTTTGACACCCCTCTCTCTTCCCCCACAAGTGATTGTGGCAATAAAGTCATCCATGTCTCTAGGACGTGGTTCACTGATGCTGCCCTCACAAGGTAATTTGCAAACTTTGCAAAAATCCTAAAGTTTCATCTCCTTAGGCACATCATATAAGTAAAATTCTACCATGGAAGGATCCTTCCTAAGATAAAAGTGAAAATTTTGCACGAAGGTATTAGTGAGTAAGAGGTACTAGTCACACTTATCGTTGAGGAAGTCTGTGATGCCTGCATTCTTTGCCAAATAGTAAAAATCTTCATAAATTCAGGCCGCCCTCAAGAATGCATCACTTGGCCATTCACATGGCCGAACCTCTGCGACGCGAGGGAGATTATATTTGGGCTTCTTTTCCACCTCATTTTCATTATCTTTCGAGCCCCGGCTTGAAGAACCTCTTAATAATCTCCTCAACATTTTTCTTTCTCTGAGAAATTTCTGAAATTTTTAGTGACTCAAAATAAAGATAAACAAAACTCAACAAAACTTATAGCAACTACTCCCACAAGTGCCTAGAGGCTATATCATGCATCAACACTACTTGGGACCATACAAGTTTGACATGCAATCTTAAGAACAAGGTCACCACAGCAGCAAAAATTTGCAATATATAAAGCACTAGAACAAAAACTAATTGGACCATTGGAGGAGTCACATACCGGTGAGCAATCCCCCAAAACAGTTTTGCAAATGGAGCTTTCAGCAAGGAGATTGAAAATGGCAGCAAAATGAGCTAGAACACGGGTTTGAGCAATGGTGGGATTTTTTCTGGAGGAAGACGAAGTGGATGGTGGCTGGAATAAGTGAGGGGGCCCCACATGGGACCCACAAGCCAGGGGGGCACGCCCAGGGGGTGGGCGCGCCCTGCAGGCTTGTGGCCCACTGGTGCAGCCCCTGATGTGTTCTTAGTGCCAAAAATTCTAAAATATTCCAGAAAAAATCATACTACATTTTCAGGGCATTCTGAGGACTTTTATTTTCAGGTCATTTTTCTATTGCACGGATAAAAACGGAAAACAGAAGAATAGTAGCATTTTTACTCTATTTAATCTAAATAACAGAAACAAAATTTGGGCACAGAAAGTTGTGCTTTCTAAATTCATCCATCTCATGCTCATCAAAAAGAATCCATCAATAAGGTTGATCAAGTCTTATTGACAAACTTTTTTCGAATGACACAGAACCGGAGAATCTTTCGAATAGCACTAGGTTACCTCAATGGGGATATGCATGTCCCCAACAATAAGTATATCATATTTCTTCTTAGCAGTAGGGAGAGGGAATTCAAAATCTCCAATAATAATCGTTGAAAATTTTCCAATGGAGTTGATACTATGAACTTGAGGTTGTTTCTTCGGAAAGTGTACCGTATGCTCATTACCATTAACATGAAAAGTGACATTGCCCTTGTTGCAATCAATAACAGCCCCTGCAGTATTCAAAAAAGGTCTACCAAGGATGATCGACATACTGTCGTCCTTGGGAATATCAAGAATAACAAAGTCTGTTAAGATAGTAACGTTTGCAACCACAACAGGCACATCCTCGCAAATACCGATGGGTAAAGCAGTTGATTTATCAGCCATTTGTAAAGAGATTTCAGTAGGTGTCAACTTATTCAAATCAAGTCTACGATATAAAGAAAAAGGCATAACACTAACACCAGCTCCAAGGTCACATAAAGCAGTTTTAACATAATTTCCTTTAATAGAGCATGGTATAGTAGGTACTCCTGGATCTCCTAGTTTCTTTGGTATTCCACCCTTAAAAGTATAATTAGCAAGCATGGTGGAAATCTCAGCTTCTGGTATCTTTCTTTTATTTGTCACAATATCTTTCATATACTTAGCATAAGGAGACGTTTTCAGAATATCAGTCAAGCGCATACGCAAAAAGATAGGTCTAAGCATTTCAACAAAGCACTCAAAATCCTCATCATCCTTTTTCTTGGATGGCTTAGGAGGAAAGGGCATGGGTTTCTGAACCCATGGGTCTCTTTCTCTGCCATGCTTCCTAGCAACAAAGTCTCTTTTATCATATCTTTTATTCTTAGGTTGTGGGTTATCAAGATCAACAGCAGGTTCAATCTCCACATCATTATCATTACTAGGTTGAGCATCAACATGAACATCATCATTAATATTATCATGTTCATTACCAGATTGTGTCTCAGCATCAGAAATAGAAATATCATTTGGGTTTTCATGTGTATCTATAACAGGTTCACTAGCAGCATGCATAGTCCTATCATCATTCTTTTTCCTACTATTACTGGGACGACTAGGTGCATCAGTATTAACTCTCTGAGAATCTTGCTCAATTCTCTTAGGATGGCCCTCAGGATACAAAGGTTCCTGAGTCATTCTACCACCTCTAGTCACAACTTTAACAGAATGATCATTGTTCTTACAATTCATCTCATTAAGCAAATCATTTTGTGCCTTAAGTACTTGTTCTACTTGAGTAGTTACCATGGAAGCATTTTTACTAATAAGCTTAAGATCATTGATAGTTCTACTCATATAATCACCCAAGCGATCAAGCATGTAAGCATTATGTTTCAATTGTCTACTAACATAAGCATTGAAATTTTCTTGCTTAACAATAAAGTTATCAAACTCATCCAAGCATTGGCTAGCAGACTTATTATAAGGAATATCACCTTCATCAAACCTACGGAGAGAATTTACCTCTACTACCTGTGTCGGGTTATCAAGACCATGTATTTCTTCAATAGGTGGTAGATTCTTAACATCTTCAGCTTTAATACCTTTTTCCTTCATAGATTTCTTTGCCTCTTGCATATCTTCAGGACTGAGAAATAGAATACCTCTTTTCTTCAGAGTTGACTTTGGAGGTGGTTCGGGAATAGTCCAATCATTATCATTGCTCAATATATTATTCAATAGTAGTTCAGCTTGTTCAACAGTTCGTTACCTAAAAACACAACCAGCACAACTATCTAGGTGGTCCCTAGAAGCATCGGTTAGTCCATTATAAAAGATATCAAGTATTTCATTTTTCTTGAGAGGATGATCAGGCAAAGCATTAAGTAATTGGAGAAGCCTCCCCCAAGCTTGTGGGAGACTCTCTTCTTCAATCTGCACAAAGTTAAATATTTCCTGCAAGGCAGCTTGTTTCTTATGGACGGGAAAATATTTTTCAGAGAAGTAATATATCATATCCTGGGGACTACGCACACAACCACGAGCAAGAGAATTAAACCATGTCTTAGCATCACCCTTTAGTGAGAAAGGAAACAACTTAAGAATAAAGTAATAACGATTTTTTTCCTCATGAGTAAATAGGGTGGCTATATCATTCAATTTAGTAAGATGTGCCACAACAGTTTCAGATTCATAACCATGGAAAGGATCAGATTCAACCAAAGTAATTAACTCAGGATCGACAGAGAATTCATAATCCTTATCAGTAACAAAGATAGGTGAAGTAGCGAACTTAGGATCATATTGCATTCTAGCATTCAAAGATTTTTCTTTCCACTTGCATAGCAATTTCTTAAGATCATCTCTATCTTTACAAGCAAGAAAGTCCCTAGCTACCTCTCCTTCCATAACATAACCCTCAGGTATATCAGGCAATTCATATCTAGGAGAGCTAGGTCTAGCAGGTGTCTCATAGTGTTCAGTTTCAATAATTTCATCAGATTCAAAGATATCACTAGTTTCAGCATTGACTCTAGCAATTTGTTCATCAAGAAATTCACCCAGTGGCACAGTAGTATCAAGCAGAGTATCATCATAAGCATCGTGCATAGCAGAAGTGGCATCATCAATTACTTGCGACATATCAGATTCGATAGCAGGTGGTGGTGTCGCAAATTTACTCATAACAGAAGGTGAATCAAGTGCAGAGCTAGATGGCAGTTCCTTACCTGTCCTCGTAGTTGAGGGATAGATCTTGGTTTTAGCATCTTTCAAATTCTTCATAGTGATCAACAGATATAAATCCCAAGTGACTCAGAGAATAGAGCTATGCTCCCCGGCAACGGCGCCAGAAAAAGGTCTTGATAACCCACAAGTATAGGGGATCGCAACAGTTTTCGAGGGTAAAGTATTCAACCCAAATTTATTGATTCGACACAAGGGGAGCCAAAGAATATTCTCGAGTATTAGCAGCTGAGTTTTCAATTCAACCACACCTGAAAGACTTAATATCTGCAGCAAAGTATTCAGTAGCAAAGTAGTGTGGAAGTAACGGTAACGATGGCAAAGTGACAGTAGCAGTTTTGTAGTGATTGTAACAGTAGCAACAGAAAAGTAACTTAGCAAAGATCAATATGTGAAAAGCTCGTAGGCAATGGATCGGTGATGGATAATTATGTCGGATGGCATTCATCATGCAACGGTTATAACATAGGGTGACACAGAACTAGCTCCAGTTCATCAATGTAATGTAGGCATGTATTCCATATATAGTCATACGTGCTTATGGAAAAGAACATGCATGACATCTTTTGTCCTACCCTCCCGTGGCAGCGGGGTCCTAATGGAAACTAAGGGATATTAAGGCCTCCTTTTAATAGAGAACCGGACCAAAGCATTAGCACTTAGTGAATACATGAACTCCTCAAACTACGGTAATCATCGGAAAGAATCCCAGTTATTGTCACCCTGGGGGATGCGGATCATAACTCGTAATAGGTGTCTACAACTTGCAAGATAGGATCAAGAACACATATATATTCATGAAAACATAATAGGTTCAGATCTGAAATCATGGCACTCGGGCCCTAGTGACAAGCATTAAGCATAGCAAAGTCATAGCAACATCAATCTCAGAACATAGTGGATACTAGGGATCAAACCCTAACAAAACTAACTCGATTACATGGTAAATCTCATCCAACCCATCACCGTCCAGCAAGCCTACGATGGAATTACTCACGAACGGCGAAGAGCGTCATGAAATTGGTGATGAAGGATGGTTGGTGATGACGACGGCGTCGATTTCCCCTCTCCGGAGCCCAAATCAGACTCCAGATCTGCCTTCCCGAGGAAGAACAGGAGGTGGCGGCGGCTCCGTATCGTAAAACGCGATGAACTCTTCTCTCTGATTTTTTTCTCCCCGAATAGGAATATATAGAGTTGGAGTTGAGGCCGGAGGAGCTTCAGGGGGCCCACAAGACAGGGGGGCGCGCCCTAGGGGGGGGGGGGGCGCCCTGGCTTGTGACCAGGTGGTGGACCCCCTCCGGTTGATTCTTTCGCCAGTATTTTTTATTAATTCCAAAAATATTCTCCGTAAATTTTCAGGTCAATTCGAAAACTTTTATTTCTGCACAAAAATAACACCAAGGCAATTCTGCTGAAAACAACGTAAGTCCGGGTTAGTTCCATTCAAATCATGCAAATTAGAGTCCAAAACAAAGGCAAAAGAGTTTGGAAAAGTAGATACGATGGAGACGTATCAGGCTCTGAACCGCTTAGTGACCACCGCGTAGACGGCCGCCAGGCGTCGTCGCTGCCTTGATGACGAGCTTGCCAAGATCGGCGAGGAGTGGTCACTCCGCACAGCGCAGGAGGAGCGGCTCCTCCGGGAGCGGCATGCAGCCGCTGGACAAGGCTGTCGCGGCCCTATGACGCTGTTCCGCTGCTGGAGGACGACGACGACGACGGCAGTCCAGTAAGGAAGGGCGGGCACGCGTACGAGGAGGCTGTTCTGTATATGTTTAGTTTTTTTTCTTGTTTTTTAGTTAAACGGTCAAAATATCGACCTTTTTATGTATATTATCTTCGAACTTGAATGAAATCCACCGTGTTTGCACGAATTTCGTCTGGTTGGTTCGAGTTGCAGTCAAAATGTATGCGGCTACGGTTGGATGTCGTCCTCCCCATCCGTGTCCGCGGGCTGGTCGGCGCATGTAGATTTTTTCAACATGTACATATCTTTTTGCTGCATTGTCGGTGACTCTTCATTTGTCTTTCTCCAATATACCCATTTGCAATATGGTTATGGAGTTTTTAGGCTGTGTTTTTTTCCATCTTATCCTGCCCAAACCAAATAGCTTGATTTTGGCCTTTAAAGCCAAATCAATTTACAATTATTTACATGGTTGCCATGAAGGATCCGTACTATGTGTAGATAAGATTAGAGCGCACAACTCCGCCTCAAGAGGTGCGCCCCGAGCGCACCCCATCCACTAGTGGTAGTATAACACATAGAGAGCCGCCCTCCGGGTTTTCTTCAGTGGGCATGCACATCATGTGTACACTGGCATGTATGTTCTCTTGGGGCACATGTGGCTCATACATCATGTTATTTATGCTTTTAGAGTGAATATACCATGGTAGCTAAAATGAAATAGCGTGTTATGCTAGAAATAACAATTTGAGTGGTATTTTTCCAAATATTAAAGTATCTAGAGGATGAAAAACAAATTAAGTGGAAAAGAAAGAGCGGTGTAGCCACCGAGTGACGATTATTTATTTTGCACTAGTGACAAATATTTAAGTGAAAAATATTTTAAAGAAATAGGGTCCGATTGATCCAAGACGTACTTCTTTTATTTCTTACTAATCCTAGCCGTCTCTTTTCACTACTTTAATAATATAATTGGTAGATGATGCATTTTTAGAATGACTAGGTGATACCTCACACGATTGTTCCGGGAAGATTTTGCAACATATTTCAATGTGATTTGTTGTATGAAACATAAATATTTGATGTAATAATATAAAAAGCTAAAACTAAAAATACCAATGTTGAGGATATCGCTTATCGGGAATTTATCGGTCGACCTAGAATAAGGGGTAAATCGCCCTGTTTATCGGCATATCGGCTAATTTATCGGCCAATTTATCTTATCGGTCAGACACCGGTAAGCGATAAATCGGCCGATTTATCGGCATATCGAGAGATATCTTAAACAAGGAAAAATACATATAATCTATTATGTTTGATTACTATGTAGTTGTAAAATGTTTATTAAATATATATAGCATAATATAATGAAAATTCTCATGTATGTTTGCATTTTGAGATGAATCTTTTTTCCATGCATGTCATGATGAAGTGGCATGCTTGCATGTGAAGAGATATATATGGTAGTGGGCAGCGGCGATTCTACTGGGCAGGCTTCAACAGGCTACAGTCTGTCCTCCGAAATTAAAATCCAGCCTATCGCAGCCCATCTCAGCCTAGTTTCAGCCCATCTTAGCCCAATTTCTGCCCTTGTACTGAAGTTGAGCCTACCTTTCAAATTCATCCTAGATTCGCCACTAGTAGTGGGGGTGGGCATTTTTTCATGTATGTTATGCGATGATGTTGCATGCTTGTATGTTGAAAGAAATAGTTAGTAGGGACGATCTATTTAGATATAGAAGATACGTAAAGATAAACTAGATGATGCTATAATTGTGCTTAAAGATCCCTTTGCAGGTTATCACCCTACTTCATAATCACACACACAAACACTTGCACACACCACGCACGAGTGCACTGTCTTAAACGCACCAATAACCGATGAAGATCATGCATAAATCCTCAAATCATTTATATGATAGTGGATGATCCATGGTGGTTCTTATTTGATCTAATTTTTATTGCACAAGCCAAGATAAGTTAATTAATCGAAGCAATTTGACCAAAAGGAGAACCCAATCAATTGTTAGCTTTTTGAAAAAAGATGGATTATTGTAAGCTAGCATGCATTAACGAGAAGAACATAGGCGATACAATACATGCTTAAATAAACATAATGTACATGTGTTCTTAATTTGAGATCGAATTTTGAAAGGAGGTTGTTTTGGTTTCATTAAATCAATCACGTGGAATTTGGAGTTGTGCTGAGAGATTCGATATTTTTTTACAATTTTTCAGGTGCAATATGTATGGTCAACCACAATGTACATATTGATCCTTATGATTAATCATTTAAATCCTTTGTACATAGTGATCAAAGTAGTACAGAAAATCTGAAATGAAAAAGGTTTGTGGAAAATTAAGAACATCCCGATCGATGCTCTTATGCATCTCCCATTCGAATCTTTGAAGTCATATAAAATGGGATGCTTGTTCATTAGGGGCGACACAAACACATACATAAAATAGCCTTGGTTTTGCTTGTGATCTTATAATTCTTGGCATGCATATCCAAGCCTAGCAGTGCTACGCTATTTCTGAGGTGGCTTACGCTGTAATGGCTATGAATAAAAACAAGAGGAGAAGGAATTGAGTAAACCTATGTTGATGTGACAAAGAGTAGGTGAGATGAAGTAGGAACTATGATTTGATGACCAATCAAGCATTAAAACAAGAAGGACGATCTACCACCTATATACATATTTGAGCCAGATATGGGAAAGATGTTCCGCCAGCCGCATGCATATGCCAACAACAAATGGATTATAGTTTAACAGAAAAGGCTAACCAACTCAAAATTCTACTTGCTTGGCAACCACAAAACCATACTACTAAACTGATAGGTTGAGGAGCATCATGACTCATGATAGGTGTAGGGTCAGGTTGGTTGTCTCAGCTTTAGGAACAGGAAAAATGCTTGTGCTTTTCTGCTCGATTGGGCACATCAGTATATATACTATATTTTATTCTTGATTTCGCGTCAAAAGCATCTACGTTCACACAAGATAGTTACACACCAGCAGATTAACCAATGAGACTACATAGCAAAGATCTGAAGAGTGACGAGAAGTTACCAAATTTGCATATTGTAGCATACCACCAAGCCCTGCAGTTACCGGGCGTATGTATTATACTAGTATATGTGTGGTCCGTGACTTGTATTGCATGTAACAGGGCATCCAACAGTACTGTGCCTAAATGGATAACTTAATTAGCCAGTGAAAGGAAGCAACAGTAGTTGTGAGAGCAACCTATGGACATGACAGCAAATACAGTGACAAATTCAGAGTAACTTATGTTGCGCAATGTTTTAGATAGCAAACTGAGATCCAGTTAACAGTCTTAAACAGCGATGATATGATGGATATGTGGATATATGGTGGCTTTTACAGTTCAAAGACTTTTCTGTTGCCTAACCAAAGGTATCAAAATCATAACACAATCATCATTGATGGAGAATCCAAGATGCCTGTCACTGAAAAGAAAATTCCCCCGTATCAAAGAAAATGGTTAATTAGTCAGACATCGCATTCCATGATTATAATGGGTTGAACACACTCAGCACGCCAGCTTTAATTTAGATTACTATAAACTGTAAGTACGACAGTAATTGGACAATCTAGGATTGCCCCCATTAACGTGCATCACCTAATTTTTCGAATAGAAAGATTTCCGCGGCCTCTGCATTAGACGATGCACACAGCCATTGACACGCATGTAGCAGGTAGAGCGATTTTGCGTGTACATATATAAAACTGTAGATGACAGGCACAAGATAGCAGGTAAGGTGCACAGCTGATTGCAGGAAATTAATTAGGATTCCAATAAGAGCACCAGTAGTTAAGCCCTTGTCTACCCCATATATACGGGCAAGGCAAGGCAGTGACCTATATATATACGCGCACAATAATTCCAGACAAGACCTGACATTTTTCCAATGGCTGAAAGCTCTCGAACGAGCACAGGCCGCATGTGATCCATCTATCAGGAAAGAATTAATTCAAGGAGGAGGAGACCGCGACCGTCGCTCACGGTGGCGGCAGCGCGAGAAAAAGGAAAGGAAAAGAAAAGAAAAGAAGGCTCTGGCCATGGGCTCGGTTGATGGATGCGAGGCGGCCGGCAAGGCATGCATGAACAGCCGCGCTACAGTGGCGCGGCGAGGGAGACGAGAGAGAGAGGGAGAGACGTACGGCCCCCGTTGGGTGGGTGAGGGAGGAGGGGCCCTGTGCGTGCAAAGGACAAAGGAAGGGATTCATTGCATGGCTTTGCTCTTTGCTCAGTCACAGGCCAAGTACTGTGGTCAGTGCTGTGGACATGAGAGCAAAGCATCGCCGTCGAGTGCCCCACCGCGCGCGCCCCTTTGCTGCGAAAGGGAGCTTGAAAGGCTAATGCTAATTTGCTAAGGGGTAGACACTGTTCATCTTCTTCCTCCTCAGAAAGCGGCTACAGTTATTTGGATAGATCTACCAGGAAAGAATCCTATTGTCGGGGAAGACAGTACGGATCGCTAATGGTGCTTAATTACTTGCCTGCTCTCCGTGTGCTGGCCATGGTTTTGCACGAACAAATGCAATTGAAGTGGAAAACGAAGCGGATGAGCGAGAGGGAGAGAGAGAGAGTGCATGTGGAGGGAGGGTTGATCTGATCACAGCAGCATGGAAATCAAGCCGACTGGCATGGGGCAGTGGCCATGCATGCAGAATCGAGCAGGTGCACGCGTGCGCGCGCCTGTGAGAGAGGAAGGCCAGCCCAAATCAAGGAGGGATAAGAGAGAGGACGACGGCAGTGAAGGCTGAAGAGCAGTGCACGTGTGGTCAGAGAGAGAGAGAGAGAGAGGGAGGGACTCGATCAGCGGCTGCCGTGCGTGCCTCCGTATCCTACAGTCCCATCCGATCCTCCGGCCGGGGACCAGTGCAGCTATCGCCTCCCCCTCCCCCGCTCTTTTCTATTTAAGACCTCTCCGGACAAACCCCTCGCGCGTGCATGCCTAGCCCTAAACCTCTCTCTCTCTCCCTCCCTCCCTCTCTCAAACCGCAAGCACTGTTCATGCATCTCTCCATCGCCATTAGAAACCGCAAGAACTGTTCATCTCTCTCGCCATTACAAACCGCAAGAACTGTTCATCTCTCTCTCTCTCTCTGGTCTCTGTCTGAGAAAGGTTCCTGCAGCTGTGCGGCCCGTGGCATGTAGGGGATGGTCAAATGGGGGAGGAGGGTATGTCAGAGCAAGAGATTGGCCGGTTAGGGAAGAAGGCCGTCCGGGAACTGTTGCGCGCATGTGTGCCAGTGAGTGATCGCGTACTGCCATCAATGCAGGCGGGCCTAGCTTCTGCGGGCTGTACCCCTCTCTTTTCCTCTGCACATTGTCCATTCTTCCTAGCGATCTACTCCAGCAGCTAGGAGAAAATAGAAATAAGCAAGAAACCATTAATCCATCAAGTGCTTCTGCAAACTAAGCAAGAAACGTTTCCAACGGTACTAGAAATATTACCATGTGCAAGAATTGATTACTACTCCTAGCTTGCAATGGATGTATGAGTGAGTGCACCGATCACAGTATTGTTACATGCATGTGCTAGCAAAAATTAAACAACTCTAATAAGAGAATGGATTTGCTAATTCTCATCTACATGAAAAATAACAAAGTTACATCTAACTCCTACATTATTTGGTTAATCAAAGAAAAACGAATCCCATGAATATCCGTGTAATATCAAATGGTGTTGGAGTTTGATGTGACTTTTTTAAGCGAAAATCCTAGACACATGGACAATCACGGGCGTCTTACGTGGATCTTCACACTAATTAACCTCCCCCCTGATTTTCATGGGGGTGGGCCCCTCCTCCCCTTAATCTCCAATCACAATAAGCCAGCTAATCAGGGTCCGTTGATTCCGTATCAATCCGTCCATGTGTCTAGCATTGCTCCTTTGTTAAGTCTCATCTAGATGAGCGCTAACCACACCCGGCCATAAGAGAAATACGGAGTACTTGATCAAGGTGAGAGGTAGCATAAGAAGTAACTAATATGACCATAAATCTCAATTTCTTAAATTACCAGGATATCAAATGGCGTTGGAGTTTGATGTGACTTTGTTAAGTCTCATCTAGATGAACGCTAACCACATACATAAGAGAAATACGGAGTACTTGATCAAGTTGAGAGGTAGCATAAGAAGTAACTAATATGACCACAAATCTCAATTTCATAAATTACCAGGGTATGTATGGGATAATGAACAATTAGCTGTGCCAATTAATTCACTTCCCCTAGAACACTGTTACTACAACGCCCTGTGATAGTACTTATTAATAACCTAATTAATCTGAAAATGGGACAGAAAATTTTAGAGGTAATATAGGCAACAAAGCATACCAAAGGGAGAGCTCAAATCTTGTTATGCCTATGCCGGACACGGTAAACAAACTGATAGACAAGGTTTGGAAGTCTACTATACTCAAGAGATGCTCGGTGCCGTACTCCCACTGTCTCGAGCTCCAGCCTGCGCGGCGGACGCAGCAAGAGCACCATCGCCGGCGCTACCCTCGACGTCCCTGTCGAAGACCGCTGCGGCGCCAGCGGATGAACCAGATGCCTCGGCGGCCTGCGGCGCGCGCTTCCGTTTCTTCTTCTCGTGCGGTATCCCGCGCGCCTTGGCGTGCGAGTCGCGCACCTCGCGGAGGTAGATCCGGACGGCCCGCGCCGCGAAGGGGTTGGACTCCGGCGCGCCGCCGCTCTCCTCGTAGGCCGCGCGCAGGCGGCCGATGAGCGCGTCAAGGGACCCCCACGCCTGGCGCAGCGGGCACGGGCACGGCCCCGGCGGGCTGGGCTGGCCGTAGTAGGCGCAGCCGACGGCGTGCACCTTGGTCTTGCCAAACTGGTCCAGGTACCTGAGGAACTCGATCACGTGCGCGCCGCTGCACCGCGCCAGCGTCAGCGGCGGCTTGTGGTTCCGCAGGTACTGCAGGAACGTGTTCCAGTCCCGGCGCTTCTGCGACTCGTACCTGCTCAGCTGCGCAGGCGGCTTCGGCGCGACATCCGGCGCGCTACCGCCGACGACGGCCGAGGATGACGTGCCGGGGCCGGAGGAATCCATGCTCGACCGGCGCGCGATCCCGGTGAGTGAGTGATCAGTGGACGCGCACCCGGAGGGGTTAAAGGAGATCTTGGGGTGGATGGAGATGGGACGTTGGAAAGGGATGGGAGCGCGGAGGAGAGGGGAGAGCGACGGGGAGCCCCGAGGGGGGAGGTGAATGTTACTGCTGAAATGGAGCGGAGGCGCGCGTGAGGATGATGGGAGCTACGCGGTCCATTCAAGCGCGGCGACCCCAGCCCCGTGCCGGAACAATTCGGGGCGTATAGGAGTGCATACGGCATACCTATATATGCTCAGGATACCTGGTGCAGGTATCTGGCTCCGTGTAGGTCGTGTATTTATAGTTGTATATGGACTCGTATATCCAGCAAACGTGTATTTATAATTTATACGAACACGTCTAAGCCAGTAAGTGCGTATTTATATTTTTATATGGACGCGTCTAGCCAGTAAGCATGTATTTATAGTTTTATATGAACGTATATTTGTCAGTAAACATGTATTTATAGTTATATATTGATGGGCTAACGTTCCACGGCACACACTTAACTCGAGAAGATTCGCACCCCGCTTCACCTGATGCTAGAAAAGGAAACGTCCGGTCACCCTCCACCCCCGCGCACCAGGCCGCCTGCTATATGCACCTCGTCCATAGGTGGATGTGTGCATGTGTATGGACTCTAGTCCCCACACAATGCACGCCCCCGACGTTTCTAGAACCCCTCACTCATCGAGGAAAAAAGCGAACAACCCATCTACCGTGCACGCAGCTGCCTTCTTTTCCCCGCAAGTGTCCCTTCCCCTTCTCGGTGTCAATAGGGTCTTGAAGGTGACAGAAACTAGGGAAGAGTTTCATCCCCTTGTAGGTATGCTTTGTTCCTATCACCTCACTTGGCCCCGCAACACCCCTCGCCATTGTAGGATCGAAAGTATGTCTAGAGGGGGGTGATTAGACTACTTGAGCAAATAAAAATTCTACCTTTTCCAAATTTTAAGTGTTTGCAGATTTTAGCGATTATAGCAATTCAAGTACACCCTACACATGCATGTCTAAGAGTATAGCAGCGGAAAGTAACAACAAGCATATGTAGTAGATGGTAGGAAGGAAGATTAAACGCAATTTGGAGACATGATGATTTTTCCCGTGGTTCCGATAGGTGGTGCTATCGTACGTCCACGTTTATGGAGTCTTCAACCCACGGAGGGTAACGATCGCGAGAGTCCACGGAGGGCTCCACCCATAAGGGTCCACGAAGTAGCAACCTTGACTATTCCATAATGGCTTCCGTCCACGAAGGACTAGCCTCACTATGGGTAGATCTTCACGAAGTATGCGATCTCCTTGCCCGTACAAACTTCTTGGTTCAACTCCACAACACGAAGTAGGAGGCTCCCAAGCGATACCTAACCAATCTAGGAGGCACCACCCTCCAAAAGGTAATAGGCTCGGTAATGTCGATGAACTCCTTGCTCTTGTGCTTCAAGATGATAGACTCCTCAACACACAATCACTCTCTCACAGATTTGGCTATGGTGGAAGAGATTGATTTGGTGGAAAGCAACTTGGGGAGGCTAGAGATCAAGATTCATATGGATAGAGTGGAATAGCTTGATCTCAACACATGAGTAGGTGGCTCTCTCTCAGAAAATTGGATGGGGCAAGTATGAAATAGTTCTGAGTGCTTCTCTTTCGAATGGGTGGTGGTGAAGGGGTATATATAGGCATCCCCAAAAATCCAACCGTTACACCTAAAGTGACCAACTCGGTGACACCGAAGTATAAAACTCGGTGGTACCGAGTTGCTCTAAAGGTAGCAACTTTTGAATCTCGGTGAGACCGATATAGAAATCTCGGCGGTACCGATCAGGTGTCCAACGGTCAGAATCCAAATCTCGGTGACGCCGATCCAAAAACTTGGAAATTCCAATTTTGTGAATCGAGGTAACAGAAAGTTGGCAAGCTGAACTCGGTGGCACCGAAGTGGGATCGGTTGCACCGATGTGCTAGGGTTTGGCATGGCTCTGTCTGAGTTTGGGAATCGGTGGAACCGAGTGGAAATGTTGGTTTCACCGATTTTCATGAATGGCTTTTAGACAGAATTTGTGGGAAAGTTTGTGGGTGTTTTTGGTGACTATTGCTTGTGCACGTGGAGCATCTTGTTCACCAACAGTACATTACCCCCTTTTAATAGTATTGGCTTTCCTATGGATTCAAAGTGATTTCTCACAAAGTAAAATGTAGAGTCCTCTTGCTTGAATCTTTGCCAATCCATTTCCTTGCATCTAGGGGTTTTTCCACAATCCTTTTGCCAACCCATCATTGAACTTTTCCTGAAATATACTTAGTAGAAACATTAGTTCAATGACATATATGTTGTTATTAATTACCAAAACCACCAAGGGAGCAAATGTGCTTTCAATCTCCCCTTTTTTGGTAATTGATGACAACATATAGATCAAAGCTTCGACATATGATATAATCAATGAATGTAATCGTCGCTTTGAGAAGTATGTGATAAGCAAGAGCTCCCCCTAAATTTATGCATTATTTTGAATTTGCGTTTGAATGCAAATGCACAATCGATTAGGTACATGGGGCACTCTTTCATGTCACATACAACTTGGTGGTGAGCGAGAGTAATATGAATGAATATCATAGCACAACACAATCAAGCAAAAGTGAATGATCATTTCATAAGCATCACAAGGATAGGAAATAGTAGCAATACACATCAAGTGTATGATCAAACACCAACAAAGTTTAACACAAGCAAACGAACCAAAAGATATCAATGTTTTGAAAAGCAATAAAAAGCAACGCTCTCTCTCTTGAAGCCTAAAGATCTATATACATCTTCTGCCCCTTTGGCAGCAAGTTACCAAAAAGTTCGAAGGTATATAACTAAGCACTCTTCTGGGGCTGATCTCCTCCGGTGGCCGATGAAGGAGTTGAGAGAACGGCTTCAGCGAAGACTTCTGCGGACGTCATGGACGGAGTCGGAGTAGCAACTGGAGGTGTTGGAGGAGCTGAAGGAGCTGCGGCAGGTGCTGATGAAGAAGGTCTGGACTCTGGAACTGGCACTGTGGCAGATCTGGGCTGAGTCCTGAACTGAGTGGTTGTCCTGAGAGGTGGACTATCCTCATCATCATCAGTAGTGTGGGGACTAGGCACGCCATCAACTTCCTTCTTGAGCTCATTCACAGTCACTGTGAGCTCATCCACCTTGTTGTTGAGAATATGGAATTTGGTGTCAACAATCCACGAGAGGCTCTCCTGGTTCTTCAATATGTTCCCGATGTCCTTCTGCATGCTGAGCACAGAGCTAAGTAGGAGATCCATCTGCTCACTCCTAGACCTTGGCACCTGAGAACTGGAGTCTCTGGCTGCCTCTGCCTGTGCATGTGCTGTAGCTGAGGTGGGATGGTCTGGGTCCATCACCACAACATTGTCCTCTAGCTCTGGCAAGAGTGGCAAATGTGGTCGGTCAAGTGCAAATATGTGCTTCTCCAACTTGGAGTTGATAAGCATATGAATATAGGGTGCATAGCAACATGAGCGCTTCTGATCAGCAGCAACCCTCTTTACAGTCTCCACAATCAGATCCATCACTCTGAATCTCGTATGTTGATCTAGATGGAGCAGCATGTTGATGGAATGTCCTCTTATCATCTTCCTTGGGCAGCTCATCTGGAACAAAATCTTCATCCTCCTCATCAGAATTGAGCTTTCTTCTTGCCCTGGTTGCAGCTTTGGGCAGATCTGGTGAGCTAGGTACATCATCATAGCTCTCATCAGGACTAGTGCCTGAGCTCATGTCAACACTTTTCTCTCTGAAGTCATTCTGGCTATCATCAGAACCTGACATCTCTGACCCTGTGAAATAGAGTATAGAAGAGTGAATAGGTTGAGTCATCACAAAATTTCAGAAGGTTTTTTCTCAAAGATTTGAACTAAAATTTCTCATGATTTGCATTTTGCCAAGTGAATATCGGTACAACCAAGGCAAACTTTTCGGACCCACCGAGACAGACAACCTGCATTACAGAAACTTGGCACCACTTTCGGTGAGACCGAAAATGGGCACTCGGTTTCACCGAGGTTGTTCTCAGTTGACCAGAAAAGGGAATCGGTGATGCCGATTCTTTTGCTTCGGTGTCACCGAGATTCAAGTTGCGGACGGCAAACCCTAAGAAATTGTTCGTTCGCTAGTCTAATGCAATTTCTAGTGGATAGAACGATCTCAAACTTTGTCTTATCGATGGAAAAGTCCTAATGCGCGAGATTCGGAGAGGGGAGCGCATGAGGGGTCGAAATCGTACCCTAACTTGGTAACGATTTTGCTACGGCAGCGACGGGGGGGGGGGAGAATCCGTCGACGGCGTGGACTTCCAACGGCGGAGGCGCCCGGGAAGACGAAGGCGACGACCAGGTGTCCTTGTTCGGCAGCTAGGGTTTTGGAGGGGATGACGTTTGAGAAAGTAATTTCAAAAGTCGGGTCCGCCTCTTTATATACTCGTGGCTGTCGGTGACACCAGTTCTAACTTTTTGGTGTCACTGAATTTCTCTACTGTCAGCTGACAGGGAAACTTGGTGTAACCGAGAAGATGGAATCGGTGATACCGAGTGTGAAAACCAGATCAACCCTAGGCATTCAGTGATACCGAGAATTTGGTATTGGTTCCACCGAGATGCACTTAGGAGGTTTTAATGGTCAGTCCTTTGTCGATACGGAACTCCGAGTGCTCCTCACACAGAGAGATCGAAAAGTACTTGTTCAAATTTTGTGATGCAGCAAGAATGGAATATGAGACGAGAAAGCATATATAGCTAGAGAATGGTCCTAGGCATTCTTGTCCATCCAATTCGCAAAAGAAAAATCAAAAGCCAAATAGCAACAATTGGATGTCCTCGAATGATTAAAGAAATGTAGACCAACATGCTCACACAATAAGATGTCAAATGAAATCATGGCAAACATGCACATACATACTAGCATCTATCAAGCATTTTGGCGATGACGGAGTCATCTATATATGAGTATATTGACTTAGGAGCCAAGTAAGAATACTTGATCATAGGTCATACTCATCGTTTAAGCACAAGTGGGGTTACCACTTTTACATAAAGCATTTAATGTTCTCACATTCTAAGAGATGCTTTAACTCAAGTCTTAGAGTAAAGCTCCCCCTTGATGTGACATACCCCCATCGGAGGGATAAACTAACCTTGGGTTTGTCGTAGAAGACTTCATGTGGGTGATGTAGTGTTGGATGCTCAAGGTTGATGAAGATCACCAAGAGTTGGGAGCATCCTTGTTGTTTCCTTACTCTTCTCACCTACATGGGTTAGTCCCAACACACAAGAGACAAATACAAGGATATCTATGGACATGGAGTGCAAAGCATACATGATGATGTCCATGGATTTGTTGATTACCTTGTCCCTTGCTTACCTTTGAGGGAATGTGTGACTCCTTGAACTATTGCATGATGTTGACGTGGATTGCAACTAGTTCTTGCCAATAATGAATGTGAGTGAATTTCATTGGCGGAGTCACCCCTCAAGAACTTCTCTAGTTCTTCTTCTTAGGGACCCACATCAACTTGATGGGGATCCTTGGTGTTGAAGTGCCCCTTGTAGAAGTTGAGCTTGAAGTAGCCTTGGGAACCCACTCCACCAAAGCTTGGGATTCATCTTCATATGAGTTAATGTCCTCTTGAAGCTTGTCCTTGCCCTTGAGCTTGTGGTCTTGTGGTGAAAGGTCATCTTGAGTGTTTGTTCCCTTGGGAAGAGTATGTTTGTAGGACCGAAAGTATGTCTAGAGGGGGGGTGATTAGACTACTTGACCAAATAAAAGTTTTGCCTTTTCCCAAACTTTAGAGTTGGCAGTTTTAGCATTTCATGGCAAGTCAAGTACAACCTACACATGCATGTCTAAGAGTATAGCAGCGGAAAGTAACAACAAGCATGAGTAGTAAAGGATAGGGTAGGAAGATCAAACGCAATTCTAGACACGATGATTTTTTCCCCTGGTTCCGATAGGTGGTGCTATCGTACGTCCACGTTTATGGAGTCCTCAACCCATGGAGGGTAATGGTCGCGAGAGTCCACGGAGGGCTCCACCCATAAGGGTCCACGAAGTAGCAACCTTGACTATTCCATAACGGCTTCCGTCCACGAAGGACTAGCCTCACTATGGGTAGATCTTCACGAAGTAGGCGATCTCCTTGCCCTTACAAACTTCTTGGTTCAACTCCACAACACGAAGTAGGAGGCTCCCAAGCGACACCTAACAAATCTAGGAGGCACCACCCTCCAAAAGGTAATAGGCTCGGTAATGTCGATGAACTCCTTGCTCTTGTGCTTCAAGATGATAGACTCCTCAACACACAATCACTCTCTCACAGATTTGGCTTGGTGGAAGAGATGGGATTGGTGGAAAGCAACTTGGGGAGGCTAGAAATCAAGATCCATATGGTTGGAGTGGAAGATCTTGACCTCAACACAAGAATAGGTGGTTCTCTCTCAGAAAAATGGATGGGGCAAGTATGGAATAGTTCTGAGTGCTTATCTTTCGAGTAGGTGGTGGTGGAGGGGTATATATAGGCATCCCCAAAAATCCAACCGTTACACACAAAATGACCAACTCGGTGACACCGATGTGTAAATCTCGGTGGTACCGAAGTGACCAAAAGTTGGCAACTTTTGAATCTCGGTGAGACCGATATAGGAAACTTGGTTGCACCGATAAGGTGACCAACGGTCAGATTGACAATCTCGGTGACGCCGATCCAACAATCTCGGTGGTACCGATATTGTGAATTTGCGTAACAGAAAGTTGGCAACCTAAACTCGGTGGCACCGGGATTGAATCGGTTGCACCGAAGTAGCTAGGGTTTGGCTGAGTCTGTCTGAGGTTGAGAATCGGTGGCACCGGGATGGAAATGTTGGTTGCACCGATTTTGAGTATTTGGCTTTGGACAGACTTTGGTGGGAGAGCTTGTGGGTGTTTTTGGTGACTATCACTTGTGCACGTATGAGCATTTTGTTCACCAACAACACCTTACCCCCTTTTAATAGTATTGACTTTCCTATGGACTCAAAGTGATTTCTCACAAATGTAAAATGTAGAGTCCTCTTCCTTGAAGCTTTGCCAACCTATTTCCTTGCATCTTGGGGTATTCCACAATCTCCACGATCCTTTTGCCAATCCTATCATTGAACATTTCCTGAAATATACTTAGTGGAAACATTAGTTCAATGACTTATATGTTGTTATTAATTACCAAAACCACCAAGGGAGCAAATGTGCTTTCAATCTCCCCCTTTTTGGTAATTGATGACAACATATAGATCAAAGCTTCCACATATGATATAATCAATGAATGTAATCGTCGCTTTGAGAAGTGTGTGATAAGCAAGAGCTCCCCCTAAATTTGTGCATTATTTTGAATTTGCATTTGAATGCAAATGCACAATCGATTAGGTACATGGGGCACTTCTTCCATGTCACATACATCTTGGTGGTGTGCGAGAGTAATTAGAATGAACATCATAGCACAACACAATCAAGCAAAGGTGAAAGATCATCTCATAAGCATTAAGATGATAGGAAATAGTAGCATCACACATAACGCGTATGATCAAACACCACAAACATGTATCACAAGCAACCAAAAGATCAAATGTTTTGAAAAAGCAATAAACACCAAACACTCTCTCACTCGAAGCCTAAAGATCTATATACACTTCTCCCCCTTTGGCAACAAGTTACCAAAAAGTTCAAAGGCATATATCTAAGCGTTCTTGGGCTGATCTCAGCAGCTGGCTTCTTGGGAGCAGATTTAGTGCTCTTGGATGTGCCAGTCTTTGGCATAGCATCAGCCATAAGCTTCTTTTTCTTCTTGGGAGGGGCTTTCTCAACATGTTCTTCCTCCTCCTCCTCAGCAGCAGCAGCCTCCTCAGGGTCCTCAAACATGGAGGTCTGCCTGCCAGTGACATAGACTATCTGCTTCCTAGCTCTCTTCTTCTCCCCTGCCTTCTTAGATATAGACTTCTTAGGGGGTGACTCAAGGTGAAGAGCCATCTTTGTCCTAGCACCTTCAGGTGCTCTCATAGCCTCAGAGCTAGCATACTCTTTCCTGACAGCTCTCCTTGAAGAGGTAGCTTCATTTGCAGCTTTCTTGGCAGTCTTTTCTTGCTTCTTAGCAAGAATCTCTTCTGGAACGAAGTCTGAATCCTCCTCATCTGAATTCAGCTTCTTCCTGGCCCTTGTAGCATCCTTGGGCAACCCATGAGAGCTGGGGGTGCCTGGATCTGAAGATGAACTAGATTCAGGACTAGTGCCAGAATCCAATTCAACACTCTTCTCTCTGAAATTGTTCTCACTGTCCTCAGCACTTGACATACTGACCCTGTGAATAGAGTATAGAGGAGCAGAAAAGGATAAGTCATCACAAAATGTGGCTGGTTTTTGAAAGATTGAACAAAAGATTTTCAAAGTTTTGCATTCTGTCACATGCAAATCGGTACAGCCGAAGTAAAATTGTCGGTGCCACCGAGACTGACTATCTCATTAACAGAAACTTGGCACACTTTTCGGTGGGACCGAAAAGAAGTACTCGGTTTCACCGAGACAGTTCTCAGCAACACAGGAAGACAAATCGGTGAGACCGATTTGTTTACTTCGGTTCTACCGAGTTCCATCGGGCGGAAGGCAAACCCTAGAAAATCGATGGTTCGCTAATCTACGGAGTTTTCTTGTGGATAGAACGATGAGCAAATTGTGGCTTATAGAGAAAAACAACTTTATTGCGCAAGAATCAGACGGGAGCGCAAGAAAGATCGAATCCGTACCCTAGCTCGGTGACAGATCCGCTACGGCGGCGACGGCGGCGAAGATGCCCATCGACGGCGAGGATTCCCAGCGGCGGAGAGGCTCGGGAAGGCAAGGCGATGACCAGGGGGTCCTTCTGCGGCAGCTTAGGGTTTGAGGCGCGACGATTTGAAGATTGAAATTTCGAACCGTCGGGACCACATACTATATACCCTTCACTGTCGGTGATACCGATTTTAAATTTTCGGTGTCACCGAGTTCCACAACTGTCAGCTGACAGGGAAACTCGGTGTAACCGAGAATATGAAATCGGTAGTACCGAGATTGAAAACCAGATCAACCCTAGGCATTCGGTGAGACCGGGAAATGTGGATTGGTTCCACCGAGATGCACTTGGGAGGTTTTAATGGTCAGTCCTTGTCGATACGGAACTCCGAGTGCTCCACACACAGAGGGATCAAAAAGTACTTGTTCAAATTTTGTGATGCAGCATGAATAGAATATGAGGTGAGAAAGCATAGATAGCTAAAGAGTGGTCCTAGGCATTCTTGTCCATCCAATTGGCAAAAGATAAAACAAAAGCCAAATAGCAACAATTGGATGTCCTCGAATGAGAAAATAAATGCAGACCAACATGCTCACACAATAAGATGTCAAATGAAATCATGACAAACATGCACATACACACTAGCATCTAACAAGCACTAGGGCGATGACGAAGTCATCTATATATGAGTATTTGACTTAGGAGCCAAGTAAGAATACTTGATCATAGGTCATACTCATCGTTTAAGCACAAGTGGGGTTACCACTTTTACATAAAGCATTTAATGTTGTCACATACTAAGAGATGCTTTGACTCAAGTCTTAGAGTAAAGCTCCCCCTTGATGTGACATCCCCCCATAAGAGGGATAGACTAACCTTGGGTTTTGTCGATGAAGACTTCATGTTGGTGAGGTAGTGGTGGATGCTCAAGGTTGATGAAGATCACCAAGAGTTGGGAGCATCCTTGTTGTTTCCTTACTCTTCTCACCTACATGGGTTAGACCCAACACACAAGAGACAAATCCAAGGATATCTATGGACATGGAGTGCAAAGCATGTGTAATGATGTCCATTGATTTGTTGATTACCTTGTCCCTTGCTTACCTTTGAGGGAATGTGTGACTCCTTGAATTATTGCATAGAGTTGATGTTGATTGCAAATAATTCTTGCCAATAATGAATGTGAGTGAATTTCATTGGCGGAGTCACCCCTCAAGAACTCTCTAGTTCTTCTTCTTGGGGACCCACATCAAGTTGATGGGGATCCTTGGTGTTGTAGTAGCCTTTCTAGAAGTTGAGCTTGAAGTAGCCTTGGGAACGCACTCCACCATAGCTAGGGATTCATCTTCATATGAGTCAATGTCCTCTTGAAGCTTGTTCTTGCCCTTGAGCATGTGGTCTTGTGGTGGAAGGTCATCTTGAGTGCTTGTCCCCTTGGGAAGAGTATTTTCATACTTCTCCTTTTGAGGAGCAAACTTGGGCTCGGGATATTGACATTCTTCCCATTCAACTCCATTTGCGTTGAAGTAGCCAACACCACGATTCTTCCGGTATCCTCCGTGCTTGCGTACAATTTCCTGAAATTGCTTACACCCGGCAAGACTCTTGTAGATACCTTTTTCTATAATTCCTTTCAATAAAGCATTTTCTTGCTCAAGTGTAACTTGGCTAAGAGAATCATCATTAGTGGAATCAATAGAACTACTAGAAGCAACATCATTGGGTTTAGCATTTTTATTGTTGCTACTAGATGAAGAACCTTTCTTGCCTTTGTTACTAGTTTGTTTAGATTTAACTTGTGGCATGAAAGTAGACAAGAGTAGTCGTTTGGCTAGATAAGATGAAGTCTTCTTTCGGAGATCGTCATTGATAGCTTTAAGAAACTCATGCTCTTGCTCCAAGTTGAGCTTCTCGAAGCGTAGCTTCTCATGAGTTCTTACAAGCTCTCTATGATCTTCAAGAGTAGATTCATGAGCTAACTTAAGAGTGTTTAGTTCTTTAGTTAGTTCTTCTATTTTCATCTTATCATCATCAATTGACTTATCTTGACTAGCATGAGAATTATCAAGTTCATTTTGACTAACATCACTAGTTTTATCAAAGAGCAAGTCATCATCACAAAGCAAATCATCTTCATCACTATCGAAATCAAGATACTCGGGGTGTGATACCTTGGGGCCTTTAGCCATGAAGCAACTTCCACTCCCTTCGTTTGGTGAGTCAAATAGATCATGGGAGTTGGTAGTCACTGGAGCAATTCCGGCAACACCATCATCTTGACTATAGTCGGAGTCGGAGTGATAACTTCTCTCGGAGTTGTCGTCGGAGTCGGAGCCGGAAACCCATTTACCAATATGAGCTTGATGTTTCCTTCTTGTGTAGCTCTTGGTGTACTTTTCCTTCTTCTCCGAATCCCTACTTCTCCTTGAGTGTCTTCGTTCATAACGATCATCCCTACTCCTTCTCTCTCTTTGAGGTGATTCATTCCTTGAGCTTCGTCTTCTTGGTGACTCTTCTCTTCGTTTGTAGGGAGCCGTGCACTCATTGGGGTAGTGTCCGGGCTTCCCACAATTGTAGCAATTGCGGTCACGACTTGACGAACGCTTCTCATCATATCTTGAGTTGGAGCTTCTTTCTTTGCCTCTATTCTTGTAGAACTTGTTGAATTTCTTGACCATGAGGCTTATCTCTTCATTGGTGACAAGGTTGTTGCTTGAGGTTGCGGGAGCATCACTTGTGGCTTTGTAAGCACCGCTAGACTTGTGATGAAGCTTCTTCCTTGTCTTTGAGTGTCATCTCATGAGCAACAATCCTTCCAATGACTTCCGTAGGCTTGAGATTTTGTAGTTGGGCATCATTTGGATCAATGTGCACACGGTGTCGTATCTCTCATCCAAAGCTCTAAGTATCTTCTTGATGATGAATTTGTCGGTCATTTCTTCGCTTCCTAAGCCGGCAATCTCATTGGTGATGAGAGCTAGCCTAGAGTACATCTCTGCGACTCCTTCACCATCCTTCATCTTGAACTTGTCAAGCTGACCTTGAAGAACATCCAACTTGGATTCTCTCACCGACTCGGTTCCTTCGTGCATATCAACCAAAGTATCCAAAATCTCTTTTGCATTCTCAAGACGGCTGATTTTGTTGAATTCTTCTGGGCATAGGCAGTTGAATAGAATGTCGCATGCTTGAGCGTTGTATTGCAACATCTTCAATTCTTCCGCGGTCGCTTCACGATCCGGTTCCTTTCCATCTCCAAAGAATTCACCTTGCAAGCCGACACAAACAATAGCCCAAACGGCGGGGTTATGACCAAGAATATGCATTTTCATTTTGTGCTTCCAACTAGCAAAATTTGTGCCATCAAAGTACGGACCTCTACGGTGATAATTTCCCTCACTAGACGCCATACTCTCCTAGGTTGTGAGAAGGATGCAATGGAGACCAAAGCTCTGATACCACTTGTAGGACCGAAAGTATGTCTAGAGGGCGGGTGATTAGACTACTTGACCAAATAAAAGTTTTGCCTTTTCCCAAATTTTAGAGTTGGCAGTTTTAGCATTTCATGGCAAGTCAAGTACACCCTACACATGCATGTCTAAGAGTATAGCAGCGGAAAGTAACAACAAGCATATGTAGTAGAGGGTAGGAAGGAAGATTAAATGCAATTTGGAGACACGATGATTTTTCCTGTGGTTCCGATAGGTGGTGCTATCGTACGTCCACGTTTATGGAGTCTTCAACCCACGGAGGGTAACGGTCGCGAGAGTCCATGGAGGGCTCCACCCATAAGGGTCCACAAAGTAGCAACCTTGACTATTCCATAACGGCTTCCGTCCACGAAGGACTAGCCTCACTATGGGTAGATCTTCACGAAGTAGGCGATCTCCTTGCCCGTACAAACTTCTTGGTTCAACTCCACAACACGAAGTAGGAGGCTCCCAAGCGACACCTAACCAATCTAGGAGGCACCACCCTCCAAAAGGTAATAGGCTCGGTAATGTCGATGAACTCCTTGCTCTTGTGCTTCAAGATGATAGACTCCTCAACACACAATCACTCTCTCACAGATTTGGCTATGGTGGAAGAGATTGATTTGGTGGAAAGCAACTTGGGGAGGCTAGAGATCAAGATTCATATGGATAGAGTGGAATAGCTTGATCTCAACACATGAGTAGGTGCCTCTCTCTCAAAAAATTGGATGGGGCAAGTATGGAATAGTTCTGAGTGCTTCTCTTTCGAGTGGGTGGTGGTGAAGGGGTATATATAGGCATCTCCAAAAATCCAACCGTTACACCTAAAGTGACCAACTCGGTGACACCAAAGTGTAAAACTCGGTGGTACCGAGTTGCTCCAAAGGTAGCAACTTTTGAATCTCGGTGAGATCGATATAGAAATCTTGGCAATACCGATCAGGTGTCCAACGGTCAGAATCCAAATCTCGGTGACGCCGATCCAAAAACTCGGAAATTCCGATTTTGTGAATCGAGGTAACAGAAAGTTGGCAAGCTGAACTCGGTGGCACCGAAGTGGGATCGGTTGCACCGATGTGCTAGGGTTTGGCATGGCTCTGTCTGAGTTTGGGAATCGGTGGAATCGAGTGGAAATGTTGGTTTCACCGATTTTCATGAATGGCTTTTAGACAGAATTTGTGGGAAAGTTTGTGGGTCTTTTTGGTGACTATCACTTGTGCACGTGGAGCATCTTGTTCACCAATAGTACCTTACCCCCTTTTAATAGTATTGGCTTTCCTATGGACTCAAAGTGATTTCTCACAAAGTAAAATGTAGAGTCCTCTTGCTTCAAGCTTTGCCAATCCATTTCCTTACATATAGGGGTTTTTCCACAATCCTTTTGCCAACCCATCATTGAACTTTTCCTGAAATATACTTAGTGGAAACATTAGTTCAATGACATATATGTTGTTATTAATTACCAAAACCACCAAGGGAGCAAATGTGCTTTCAACCATCCCATCCCTGCGAACATATACATATGATTACCTGGGAAACACTATTGCGAAAGTTGTGTGGCTTAAGAGCTGAAGTTGTTTTTTTGCCATTGGCAAAGCTGTTCGGAGATATGGTGCTTCCTCATCCTCCCAACAATGGGGTAATAGTTTCACTGCAAAATGGAGGTTATTTTGTGACGGTGCACTTGTGTCACATAAAACCAATTTTCGTCTTCGAATATGGCCTGGTGGCGGCTTTTGGCCGTCACCTCACCTTCACCGAAGCACTGTAACAAAAATAAAATCTTGACGGTACCACTTTTTCTGTCATGCAAGATCCTGTCTTAGGCCACAAACTCAAAGTCGTCATGAATGGCCATTTGGTGACGGCCAAAACTGACACCTACAATAGGCCGATTTGTCACCTAAGATCATAATCCATCACCAGTATTCGATTCATCGGTTTGACGTTCAAAGATTCTGACAGATGAGCCCAGTAATTGCTGATGTGGCTCTTTCCATGTGGGTTTGGCCTAGGTCTTATCACCGACGGTACCCATCAGAAATAAGTTGGGCTTCAGTTATTATAGGTCAACGTTACTGCACATGGGCCTAGAAGATGGTGATGTGGCTACTTACATATGCGACCAGATGTGAGTGACATGGCAGCTTACATGTGGGTCCATAAGCTAGCGACGGTATGCAAAAACAACATAGTTTATATAGACTCCAATAATTTGTTTTAATTTTTGCTGCCAAATTTGAAAAAAATGATAATGTTTAAAAAATGAATTTGAATGCAAAATTAGGCCGCATAGCTTTGATTAATATAGAAACAAGGAAATTGCCACATGAACTGTATGCGGCATTACTCCTATAAAGGATGGTGGTGTACCCATTTTTCTAGGTTCACTGCGTGCAAAGAGAGCCTCCTAGTTGTCTCTTGTTGGGTGGCTTGCGAGGGAAGGCTCTCGGGGGTGACGCGGGTCGTCTGGAAAGCTCACGCGTGGGCCACCCTGTTGGAGGATCGATGACGGGTGGACCGCCTGGCTCGACCGATGCCACCGTCATTGCGCCGGGTATCTGACCAGTCCGAGGACCCCGTCGACACCGACACCGATGCACGGATATCAGATTCAATCTCGGATCAGGAAAACGGTGTGGAACACTCTTCAGATCTATCCTTGAGCTCGAAGCCGAAGATTGTTGAGTCGGCCCGAACGTCAAGTTCAGACGACGAAAACAACCGAGGATGTGTCAGATGGAACCTCGCCCAAACTTCAGCTAAGCCCAACCTCCTATCGAGATATGGGCGAGGCCAACAAGGCACTCATGAACAAGATGTTCGATCGGATTGAGCCTCGCTATCTCGGATGATCGGACCTCAGTCTATGATCAGATCTGGGAAATGCCTGGAGAAGCGGGAATTTTCAACCCACCCTACACCCACCTAGTCGCTGTCGTCAAGGACTTAACCGACGTTCTAGCATACATATCCGACAAGGATGCGACATGGATGACTATGTCGATAAGATGTCAGAAACTGAATCAACGCCAGCGACCACCAACATTGGCAACTGGGTAGCTACCTCCACCTGTGACGTCTACATGGTCGATACCCCCAAAGACGGGGGAGGCAGTGGAAACCCCCTAAGCGTCGACGAAGAGGCCACCATGATGGAGGCAATGGTAATGGCGATGCAAGCAACGGTGACACTACCGATAACCACACCGCTCAAGGCGACGACGATCGCCAGAACGTTGGTAATGAAACCGGTGCTGGCAATAATAATGATGGCGATGCAATCAACGAGGATGATGACGATCCCAGGGACGTCGATTACTATCCAGAGTCCAAAGAAGATCGAAGCCTCGGTCCCGATGAATTTGATGTTATCGAGGAGCCCCTCGAGGCACATCATTTCGAAAACTTCCGTAAGGGATTGGCTACCACAGCCAAGAGCATTAAGCCTAAAGACCCGCAACTGAAATCCGTGCAGGACGAGCTTAATGATAGATGGTTCAAACTCCTCGGGGCAGAGCAGGACCTTGAGGACAATCTTGTAAAGACCGGGGCTAATAAATTTCTCTCAAAGGAACTTTCTTCCAGAGCTTGATGAAAAGGGCGAAGACAATGTGCTATATAAGCTCGAGTGGGCCGAACAGCCCAACCACCCACCTCGGGGCTGAGATAGGCCAATTGATGGTAAGTAGAATATCCATGAAGCACATTGGAATCGAGGAGGACTAGATCCACCACCGTCCTAAAGGAATACGAGCTAAGGGAGAAGCTTCCTCCAAGGACAGCAGCTCCATCTCGATCGATTTACAAACCAAAGCAGACATGCGGGGTATCTGGCTTGGATAGCCAAGAATGGTGATATAAGCGATTATACGCGTGACCGAAACGTAACCATGGCCGATGTCCGTCTAGCTACAACCAAGATCCATGGAGCTGCCCATCCAATCTATTTTACAAATGAGGTAATGCAGCACCAGTTCCCAGAAAGGTTTAAACCCATTAATATCGAGAAGTATGACGGCATGATGACCCACAAGTATAGGGGATCAATCGTAGTCCTTTCGATAAGTAAGAGTGTCAAACCCAACGAGGAGCAGAAGGAAATGACAAGCGGTTTTCAGCAAGGTAATTTCTGCAAGCACTAAAATTGTAGGTAATAGATAGTTTGATAGCAAGATAATTTGTAACGAGCAAGTAACGGTAACGGTAAACAAGGTGCAGCAAGGTAGCCCAATCCTTTTGAGGCAAAGGACAGGCCAGAACAATCACTAGTAATAGGCAAAGTGTTCTTGAGGGTACACGGGAATTTCGTCTAGTCACTTTTATCATGTTGGTTTGATTCGTGTTCGCTACTTTGATAATTTGATATGTGGCTGGACCGGTGCTGAGGTGTTGTTCTTACTTGAAGTAACAAACTACTTATGATTAACCCCCTCGCAAGCATCCGCAACTACGAGAAAAGTATTAAGACAAAGTCTAACCATAGCATTAAACATGTGGATCCAAATCAGCCCCTTACGAAGTAGCGCATAAACTAGGGTTTAAGCTTCTGTCACTCTAGCAACCCATCATCTAATAACTACTCCACAATGCATTCCCTTAGGCCCATGAATGGTGAAGTGTCATGTAGTCGACGTTCACATGACACCACTAAGGGAATCACAACATACATATCATCAGAATATCGAACACATATCAAATTCACATGATTACTCGCAACATGACTTCTCCCGTGACCTCAAGAACAAAAGTAACTACTCACAAATAATAATCATGCTCAAGATCAGAGGAGTAATGAATAGCATAATGGATCTGAACATATAATCTTCCACCAAATAAACCATATAGTAATCAACTACACAAGGTAATCAACACTACTAGTCACCCACAGGTACCAATCTGAGGTTCCGGTACAAAGATTGAACACAAGAGATGAACTAGGGTTTGAGAGAAGATGGTGCTGTTGAAGATGTTGATGAAGATTAGCCTCCCAAAGATGAGAGGGGTGTTGGTGATGACGATAGCTTCGATTTCCCCCTCCGGGAGGGAAGTTCCCCCGGCGGAATTGCTCCGTCGGAGGGCAAAAGTGCTCCTTCCCAAGTTCCGCCTCGAGGCGGCGGCGCTTCGTCCCGAAAGTCATCCTCCTAACTTTTTTAGGTTTTTTGGGAATTTATACCAAAAGATGGGCTCCGGAGGTGGGCCAGGGTGAGCACCACCCACCAGGCCGCGCCAGGGGGTGCCTGGCTCGCCTTGGTGGGTGCTCCTCACCAGGTGGCCCCCCTCCGGTAGATTTTTGCTCCAGTATTTTTTATTAATTCCAAAAATAATCACCGTAAAGTTTCAGCTTCATTGGAGTTCTGTAGAATAGGTATCTCTGGCGTGCTTTTCTTGGGTCCAGAATTCCAGGTGCCGGTATTCTCCCTCTTTGTGTAAACCTTGCATATTATGAGAGAAAAGGCATTAGAATCACTCCCCAAAGCATTATTATTCAACAAAACAAATTAAATAACAGTAGGAAATCATGATGCAAAATGGACGTATCAACTCCCCCAAGCTTAGACCTCGCTTGTCCTCAAGCGAAAGCCGATATTGAAAAGCATGTCCACATGGTTTGAGAGAGAGGTGTCGATAAAAACAAAATACGGACATAGAAGCATCATGCTTGTTAACATAACAGCAACAAACTCTAACATAAGAACTTATTTCAATATATTTTTATCATAAAGCTTCTCATGAACAAGTAACAATTCATCACAACATAGAAGTATGAAGCATAAACCTTATTGGAAACCAACAAATTGTGTTCTTAGTCAACTTTGCAACTACAATTCATCATACTTTCAGGAAGGGTCTCATGTCGGAGCCTTTTGGCAAGTCCACATACTCAACCATCATTTAGTCTTCTATGATTGCTAACGCTCACGGCATACCCATGAACAAAAAGTCTCAACCGGACACATAGGAAGATAGGGGCTTATAGTTTTGCCTCCCAACGTATTCACCTCAAGGGTGATGTCAACAATAATAACTCATGCCCACCCATATCCAACTGGGTATATGTGCCTAGATCTTTCCTCACCACATGATGCTTGCAAAGGAAAAAGTAAAAAGGAATAGAGAATAATACTTTGACTCTTGCATAAAAGTAAGTCCATAAAAGTAAAAGATAGGCCCTTCGTAGAGGGAAGCAGAGGTTGGCATGCGCTTATTGGTTTGTATGCCCAATCCCTTAATGTAAAAGAACGTCACGCTATATTGCCCCCTATGATAGCTACCTTTATTATGCAGTTCGTCATTTTTATTACTTTGCCATCATAAGTTCGTATTACGCTCAATTTTCTCTTACACTAATTGATCAAAACATTTTTAGAAGCAATTTTTATTGCCTTATTGCACCGATGACAACTTACTTGAATGATCTTTCTTGATCCATAGGTAGGTATGGTGGACACTCAAGGAAAGAGTTTGGGTTTGGGTTTTTGGATGCACAAGTAGTATCTCTACTTAGTGCGGAATTTTGGCTAGCAAAGATATTGAGCAAGCACCACATGTTAAAGGATCTATGACAATATAACTTCTATGTGGATATGAACAAACATAAATCATTACGTTGTCTTCCTTGTCCAACGTCAACAATTTTGACATATAATATTTGATGGTGGCTCACAATCATAAAAGATGTCTAAGATAGTGTATTTGCATGTGAATCTTCTCTTCCCTAATTAATTCTTTCATGAATTGCATCATTGACCAATGCTATGTTTGTCAATCTCCAATAAATTTTACTACTTATACTTTTCCTTATGTGATGTCATTACTCACAATAAGATTAGCATATGATGCTTTTCATTTATTTGTCTTTCTTTTATTTGATTGCAACAAAGAAGTAGAGAAGCAAAAACTCAAACTAAACTTTATTATATAACTTTCACTCGATTACATAGATAGGTAGGCCACGAAACTAACACATGAAAATAGATCTCGCTAAACTTTTATTCGACTAAGGCAAAGGGAAACTAAAGATAAAACTAGAATACGTAAAGGTGAATAAAAGTGGTGGTGATACGATACCGGGGCACCTCCCCCAAGCTTGGCTCAAGCCAAGGGGAGTGCCCATACCCATATACTCAAGTCTCCTTCGGTGGTGGTGATGAAGAAGGTGGAGGTGTTGATGTACCAAGCTTGTCCTCCAGCTTCCAGGGTAGGGGCTCCCCATCAAAGGTTGATGCGAGAGTCCCCTGAGTCCTGCAATTGGCAGCTAAACTCATACCTTTAAATCTTGCTTCATATTCGAAGACTTGGTTTTGAAGATCATAAACTTGGCTCTGCAGAAAATTAATTTGCTCATTGAGGGTGGAGATGATGTCCTTCACAGACCGGCCATCCACTGTCTGATCACGGGTGAATTCCGTGATCATGGAGTGATTGGCACTAAGTCCACGCTCCACCATCTTCTGGCACTTGAAAATTTCCTACTCCACCGCTTCAAGCCTAGCCTCCACGCTCCCGGTCTTCTTAGGTCCTTGAACATCGCGGATGTGGATCACCCCCTCACGCATCTCAATGGCTTGAGGGCGCTTCATCACCTCCGGCAAATACGGGTTGATGACCTTCTCGAAGAACTTGTCCTTGGAGGAGCTTGATGGAGCCATGGAAATCTAGATCTAACGAGAAAACAACAAGAAACAAGAACAGAGGATTTTTCTGCAATGCGGTCGTCAAAACAGTCGGGGGTACATATAGAGAATTTTTATTCTTGGGAAACAAGTATTTGGAAGGAAAACGGAGTCGGGAAGGCATCCGAGGTGGGCAGCACCCACCAGGGCGTGCCCAGGGGTGCCTGGCGCGCCCTGGTGTATCGTGCTCACCTCGATCACCTTCCGATTTATTTTTTTATTCCTAAAATTCTAAAATATTCCAAAACTGACAGAAAATATTTTTGTGGATTTTTCGGAGTCCGTTTACTTACCGTAACACGTACCTCCTATTTTTTAAGTATTCTCAAGTGTTCCGAAAGGTTTCTTTTATGTGTTCCTCCGGTGTCATGGTTTGGATAAGATTGCTTTCAACGTTAATAGGCGTACCTGAGATATAATGCTTAATTCTTTGGCCATTGACCACCTTCGGGTTAGTACCTTTGGCGTTATTAATCTTGATAGCTCCAGAACGATAAACCTCTTCAATAATATATGGTCCCTCCCATTTGGAGAGAAGCTTTCCTGCAAAGAATCTTAAACGAGAGTTGAATAAAAGAACATAATCTCCTATTTTGAATTCCCGCTTTTGGATTCTTCTATCATGACATCTTTTTACTTTTTCTTTGAATAGCTTGGCATTTTCATACGCTTGGGTTCTCCATTCATCTAGTGAGCTAATATCAAATAGCCTCTTCTCACCGGCAAGTTTGAAATCATAATTTTGAGTTCTTTAATTGCCCAAAATGCTTTGTGTTCTAGCTCTAGAGGCAAATGACAAGCCTTTCCATATACCATTTTATATGGAGACATACCCATAGGATTTTTATAAGCTGTTCTATAGGCCCAAAGTGCATCATCTAATTTCTTAGACCAATTCTTACGAGACCTATTGACAGTTTTTTATAATATCAATTTTATTTCTCTATTGCTAAGTTCTACTTGACCACTAGATTGAGGATGATAGGGCGATGCCATTCTATGGTTAACATCATATTTAGCAAGCATCTTACGGAAAGCACCATGAATAAAGTGTGAACCACCATCGGTCATTAAATATCTAGGGACTCCAAATCTCGGTAAGATAACCTCTTTAAGCATTTTAATGGAGGTGTGGTGATCAGCACTACTAGTTAGAATAGCTTCTACCAACTTAGTGACATAATCAACCGCAACTAAAATATGAGTGTACCCATTAGAGGAAGGAAAAGGCCCCATGTAATCAAAACCCCACATGTCAAATGGTTCAACAACAAGTGAATAATTCATAGGCATTTCTTGACGCTTACCGATATTACCAATTCTTTGACATTCATCACAAGACAAGACAAACTTACGAGCATCTTTGAAAAGAGTAGGCAAATAAAAACCAGATTGCAATACCTTGTGAGCAGTTCTATCTCCCGCATGATGTCCTCCATAAGCTTCGGAATGACATTTCTGTAGGATTTGTTCCTGTTCATGCTCAGGTACACAACGTCTAATAATACCATCTACTCCTTCTTTATAAAGATGTGGGTCGTCCCAAAAGTAATGTCTCAAGTCATAGAAGAATTTTTTCTTTTGTTGGCATGTGAAGCTAGGTGGTATATATTTAGCAACAATGTAATTAGCATAGTCAGCATACCAAGGTGTGTTGTGTGAGACACTTATTGCAGCTAGCTGTTCGTCAGGGAAACTATCATCAATAGGTAGTGGGTCATCAAGAATATTTTCTAACCTAGACAAGTTATCAGCTACGGGGTTCTTAGCTCCTTTCCTATCAACGATATGTAAGTCAAATTCTTGAAGCAAGAGAACCCACCTAATGAGTCTAGGTTTAGCATCTTTCTTTTCCATAAGATATTTTATAGCAGCATGATCGGTGTGAACAATAACTTTGGAGTCAACAATATAGGATCTAAATTTATCACAAGCAAACACAACTGCTAAAAATTCTTTTTCAGTAGTGGCATAATTTCGTTGGGCACTGTCTAGAGTTTGACTAGCATAATGGATAACATTCAATTTCTTATCAACTCTTTGTCCTAGGACAGCACCAACAGCATAATCACTAGCATCACACATAATTTCAAAAGGCAAGTTCCAATCAGGTGGTTGAACGATAGGTGCAGAGGTTAAGGCTTTCTTGAGTGTTTCATAGGCTTCCACACAATCATCATAAAAAACAAAAGGAATATCCTTTTGCAAAAGATTAGTAAGAGGCCTATATATTTTAGAGAAGTCTTTAATGAACTTCCTATAAAAACCAGCATGACTAAGGAAACTTCGAATACCTTTAATATCTTTAGGACATGGCATTTTCTCAATTGCATCAACCTTAGCTTTATCCACCTCAATACCTCGTTCAGATATTTTATGCCCCAAAACAATGCTTTCATTAACCATAAAGTGGCACTTCTCCCAATTCAAGACAAGATTAGTTTGTTCACATCTCTACAAAACTCGATCAAGGTTGCTTAAGCAGTCATCAAAAGAAGTTCCGTAAACGGAAAAATCATCCATGAAAACCTCCACAATCTTTTCACAAAAGTCAGAGAATATAGCAGTCATACATCTTTGAAAGGTAGCAGGTGCATTGCATAAACCAAAAGGCATACATCTATAAGCATAGGTTCCAAAAGGATAAGTAAAGGTGGTTTTCTCTTGATCGGATTGTGACACGGGTATTTGAGAGAAACCAGAATATCCATCTAGGAAACAAAAATGTGTGTGCTTAGATAGTCTCTCTAGCATTTGATCAATGAAAGGCAAAGGGTAATGATCTTTTTTAGTAGCTTTATTTAATTTTCTAAAATCAATTACCATTCTATAGCCAGTGACAACTCTTTGTGGAATGAGTTCATTCTTATCATTAGGAACAACGGTAATACCTCCTTCCTTAGGGACACAATGAACGGGACTTACCCATCTACTATCAGCTATGGGATAGATTATACCTGCTTCCAGAAGCTTTAATATTTCAGTTCTTACCACTTCTTTCATCTTAGGATTCAACCGCCATTGGTGATCAACAACGGGTTTAGCATCTGGTTCCATATTGATCTTGTGCTGACATAGAGTGGGACTAATGCCCTTAAGATCATCAAGAGTATATCCAATAGCAGCCTGGTGCTTCCTTAGAACTTTCAATAATCTTTCTTCTTCATGTTCTGAAAGGTTAGCACTAATAATAACAGGATATATCTTTTTCTCATCAAGATAAGCATACTTCAGAGTGTCAGGCAATTGTTTCAATTCAAACACGGGATCACCTTTAGCTGGAGGAGGACCTCCAAGAGTTTCAATAGGCAAATTGTGTTTCAAGAGAGGTTGTTGTTCGAAGAAAATTTGATCTATTTCATTTCTTTCACGCATGTGCATATCATTTTCATGGTCGAGCAAATATTGTTCTAAGGGATCAGTAGGAGGCACAACAATAGAAGCAAGTCCAATTATTTCATCTTCACTAGGTAACGCTTTATCACGAGGTTGTCTACTAAACTTGGAAAAATTAAATTCATGAGACACATTACCAAAACTGACACCGACAGTTTGTTTTTCACAATCTATCTTAGCATTGACGGTGCTCAAGAAAGGTCTACCAAAGATAATGGGACAAAAGTCATCTTGTGGGGAACCAAGAACTAGAAAATCAGTAGGGTATTTTACTTTCCCACACAAGACTTCAACATCTCTAACAATCCCAAGTGGTGTGATAGTATCTCTATTAGCAAGTTTAATAGTATAACATCAATATCTTCCATTTCAGCAGGTGCTATTTCATTCATAATTTCTTGATATAAGGTAAAAGGGATAGCACTCACAGTAGCACCTAAATCACATAAACCATGGTAGCAATGATCTCCTATTTTAACTGAGACAACGGGCAAGCCTTGTATAGGTCTATGTTTATCTTTCTTATCAGGCTTAGTAATTCTAGCAGCTTCATCACAAAGGTAAATGGCATGCCCATCAATATTTTCTTCCAAGAGATCTTTAACCATAGTAACACTAGGTTCTATTTTAATTTGCTCAGGGGGTTTAGGTGCTCTTATATTACTCTTACGAACCACAGTTGATATCTTAGCATGTTCCTTTATCCTAACAGGGAAAGGTGGCTTTTCAATATAAGCAGTAGGCACAACTGGATCAACATTGTAAAAGATGGTTTCTTATTTAGCTATGACCGGTTCTTTAATTTCTTCTTTAACAGGGGGATGATATTTAAACCACTTCTCCTTAGGTAGATCAACGTGAGTAGCAAATGCTTCGCAAAAAGAGGCTACTATCTCAGAGTCAAGTCCATATTTAGTGCTAAACTTGTGAAAAGTATCGGTATTCATAAAAGATTTAACACAATCAAATTCAAGCTTTATACCTGACTCATTACCTTTGTCGAGTTCCCAATCTTCAGAGTTGCGTTTAATTCTTTCTAAGAGATCCCACTTAAAATCAATAGTCTTTTTCATATAAGAACCGGCACAAGAAGTATCGAGCATGGATTGATCATTATGACAAAGTCGAGCATAAAAATTCTGAATGATAACTTCCCTCGGAATGTCATGATTGGGGCATGAATATAACATTGACTTAAGCCTCCCCCAAGCTAGAGCGATACTTTCTCCTTCACGAGGCCAAAAATTATATATATAATTCCGATCACGATGAACTAGATGCATAGGATTAAACTTTTGATGGAATTCCAATTGCAAACGATTCCAGTTCCACGATACAAGATCATCACATAGCCTATACCATGTTAATGCTTTTCCCTCCAAAGATAAAGGGAAAACCTTCTTCTTAACTTCATCGCCGGGTAAACCTGCAAGCTTAAATAATCCACATATTTCGTTCGCATATAAAAGATGCATATCAGGATGTTCAGTTCCATCTCCTGCATAAGGTTTAGCAAGCAAGTGTTCTACCATACCCGAAGGAATTTCATAAGAAACATTTTCAGTAGGTGCTGTAGGTTGAGGGGTAACTAACTGTGGTTCCGGTCGAGGTGAAGATACCCCGAACAAACCCCTCAAAGGATTGTTCTCCATAGTAGCAAGTAGCAATAAATTTCAGCACGTAGTATAAGTTTTTTCCTTACCGATTTCCACTTACCAAGAGCACTTCACTCCCCGGCAACGGCGCCAGAAAAGAGTCTTGATGACCCAAAAGTATAGGGGATCAATCGTAGCCCTTTCGATAAGTAAGAGTATCGAACCCAACGAGGAGCAGAAGGAAATGACAAGCGGTTTTCAGCAAGGTAATTTCTGCAAGCACTGAAATTGTAGGTAATAGATAGTTTGATAGCAAGATAATTTGTAACGAGCAAGTAACGGTAATGGTAAACAAGGTGCAGCAAGGTAGCCCAATCCTTTTGAGGCAAAGGACAGGCCAGAACAATCACTAGTAATAGGCAAAGTGTTCTTGAGGGTACACGGGAATTTCGTCTAGTCACTTTTATCATGTTTGTTTGATTCGTGTTCGCTACTTTGATAATTTGATATGTGGGTGGACCGGTGCTAAGGTTCTGTTCTTACTTGAACTAACAACCTACTTATGATTAACCCCCTCGCAAGCATCCGCAACTACGAGAAAAGTATTAAGACAAAGTCTAACCATAGCATTAAACATGTGGATCCAAATCAGCCCCTTACGAAGTAGCGCATAAACTAGGGTTTAAGCTTCTGTCACTCTAGCAACCCATCATCTAATAACTACTCCACAATGCATTCCCTTAGGCCCATGAATGGTGAAGTATCATGTAGTCGACGTTCACATGACACCACTAAGGAAATCACAACATACATATCATCAAAATATCGAACACATATCAAATTCACATGATTACTCGCAACATGACTTCTCCCGTGACCTCAAGAACAAAAGTAACTACTCACAAATAATAATCATGCTCAAGATCAGAGGAGTAATGAATAGCATAATGGATCTGAACATATAATCTTCCACCAAATAAACCATATAGTAATCAAGTACACAAGGTAATCAACACTACTAGTCACCCACAGGTACCAATCTGAGGTTCCGGTACAAAGATTGAACACAAGAGATGAACTAGGGTTTGAGAGGAGATGGTGTTGTTGAAGATGTTGATGAAGATTGGCCTCCCAAAGATGAGAGGGGTGTTGGTGATGATGATAGCTTCGATTTCCCCCTTCGGGAGGGAAGTTCCCCCGGCGGAATCGCTCCGCCGGAGGGCAAAAGTGCTCCTGCCCAAGTTTTGCCTCGAGGCGGCGGTGCTTCGTCCTGAAAGTCCTCCTCCTAATTTTTTAGGTTTTTTGGGAATTTATACCAGAAGATGGGCTCCGGAGGTGGGCCAGGGTGAGCACCACCCACCAGGCCGCGCCAGGGGGTGCCTGGCGCGCCCTGGTGGGTGCTCCTCACCAGGTGGCCCCCCTCCGGTAGATTTTTGCTCCAGTATTTTTTATTAATTCCAAAAATAATCTCCGTAAAGTTTCATCTTCATTGGAGTTGTGTAGAATAGGTATCTCTGACGTGCTTTTCTTGTGTCCAGAATTCCAGCTGCTGGTATTCTCCCTCTTTGTGTAAACCTTGCATATTATGAGAGAAAAGGCATTAGAATCACTCCCCAAAGCATTATTATTCAACAAAACAAAGTAAATAACAGTAGGAAATCATGATGCAAAATGGACGTATCACGGCACAACGGACCCTGTTGTGTGGATCAATGAGTTCCTCATGCAAGTACACATGACGGTAGGCGACGACCTCCAAGTCATCAAATATCTGCCCTTAAAGCTCAAAAGATCAGCTCGAAATTGTCTTATAGCCTCCCCGAGGACTCTGTCGGCAATTGGAAAGCCATCAAAGATGCAGTCCGAGCAATCTTCCAAGGGACATATGTTCGACCTCCGTACGCAGATAACCTTGCTAAGATCGTGAAAAAACCAGGGGAGTCATCTCGAAAATTCTGGAATAGATCCCTAACTAAGAAGAACCACATAGTTGACCGCGCGGATGCCGAAGGGGGAGCCACATTCAAACATAGATTCGTGACGAATGCCTGGTGAGAGAGCTCGGACAAGACAAGCCGTGATCAATGGTTTCCCTCACCCATGTTATGACCCGATTTTGAGCTGGTGAGGATAACTGGTTGGCTCAGAAGAGCAACCATGGTGGCGATTGCTACTTTGTGTAGATGTGTTGGGTTTTTCACCGAAGAGGAAGGGATGGATGTAGTAAAGTAGACACAAGTATTTCCCTCAGCGAGAACCAAGGTTTATCGAACCAATAGGAGATCACCCAAATAACCGTCAATAGTACCTACACACACAAGAACAAAATACTTGCACCCAAGGCGGGCAAGAGGGTTGCCAAGCCCCTTATACTCGTTAATTGCAAGTATCAAATCTGATAGTGGTAGATAGATAAATTACTAAGTAAAATAAATATAAAAGGTAAATAATTGCAACAAGGTAAATAGGGTTTACTAAATATATTGAGTAGACCCGGGGACCATAGTTTTCACTAGAGACATCTCTCTCAAGAACATAGCATACGGTGGGTAGACAAATTACTGTTGGACAATTGATAGAAAAGCGTAGAGTTATGACGTTATTCATGGCTTGATCATGTACATAGGCATTACGTCCGTGACAAGTAGACCAAAATGATTCTGCATCTACTACTATTACTCCACCAATCGGCCGCTATCCAACATGCATTTATGGTATTAAGTTCATGACAAACAAGAGTAACGCTTTAAGCAAGATGACATAATGTAGACAAAGTAAGACACGCAATATGTATATACCCCGTCGTTTTATTCTTAGTGGCAACAATACAAATACGTGCCTCGCTACCCCTTCTATCACGAGGTGAGGACACCTCAAGATTGAACCCACTACTATGCACCACTCCCTCTGATGATCTACTCATCTACTTGGCCAAAGCAAACTCATATATTGGAAAGCATACATAGCTATAACAATCACACATAATAAGGTTCAGATTTGACTCAATTACTTTCAATGAATAATATGATCATAAACCCATAATTTATCGGATCCCAACAAACACACCAGAAAAGAGGATTACATCGGATAGATCACCGAGGAGAACATTGTATTGAAGATCAAAGAGAGAGAGGGAGAGAGAGAGAGAGCCATCTAACTAATCACTATGGACCCGTACGTCTGTGGTGGACTACTCACACATCATTATGGAGGCGGCAAGGTTGATGAAAATAGATTCAGTGATCGATTCCACCTCCGACAGAGTACCTGCGAAGGCCTCTAGATGGTATCACAGAAGAACAGAGGCTTGCGTCGGTGGAAAAAGAAAATTGGGTCTCCTTCTGGTGGTTTTGGGATTTTATGGAATTAATAGAAGTGAAATTAGGGCAATCGGAGTTACGAGGGGCCCACAAGCTCTGGTGTCGTCCCCCTGGGGGCGCACTATGTGAGGTTGTGGCCCTCTCGTACATCGTCTGGTCTCCTCCCAGAGCTTATAGGGCCCCTTCTGGTCTAGAAAAAATCACCATAAAATTTCGTTCCATTTTGACTTCGTTTGGTATTGGTTTCCCGCGGAACAAAAAATAGGTAAAAAATATGAACTAGCACTTGGCACTAGATTAATAGGTTAGTTCCATAAAATGATATAAAATGGCCTCTAAAGCATATAAGATCGATAATATAATAGCATGAAACAATAAAAAAATTACATACATTGGAGACGTATCAAGCATCCCCAAGCTTATTTCCTGCTCGTCCTTGAGTGGGTAAATGATAAAAACAGAATTTTTAATGTTGAATGCTACCTAGCATGTTTATCATGTAATCCTTTTGAGTATGAATATTGGCAAATGATGAAGTAATTGATATCAACATAATAATATCCATGAATATAAGAACATAATCATTATTGTTTCAAAATGTACGATGCTTAACGAATGTTATCCCTACTCATTGAATTATGTAAGCATGGCATGACTCCATCTTCCTAATACGAGTACAAATCATGAGCACCCCGGTGTCAAGTCAAGCATTTGGTTCATACTTTTTCACGCGCTTCAGCATTTTCAACTACACTCAATACATGAGCGTGATCCATGGACGTAGCACTACGGGTGGAATAGAATATAGTGGCAGAGATTAATAAGGGAAGACAAAAAGTTTGGATAGTCTCGCACCAACTAGGCGGATCGTTAGGCTATGGAGATGCCCTCCCATCGATATTGGTGCGAGGAGTATGGATTGCCATGCAACTTTTGATGCACTTAGAGCTATAAGTTTATGAAAGCTCAAACTGAAACTAAGTGGTTGTGCATCCAACTTGCTTGCTCATGAAGACCTGGGGCATTTGAGGAAGCCCGTTATTGGAATATACAAGCCAAGTTCTATAATGAAAAAATCCCATTAGTATATGAAAGTGACAAATCAAGAGACTCTCTATATGAGGAACATGGTGCTACTTTGAAGCACAAGTGTTGTAATGGATAGTAGCGTTACCCCTTCTCTCTTTTTTATATCTTTTTTATCTCTCATAGTCCGAAACCTCATCCTCGTTGTTTGGAGGAATCATTAGCCTCCATCATCCATTATTTTTTCCAGTGGGACAATGCTCTAAAAATGATGGTCATCACATTTTTATTTACTTACAACTCGATAAAACTTAGAACACCTTGTGACTCTATATGAATGCCTCTGGCAGTGTACTAGGATGTGCAATGATCTAGCATAACATGTATTACAATGATGAAGGGTGGCTTTGCCACAAATATCATGTCAGCTCCTTATATCATGCAAAGCAATATGATGATGAACACACTGTCGTGAAACAGAATGGTCGAAGTTGCATGGCAATATATCTCTGAATGGCCATGGCAATGCCATGATAGGTAGGTATGGTGGCTGTTTTGAGGAAGATATAAGGAGGCTTATGTGTGATAGAGCGTATCATATCATGGGGTTTGGATGCACCGACAAAGTTTCCAGCAACTTTCGAGGTGAGAAAGGGCAATGCACGGTACCGAAGAGGCTAGCAAATTGCGGAAAGGTGGGAGTGTGTATAGTCCATGAACTCACATTAGTCATAAAGAACTCGCATACTTATTGTGCAAGTTTTATTAGCTCTCTCGAAGCAACGTACTACTCGCGTTCCCCTAGGGAGGAGTTTGGGAGGATTTAACCATTGCATGCCCCCCGACTCAAGACACGAAAGGATTTCAACGAGGAATAAGAGTCCTCCAACATCCCGGTCATGCCATGACCAACACTTAAATGAGTAGTTAATAATAAGCTTTAATATCGATATCTTTACTAACCAATGATCATGAATCTATACCCTTTCACATTACTATGTCAATATAATCAAATCCCGCAAGCCATATTAAGTGATCTACATGCACGTTTTTGTTATATCCCTCTTATATACGCATAATTTTCTGACTAGACATATAATCCGTGCAAATTACCACTTCCTATTTCAAGGACTCTCAAAAGGATTTAAGTGTAGCATGAGAGTGCTTTTGATTTCTACAAAATATAATTTTTGTTGTGCTATAAAGATATAAGATTGCCTTAACTCAAAAGCTATAAGCGAAGCATAATGAGCATTCTAATAAATTATGACGATTGTGTGTATCACTCGGAAGGTGTGTCCAGCTAACAATGATTGTGGAAAACTAACATGCAAATAAAATATAATACATGACGCCCCAAGCAAAACTCATATGATGTGATGAATAAAAATATAGCTCCAAGTAACATACCGATGAATTGTAGATGAAAGAGGGGATGCCATCCGGGGCAGCCCCAAGCTTAAACGCTTGAATATTTATTGAATATTACCTTGGGGTGCCTTAGGAATCCCCAATCTTAGGGTCTTGCCATTCCTTATTCCTTTATCCATCGTGATCTCACCAAAAACTTGAAAACTTCAGCACACAAAACTCAACAGAAACCTCGTGAGATCCCTTAGTATAATAATACCTTAAGTATTGTCATAAATAGATTCATATTTTTTCTTGCATAATACCAACTGTATTCTAACTTTCCCATGACTTATACCCCCCGATACAATCCATAGAATCATTAAAATAAGCACACTATGCAAGTAAAAATAGAATCTGTCTAAAACAGAACAGTTTATAATGATATGCACTAAAACCATACTTCTGTAACTCCTAAAATTCTGAAAAATTAGTAAAGCCTGTGAAATTTGTATCTCAATACTTTGTAAAAATTTCAGCAAATTACCACGTTCCAGTAAAAAATAAAAATTCAAATATTGGGCGTAAAAGTTTTTGTTTCTGCACCGTATCGATTCAACTATCAACCAAATCATCCAAAAGGCTTTACTTGGTATAAACACTAATCATGTCATCACACACAATAGAATATAAAATTTGCAAATAAAATAAATATTGGGTATCCTCCCAACAAGCACTATTGTTTTATGCCCCTAGCTAGGCATAATGCATAGTTTCACGTGTTCACATCCTTCAATTTAATCCCATAGGTGATTCTCATAACGGATTTATATGGTGGTTTAATTCTATTCCATGGGAATTGTTCCATCCCTTTATTTAGTGGGAACTGGAATCTTATATTTCCTTCTTCCATATCAATAACTGCACCTATGGTTCGTTGGAAAGGTCTAGCAAGTTTTATAAGACAAGACGGATTGCATTCAATATCAAGCACAATGAAATACATGGGAATTCCTATTTGCAGTTATGAGAACATCATTAATTGTACCCAATGGTTTCTTAATAGTTGAATCCGCTAAGTGCAAGTTAGGGGAACATTCATGCATATCGGTGAGACCTAGAACATCACATAAAGATTTTGGTATAGTAGAGACGCTAGCACCTAGACCACACAAATCATTGCATTCATAATCCTTAATTTTCGCTTTAATAGTAGGTTCCCATTCATCTTGCAATTTTCTTGGTATTGAAACTTCCATCTCTAGCTTTTCTTTATTAGCTTTTATGATAGAATCGACAATATGTCTAGTAAAAGCTTTATTTTGTTCGTAAGCGTTGGGTAAATTTATTATGGATTGCAATAAAGAGATGCATTCAATCACAAAACAATTACCAAAATTAACTCCTTTACAATCCGAAGTAGTGGGTTCATCACTATATAAAGTCTTGACCTCTTCAAACCCACTTTTGATGCTTTTATCATTAAGATCATCATCCTCCGAACAATTGGGACGCCTTCTAGCTAAAGTTGACTCATCTCCAGTCCCTTTTTCATCAAGTTTTATATTACTAAACAAGTCATAAATAGGTGACACACCAATCATTTTAACATCTTCATCAAGATTATTAAGGTAGTGTGGCTCTGGCTTAGCAGCCATCTTGTTTACTAGCGTTGTTTGCTTCTCGGAAATCATTCCTATTAAATTCTCGGTTTGAGCAAGTTGTGATTGGAGATTTGCTACTTCTTGGTTGACTTCATCAAGTTGTTTACTATAGAGTCCAACAAGCTAGAACGTCTTTTAATTTCTTTAGCGAATAATTCATTTTGCTCATATTGTGAATGCATAAAATTCTTAGTGGCATGCTCAATCTCCAACAAGCTTTTATTATAAGAATTATTATGGGGTTTATCATTGTTGGAGGAGTTACCCCAGGATAAGGTCAAGGATTAAAGTTCCCTCTATAAGTATTGTTGTTGAAATTATTTCTAGCGACAAAGTTCACATCAATAGCATCATTGTTTTTCCCAATCAAAGTAGATAGTGGAACATCATTAAGATCAACATGAGCATTTTTAATTGATAGCATTTTCATAAGAGCATCCATTTTATCACTCAAAGTAGAGACTTCCTCAACAAAGTTTACCTTCTTACCAGTTGGAGCTCGTTCGGTATGCCATTGGGATTAGTTTGTAGTGATGTTGTCGAGAAGCTTCATGGCCTCCCCTAATGTTACTTCCATAAATGTTCCACCTACAACTGACTCTAGAAGGTTTCTAAAAGCAAAGTTTAGTCCAACATAAAAAAATTGTATGATCATCCATACATTCAAACCATGAGTGGGAAAATTTCTAATAATCAATTTCATTCTTTCCCAAGATTGTGCAACATGTTCTTGCTCATATTATTTAAAGTTCATGATTTGATTCCTAAGAGATATTATCTTGGTCGGAGGAAAATATTTAGTGATAAAAGCATCTTTGCATTTTTTTCCAATAATGAATACTATTGCGGGGCAAAGATGAAAACTAAGTTTTAGCTTTATCTCTTAGTGAGAAAGGAAATAATTTCAACTTAATGATATCATTATTCGCATATTTTTATTCTTTTGCATATCACATAATACAACGAAGATATTAAGATGGGAAGCAACATCTTAATGAGGATTTCAAGCCAATTGTTCTTCCTTAATAAGACTTAGTAATGCCGCATTAATTCATATGACTCCGCACTAGTGGCGGGAGGAGCAATTGGAGTACTAATAAAATCATTGTTATTAGTATTCGAGAAGTCACACAACTTGGTATTTTCTTGAGACGTAGTGACAAACGAGTAATATAAATATTTTTGGAATTTTTTATTTTTATATAACTCGAAATAAAAGAAAGTCAAAAGTATAACATGTAAATGATAATGTGTGTGAAGGAACTTGTGGTTGTTTGATGACACCTCCCTGGCAATGGTGCCAGAAATCCTTCTGCTACTTTGTGTAGATGCGTTGGGTTTTTCTCCGAAGAGGAAGGGATGGATGTAGAGTAGCAACAAGTATTTCCCTCAGTGAGAACCAAGGTTTATCGACCAATAGGAGGATGATGCAAATGACCGTCAACAATACCTACACACACAAGAACAAAATACTTGCACCCAACACGGGCAAGAGGGCTGTCAATCCCCTTGTACTCAGTAATTGCAAGGATCAAATCTAATAGTGGTAGATAGATAAATTACTAAGTACAATAAATATAAAAGGTAAATGATTGCAGCAAGGTGATACGTCTCCAACGTATCTATAATTTTTTATTGTTCCATGCTGATATATTATCATTCTAGGATACGTTTTGGGTCTTTAATTTTGTCCAGAAAAAATCGTCAAAAATTTTCGAGGTAATTGGACTTCGTTTGGTATGATATTCCTGAAAAGCTAAAAACATGCAGAAAACAACAACTCGCACTTGGCACTGGGTTAATAGGTTAGTACTCAAAATAATATGAATCAGCAAATAAATGCCCAAAAAGTATCCTAGAATGATAATATTGTAGCATGGAACAATCAAAAATTATAGATACGTTGGAGATGTATCAATGACCACATAATTAGCGAGAGAGATGTCGACAAAAACAAAATACGGACATGCGAGAATCATGAATATTATCATAGCAACAGGTTTTCATAATATAGCTTCTCATAAACAAGTAACAATCTGTCCACAAACAATAAAGTATGGAGCATAAACTTTATTTACATCCAACATACTATGTCCTTAGTCATTGAGACAATCACCATTCATCATATTTCAGGGAAGAGTCTATGTAAGAGCTTTCATTTTAGCAAGTTCAGATACTCAACTATCATTTAGTCTTATATGATTGCTGACACTCAATGGATATTTTTGGAGCAAACGTTTCCGTCAGACACATAGGAATATAGGGGCTTTATTGTTTTCGCCACCCAACTTATTTACCTCAAGGATAATGTTAACAATAATGACTCATGATCATCTACATCCAGCTGGATATATATGCCTGGATCTTTCCCCAACACATGATGCTTGCCACTAAATAATTAATAGATGGGAATAGGAATAAACATTATAGACTCTTGAATAAAAGTAAATACATGAAAGTAAAGGATAGGCCCTTCGCAGAGGGAAGTAGAGGTTGTCATGTGCTTTTTATTTTTGGATGAGAAAACTCTTAATGTAAAGGAACGTCACTTTATATTGCCCCTTGTGATAGCAACCTTTATTATGCAGTCCATTGCTTTTATTTCTTTGCCATCACAAGATCATACAAAGCTTATTTTCCCTTAAAATAAAAGATCATACATATTTAGGAGCAATTTTTTATTTCTTTATGCACTGATGACAACTTACTTGAAGGATCTTATTCAATCCATAGGTAGATATAGTGGACTCTCATGGCAAGAAAATGGGTTTAAGGGTTATGGATGCACAAGTAGTATCTCTACTTAGTGTGAATTTTTGGGCCAGCAAAAGATCTTAGACAAGCACCACATGTTAGAGGATCCATGACAATGTAACTTCTATGTGTATGTAAACAAACATAACTCATTACGCTCTCTTCCTTGTCCAACATCAACAATTTGATCATTAGAAAATATTTGATGGGGGCTCACAATCATAAAAGATGTCCAAGATAGTATATGTGTATGTGAATCTCCTCTCCTCTTTCATAGTTTTGCATGGGTTGTATCAATGAATAATACTATGTTTGTTAACTCCCAACAACTTTTATCAAGCACACTTCTTTTATGTGAAGTCATTACTCCCCATGGGATTAGCATGTGATCTTTCTATTTGTTTTATTTCATTGCTATGATTGATGCATGAGAGTAGAGCAAACAAACTCAACTAATGTTTATTACATAACTCTCACCCTCGATTACAGGGATAAATAGACCACAAAGCAAACACTCTAAGCAAAGCAACACTAAACTTTTATTCTTTACATCACGAAATAACTAAGGATCGAACTAAGATAGATGATAATGATAAAAGTGATGGTGATATGATACCGGGGCACCTCCCACAAGCTTGGAACAAGCTAAGGGTGGTGCCCATACCCATGTACTCAAGTGTCCTTCTTGGGTGATGGTGGTGATGAAGTGGCAGGCTTGTCCTTTACAATGGATAGCGGGGCAGCTTTTAGCCCTCAACACACGAAGTAACTACCGAATCATTGTGGTGTTCTCTGCACTTCCACCATAAGATGTTTGTTCTCTGGCCACCAAGAGCTTTTCCCTACATCACTTTCACTTGAACGAGAGATGTCCCAATTAGACGGTATATGCGAGCAAGAAATATTCTCAACCCCATAGTTATGAAACAAATTGTAAAAGTTATTTGCATGTAACCTGCCGAGGGGTCTCCTCAAAGTGGATTCACCTTGTGCTTCTTGGGCTAGCTGGCCTCTCCTTCCCATCGGTGGTCAGGGGTTAGGAGAGGTGGAGATGCCTGCTAGCATGCCACGCTCTGAGGCAGGGGTGCACTTCCATAGAGTCCATAGGTTCCTCCCCCGTGATGACTTCCTCAGTACCCTCTCGTTTGAGCTCCATATGCAGCAGCCAAGCCTCGTCCTCAATGTTGTTGGAGGAGGACAACGACATAGCTTCAACTCCTTGAGGAATCTGTCATAAAAACAACCCGAAACAAGAACAAAGGAGAAACTTGCGATGCGGTGGTCAAAACAAACTAGAGTATATATATAATGATTTTTTTCTAGGTCAGAATACGTGTCCGGGAAGAAAATGGAGTCCGGGAGGCACACGAGGTGCTCCCAAGCCATCAGGGCATGCCCAGGGGGGTGGCCGCGCATGTTAGCTTGGCACTCCCGCGTGGGTCCCCCTGGTTGGTTCTTATTTTTTAATTTTTCTAATATTCCAAAACTGACAGAAGATATTTTTATGGAATTTTTGGAGTCGGTTTACTTACCGTATCACATACCTACCCCTTTTTAGGGTTCTGGAGTGTTCCGGAAGGTCTCTCTTATGTGTTCTTCCGGTGTCATCACTTGAATAACATTAGTTTCAACGTCAATGGGCGTACCTCAAATACAATGCTTAATTCTTTGCCCATTAACCACTCCCGGATTTGTGCCTTCGGCATTGTTGATCTTGATAGCTCCGGAGCGATAAACTTCTTCGACAATATAGGGTCCTTCACTTGGGAGAAGTTTTTCTGCAAAACAAAAACTGAAACGAGAATTGTACAAAAGAACTAGATCACCAATTTTAAATTCTTGTTTTTGGATTCTTCTGTCATGCCATCTTTTAACTTTTTCTTTGAACAACTTGGCATTTTCATAGGCTTGTGTCCTCCATTCATCTAAAGAGCAAATATCAAATAACCTCTTCTCACCGGCAAGCTTGAAATCATAATTAAGTTCTTTAATTTCCCAATAAGCTTAGTGTTCTAACTCAAGAGATAAATGGCATGCTTTCCCATAGACCATTTTATATGGGGACATTACAATAGGATTTTTATAAGCAGTTCTATAAGCCCATAATGCATCGTCAAGTTTCTTAGACCAATTCTTTTGCAATATCAATTTTATTTCTCGGTTACTCAACTGAACTTGACCGCTAGACTGAGGATGATAAGGTGATGCAATTCTATAGTTAACATCATATTTATCTAGAAGTTTACGAAAAGCACCATGAATAAAGCGTGAACCATCATGAGTCATTAAATATCTAGGGACTTCAAACCTCGAAAAAATATTATCTTTAAGCATTTTAATAGAAGTGTTGTGATCAACACTGCTGGTTGGAATTGCTTTTACCCACTTAGTAGTGTAATCAACATCAACTAAAATGTGAGTGTACCCAGTAGAGGATGGAAAAGGTCCCATATAATCAGGACCCCAAACATCAAATGGTTCAATTGCAAGTGAATAATTAATAGGCATTTCTTGACGTCTACCAATGTTACCAATTCTTTGACATTCATCGAAAGAGAGGACAAACTTACGAGAATCTTTGAAAAGAGTAGGCCAATAAAAATCAGATTGTAGTACCTTGTGTGTAGTTCTGTCACCAGCGTGGTGCCCTACGTAGGCCTCTGATGACCCACAAGTATAGGCAATCAATCATAGTCCTTTCGATAGGTAAGAGTGTCGAACCCAACGATAAGCAATTTTCAGCAAGGTATTCTCTGCAAGTGTTGTGAGTAGCAATGATAGATAATTTTGCAGCAAGATAATTTGTAACAAGTGACAAATAACAATTGTAGCAATGGTGCAGCAAGGTAGCCCAATCCTTTTTATAGCAAAGGACAGGCCTGAAAGTACTCTTATATAAAGCAAGCGCTCACGAGGACACATGGGAATTTCTGTCTAGTCATGTTCATCATGTTGAGTTGATTCGTGTTCGCTACTTTGATAATTTGATATGTGGGTGGACCGGTGCTAAGGTCTTATTCTTACTCTTATGATTACCCTCTCTCGCAAGTATCCGCAACTACGAAAGAAGAATTAAGATAAATCTAACCATAGCATGAAACGTGTGGATCCAAATCAGCCCCTCATGAAGCAACACATAAACTGGGGTTTAAGCTTCTGTCACTCTAGCAACCCATCATCTACTTGTTACTCCACAATGCCTTCCCTTAGTCCCATAACATGGTGGAGTGTCATTTAGTCGACGTTCACATGACACTAGTAAGAGAAGCAACAACATACATACCATCAAAATATCGAACGAATACCAAATTCACATGATTACTTATAACAAGACTTCTCCCATGTCCTCAGGAACAATAGTAACTACTCACACCTCATCAACATGTTCAAGACCAGAGGTATAATGATGGTGATCAAGGATCTGAACATAATATCTTTCACCAAGTAAAGCAACAAGCATCAACTACAAGATGTAATCAACACTACTAGTAACCCACAGGTACCAATCTAAGGTTTTGAGACAAAGATTGAATACAAGAGATGAACTAGGGTTTGAGATGAGATGGTGCTGGTGAATATGTTGATGAATATTGTTCTTCCCACGAAGGAGGAAGCGTTGGTGATGACGATGGCTTCGATCTCCCCCTCCCGGAGAGAAATTTCCAAGGCAGAATCACTCTGTCGGAGAGCAAAAGGGCCTCTGCCTTGGTTTCCATATCGAGACGGCGGCGCTTCATCCCGAAAGTAATCTTATAATTTTTTTATAGGTCAAAACACATCATATAGGAGAAGAGGGGGGTCGGGGGACCTGCTGGGCCACCATAAGGCAACAGGGCGCGGCCAGGGATTGGTCGCGCCCTGTTGGCGTGTGGCCGGCAGGTGGCCCCCCTCTGGTGTATTTTTGGCCCAATAATTCTTATATATGCCATAAAAATTCTCCGTGAAGTTTCGGGTCATTTGGAGTCCATTGAAGTTTCTACCATTTTCTTGGTCTTTAGGTCCAGAATTCCAGTTTCCAGAGATTTCCCTCTTTGTGATGTACCTTGCACATTCAGAGAGAAAAGACATAAGAATTATATCATAATAAGGAATAATGGACAAGAATAACATAAATATCAATAAGAATTCATGATGCATAATGGACGTATCAACCTCGGAATGACATTTTCGTAGGATCTGTTCCTGCTCATGCTCAGGTACACAACGTCTAATAACACCGTCTACTCCCTCTTTATATAGATGTGGGTCATGCCAAAAGTAATGTCTTAAAAGAAGAAATTTTTTATTTTGTTGGTATGTGAAATTAGGTGGTATATATTTAGCAACAATGTAATTAGCATAATCTGCATACCAAGGAGTACTGCGGGAAGCATTTATGCAACTAATTGCTCATCGGGAAAATTATCATCAATAGGCAGTGGGTCATCAAGAACATTTTCCATCCTAACAAGTTATCTGCAATGGGATTCTCAGCTCTCTTTCTATCAACAATATACAAATCAAACTCTTGAAGTAAAAGCACCCACCTAATTAGTTCAGGCTTAGCATCTTTCTTTTCCATCAGATATTTAATAGCAACATGATCATTGTGAATATTAACTTTGGAATCAAAAATATAAGGTATAAACTTATCACATGCAAACACAACTGCTAAAAAATCCTTTTCAGTAGTAGCATAATTTATGTGAGCACTGTCTAGAGTCTTACTAGCATAATGAATAACATTCAATTTCTTGTCTACTCTTTTCCCTAGAACAGCACCAACAGCATAATCACTAGCATCACACATAATTTTAAATGTTAAGTTCCAATCAGGCAGCTGAACAATAGGTGTAGAAATTAAGGCTTTCTTAAGTATTTCAAAGGCTTCTACACAATCATCATCAAAAACAAATGGAATAACTTTTTGAAGAATATTAGTTAATGGCCTAAAAATCTTCGAGAAATCTTTAATGAAGCGCCTATAGAAACCAGCATGATCAAGGAAACTTCTTATACCTTTAACATCTTTAGGACATGGCATTTTCTCTATAGCATCAACTTTAGCTTTGTCTACCTCAATGCCTCGTTCAGAAATTTTATGCCCAAGTACTATACCTTCATTCACCATAAAGTGGCACTTTTCCCAATTCAAGACAAGATTTGTTTATGCACATCTCTGCAAAACTTGATCAAGGTTGCTCAAGCAATCATCAAAAGAAGTTCTGTAAACGGAAAAATCATCCATGAATACCTTAAAAATCTTTTCACAGAAGTCAGAGAATATAGTAGTCATACATCTTTGAAAGGTAGCAGGAGCATTACATAAACCAAAAGGCATACGTCTATAAGCAAAAGTTCCAAACGGACAAGTAAAAGTAGTTTTCTCTTGATCTTCTTTTGACACAAGTATTTGAGAAAAGCCAGAATATCCACCAAGGAAACAAAAGTGTGTGTGCTTAGATAATCTTTCTAACATTCGATCAATAAAAGGCAAGGGGTAATGATCTTTTCTAGTAGCTTTGTTTAATTTCCTGAAATAAATTACCATCCTATAGCCGGTCACAATCCTTTGTGGTATAAGTTCATTCTTATCACTGGGAACAACAGTTATACCTACTTTCTTAGGAACACAATGAATAGGACTTACCCATCTACTATCAGCTATGGGATAGATTATACCTGCCTCCATAAGTTTTAATATTTCAGTTCTTTCCACTTCCTTCATTTTAGGATTCAAGCAACGTTGATTATCAACGACAAGTTTAGCATCCGGTTCCATATTAATCTTGTGCTGACATAGAGTAGGACTAATGCCCTTAGGATCATCAAGAGTATACCCAATAGAAGCTCGATGCTTCTTTAGAGTCTTGAGTAATCTTTTTTTCTTCATGCTCTGAAAGGTTAGCACCAATAATAACAGGATATATCTTATTTTCATCAAGATAAGAATATTTCAGTGTATCATGTAATTTCTTTAACTAAAACACGGGATCTCCCTTAGGTGGGGGAGGATACCCTAAAATGTCCAAATGCAAGTTGTGTTTAAGAATAGGTGTTTGCCTAAAGAATATTTCATCTATTTCATTCCTTTCATTCATATGCATATCATTTTCATGGTCTGGCAAATATTGTTCTAACGGATCAGTAGGAGGCACGACAATAGAAGCAAGACCAATAATTTCATCCTTACTAGATAACTCGTTCTCATGTGGTTGTCTACCAAACTTAGAGAAATTGAATTCATGAGACACATCACCGAAACTCACTTTGACTTTTTCTGTAACAAAATTAATTTCAGCATTAACGGTATTCAAGAAAGGTCTACCAAATATAATGGGTCAAAAATTATCTTATAATGTACCAAGTACTAGGAAATCAGTAGGGTATTTGATTTTTCCGCACAAGACTTCAACATCTCTAACAATCCCAAGTGGTGAAATAGTGTCTCTGTTTGCAAGTTCAATACTAACATCGATGTTTCCATCTCAGAGGGTGCTATATCATTCATAGTTTCTTGATATAAGGTAAAGGGATAATTGGATGTATGCCCCTAGTTGGGTCACGCTCGGCTGGTTTACCCCTAATTTCCAAAAACACGCGTTCTTGCCCAAACCACTTTGCTCGTCTTATGCTTTTGCCCTTTGACTGTTTGACTATCATTTTGAAAACTTCATAAAAAATTCATACTAACATAGAAAAATGGAAATAATATATCAAAATGTTCAGAAAAACATCACCTATATGTGCATTTCATTTGTCGTGAATGCAAATGTCATGCACATATAGGTGATGTTTTAATGAACATTTTGATATCTTATTTGCATTTTTCTGAGTTAGTATGAATTTTTTGTGAAGTTTTCAAAATGACGGTCAAAGGGAAAAATCATAAGACGAGCAAAGTGGTTTGGGCAGGAACGCGTGTTTTCGGAAACTAGGGGTAAACCAGTCGAGTGTGACCCAACTATGGGGCATAAAACCAATTATCCCTATGGTAAAAGGAATAGCACTCACACTAGCACCCATGTCACACAAACCATGATAGCAATTATCTCCAATTTTAACAGCAACAACAGACATGCCAACAACAGGTTTACTCTTATCTAGCACATCCTTTTTGTTTCTAGCAGTTTTTGCGATTCTAGCAGCCTCATCACAAAAGTAAATAACCTGACCATCCATATTATCAACCAAGAGATCTTTAATCATAGCAATATTAGGTTCTACATTTATTTGTTCAGAAGGTTTGGGTGTTCTAACATTGCTTTTATTAACCACAGTTGTAGCCTTAGCAAGCTCCTTAATCCTAACAGGAAAAGGTGGTTTCTCAATTTAAGTAGTGGGCACAACTGGATCAACATTATGGATAATAGTTTCTTCTTTAGCAATAATAGGTTTCTCTAACAATTATTCAATGGGTGGATGGTATTTAAACCACTTCTCCTTGGGGAGATCAACATGAGTAGCAAAAGTTTCACAAAAGGAAGCTACTATCTTAGAGTCAAGTCCATATTTAGCGGTAAACTTGTGAAAAGTATCGGCTTCCATAAAAGATTTAACACAATCAAAGTTTTATACCTGACTCTTTACCTTCGTCGATGCTACTTCTTGAGCATGCATTGGTTTTCCCTTGAAGAGGAAAGGGTGATGCAGCAAAGTAGATAAGTATTTCCCTCAGTTGTTGAGAACCAAGGTATCAATCCAGTAGGAGATACAAGCAAGTCCCCAATAGATGTACCTACACAAAGAATCAAACACTTGCACCCAACGCTATAAAGGGGTTGTCAATCCCTTCACGGTTACTTGCAAGGATGAGATCTGATAGAGATAGATGGAAAAGATTGCTGAAAGTAAAAACACAAGTAAATAGATCTGAAAATATAAGATGGAAAATAGACCCGGGGGCCATAGGTTTCACTAGAGGCTTCTCTCATGAGGGCAAATATTACAGTGGGTGAACAAATTACTGTCAAGCAATTGATAGAAAAGCGCATAGTTATGACGATATCCAAGGCAGTGATTATGCATATAGGCATCACGTCCATGTCAAGTAGACCGAAACGATTCTGCATCTACTACTATTACTCCACACATCGACCGACTCCTGCCTGCATCTAGAGTATTAAGTTCATGAAGAACAGAGTAACGCATTAGGTAAGATGACATGATGTAGAGGAATAAACTCAAGCAATATGATGAAAACCCCATCTTTTTATCCTCGATGGCAACAATACAATACGTGCCTCGCTACCCCTACTTTGTCACTGGGTGAGGACACCTCAAGATTGAACCCAAAACTAAGCACTTCTCCCATTGTAAGAATTACCAATCTAGTTGGCCAAACCAAACCAATAACTCGAAGAGACTTGCAAAGATATGAAATCATGCATATAAGAATTCAGAAAAGACTCAAATAATATTCATAGATAATCTGATCATAAACCCACAATTCATCGGATCTCGACAAACACACCGCAAAAGAGTATTACATCGGATAGATCTCCATGAAGATCATGAAGAACATGGTATTGAAGAGCAAAGAGAGAGAAGAAGCCATCTAGCTACTAGCTATGGACCCGAAGGTCTGTGGTGGACTACTCACGCATCATCGGAGGGGCAATGGAGTTGATGTAGATGCCCTCCGTGATCGAATCCCCCTCCGGCAGATTACCGGAAAAGGCTCCAAGATTGGATCTCACGGGAACAGAGGCTCCTGGCGGCGGAAAAGTATTTTCGTGGCTCTTTTTGGTATCCAGGGAATATTTGGGAATTTATAGGCCGAAGAATAGGGTTAGGAGGGCTGCCGTAGGCCCACAAGCCAGGGGGCGCACCCTACCCCCCTGGGCGCGCCCCTGTGGCTTGTGGCCACACGGCGGCTCTCCTGCCTTGGTCTCCAAGCTTGGTAGGTTTCTTCTGGTCCAAGAAAAAATATTCAGAAGATTTTATTCCGTTTGGACTCCGTTTAATATTCCTTATCTGCAATACTCAAAAACAAGGAAAAAACAGAAACTGGCACTAGGCACTAGATTAATAGGTTAGTCCCAAAAATAATATAAAATAGCATATTAATGCATATAAAACATCCAAAACAGATAATATAATAGCATGGAACAATCAAAAATTATAGATACGTTGGAGACGTATCAGTCGAGTTCCCAATCTTAAGAGTTGTGTTTAAGTCTTTCTAGAAGATCCCATTTGAATTCAATAGTTCTCTTCATGAAGGAACCAATGGAACAAGAATCGAGTATTAATTGATCATCATACGAAAGCCGAGCATAAATGTTTTGTAGAATTATTTCTCTTGAAAGCTCATGATTGGGGCAAGTGTGCATCATAGATTTAAGCCTCCCCCAAGCTTGAGCGATGCTTTCTCCTTCACGAGGCCAAAAATTATATATATATATATAATTCCGATCAAGATGAACTAGATGCATAGGATAAAAAATTCTCGTGAAATTCCAGCTTCAACCGGTTCCAGTCCCATGTTCCAGCATCATCTAATAGCCTATACCAAATCAATGCTTTTCCCTCCAATTATAAAGGGAAAACCTTCTTCTTAACTTTATCCTCGGATAAACATGCAAGCTTAAATAATCCACAAATCCCATGTTCCAGTCCCACGTTCCAATCTCATATATATATATATATATATATATATATATATATATATATATATATATATATATATATATATATATATATATATATATATATATATATATATATATATATATATATATATATATATATATATATATATATATATATATATCAAGTGCAAATCAGGTTGAGTTGTTCCGTCTCCTACAAAAGGATTAGCTAGCAGTTGCTCTAACATACCCAAAGGAATCTCATAATAAATATTTTCAGAAAGTTCAGTAGGTTGGGGACCGGTGATACGTCTCCAACGTATCTATAATTTTTGATTGTTCCATGCTATAATATTATCATTCTAGGATACTTTTAGGGCACTTATTTACCAATTTATTTTACTTTTGAGCACTAACCTATTGACCCAGTGCCAAGTGCCAGTTCCTATTTTCTGCATGTTTTTGGCTTGTCAGGTTTACTGTAACAAACAAAGTCCAATAGACCCGAAACTTTTTTATGATTTTTTTCTGGACCAAATAAAGACCTCGAAGCTTCGGAAGATGACCAGGGGCCACACGAGGGGCCTAGTACCCAACAGGGTGCGGCCATGCCCTAGGCCGCGCCCTGATGGGTACTGACTCCCTCGGCCGCCTCCCGACGTCCCTCTCTGGCCTATAAATTCTCATATATTCCAAAAACCCATGAGAGCTCCCAAAACCCTTTTTCCGCCACCGCAAGTCTCTGTTCCACCGTGATCCCATCTGGAGGCCTTTTCCGGTACTCTGTCGGAGGGGGAATCCATCACTGAGGTCGTCTTCATCAACCTCGCTGCCTCCATGGTGATGTGTCAGTAGTTGACCACAGATCTACGGGTCCGTAGTTAGTATCTAGATGGCTATCTCTTCTCTCTTGATATTCAATACAATGATCATCGCATCTTCGTTTTGATCTATCCGATGTTATGCCTTTGTGCGGTGTGTTTGTTGGGATCCGATGAATTGTGGGTTTGTGTTCAGATTATTCATGATAAAATATTGGATTCTTCTCTAAGTTCTTAAATTGATTCTTATTGCATGATCATTATAGCTTCATAAATCTCTCTGATCTATGGATTTGCTTTGGCCAAGTAGATTGATCTTTCTTCAGTGAGGGGTGCATTGTAGTAGGTTCAACCTGACGTGTTTCTATATCCCAGTGATAGAAGGGGACAAGATATGTCTTTGTGTTGGTGCTACTAAGGATAAAATGATGGGGTTCATTCATATTGATTAAGTTTACTTTGTCTACATCATGTCATCTTTCTCCAAGCATTACTCTGTTTTACTTAATACTCTAGATGCATGCTGGATAGCGGTCGATGAGTGGAGTAATAGTAATAGGTGTAGGCAGGAGTCGGCCTATTTTTTTATGGACGTGATGCCTATATACACATGATCATTGTCGTGAATATGAATAAAATTATTCGCTTTTCTATCAATTGCCCAACAGTAATTTGTTTACCTATCGTATGTTTCCTACATGAGAGATACCACTAGAGAACACTACGGCCCCCGGGTCTTCTCACTTATAATTTAAAAAAAGCTTTCAATACCTTGCTGCCTTTATTATCTTTTATTTTATTTTGCAATTATCCACTACTATCTACATGTTTCACTTGCTTGCAAATAACGAGTCCAAGGGGATTGATAACCCTCTTGCCCGCGTTGGGTGCAAGTGTTTGCTCTTTTGTGTGCAGTCGCTGAAGACGGGGGTTGCGTGTTGCTCCTATTGGTTCGATAAACCTTGGTTCTTAACTAGGGGAAATACTTACTCGTTTGTGCTGCAATAACCCGTTCCTCCTCACGGAAAACCCAACACAGATCACAGACATCAAGCGGCTCTCGCCACTTCCGGTCGAGGTGAATATACCCCAAACAAGCCTTTCAAAGGATTATCATCCATAGTAACAAGTAATAGTAAATTGCAGCACGTAACGAAAATGTTTCCTTAGCAAATTCCACTCACCAAAGGTGTTTCACTCCCCGGCAATGGCGCCGGAAAAGAGTCTTGATGACCCATAAGTATAGGGGGTCAATCGTAGTCCTTTCGATAAGTAAGAATGTCCAACCCAACGAGGAGCAAAAGGAATGATAAGCAGTTTTCAGCAAGGTATTCTCTGCAAGTGTTGTAAGTAACAGTGGCAGATAGTTTTGTAGCATGAAATTCATAACAACTGACAAGTAGCAAAAGTAGCAAGTGCGCAGCAAGATAGCCCAATCTTTTTTGTAGCAAAGGATAGGCCTGAAGGTTCTCCTATATGAAGAAAAGTGCTCTCGAGGACACATGGGAATTTCCGTCTAGCCAAGTTCATCATGTTAGTTGATTCGCATTCGTTACTTTGATAATTTGATATGTGGGTGGACCGGTGCTTAGGTGTTGTTCTTACTTTAACAAACAACCTACTTATGATTACCCCTCTTGCAAGCATCCGCAACTATGAAAGAAGAATTAAGATAAATCTAACCATAGCATGAAACATATGGATCCAAATCAGCCCCTTATGGAATAATGCATAAACTAGGGTTTAAGCTTCTGTCACTCTTGCAACCCATCATCTACTTATTACTCTGGAATGCCTTTCCTGAGGTCCTAAGTATGGTGAAGTGTTATGTAGTCAACGTTCACATGACACCACTAAAGGAAGCAACAACATACATATCATCAAAATATCGAACGAATACCAACTTCACAAGATTACTTATAACAAGACTTCTCCCATGTCCTAGATAACAAAAGTAACTACTCACAAATCATCGCCATGTTCAAGATCAGAGGTGTAATGAATATGATAAAGGATCTGAACATATTATCTTCCACTAAGTAAACCAACAAGCATCAACTACAAGATGTAATCAACACTACTAGCAACCCCCAGGTACCAATCTGAGGTTTTGAGACAAAGATTGAATACAATAGATGAACTAGGGTTTGAGATGAGATGGTGCTGGTAAAGATGTTGATGAAGATTGGTCCTCCCACGAAGAACGAAGCGTTGGTGATGACGATGGCCTCGATTTCCCCCTCCCCGAGGGAAGTTTCCACAGCAGAATCTCTCTGCCGGAGAGAAAAAGGGCTCCTGCCCAGGTTTCCGCCTCCAGATGGTGGTGCTTCGTCCTGAAAGTATCCTTATGACTTTTTCTAGATAAAAACCCTTCATATAGCAGAAGAGGGGGGACCTGGGCCTGCCTGTGGGCTTCCCAAGCCATCAGGGCGCACCTAGGGGGTGGTCACGCACTATTGGCTTGGGAGCTACAGGTGGCCCCCCTCTTGCACTTCTTTGCTCCATTAATTCAGATATATTCCACAAAAAATCCTTGTGAAGTTTCAGGCCATTTGGAGTCTAGAAAATTTCCAACCTTTTTCATGGTTTTCTGGTCTAGAATTCTAGTTTCCGGCAATTTCCCTCTTTGTGATGGACCTTGTAAATTAATAGAGAAAAGGCATTAGAATTGTATCATAAAATGGAATGATGGCCACGAACAATATAAATATCAATAAGAAATCATGATGCAAAATGGACATATCACCCTCTCGCGCCGTCGGGCGCCGCTTGGCAAAGCCCGACGGCAGTCGGCGGTGGCGGGATCTCATTTACATCTCTCCTGGATTGAGGCCATGGGGGGCTGCTGCTTCATATTCTATGGCATAGTTCGGTGGCCGACGTGACGAGGTATGGTGGTGCGTGCACACTAGTGGCGGCGCGGTGCGGTGGAGAACGCTGGCCGGTGGCGGTGGTGAGGCTGAGCACTCAGGCTGGTGGTGGAACGGCATGATTCGTGGATGCTAGGTGTGCCGGGCCAGATCGGGGCCTGGGCATGCATCCACTGTTGGCTTGTCGTGGTCGTGGTCGCGTGTGTCGCCGTTTTTGGTGCCTCCTCTAGCCCATGGAGTTCCGAGCGATCCATCTGCGTACTGCTGGCTGGACATGGATCTAGGTAGCATGCTAGTGTGGAGTATCTAGGACGACCAGGGTGTGGAGTCTTCGATATCGGCTGATGTTGGGCGACATGGTGGTGTTGTGGGTTGCGGTGGAGGAATGGTTTGGAGGTAATCCTGCAACACTTGATGCAGAACAATCAGTACAGATCACCTTTGTTCTACCAGTGATGCATCTGCATGCTGGTAGTTGGTGGTGATGTTGGTTGTGTTGGAGGCATGGTGTGGATTGCGGAGATGTTGTTGGTTCTGGGAGAGGCATGGTGTGGAGGTGCTCGTCGGCGGTGGCATCCGGCTTCCGTCTCCATGGTGATAGCCCAAGGGGACAACTTTGCCCCCCTTCCCAGTTTGCTATACTCCGGAGATTGATGGACATGCCCAAGGAGAAATTTGTGCATTGTTGTGGTTGTGGCCAATGACAACACTTATGGGCGTCGTCTCCTCCCTGGAGGCATTGGCATGGCCTTGTTCATCACCTGATTAGGCACCGGGGGAAACCCTAGGCTCGGTTCGTCCAGCCAAGTAGGGTGGAGCCACGGTAGCGTTCTCTCCTTGGAGACGCTGCCTGGGTGCTTGAGGGGTCTTCTTGCGGAGTAACTGGTGTGGGTAGCCTCGTTTGCCTCCGCAATGTGTTGTCATGTATCGGTTGTCACTGTGGGCATGGGCATCTGGGCGCTATGTACTTTATCATCAACACCTCATTTGTGACGTCTTCCTCGAGTCAGGCTAGCTCCTGCTATCTACTTGCAGACCTCCTAGGCGCTAAGAGTGGAGGGTGCGTTGATCTAGTTTGGTTTGGAGTTTTTGTCGTGCTCCGGGGTGTTCAGATACAGTTGTGATGTGGCATGTGTGCTATGTGTTCTACATATTCGTCATTCATGGCTTGAGGTTGGAAAGGGGAGTGGTGTATGAGTGTTGTTATGGTGGATGTGGTTGTTAACCTTTTGGTGTAGCATTGCACCGAAAGGCGTTGTATCAGCCATCTTGGCTCCTTCTTCGATGAATATATGATATGTATGCTTTTGCGTATTCTAGGAAACAGCGCCAATCTGGGTTAGATTCAGCCAAATCATGCAAATTAGGGGGCAAAACAATAGCCAAAGTGTTTGAGAAAGTAGATACGATGGAGATGTATCAACTCCCCAAAGATTAACTCATTGCTTGTCCTCAAGCAATTCAGTTGACAAAATGAAAGTGATAAATAAAAAAATTACAAACTCATTTGCTTTTGTTGTTGTATATAATCTTACCTAGTAATCAAGTTTTCAACAAAGATCATGAACTAAGCACACATATGATAACACTTAGCAGCCATATTTACTCATATCGATGGCGTAATCAACTAACAAGCAATAATACTATATATCAAACACCAACACTTTTTCAAATTAACTATACTAGATATGATAGAATGGTATCTTGTTATCCCTTTGTAAGACCGCAAAACAGAAATGATGAGCACCTCTAAAGTTTAAGCAACGACTAAACATTGTAATTCAAGGTAGAAAACACATCCAGTCATGCTCATACACAATATTAATGTGACCAAATGCATGTTAAGAATGAAAATAGCGCTCTCAAAGTTGGTGCTTGAATGAGAAGGTGATGACTCAACTATAAATTAAAAGATAAGCCCTTCCTAGAGGGAAGCAGGGATTTGCTTATGTACCAGAGCTCATTGTTTAAAAACATAGATAATTTCATTTTGAGAGATGTACTTTTTAGTTCATAGTTTACGACATAGCTTCCAATATCTTCCATGCTAAACATGTTAATGGTGGTTCTCATACAAAAAGTTTTACTCCCCCTCCACCATACTAACACAAACCATGGCAAGCCGAAACCTCGGGTGCCTGCCAACAATCAACTGTCCAGGGGAGCGTTTTTTATGAAGTAATGCAGGACTAGGCATTGTTGTTACTCCCTCCCTCAAGAGTGGCGAGCGAGTAAAATATCATCTTGAGTTAAACACACTTAGAATGGAATATATTGACCCAACCGCTCCATGAGGTTAGGGCACACAAACAAATATTTATTTGAAATTTCAGATGGCACATGCAAATTTACTTGGAACAGCCGAGTAATACCATATATAGCTAGATATGGTGGACTCTTATGTGTAACTTTTGTTTCAGGAATTTGGATGCGCAAGCAGTATTTTCGCTTAGTATGGGTGAAGGCTAGCAATAGACGGGGAAGTGGCCAACTAGAGAGCGGCAATGGTCATAATCATACATTTTGAATAATTAACATTGAACATGAGTATGATGAGGATATAAACACTCTAAACATAAATATCATAGAGGCATGATTGGGTTTGAATTAATTACATGTGTAAACATGTGTCAAGTCAAGCCACGTAAATTCTTCAGAGGAGGATACCATCCTAACATACTTCATCATAATCAATTTAAGGCATGTTGACACGCAAGATAACATATTACCAGTCCTAACTACTTAAGCATGGCATGAGTAACTACGAAATCTAATCATCGGCATACACATGTTTACTCATAATAAACTGAATCCGAACTACTAAGGTAAACATATTTACAAAAAAAATAAGTAGATTTCGTACCAACTTTTCTTCACCACTATCACTTCATCAAATCATCGTCGTTATTGCCTATCACTTGCAAGTCCTAGTGATGTGAAAAATATAGCATAGTGCAAGTGTGTCGTGGACTAAGCTCAAATCTACAAATACTAAATAAACAGGAGAAGTCAAAGAAATATTTGGTCTTTTGTTAGATCAATGATAAAGTACATAAGAGACAATGGAAATTGGTTTTTAATGTCTTCTCCCTTATTAAACAAGACATGATAAATCACAAAGAAAATTTACAAGAAACGATTAAGAAAATAGAGAAAAAAGAAGCAACCAAGAAGAAATGAAAGAGAAACTAGAGAAATCTTTTTGTTCTTTTATGTGTATTTTTTATCAAACAATAAAGTTCAAAGAAACACATTAAAATGTTTTTAAAGTTTTAATTTTTCTGAAGTGAAGAAATAAGCGACAGGAAAACAAAAAGCGAGAAAAGATTTACACCAAAGAACTCCAAACAAAACGACAAAAGAAGAGACAAAAATCTTTTTGGTTTTTTCCTTTTTAACACACAAACCAGCAAACAAAAGAAAGAAAATCCAAGAAGAAGCGCTAATTATTTGGACCCCAATAAATTCCGAACGTTCGGATTTTAGCATTTCATTCCGAACTTTTTTTATGGCAACTTTAGTTGACAGGAGGTGGCAACTTTATTTGATAAGACATGGCAATTTTTTCCTAGTTCAGAAAATTTCCATGTTTGCCAACAAAAGTTGCCACCTCCTGTCAACTAAAGTTGCCAATTCGGAATGAATGCTTAAATTCCGAACGTTCGGGATTTATCATTTCCGTAATATTTTTAGACTTTTTACACACAAAAGAAAACAAATTATAGTGAAACATGGATATACAAGTGAAATGAGGAACACCAACAAATGTAGTGAATGTGTGGTAACAAGAATGAAATGTCGGTGAAAAAAATTACTCCCCCAAACTTAAGCTTGTGGCCTAACTTGGTTTAATCCCACTGGTGGTTTGGATAGTATTCATGGTGAAAAATCCATCTAGCTCTTTGTGCACTAGCCCTCGCATGGTGAGTGGCTTCATGCGCTGCACGTTGCGCTTCACCTTCCTCCAAGGTAACATAATACATTTGTTTGCCGGGTAGTCAAATAAAGCAGGAGCAAGCAGGGTAATAATAAAAGGAGTATACATAGCAAAGATCAGTTTGTATCTATAATCATTGGCACTTGCTTCATAATCAATAAAACCATGATGTTGAATAGCTTCGAAATCTAGATAACTAGTGGGAAGTTCATAATCCTCAGTAAACTTAATAGGTATCCCAAAATGAGAGGCATCACGAGAAGCATAAATCAACCCATAAACATCACAACTTCATGAATTTTTACTCAATCGACGGCAATGATAGCTCCTAACTTATGACTTTTAGTACCATGCAAAGCAGTATGCATAGTACTTAAATCAGGTGAACAACTAGCTCTAGGGTCTTGTTTACGAGTCAAACATCTCCTTATAAATTAAGCAAAGTAATGCACAACGGGAAAATGAATGCTACCAATTCTTAGATGAGTAACTCCCCTAGTTTCGTCGTAGCAAAGGCTTGTAAGAAATCCCTCAAAGTCCCTCCGTGAGGTTCATTGAATGATCCCCTAAATTGAATCTTACAAATACGAGAAAATTCTTCCAAAGAAAGACAAAAGGGTTGATCATACAAGCGAAAAACAACTCTCGGTGCAGAACGACTAGAAATATATTGAAAGTCTCGCACGGAAGTTTGAGTGAGGTATTGTATTGTTTTTTTTTTTGAAAGTTGGGACAGTAGGAGAGGCTCCTACTGCATATGTATTAAATCAACAAAGCACAGGTACAGTGCGGGTAATTACATGGGGGGGTCAAGCTTATCTATAGAATACTAAGTGAGAGAGGGGGGGTATTGTGGTAAGCTTTGCAAGAAGGTAGAAACAAAATGTCTCTTGTGGTCTGGCAACCTATAACGTATGTTATCAAAGTCACTCTTAAACCGACTAAACCAGGAAGAAATGGAAGGTGGCATGTGTCTGAAGTAGTTGTTGTTGCGTTCCTTCCAAAGGCTCCAAGCTGCCGTCAAGAAGACATCCATGATCATTTTCCGCGGGTGTTGTGTCTTCATGTGTTCCACTAGTTCCAGCTTAGTGCCTTGTGCATTCCATGTGATATTGAGCAGCCGCCAGCAATCAGTGCTGAAGGTACAGTGGAAGAAGAGATGTTCCACCGTTTCTTCAATGTGTAAGCCACAAAGTAAGCAATCTAGGTTGGTGCCTATATTGTAGTGTCTTCTCTTCAGCATATTTCTTGTGTTTAGGCGATCCGAAAGCAAGAACCAGCCAAAAACTTTGATCTTGGGTGTGCATTTAGTTGTCCATAACTAACGGAAAGCCGCGGGGGCCACAACATCACGGAAGAAGAATTGGTAATATGCATCAGTCTTGAAAGTATTCGATCCCCAGCAACAGGACCAGATGTCATTCTGTTCTTCCAGAGCCACTTCGATCATTTCTGCTTGGAGGAGTTTGAGTTCTTCATGGGCTTGCAATGAGAGTGGAAGATGAAAGGTTGTGTGGAGGGTAGCGGCCGTCAAAAAGGTCCTGACAGACGAGTCTTCAGCATTGACATACGAGTATGCACGTGGGTATTTCTCAGCATAAATGGCCTGATTCCAATTATCTTTCCAGAATAGCGCAGAAGCACCACACTTGACCTGTACTTGGGTGATGCCACGATAGATTGGCATTAGGTGTACAAGGTCACGCCACCAAAAGGAGCCACAAGCATCTACTGTATGGGGAACAGAGTCAACATAATACGTGTCCCAAATAAGTTGCACCCACGGAATGTCCATTCTGTTGTAGAACTTGTGTAGAAATTTGAGCAGCAGGGCATCATTTTGAACTCTCAAATTGAGGACACCAAGACCTCCACTCTTTTGGGTCTGCATACCATGTCCCATGCAGCTAAGGAGTTGTTTTTGTCTCCATCAAAAGTCCGTTTGTTCCAGAGGTAGTGCCTGCGTATTCTGTCCAGCTGGGCAAGTATTTTAGGTGGGAGTCGCAGAGTTCCCATGGGATAGATGGCTAGCGAAGTAATGAGGGAGTTGAGTAGGGCTAGCTTCCCAGCATAAGACATGAGAGACATTGTTGCGGTGATCTTCTTTTCAGCCTTGCATACAAATGGTGTCATGTCAAGAACAAAAGGCCTAGTGGTGCCAAGAGGCAAGCCTAGGTAGGTGAAAGGCATGCTGGCTTGTGTGCAACCGAAAAGAGCGGCCAGGTCATTGCATTTGCTTGCCGGTGTATTGCTGGATACAAGTGTGGATTTGTGAAAATTGATCTTGAGACCTATAGAGGTGGCATGGTTTTCAAGGATTTGTTTTATCTTGGCAGCCTGGTCTAGGCAAGCAGGCAAAACAATTATTGTATCGTCTGCGTATTGGATCACTAGATATTTTGCATCAGCTTTGGGAGGGATGGGGTGTTTGATCAGGTTGTGCTCTAGTGCTTCATTGATAGCAGTCTGGAGAAGATCGGCTGCGAGGACAAAAATCAAAGGAGACATTGGGTCCCCTTGACGTACACCACACTTACAATGGAATTGACGGCCCGGTACTCCATTTAATAGAACTGAGGATTTACCAGATGAAAAAATACTCTCCATCCAAGCAAGCCATTTTGGAGGGAAACCCATTTTTTTCATAACCAGAAGCATGGCTGAGTGTTCAATGGTGTCGAAGGCTTTGGCAAAGTCTAGTTTCAGAAGGACTATTTCTTGCTTGGAGGCGTGGCATTGGTGAATGTATTCAAAGGCCCAAGTAAGGCAGTCATGGATGGACCTCCCACGAAGGAATCCATATTGGTTCCTATGCACAAGTTGGAGAATGATTTCTGCAGGTGATTGGCTAGTATTTTAGTGACCAGTTTCAGACAGCAACTGAGGAGGGTGATAGGCCGAAAGTCATTGACAATTTCCGGCGAGTTGACCTTAGGGATCAATGTGATGTATCCAGCATTGATGCTCTCCAGATTGAGGCCTCCTTGGTGAAATTCATTACAGAGAAGGTAGAAATCTTGTTTGATGATTGGCCAGCAAGCCTTCAAGAAAGCCCCATTGAAGCCATCAGGGCCTGGAGCACGATCAGGTGGCATTTGAGAAACAACCTCATCGATCTCTTTATGTGTGAAAGGTGCAGTGAGGTTATCAAAGTTCACATCTTCCCGTAGCAGTTTGTCGAGGTTGAATTTCATAGGTTGAGGATTGGCATGTCCCATTCTGTCTTTGAAGGCCTCAAAAAGGATGGACTCCTTCCCAGCGTGATCATCCACCTCCACTCCATCATTTGTTTTCAGGAGATTGATGCAGTTTTTCCTGTACCGTTCAGTTGCTACCGCCTGAAAGAATTTGGAATTCTCATCGCCAAACTGAATCCATCTGATCGTGCATCTTTTCCTCCAGTATTCTTTCTGATATTACAACAGTCTAATCAAATGATTTTTAAGTATGTTGCGAAAATTTCTCTCCGGGGTGGTAAGTATGCGGCGATCTTCGATGTTATCGAGCTCCAGGAGGGTTTTGTTTGTGTTTTCAATGGCAGTCTTAAGACGGGATATTTTCTTACTCCATTGTTTGAGTGCATAACGAACGGCCTTGAGTTTTTGCCCTAATCTTGCTGCAATGTTGGAGTTCTTGTTGAATTTGATTGGTTGGTTCCATGCTTGAGCAACCACATCCATAAAGCCAAGGTGAGCAATCCAGTACGTTTCAAACCTGAAAAGTTTGCTTTTTGGGATCGTTGTTTGGATGATTACCGAGCAAGGTGTATGGTCCGATACTGGCTTCCCTAACAGGTTCACAGTTGTATTGGGGAATGATGAAGTCCAGTTAAGCGTTGTGAAGAACCAATCGAGTTGCTCGAGCAGAGGTTGTTGCTGCATATTTGACCATGTATACGCTCTCCCCTTGATGGGTAGTTCAGTGAGGTTTTGTTCACGAATGAAGTCATTAAAAGTAAACATATCGTGCACATTACCACCAAGTTTGTTGCGATTATCAGGGGAGCGAATATAATTGAAGTCCCCGAGTAAAAGCCAATCTTCAGTTGGAGGGATATTCAAATCAAATAGCCAATTAGTAAAAGTGACCCGGGGTTCGCCTTGACAGGGGCCATAAACGTTGACTAGCTTCCAGCGATGACTAGATTGCGTGGAGGTAAATTCTACCCCTAACGCAAATTGTTCAGATAGAAAGACCCTGCCCGAAAATATACTGCTATTCCAGATAGTAATAATCCCACCAGACGCTCCTTGTGAAGGGATGAAAGCAAACTGATCAAAGCGTCGTGGACATATGGATTTTAAAGATGTAACATCAAAGACCGGCATCTTAGATTCTTGCAAACAAATAACCGCACAACCACTCGCGTTGATCGCATTACCGAGCGCTAACTGTTTATCGGGGGCATTAAGGCCACGTACGTTCCAGCAGAGTACGTTCCAGTTTCGCAAAAGCACCATGAAAATAAAAGGAAGTTCAGATAGCGAGCGCGGCGACTAAAGAACTTATTACTCCTCAGTGAGAGCCGAGGTGGTCAGCTCTTCTGCAGGTATCGCACACAGATGCGTACCAATAGCCTGCATTGTTGGAATAGGAGTAGGTGGAGGAGCCGCTGTGCCAAGATCTTCAGAGCTGGGATCTTCCATGATGGTGTCTTCAGCAGCGATTGTGGCAGAGGGGATGACACGTGGCTTGACCTTGGATTTGGCTGGGCGCAAATCAGTTGTCTGAATTACACGGAATCCATCATACTTGTTGGTCCTATTGCTGCGTCGAAGAGTGGAGGTATCCACAGGTGCCTGCATCTTCCCCTTGCGCTGCTTCTATGCAGGTACTGCAGTTGTCAGAGAGCTTGAGCCAGCCACCTCCAAGGGCATCATAGTCATCAAGGTATCAGTTGGGACTGTCGCAGTTGACTCAGAATCTATAGGCACAGCAAATTGAGTCACCTCCTCTAATTGTGGGACCTCAGTTGAATCTGCAGGTGTTTCCACAGTCTGAAGCAGTGGAGGAGGAGCAATCAGTAATGCACTGTCTGACGAGGTGTCAAGGTCGACATCAACAGGGTGGATGGTCGGGAGTTCAGAGAAGCTCGAAACCAAGCTAGCTACAGAGGTCTGTTGACAGGTAACCCGGGAAAACTCAATGTTCCCATCAATCAGCGAAACCTGCATTGCGACCTGATAGTTGTCCTGTCTCATACCAAAACCAGAGCGCCATGGTCCAAAAGAGTCCATCAAAGGGCGCAGAGCAGAGAAAAGAGCTGAGTTAAGCTGTTGACGTGGGATTGGATTCTCCAGCAGGAGAGACATAAGCGTATCCCCTTGAGCTGAGAGGCCAAAACGCAGACCTTGGCTATGAACTTCAACAGAGACAGTAAGTGAATCTTCAGTTACCTGCGCAGCAGTGTTATCCTGTACGGGCACCACGATCATAGCGAATTCAGATTCAGACTCATCAGAAAGGGTGATGGAGTCGTTCCACGCCTGCATAGCATTATCAGTGATGTTGTTGTCAGGCACTAGGCCGTCTTGAACCTGCAGACCCTGGGCAGCTAGCCAGGCTTGATAGTTCATGAGATATGGGGGCAGAGGAGGTGCTGGTGGTTCTGGCCATGCACCCCAACCCGCGTTTTCTTGGACCTGCTGAGCTGCAGGACCCTCCGGCGCGCCATTGGGTGGTGCCGCGTTCTGGACAAGCCAATTGTGAACTTGCTGTTCGTAAAGTTGCTCCGCCGTCAGGTCCGGGCCAAACTGGGGATGTGGGTTACCGTCAGGAGGTGGTGGTTCCTCACCAGCCGGTGGTACCTCAGGAAGGAGTCCATTCCAGTCATTGCTTCTGAGGATCGTGATCTATACTGTCCAGCAGTCTCTAGCCCCTCCGAGCTGCCAAACCACAAAACTCTTGGGCACTAAGCGCAGACTGAGAACTCGTGCCCTGATCAGCATGAACCGACGATCTTGTCTAGGATTATACCAAGAAACCAGAGCGCCAAAACCCCCAAGAGATTTGTTAATGTAATAATCTGTCTGATAATCATATGGAAATCCAAAATACATCAGCCAAATCTCGGGACCAAAGGTGGTGGTGCGGCGATTGAGCGCCTCATGGTAAGGAACAAAGGTGATGAGCAGATCTTCATCTTCAAGTTCTAGGGAAGTAGCTACTGCAGTATCTCGGATAAAGGAATCCACAAAACCAAAAATCCCGATGCCGAACGGATGGTCACTAGCTTCAGTGGTGAAAAGTTGAGCTTCATGGAGCAAACCTTGGATAGCGGTGCGGATAGCGGCTCGACGATGCATCGGAACATAATGGCTTGATTCTGCAATGGCCAGATAATCGTGGTTGAGCGGCGGTATTGGTCCCACCACCATCCCGCTTCGGACGACACGATCGGCCGGCCCTGGTTCAACGGCGAAACCCGGAGGCAGGAATGGCACCGGATTGAGTGGGTAGTTCGCCATGGTGGCGAGGTGGAGGGAGGGCGACGGAGAGGACGAGGGTGGCAGGGGTGGCGGAAGGCTGGAGCAGGGCGGTGTCATTTGGGGAAACCGAGCAGAAGTGGAAGCGTGCGGGGTAGTTTTGGTAAATTGAGTTTTTTTTAGGAATCCACTGCCAACGCTCCCTCCACCGCTTCCGTCGACAGGATTGTGCCACATGACCATAGTGGCTGCAAGCATCACATCGGACGGCATGTCTCCTTTGATTTTTCTTTGGAAAGGAATCCGTGTCAACCGGAAATCGGGAGAAATTGATACTATGCTGGTCGACGGCCTCATTAAGTCCAAAATGCTGCTGAGTAATCCGAGCGGGGCAATTATTTACCTTGTGGTCAGGTGTGGAACAGTTAATGCAAATCACCCTAGCATGGCATTGTATCTTCGGGTGTCCCCATTGAAGGCAACGAGCACACAAACTCGCCCAATTTTTATCAAGAGAAGTAATATCTTCCTCGGAGTAGCAGGCCTGGGCTAAATCAGCCTTATGATGGGCCAAGAGTCTGGGAGGCCATATAGAGTGGGCCGGGGCATATTTGAAAGCCGACGCGAGAAAGCACTGTGGCGGCGAGGGGTAGAAGATATTAATGGGGCAATTAAAACTACCCAAACGAAGAAAATCCAGAGATTGCTCGTCCTTAGTTTGCGCTTGTCGGAGATATTTCTCCATTAATGAAATTGAAGGAGATTCCTCAATGACTGCCACCTCATTACCACTTGCCAAAAAAGATCCAAATTGAATTTGAATGTCTCGTGTGTTCGTCGGAAGAGCTGAAGATGAAGAAGCCTCCCGAGAATTCTTGTTTGAAAAGACCATTTGATCAATTGGGGTCAAAGAGAATTTGCTGAACTCACGTAGTGTGGAAGCACTCCAAGAGGAACCTTGTTTCAAAAAACCCAAGTTCGATTTGATGGCAAGTGGCTTTCTTGCTGTCAATTCTGACAATTCTTCATCAGCATGCCAGTTAAGAGTAGACGATGGAACTCGAGCAAAACGTCCATTGAACAGATGAAAATGGCAAATAAAATCCGGCCAAATGCGATCCTTAAGACGATATATGAAATGCCCCACTTTGTTGTTGGCCACAGAAAATCGAAATGCTCTCGGATTGATCTGAAGTACCTTGAAACCAGTATTGATGCCACCAATACAACATTGTAAAGCAATACCCATTGTTTCTTCATTGAGAGGAAAGGAGGCCGAAGAAAAGGAGACCACAAGAAAAAATTCCTTGGAGTCTCGAGAGGGGGAAAAGTGCACGGTGGATCCATACTTCCTTCTCACCTGATCTGCAAGGGCTAGGCCAGGGGCAAAATCCCAATGCAAGAGGCCTTCCATCTTGATCTAGACTAGAGATCGTCATGAAATTTGGTGGAGCAGGTGGAGGGGAGAGGTGGGGAGAGGGGAGAGGTGGGGAGAGCCGCCATATGCTGTGCTGAGTGTTATGAGGTATTGTATTGTTGACACTTATCTACGAGGAAGGCGGTTAGACCAACGTTTTCCAAAATTTTCAAACTCCGGTCTAAATCCCGCTCCTTCCATGAAGGAATCACATGGCTATTGACAAGCTTTTACTTTGGCACTTCATAAATAGCTTTCCCTGGTTCATGATTAGTCCTCGCGGTACTGCAGCTTAAGGAACATCCACAGATTATCCTCCTCAACATTTCCCTTTTGTGAAAAATTTCAAAAACTCATTAATAGTGAAAAAAAACCAATTAAATTGATAGCAACTACTCCCACAAGCTTCTAGAGGCTAAACCATGCATCAAAACTACTTACATCCAACTAAGATTGACATGCAAACTCATATTCATGGTCACAAATAGTAGCAAAATAAGCAAAGTATAAACCACTAGAGGAAAAAACTAATTGGACCAATGGAGGAGTCACATACCAAGGAGAAATCACTCCAAATATTATCAGAAATGGGTCCCCGAGAAAGGAGATCGAAAATTGGTCTCAATATAGCAAGAAAATGAGTTGGGGAGCTAGAGAAAAATTTCCTTGATGAGGAAGAAGGCAGGGGCCATGGGCATTAAATGAGTGGGTACCTATGATCCCTCCTACTTGTGATGCATTAGGATTTTCCCCGAATGGGAAGGGTGATATAGTAAAGTAGCAAAAAGTATTTCCCTCAGTTAAGAACCAAGGTTTATTGAACCAGTAGGAGAACCAAGCAAACAACCGTCAGTAGCACCTACACACAAAAGACCAAATACTTACACCCAAAGCAAGCAAGAGGGTTGTCAATCCCCTTGTACTTGTTGACAACAAGGATTAAATCTGATAGTGATGGATAGATAAATTGCAAAGTAAAATAAAAGTAAATAAATTGCACCAAGGTATTTTAGGTTTTGTAATATGATTAAAGTAGACTCAGTGGCCATAGTTTTCACTAGAGGCTTCTCTCTTTTAGCAAAGCATATGGTGGGTAAACAAATTACTGTTGGGCAATTGATAGAAAAGCGCATAGTTATGACATTATTCATGGCATGATCCTATACATAGGCATTACGTCCGTGACAAGTAGACCGACTCCTACCTGCATCTACTACTATTACTCTACCAATCGATCGACTCATGCCTGCATCTGTGGTATTAAGTTCATGACAAACATAGTAACGCTTTAAGCAAGACGACATAATGTAGACAAAGAAAGACAAGCAATATGTTCATATCCCGACGTTTTATTCTTAGTAGCAACAATACAATATGTGCCTCGCTACCCCTTCTGCCACTGGGTGAGGACACCGCAAGATTCAACCCACTACTATGCACCACTTCCACTGAATATCGACAGATCAACTTGGCCAAAGAAAACCCATAGATCAGAAAGCTTCACATAGCTATATAAATCACACATAATAAAGTTCAAAATTGACTCAATTATTTTCAATGAATAATCTGATCATAAACCCACAATTCATCGGATTCCAACAAACACACCGCAAAAGAAGATTACATCGAATAGATCAGTGAAGAGAACATGGTATTGAAGATCAAAGAGAGAGAAGAAGCCATCTAACTAATCACTACGGACCCGTAGGTCTGTGGTGAACTACTCACACATCATGGAGGTGCATCAAGGTTGATGTAGAAGCCCTCCGTGATCGATTCTGCCTCCGGCAGGGTGTCAGAAAAGGCCTTCAGATGGGATCGAGGAAGAACAGAGACTTGCGACAGCCAACAAAATTGTTTCAGGTGGCTCTCTGGGGATTTCCGGATATTTGAGGATATATAGAGTTGGAATTAGGTAAGACGGGTGAGGGAGTCCTGGACTAAGGGGTCCTCGGGCCGCTGGCCTATCTCTCAATAGGCCGGCTTGATGGGCCGCACTCTGACTGTCGCGGGGAGGGCCGGATACATCGAGACCTTGTGTTCTAGAAGGAAGTCCCAAAGGCGCATCGTGCGCTCCAAGTCAAGATGAGGGAATCGACGTCTCCATTCTCGGCAGGAGTCTTGTCATGTGTAAACCCTAGGTACCCCCCGGTGTCTATATAAACCGGGAGGGTTTTAGATTGTACGGGAGAGAAACTCATCTAGGGTTTTAGCTAATCGATCTCGAGGTAGATCAACTCTGTAACCTTCATACCATCAATATAATCGAGCTGGACGTAGGGTTTTACCTCCATAGGAGGGCCCGAACCTGGGTAAACACTGTCTCCTTCGTCCCCTTGTTACCATCGATCCTAGACTCATAGCTCGGGACCCCCTACCCGAGATCCGCCGGTTTTGACACCGACATTGGTGCTATCATTGAGAGTCCCACTGTGATCTCCAAAGGAATCGATAGCTCGCGTTGTCATTAACAAAGAAGTCCGGAACATGGACTCCTTCGTCCCTGAACAGATCTTCGCTTTCGGCAGCATTGTGCTGCACACTGACCCGACCGGCCGTCTTGGCCGGGTCGAGAGTTTCGCCCCTTATCAAGAGGTCAGATTCGGGAACCTAGAGTTCTCCGTAGACTCTCGGGGCGATCTTTCGCTCACCGGGCTCGCAGTCTCATCTGACGCACCCGAGGACTCCGAGGCCTTAACCTCGGATGTCGCTTCGACCCCGCCCACGGGACTAACCCCGACGATGATCTGGCTTTTAGTCCGGATCCGGCCATAGCACCAGGTGAGCGGGTACCAGCTCCTGCCGAACACACTTCTTGGGCAGACGCATCGGAGGTTAACTCCGAAAGCGCTGAGCAAATCGACCCGATCGAGCTCTCGACACTCAACGAAGCTCTAGATCGGATCTTATTGATGAAAGTCACTGACGACCCAACCCCGATCCACGTTCAGATCGGTCTTAAGGCGGGTCAAGAGGAAGTTTTCATCCCACCCACCACCCACTTCGTAGCCACTGTCGAAGACTTAACCGATATGTTGGACTACGCCTCCGAGGAGGCAGAAGATATGGATCAAGAGGATCGCGCTTCCACCCCCGTCAACACTGGGCGATGACCTGCCACCTCCACCTACGACGTCTACATGGTTGATACTCCATCTGATAACAGCGAGCGCACACCCCCAAACAATGGTGATAAATCGTGTGAAGCACCGTTAAGGCGCCGGAAACCGCGCAAACGATCAAAGACAAAAAAGGGAAGGGAAGCTATTGCTGGCACCGGGGAAAATGATACCCCGGAAGACCTCGGCGATCCCGATATTCCCGAGCATCCGTTAGAGGACCAGGAAAGGCCGGAGGACCAGCGCGACCCCGAAGATCCAAACGATTCCAAAGATGACAACTACCTCCCCCCTGTAGAGGAGGAGGATAGCCGGGAAGCCGAAGATTTCACCGTCCCCGAAAACATTGAGGATCAGGAATGGTTTAGGCAACAGCTTATCGCCGCTGCCTGAAGCCTAAAGGCAAAAGAACGGCAGCTCAAGGCCGAACAAGACACCCTCAATGATAGATGGACGAGGGTCCTATCAGCTGAGGAAGGATACGGTACCGGTCTATTGGACCAACCCAAGAGCTATCCACGCCGACGGCTGCTGCCACAATTCGATGACGAACTCCCTAATACGCCGTCCCCCAAGCACACTCCATACGACCAGCCGGACCGCCCTCCCCGAGGACGAGATAGGACGGCTGGCGACGCCGGTTATAGGCCGGCGATACCCCGTAGAAGGGGAAAGGAGCCAATGAAGCCTGAGGACAGGTACGACCTGCGACACGACCTAGATTATAGAACAGGTCACACGAGATCCATCTACGGATCTAGAGGGTACTCCCCCGATAGACGGGACGGGTACCGGCCTTGGCTCGACCGAAACAATAGAGGTCGGGAACAAAACCGGGCCAGAACAGACGCCGACTACCGGCGTGACATAGCCCGGGTCAGAGGCGCTGCCCACCCACTGTGCTTCACTGATGAGGTGATGCAGCATCAGTTCTCGGAAGGGTTTAAAACCATGAACATAGAGCAATACGACGGAACAACTGACCCAGCAGTGTGGATCGAGGATTTCCTCCTCCACATTCACATGGCACGAGGAGACGATCTCCACGCCATCAAGTATCTACCCCTTAAACTTAAGGGGCCAACTCGGCACTGGTTAAACAGTCTCCCCGAAAATTATATCGGGAGCTGGGAGGATCTTGAGGATGCATTCCGATCTAACTTCTAGGGCACCTATGTACGGCCTCCGGACTCCTCCGACCTAAGCAACGTCGTCCAAAAGGCAGGAGAGTCCGCCCGACAATTCTGGAATCGGTTTTGACCAAGAAAAACCAGATCGTCGATTGCCCAGATGCCGAGGCTATAGCCTCTTTCAGGCACAATATTTGGGACGAATGGCTGGCTCGCCAGCTCGGTCAGGATAAACCTAGGACCATGTCCGCCCTTACATCACTCATGGCCCGCTTTTGCGCGGGCGAGGATAACTGGCTAGCGAGACGAAGCCACAACCCCGAAGACCCCAGCACCTCCGAAGCTCGGGATGGAAACGGGAAACCACAACGCAACAAAAATAAACGCCGGCACAGCACTAGTGACGCCGATGACACGGCTGTCAACACCGGCTTCCGCAACCCTCAATCCGGGCAGCGGAAGAAGCCTCCTAAAGGCAATCGCGATGGACCCACCCCGCTGGACAAAATCATGGAGAGGCCTTGCCAGATCCATGGCACTCCAGACAAGCCCGCCAACCACACCAACCGTAACTGTTGGGTGTTCAAACAAGCCGGCAAACTCGCATCCGAGGAGCAAGGCAAGGGCCCACGCAGCGAGGACGATGATGAGCCCCGCGGTCCGATCAATGGTGGACAGAAGCAGTTCCCTCCAGAGGTAAAAACTGTGAACATGATATACCCCACTCACATACCCAAAAAGGAGATGAAGCGCGCCCTTCGAGAGGTCTACGCCGTAGAGCCCGTAGCCCCGAAGTATAACCCATGGTTGGCGTACCCGATCACCTTCGATCGACGAGACCATCCGACCAGTATCTGTCATGGGGGATCAGCCGCCCTCGTCCTAGATCCCATTATCGATGGGTATCACCTCACTAAAGTCCTAATGGACGAAGGAACTAGCCTCAATTTGATTTACTCAGATACGGTGAAAAAGATGGGTATAGATCCATCAAGGATCAAACCCAACAACACTACCTTTAAAGGAGTGATCCCAGGCGTCGAAGCCCGGTGCACGGGCTCTGTGAGCCTGGAAGTGGTGTTCGGTTCGCCCGATAACTTCCGTAGCGAGGACTTGATCTTCGACATCGTACCTTTCTGCAGCGGTTATCATGCCCTGCTAGGTCGTACAGCGTTCGCTCGCTCTAACGCCATCCCACACTACGCATACCTCAAGCTCAAGATGCCCGGGCCCAAGGGGGTCATCACTGTCAACGGCAACACAGAGCGTTCCCTCCGAACTGAGGAGCATGCATTGGCCCTGGCGGCCGAATTCCATTACGAGGACGGCCGGCAAACACCGAAATTTGCCATAAAGGCACATAAGGTTGACAAACGAGCTCGGTTTCAATCCGAACTCCTAGAATCTTCTTCTCCCCGGAAATAGGGACACGCTCCCCATTGCACAGCCCTAATGACCGTCAAACACGTGCCAAGAAGGCACAACTTCGCACTCAAGATTCCATGGGCAGCAGTGGGGAACAACCATTAAAGGGTAAGTGTTCGGCTGGACCGATCCATTACCAGTACACGTCCTTGGACATAACACATGTACCATCAAGGACCTGCTAAAGAGTAAAGCTCATCCATACTTCGGCGACTTCTCAAGACCTTCTTCCCAAGGTTCGCTCGACAACAGCACCACCCTTAAAGGAATGTAACTCCCTAGGAGGCACAGGAGCAGACTGACGACAGGGCACATCGAGGACGTCAAGCCACCAATCGAAGACCCCTGGTACAACCTCTCCTCTGTAAATTCTATGTTTTATCTTCAAAATACCTGTAAACAGTTGCTTCGGCAATTTGAGTTATAAGAATTATCGAGCAAATAAAAGACCATTATACATGGCCCCTCCGCTGTATTTTATGGTACATACTCTGTTCTTGTCAACGCCTCTCGCGCAACTGTTTGGCATACATTACGATGCAACCGGCTAATAGACCGGGGGCTTGAATTTAAAATATCGCCCTGAGCATCACCCTGACACAACTAGTCGTGTGTTCGGCGTCTTGGATTTTGCTTTATATGCATCGGATCCGAACTATGTCTTGGGTCAATACTTGGGTTGCCCGGCTCCTGTGTTTGCCCCCTTACGTTCCACTCGTTCGGCTAAAGGGGCAAAGGGAGAACCACTGCGATTGTGTTTCCAGTTCATCTGGTCAAGCACCTCAGGGGAGAAAGCCGAAAACTGACCATCATAGTAAGCGAGAACCGGTCTGCAAATCCGAGCATAAGTGTCATACTAAAAAATCGATAGAGGTTATTCCGTGTTATACGATGGGTTTTGTACTCGTACAAACCATGTGATGCTGGCTTCGGCCCCGGTACATCCGCACATCACAAGACACTGGGGGCTGGTCATCAGCCCTCGCATTTTTTTACGCTCCTACGGCTAAGTGAAAGCGATAAAGCATCATAGTCCGATTGCCTTGTCCCCCTCGCACTACCGCCTTCGGGCACCGATACCTCGGCTAAGGGTCACAGTGCGGAGGCAGAGACACCTCGCGTAGTATCTACGTGGGGGCTGAAGCCGATGACTCGCAACTTTCAGATAAAACGGCCACATGAGAGTCAAAATAAACGTTAAAGACTTATAAAACATGATAAACCATGCAACTCTGGTTATAAAGTGTTAAAAGTCTTCAGACATATTACAACGCGCTCATTCATAAAGAACATCTTTCGAGCATTGGGCCTCTATCGCCCGAGCACCCTCCATCACTGCGGAGAAGTATAGCTCGGGGCGCCTATGCTCCTTTCCAGGGGGCGGAGGTGCGGTGGCCATCTCGGTCGGCTTGAGCTTCGGCCAGTGCACCATGGTCTTTGCAAAGGCCATCTGAGCTCCCTCGATGCATGTAGAACGCTTTAGCGCGTCAATCCGAGGCGCAGCATCGCACAATTTCTGCACCAAGCCGAAATAGCTGCTCGACAATGGCTCTTCGGGCCACAGCCGGATGCAGAGATCTGTCATGGCCGGCTCCGCCATCCTGTGCAGCTCCATTAGTTGCTTCACCTGCTCGCTCAGAAGAGGAGAGCGCTCGGGGGACTCAAACTGTGCCCAGAATAGCCGAGCCTCATCATTCTCCCCCCGCGAAGCATAGAACTTGTTCGCGTCCGCTGCACTCTTCTGGAGATCCACACAGACGCCTGAGGAACGCCACACCTGGGTGAGCAAAGCAAACCTGCTACCACCAAAGGCGCATTATAGTGAATACGGCTTACCATCTGTGACAGCCCGGACTTGGTGAACCTCCTCTTCAAATGACCGTCTGTCCACTCGCTCCTTTTGAAGCTCGGATTTCAGCGTAGATAGCTCGGAAGCTTGCTCTTTGCCTTTCTGCTCAAGGGCCTCGCACTTTGCGCTGGCGTCCTTGAGCTCCTGCTGCACCTCCTCCACCCGGGCCTCCAGCTTAGCACTCGCAGCTTTCAAAGTGGAGAGTGCGGCTGCTGCCTGTTCGGTGGCCGCCTTCTCATCCGCGACCTCTTGCTTCATCTTTTTAAGCTCGGCCTTGAGTTTTTCAACCTCCACAGCTGAAGCTGTGGAAGCAATAAATAAATAATTACACTGGGTTACCAGTGCGGATCACTAACAATATACAGCCTGGATGTTACAATTCGGCTTACCTTGTGCCTCGTCGAACCTCTTGTTCAGGCTATCAAGCTCCTCTTCGGAGATCTTGAGCTTCCGATTTAGCTCGGTAAGCTCAGCGGCATTAACGGCCGCCGCCGAGGACGAGGCCTACAAAAAATAAAAAAACATACATCCGGTTATGTGCATTCCAACCCCCGAACCGTCAAGGATATGACCCTATGATCGGTCCTCTTAAGGGCTTTTTAGAACATTGAGGGACTAATGGTGCCTTGCGCATCATTGGTCACTCCTAAGTATTTGACCCCTCGGATGCGTTTTTGCAAAGCCACCCGGGGCTCGGGGGCTACTACATATATAAAGATAGCATAAACTTAATAAAATTAAGATTGTTTGGGAAAAGGGTATTACGTGACTCACCTTGAATCCCGTCAAGAGACCATTGAAGGCCTCTTTCAGTCCGCTATCGACGGACTGAATGCCTTGCAAAACCGCACCCATAAGAGTGTGGTGATCCTCTGAGATGGGGGCGCTTGATAGAGCCTCCTCCATGACCGGCCACCCAATCGTCGATGGCACCGGTGGTGACCGGCCAGCCCGATCTCTGATCGGGGACTGAGTCGGTAGCTCCGGAAGCACAGCATGCTCCGGAGATGTCCTCGGAGGGGACTGATGTCTACTACGCAACCTTCTTCTTGTAGACTCGTGTTGGGCCACCAAGCGCAGAGTTTTGTAGGACAGTAGCAAATTTCCCTCAAGTGGATGACCTAAGGTTTATCAATCCGTGGGAGGCGTAGGATGAAGATGGTCTCTCTCGAACAACCCTGCAACCAAATAACAAAGAGTCTCTTGTGTCCCCAGCACACCCAATACAATGATAAATTGTATAGGTGCACTAGTTCGGCGAAGAGATGGTGATACAAGTGTAATATGGATGGTAGATATAGGTTTTTGTAATCTGAAAATATAAAAACAGCAAGGTAGCAAGTAACAAAAGTGAGCACAAACGGTATTGCAATGCTTGGAAACAAGGCCTAGGGTTCATACTTTCAGTAGTGCAAGTTCTCTCAACAACACTAACATAGTTGAATCATATGTAAATCCCTCACGTGCGACAAAGAGTTCACTCCAAAGTCACAAATAGCGGAGAACAAACGAAGAAATTATTGTAGGGTACGAAACCACCTCAAAGTTATCTTTTCCGATCAATCATATGAGCTATCCCTATAAGTGTCACGAACAGCCCTAGAGTTCGTACTAAAATAACACCTTAAGATACACATCAACCAAAACCCTAATGTCACCTAGATACTCCAATGTCACCACAAGTACCCATGGGCATGATTATACGATATGCATCACATAATTTCAGATTCATCATGTTCAATCCAACACAAAGAACTTCAAAGAGTGCCCCAAAGTTTCTACCAGAGAGTCAAGACGAAAACGTGTGCCAACCCCTATGCATAGATTCTCAAGGTCACGGAACCCGCAAGTTGATCACCAAAACATACATCAAGTGGATCAATAGAACATCCCATTGTCACCACGGATATCCCATCGCAAGACATACATCAAGTGTTCTCAAATCCTTAAAGATTCAATCCGATAAGAAAACTTCAAAGGGAAAACTCAATTCATCACAAGAAGATAGAGAGGGGAAAACTCCATATGATTCATCTATATTAATAAAGCTCGCGGTACATCAAGATCGTATCATCTCAAGAACATGAGAGAGAGAGACATCAAACACATAGCTACTGGTACATACCCTCAGCCCCGAGGGTGAACTACTCCCTCCTCATCATGGAGACCGCCGGGATGATGAAGATGGCCTCCGGTGATGGTTTCCCCCTCCGGCAGGGTGCCGGAACGGGCTCCCGATTGGTTTTTCGTGGCTCTGGAGGCTTGCGGCGGCGGAACTCCCGACCTAGGTTTCTTTCTGGGGGTTTTGGGATTTATAGGAGCACTTGGCGTTGGAATCACGTCAGGGGGGGTGCTCGAGGGACCCACAAGTTAGGGGGCGCGCCCTAGGGGGGGCGTGCCCCCTAGGCTTGTGGCCTCCTCGGGACTCCTCTCCGGTATCTTTTTGCTCCAGTATTTTTTATATTTTCCAAAAATATTCTCCGTAAATTTTCAGCCGATTCCGAGAACTTTTATTTCTGCACAAAAACAACACCACGGTAGTTCTGCTGAAAACAGCGTCAGTCCGGGTTAGTTCTAATAAAATCATACCAAAATCATATAGAATTATTGTAAACATGGCATGAATACTTCATAAATTATAGATACGTTGGAGACGTATCAGCATCCCCAAGCTTAATTCCTGCTCGTCCTCGAGTAGGTAAATGATAAAAGAAATAATTTATGAAGTGTGAATGCTAGCAAACATGTTCATCATATTCTTTTCTTCTTTGTATAGCATGGACATTTGGACTTGTAAATGATTCAAAGCAATAGTCTAGTTTTAACATAATGACTTCAATACTCAAGCATGTCAACAAGCAACCATGTCTTTCAAAATATCAACACTAAAGAAAGTTATCCCTAGCCCATCATGCTCAATCATTGATCCATTCATGAAACACACTCAAATATTAGCTATGCCCAATGCTCAAGTACGATCATAGTGCCCCCTAGTTGGTGCTTATAAGAGAACATGGAGACTCAAAGCAAAAATAAAAATTTCATAAAGTAAATAGATAGGCCCTTCGCAAAGGGAAGTAGGGATTTGTAGAGGTGCCAGAGCTCAAGGTTTAAATTGAGAGAGAAAAATATTTTGAGTGGCATGCTTTTCCTGTCAACGAAAACGACAAAGTAGCTCACAATACTTTCCATGCTAGATACATTATAGGCGGTTCCCAAACAGAATGGTAAAGCTTTTACTCCCCCTCCACCAATCAATCACACTCCACGGCGAGCCGAATCCACGGGTACCGTCCATACAAACAACAATCCTGGGGGAGTTTTGTTTCATTATATTTTGATTTGATTTTTGAGCATGGAACTGGGCATCCCGAATACCAGCCACTTTCTCGTGAATGATAGTGAATCAACACATATCGTGAGAATAACACACCTAGCATGGAAAAATATTGGATACTCCCCACCGTTTCATGAGCGGTACGGGCACACAAAAGAGAAAATTTATTTTGAAAATTTAGAGATGGCACATACAAATTTTCTTGGAACGGCATGGAAATACCGCATATAGGTAGGTATGGTGGACTCATAAGGCAAAACTTGGTTTAAGGATTTTGGATGCACAAGTAGTATTTCTACTTAGTGCAAATGGAGGCTAGCAAATAGATTGGGAAGCAACCAAGCCAAGAAACGAAAATTCACATAAGTGAGCATTGAACATAACTAACACCGAATAATGCACCACAAGTAGGATGTAACTTCATTGCATAACTATTGACTTTCGTACTTGCATAGGGAATCACAAACCTTAACACTAATATTCCTACTAAAGCATAATTACTCACTAACATGACTCACATATTACTATCATCATGTTTCAAAACTATTACAAAGAATCAAGTTTAATTTGTCCCATGATCTTCATGAAAGTTTTTATTATATCCTCCTTGGATATCTATCACTTTGGGACTAGTTTCATATATTGCCATTGCTTTTTGGCAAGCTCAAACAAATTTAAGTGAAGCACATGAGCAAATGACAAGCTACTCTCAAAAGATATAAGTGAAGATCAATGAGTAGTCAAACAATTAAGTAGCTATGTGAGGACTTTCTCTCTCAATAAAGATTTTCAGATCTGAGTATTTTATTTAAACAGCAAGCAAAAGAAAAAAAATAGCACTCCAAGAATAGGACGCGACATGTGAACGAATAAATTTAGGCTCAACATAGGCTAACCGATAATTGTTGATGAAGAGAGGTGGGATGCGTAGCATCCCCAAGCTTGGATGCTTGAAACTTCTTGAAATATTTACTTGGGGTGCCTTGGGCATCCACAAGCTTGAGCTTTTGTATCTCGTTCAATCCTCTCATATCATGGTTTCACCTATTCTCAAAAACATCATCCACACAAAACTTGAAAAGAACTCGTGAGATAGGTTAGTACACATAATAATAAATCAAATCTTTATGTACTTCCAAGACAAGTTGCATAATAATTTTCAAACATTAGGTACTGTATACTATCATTTCCACAATTTATATCTACCAATATAGGCTATGGAAACTATAGGATAAGTAGATAACAAAACTATGACAGCAATCTGTCCAAACAGAACAGTCTGTAGTAATTTATGAAAACAGTGTACTTATGTAACTCAAACAATTATGAAAATTTAGGACATGCTAAAAAATTTATATGAAAATACTGTGTAAAAATTTCAGAAACTTTCCACGTTCCAGTAAAATATGAAAATTCAAACACTACAGCAAAAGTTTCTGTTTATACACAGCACACATCAAACATGCAATTCAAGCATCCTAAAAGGCAATTCTTGGAACTTTTTATTGAAAAACAAGATTATAAATGACACCTAACAGAGAACAAGAAAATAAAATGACGCTCCAAGCAAAATTCATATTATGTGACGAATAAAAATATAGTTCCAAGTAAGATATACCGATAGTGTTGAAGATGAAAGAGGGGATGCCTTCCGGGGCATCCCCAAACTTAGGCGCTTGAGTCTTCCTTGTATATTACCTTGGGGGTGCCTTGGGCATCCCCAAGCTTAGGTTCTTGTCACTCCTTATTCTCCTCATATCGGTGTCTCACCCAAAACTTGAAAACTTCAATCACACAAAACTTAACGGAACTTCGTGAGATGGGTTAGTGTAGTAAAGATAAATCATTCACTTAGGTACTGTCAAGACAAGATTCATAATTGTTACCACATCATACCTACTGTATTCTATCATTCCCATAATTTATATCACTCAATATAAGCTATAGAAACACTAAAACAAGTAAACTATGCATGCAAAACAGAATCTGTCAAAAACCGAACAGTCTGTGAAGATCTGTAGTGTAACCATACTTCCCTGTCTCTAAAAATTCTGAAAACTTAGTACAACCTGAACAATTTGTATATTAATATTGTGTAAAAATTTCAGATCATTATCATGCTCCAGTAAAAAATGAAAATTTCTGTACTGGAGTCAAAAGTTTCTGTTTTGGTTCAGCATCAATTCTACTCATCTTGTGAGTCATCCCAAAGGTTTTACTTGGCACTTTATTGAAACAAAAGCTATAAAACATGATTATACAGTAGCTTAATCATGTGAACACACAAAAACAGAAGGTAAAAGTGTTGGGTTGTCTCCCAACAAGCGCTTCTCTTTAATGCCTTTTAGCTAGGCAAGATGATTTCAATGATGCTCACATAAAAGATAAGAATTGAAACACAAAGAGGGCATCATGAAGCATATGACTAGCACGTTTAAGCATAAGCCACTTCCTATGCATAGGTATTTTGTGAGCAAACAACTTATGGGAACAAGAATCAACTAGCATAGGAAGGTAAAACAAGTGCAACTTCAAAACTTTGAACACGTAGGGAGGAAACTTGATATTATTGCAATTCCTACAAGCATATGTTCCTCCCTCATAATAATTTTCAGTAGCATCATGAAGGAATTTCACAATATAACCAGCACATAAAGCATTATCTTCATGATCTACAAGCATAGAATTTTTATGACTACCCACACAAACAAAATTCTTCTCATTCAAAGTAGTGGGAGTAAACTCAACAAAATAACTATCATGAGATACTTGATTGACATAACGAATTTGAATATTAGAATCATGATGACAAGTTTCATGGTTACTATCACTCTTTATAGCATACATTTCATCATCATAATCATCATAGATAGGAGGCTTGCCATCATCATAATATATTTGCTCATCAAAACTTGGGGGACAAAAAATATCATCTTCATCTAACATAGCATCCCCAAGCTTGTGGCTTTGCATATCATTAGCATCATGAATATTCAGAGAATTCATACTAACAACATTGCAATCATGCTCATCATACAAAGATTTAATGCCAAACATTTTAATAACTTCTTCTTCTAACACTTGAGCACAATTTTCCTTTCCATTATTTTCACGAAAGACATTAAAAAGATGAAGCATATGAGGCAACCTCAATTCCATTTTTTGTAGTTTTCTTTTATAAAACCAAACTACTGATAAAATAAGAAACTAAAAGATTCAATTGCAAGATCTAAAGATATACCTTCAAGCACTCACCTCCCCGGCAACGGCGCCAGAAAAGAGCTTCGTTGACGGGATGTGAGTGCCGCTTACCTAGCCTCCCCGGCAACGGCGCCAGAAAAGAGCTTGATGTCTACTACGCAACCTTCTTCTTGTAGACTTGTGTTGGGCCTCCAAGCGTAGACTTTTGTAGGATAGTAGCAAATTTCCCTCAAGTGGATGACCTAAGGTTTATCAATCCATGGGAGGCGTAGGATGAAGATGGTCTCTCTCGAACAACCCTGCAACCAAATAACAAAGAGTCTCTTGTGTCCCCAACACACCCAATACAATGATAAATTGTATAGGTGCACTAGTTCGGCGAAGAGATGGTGATACAAGTGTGATATGGATGGTAGATATAGGTTTTTGTAATCTGAAAATATAAAAACAGCAAGGTAGCAAGTAACAAAAGTGAGCACAAACGGTATTGCAATGCTTGGAAACAAGGCCTAGGGTTCATACTTTCACTAGTGCAAGTTCTCTCAACAATACTAACATAGTTGAATCATATGTAAATCCCTCACGTGCGACAAAGAGTTCACTTCAAAGTCACAAATAGCGGAGAACAAACGAAGAAATTATTGCAGGGTACGAAACCACCTCAAAGTTATCTTTTCCGATCAATCATATGAGCTATCCCTATAAGTGTCACGAACAGCCCTAGAGTTCGTACTAAAATAACACCTGAAGATACACATCAACCAAAACCCTAATGTCACCTAGATACTCCAATGTCACCACAAGTACCCATGGGCATGATTATACGATATGCATCACATAATTTCAGATTCATCATGTTCAATCCAACACAAAGAACTTCAAAGAGTGCCCCAAAGTTTCTACCAGAGAGTCAAGACGAAAACGTGTGCCAACCCCTATGCATAGATTCCCAAGGTCACGGAACCCGCAAGTTGATCACCAAAACATACATCAAGTGGATCAATAGAACATCCCATTGTCACGACGGATATCCCATTGCAAGACATACATCAAGTGTTCTCAGATCCTTAAAGATTCAATCTGATAAGAAAACTTCAAAGGGAAAACTCAATTCATCACAAGAAGATAGAGAGGGGAAAACTCCATATGATTCATCTATATTAATAAAGCTCGCGGTACATCAAGATCGTATCATCTCAAGAACACGAGAGAGAGAGAGAGATCAAACACATAGCTACTGGTACATACCCTCAGCCCCGAGGGTGAACTACTCCCTCCTCGTCATGGAGACCGCCGGGATGATGAAGATGGCCTCCGGTGATGGTTTCCCCCTCCGGCACGGTGCCGGAACGGCTCCCGATTGGTTTTTCGTGGCTCTGGAGGCTTGTGGCGGCGGAACTCCCGATCTAGGTTTCTTTCTGGGGGTTTTGGGATTTATAGGAGCACTTGGCGTTGGAATCACGTCGGGGGGTGCTCGAGGGACCCACAAGCCAGGGGGCGCGCCCCCTAGGCTTGTGGCCTCCTCGGGACTCCTCTCCGGTATCTTTTTGCTCCAGTATTTTTTATATTTTCCAAAAATATTCTCCGTAAATTTTCAGCCGATTTCGAGAACTTTTATTTCTGCAAAAAAACAACACCACGGTAGTTCTGCTGAAAACTGCGTCAGTCCGAGTTAGTTCTAATAAAATCATACAAAATCATATAGAATTATTGTAAACATGGCATGAATACTTCATAAATTATAGATACGTTGGAGACGTATGAGGGACTGGACATCCCTCCGCCCTTCCTCTTCAGCGGCCAGGGGAGTTTTCTCCCCCTGGTCTTCAGCAGCTGAGGCATCGACCTCGGCCATGGCGTGGTCACCCCCACCGCCTGTGTTCGGCTCCAAAGGAGCCTGGCGAGATGACACCTCCACGGCATCCTTCGCGGCCCCGGGAGGTGTGGGGTGTGACGCAGTCCCACTCTCCGCCAGCTCGGCGGGCGGAGACTCCCCATCCGATATTTAGTCAGTAGGGAGAACGCACGGTGGGCTGCAAATTAAAAGACGTTCTTGCATTTAAAACATTGAAAACTTTGCATAAATGACCCAGGGAGTCTTCGGATTCATACCTTTGAGCTGGGGGCTTGACCCTTAGGTTCCTTCGGGGAACCTTCTCAAAGTCCTCAGACTCTGCATCAGAGTCCGAGCTGTCGTCGGCCAGGATCAACCTCGGCCGACGCGCCCTCTTCAGGGCAGGAGGAGGTACATCCTCCGCGGCGTCCTGCGACGCCGCCCTCTTTCTTGTGAGGGGGGAAACGCCTTCCCCCGTACTCATGCTCTTCCTCATGGCTAGAGGAGGCATGGGTTTCCTCGGACATGGCGTCCGGCTGGTCCTTTATGCGGAGACCTTCTCTGGATTTCTTCTTCTTCTCCTTCTTCTCGGGCGCCGAGTACGGCGCCACGACAAGCATCGACGTCAACAACTCCGACCTGGGGTCTTCGGGTTGTGGTGCGGGACAGTTAACTCTCGCGGTTTTACTCAACCATTTCTGTGAAAATGAGGGGGAAGGCGTTCAGTCTTTTTGTCAAAGAAACAGAGTCAATGGATTAAAATTATACCGTACCTGGGTAGGTGGGTTATCGATGCTTAGGCCCGAATCCTCTTCCTTGGCCGGCCAGCTTTTCCGAGGCTTGAATAATGCCTTCCACAACTTCTCGGAGGTAGTGCAGAAGAGCTGGCACACGGTAGGCTCGTCCTCACGCCGGTAAGCCCACATTGGGGAGGCCCGGCGCTGACAGGGGAGGATACTGCGGTGGAGCATGACCTGGACCACATCGACCAGTTCCGCCTTGGCCTTGATCACCGAGGTAATGCGCTTCTGCAGCAATTTCACCTCTGCATCCGACCCCCAGTCAAGGCCCTTCCTGAGCCACGAGGTCAATCTCGTAGGGGGTCCGGATCTGAACTCGGCAGGCGTCGCCCAGCTCTCATCTCTTGGTTCGGTGATGTAGAACCATTCTTTCTGCCAGATCTTGATTGTGTCGATAAAGGTGCCAGTTGGCCACTCAACGCGGGGGAGCTTGCTGATTACCGCCCCTCCGCAGTCTGCGTGCTCGCCCGCGACAGTCTTCGGCTTGACGTTGAAGACCTTGAGCCACAGGCCGAAGTGCGGCTCGACCCGCAGGAAGGCTTCGCAGAGAATGATGAAAGCCGAAATATGCATAAAGGAGTTCGGGGGAATATCATGGAAGTCCAACCCGTAGAAGAACATGAGGCCCCTGACGAAGGGGTGGAGCGGGAAGCTCAGTCCCCGGATGAAATGGGGGACGAATACCACCCTTTCACCTGGCTTAGGGGTGGGGACGACTTGGTTCGCTTCTGGAGCGCGGTGGAAGATGTTGGCGGGGAGGTAGCCGGCGAGCTTTAGCTCCCGGATATCCTTGTCGGTGACCGTGGAGGCCTCCCACTTGCCCATAGAGCCTGAACCCGCCATGGCTAGGCTCGGAGGAGAAGTTGAGGAAGAACTGGATCTGGGCTCTCGGAGCTTGGGAAAATTGAGAAAGCAGAGGATGCGAATGGGAAGCGTGGATAAGCCTTGGGGTTTTTCCCTTTTTATGGGGCGTAACACCGATTAACCTCCCTTTACTGCGCCGCAAATCTCTCCTCTTCCCAAGACGTGTGTACCGTTATGCACGCGCAGAAGGAACTTGGGATGCTAATCGTATCCCATGTGAAACGGAGCACGATCTATACATTGATGAGTCGTGCTAATGTAAAAATGGCCTCGAACCGCGAATCGAGTTTTCATAACTGGTTCAGCGGTCGTGGTAGGCCACGACCCTTCGTCAGAAAGGTTGTCAGAAAAACATTGTTTACCCTTTGACGTTTGGCCTTCGGAACTGAACAACTCATGGTGTTCGGGCTATCGTGTGATCGGAAACCGGACAAGTATCAGCCGATCTTTAATGGGAAGAAGAACTCACCCCGCAAGCCGAAGACTCTGATCAAACGGAGCTGCCCAAGCTAAGACCCTTGGCGTTGGGGGCTAGTTTGGGGGCTACTGAGGGAGTCCTGGACTAAGGGGTCCTCGGGCTGCTGACCAATCTCTCAATAGGCCGGCTTGATGGGCCGCACTCTGACTGTCGCGGGGAGGGCCGGATACATCGAGACCTTGTGTTCTAGAAGGAAGTCCCGAAGGCGCATCGTGCTCTCCAAGTCAAGATGAGGGAATCGACGTCTCCATTCTCGGCAGGAGTCTTGTCATGTGTAAACTCTAGGTACCCCCCGGTGTCTATATAAACCGGGATGGTTTTAGATTGTACGGGAGAGAAACTCATCTAGGGTTTTAGCTAGTCGATCTCGAGGTAGATCAACTCTGTAACCTTCATACCATCAATATAATCGAGCAGGACGTAGGGTTTTACCTCCATAGGAGGGCCCGAACCTGGGTAAACATAGTCTCCTTCGTCGCCTTGTTACCATCGATCCTAGACTCATAGCTCGGGACCCCCTACCCGAGATCCGCCGGTTTTGACACCGACAACGGGGCCACGAGGGGCCCACAAGATATCAGGGCGCGGCCACCCCCCTGTTCATGCCATGTTGTCTTGTCATCTCCTCGTTTCACGTATGGTCTCCTCCCGAAGCTTCTAGGGTCCTCTTGTCCAGAAAAAAATTGTCAAAAAGTTCCGTAAGTTTTGGAGTCCGTTTGGTATGGATTTTCTGTGAACCAAGAACAGGCAAAAAACAGCAACTGGCACTAGGCACAGGGTTAATAAGTTAGTCCTCAAAAATGATATGAAAATGCATAAAAAGTATCTAAGATTGATAATATAATAGCATGAAACAATCAAAAATTATAGATACGTTGGAGACGTATCAGCATCCCCAAGCTTAATTCCTGCTCGTCCTCGAGTAGGTAAATGATAAAAATGGAATTTTTGATGTTGAATGCTACCTAGCATGTTTATCATGTAATCTTTTGTATGGAATGAATATTGACAAATGATGAAGTAATTAATATCAACATAATAATATCCATGAATATAAGAACATAATGATTACTTTTTCAAAATATACGATGCTTAACGAATGGTATCCCTACTCACTGAATTATGCAAGCGTGCCATGAATCCATCTTCCTAACGCAAGCACAAATCATGAGCAGCCCGGTGTCAAGCCAGACAGTTGGATCATAATTTTTCACGCGCTTCAACAATTTCAACTACACTCAATACATGAGCATGAGCCATGGACATAACACTAAGGGTGGGATAGAATCACTACAAATTTTCCTCTATTTTGCAACGTTTCACTTGTCTCACGTATAACCCTTTTTCTTCAAGGAAAATACACGTGACATTTTTCGGCCGTCACCCCCACCGTGACCAAAACGTCGTCATGGAAAATAAAATCTTGACGGTACCACTTTTCTTGTCGCGCAAGATCGCATTTTAAAGGACGGACCAACAAATGTCATCGTTTTTGTTTTTGGTGACAGCCCAGATTGTCACCTATGATAGCCCAATGTGTTGTCTAAGATCTTTTTTGGCGACGATAATTCCGTCATCGGTGATCGGTCTACTGGTTTGACCGATCAAAGATTCTGAGATGTGGGGCCAATAGCTGTTGACTTGGCTGCTTCCATGTGGGTCCGCTGTGGGTTTATCGCAGATGGTCCCGTCAGTAATAAGTTGGGTCTGTTTGATCGGTTAGCAATGCTGACATATGGGCCCAGAAGATGCTGACGTGGCTGCTTATATGTGGGACCAGGTTGTATTTTCGGTGACGATTTGTCCTCTGACCGGTCATCGATTCTGACATGTGGGCCCATTGTTGTGCTGACGTGGATGACAGTGATGGCGTCCATAATCGTCGTCACGGTGTGGAGGCGCGGTCAATTTATTTTATGTATTGGAAATGCCGGGCAGATTTGATACAATACTGATGTTATTTTCAAGAATTTTAATGTGAATTTGTGCAGATTTTAAATTGCAATGTAAATTCAACCCGGTGACTACATCGCAAACATAACAATTGTCTCCCAGACTGAGATTTTACAATAGACAACCATAGCACATGGTCACAAAATAAAATTAGACACTTGGCCACAGTTTCATCACCTTCAAACAATGCACCAGTACGATGGCGGTGTTTTTCAGTTGTGGTCAATGAATTATTGTGACAGAATCGTGATGACGTAGCATAGAGCTCCCTCAATATCTTGAAGAGTCTTCTCAATAGCATTTTTTTTCTCTTTGTTGCCTTTGTGGACGACGTCATGTCCTTTGCCTAAGATTTTAAGTGTGGTCTTAATAGACTGAATCTATTGATCAAACGTAGCCATAGAAATACTCAGACCCTTAATTTCATCTAGAATGTGAGGCGGAGTCTTCTTGAGAGGTTCACGTACTACCTGCATATATACAAATGCATTCTTCACACATTTCAATTCACAAGACATACGTTTGTATACAACAATGTCACACAGGAAGTAATTGATTATAAAAATAAAATGTACCATAGTTATAGATGTGGGTCCTCAACAGATGATGCAATCTCAATAGCAACAACTCCAGTTTCTGAGTTGTCGACATTGTCCGTATCTTCAGCTTCCTCATATGAAGGGATACCCCCTTTTTCCTGCAAAACCGCATTCATACCACATGAGAATACCCATGCTTTAGAATGGACAAGGTCTAAATCAGCAGGTTATATGCCTTTTTCCTGCAATCTTTGAGAAATCAGAGCTGCATTATCCTTGATAGTTCGATTTCTACGTTTCTCGTACTCCGTCAATTTGTATGAATACAATTAGAAAGATGAAAGGATCATCAAATATACAACCTTGTGCGTGAAGTACAATAAAAAAATAAGTACATTGCCTTTATTAATGTAAATAGAACTTCTTGTTAATCAGGAATCAAAGTATAACCACAATTTCAAATGAGCATGAAAACTAAAGTAAATTAGTGCATCTGTGGTCAATCTCTTGAAATGTAGGGCACTTATATGAACCCTTATCACTTATATAGACAGATATTTCAACATTCATAGCTTAGTTTTGTTCAGACTACATTGCAAACACGAATATAGATAGCATAATTTAGTTCAGATTGTATTGCAGATTACGAAATTAAACTAGTCCTACGAAAGGTCGATCACTTCAGCCTCGGACCCCCTTAACCAGGACGGCTTAGCCTTGTTGGCATCGTGAACCCCCTTCTGGCACAGCTCGAGTACCCGGCACTCCTCGGCGACGATCTCTAGAGGCATCCGTCGGATGTCGGCCATGTACTCTTCATCTGCTCGCGCCACCTTGGGCTTCTCGAACGCCTCCCTGTTCTCATGTACCTCACGTCTGGATGCCACTCGGTGGTCGATTTCGATGGGCGTTGGCACGTTGGGTGTGTCGATTGGGAAGTTGAGCTATGCTTTGCAACCATACACGCCACCGCCTTGATGTCGTACGCCTTCGCCGCGAGCACGGCCGATTGGTGGGAGCCCAGCCAGTACCCGGCGCCTGTGTCAATGTATCTGATTTCTAGCACCCACGTCCCCCACGACCACTGTCGCACGCCGTGGTACTTATTTTTTGGCAGAGGCGGCATCGGCAGGTCGGTGTCAAAGGAGCACGATGGGGGGGCGTGGGCACGTCGGCGGAGGCTAACCTGTGCATCGTGAATCCGCCGTACGAATCGGCGGTGGTTTTCTAGGAGGGTTGGATGCCGCCATTTGGGGCGGCTCCGGTCGATTGGAAGCTTCGTTGGAGGTGGGAGGGCCTAGGAGGGGATGGATTTGGGCGTTGGCGGATACGATGTGGTGGGGGAGGGGGCGGGAGGGGCGGCGCGGAGACGGGTGTGACTGCTTTCCTCGTGAGAAGTTAAAATGAAAACTCCTACGTAGCCTCTAATGGAGGGGAAAGTGGGGTTTAGGTCTTTAACGCAATTAGAATAACAACATGCGATCATATCTATAACACACGCAGCAAACAACGTGATAAAAACCCAAAATTTATTTTTGTATTGAATTAAACAAGGAATTCATGAATATATGATGATAAACCTAACAATATGAGTGAACAATAGCAATCTACATGGCCTTGGGTATTGAATGAGGAGAAAATATTAGTTACCTTTACGAAAAAGCCTTGCGGTTCTCGATGGCGGTTACTTGCGGGTGATGACAAGGGGTGATCTCTGTTCGACATGTCATGCGCCGGCGCCGGGGAGGGAAACCTACCGCCGGGAGGGATCTAGATCTGGAGGAGACGATAGAGACGAGGGGACACTGGTGCAGCGACGTGCTATACAAACGGTTTTTATCCCCTTTCCGCGACAGAGTTTTAAACAGTCCTCTTGCCTATGTGTGCGGTAGGGAGGGGCCATCCCACACGATACAGAAAAATTGTCGGCGATGTCAAACAAGAAAGCAAACGTTTGGTCTAACTAAGCGTATGCGATGTCCGCATCTATCACAAACGAGAGTCATCGGCCAACCGTTTGAGATGTGTAATATTTCCCAAACGGTCCATCCTTGAGACTCGTGTGGGATTGCATTACCATCGCACTCATTATTTTGTGGCGCAAAGTTTACGATGCGTGCCACATCACAAAGAGTTGACACTTGTAAATCGTGTACGATAAGGGGAATATCACACACATTTACATTTGCCACACCGTTTGCGATATGTAATTAAGAAGATAATTTAATCATCGTACAAGTGTCAGACAAGCTTACAAAACGCCTGACTGTCGTACTCGTGTCGGACGGGATAACTATCACACGTGTTATTCTGTGGTGCAACGTTTATGATGCATACGACATCACAAACAGTGTATGATTGAGAAACGTGTGCGATAGAGACACTATCACTGACATTTAATTCGGCTGCACTGTTTGTGATATTGTTTGGCCTCACACATGGTTTGGAAACGACAATTGTGTGCATGGTCGCACACGTTTTCTATCTTTGAAACCTGTCGGATCATCAGGTATGTCACAAACATTGAGATTTACAAACCGTGTGCGTCGTAATTATGTCATGGCCCTAGAATTTGTTTGCAAATAGTTGCATCTGCATCCATGCATCATGTTTATTCTCCTGTGAATTTGAAATGCGGATGATCAAACCCTAGCATCATTTTAGTTCAAATAGGTCCAGCTAAAAATATTTTCAATGAACCCAAAATGTCCTTCAGAAAAGTTCGTCATTTTTTAAAAAGGTGAAAACCTCTGACTAAAATGATGCACCTATTTTTAGGACATTTCTGGTCTTTGAATTAACACATATTGTATTTGAATTGGAGTTATTAAAATTTTATAAATATTTCCTAGCTCCAAAAATTCTGAATACTTGTGAGTGGCTTTGGATATATTATAACAGGCCACATATAAAGTTTTAGGATTTTATAAAATGATTTGATGTTGAAATCAAATCAAAACAGAATAAAACATAATAGAAAACAAGAAATAAATAAACATAGAGACGATAGCCATGCATGCACGCGTCGGCAAAAGCTTGCAACAAAAAAGATTTCTAATCTAATGCCGACAAAGAGACACCTCGACAGGACCTATTGGGGTCTTGAGTCATGGGTATTGGGTTAGGGCGTGCGGTGTTTTTTTTCCGTTGCAACGCACGGGCTCTTTTGCTAGTATTTTTAAATAATGTATCATCCGTTGGGGCACTTTCCTAGTATATATATAGAGAGACATGGATTATAGACATGTGATTCATTTCTTTTTACAAATGTTGCCTTGTGTTATCAAATATTGTGTAGATTTGATCTTTATAGATTGATTGTGATTGATTTCTTTCCATGAATATATTACTAGATATACTGCAGATTGATTTGCTCGATTCGTGTTAATTTGACACATAAAACCCGGATTTAGTAGATCGGTGGACTACAAACCGGTTTAAATAAATTGATGGGATGGAAAAATTAAATCGATTGTGTGCATCATTTGATGAATAGGCGAAATCCCCTTTTTGAAAAAAAAATGATGCGATTGGAAAAAATCTGTGAGAAGATTAACCAGAGTGAAGGCCATGCTACCAACTCCTCTGTTATGAATAGAGATGAAAGCGACCATTTGGAGATAGTTGGAAAAGCCTAACTGTTGTCGGGTCAAATAACCAGCATCTGCCTCAGTCTCATGTAGACCTGATCATTGGTCGGGCCGGGTCGGGTTCGGGCCGGGCTTTGCAAAGCCCGAAAAAAATCACAAGCCCGAACCCGGCCCGAAGCCCGAAATGCATTCTTTTATCAAGCTCGAGCCCGGCCCGAAGCCCGACCCGAAGCCCGAAAGCCCGGCCCGAATGCTATTTTTTATTGTTTGCACGTGTAAGCCCGGCCCGAAATCTTAAAAAGAGAAGCCCGAGCCCGGCCTGAACTATCGTTCGGACTGAAAAACGAAGCCCAAGCCCGGCCCGAATGCCAACCCCGAAGCCCGGTTTTTTCGGGCCGGGTCGTCGGGCCGGGCTGTCCATGTCCAGGTTTAGTCTCATGTCCCTCGTTCAGCTGATGCTGCACGCGCAGGTGCATGCACTTCGCCGGTGGAGACGGGAACATCGCGCAGATGCTTCGTCTGTGATCGAGCGGAGTGGGGGCGAGCCGGGACAGGAGCGTGAAGGCAGCAGCAGCGGGATCAGAGCTTGTTTGACCCGGTGCCGGCCGCCGCTGGCCCTGCTTGACTGACCGCCGCCTCGGCGAGTCCAGGTGCACTGGTCTGCCACCGCCCGTGTTCACCGACAACGGCCTTCCGTTCGCACGGACGAGGCCAATGATTTGAAAAGAGACGGGGAAGTGAGCATCAGATCATATCGGTACCCGGCCGTCCGGCGTCCAACCTTTCTACTTCTTGCTTCTCTTGGCTTCCTGTTTCTAGGCCCGGACGTCCTGCACAATGCCCTCCCTGTCTGTACGTGGACCGTGCAGGGCACTGCTACTGGAAATCTATGGTCTACCATTAGCAAATCTACGAACAACGCGTAAGCTGAGATAAGGCCAACTTGAAGGCGCCATCCAAACGAACTTCTGATTTGTCCGGATTCTGTTCGTTTGGGTCGGACAAAAGGACATCGTCCGGACGTTTCTATATTTACGCTAGGCGTGCGCGCCCAACCGGCTGACACATTTTGTCCGGCTGCCTAAAGTATTCACAAAGAAAATGAAAACTGAAATTTAGGCCCTCCAGTCATAGTTCATTCCGGCCAGAGCGTCAGCGGCCGACACACATGACAGGCAATAAAATGATCACCCTCACAGCTTCACGCCGGCAACAAAGCTAGTGGCCAATACGCATGCCAGTATACAAAATGATTACCCCATAGTTTCACACCGGGAACAAAGCCAGCGGCCGGCACACTTGGCAGCGCACAAAAAAGGATACAGTTCATGTCTCGCGACCACCCTAGTTCATGTCGGCACACAAGCCGGCATACAAAATGACGTCGCTCTTGGCTGTAGCTCAATCATCTTGATCGAGCATCTCCTTTTGCTTTTTCTCGAAGCAACTTCTTCTTTTGGAGACATCTTGCTCAAGTCCACGGTGATGAAAGCTAGCGCCACCTCTTTTGCTTTGGTGTTTGCATTGGTGGCCTCGATCTCGACTTTCTTCTTTTGGACGGCCTCCTCGATCTCGACTTTCTTCGTTTGGACGGCCTCCTCGATCTCGAGCTTCCTCCTTTTGATGACCACCTCCATCTCGAGCTTCTTCATTTGTAGCTTCATGTAGGCATTCATTTGTTCTTCATTTTCTTGTCGCTTCCTCTCGTCCCTCGCTTCCTTTTGGGTCATCATACCTTGCAAAATTTCTTGCAAGGCGAAAGATGCCGCATCAGGCTTCTCGTCGACCTTCGAGTTTGTCTTGCCCCTCGGCCGATTCAATCCATCTTCATGTCCAACGACGGTCGTCGGACCTCCATTCTTCTTTTGAGCAGCATATTATCTTTGAACTTGGGGCAATCTTTGATGAATGTCCAACAATGGGTGAGGGTGAATAGTCTGTTCGCATGTTGGGCCTTGAAGGCTTCCAAAGTTTGGAATGCCTATACAATACAAGTGAAGGCCACAATGTAATAGTGAAGGACACAAAATGCACATGGAAAGCCAAGGCCACAATAAACATGAACATGACATAGGAACAAAGACAAGAAGTTCATACCATGTCGTCGACGCCTAGGCTACTCACAGGACGGGCTTCAACGCTCTCAAGCGTGTCACAAAACTAGTTGCATTCTTGTTGGATAAACCCTCACCTCTTTTGGATTGAGTTGATGCCACGGGTACTCACAAACTTGTACGTCGGAAACTTCCTACGTTAATGAATGGTCTCATGAACTTTCCCCCAAAAGACGACACATTTTTGCTCGGTGCCGATCTTGGGATCTTGCCCTATTTCCTTCCGACTCTCGCAAATCAACTTGTCCTCATCTTTGATGTATGATCCCGTGTGAATGTTTTGTGTCCTCTTTTATGCATTGGCCCTTAGGGTGAGCTCATCGATAAACAATGGCTCCCCCTCAATGTCTACGCCCTATTCTTCGTCTTCACAATAGATATCTTCAAGCCATGACTTGCCTTGGTCGTTGGTCTCTTCTTTGTTGTCATGTCCGGCAATGTGATCGGCACCATCATCTTCGCCGCAACCGTCTTGGCTTTGGGTCTCGTCGGGATGGAAGCCTTGGCCATGGCCCTCGGGGTGGAAGGCTTGGCCATGGCCCTCGTAGATGACGTTCTCCATGAAATTGTTGAAGTCAGAGTCGTCTTGCGCCAGTGTCGGGTAGGGTGTTTCATCGAACACGTTGCGGGCGTCGGGAAGGTTGGCCGTAGTAATCTTCCGCGGCTGCTTCCTTTGCATCCTGGTGACCGACTAGCCGGCACCACCAGACCTAGGCGTGATGTTGAGGTCGATGACGGTCGTGGGGGCGAAGGTGGTCGACGTGATCACACTGTCGTTCGGTGACATGGAGAAGCGGGTCACGGCATGCCCGTGCACCTGATGAAGACCGCATGTTTGCGGTGTTGTGGAGGAGCTCGACGACTCGCCCTGTGGATGGCGAATAACTGATAAGCATGTGCTCGCCGCGGCCATGGCGGTGGCAAAAAGAATGGCATGCGCAGGTCGGATAATCCCTAGCATGAGGAGCTCGTTGTCCTCAACGGCAGCCTTGTGTTGCGCAGCGGTAGCGACGAGGGCGGCCTGGCCGACAGCGATGGTAAGGGCGGCCTGGGCGGCGGCTTTCCTCTCCGCAGCAGTGACCCTCCGGCCTCTCCTCTTGGTCGTTTCTCGGGCGAGCTTCATCGGCGAGAGCTCCTTCTTCGGCTTCTTGTTCGGCCGCGGAGGTGGCGGCGGGGTTTTGCGGGGCGGTGGCCATGGAGGGAGCGGGACGGAGGGCGGGAGGGCCAGATGGTTTTTGGGAGAGAAGGGGAAATGGGAAGGTTGTGTCCCCGACGGGCGGGCGAGGGGAGGACAAGGGCGCGCATCACGCTCGTCAGCGCCCTGTCCATTTCGACGCAAATCCAGACCAGTTGGGTCAGGAATGAGTCGGGAACGAACAGAAAACGGGTGTCAGTCCGTTTACGTCGGCGCGTTGGACCGCTTTTTCTGTATGTTTCAACCCAAACGGATAGGGACAGACAAAATGCAGTCGTGTGTTGGAGTTGACCTAAGAAAAACAACACATATGAGAGAAATTTTAATTTTATTTTGCAAGGAAACTTACAGTTATTTTGAAGGTTACTAATCCCGATGTTGATCCAAAAATCTAGAAATCTATGGGACTGACTATACGTCAGGTGCCTGAAAATAAAGCTGCACCAGTCACTTTCATCCAAGGTCATGAGATCTTCATCCAACCATTGAAAACAAATTGTGTCATTGTTCATCTTTTACCTTCATCATCTCCTTCCTCGCGCAGCTGCCGACCAACCTAGGCATAACCACCCCTCCCCCCTATGCGTGGCCGGCAGCTATCGCCGCACCGTCCTCCCCTCAACCTCCCCCAGTGGCATGCTGGCCACCGCCCCGACCATCCCTCTAAGCCCCGCCGCACCAGAAAACAACTCTGGCGATCCCATGCACCCCCACCCCATAAGATAGATAATGTGGTCATGGCTTCCCCCCTAAGATAGATAATGAGGCTCTGGCTTCCCCCTAAGATAGATAGTAGGGCACTAGGGCTACTTCTTCTCCGACGAGGTCTCTCCTTTTTCGGCGAGCTCGGGATCAACTAGAAAAAGTGGTTGACGCTTTAAAAAAATTCAGGTACCTCAAAATAGCAAAACCAGAAATCTATTGTTTCATATTGTTATAAATAAAAGGTAAACTACTGATTAAATTCGACCACATATGTTTTTTTTGTTTTCTCATTTGTTCAATCTTGGCGAATTAGATGTCATACACGACAGGCGGTGCAAAAAAAGTGACGCACATACGTTCTAGATGAACCAAATTTCACATCATCATTGTTGGATACATTAGTATTTTGATTAATTTAATTTATAAGTACAAAAGGATGACATTGCTAATTAATATCATACTAAAAGATAATCATGTAAGCATGTACTAAGCATAAAACAGGTAAAACTATGATAACGACAAGTACTGCTAACACATGAACCGTCAAAAGAGGGATGAACGGATCATACTCTCCAGTCGAAAATGGTAGGGCCACTACGAAATCAATATTAGGACCAACGGTCTTCTTCGTGCAATCATTGATGTCACTTGTGGTGATGTCGGAGAAACGAGGAAGTAGATGAAGATTCGAAGTTGTGGATGTAGACGACCATGAGCGAGCAATCACGTTGAGACATCCCCCAAAATAGTATCACGCTTCCCGGTGCAGTATCACCAAGGGTGGGGTCTGGAGGCCTGCTCTCCCATGCATTGATGCATACAATCGTCGGGGTGGAGTAGCTGAAAAGAACAACATTGAAAGGATCGACGATCATACGTACACAAGGAGGCGGGTAGCAGATATGATCTAGTGAGGTGACGGAGGGTGGCTAACGCCTCCAACACATAGGAGATGTGGACATAACCTCACTATGCGAATGGATTAAACGCAGTTGTTAACGCGTTCGTTCATGACTCTTAATTAATTAGCAATTACTTCTTTATTTCCAGTGAGCAAAAATAAAGTAGAAACATGACATAGATTTGAGTTCGGCTCGTTCACAAAACGCAAGAGGCTTGTGCGAGGCGTGGCGGACGGTAGTGGAGGGGTGTGCGTGTAATACTCCTCTTCTCATGCTCCAATAGGGATGGAGAAGAGAGTTCTTTATATGTTGGTCCCTCTCTCCTCCATGCCTAAAATTTTTCAGAGAACCCCACGCCTGGGATGAGACTAAACTTTTAACCATGTGATTAAAACCATATATGGGCCTATGCGAATTTTCAGGAATTGTTTGACTCATGGGCCTAAAGTCCATAAAAATCAACAATCACATCATCAATGATGTCAGATCAAACCTCACATATGTAGATGTTTAGTTAGGGGGCTAATTATATATGTGTGTGTGTTGCAACCGGACATATATATTTCAATGGTTCAACGTTAATCGCATCTAATACATTCTTTTAAAATCCACAATGATTTTTTTTCATCCACTCCAACTTCTTGATTAGAATTCTACATTTTCTCTATGTGAAACCAAACATCAATGAAATTTTGTAGTATTAAAGATGATATGACATTATATTCCTATGTTTTTTCTATTTCTATGTGTTAGAAATCCTATAAGCCAAATGATGAAATGTAGCACAATAAGAAACAACATCAATCACATGTTCCGGCATCTTGCACACAATTTTAAGCTCAAATTTTAATGGTCAGACGAGTTGAAACAACTGTGTAAACAAGTATTCCCCTGAACCCAAGGGGTGAAAATAAGCCTTCGGCTAAACAAAGGGACTAGGCTCTGGATTTCAGGACACAATAGGACAAGTTAGTGAAAAATGTGAGAGCTTTCTTTTTTATGTCTCGTTATTGCTAGATGGATGCTTATCTCGCCTTCAATGATCGCTACGATGGGTTGACCCAATAACGTTGGTTACTTTGTTTTGGGGAAGCTTCTATGTACAGTAGTCACTGATGTTGGGAACCTTCCGTCATGTTTTTGGAAGGTTTCGACGGGGTTTTTTCCTTCTGCTTTTTTTGCCAGATTTATTGTTTATCTAATTTCCTTTTTTTGTTTGTTATTTATTGTTTAATTTATTTGTTCTTTACTTTTTCCAATTTTATATTTTTGAATGCATGTCAAAATATTGAATACACATTGAATATTCATCATATAAACGCTAAATATTTTGTGGATACATGCTGAATGTTTTCAAATACATATTAAATATTTCTCTGAATACTTGTTGAAAAATTGTAAAATGTACATTGAACATTTATTATGTACTGGTTGAACATTTTTCAGATACATATTGACATATTTTAAATACGGATTGAATATTTTGTTGAATACATATTTTAAATACGGATTGAATATTTTGTTGAATACGTATTGGATATTTTATTGAGCACATCGTGAACATTTTCTATAAATGTGATGAACATGTTTCAAACGCACGGACATTTTTTTAGTGTTATGAACTTTTGTTTGAATAGTACGGAACATTTTCCAAAAATTAATCGAACAAATCTGAAAATTTATTTGAAATATCACGAGCATATTTTTTAACCGGGTGAACATTTTTTAAATGCAACGAATGACTTGTTAAATGATATAAATATTTTTTCCAAATTACATGGATTTTTATACATTACATGAATATTGCTGTCCAAATCTCTTACATATTTTATATGTGTGAACTTTTTTGAACGGTGTCAAAAAAAATAGTTTTTGCCTGAACAAATTCTGACATCTCACGATTGTTTTTTCCGAAACACTTTTTAAAACTATAGAAATATTTTTATAAGATGCTTCAAATATAAATAACAGAATTAGGGAATGAACCTACAATAGAACTGAACAAAATGAACCTAGGGAAGAACCGAACGGACAAACGAAATTTATCTAGCACAAATGAATGAGCGAACCAAACTGGGTAGGCCCATACAAAGCAAGACGAGGCGTTCGACCATGTTGCGAGCCGCCGAGCCGTTCTTCCATCTCGCTAAAGGCGAGTAAAGAAGCGCCCAGGGTGAATCCTATTTGGCGCTGCAGGCGCCCGCTGCAGCGCGCCGCGCTAGGCCGGCCCAACTAGCTTTCTTGTTTGTGTGTTCTGTGTGTAATACCCGCAAAAAAGCGTAACCTACTGAGTGCGTGCGGCAGGTTACGATCCCACGCCGCCGGGGTTTCGTTTAACAGGCGACAACCACCACACCAACTTCACCTCTGTGTTAACGTGCATCTTCTTTCCAATTTTGTTCTTTTGTTAATTTTTCTTGTTTATTGTTTATTTTTATTTTTTCGTTTGCCTTTTTCGTTTTGTTTTTCCTTTTCTTTTTTATAATTCTGTGAAAAAAATCACAGCATTTTTATGAATGTTGTTATCAAATTCGATGAATATTTTTTAAAATCGTTGAATTCTTTTTCAAATTCGATGATCTCTTTTCTAATTCGATGAAGTTTTATCAAAATCAATAAACTATTTTCAAAATTCGTGAACTTTTTATGAAAATCAATGAAATTTTTTCATTTTTTTGAACTATTTTTGAATTTCGTGAACTTTTTCAAAAATTGCATGAACTTTTTCGATCAATGAACTTTTTTCAAACTCATGAACTTTTTATAATTCATTAACTTTTCTAAAATTAGTGGACCTTTTCAAATTCCGTGAACTTTTTCAAATTTATGAAATTTTTTTCTCGAATTAGTGAACTTTTTTTAATACCTGAACCTTTTATTTTTGAAAAAAAATCATGAACTTTCTTTTTAATCTGTGAACTTCTAAATTTTAGACCTGCGCAGCTGCACCTGTCCTTAAACGTCTTGCGGTACTATAGATCAATACTATGAGGTGGCTCTAGTGGTTAGAAGGCGCCCGCCGCAATGCAACAGCGCGAGTTCGAGTCCACCACGCAAACGCGCTGAATAGGAGGTCCCCGCACCTAGTGGAAGGATAATCGCGGCATACTGCAAAACAGTGTCCATGAAATCCGGGAGTCCCTATGTCTCGCCTTCAGCGAGTCCACCTTCACTCGCTGAATGGGCGACCGAGATGGGCCGGGTTGCGCGCACAGCAGGCCACAGGCTCTTTTTCTGTTTTCTCTGTTTAGTTTTTTTATTTATGTTTGTACTTTTGTTTATACTTTAAAATATTATAAATATTTATTAAAAAACACTCTATGAATAACTATCAAAAAAATATTGAACAATTCTTTGGAAAATGTTGAGGAAGTATTTGAAAAATGGTGAACACGTATTTAAAAAAGGTTAATCAAGCATCGGAAAAATGTTGAATGTAAATAGAAAAATTATTGATCATGTGTCAAAACAAATACGAATTTCTTTTATCATGTATATATTTTTTTAATCAAGTAACTTGAAAACAAATGTTGAACAATTATTTGAAAAATGTCAATCAAGCATTTGAGAAATGCTAAATGCGTATAGAAAAAATGTTGACCATTTATTCAAAACAATGATGAAAAAGTTAGATTATGTATATAAAAATGTTAATCAAGCATTTTAAAAAATGTTGAAGAAGTATTTGAAAAATGTTAATCAAGCATTTGAAAAATGTTAATTGTATATAGCAAAAATGTTAACCATGCATTAAAAATGATAATTTTTTATATTAAACGAGTATTTTTAAAAATGTTTAACAAGTGTTTGAAAATGTTAATCAAGTGTTTTGAAAAATGTTAAATGTCTATAGGAAAAATGTTGCCAATGTATTAAAGAATTAATCTTTTATTTGGAAACTGTTTATCAAGCATTTTAAAAACTGTTAAAAATGCATAGAAAAATTGTTGACCATGTATCAATAAATGTTAATCTTGTATTTAAAAAATGTTAATCAAGCATATGGAAATGGTTCAAAATATGTATAGTAAAAATTTGACCATGTACTACAAAAATGTTGAATTTGTATTGGAAAATTTTAGACGTGTATTAGAAAATTGTTATTGACATATACAAAAAATATAGGCTAATGACCAAAAGAACAAACAAAACTGAAAAAAGTAACAAAAGAAACGAAAGAAAAAAATGAAAATGAAAACGAAGTAAAAATGCAAAAAAAGGAATGAAATAAATGGAGAAGAAGAAAGAAAAGAAACAACATAAAAAAGAAAAAAACGTTGACTATGTATCAAGTAGTTTGCGCTCCTGTGTAACCACGAAGGGTGAAAGAAACGGAAAAATGAAAGAAAAAACGGAGAAATAAAAAAAGTCGGATATTTTACCTCAAGCAGTATGCGCCTGCTCTATCCACGAACGCTATAGTGACGAAGTGGTGCAACTCTTTGCGCTATCGAAGTGACTAGGGATCGAATCCCACGCATGCCCAATTTTTATTCCTAATTTTTCTATTATGTGCTAATGGGCCGACCCAATTACTCCAGAGGCTTCAGAGAGACAATCATCCGTCTCGCTTAATGTTTGGGTGGGGCCAACTCCCTCATGCCTTACCCAGCCTTCACATGTGTATGCGCACAAAGTTACTCGTGGTGGGCCTTGATGAAAAATATGGTCGGCTGAACACTCTGCGCTGGAGTGGCCGAATACAAAGGGGTCGTTTCGGCAAAAAACGGCTAACCGTTTCTTTTTGAAGATATGTATGTTCTTTGGGAAAAAAAAGTTACAAACTTGTAGCTGTCTGTTGAAAATCAGAGTTTGCTAAGTAAATAAAATGACACTACACTTGTGAGATTTACTAAGTCTTGATCGGATCCCTTCTTGCTTCAGGAGCAAGCATATTTCCCTATATATCGCCAATTCATCTTAGCACTATGGCTATTCTTGTATTGATGGTACTCGAATTGGAACTTTCTAGCTGTACTAACATAATGCCCATGTAGATATATAAAAAACACAATGTCCATGTATTACTGTGAAACTATAATATTGGAGGAGTTGGGTACTAACTTAGCAAATCGTCAAAAGACATTGATGCCCTATAAAAGTTGTGTTTTGTTCAAGATTAAGAGAAGCAGAAGTACAACAAAATATCATGCGACGGTTAATGAGTACTTTTAAACATGGTGGATATTTGCAGGACACAATATTTTGACTTCTGAAACATAGAATGAGCATTAGTGAGTTGACTGCACAAGCTCGTGGATCAAGTAGAAGGACGGGTCTATCACCATTTTGGAATTACAATTTGTTCACTCTCTTGCTCTCTGATATTAAAGGAAGTACTTGATTGGGAAAAGAAACTGAAAATAAAAGCATAATCTTGAGTTGGAGTCGCATTTTTGAAATTTTTAGCAAAATAGTTGTGCACTTGTTTATTTGTGTTGGGCCACGTATGTGAGTAAAATTATATTTGTTTTATCTATGTCTCTTGGAAGGTGCTAGTCCCACATGTGGGTAGAAGTACATTTTGTTTATTTATGAAGATTATGGGTCCTACATGTGAATTTATCATCAATTTTATTATTTATTTTTTCTACTTCTAAAGGTTCGAGTTGGCAGTGAGTTCACTGGCCGTTATTTGCTCTTGTATGTGGGACTTTTTGCTAAAAAAGATTAGGCATAAAATAGTTGGCATGTGCACCCAAATAAAGAATATGCATGTCCGAACCCAATCAAGACAAAGCCTAAAAAGTTTGTTTGGTATAAAGTATTGAACTGTATTTCAGTTTTTAAGAATGCGTCGATCTGTTTTGAAACCAATGTAATGTATGATTAAGTACTACCTCTGTTCCTAAACATTTGAGCTGCCAAAACGTCTTATATTTAGAAACAAAGGGTGTAGGAAAGATATGAAATATGATCATATAATCATGATAAAATAACTTGGTGAAAACCCATATCTGCAGGTTTCAAGAAAGCAAAAAAAAACTCATGCACATAACAGAGACTTTATAGAAACTAGAAAGATGTGATAATTCCTAGCCGTGAGAAATATATTCTAACAGAGCTGTAGTAAGTCGCGGCAATGTGATATAAAAATATATAAGTTCAGTAAACACAAACCACTAGTGACCATATACTTCAGGCTAGCGTGAGATCTCCCGTGAGACAACATACAAGCTTTTAGGGCTCCTTTGGTTCAAAGAGATTTCATAGGACTTTTAGAGGATTTGGACCTTAGGAATTTTTCCTATGGTGATTGTTTGATTTGCAAGATCGAGATTCTTAAGAATGTTTCATATGATTCATTTGTATTATATTTTGAAGAGAAAAATTCCATTCAAACCACTACTAGAATGTCTTTGTTTGTCATGTACCATCAAATGCTTTTGCCATGTACTATCAAACACAACACGACACTTCATTCCTTAGGGCCTCTTTGGATTGAAAGATTTCTTTAGGATTTTTGGAGGAATTGAATCCTAAGAATTTTGCCATAGTTAATCCATTCCTATGCCTCCCATTCCTTAGGAAGTCTAACATGACCTGAAACATATATTAAACTAAACCTATGACAAAAATTATGAAACAAATGTAGCACAAATGGAGTACTTATTTTTCCTTTGAGAAGTCCAATGCACATTCACTCAATCACTCTATCTATCTCTCCTCAATCCTTGAACATTCACATGGTTCTTTCATGTGCACCATCCAAAGGCACTCATTGCAAAAAAAATATATTCTAAAATCAAACACTCCCTTCCAAATTAATTGACGCAGCTTTATTATAACTTCTCAATTCTGCGTTTTTCCTATTTCAATGTTTTTATGTTTCTGCAATCCAAAGAGGTCCTTATACCGTAAGAAAAAAAGCAGCAGCAGGCAGTAGTATTCTTTTTCTGAAAAGAAAGTAGCAGTAAATTCCACGGGGAGAGGGGACACCGGGCAGCGGCAGTGTGGCAAACTTCGGATAGCATCTACCAGCGCAGGCAGCCGGTAGCCACTGGAACCCAGCCGCTCCCTTTCTTCTCCGTCGGCTTCGGCCGTCCTCCCCGCGCGCAATGCTTCGTCTCCCCGCTCTCCTCCCTCTTAAACCCTCGGCCCCGACCACCGGCTTAAACCCCACCCGGCGCAGCCATGGCCACCGCGGCCCCAAACGCCTCCTCCACCACGCCGCCGCCGCGACGGACTCCCAATCCAGCCACGGCCCCGAAACCCCCGAAGCCCGAACCCCGCGCCGCCCCCCAGAACCCCGAAGGCGCCGCCGCGGAGTTCCCCACAACCAAGCCCCGCAAACCACGTCGCGGCCGCCGAAGCGAGGCGGCCGCCGTGGAGGACTTCGTCCGCGACCGCCTCGAGCAGGTCTTCGCCTCCATCCAGGAGCGCGACCCCGAGGTCCTCCAAGGCAAAGGCGACATCCTGAAGCCAAAGGAGGAGGAGCAGCTGGCTTCCGGCGAGAATCCCGGGGAGGAAGATGGGGAGCAGAAGACGGTGGTGGAGGAGGAGGACCCGAGCTGGCCACTGGACGCCGACGTCGGGTGGGGGGTCCGAGCGTCGGAGTACTTCGACAAGCATTCCATCAAGAACGTGACGGTGGACGGCGTGGAGATCGATTGGGAAGGAGAGGTCGACCGGGGCTGGGTCAAGGAGATCAACTGCTTGGAGTGGGAGAGTTTCGCCTTCCACCCCAGCCCCCTTATCGTCCTAGTATTCGAGCGCTACAACAGGTAAAGCCATTCGTCCATTCCTAGTGTCTGCCGTGTAGCTGTAAACCATTGGAGACTCTTATTTTTAGGAACAGGGGTCCAATGAGCTCAGAAGAGGGTTGGGTGGCCTTTAAATTGGCTTTGGCATCCAGATTCACTGATGTTTTGTGTTGCCTCAGAGAAATTAAGTCTTCATTAGCACCGTTTACAATTGTAGTGTGCTTAATATTGTGTTTTGTAGGGCGGCTGACAATTGGAGGTTTCTTCAAGAATTGGAAAAGGCTACTAAGGTATACTGGGATACAAAAGATCGGCTACCTCCACGGGTGTGTGAATCATATCATGGTTACTGTCCGATTAACTCTGCCATGGTTGCTCTGCTAATTTAACAATGCTAAATATTATCTGTGTTTCAGACTGTGAAGATTGATCTGAATATCGAGAGAGACTTGGCATATGCACTCCAAGCAAAAGAATGCCCGCAATTACTGTTCTTGAGGGGAAACAAGATCCTATACAGAGAAAAAGGTTAGTCAAATTTGTCGTAAGAAAAACTGTATCCGCACACACATGACATTTATTGTTTGAGAGGCTAAAGGTGACAATTAGTAGGTCGCACATCTTTTACCCGTACTTTCTTAAGGGTGGGAACACTCACCCTGACTGTATCGGACTATTGTCTCCACTGATTGTATTTACAGAGATAAGAACAGCTGACGAACTAGTTCAAATGATTGCCTATTTCTACTACAATGCAAAGAGACCATCATGTGTCAATCCTGAAGCCCTTGCTCCTTCATTCTAAGTTCCTGGTATACAAGCGTTGAGATTGTCAACTTTTGTGCTATTGTAGTACTGATATTACCTTCTGCTGGTAAGACTTGTCTATCCAATTCTTATTCGCTTGCCTGTTGAAACCGAAGTACTGGAGTGCTGGTTATTGTTCTCTGACATTTGATCCTCTGAAATTACCTGATGCAGGAAAGTATTATTAAGTTCAATGTTCTGGGAGAAGAGGCTGAGTTTCCTAGTTTGATAATTTACCTGAATAAGATGCAAAAGAGGACATTTTGGATGCCTATAGTGGAAAGGGGACTGAGAAAAATCGTCTTGACGGGTTGTGTCAAGCAAGGAAGGTGTGACAACAAACATGTATTTTGATATTCAGACAGTCTTTTGTAGTGTAATTTAGTATCTAATACTCCCTCCAATCCAAATTTATTGTCGCAGCTCTAGTACAACTTTAGTAAGAATTAATTTGGATAGGAGGGAGTAGTATATTCTCAGTTTCTAGTAGTGATGTTCTAGATAGGACCAATGGCAAAGCTAGAAGATCAGGGGATTTGGGGTTGGCTACGTTTTTTAAGGTGTAATTTCCACTAGTGAGCAATGACAAAGACTAGATTACTGAAGGATGTATGGATTCGATTGGGACCGAATAGTTGTATACCAGATTCGCCCTGGATAGGAAACTGTTGAGTGACAGCTTTATTTTCTAAATACATACTCCTATTAGATCACCTAATAATAGTATACATACTCCTACTGTATTACATTATTGGAGTATTACATTATTACATACTCTGTATTTCATTATAGGAGTATTACAGAGTACTACATTATTGGAGTATTACAGAGTACTACCTAATAATAGTATTACATTCTTACACTCTCTATTTTCTAATGACAGATTACGGTAACATTATTGGAGTATTACAGATTACACTCTGTTTTCTCAATAATAGTTATGTACCAGATTCGATCTATAATACGTTATTGAGATCATTAGAGATTATTATTTTTCAGGATAAAGAAGTCCCCAGGACTCCCAGTTCCACTGCTGAAACTTGTGTTGCATACATCACCTAGCCGACCATTACAGATTCTGTTAGAAACTTGTAAAGTTGACAAGAATTTACTAACTGCCCCTTTCCCAGTTGAAGAACAAAATGATAAGTTTAAAGGCATAATTGTTGTTATCTTTGAACTCTTCTTTTCTTGAATAGAGCAATCGAACCAAGTCTGACTATCCTGCTTTCTGGTTTGAGCAATCTACTAGTCTTCCGAATAGCAAATTTATGAGTAATTGGATCTTTCAGGAAAATGGAAATGACATTGAGCGGCTAGAGAATATGAAGAAAGAGTGAGCGCAATTAAAAAAAGATTTGGTCCCGACGGGGCTTGAACCCGTGACCTTTGGCATATCAGACCAACACTCTAACCAACTGAGCTACAGGACCTAATTTATTAATGAATAAATATTTTCTTTAATAATAAATAAAAACGACAGTTACGCTCCTGATTAACTCGGAGTTCGCATTTACTTTGAATTCAAAAAAAGACTCGAGTCAATCCTGCGACAAATTGGAAGGTCTGGTCGTTCGCGTTTTATTCTGAGAAGTCGTGTCTCGTACACATACATCACCGATAGATTGGGACTTCTTACTAAAAAAATAATTACCATACGAAGATAGGAGAAGTACACAGTAATATATAGGCCTGATTTTGTCTTCAGTAATGTTCGGTGGTAAGCAATACTGAATTTGTTGGATGGTTTGAGAAACTCATGGTGTTTTTTGCTACAGTATATGATAATTCATCGCTGTTGTAATCCTGTCGAGTGGGCTCATCAATCTTCATACCTGATCTTTCTCAGGACATCTCTAAGGCCTTGTTCGGTTCAACCTCCTCGCGAGGGGTTTGGAGAGGATTGGAGGGGAATTTGGTTTGTAGGGGACTTAATCCCCCCACAATCCCTGTCAATCCCGTTAAAACCCCTTGAACCGAACGGGCCCTAAAGTGGACCCTCAAACCGCCCGTATTCAGACTGCATGGTTCGGACGTGTTTCCGGTCCGGACGTGATTTCTCCTGCAAATTGGAAGTTGTAAGTGCATATAGTGTCCCTTAGTGATTTTGGTGTATCGAAGACTTATAGGTTAAGGAACTAATATGTGTGTGAGTGTACACAGGCTCTATAAGTCGCTGAGGAGCCCTAAAAATGAATGTCTTCAGCTGATGACTTTGATATTCCCTGAAGACTTTGAAGAATGAAGAAATTGGTGTGACCTTAAAGATATTGATATGAGGACTATGAAGCGTGAAGACTTTTGTTTTCGTAGTTTCATTTCCTTTCTTTGAGTCATAGAAAACACCGTACTGTTAAAGGAGGTCGGGGTAATACTAAGGAAGAATTTCCAAGTGGTGCTCATCTCAAAGCCTACACATACCCAAAACCTTCGAGTGAAGCCTTTGGAAATCTCTTGCAGTTCAGTCAATTTCTTCAGCGACAGAGACGTAGTTCTTCTGTTCTCTGAGGAATTTGTTCTGACTGAGGAGTTAGGATTTCACCAGTGCGAATTGCCTACCGTGAGGAATATGACAACCCTGAGGAATTTGAGAGTTCAAATCTCCGACCGTTGCTGTGCCTTGCGCCAGCTGTCCAAATATCTTATCCACATAATGGACATATCATTAGGGGCATTTATGTCATATCATGTCGGGTTGCACCCTGGCTATAAATAGCCGCCTCCCACAACCACTAGTTGGTTGGCTGCTCCGAGAGAGATTGACACTTGTCATTTGAGAGCAACCCATCCTCTGAGGACTTTGAGAGAAAATCATCAGTGAGGAAAAAACCCAAAACCCAAACCACCAAAACCCAAAGTGATTGAGCATCACTGAAGAGATTGTTCCTGTGTGGAACCGACGCTTTTTACCTTTGAAGAATGTGCATCTTCCAGACGGTTAGGCGTCATGGTCTAGTGCATCCAAGAGGAAATTGTGTATCGCCGTGTGATCGAGTTTGTGAGGGTTTGTAAGTCTACCCTGAAGACTTACCACGAGTGTTGGGCGAGGTCTGTGTGACCTTAGCTCAAGGAGAATACGGTAAGGACTGTGTGTCCTTTGGTTTAAATACCAAGCCGCTCCGAACCAGACGTACGACTGTCACAGCAGTTGGAACTGGGTCATCAAACCATTGTCTTCATCGAGCTCCTAGTTCTATTTCCTCAACCCTTTCATTTCCTCGAAGTACTTGTTGATGAATCTGATCGTTACTGTTTGAAGAATTTGACTGAAGACTTTCTCAATTTCCTCATCCCAAATTCTTCAGTCACTTTGTCTTCTGCCTGCTTATCCTGTTCACGCTATTCATGCTCTGTGTATGTTTCATTTCATCATGATGACTATGCTACAGTTATGTTTCGCATGCACTTGAGTACTTATTCCGCTGCTCGTAGTTCGTCACTTAGCAAATTCCTCAACTAGTAATTCCTCAGTGACGAATTTATAAAAATCGCCTATTAACCTCCCCCTCTAGTCGACATAATGCACTTTCAGAAGCAAACTGTGGGGAGGAGGAGTGCTTTGCGGGAGTCCAGAGAGCAGCCATGTAGAACTCCGACATCCCCTCCCGATCTCATTCTCTTCCACTTCGCCCATGCCCTCCCCCCTTGCTTTGCATTCAAGTCCTTCTCCTCAGACGTCGTCGTTGTATCTCTATGGCTGCCACCAATGTATTGACGTACATCCGCAACCACCACCCACGCGTCTGCTTGCCTTGTACTATGGCACTGTCCACCCAAGATCCGTCCGCAGCCAGGTACCCTCCGCCCCCCCTGTCGATGACGTCCATGGCGGTCACCACGCCCAACAGGTGTTCGGTCAAATGCCATTGAGCTTATTTTTAAACTTCATGTCCTTTTATAGAGTATGAAGCATGGCGGGGTACTCGAGCATGAAGGATGTGTTGTTGTGTGATGCGTGGTTGCTTGTATTCGCGGATTTCGTAGGTAAGAGCAGAAAGGGGCTCTTTCGGCAGCGCGTGCATGGTTCGTTTTCACATGCGAAAGCACATTGCACCCTACGACATGCGCATCATCCATGAATGCAATGTGAAGTCGTTAGGGTCTGAATGGTACACCATCCAGACCATCGTCGACAAGTTTTGTGTCGTGGTTGATCGTCTGGTGCCCATTACGCGCGGCAGCCATGGAGATAGTAAGTTTTGCTTGTTCTTGATCAATTTGTCGATTGATTCATTCATTCACTCAATATTGCTCTACATATTGTGTAGCTTGTACACACGGCCGTGAAGCACCACAAGCTAGAGGGCAGACCATTTATACACATACACTTTTGGATGAAGATCAAGGGGCGGTATGCGTGGGATGACATGATTCATGAAAAACTTGTTAAACATCAGGTTAATCTCGTTGAATTTGAACGATTTCTCGTTGAATTTGAACTATTGTTGCACTAGACTTATTTTTATGGTATGTATGGATGATTTGTGCTATTCTCTATCAGAATTTTGATTAGTTTCGTCGTGTTCGATGAATTTCGTCCGGTTAGTTGAAAAGTGGTTTGAAATGTATGGGGATATCGTTTGATGATTGACTCCCGCATTCGTGTTCGCGAATTGGTGGATGCGGTGTCTAGTTTATGGGTCAGCGTTGGAGATGCCCTTACATTCATCAGTTTATACACATTGCTTGAGCAAAGTTGTACGTGACACCGACGTGGTTGATGAAGACGGTGTCGTCGGCCTAGATGGATGAGGTGGGAGGCTTGAGGCGTGGGAGGGATGGGGTTGAAAGAGAGAGAGAGAGAGAGATGTCATGGAGCTTTCTGCAAATATGGGAGGGGTGGTGGGTGTTTCTCTACAAAAATGGCACAACCTGCCTTTCATATATACGTTAGATATTGATCGGATGGTCTACAATGAAAGATAGACACGCTATCATCATCTACTGTGCATTTTATAGAAGTAGACATAACAATGGTCTTTCGAACATTTAGAACAAAAAAAGACCCGCCCATAAACCTATCCTACGGCAGCGCCCGGCGTCCAAGCCCGTGTCGTCCTCCCATCTGTCGTCTTCATAAGCACCGGCAATAAGACCGATGAAGTAAAGGTGCGGTCTCCAGCAAGGAAGAGTAGAACACGGGAGACGGACTGGCCCACATGGGACACAAGGCTCCGCCGCCTCCCGTGGCCTACTCATCCTCGGAGGAGTCAGCGACTTGTCCATCGCCGGTAGACGTGAGATCGACGATGGAAATGTTGGCGCCGGTGCTGTCTTCGTCCCACCGGGCCGGCTGATGGTTCGTCGACGGCATGTAGGAGGCGTAGCTGGCGTTGTTCTCCTCTGCGATTGCCTGCAGCTGCGCCTCCGCGACGACCGCTTCCTGGCGAGCAGCGGCTTGAGCGTGGATGACATTGTAGATGGCACGTTGCTCCACGACAAAGTTCGGGTTTGTCGCGGCCATGGCCTCTTGGCTCGCGCGCTCGCCGTTGATCTGACCCAACGCGAGCCGATGTTGCTCCAGCGCCCGCTCTAACGCTGACGTACGCGCCGGCGTAGGCTGTTGCTCCGCCATGGCGCCATGGTGTAGCCGGAGTGCACAGGAAGCGCGGGAGCCGGGGCGGTGACATAGGAGCCGGTCTCCATCGTGGTGTAGTCCTCGTCGTCATCAAAGACCTCGGGCGAGTTGGTCGGCAAGTCGGCCTTGATCTGCCTGGCACGGTGACTCTGCCAGGCGGCGGTAAGGGCGGCCACCTCGTGTTTCATCTCCGGGGAAAGACGATCCCACAGCGCTTCGCCGCCTGCAGTCATGGCGGATGTGGTGTAAGGGAGAAGGATGTGGAAAGGATGTGGAGCGGATGCGTTGTGCTGTGAAGATAGTCGGCTGTGGCCGCCCTTGAATTTTTTTTGGGATTCCGGTGAGGCCAGGCTTCAATATGGGACATCGGAGTGGGTTTTTTGGCCGGCGAGCCTGCTTAATGGCGGAATACGGACGGACGGGGCATTGAACGGCCGTGGTAGATATCCGTCTCGTCCTCTCCGGTCACGCGTCCCCGGCATTGAACAAGCACGGACACCGGAGACGCGTCGCAGGCGGCGCCCTCGACCGGCGAGCCGCTTGAATGCCGGCGTCAGCGAGAGGTCGCGTCCGCTCTTCAATGAGGAGCGGCCGCTCTACGGCATGAATACGGGCAGCTGGCACCGGATGGGAAGCGCGGAGATTGTGAGGGGTTTTTGATGAGCGGTCAGAATCTTAAGGCCACAGGGTTTTCGAGGGGAAAGCAAAGTCCCATCTTATTGCTAAGTCCATATCAACAATCACAGAAATAAATGCTTCCAAACAAAGAACAGCCACAGAAAAAAAATACAGTAATCACTTCTGTCACCTATACAGTGCAGTATTAACATGGTCTTTACAATCAACTCTGAATCGGAGACGCAAACAAGGCCTTACGCACAGGATATTGACGAGGAAGACGACGACGCGATGCACAGCTGCGCGTCAGCACCTGCCGCCGCCGCCTCGTCGGCGCCCCGGCCGCGCAGCAGCTGCGAGATGTCGTCGTACCCCATGGTGTCGGCCATCAGCAGCGGCGTGGCGCCCCGCTTGGTCCGGGCGTGGACGTCCGCGCCCATGTCGAGCAGCAGGTCGACGGCGTCGGCGCAGCCGCCCTCGACGGCGAGGTGCAGCGGCCGGTGCCCTTCCACGTCCTCGCACTCCACGTCCATGCACCCCGACCCCGCGAGCAACGCGATGGCGTCGCAGTGGCCCTTGATCGCGGCCACGTGGAGCGCCGTCAGGCCGTACTGGTCGCGGCCGCGGAGGCCCGTGCGCTTGCTGAGGAGGATCTCGAGGCCCCGCAGGTCGCCTCGCCTCGCCGCCGTCATCACCAGCTCCCACCGCTGCAGCACGTCCACCACTTCCTTCTGCACAAGAGATTTGGGGTGAAAGTTTTCAGTAAAGACCGAAGAACATTGGATGCTGTGTGTCGTTCACGAGCGCAACGACGCAAACCACATAAGCCAAGCTACGTACAGCACCCAGCTGGAACAACAGTTGATTCTGCCAATTCCCAATCTGTGTTCTGTCCGTGACAAAACCAGCCAAGATCTTCAAATTACCTTTCGGACATGACAATTTGTTCGAGTCCAAGTAAGACAACAGAAGGTTGTTTGCTGTGTCATGGTTGTTACTTTGTGACTACGCTACCAGGAATGTAATTTTTGTATAATTTTAAACTCTGCGAGGTCCTGAAGTTACTACAGGGCAGTACAAAAGGACAGACGCACTTACATGGCCCTTCTCCCGCGCCACGTCCAGCGGAGTCCTCCCGCGCGCGTCGGCCGTCGCGGAGTCGGCGCCCATGTCCACCAGCTCTGCCACCGCCTCAGCTTCGCCGGCCGCGGCCGCGACGTGCAGAGCCGTCCTGCCGTCCTTGTCTCGCGCCGCGAGCGCCTCCTGCCCCAGCCTTCTCACCTCTCCGCAGTCGCCGCGCGCGGCAGCCGCGTGCAGCGGCGCCCACTGCTCGGCGTCCGGCACGGCCGCCTCGGGGTCAAGGACCGGCAGGAGGTGCGGCTGCCGGCGCAGGATTAGGCGCACGGCCGCGGAGTCCCCGGCATCCGCGGCGAGCCGGAGCAGGTAGGCCCCCCCGAAGAACACGCGGAGGCGGATGGCCCCGGCAACGGCGCCGCCGGGCACGGAGGCCGCGGAGTCGAGGTGCGCGGCGGAGAGGGAGGAGAGGACGAGGAAGCGGTCGGCGCGGGAGCGCGGGAAGGACGGCGGCGCGTGCGGCTGCGGGCGGAGCACGACGCGGATGGTGGCCGAGGAGAGCGGCTGCAGGGCGCCGCGCGGTGGGCTGACGAGGAACTTGAGCGGGGAGGAGGTCTGGACCTTGAAGGCGACGGGGAGGGACGGGTGCAGCGAGCGGAGGCGGAGGTCGACGCGGCACTTGGAGCTGGGCTTGAAGTCGATGACCACCTCCTCCTCGGCCACCTCCAGGAGCTGCTGCTGCTGCTGCTGCTGCTCGGGCGCCGGCGGCGGTTTGGCGATGTCGGCGGAGTTGGCGGGAACGGAGCAGGCTGGCTTGGCAGCGGCCATCGGTCTCCGTTGGAAGGTGCTTCTACGAGCTTGGTGGGAATGGGATGGGGCAGCGGAACTGGAAGCACGGAATGGTGTCTGGCTAGTGGCCACCTAGGATGACGCTTGCTCTTTTGCTGGCACGCTGGATCGGGCAATGAGAGGATTTTGATCTTCTGTGACATGGTAGATTCCGGAGATATACATTACAGAGCCATGATTAAGGACCGAGAGAAGGTTGATATTCCGATGGACCACGCTCTGCAACATGTAAACCGTTTGTTTCAGACACACTGCGCTGAACGTAAGTAGTAGTTTCCAATCCGACTTGAGTTGCTATGCTGCCAGCCTGCCACAAGAGGCCACACCGTGTCCGGCAATGCGTGCCGGCTCGCCGGATCCCGCATGCACTGCATGCATGATAACCTACGGGACCAGGAGAGAATGATGGGGAGGCGGGGGCTACGATCCAGGTCCAGCACGAGCAAGCAAAGCGCCGAGGACGAGGAGTGGTATCTCCCGCACGTCCCATCAGAGCGGGTGGCAAGTGACGGATCACGCCATGCAAAGCGCTACAATCCACAGTGCCCCCCCGTGAACCGAAGGCATCCCCCGCCCGTCCGCGCGTCCTGCCTCCGTCACGCGACGAGAGGATCGTTGGATTCCTCTAGCCATGTGCCCTCCCGGCCCCGCCGCCGTTTGTCCCGCGCGAATCGGCACAGAAACGGGGGCGTGGTAGCTTCCGCGGTTAGCCAACACCCATGCACGACCCAAACGACGTTTGTTTTTGTTTGGATTTTGTCCGTTTAGATAGGATGATGCAGCAGCGGTTGATTTTTTTGTGTGTGTTGCGTTAACCAAGCGCCCAATGCGCGGACGAATCCCGTCCGTCCGGCTTGGTATAGGCCGTAGTACGATATACAATATTAATCAAACGTTGCAAATTGTTTTTAAATAGTTTTTACAACCAAATCAAAATAACTTTAGTTTCATGTTCAAACAAAAAACACAACCAAATAGTTTATTACAACTCAATCAAAATTGTCTTGCATATATGAAAATCAAACGAACCGATACATCTACTGGTTGCCAATGTAATTTCACATGTGCTCAACCAAGTTATTCTGGAGCTGCATATGAGTGTGCCAATCATGCATTTCACGATGAAACTAGGTGGACTGTTCAAAGGTTGTCGGTTCTTGGTGCAGAAGCTCGACATTTTCACCCTGAAAATCAAACCCTTGGTCGTAGATGTTGTCATCACGCTCATACTCCATGATCATGTTGTGCATGATCACACAAGCAGTCATCACCTCTCACAGTTTCTCCGTGCTCCATGTTAGTGCAGGGTATCGAACGATACCCCATCGTGATTGGAGCACACAAAAAGCACGTTCCACATCCCTCCTAGCACTCTCTTGCATTTGAGCAAATCTTTGTCTCTTCTCTCCTTGTGGATTGGAAATTGTCTTCACAAGAGTTGATCGTTGAGGATAGATATCATCAGCTAGGTAGTACCCTTTGTTGTAATGGTGGCCGTTGATCTCAAAGTTGACATCTGAAGTGTGGCCTTCTACAAGCCTTGCAAACACTAGTGAATGTTGAAGCACGGTGATATCATTGTTAGAACCAGCCATGCCGAAGAAAGAGTGCCAGATCCAAAGATCTTGAGAAGCCACCGCTTCTAGTATGATAGTGCAACCTTTCACATGTCCCTTGTAGTAGCCCTGCCAAGCCAATGGACAGTTCTTCCACTTCCAGTGCATACGGTCTATACTACCAAGCATGCCCTGTTGGGGAACGTTGCATGGGAAACAAAAAAAATTCTACGCACACGCAAGATCTATCCATGGTGATGAGCATCTACGAGAGGGAGAGTGGATCTACATATCCTTGTAGATCGCTAAGCGGGAAGCGTTAAGAAACGCGGTTGATGTAGTCGAACGTCTTCGCGATCCAAATCGCTAGCCGTCCCGCGATCCAATCACGATCTAGCGCCGAACGGACGGCACCTCCGCGTTCAGCACACGTACAGCTCGATGACGATCTCCGCCTTCTTGATCCAGCAAGAGGGAGCGGAGAGGTAGATGAGTTCTCTGGCAGCGCGACGGCGCGGCGGTGGTGGTGGTGGAACTATTCCGGCAGGGCTTCGCCTAAGCACCGTCGGAATCTATTTGGTGGAGGAACTAGGGAATAGAGAACTAGCACGTGGACTTGTGTCTTTGGGGCCTCTATTCCTCTAGTATATATAGGAGGGAGGGGAGGAGGCAGCCTCCCTAGGGTTTCCCCTAGGGGTTCGGCCGAAGGAGGTGGAGGTGAAGCCTCCCACCAATCCTACTCCTAGTAGGATTCCTTCTTCCTACTTGGAAACCTTCTCCACTTGGTTTTTTTCCTTTCCCACCTTTCCTAGCCGCATGGGCCTTATGGGGCTGGTTTGCCCAGCCCACTAAGGACTGGTGCACCCCCCCCCTCAGGTCCATGTGGCCTCCCGGCGTGGGTGGCCCCTCCCGATGACCCTCCGGCACTCCCGGTACACTACCGGAAATACACGAAACTTTTCCGGTGGCCAAAACGGGACTTCCTATATATCAATCTTTACCTCCGGACCATTCCGGAGCTCCTCGTGACGTCCGAGATCTCATCCGGGACTCCGAACAACCTTTGGTCACCACCATACATAACTCAATACTACCGAAACATCACCGAACGGTAAGTGTGCAGACCCTGCGGGTTCGAGAACTATGTAGACATGACCGAGACACCTCTACGGTCAATAACCAATAGCGGGACCTGGATGCCCATATTGGTTCCTACATATTCTACGAAGATCTTTATCGGTTGAACCTCTATGTTAAGGATTCAGTTAATCCCGTATGCTGTTCCCTTTGTTCTTCGGTATGTTACTTGCCCGAGATTCGATCGTCGGTATCTGTATACCTAGTTCAATCTCGTTACCGGCAAGTTGTTGGAAATATGCCCTAGAGGCAATAATAAATTGGTTATTATTATATTTCCTTGTTAATGATAATCGTTTATTATCCATGCTATAATTGTATTGATTGGAAACTCAAATACATGTGTGGGTACATAGACAACACTGTGTCCCTAGTAAGCCTCTAGTTGACTAGCTCGTTGATCAAAGATGGTTAAGGTTTCCTAGCCATTGACATGAGATGTCATTTGATAACGGGATCACATCATTAGGAGAATGATGTGATGGACAAGACCCAAACTGTAAACGTAGCATTTGATCGTGTCAGTTTATTGCTATTGTTTTCTGCATGTCAAGTATCTGTTCCTTTGACCATGAGATCATGCAACTCACTGACACCGGAGGAATACCTTGTGTGTATCAAACGTCGCAACGTAACTGGGTGACTATAAAGGTGCTCTACAGGTATCTCCGAGGGTGTCTGTTGGGTTGGCATGGATCAAGACTGGGATTTGTTACTCTGTGTGACGGAGAAGTATCTCAGGGCCCACTCGGTAATACAACATCACATTGAGCCTTGCAAGCAAAGTGACTAAAGAGTTAGCCACAGGATCTTGTATTACGGAACGAGTAAAGAGACTTGCCGGTAACGAGATTGAACTAGGTATAGTGATACCGACGATCGAATCTCGGGCAAGTAACATACCGAAGAACAAAGGGAACAGCATACGGGATTAACTGAATCCTTGACATAGAGGTTCGACCGATAAAGATCTTCGTAGAATATGTAGGAGCCAATATGGGCATCCAGGTCCCGCTATTGGTTATTGGCCGTAGAGGTGTCTCGGTCATGTCTACATAGTTCTCGAACCCGCAGGGTCTACACACTTAACGTTTGGTGACGATTAGTATAATTGAGTTATTATGTTGGTGACCGAAAGTTGTTCGGAAGTCTCGGATAAGATCCCGGACATGACGAGGATCTCCGGAAGAGTCCGGAGGTAAAGATTGATATATGTGATAATAGTGTTTCGATCTCCGGAAGAGTTCCAGAGTTCACCGGAAGGGGTTCCGGATGTTTACCGAAGTGTTCGGGTGCAACAACACTTTATATGGGCCAAGGGATAAAAGCCCACAAGGTATTGGAAAGCGCAAAAGTAGTTTTGCTGCCGCGTAAGCGGTACTACCGCTTGGTGAAGCGGTACTACCGCCCGAGCGGTACTACCGCTTGTGTGAAGCGGTACTACCGCCCAAGCGGTACTACCGCTTGTGTGAAGCGGTACTACCGCTTGTGTGCGGCTGTGCACGATTCGGCAGGGGTCCGAGTTGGACTCTTTCCCTGCGGGCCAAACCGACCTTGTGCGGGCAAAACCGACCTGGAGGAGGCTTTTACTCCAAGTTTAGACCCCAAGGCTCAACATATAAATAGAGGGGCAGGGCTAGCACACGGGACACATAAAGATTTCCCCAAGCCGTGTGCGGCAACCCTAACCCTCTAGTTCCTCCGTCATAATCTCCGTAGTGCTTGGCGAAGCCCTGCAGAGATTGTTCCTCACCACCATCACCACGCCGTCGTGCTGCTGGAACTCAACCACTACTTCACCATCGCTCGCTGGATCGAGGAGGTGAAGGCGTCATCAAGCCGTACGTGTGTTGAACGCGGAGGTGCCGTCCGTTCGGCGCTAGTTCGTGATCGGATCGAGGGACGACTTGCGATTTGGATCGCGGAGACGTTCGACTACATCAACCGCGTTTCTTAAACGCTTCCGCTTAGCGATCTACAAGGGTATGTAGATTCACTCTCCCTCTCGTAGATGCTCATCACCATGGATAGATCTTGTGTGTGCGTAGGAAAATTTTTGTTTCCCATGCAACGTTCCCCAACAGTGGCATCATGAGCTAGGTCTATGCGTAGATGAGATCTCGAGTAGAACACAAACGAGTTGTGGGCGTGGGTGTATACATATTGCTTGCCGTTACTAGTTGATATTTGATTCGGCGGTACTGTGAGATGAAGCGGCCCGGACCGACATTACGCGTACACTTACGCGAGACAGGTTCCTTCAACTAACATGTAACTTCGTTGCATAAAGATGGCTAGCGGGTGTCTGTCTCTCTCACTTTAGTTGAATCGATTTCAATGAAGAGGGTTCTTTTAGAAGATCAAAAAGCAATCACTACACCACGTTGTGGTTTTGCGTAGGTAAGAACGGTTCTTGCAAACCCGTAGCAGCCACGTAAAATTTGCAACAACAATTAGAGGACGTCTAACTTGTTTTTGCAGGGTATGTTGTGATGTGATATGGCCAATTACATGATGAGATATATGTGATGTATGAGATGATCATGTTTTGTATAGAATATCACGACTTGCATGTCGATGAGTACGGCAACTGGCAGGAGCCATAGAGTTGTCTTTAATTATTGTATGACCTGCGTGTCAATCATTAAGCGCTATGTAATGCTTTACTTTATCGCTAAACGTTAGCAATAGTCGTGGAAGCAACAGTCGGCGCGACAACCTTATGGCGACACGTTGATGGAGATCAAGATGATGGAGATCATGGTGTCATGCCGGTGACGATGGAGATCATGCCGGTGCTTTGGAGATGGAGATCAAAAGCACAAGTTCATGGCCATATCATGTCACTTATGATTTGCATGTGATGTTAATCCTTTTATGCATCTTATTTTGCTTAGGACGACGGTAGCATTATAAGGTGATCCCTCACTTAAATTTCAAGATAAAATTGTGTTCTCCCCAAGTGTGCACCGTTGCGAAAGTTCGTCGTTTCGAGACACGCCGTGACGATCGGGTGTGATAGACTCTACGTTCGCATACAACGGGTGTAAGCCATGTTACACGTGCGGAACACTCGGGTTAAACTTGACGAGCCTAGCATGTACAGACATGGCCTCGGAACACAAGAGACCGAAAGGTCGAACATGAGTCATATAGTAGATATGATCAACATGAAGATGTTCACCATTGAAACCACCTCAACTCACGTGATGATCGGACTTGAGTTGGTGGATTTGGATCATGTTACACTCGAATGATCGGAGGGATGTCAATTTGAGTGGGAGTTTTTTAAAATATGATTAACTAAACTCATTATCTAAGAACAATAGTCTAAGTTGTCTTTGCTATATTTATGTTGTAGATCATGGCTCGCGCAGTAGCACCCCTGAATTTTAATGCGTTCCTAGAGAAAGCTAAGTTGAAAGATGATGGAAGTAACTTTGTGGACTGGGCCCGTAATCTAAGGATTATCCTTACGGCTTCCCAGAAGGCTTATGTCCTTGATGCACCGCTTGGTGATCCACCCGCTCCAGTTGAGTCTCTAGACGTTGTGAACGCCTGGCAGGCTCGTTCTGATGATTACTCAATAGTTCAATGTGCAATGTTGTATGGCTTAGAACCGGGACTTCAAAGACGTTTTGAACGTCATGGAGCATATGAGATGTTCCAGGAGTTGAAGTTTATCTTTCAGAAGAATGCCCGGATCGAGAGATATGAGATCTCCGATAAGTTCTATGCTTGCAAGATGGAGGAGAACGGGTCTATCAGTGATCACGTGCTCAGAATGTCTGGGTACTCCACCCGTCTGGCTGAGTTAGGGATGCCCCTTCCGCCAGAGGCTATCACTGACAGAGTTCTTCAATCATTGCCACCTAGCTACAAGAGCTTCGTGTTGAACTATAACATGCACGACCCAAACGACGTTTGTTTTTGTTTGGATTTTGTCCGTTTAGATAGGATGATGCAGCAGCGGTTGATTTTTTTGTGTGTGTTGCGTTAACCAAGCGCCCAATGCGCGGACGAATCCCGTCCGTCCGGCTTGGTATAGGCCGTAGTACGATATACAATATTAATCAAACGTTGCAAATTGTTTTTAAATAGTTTTTACAACCAAATCAAAATAACTTTAGTTTCATGTTCAAACAAAAAACACAACCAAATAGTTTATTACAACTCAATCAAAATTGTCTTGCATATATGAAAATCAAACGAACCGATACATCTACTGGTTGCCAATGTAATTTCACATGTGCTCAACCAAGTTATTCTGGAGCTGCATATGAGTGTGCCAATCATGCATTTCACGATGAAACTAGGTGGACTGTTCAAAGGTTGTCGGTTCTTGGTGCAGAAGCTCGACATTTTCACCCTGAAAATCAAACCCTTGGTCGTAGATGTTGTCATCACGCTCATACTCCATGATCATGTTGTGCATGATCACACAAGCAGTCATCACCTCTCACAGTTTCCCCGTGCTCCATGTTAGTGCAGGGTATCGAACGATACCCCATCGTGATTGGAGCACACAAAAAGCACGTTCCACATCCCTCCTAGCACTCTCTTGCATTTGAGCAAATCTTTGTCTCTTCTCTCCTTGTGGATTGGAAATTGTCTTCACAAGAGTTGATCGTTGAGGATAGATATCATCAGCTAGGTAGTACCCTTTGTTGTAATGGTGGCCGTTGATCTCAAAGTTGACATCTGAAGTGTGGCCTTCTACAAGCCTTGCAAACACTAGTGAATGTTGAAGCACGGTGATATCATTGTTAGAACCAGCCATGCCGAAGAAAGAGTGCCAGATCCAAAGATCTTGAGAAGCCACCGCTTCTAGTATGATAGTGCAACCTTTCACATGTCCCTTGTAGTAGCCCTGCCAAGCCAATGGACAGTTCTTCCACTTCCAGTGCATACGGTCTATACTACCAAGCATGCCCTGTTGGGGAACGTTGCATGGGAAACAAAAAAAATTCTACGCACACGCAAGATCTATCCATGGTGATGAGCATCTACGAGAGGGAGAGTGGATCTACATATCCTTGTAGATCGCTAAGCGGGAAGCGTTAAGAAACGCGGTTGATGTAGTCGAACGTCTTCGCGATCCAAATCGCTAGCCGTCCCGCGATCCAATCACGATCTAGCGCCGAACGGACGGCACCTCCGCGTTCAGCACACGTACAGCTCGATGACGATCTCCGCCTTCTTGATCCAGCAAGAGGGAGCGGAGAGGTAGATGAGTTCTCTGGCAGCGCGACGGCGCGGCGGTGGTGGTGGTGGAACTATTCCGGCAGGGCTTCGCCTAAGCACCGTCGGAATCTATTTGGTGGAGGAACTAGGGAATAGAGAACTAGCACGTGGACTTGTGTCTTTGGGGCCTCTATTCCTCTAGTATATATAGGAGGGAGGGGAGGAGGCAGCCTCCCTAGGGTTTCCCCTAGGGGTTCGGCCGAAGGAGGTGGAGGTGAAGCCTCCCACCAATCCTACTCCTAGTAGGATTCCTTCTTCCTACTTGGAAACCTTCTCCACTTGGTTTTTTTCCTTTCCCACCTTTCCTAGCCGCATGGGCCTTATGGGGCTGGTTTGCCCAGCCCACTAAGGACTGGTGCACCCCCCCCCCTCAGGTCCATGTGGCCTCCCGGCGTGGGTGGCCCCTCCCGATGACCCTCCGGCACTCCCGGTACACTACCGGAAATACACGAAACTTTTCCGGTGGCCAAAACGGGACTTCCTATATATCAATCTTTACCTCCGGACCATTCCGGAGCTCCTCGTGACGTCCGAGATCTCATCCGGGACTCCGAACAACCTTTGGTCACCACCATACATAACTCAATACTACCGAAACATCACCGAACGGTAAGTGTGCAGACCCTGCGGGTTCGAGAACTATGTAGACATGACCGAGACACCTCTACGGTCAATAACCAATAGCGGGACCTGGATGCCCATATTGGTTCCTACATATTCTACGAAGATCTTTATCGGTTGAACCTCTATGTTAAGGATTCAGTTAATCCCGTATGCTGTTCCCTTTGTTCTTCGGTATGTTACTTGCCCGAGATTCGATCGTCGGTATCTGTATACCTAGTTCAATCTCGTTACCGGCAAGTCTCTTTACTCGTTCCGTAATACAAGATCCCGTGGCTAACACTTTAGTCACATTGCTTGCAAGGCTTATTTGTGATGTTGTATTACCGAGTGGGCCCTGAGATACCTCTCCGTCATACGGAGTAACAAATCCCAGTCTCGATCCATGCCAACTCAACAGACACCTTCGGAGATACCTGTAGAGCATCTTTATAGTCACCCAGTTACGTTGTGATGTTTGATACACACAAGGTATTCCTCCGGTGTCAGTGAGTTGCATGATCTCATGGTCATAGGAACACATACTTGACATGCAGAAACAATAGCAATAAACTGACACGATCATATGCTACGTTCATAGTTTGGGTCTTGTCCATCACATCATTCTCCTAATGATGTGATCCCATTATCAGATGACAACTCATTGTCTATGGTCAGGAAACCTTGACCATCTTTGATCAACGAGCTAGTCTAGTAGAGGCTTACTAGGGACACAGTGTTGTCTATGTATCCACACATGTATCTGAGTTTCCGATCAATACAATTCTAGCATGGATAATAAACGATTATCATGAACAAGGAAATATGATAATAACCATTTTATTATTGCCTCTAGGGCATATTTCCAACATGCCCGGCCTGCCCCTCTTGGCATTGATTGCCAACAACCTCTCTGTATCAGCGGCATTTGGCTATCTCAAGTATTCAGGGCCAAACACTGCCACCACAGCCATACAAAACATGTACATGGATTCTAGGCACGTGGACTCACTCATACGCATATAATCATCCATAAGATCGCCTGGAATTCCATAAGCAAGCATGCAGATAGTCGCGGTGCATTTCTGGTAAGAGGGGAATCCAAGTTTGCCAAGGGCTTCCCGTTTGCACTCAAAGTATGAATCATATGATACCACTCCCTCCCTAACACGGTTGAACACATGCCTCGCCATACGGAATCGACGACAAAATTGATGTGGTTTGTAGAGTGGGCCATTCTAAAAGTAATCGACATATAGCAAGGTGTGACAACTCTCCCTATTGCGTTTCAAGGCCAGAGCATGACCAGGGACCGATCCCCTAAACCGAGGCCGTTGCCTAGCAATGTGGTCATTGATGACCAATGGAGCCACCACAATGTCTTCGTCATCCGAGGACTAATCATCCAATGAACAGATGAAATTGTGGAAAAAGTACTCATCTCCATTGTCCATAATACCTTGCAAGAAAAGTGTAGAACACCTTGTGATGATGGTGGAGGCGCAGACGGGAAGAGGACCCCGAGCTCCCTCAAAAGCAGCCGGCGAGGTTGGCGTTGGCGGTCGGCCGTCTGCGTCTATGCAACGCCTGCCGGAAGGTGTTGAGGTCGATGGCCGTCGTCGTCGGCCGGTGCTTCACTCCGAACCGGAAGAAACACGGACACCGGAAATACTCCTCCAAAAAAGATTGCTTGGGAGGCGACCATGTCAAGGGAGTGGTCGTGGTGTGGGCGGCTGGCAAATTTGAGCGAGGAAGACAGTCGGGGGAAGTGGTTAGGGGCGGCGGCTGCGACGATGGCGGGGCAGAGAGAGGGGCGGGATAAGAGAAATGTGGGTTGTGTCCCCAACTGATGGGCCAGGGGAAGGACAAGGGCGCGCATCCCGCCCGTCCGCCCTTGTCTGTTTCGACGCAAACGCGGCCCAAATTTGGGCCGGGGATGGGACGAAAGTGGACGGGAAACAGACAAATGTCCGTTTACGCTCGTGCGTTGGGCCAGGTTTTGTGTCCATTCGCCTCCAAATGGACGCGGCCGGACCATTTGGGGTCATGCGTTGGAGTTGGCCTTAGAGCATCTACAACTAGACCCCTCATACCCCCCTCAAACGCCCAGGCAGGCTGCCCGGTCACTGACCAGGCAAGAAATTTTGATCCAGGCGGACGCCTCAAACGGACCTCAAACGCCCGGGCTGACCGACACCCCTCATATCCAGCCCAAACATGGGGCGAATATGGGCGTCCGGGCACGCCGGCCACGTCGGCCTGACAATGGGAAACCCGACGGTCTAAAGCTCGTCTCCTCCGTCGGACCGATGTTGCCGCGTGGCGTCGCACCGGCGGGACGCGTACTCCCTAGCCCGGCTACTTAAGCCGACCGCTGGCACCGAAACCCTACCCCGTCCACAATTACTCCTCCCGTCCGTCGCTGCCGTCAGTTTTCACTCCCTGTCCGTCACCCACTTCCCTAGCCCGGCTATTTAGCCATGCCCCCCTGCCACCACCACTTTCTAACGTCGGAGCACCGGCTGCAACTCCGTGAGCAGGTTCGGGAAAGGCGCGAAGCCTGGATAGCCACAGGGCTACATCCGGATGTAGTGGATCTGGAGGCACTAGTGTAGAAAAGCCTAGCTATGGCGTGGCAAAAAGGACCTTGCTGGCGTAGGCACCCTACGCCAGCAATATATGGCGCCACAGTTAAAAAACAATGGTGGCGCTGGAGCCTACGCCAGCAGTATTGGGAATACCTATGGCGTCGGGTTATTTTGTACGTCGGTATTATGACCTATATCTATGGCGTACACATTATTGCAACATCACAAATAACTGGAAAACATTGCAGGCGTTGTCCCTTCTCAGCACGCCATTACTTAATTTCTAAGCATCTGAAAATCGCTGCCACGACTGCGGGAAAGGGCAGGTAACAAATAAAGGCAATTGAAAGACATTTTAGATTCGTAGATAGTGCTTAAATAATTAGTTAAGATAGCCAGTGATCAAGTTTTGAAGTACTATAACACAAAACCACACGAACATGTAGTTGATCGAGCGAGAAGTATTGTAGAACCAACAACATAGGTAGCTGACACTATCCTATTACATATCGGCATAAGGATCATTAACGTATTTCTTCGCCGGATCCGCGATAGACACAGGACCGTCAGCATCAAGCCGCTGCTTCTGAAGGCGAGCTTTCATCTCCTCCGGGCCGTAAGGTGCATAGCCGTTGAAAACCCCGCAATGGTCGATGACATCCTTGTTGAGGATGGTAGCAAACTTCACCTGGATGCGTCTGAATTCATCTCTGTTATTTCCCGGGCTAATTTCCGTCATTTTCTTCCCCCATGCGATGACGTCTGAGTTATTTTTAAGGCGTTCTCCCTCCCGTATGTACTCCTCCATGTGCTGGGCAACGTAGTAGCCGTCTATATCACTGTTTTCCAACTGTTGCATGCAACAAAAGTCAGTTTTGTGGCCGAAACGTACCGCTTTAAACTTATCCAACTTGCGATATCCGTCTCTGATCACTCCTTCCCGTATGGTATACTCGAAAAGTGCTTCATCCAGGACCTTCTTGATGCCTCTGTAGTCTTTTTTCACTTTCCTCGTCGAATCCAAGAAATAAGTTTCGGCGAACTTCGGGGTAATAATGATGAGGACACAATGTTCTCTGCATACAAAGTCGATCGAGTTAATTAATGGTGTTACGTGGAAGCATGCATAACGAGATTGTACAAAATAGTAATCTAGCTAGACAGAATGACTTACTTCAGATAGTAGGGCACGAGAAGGCAGTCTTTGTCCATGTTGGCAATCATGAAGTCTGTCAAATACTTCCGCATAGCTTGTCGGCGCTCAGGGTAATTGGTGTTGGTCTCGTGCATGAGGTAAGGGTCCGCTATCGTGACATCCTTGTTGAGCTCAAATTTAGCAGTGTAGGCAACATTGATTGCCCATAGGCGTACTAAGGAAGAACTAAGCTTCATTAGACGGAACATGTTGAAGATGTCTTTGAACGACACATAGAATATTTCCGCGGGGAAATCATCGCACAAACCAAGATTTGGTGGCACCATCACTGAAAAAACAGGGCGAAACCCACCTCCAGCAGAGAATTCATACTTCTCCCTAGTTAGAACCGTGTCATGCAGAATCCTCAATTCTGTTTGCAGAAGATCGCTGGGCTCCTTTGGAAGGATGGGATCACCTGGGGAATGGTAATCCTGCCATTGAACGACATGCCGAAGTTGTTTACTCTTCTAAACCGGTTGGCTGGCAGCATGTGCCTTCGTCTTATTACCAGTTGGTCTCTTTCTCTTTTTCTTGTGTGTCGGGTTAGGCTGGCTGGCTATATTATCTGGCAATGCATTTGTGACCGTCGCATTGAGTGTGTTTGGACTCAGAAATGTTCCCATGTGTGGTGGCACCTGTGTGTCTGGTGGTGTGAAGTCCTCATTGAAAAGACTCTTCTCGCAAGAAACAACACGTTCCTGTTGAGCAAGCGGAGGCATAGATGAGAATCCAAGAGCAGGACCAGCAGACATAGGTCCATCAAGATTGCATATGTTGGGAGCTGATTTCTGATATTCGTCAATAAGGAAGTATCGATTGACAAGTAGATTGTCCTCACCGCCGTAATCACCACCATTAACATGGCCCTCACCACCCAAATCTCCACCATTGACATGGTCCTCACCGTTGACAACCGCATTGTCGTGGTCCTCACCGACATGCACATTGTCATTGTTACGAACTTCATGTTGAATCTGACCCAAAGGAGATGGTCCTCGCCCACGTGTGCTGTCATTGTTCATCTGCTGCGAGGTTGGGGAGATTTGGACGTTTCCTAGCTGAATTTGATTCTTCGGCCACTGCATTGGCCAACCCAAACATTGTGAGAGGGTCAACTGGCTATCCGCACCCGGAGGTTGTATCGGAGGAGAAATATCTTCGAAACCCCTTACGACAACAGACACCTCAACTTTGAAGACCCCCTCAGGCATGGCCACTCCGTGCATCATGGTATCTTTGGGGCGAATGATCGACCCAATTGCAACTTCAACAAGTTCATCACACACATAAGCTAAGAGACTGCATGGAGTGTCTTCAGTAAGAGCGTTGAGAGCATCCATTGCTGACGGCTTACCAATGAAAGTGACAGAATGCTGGCTGCTATCCTTGGCCGAATTAGTTTGGATCACAACGCTTCCTAGTTCGCCGTTCTTGATCCAATTCTTCACGCTCTCGACTATTGAAGGCGGCATGGCTTGGGCTTGGGCTTGGCTTTGAATGTTGATGCGTTCTTCGATGTTGGTTGTGGCTACGGCTGTGGCTGCGGCGGTGGCTGCGGCCGTGGCTTCCATTATTTTCTGTCCAATGCTCCGCTTGTTGGCTCTCCTTCTCTTCCGTTGCAGCTCCCGGTCTTCGGGATAATGATAGTCCACCGCATCCAGCACCGTTCACACGGCCACCCGCCGGCGGTGCTAACGGCTGCTTGCCAAGGGTAATGTTGATCGACCGGTTAAGAGGAGTGTTCCACCTGGCCGACGACCCTTGCGAGCTATGAGGTTCTGCATGCTGCCTTGCCAGTTCTTCTTCTAGTTTCCTTGTTTGGTGATCCGTGGTAAATTCCCCTGTCTTTTGATCATAATGGTACCGCCCCCTGACATAGTTATATTCAAGGGGGTCCTTGAATTGCGCGAAGTGGTTTGGGATGCCCTTTGCTGCAAGTGCAGCATCCTGCTTGTCCCATACGGGCTTCTTCCCAACAAAACCATGGCTGCCGAGGGTGTGATTACTTAATGTCTTCGATCGCATTTCCTTCCCCCATGATGACTCGGTCAGCACTGAGTTCTCCTGATTTTGCATCTTGAAAATGTTCCAATCATCTAGACTAATGGTAGGCCACTTCTGCTAGATCTCGGAGACATCTATGTCGGGTTTCGCTGCAATATCTTTTCTTGCTGCAGATTTCCAAGAACTCAAATTCTTCGAGAACTTATGGATTGCATGGTTGTTTACCTGATTTTTTGGGTACGATAGGTTGTCATACTCCTCAGGAAACTTGAATCTTGCGTGCACCCTTCTTATGAGGAGTTCTCGCAGATTAGCTTTGTCCATATCCCTTAAATTTGTCTCGTTGATGGAGCAAACTTCTCGAATGATAACACCTAGGGCGTTGCCATAGTGAGCAGCGGCTTTTCACGGACTAACAGGCTCACCAGTCTCGTTAACTCGTGTGACGACGAGCCTGTCGGTGCCTATAGCATTTCGGCTCCTAGGTTTCCGCTGCTTCTTGGATTTTGAAACATGCTCGTCGACCTCCACATCCTCCTCTTCTGCGGGAGAATACTCCTCCGTGTCCTCTCCATCAGTGTCCATATCAGGATTACTTTCCGCACCAGGAGGAACACTGTAGCCTCTGCCTCTCATGTAGTAGTCATCTGGATTAAGCTCATCATCATAATCTTCCTGTCCCTGCGCGTCCGTAAATGCATCACCCTCGTGTGCCGAATGTGTCGAAGAAGAGTCCCGCGCGTCGTTCGTTTGATTGGACATCTACAAAAACAAAACATTGGCAACCTTATTCATTCATATATAAAATACAAAATTTCGGCATGACCTTTGCTAAAAATAGGACATATTGGTTGCCAGAAATTTGACGAAACGGAAATTAATCAACGTTTCGCCAAAACATTGGCAACCCTATGCATTCCCTGCAAACAATACACACTCAACCACATTTCCATCGAAACAAAATTTGAACCACAACATTTCCTCGAACACATTTCGAGCACTTTTCGAGCACTTACCGCAGGAATCGAGGTGGCGGCAGGGGAGGTTGAGGTCGATGGCAGGGGAGGTTGAGGTCATTCGGGTCGGTGGCGGGAGGGGATAAAGGCGGCTCAAGGTCGACGCGGTTGAGGGCGGATGGCGAGGTCGAGGCGATTGGGGTCGACGACGAGTCGAGGAACGGTGACCGGAGGGGAAGGGCGACGGCGGCGAGGGAGGGAGGAGGGTGGCGGCGACGACAACGAAGGTGGCGGCGGCGCCGGGGGAGGGGGTGGCGGTGACGACGACGAAGGTGGCGGCGGCGGCGCACGGAGCGAAGGGTGTACGAGTGTGACGCCCCCAATTTGATCGTACGCTAATCATGCACGCAAATGTGTACGACCAAGATTAGGGACTCACTAATCAATATCACAACACAACACTAGACACAATTTAAAGTCATACACCTTCATATTACAAGCCAGGGGCCTCGAGGGCTCGAATACAAAGCTCGACAAGCACGAGTCAGCGGAAGCAAATAATATCTGAGTACAGACATAAGTTAAACAAGTTTTGCCTTAAGAAGGCTAGCACAAACATAAGCAGCGGATCGGAAGAGGCGAGGCCTCCTGCCTGGGAGCCAACCTAACTACTCCTGAGCGTCGGCAGTCTCCACGTAGTAGTAGGCTCCAGCGGTGGTGTAGTAGTCGTCTCCGGCGTATTCCATCTCCTGGGTTTCATCGTCTGAACGCGGAAATCGAATCGAGGGGGAAAGAGAAAGCAAAGCAGCGGTGAGTACTCATCCAAAGTACTCGCAAGACTGACATCAGAACTATGCTAAGTATGCATTAGTATCAAGGAATGGGGGGGTTATATCTGGACTGACTGCAGAAAGCAAGATTAGTGGGAAGGCCTGGTCCTATCGAAGACTAGCATCTTCAACATCTTGCAGCATTAGAAGAGAGTAGACTGGTATCTCATATATAGTCATATTATTGTAGCAATTTTATTAAGTAACCACGCCCAGAGATTCTTCCTCGACTCCCTGCGAGGAAGCAATCCCGGAGCCAACATTCATTCCAATGTAAACCACAGTTTTAGTTATATCAGGTCAAGGTACAACTCCAAGTCGTCCTGTTACTGTGGACACAGCTATTCGAATAGATGAATTCATCCCTGCAGGGGTGCACCGCATTTCCAACACGCTTGATCACCTCCAGCCGGACACACTTTCCTGGGTCATGCCCGGCCTCGGGATATCAACACGTCGTCGCCCCACCTAGGCTCAACAGAGAGGCCAACCCGCCGGTCTAAATCCTAAGCGCCCAGGGGTCGTGGGCCCACTTGCCCTTTGCGCTCCTGCACGATGCGAACGCGGTCGAGGTCAGCCCTAGCACACTCTAGTCCAAGAGCTGTACCGTCCAGGCCACTCGGGCGCGCGCCGCTCCATTGCTGACGTCCGAAGAGCTTCGGCTGATACAACGACGCTGAGTACCCATAACTTCTCCCACGTGAAGGTTTGGTGCGTAAAAGGTCAAACGACCAACTCAGATCAAATACCCAACCCATTAGCATTTTATTAATGCGGGGCAAGCGCGACCCATGAAGTGCGGTCCCGTCGCCCCGTCTCAAGGATGTGTGGCAATGGCCTCTCCTGCCCGTCCACGCCTCATCATCATCAAACCGTGGGTACCCCTCAGGGCCGACCCATCACGAACATGTTTCTGTAACCAGGTCATAGTAACTGTGTGTATTAAACATCGAGACAGAACCTGAGGAATCACCCTCAAAGGGTCCCGCTCGATGAAACCATCAAGGTGGACTTAGAGGAATCACCCTCGAGGGTCCCACACTTGAGGGGTTGCACGACAGAGGCATCGTCGGGAGTGGTGAAGGAGGAATCACCCTCGATAACCACGACCGACTAGCTGCACTACAGAGTTAGCATCATGAGTACTTCACGAGGTGTCACCCTCGGTACTCGATAGTAGCTCTGCAGAGTCGTACAACTAAGGGGTGTGCGGTGAGGGGCCTGGCTCGTCGGTCGGTTGACCGAGTCGTCGAGTCGTCGATGAAGAAGCAGGGGCAACTGGGACTAAGGGGGGGGGGGGTCACAGGGGATTCATTGATCAACCTATACTAAGCAGTTGATTTAAAATGCAGGTATAGTAGCAGTTTATCAAAAGCAGGCTATGCATCAGAAATAGGAGCTAGCTAATACAGTAGCGAAATCTAATGCAAGAATGAGAGGGAAAGAAATGGGCGATATCGGAATGCTCAAGGGGGGGGGTGCTTGCCTTGCTGCTCTGCGGCAAAGGCCTGATCGTCAACGGTGTAGTCGTACCCGGCAGCACCGTCAGTCTTGGGGTCTACCGGAGAGAAGAGGGGAGGAAGAAACAATAAATATAAAGCACAGATGCAACACGATGCATGACAAGGCAATATGTAGAGCTAGGCATGCACTAACGCAGTATTACACGTCGCAGACGGGTCGGAAGAATATCTGACGATATTTTCCGGGTCTCGGGCTATTACCGGACAGGCGAAAACGATTGAAAAGTTCCATGTTCGCTATGCTAGGGGCACGTGACAGACTATGGGACTGCGTATTCGGATTCGTGGGATTTTTCTGAACAACTTTCATGTATAAAGTATTTTCATCCGAGTTACGGTTTATTTTATATTAATTTTTAAAGTTTTATTAATATTTAGAAATTAAAATAGATTATTTTAATTCAATAAACAATTATGACATCAGCATGATGTCATGCTGACATCAGCAGTCAATAGTGGGGTTGACTGGTCAAACTAACCAGTGGCCCCACCTATCATTGACTCAGTTTTAATTAAAGTTTAATTAATATTAATCAGGATTAATTAAGGGGGTGGGACCCACCTGTCATACTATTTAAATTAATTAATTAACATAATTAGCCTTAATTAATTATCAGAATTAATTAATCCTATTTAATTAGCCTAATTGGGTTGGGCCCACATGTCATAGACTAACATATTAATAACAGATTAATTAAGTTAATTAATCTTAATTACACTAATTAACTAATTAATTACTTAATTAATTAATTCAGTAATTAATTAATTTAACTAATTATTATTTTTATCTTTTTATTTATCCAAAACGTTTTAGGGGGCAGTGGGCCCCCTCTGTCATAGAGAGTGGGGGGTGGCCCCCACGTGGCAGTGGGCCAAGCCACACACACGCACACACAACGCATGCACGCACGCATGTCGCCCGACCAGCAGCAGCAGCTGCCGCCGGCGAGGAGGCAACGACGGCGACGGCGGCTAGGGTGCCGGCAGGGGGAGGCGAGCACACGGCGGCTGCGGGGCTGCGTGACGGGGGCAGGGACGAGCGGGGCCGCGGGGGCTGCGGTGGCGGAGCGCGGGCGCAGGCACGACAGGGGGTAGCGGGCGAGCGCGCGCGCGCGGTGAGCAAGGCCGGAGGGACGCGGGCTCGCGCGAGGCCGGAGCGAGGCCGGCAGCGGCGATGCGGGGGAGGGGCAGCGGGGCCGTGGCGGTGGGGTGGTGCGCGCGGGCGGACGGCGGCGAGCTAGGGGTGCGGCGGCCGGCGCGGAGAGAGGGAGAGGAGGTCGAGGGCCTCACCGGCGCTGCAGGGGGGCTGGGGCGACGAGGGTCGATGGCGGCCGACGAGGAGGAGGCGGGGAGGGTCCGGCGGTGGCGGGGCGACAAGGCGCCGGCGGCGGCGGGCGTCCAGGCGCCGGCGAGGAGGCCAGCGGGGCGGTGCGGGTCGGCCCCCGATCCGATCTGGATCGGGGAGGGGAGGGGAGAGAGCGAGGGGGGCGAGTGGGGGTCGGGGTGGGCTAGGGTTTGCCCCGGGGGGGTGTAGGCGCCGGGGTGAGCCGGCCTGGCTGGCCCGGTTGGGCCACGGCCCAGTTGGGCCGGGGGGGTTAGGGGTTTTAATTTTTTTGTTTTATTTTTTTTCTTTTTTCTTTTAGTTTTATTTTATTTTAGTGAATTTAAATACCTCCAATAATGTTGATTTATAAAGGACAATTACCTATGCATTATTTGCCACACTCCGAACATTTTTGTTTTGACATTGGAAAACTTTTATCGTTTGACTTGGTTTGAATTTTTGAATTCGCACGGGATTTAATCATCGAGAGATTAACAACAGTAAACGTGGTGACGTGGCATCATTAGCGTGGGGTTACTGTAGCTTAATTAGAGAGATCACTGTAGCACAAATCCAGGGCGTCACAATTCTCCCCTACTAAAAAGAATTCTCGTCCCGAGAATTAAGAAGTAGAAGGAAAGAGCCCGGGGTATTCTGCAAAAAGATGATCTTCGCGTTCCCAAGTAGCCTCATCTTCAGAATGATTTGCCCACTGCACCTTGAAGAACTTGGTAACCTTCTGACGAGTCCGACGTTCAGTTTCATCGAGAATGCGGACTGGTTGCTCTTTGTAAGAGAGGTCTTGTTGCAGTTCAAGCATATCATGATCCACTGCTCGGATAGGATCCTTGAAGCAGCGACGAAGCTGTGACACATGGAACACATCGTGAACCTGAGAAAGGTTTGGCGGTAGTTCCAGTTGATATGCCACCTTACCACGCCTTTCGAGAACAGTGAAAGGACCAATGTATCGAGGAGCCAGCTTGCCCTTGATCCCGAAACGGTGTGTACCTCTCATTGGCGTGACTCGAAGATAAGCCTTTTCGCCAGGTTGATAGACCATATCTTTGTGATGACGGTCATACTGACTCTTCTGACGAGACGGAGCAGCCTTCAGATTTGCATGAATAACGCGGACTTGATCTTCGGCATGTTGGATAATATCCGGACCGATAAGTGTACGTTCCCTAGTTTCTGACCAATTCAGAGGAGTTCGACACATACGTCCATATAATACTTCAAAGGGACCCATCTTCAGACTAGCTTGATAGCTATTGTTGTAGGAGAACTCAGCATACGGGAGAGATTCCTCCCATTTCTTGCCGAAAGAAATGACACAAGCTCGAAGCATGTCTTCGAGAATCTGATTGACTCTTTCAACTTGTCCCTTGGATTGAGGGTGAAAAGCGGTGTTAAAGGACAAATGAGTTCCCATAGCTTCCTGGAAACTTGCCTAGAATCTTGAAGTGAATAAACTGCCACGGTCCGAACTAATCACCAGTGGAATACCGTGGAGTGAAACAACTCTGGACATGTAAAGATCTGCTAGCTGACTAGCAGTAATAGTTTCCTTGACAGCCAGAAAATGTGCAACTTTGGACAGTCGGTCAATGACGACAAGAATAGCATCATTACCTTTCTGCGATCTGGGAAAACCAGTGACGAAGTCCATTTCAACATGGTCCCATTTCCATTCAGGAACCGTAATAGGTTCCAAAGTTCCGGCAGGCCTTTGATGTTCTGCTTTGATACGACGGCAAACATCACATTCAGCAACATAGCGAGCAATGTCTTACTTCATGTTAGACCACCAGAATCTTTGACGAATGTCTTGGTACATCTTGGTACTACCAGGATGAATAGACAGCGGAGTGTCATGTGCTTCCTTCATGACCTCCTGAGTCATATCATTGTTTTCCTCCTTACTCGGTACCACTAGGCGGCCTTTGAAGTACAAAGCGCCATCCTCAGCAATAGTGAAGGATGAGGGCTTTCCTTCTGCGAGATCGAGTTTAATCCTCTTGACTTCATTGTCACACTTCTGGATCCACTTGATGACGTCCACTAGATCTGGTTTAGCAACCAGGGTATTATGAGAACCTTGGGAAACAACGTGGAGGTTCATTTTGTAGGACCCTTCAGGGGGGGGGGGGAGCGAGTGCACCAGGCGGAACAATATGGAGATTCAGCTTGCGAAATTCTTCTTGAAGAAGGGGGTGAACCTTATGAACCTGGAGGTGATTGCAATAAGACTTGCGGCTCAAGGCATTAGCCATTACATTAGCCTTGCCTGGGGTATAAGAAATACCCACATTGTAGTCTGTGCTACTTCTTGAGCATGCGTTGGTTTCCCTTGAAGAGAAAAGGGTGATGCAGCAAAGTAGATAAGTATTTCCCTCAGTTGTTGAGAACCAAGGTATCAATCTAGTAGGAGATACAAGCAAGTCCCCAATAGATGTACCTACACAAAGAATCAAACACTTGCACCCAACGCTATAAAGGGGTTGTCAATCCCTTCACGGTTACTTGCAAGGATGAGATCTGATAGAGATAGATAGATAGGATTGCTAAAACGAAAAGTAAACTAAAAGTAAAAAAAGATTGCAGCAAAGTATTTTTGGTATATTTGGTTTATAGATCTGAAAATATAATATGGAAAATAGACCCGGGGCCATAGGTTTCACTAGAGGCTTCTCTCATGAAGGAAAATAATACGGTGGGTGAACAAATTACTGTCGAGCAATTGATAGAAAAGCGAATAATTATGAAGATATCCAAGGCAATGATTTTGCATATAGGCATCACGTCCGTGTCAAGTAGACCGAAACGATTCTTCATCTACTACTATTACTCCACACATCGACCGACTCCTGCCTGCATCTAGAGTATTAAGTTCATGAAGAACAGAGTAACGCATTAGGTAAGATGACATGATGTAGAGGGATAAACTCAAGCAATATGATGAAAACCCCATCTTTTTATCCTCGATGGCAACAATACAATACGTGCCTCGCTAACCCTACTTTGTCACTAGGTGAGGACACCGCAAGATTGAACCCAACACTAAGCACTTCTCCCATTGCAAGAATTACCAATCTAGTTGGCCAAACCAAACCAATAACTCGAAGAGACTTGCAAAGATATGAAATCATTCATATAAGAATTCAGAGAAGATTCAAATAATATTCATAGATAATCTGAACATAAACCCACAATTCATCGGATCTCGACAAACACACCGCAAAAGAGTATTACATCGGATAGATCTCCATGAAGATCATGAAGAACATGGTATTGAAGAACAAAGAGAGAGAAGAAGCCATCTAGCTACTAGCTATGGACCCGAAGGTCTGCGGTGGACTACTCACGCATCATCGGCGGGGCAATGGAGTTGATGTAGATGCCCTCCGTGATCGAATCCCCCTCCGGCAGATTACCGGAAAAGGCTCCAAGCTTGGATCTCACGGGAATAGAGGCTTCCGGCGGCGGAAAAGTATTTTCGTGGCTCTTTTTAGTATCCAGGGAATATTTGGGAATTTATAGGCCGAAGAATAGGGTTAGGAGGGCTGCCGTGGGCCCACAAGCTAGGAGCCCCCCCTAGGGCGTGCCCTGGTGGCTTGTGACGCCACGGCAGGTCTCCTGCCTTCATCTCCAAGTCTGGCAGGTTTCTTCTGGTCGAAGAAAAATCATTCCGAAGATTTTATTCCGTTTGGACTCCGTTTAATATTCCTTATCTGCAATACTCAAAAACATGGAAAAAAACAGAAACTGGCACTAGGCTCTAGATTAGTAGGTTAGTCCCAAAAATAATATAAAATAGCATATTAATGCATAGAAAACATCCAAAACAGATAATATAATAGCATGGAACAATAAAAAATTATACATACGTTGGAGACGTATCAAGCATCCCCAAGCTTAATTCCTGCTCGTCCTCGAGTAGGTAAATGATAAAAACAGAATTTTTGATGTGGAATGCTACCTAACATATTTATCCATGTAATATTCTTCATTGTGGCATGAATATTCAGATCCATAAGATTCAAAACAAAAGTCTAATATTGACATAAAAACAGTAATACTTCGAGCACACCAACAAGGCAATTGTGTCCTTTCGAAATAACATGGCCTTAGAAAGTTATCCCTACAAAATCATATGGTCTGGCTATGCTCCATCTTCCCCACACAAAGTATCTAAATCATGCACAACCCCGATGACAAGTCAAGCAATTGTTTCACACTTTTTATGTTCTCAAACCTTTTCAACTCTCACGCAATACATGAGCGTGAGCCATGGATATAGCACTATAGGTGGAATAGAATATGGTGGAGGTGCAAGGAAAAAGGAGAAGATAGTCTCACATCAACTAGGCGTATCAACGGGCTATGGAGATGCCCATCAATAGATATCAATGTGAGTGAGTAGGGATTGCCATGCAACGGGTGCACTAGAGCTATAAGTGCATGAAAGCTCAAAAAGAAACCAAGTGGTTGTGCATATGATGAAAAATTCCACTAGCTATATGAAAGTGACAAAATAGGAGACTCTCTATCATGAAGATCATGGTGCTACTTTGAATCACAAGTGTGGAAAAAGATAGTAGCATTGTCCCTTCTCTCTTTCTCTCATTTTTTTCCTTTTTTTTATTTTGGTGGGCATCTTTGGCCTCTTTTTTTTTTGGGGCTTCGCTGGCCTCTTTTATTATTTATAAAGCCCGGATACTCATCCCAACTTGTGAGGGATTCATAGTTCCATCATCCTTTTCTCACACGGGACAAATGCTCTAATAATGAAAATCATCACACTTTTATTTACTTACAACTCCATACCTAGAACAAAATATGACTCTATATGCAATATGAAAGTGATGGTGCATGTCATGAAAAACGGAACGGTGGAAGGTGCATGACAATATATCTCGGAATGGCTATGGAAATGCCATAATAGGTAGGTATGGTGGCTGTTTTGAGGAAAATATATGGTGGCTGTTTTCAGGAAGGTGGGTTTGATGCACCGGCGAAAGTTGCGCGGTACTTGAGAGGCTAGCAAAGGTGGAAGGGTGAGAGTGCGTATAATCCATGGACTCAACATTAGTCATAAAGAACTCACATACTTATTGCAAAAGTCTATTAGTTATCGAAGCAAAGTATTAGACGCATGCTCCTAGGGGAGAGGTTGGTAGGAGTTAACCATCGCGCGCTCCCGACCCTCACACAAAGGTTGACAATCATTAAACAAATCATGCTCCGACTTCGTTACATAACGGTTCACCATACGTGCATGCTACGGGAATCACAAACTTCAACACAAGTATTTATCCAATTCACAACTACTCACTAGCATGACTCTCATATTACCATCTCTATATCTCAAAACTATATGCAAAGAATCAAACTTCTCATAGTATTCAATGCACTTTATATGAAAGTTTTTATTATATCCCTCTTGGATGCCCATTATATTAGGACTAAATTCATAACCTAAACCAATTACCATGCTGTTTAAAGAGACTCACAAAATAATATAAGCGAGGTATGAGAGTTCAATAATTTCTATAAAATATAACACCACCGTGCTCTAAAAAGATATAAGTGAAGTACTAGAGCAACATTGCCTAGCTCAAAAGATATAAGTGAAGCACATCGAGTATTCTAATAAATTCACGATTCAGCGTGTCTCTCAAAAAGATGTGTGCAGCAAGGATGATTGTGGCAAACTAAAAAGCAAAGACTCATATCATACAAGACGCTCCAAGCAAAACACATATCATGTGGTGAATAAAAATATAGCCTCAAGTAAATTTACCGATGGATTGAAGACGAAAGAGGGAATGCCTTCCGGGGCATCCCCAAGCTTAGGCTTTTTGGTATCCTTGAATATGGCTTGGGGTGCCTTGGGCATCCCCAAGCTTAGGCTCTTGCCACTCCTTATTCCATAGTCCATCAAATCTTTACCCAAAACTTGAAAACTTCACAACACAAAACTCAACAGAAAACTCATGAGATCCGTTAGTATAAGAAAAATAAATCACCACTTTAGGTACTGTTGTGAACTCATTCTTTATTTATATTGGTGTAATCTCTACTGTATTCCAACTTCTCCATGGTTCATACCCCCCGATACAACCCATAGATACATCAAAATAAGCAAACAACACAAAGAAAACAGAATCTGTCAAAAACAGAACAGTCTGTAGCAATCTATAGACTTCGAATACTTATGTAACTCAAAAAATTCTGAAAAATTAGGAAAATCAGGGAAATTTGTATATCAATCTTTTGTAAAAATTTCAGATCAAAATCACGTTCCAGTGAATTTACAAAATTCCAGGACTGAGAGAAAAAGTTTCTGTTTTTCAGCAAAATCAAATCAACAATCATCGTAGACCATCCCAAAGGTCTTACTTGGCTCACACACTAATTTAAACAAGAAAACACAATTACTACAGAGGTAATAATGCGTGGAAAACTCAAAAACAGAAGCAAAATCAAAAGCATAAAAATAAAATTGGGTTGCCTCCCAACAAGCGCTATTGTTTAACGCCCCTAGCTAGGCATAACGCAATAGATCTAGGTATTGTCATCTTTGGTATGCAATCCATACTTGATCAAACCATCAAAAGCTTTCCTAAATAGATCTATCCTTTCCTTTGTTTCCCTCCTAGTAGGGGAACTTAGTTCATGAAAAGAACTTTGACTAGTAATTTTGACATTCATAAACCCGTAATCTGGATCATCGCCATAGATATCATCATACAAAACACGTATCTTATTTATAACGGGTTCCCTAGCTATCTTTTCCAACCAATCAGGTTTATACCCTACGAAAATTCCCCTTGTTAACCAATCAAATTCATCATAAGTCTCAAGATACAAGGTTTGAGTGACTTCCGCGTAGGGAACTCTCCTCCTAAGATTTTCACTATAAGATTGATAGTCTCTAGATTCAAGACTACGCAAGGTTTCTTTATCATGAAGAATTTCTTCAATAGGAGGGTGTTCAATATCTTTATTGTAGAAAGCAAAAATCTCCCTAGCTTCATGTACGATAAAATCAAATTCACGCATAAGGATGATAGTAGCAAGTTTTTTAGCTTTAGGGTGATTAATATTGGGAAGTTCATAAAACACCTTTTGCAAAGCGGGATGAATGTGCACAAATTTTCTTTCCAATCTTTCAATGAGCATGACAATAGCATCTGCATAAAAATTTGTGCTAAGAAGTATAGATCTATTATTCATAGGCATCACTCCCGTACAATCAAAGAATTCTTGGATACACTCTTCCCAATAATATTTCCTTCTCCCACTTGAAAAGTTTTAGTTTTGTAATTAGGAGGAGATTCAGTTTCATGATCCAAAGAGCAAGATCCAAAATTTTCCTCAATATTTGTACTAGCAATGCCCTCGGAATTTTCAATGATACCCTTCCCTGATTCAGACATGGTGACAAAGCAAGCAATCTAACACACAAGCAAACAAGAAGCAAACGAAAAGGTGAACGGAAGAAGGGCGAATAAAAAGGCAAATCTTTTCGAAAATCGTTTTAGAAGTGGGGGAGAGGAAAACGAGAGGCAAATGGCAAATAATGTAAATGCAAGAGATGAGTTTGTGATGGGAACTTGGTAGGCTTGATGTAGATCTCCCCGGCAACGGCGCCAGAAATCCTTCTTGCTACTTCTTGAGCATGCGTTGGTTTCCCTTGAAGAGGAAAGGGTGATGCAGCAAAGTAGATAAGTATTTCCCTCAGTTGTTGAGAACCAAGGTATCAATTCAGTAGGAGATACAAGCAAGTCCCCAATAGATGTACCTACACAAAGAATCAAACACTTGCACCCAACGCTATAAAGGGGTTGTCAATCCCTTCACGGTTACTTGCAAGGATGAGATCTGATAGAGATAGATAGATAGGATTGCTAAAACGAAAAGTAAACTAAAAGTAAAAAAAGATTGCAGCAAAGTATTTTTGGTATTTTTCGTTTATAGATCTGAAAATATAATATGGAAAATAGACCTGGGGGCCATAGGTTTCACTAGAGGCTTCTCTCATGAAGGAAAATAATACGGTGGGTGAACAAATTACTGTCGAGCAATTGATAGAAAAGCGAATAATTATGAAGATATCCAAGGCAATGATTATGCATATAGGCATCACGTCCGTGCCAAGTAGACCAAAACGATTCTGCATCTACTACTATTACTCCACACATCGACCGACTCCTGCCTGCATCTAGAGTATTAAGTTCATGAAGAACAGAGTAACGCATTAGGTAAGATGACATGATGTAGAGGGATAAACTCAAGCAATATGATGAAAACCCCATCTTTTTATCCTCGATGGCAACAATACAATATGTGCCTCGCTACCCCTACTTTGTCACTGGGTGAGGACACCGCAAGATTGAACCCAAAACTAAGCACTTCTCCCATTGCAAGAATTACCAATCTAGTTGGCCAAACCAAACCAATAACTCGAAGAGACTTTTAAAGATATGAAATCATGCATATAAGAATTCAGAGAAGATTCAAATAATATTCATAGATAATCTGAACATAAACCCACAATTCATCGGATCTCGACAAACACACCGCAAAAGAGTATTACATCGGATAGATCTCCATGAAGATCATGAAGAACATGGTATTGAAGAACAAAGAGAGAGAAGAAGCCATCTAGCTACTAGCTATGGACCCGAAGGTCTGCGGTGGACTACTCACGCATCATCGGAGGGGCAATGGAGTTGATGTAGATTCCCTCCGTGATCGAATCCCCCTCCGGTAGATTACCGGAAAAGGCTCCAAGATTGGATCTCACGGGAACAGAGGCTTCCGGCGGCGGAAAAGTATTTTCGTGGCTCTTTTTAGTATCTAGGGAATATTTGGGAATTTATAGGCCGAAGAATAGGGTTAGGAGGGCTGCCGTGGGGCCACAAGCTAGGAGGGCGCCCCCCTAGGGCGCGCCCTGGTGGCTTGTGACGCCACGGCAGGTCTCCTGCCTTCATCTCCAAGTCTGGCAGGTTTCTTCTGGTCCAAGAAAAATCATTCCGAAGATTTTATTCCGTTTGGACTCCGTTTAATATTCCTTATCTGCAATACTCAAAAACATGGAAAAAACAGAAACTGGCACTAGGCTCTAGATTAATAGGTTAGTCCCAAAAATAATATAAAATAGCATATTAATGCATATAAAACATCCAAAACAGATAATATAATAGCATGGAACAATAAAAAATTATAGATACGTTGGAGACGTATCAGTCTGCTATGCGCTCCATCCATCTCTGTTGACGGAGGTTCAGATCTGGTTGAGTAAACAGGTACTTCAGACTTTGGTGATCGGTGTAGATCTCGCAACGATTACCATTATGGTATTGCCACCACTCTTTCAGTGCATGAATTACTGCAGCAAGTTCAAGGTCATGAACTGGGTAGTTCTCTTCATGAGGACGCAATTGACGAGATGCATAAGCAACCACTCTGCGCTCTTGCATTAGGACACAACCTATTCCTGACGCGAAGCGTCACAATAAATGATGAAGTCCTTGCGAGTATCCGGAGGAGCAAGCACTGGAGCAGACGTCAGCTTGTCCTTAAGTGCCTGGAGGCTCTCCTGACATTTTTCTGTCCACTCATATTTAACACCTTTGTGAAGCAAATTGGTTAAGGGATTTGCAATCTTGGAGAAGTTCTCGACGAATCGACGACAATAGCTGGCGAGTCTGAGAAAACTTCTGACTTGCTTGACATTCTTCGGGGGAGTCCAATCAAGAATAGCCTGAACTCGTTCAGGGTTGACCGCAATACCATCCTTGGATATCACATGACCAAGGTAGGTTACTTCGTCCATCCAGAACTCACACTTTGAATACTTTGCATAAAGTTGATGCTCTCGAAGCCTCTCCAGTATAAGACGAAGATGTTCAACATGCTCTTCTTTATTCTTGGAGTAAACCAGGATATCATCCAGATAAACCACGACGAATTTATCGAGGTAATCCATGAATATATAGTTCATCAGGCGAGAGAAGGTTGCTGGAGCATTGGTTAAGCCAAAGGACATGACGGTGTACTCGTATGAACCATAGCGAGTAACGAATGCAGTCTTGGGAATATCTTCTTCGCGAACCCGGATCTGATGGTAACCCAACCTCAAGTTGAGTTTTGAGAACACTGATGAACCAGCAAGTTGATCATACAGATCGTTGATCTGAGGGAGCGGATATTTGTTTTGAATCGTTGCCTAGTTGATGGGACGGTAATCTTGAACCAATCGATTCGTACCATCTTTCTTCTTGACAAAGAGAGAAGGTGCTCCCCAAGCAGAGGAACTTGGACGAATGAAACCCAGACGAAGCTAATTGTCAATTTCTTGCTTAAGTTCAAGGAGTTCATGTGGTGGCATCTTATACGGACGCTTGGCTATAGGAGTGGTACCAGGTACCAAGTCGATGACAAACTCGACAGCTCTTACAGGGGGAATCCCTGGAAGTTCTTCCGGAAAAACATCTTGGAAATCCCGGACAACTGGAATGTTTTCAATCCCTTCAAGAGGGGACGCATTTAATGCATTCAAGGCATATAGCCGGGCTTCAGCATCTCGAACAAGATGAGCATGGTAGTTGACTATATCATTCGAAGGATGCAGAAGGTGGACAGTTTTGGTGGCACAAACGACGGAAGCAGTATGTGCTTTCAACCAATCCATTCCAAGAATAAGGTCGATCTTGGAAGAATTCAATAAAATAGGGGAAGCATGGAATTCTAGTCCTTCTATTTCAATGGGGACATCTGGACAAACCATGGAGGTTTGACATTGGCCAGCGGGGGTGTTTACCACTATTGGAATGTTCATCTCCTCGTACTTAATGCCATGCATGTATGCAAAATCTTCAGACATGAAAGAATTCGATGCTCCTGTATCAAACAATACAGAAGCTGGTACGGAGTTAACAAGGAGTGTACCCATCACAGTAGCAGGCTGGTCTTGAGCTTCAGACATATCAACGTTGTTAGCCTGAACACGACCATTGTTAGGTCTGGCATTGTTGTTGCGGGGCTGGTTGGAAGGCAGTGCAAGTTGTTTCTGATTCTGCCTGCATTCTCTAGCACGGTGTCCTGGACGACCACACTTGAAGCACAACCCATCCTCAGGACGAGAAGGGGGAACAGGAGCTTGTGGTGGCGGAGCTGGGAGCCTCGGCTGCCTAGGTGGGGGTGGAGGCAGACGATGTGCAGCATAGGACGGCCTCGGAGCAGGAGGCGGTGCATGATACATGTTGTGGGGGATCCAGATCTTGCGCTTCTGAGCAGATGAACCCGAAGATGAGCCCATGTCACGATTGCGCTTGCTGCTGTCCTTGTAGTCCTGCACACCTGTTTCCACCAGAATGGACTTGTTCACCAAGGTGGCAAAGTTATCGAAGTCTTGAACAAGGAGTGCCAGCTTGATATCCGGGTGGAGGCATTCACGGAACTTCTCCTGCCTACGAGCATCAGTTGCAACGTCTTCTTCAGCATCCCGCTGATAAGCATCCACAGTCTTGTTGCCCTGGACTAGATTGCGGAATTCACGCTTCTTCTTGTCCATCAGTCCCTGAGGATTGTGACGAGAACGGAATGCAGTTTGGAATTCCGGCCAGGTGATGATTGTTCCAACAGGCTGTGAGTGCCTGTGACTGTCCCACTGATACGTCTCCAACGTATCTATAATTTTTGATTGTTCCATGCTATTATATTATCTATTTTGGATGTTTTATATGCAGTAATATGCTATTTTATATTATTTTTGGGACTAACCTATTAACCTAGAGCCTAGTGCCAGTTTCTGTTTTTCCATGTTTTTGAGTATTGCAGATAACGAATATTAAACGGAGTCCAAACGGAATAAAATCTTCAGAATGATTTTTCTTGGACCAGAAGCAACCCAACAAACTTGGAGATGAAGGCAGGAGAGCCGCCGTGTGGCGACAAGCCACCAGGGCGCGCCCTAGGGGGGGCGCCCTAGATGCTTGTGGCCCCACGGCAGCCCTCCTAACCCTATTCTTCGGCCTATAAATTCCCAAATATTCCCTGGATACAAAAGGGAGCCACAAAAATACTTTTCTGCCGCCGGAAGCCTCTGTTCCCGTGAGATCCCATCTTGGAGCCTTTTTCGGTCATCTGCCGGTGGGGCATTCGATCACGGAGGGCATCTACATCAACTCCATTACCCCTCCGATGATGCGTGAGTAGTCCACCACAGACCTTCGGGTCCACAGCTAGTAGCTAGATGGCTTCTTCTCTCTCTTTGTTCTTCAATACCATGTTCTTCATGATCTTCATGGAGATCTATCCGATGTAATACTCTTTTGCGGTGTGTTTGTCGAGATCCGATGAATTGTGGGTTTATGTTCAGATTATCTATGAATATTATTTGAATCTTCTCTGAATTCTTATATGCATGATTTCATATCTTTGCAAGTCTCTTCGAGTTATTGGTTTGGTTTGGCCAACTAGATTGGTAATTCTTGCAATGGGAGAAGTGCTTAGTTTTGGGTTCAATCTTGCGGTGTCCTCACCCAGTGACAAAGTAGGGGTAGCGAGGCACGTATTGCATTGTTGCCATCCAGGATAAAAATATGGGGTTTTCATCATATTGCTTGAGTTTATCCCTCTACATCATGTCATCTGACTTAATGCGTTACTCTGTTCTTCATGCACTTAATACTCTAGATGCAGGCAGGAGTCGGTCGATGTGTGGAGTAATAGTAGTAGATGCAGAATCGTTTCGGTCTACTTGACACGGACGTGATGCCTATATGCATAATCATTGCCTTGGATATCTTCATAATTATTCGCTATTCTATCAATTGCTCGACGGTAATTTGTTCACCCACCGTATTATTTGCCATCATGAGAGAAGCCTCTAGTGAAACCTATGGCCCCCGGGTCTATTTTCCATAATATATTTTCAGATCTATAAACCAAAAATACCAAAAATATCTTGCTGCAGTCTTTTTAATTTTGTTTTACTTTCCATTCTAGCAATCCTATCTATCTATTTCTATCAGATCTCATCCTTGCAAGTAACCGTGAAGGGATTGACAACCCCTTTATAGCGTTGGGTGCAAGTGTTTGATAATTTGTGTAGGTACATCTATTGGGGACTTGCTTGTATCTCCTACTGGATTGATACCTTGGTTCTCAACAACTGAGGGAAATACTTATCTACTTTGCCGCACCACCCTTTCCTCTTCAAGGGAAAACCAACGCATGCTCAAGAAGTAGCAAGAAGGATTTATGGCGCCGTTGCCGGGGAGATCTACATCAAGCCTACCAAGTACCCATCCCAAACTCATCTCTTGCATTTACATTATTTGCCATTTGCCTCTCGTTTTCCTCTCCCCCACTTCTAAAACGATTTTCGAAAAGATTTGCCTTTTTATTCGCCCTTCTTCCGTTCGTCTTTTCGTTTGCTTTTTGCTTGCTTGTGTGCTTGATTGCTTGCTTTGTCACGATGACTCAAGAGAATACCAAGTTGTGTGACTTTTCCAATACTAATAATAATGATTTTATTAGTACTCCGATTGCTCCCGCCACTAGTGTGGAATCTTATGAAATTAATGCTGCTTTGCTTAATCTTGTTATGAAAGAACAATTTTCCGGCCTTGCTAATGAAGATGCCGCATCCCATCTAAATACTTTCGTTGAGTTGTGTGATATGCAAAAGAAGAAAGATGTGGATAATGATATTGTTAAATTGAAGCTATTTCCGTTCTCACTACGAGATCGCGCTAAAACTTGGTTTTCATCTTTGCCTAAAAATAGTATTGATTCATGGAATAAGTGTAAAGATGCTTTTATCTCCAAGTATTTTCCGCCCGCTAAGATCATCTCCCTTAGGAACGATATAATGAATTTTAAGCAACTTGATCATGAACATGTTGCCCAATCTTGGGAGAGGATCAAACTAATGATTAGAAATTGCCCCGCACATGGTTTGAGTTTATGGATGATTATACAAATTTTCTATGCGGGATTGAATTTTGCATCTAGGAATCTCTTAGATTCCGCCGCGGGTGGTACTTTTATGGAAATCACATTAGGAGAAGCTACTAAACTCCTAGATAATATTATGGCTAATTACTCTCAATGGCATACCGAAAGATCTCCTATTAGTAAAAAAGTGCATGCTATTGAAGAAATAAATACTTTGAGTGAAAAGATGGATGAATTGATGAAATTTTTTGCTAGTAAGAGTGCTCCTATTGATCCTAATGATATGCCTTTGTCTTCTTTGATTGGAAATAATAATGAATCTATGGATGTGAATTTTGTTGGTAGGAACAATTTTGGTAATAACGCGTATAGAGGCAATTTCAATCCTAGGCCGTTTCCTAGTAATTCCTCTAATAATAATGGTAATTCCTACAACAATTCTTATGGAAATTATAATAATATGCCCTCTGATCTTGAGAATAATATTAAATAATTTATTAGTTCGCAAAAGGGTTTCAATGCTATGATTGAAGAAAAATTGCTCAAGATGGATGATTTGGCTAGGAACGTTGATAGAATTTCTCTTGAGATTGATTCTTTGAAAATTAAATCTATTCCACCCAAGCATGATATTAATGAGTCTTTAAAAGCTATGAGAATCTCTATTGATGAGTGTAAGGAAAGAACCGCTAGAATACGTCCATAGCGTGAATGGCTTGAAAAAGTGTGTTCTCGTGATAATAATGATGAAGATCTTAAAGTGATTGATGTGACTCCTATTGAATCTTTGTTTTCTAATATAAATCTTGATAAATATGGGACTGGAGATGAGTCAACTTTACTTAAAAGGCGTCCCAATGATTCTGAGTTTATAGATCTTAATGCTAAGATTCATAAAAGTGGGATTGAAGAGGTCAAAACTTTAGATAGCAATGAACCCACTCTTTTGGATTTCAAGGACTTTAATTATGATAGTTGTTCTTTGATTGATTGTATTTCCTTGTTGCAACCCATGTTGAATTCTCCTCATGCTTATAATCAAAACAAAGCTTTTACTAAACATATCGTGGATGCTATGATGAAATCTTTTGAAGAAAAACTTGAGTTGGAAGTTTCTATACCTGGGAAGCTTTATGATGAGTGGGAACCTACTATTAAGATTAAGATTAAAGATTATGAGTGCCATGCTTTGTGTGATTTGGGTGCTAGCGTTTCCACGATTCCGAAAACTTTATGTGATGTGTTAGGTTTCCGTGAATTTGATGATTGCTCTTTGAATTTGCATCTAGCGGATTCCACTATAAAGAAACCTATGGGAAGGATTAATGATGTTCTTATTATTGCAAATAGGAATTATGTGCCCGTAGATTTCATTGTTCTTGATATAGATTGCAATCCTACATGTCCTATTATTCTTGGTAGACCTTTCCTTAGAACGATTGGTGCAATTATTGATATGAAGGAAGGAAATATTAGAATCCAATTTCCATTAAGGAAAGGCATGGAGCACTTTCCTAGAAATAAAATAAAATTACCTTATGAATCTATTATGAGAGCTACTTATGGATTGCATACCAAAGATGACAATACCTAGATCTATTGCGTTATGCCTAGCTAGGGGCGTTAAACAATAGCGCTTGTTGGGAGGCAACCCAATTTTATTTTTATGCTTGTAGTTTTGCTTCTGTTTTTGAGTTTTCCACACATTATTACCTCTGTATTAATTGTGTTTTCTTGTTTAAATTAGTGTTTGAGCCAAGTAAAACCTTTGGGATGGTCTACGGTGATTGTTGATTTGATTTTGCTGAAAAACAGAAAATTTTGCTACCAGTCCAGGAATTTGTGTAAATTCACTGGAACGTGATTTTGATCTCAAAATTTTACAAAAGATTGATATACAAATTTCCCTCATTTTCCTAATTTTTCAGAATTTTTGGAGTTACATAAGTATACGAAGTCTATAGATTGCTACAGACTGTTCTGTTTTAGACAGATTCTGTTTTCTTTGTGTTGTTTGCTTATTTTGATGTATCTATGGGTTGTATCGGGGGGTATGAACCATGGAGAAGTTAGAATACAGTAACTATTACACCAATATAAATAAAGAATGAGTTCACAACAGTACCTAAAGTGGTGATTTATTTTTCTTATACTAACGGATCTCACGAGTTTTCTGTTGAGTTTTGTGTTGTGAAGTTTTCAAGTTTTGGGTAAAGATTTGATGGACTATGGAATAAGGAGTGGCAAGAGCCTAAGCTTGGGGATACCCAAGGCACCCAAGCCATATTCAATGATACCAAAAAGCCTAAGCTTGGGGATGCCCCGGAAGGCATCCCCTCTTTCGTCTTCAATCCATCGGTAAATTTACTTGAGGCTATATTTTTATTCACCACATGATATGTGTTTTGCTAGGAGCGTCTTGTATGATATGAGTCTTTGCTTTTTAGTTTGCCACAATCATCCTTGCTGCACACATCTTTTTGAGAGAGACACGCTGAATAGTGAATTTATTAGAATACTTTATGTGCTTCACTTATATCTTTTGAGCTAGGCAATGTTGCTCTAGTACTTCACTTATATCTTTTTAGAGCACGGTGGTGTTATATTTTATAGAAATTATTGAACTATCGTACTTCACTTATATTATTTTGAGAGTCTTTAAAACAGCATGGTAATTGGTTTTGGTTGTGAATTTGGTCCTAATATAATGGGCATCCAAGAAGGATATAATAAAAACTTTCATATAAAGTGCATTGAATACTATGAGAAGTTTGATTCCTTGCATATAGTTTTGAGATATAGAGATGGTAATATGAGAGTCATGCTAGTGAGTAGTTGTGAATTGGAGAAATACTTGTGTTAAAGTTTGTGATTCCCGTAGCATGCACGTATGGTGAACCGTTATGTAACGAAGTCGGAGCATGATTTGTTTAATGATTGTCAACCTTTGTGTGAGGGTCGGGAGCGCGCGATGGTTAACTCCTACCAACCTCTCCCCTAGGAGCATGCGTCTAATGCTTTGTTTGATAACTAATAGACTTTTGCAATAAGTATTTGAGTTCTTTATGACTAATGTTGAGTCCATGGATTATACGCACTCTCACCCTTCCACCTTTGCTAGCCTCTCTAGTACCGCGCAACTTTCGCCGGTACATCAAACCCACCTTCCTCAAAACAGCCACCATATATTTTCCTCAAAACAGCCACCATACCTACCTATTATGGCATTTCCATATCCATTCCGAGATATATTGCCATGCAACTTCCACCGTTCCGTTTTTCATGACATGCACCATCACTTTCATATTGCATATAGAGTCATGTTTTGTTCTAGGTATCGAGTTGTAAGTAAATAAAAGTGTGATGATTTTCATTATTAGAGCATTTGTCCCGTGTGAGAAAAGGATGATGGAACTATGAATCCCTCATAAGTTGGGATGAGTTTCCGGACTTTATAAATAATAAAAGAGGCCAGCGAAGCCCAAATAAAAAAAAGGCCAAAGATGCCCACCAAAAAAAATGAGAGAAAGAGAGAAGGGACAATGCTACTATCTTTTTCCACACTTGTGCTTCAAACTAGCATCATGATCTTCATGATAGAGAGTCTCCTATTTTGTCACTTTCATATAGCTAGTGGAATTTTTCATCATATGCACAACCACTTAGTTTTCTTTTTGAGCTTTCATACACTTATAGCTCTAGTGCACCCGTTGCATGGCAATCCCTACTCACTCACATAGATATCTATTGATGGGCATCTCCATAGCCCGTTGATACGCCTAGTTGATGTGAGACTATCTTCTCCTTTTTCCTTGCACCTCCACCATATTCTATTCCACCCATAGTGCTATATCCATGGCTCACGCTCATGTATTGTGTGAGAGTTGAAAAGGTTTGAGAACATAAAAAGTGTGAAACAATTGCTTGACTTGTCATCGGGGTTGTGCATGATTTAGATACTTTGTGTGGGGAAGATGGAGCATAGCCAGACCATATGATTTTGTAGGGATAACTTTCTAAGGCCATGTTATTTCGAAAGGACACAATTGCCTTGTTGGTGTGCTCGAAGTATTACTGTTTTTATGTCAATATTAGACTTTTGTTTTGAATCTTATGGATCTGAATATTCATGCCACAATAAAGAATATTACACGGATAAATATGTTAGGTAGCATTCCACATCAAAAATTCTCTTTTTATCATTTACCTACTCGAGGACGAGCAGGAATTAAGCTTGGGGATGCTTGATACGTCTCCAACGTATCTATAATTTTTGATTGTTCCATGCTATTATATTATCTGTTTTGGATGTTTTATATGCAGTAATATGCTATTTTATATTATTTTTGGGACTAATCTATTAACCTAGAGCCTAGTGCGAGTTTCTGTTTTTTCCATGTTTTTGAGTATTGCAGATAAGGAATATTAAACGGAGTCCAAACGGAATAAAATCTTCGGAATGATTTTTCTTGGACCAAAAGCAACCCAACAAACTTGGAGATGAAGGCAGGAGAGCCACCGTGTGGCGACAAGCCACCAGGGCGCGCCCTAGGGGGGCGCCCTAGAGGCTTGTGGCCCCACGGCAGCCCTCCTAACCCTATTCTTCGGCCTATAAATTCCCAAATATTCCCTTGATACAAAAGGGAGCCACAAAAATACTTTTCCGCCGCCGGAAGCCTTTGTTCCCGTGAGATCCCATCTTGGAGCCTTTTCCGGTAATCTGCTGGAGGGGGATTCGATCACGGAGGGCATCTACATCAACTCCATTGCCCCTCCGATGATGCGTGAGTAGTCCACCACAGACCTTCGGGTCCACAGCTAGTAGCTAGATGGCTTCTTCTCTCTCTTTGTTCTTCAATACCATGTTCTTCATGATCTTCATGGAGATCTATCCGATGTAATACTCTTTTGCGGTGTGTTTGTCGAGATCCGATGAATTGTGGGTTTATGTTCAGATTATCTATGAATATTATTTGAATCTTCTCTGAATTCTTATATGCATGATTTCATATCTTTGCAAGTCTCTTCGAGTTATTGGTTTGGTTTGGCCAACTAGATTGGTAATTCTTGCAATGGGAGAAGTGCTTAGTTTTGGGTTCAATCTTGCGGTGTCCTCACCCAGTGACAAAGTAGGGGTAGCGAGGCACGTATTGCATTGTTGCCATCCAGGATAAAAAGATGGGGTTTTCATCATATTGCTTGAGTTTATCCCTCTACATCATGTCATCTGACTTAATGCGTTACTCTGTTCTTCATGCACTTAATACTCTAGATGCAGGCAGGAGTCGGTCGATGTGTGGAGTAATAGTAGTAGATGCAGAATCGTTTCGGTCTACTTGACACGGACGTGATGCCTATATGCATAATCATTGCCTTGGATATCTTCATAATTATTCGCTATTCTATCAATTGCTCGACAGTAATTTGTTCACCCACCGTATTATTTGCCATCATGAGAGAAGCCTCTAGTGAAACCTATGGCCCCCGGGTCTATTTTCCATAATATATTTTCAGATTTATAAAAACCAAAAATACCAAAAATATCTTGCTGCAATCTTTTTACTTTTGTTTTACTTTCCGTTCTAGCAATCCTATCTATCTATCTCTATCAGATCTCATCCTTGCAAGTAACCGTGAAGGGATTGACAACCCCTTTATAGCGTTGGGTGCAAGTGTTTGATAATTTGTGTAGGTACATCTATTGGGGACTTGCTTGTATCTCCTACTGGATTGATACCTTGGTTCTCAACAACTGAGGGAAATACTTATCTACTTTGCCGCATCACCCTTTCCTCTTCAAGGAAAAACCAACGCATGCTCAAGAAGTAGCACCCACCATTGAGTAGCGGGGCCCTTCAGAAAGTACGAGGCAAAGTTGACAGAGTTAGCCACTGGGGCGCCTGAAGACTCCAGCTCATAAGTGATGTCACGGAGCCAGTCATCTGCGTCAAGCGGCTGAGTTGAGCTGTGATAGGTCGCAGGGTTGAGACGCATGAAGTCTTGCAGAGTCATTGGGGCTGGCTGCTGATTCATATTCGGCCTCGGTTACTGGTCCATAAGCCCTTGCATAAACTGACGATTCAGTTCAAACTGCTGCATCATACCAGCCATGTATTCCGGTGGTGGTGGTGGTTCAGGTGCACCACGACCACGACCAGCTGGCCTAACCATTCTGTCAAATTTTAACAGTGGTAGTTTAGCATTGGGTAATTGCAAAAACAATGAATCATTCATGAAGTAAATTGCACAAGGAAGGAGGTGCAACAGATTCAACATAGTAGTTCGAATTCAACATACAGATCCCTACATAGGTCTATTACAAACAATAAGTCTGTTACAAAATAGACGATAGGTCCGGCATGAAAATAACCTAGACGACTAGGCGGCACGCAGGCACGCGGTAGAGGGATACAACAACGAGGCATAGCGATACGCTACATCAACGTCGGGGACAACGAAAGTACCCGCGGAACTGCACGTGGCCCTGAATGTGAAACCTGGGGGCAGGGTTCTGCATCCCGTGCACACCCTGATGTAGAATCTGGTGATCAACCGAGAGCGCAGGTCCATGTGCCGGAGTACGACGTCCAACCACAGGCCACTCAAGACCTGGAGGAAACTCAGTTCGACGCGGGTGAAGAATGTACTCCGGATGCATCCCCGTAGTGACTGCGGGCAACAACTGCTCCATAGCCAGATACAGACGAGCACGGGTGGCGTACAGCTCGACGTTAAGAGCCCTGACAGTGCGATCCAGTGCCTCAGTGTACTGAACCAGAACCTGTGGGTCGTAACGATGACTCACGTAGGGGGTGCAGACAGCAGTGTAGGACCGGTCGTTGCGCTGCCGCGCGAAAGGGGTCAAGACCTCAGTGTCGGCGACAGTATCCACTCCAGCAGGAACATACGGGATGTATCTGTATGCCGTCTCCTCCAAACAGGGGTTCGCTGCACGGAGACGAACAATAGCAGCATAAGCAGCATCCTGTATTGCCATCTCAACGGTCACTCCAATGCCACGAAAGGTGTGCAGCTTAGTGATGGAGAGGTCCCGTCGATCCCAGATAACCATCTCAGCTTCATACTATTCCTGGTTGAACTCGCGGTAGTCCTCGTAAATAGTGTACTCGGGGTACCAGCGATATCCTAGCCTGATCAAGAGGTTGATCAGAATGGCCGGGAACCCAGTCGTGTTGTGAGCCAAAGTCAGGCGAACGACCTGCCTAGCGGGACGCATTTGTAACAAGAAGATTTGAGATGTCAAATGACAGTGTGTGCATCATAACTTCAAAGAACAACAATTGTCGACGAAACAAATCTCCGGTGGATGTGATCACGAGAGCCTAATGTTATAGTTAGCAAAATCTTTAACCCGAAAGAGAAGAGAGATCAAAACCCAGAGTATAGATGAGGAATAAAAGATCCTAATACCACCCGATTGAGATGTGGGCCCGTAAGCCACACGACTATGTTAGTAAAAGTTTTTCAATGACTAGACTCAACTTTGGCCAAGGAGTTGGAAAGGGGGCTACCTACAGGCAGTCGGCTCTGATACCAACTTGTGACGCCCCCAATTTGACCGTACGCTAATCATGCACGCAAATGCATACGACCAAGATTAGAGACTCACTGATCAATATCACAACACAACACTAGACACAATTTAAAGTCATACAACTTCATATTACAAGCCAGGGGCCTCGAGGGCTCGAATACAAAGCTCGACAAGCATGGGTCAGTGGAAGCAAATAATATCTGAGTACATACATAAGTTAAACAAGTTTTGCCTTAAGAAGGCTAGCACAAACATAAGCAGCGGATCGGAAGAGGCGAGGCCTCCTGCCTGGGAGCCAACCTAACTACTCGTGAGCGTCGGCAGTCTCCACGTAGTAGTAGGCTCCAGCGGTGGTGTAGTAGTCGTCTCCGGCGTACTCCATCTCCTGGGTTCCATCGTCTGAACGCGGAAATCGAATCGAGGGGGAAAGAGAAAGCAAAGCAGCGGTGAGTACTCATCCAAAGTACTCGCAAGACTGACATCAGAACTATGCTAAGTATGCATCAGTATCAAGGAATGGGGGGGTATATCTAGACTGACTGCAGAAAGCAAGATTAGTGGGAAGGCCTAGTCCTATCGAAGACTAGCATCTTCAACATCTTGCAGCATTAGAAGAGAGTAGACTGGTATCTCATATATAGTCATATTATTGTAGCACTTTTATTAAGTAACCACGCCCAGAGATTCTTCTTCGACTCCCTGCGAGAAAGCAATCCCGGAGCCAACATTCATTCCAATGTAGACCACAGTTTTAGTTATATCAGGTCAAGGTACAACTCCAAGTCGTCCTGTTACCGTGGACATGGCTATTCGAATAGATGAATTCATCCCTGCAGGGGTGCACCGCATTTCCAACACGCTTGATCACCTCCAGCCGGACACACTTTCCTGGGTCATGCCCGGCCTCGGGATATCAACACGTCGTCGCCCCACCTAGGCTTAACAGAGAGGCCAGCCCGCCGGTCTAAATCCTAAGCGCCCAGGGGTCATGGGCCCACTTGCCCTTTGCGCTCCTGCACGATGCGAACGTGGCCGAGGTCAGCCCTAGCACACTCTAGTCCAAGAGCTGTACCGTCCAGGCCACTCGGGCGCGCGCCGCTCCATTGCTGACGTCCGAAGAGCTTCGGCTGATACAACGACGCTGAGTACCCATAACTTCTCCCACGTGAAGGTTTGGTGCGTAAAAGGTCAAACGACCAACTCAGATCAAATACCCAACCCATTAGCATTTTATTAATGCGGGGCAAGCGTGACCCATGAAGTGCGATCTCGTCGCCCCGTCTCGAGGATGTGTGGCAAGGGCCTCTCCTGCCCGTCCACGCCTCATCATCATCAAACCGTGGGTACCCCTCAGGGCCGACCCATCACGAACATGTTCTGTAACCAGGTCATAGTAACTGTGTGTATAAAACATCGAGACGGAACCTGAGGAATCACCCTCAAAGGGCCCCGCTCGATGAAAACGTCAAGGTGGACTTAGAGGAATCACCCTCGAGGGTCCCACACTTAAGGGGTTGCACGATAGAGGCATCGTCGGGAGTGGTGAAGGAGGAATCACCCTCGATAACCACGACCGACTAGCTGCACTACAAAGTTAGCATCACTAGTAGAACGCCCGTGCGTTGCCACGGGCCAACAAATGAATCTATCATGATGCCTTCAACTTTAGTTCTTCGATCATTGTGTTATTACTTTGCTATGTTGTTACCCCCACTTCAAATTCACCCTGTGTTCCCTCCAAGTCTATCAAATTGTTGTCCCATCACCCCTAACAAATGAACGAATAGATGACGCTTGGCTTCCGCAAAATTGCCATAGGCATTTTCATCACTCCTAAGTTTGAATGTCTTTCAACATTAGTCATACAACCTTGAATATCTTCCAACATTAGTCATCATGTCCCTCCTGAAAGTTCTAACAATTTCCCCCATACAATTTAGCAAATGTAATACATCGAAAATCCCAAATTGCTCTCATTTTTTTTCTTTTTAAGCATTGCATCAAAGGTAATAGTTTCACTTGTACGAACTCTTCTATGTTAAGATTAAAATCACCCATACAAAGGAAAATAGCTAGAATAGGATCATATGCACATAATGATCAAGGTGTAGCACTTCTGTTGTCCGATTAGCGGTTCTAAAGACAATTTGTGTCCGCTTTTGTCCACTACAAATCACATGAAACAAGTTCTTCTCACTTGAATTGATGACTCATGCAACATATTTGTATTCTGTTATGCAAATGATTGCATGCATCATCGTCCCTCAAGCTGGCTACTATTACACCACTTCATGAGGGAGCATCCAGTACCTGCTATCTGCACTCCCCTATTTCTCTCACATGCTTGTGCTCCTTGCCCTTCCGTTGACACCAGAACTTCCACCAAGTAGGGGATCCCTATAATGCAAATTCGTTCATAGAAACTGAATCTATATGCAATGTGCATATTTTGCTATCTCAACTATTTACAATCGCTCAAATGATTCTCTATCTCCACCATTTACAATCCCTCAAATGATTCTCCATATTTCTGTTACAACCTAAGTTGCCAAACTTTATTGTGGTTCAACAGCAATACATGCTTGTTTCTTTGATACGCACCCAAAATTCTGTTGGGGAGATTCTTTGTAGTTATCATAACACGGTTAATCAATATAGAAAAACTATGATCATCTTTTCACCGAAATAAGGAACAAAATGTATTGCCCAAATGTCAGTGGCAACTAAGGCAACCTTAGCTTGCAGCCACTGACACAAAGCCCACAATCCAAGGAAGAACCATGACGTCATGCAAAAAACAAAGTAAGTACTACTTGCTGTATAAAGACATTTTTTCTTTGGAGAGAAACTTGTACTTGACATGAGGAAACTGGACTTGTCCTCTTGACACCATTAATATATTAAACAGCTCCTAAATAACTGGGCACATACATGCAAAAATTACAGCAATTACCCAATGCTTGCAATTAGCATGGTTTGCGGGTCTGATTCAACAAAAAACTGATGGGCAGGTCCAGCTCCTCATTGATGTCCGATGCGTTTTGTGCTGGCATATGGTCCTCCAGCCCGTCCAACATTTGTATCATGGTGCATCATTACTCAATTCACAGTAAACGAATTTGTCAAGGTTAGAACATATAACATTGCAAAACATATGTTTGTGTGTGGCCGTGGATGGAGTTACCTTACATACCTTTCATAATGTTCCTCTATAGCTCGATAAAATGCCTATTCGTACCCGAACCATCCGCATCCAAACCAAAATGGAAATGGAAATTAACCGTATCCGAATTTATTTAACAAATAAAAAATATGCTATGAGAATTTGACACAAATATAGATATGGAAGTGGATATATCCGTATATGAATAAAGGATAAAATCATGGGAGGTAATTTTTAAAATGCTAGCCGATATTACAATTATCCAACATAAAGGCCACATGAGTGGTCAAATGTTACTCTTTGTATGGTTAAAGTTAGAAATTATTATGCATTACAATAGTATTTGTTCATAAACCTATTTATCGTTGACTTATCGTATGTCACAAGTTGATTATTTCATGTCATAGATATTGACTAATTTACTTAGGCAATATATCACTATTATGCATATATGTTCTGAATCAAGCAAACATCCGAAATGTATCCATATTCAAATAACATCCGAGCCGCATCCGTATCCGATTACATCCGTATTCGCATCCGTATCTGCCTAGAGCATCGATGAGCCGGAGCCCGCGGATCGCTTGAGGACATTCCTGACCTTCAGCAGGAACGCCATCCCCTTGCAGAACATGTGGAGGGTCGGGGCCGGAGTAGAGGTGCTGCTGTAGGGGAGGGGTAGGGGAAGAGGTGGGAGGGCGAGAAGGAAAGGGGTGGGGTGCGGCGGCGGTAGGGGCGGAGAAGGGGAGACGAGCAACGGCTTGGCTAGGGATTGAGGGAGGCGTGGGTGAGGAGTCTGGCAGCAACGATGTGGGAGGTAGGTCGTGTTATTCTTTGAGGAAAAAACCATCTGGCTTGCGGTGGAAAAATCGGTGGGAGGGAGGGGGCGCGGGGGGCTAGAGACGATTTTTCATCGATGGAGAGGGAGAGGGTACGAGACGAATGACGTACCAACTCCTCCTTTAGGAGTAGAGATTAATCTTTTTCGTATATAAGAAAACAATTGACCGATTTATAAGAAAAACATAAAAAAAACAGATACACATCCAAAACTCCTGCACCAGCCCCGAGGCTACGAACCCAATGAGCCAATGACTCTGTCACCCAAATAGCCAAAATTGACCCCGTACAACACGGTGTGAAGCCGTCGGTCTGGCGTACAACACCTCATCAACACACACTCGTTGGCTCATGGCAGCTTAGCCAGCCAGCTGGCCTGGCAAGGATTACATACCCCTTTCTTGAATATGGGTCATCAGTTCGATGGTGGTGGTGGCTTCTGAGGCCTATGCATGTGATGTACGCTTTAGGTCTTCTGCTCTAGGTATTTGCTCCTTGTACGTCATGCGGGCACGCATAGGCGGTGACCCCGGTTCTAGATGGTGGGGCATGAGGGCATTCCCTATTGTCAAGTGTGCAAGTATGTGTGGTGGCTTCGGCTTGTTTGATGTAGGTCCTTGTTAGACCTTTGTTGAACAATTTAATGAAGATGGCTTTATGCATCTATTGACGTAGAGGCCGAGGGTTTCAACCTCCTTTTCGGGAAAAAGAAAAAAAGATATTTTAAGCATGCATAGTATTTTTACCTTGTGCTCGGCCTGCCATATCCAACTATAAGGCAGAACACATAGTAGTGAAAATAATTTAAACTGCATTTAATTAGAAGTTTAGAACGCACCAGACAAGATGTTAAGCACCAATACTCTTTTGTGCCCAATTGTTTTGGCAAATCATATTTATTAGAAGCTTATTCATAATATACATCAAGAAACTATTGTCTACTTAGTTGACCTCAGTATATAACAATCCCATTTGAAACTGTAAATCATGCCTGTATCATTATATCTTTAACCAATAATTTTCAGTGCAGAAAAGTATTCAGCACAATCCAGTTAACACTGCTTTAAAACAAAATACATACACGATGATAAAGGTGTATGGACGATACCATTGTACATACCTGGATGTATTGTTCAAGTGTTCACAATGACGCTGCATTTATATATTGCAAAAGCATTCAGCGGTGATATGCACGTCATAGCGAAAAAAATAAAATAATGTCAAGATAAATTCTTGGACCTAAGTACATGGGAGTACAGATCTCAGAACATGTAAGATTGTACCTTATTCCAGTCCCAAGTAAGAGGATCAGGATACCACATATCCGACAATGCTTTCCTCCATCAATGTCTTTAGCTTTCTTGCTCACTGCTCAGACGTGAACAAGAAATATTTATAAGATGGTGATAATGCAACCTGACTACCGACTACCTGAGACTCAAGTGATTTTTTGTCCGCACCGAGGATAATAAACAATGAAGAACATTGTTCTCTCAAATTGGTTAGGACCAGAAAAGGAAGTCAAGGCGAACTACCAGCATCTCGCTAGTATTGGCAACATCTTGCTTGCACCTAGTCATTTCACCAAAGGATACAAATTAGTTATCAATGTGCAGACTAATAATTCTCACAGAAAGTAAAGTTAAGATTGGTTCTTTCCATCTCCATCTCAGCAACAAGCACTGTAACAATCAGCATATTTATGCAACGATAACAATCATCAGGCAGTTGCTGTTTTGTCCTCCTTCTCGTCAAGGGCGTGTAATGTGTCACATGGCACAAGAATCAAGCATGGCCCCGAGCCATCATCTACACAGCCAGCAAAGTTCCCCACCACTTGTCACCATATGATTTCTATTGCCATGTGGACAAATATTTATCTGATGAGCACTTAAAGAAAAAAAAACAGTCCTTCATTCCTATGAGCCGAAAATTAGATCATCAGATCCTTCTTTTTGCACACGCGCGCCCTCTTATTGCAGACATGGTGGGGGCAATAATGAAGTTTTGCCTATCAGTGCTGTGCATTGCAAGGAACCTCCAACAACAGCGATTCTTGATAAGAATCCTTCCCGGGAGGGGCCATCAAGGATGATAATTCATATGGGGGTAATATGAACAGGTTAAGTGATGCTGCTGCTCCTCTAGTGGGATTGCAAGGTTATGACAGAAACGAGTTTTTTCTGAACTGAGAAGAAGCTTGTTTAGTTCTCCTCTCGATTTTGCATCTTCATGAACAAAACAAAATTACAAGAAATATCCATGTTACATGAAATAAGCCAAAGAAGGAAACTGCAAAAATCTAGAAAAATGTGTGCGTAGTGCAGAACCAGAGGAATCAACCATGGCAGATGACTTGTGAAGCTTTTGAGAGACTTCATGGGTGGACCTGGCTAAGGCCTTTGAAACCACTGGCATTTTCTCTATTTGGCCTACTTACTTGTTGTAATTTCCCTAACCAAAGGGGAGGGCGATCGGTATGCAGGAACTTCATCTGCACCAGAAAAAAAATCACCAATATGACGATATTCAGGAACTTTCTTTCATCTGCACCAGAAACGACTTTCATAACGACATCAAGCAGGCCATGATAGAATATCAATACATAATTTGTTATCTATATTACACAATAGTGCATAGTTATATAGGTGACCAAAGTAGCAAACCATATGCTAAAAAAAGTCACTGATGAGAAACCTTTCTAACAAACACAAATATCGAGTTATAGATTTCATATCCCATTATGATGTGGATGCTACATTTTGTATTAATAGTTCAACATATTTAAATGACCTTTAGTCCTTTAGGACTACCTGTTGCGAGAATAGAAGAGCTTACACCATGCAATTACGTTCACCGGAGCAAAATAATGGTTGATTGAGCACAATGTCACTTCAAATTATGCTCACAGCTGCATATAAGTTTGGTAAACCTAGATTAGTACCAGTTTTGAATCAAAACAAATTGTTGGTATAACAACAAAATAAATTACGAAATAAAAAGAATCAGTGTCTAGTTTCTAATCAGTCAACTCTAAAGGCACCTAGCTGAGCTTCCACAAACCCTGAACGAACGACCTCTCAGTTCACGAGACAGAAGCAATACATTGACTGAAATAAAACAACACAAGCATTATTTCTTGACAGGACCAATATTCTCTACCTTGCCTTCACTTTCTTCAAATTCTTAATTTAAATAATTGTTTGATGGAAAAAGCCACATCTTGGTAAGCCGTTGGAGCTTGGCAAATGAAAGAGGCATTCATCGCAAGTTCGCAACAGAACACACTGATTCAAACGCAAAATCAGCACATCTGTGTTGTAGCTATTTTATCATTCCAAGTAACAAAGTAGCTTTCTTGATGAATGCATGAAAACTAAAAAGGGACTGGTGAAAGTCATCCTGGTTTAAATTAAATTAGAAATAGCTGCATGAAAGTACCTTTTGGTGGGGTCAGACAATGCAAATATTAATAGTCACAAAAATTGTAAAAAAGATGCAGGTTAGTTTCAACTGGTCCTAGACAACTGACATAAAAAACGGCCACCATGATGCAGCCCTCTGTAATCTACTGGCTCAAACTGTTGTAAGTGTAAATTTGTAAGAAATATTGTATCATTGGTTTTAGTGTTCTTACTATGTTGCTAGATATCTCAACCGGCAAAAATCGGCTTTGCTACTCAGCAGTCAGCACTCACTTGTTCATGCAATTGTGCCAGAATTTAATACGTCAGCCATTCCAATTCTTCTACATAATCGTTTAGACAAACATCTCCATCTGTGATAATTTGGAATAAATTTGTTGAATCTCCCCAAAACACCAAACAAACAATGAAGAAAAAATGGGCTACAGTCATTAGAAAGTCACAACAACATTCTAAAAATAATTGATCAAGCGGGACATCAAGCCTTACCTCTGTGTGGAGCTCGTCAAGCAGGTGGCTTTGTTCCATGGCATGGACGAGCTGATCATGTGCATCATCTGCACCCCTGATGTTCTGTAGCGTGAGAACCCAGTGCAGAGTATGGTGTTCGTCTTGCAGCCCGCAGCGACATGGGAAACCAAGGAACATGCAGCCGCTGACCAAGAGCCTGGTGCCAACGTACGTGATGGGAACGAACTGCTGTTGTGGTGCCCGCAGCGGCCGTTCGTGGACCGGCTGCCCTCGTCAGCGGCAACGTTCGAGTGCATGGTGGCATCGCAGGCGGAAGCCGACGTGTCAAAGAAACCGCCAGGAGGAGGACGCCCATCTCCCGCGAGATGGACGGAGAAGCCACGGCTGTACGGGACCGAACGGAACCCCAAGCCGCCGGCAAAGTGGCCGCCGCCGCGGTGCTGAGCAGGAGGAGGCGAATATGCGGAACCCTAGCGATAACGATATGGTGCAGGAGGAGGCGATTCTATACTCGTCGGAGACGAGGCAGGCGATGGGGGAATCGAACCCGCCGTGACGGGCGGGGTCGTTGACGCAGGAAAAGGCGAGGGCGGATCGAGGGGCAGGGCAACTCGACCTCCTCTACGCAGCGTCCGTGCGTGGCGGCGCATGAGCGCAAGGATGGCGTGGGAGGGGGCGCAGTCGTCGAGGCCGTAGAGACGGACGCGCAGGCTGGCGATGCAGTGGCGGCGGCCGGGTGTAGAGCGGTGGAGGAGGGATCCAGATCTTAATCCGAAGAGTAGGAAGGGAAGACGAGAGGTGGGGCCGGGACTCGTGAGTGGGGTTGACTTCCTTCGATGGCGGGGCATTCCTTTGATCGCGTGGTGGCTTCCTTCGATCGATGGAAGGGTGGGAAACGAACGAAACCAACGAACGACGACGTACGGACTGAGACTTTAGGAGTAGAGATGAGTACTTCACGAGGTGTCACCCTCGGTACTCGATAGTAGCTCTGCAGAGTCGTATAACTAAGGGGTGTGCGGTGAGGTCAGGGGTCTGGCTCGTCGGTCGGTTGACCGAGTCGTCGAGTCGTCGATGAAGAAGCAGGGGCAACTGGGACTAAGGGGGCGTCACAGGGGATTCATTGATCAACCTATACTAAGCAGTTGATTTAAAATGCAGGTATAGTAGCAGTTTATCAAAAGCAGGCTATGCATCAGAAATAGGAGCTAGCTAATACAGTAGCGAAATCTAATGCAAGAATGAGAGGGAAAGAAATGGGCGATATCGGAATGCTCAAGGGGGGGGGGGGGGTTGCTTGCCTTGCTGCTCTGCGGCAAAGGCCTGATCGTCAACGGTGTAGTCGTACCCGACAGCACCGTGAGTCTCGGGGTCTACCGGAGAGAAGAGGGGGGGGGAGAAATAATAAATATAAAGCACAGATGCAACACGATGCATGACAATGCAATATGCAGAGCTAGGCATGCACTAACGCACTATTACACGTCGCAGACGGGTCGGAAGAATATCTAACGATATTTTCCGGGTCTCGGGCTATTACCGGACAGGCAAAAACGATGGAAAAGTTCCATGTTCGCTATGCTAGGGGCACGTGACAGACTAACAGACTGCGTATTCGGATTCGTGGGATTTTTCTGAACAACTTTCATGTATAAAGTATTTTCATCCGAGTTACGGTTTATTTTATATTAATTTTTAAAGTTTTATTAATATTTAGAAATTAAAATAGATTATTTTAATTCAATAAACAATTATGACATCAGCATGATGTCATGCTGACATCAGCAGTCAAACAGTGGGGTTGACTGGTCAAACTGACCAGTGGGCCCTACCTGTCATTGACTCAGTTTTAATTAAAGTTTAATTAATATTAATCAGGATTAATTAAGGGGATGGGACCCACCTGTCATACTGTTCAAATTAATTAATTAACAGATTAATTAATTAACATAATTAGCCTTAATTAATTATCATAATTAATTAATCCAATTTAATTAGCCTAATTGGGCTGGGCCCACATGTCATAGACTAATATATTAATAACAGATTAATTAAGTTAATTAATCTTAATTACACTAATTAATTAATTAATTACTTAATTAATTAATTTAACTATTTTTTTATCTTTTGATTTATCCAAAACGTTTTAGGGGGCAGTGGGCCCCCTCTGTCAGAGAGAGTGGGGGGGTGGCCCCCACGTGGCAGTGGGCCAAGCCACACACACGCACACAACGCACGCACGCATGTCGCCCGGCCAGCAGCAGCTGCTGCCGCCGGCGACGACGGCCAGGGCGCCGGCAGGGGGAGGCGAGCACACGGCGGCGGCGGGGCCGCGTGACGGGGGCAGGGACGAGCGGGGCCGCGGGGGCTGCGGTGGCGGAGCGCGGGCGCAGGCACGGCAGGGGGTAGCGGGCGAGCACGCGCGCGCGGTGAGCGAGGCTGGAGGGGCGCGGGCTCGCGCGGGGCCGGAGCGAGGCCAACAGCGGCGGTGCGGGGGAGGGGCAGCGGGGCCGCGGCGGTGGGGTGGTGCGCGCGGGCAGACGGCGGCGAGCTAGGGGCGCGGCGGACGGCGCGGAGAGAGGGAGAGGAGGCCGGGGGCCTCACCGGCTCTGCAGGGGGGCTGGGGCGGCGAGGGTCGATGGCGGCCGACGAGGAGGAGGCGGGGAGGGTCCGGCGGTGGTGCGGCGACCAGGCGCCGGCGGCGGCGGGCGTCCACGCGCCGGCGAGGAGGCCAGCGGCGGCGGGGCGGTGCAGGTCAGCCCCCGATCCGATCTGGATCGGGGAGGGGAGGGGAGAGAGCGAGGGGGGCGAGTAGGGGTCGGGGTGGGCTAGGGTTTGCCCCGGGGGGGTGTAGGCGCCGGGGTGGGCCGGCCTGGCTGGCCCGGTTGGGCCGGGGGGGGTTAGGGGTTTTCATTTTTTTGTTTTATTATTTTTCTTTTCTGTTTTAGTTTTATTTTATTTTAGTGAATTTAAATACCTCCAATAATGTTGATTTATACAGGACAATTACCTATGCATTATTTGACACACTCCGAACATTTTTGTTTTGACATTGGAAAACTTTTATCGTTTGACTTGGTTTGAATTTTTGAATTCGCACGGGATTTAATCATCGAGAGATTAATAACAGTAAACGTGGTGACGTGTCATCATTAGCGTGGGGTTACTGTAGCTTAATTACATAGATCACTGTAGCACAAATCCAGGGCGTCACAACGAGCGCGCGAAACAAAAGTTTGGGGTGAACATTCCCCCCAAACGGGCAAAGACAATGGGAAAAATAGCTATGGCGTTGGTGACGTACGCAACGCCATAGATATATTAGTTATGTCGTTGGTAGCGTCACCAACGCCATAGCTATTTTTCTTCCAAAATTATATCAACCTAATTAATTCAACTTCCGATGGTCAATACAAATGTAGAATAATAAAATACATTCAAGACAAAAATGTTAAAAGGGGTTCGATAAGGTCACCCCGAAAGAAGATTTATTGCACGTACATATGCATATGCATCAATATTAAAATATGATATAACTGCCGAACTAACAATAAATAAAAGATAGATAAAAATCAACTACGACGCTGTTTCTCGGTTTCTCTTGTTTGTGCGGGGGCTCTGAACCGATATTTTCCTCTTGTTTGTGCGGAGGCTCTCAGCGGAAGCTTTTCTCTTATTTCTGCGGGAGCTCTCAATGGAAGTTTCTGCATCCGACGTGCTTCTACGTCTTTTCTTACACTTCTCCTTCCGAATAACGTCATCTTGTTCTTGATAGATGCCAGATTGGTCATAGTCATCTAGATCTTCCTTTGATAATTCTTTACCGTTGCGTTCTTTCTGCCCGTCGAGGTGATTTTCATGTTCTGCAACATTCTTCACACCTCCTTCTAGCTCATCATCATATACCTTCCCTTCGACTTCGACATCCTCCTCTACCTCACCATGACTTGTCCGCCGTGTGTAACCAGGCATGAAATCATATTTCAACAAGTGCATCTTCACACGACCAGTAGAAGGGTCAATCAAAACTATGTTTTCGCACTTCTTACATGGACATAATATTTTTGTTTCCCCTTTCCGTTTCATATCTTCCAACGCGACCTTGAAGAACCCATTTATAGTTTGATCCATATATATATATTCCAGCATAAATCATTCACTTCCACAGTGCCTACAAAAAAAGGTCAAAAACAATTTCAGCATATTATGTACTATATATACACACACATATGCGGGCATTACATACCTAAATTAGTGATATACACACAAAAAAAGGCGCCTAGTTCTCTCAATGGATCGAAGGCAGAGTCCGCCGGTCGTGTATCTCTATACACACATATAGATGCCTATGATAAACCAGGCCGGCCGGGTCAGCTATATATAGATGCACCTACTAATTAATGGTGTTCTACATTTACGAACGCCACTACAATGTTTGTGGCCTTCACAAAATATACCTATGGCGTGCCGTATAATTTGCACGACACAAGTACTATGCATAGTACTGGCGTGGAAACATTAGTCACGCCAACAATAATATGTGAAAGGAGGGAGCGTTGGGGTCCACATACAAGTGGCGTTTGGTAGAATATGAACGCCACCACTATGTGTGTACTAATAACGTATGAATTTAGGCAACGCCAGCACTATTTGAAAATATTAGTGCTGGCGTTGGTGTAAAACGGCGCGCCACCAACAGGAGTTGTGGCTATCCATTTCTCTACTAGTGAGGAGGAGTTGGAGGAGGACCAGGAGGTTGAGGAGGACGAGGAGGAGGAGGAGGAAGAGGATGTAGGGGACGCTGGGGACGCGGATCTGCATGCGAAGCAACATGTCATTCTCGACTCCATCCGCTCGGAGTCGGATGCGGAGGCTAGATGGCATCGTCGGCAGGAGATGGAGGCAGAGCAGGCCGCGAAGGAGGCGGAGATTCTCGCCTACCTGGAAGAGCTCGAGGAGGAGGAGGACGAGGAGCCGGAGCCCTCCAACACGCCCGTCTACCCGCCGCCCGACACCGACATTGTGGACATCCTTGACGACGAAAACTAGGATAGTGTGTAGTACGTAGGAGTTTTTTTTGCATGCTTTGTGTGAATCTAGGAGATCAAATATGAAAGACTCCGAACGTGAAGGAGCAGATTTGAGAGACTGACGTGCGCGGCTGCCCGCGGACGCGCCGTCCCAATTAGTAAATCGTGTCTGTACATGCTTTGTGTCTACACGAGCGACCCGGGCACCGCATCCCACGACTCCGTGCGGCTCGGTGGCACGCGCCGAGGCCGGGCCAGATGCTCGGGCTCGAGACAGGAGTGCCGCCGCGACCGAACGAAACGGTTCTGCTTCACCGGCTTTATTACGCGCCGTACCTCCGGTAGTCATGCGTGTACAGTACATAGCAGTTCTGTAACTCGGACGCTCGCACACCGATCCAGCTAAACACCACGCTTGCAATAGAAAACATTTTTTGCAGATAGAATGCAAAACAGCAAAAGGTCTCCTCTCCTGCTCTATTTGCTCACTGCACTAGCTGGCGGTGTCTTATGGTTACTTAACAGTTTGGATATAGCTTGTTTTAATTTTAGACATCACAGCGTCTGTAGTCCAACGGTTAGGATAATTGCCTTCCAAGCAATAGACCCGGGTTCGACTCCCGGCAGACGCATTTTTTTTTTTTACAAGACTCCCGACTCACCTTTTATCTACATGGAGAGTCACTTTCTTCCTTGTGCGGTTCTGTAACTAAAAACATTTTGTGCGCACACAATGCAAAAGGTTTCCTTCTCTATTTCATGCTTGCAGGATCAGATTGATAAATTGATGGCCACCTGCTCCGGACACTGGCTAGTGGCATCTTTGCACGTTTCGTGGAGAAAACATAGCATATTGTATAGCGTTGTGTTCAAATTAAATTGTCAAAGCGTCTGTAGTCCAACGGTTAGGATAATTGCCTTCCAAGCAATAGACCCTGGTTCGACTCCCGGCAGATGCATTTTTTTGACAACCGTTTTGCCATAATCTTGAATTAGGCTCAAATGTTACTTTACCACGAGGTCACATTTGCATTAATCCATAATTAGATTGTTATAATGGGATCATATCCTTTTGTATAGGACTTCATGTTTTTTCAGATATATAAGATGAAGCATTTGCTTGTCACCAATTTATGCTTTAATTACAAGTCTCATGCTGTGAGAGCGTTTTTTCAACCCAAATTCACCAATCCATTGAATCAGCAACGTACCACTGCACATTATATCCGTGTTAAAATCATTTGTGCTGCACATAGAAGTGACAATACAATCCAACATATAATGTTTCTTCCATAGTGCACAGTGCATGGTAGGTTACATTTATTAGTTCAGTTTTAATCATTTCATCAAGTTAAAAGCATGGATGCATAAATGGTTACAGATAGCACTAAAAGATAACCATTGTATAACATTTTTTTCCCTTCTAGACAACATTTATATTGCATAAGAAACACCACTTTATTCAACACTCTACATTCTGTCATAATGCAAAGCATCCTTTCATGAAAATACAGTTGAATACTTTATGGCGCTCGGATCATGAGGTTCCTTCTGGACTGTGGCTCAGATTCGAATCGACGGCTCAAGGAGGCATTTCCCTTTTTTCAGATCAATCATATACCTTTATTTAAACTAGTAAGTGTGCACGTGCAACGCACGTATAACCCTATGACAAAAGTTTCTCATGCAACTATACAAACATCTCGTAAAACGACTCTTACGGGAAGATTTTTACAGGAGCTACTGGAGTTGCTCTTATACCATATTAACGTTGCATTCATGACGAATTTGACATTATCAGAACGCATTGGCAGCAGGTCCAAAAGAATTGGATTAATAAACCAAACATCAAGTATACAATGTCAAGTGCATACAAAGATTGAGCTCCCGTGAATATCTATGTGAAAGCCAGTAAATCAAACATTGTAGTATAAAACCAATAACAACGCGCCTGAAAGACTGAAATTAGTGGTTCAAAGTTACAAAATCAACTCAAGATTCTAGCACATATCCAACAAAATAGTTGGCCTGGTAACCTGGACATCCAAGCACACATCATGGACGACGTTGGGGCATGGAGCACACTGGCCACACGGTGTGGCATTGTAATACTAAGCCAAAATATGCTACAATCAACAATACTTGTAATAAAGTGGCCATATGCTATTTTATTTAAATACATACATACCAAGAAAATGTCCGCAATCTGGTAGCATACAGCTTCACCTCCTAGCATGACCAAATCATTAACGCTCTGAACTCATGTTGAAACCTCACAACCGAAACTCGGCTCTGTCTTGGCAATTCTGGTTCATTCAGATTTAGGAGAGCATGGTTCTGTTGATAGAACACAACACAATTAGCATCATAAACTTTCAACATATCTTTTTATTTCAAAACATATTGTAATCTATATTAAATTATCACCAAGTCAGAAATTAGAGAAGAGTAATAGTTAAGCGAACAACCTAAATACATGGGGAATTTCTCTATACACATTCCCAGAAAGTACCATAGTGACCATCTTGTGGTACTAAGATGTTTAGGTGCAGCCGCATATTTTGTCTACACCCCAAGGAAACAATACCATTGTTTGGCCTAGATCCTCTCACTTCATGTTTTGATCAATAGATATTCTAATCAAATCTAGCAGAATACTTGGAGAGAGTAGAGCACCTTATGAGCACAAGTCGCTAACCAACTCATACAGAAGTACAGCCAATTGATCAGTCAAGGACAGTAGAAACATCCGAGCATGAGCTATAGAGTAGAGCACCACGAAAGCCTAGGTAACCTCTTTGAGCCGCCGCATATGTGCCCCTTTCGGTCGTCCTGCGCACTCTTAATCGACGCCCCCAAGGCCACTGCCGCCGTGGTCGCCTCCCTCACCTCTCTGGCTCCCCTTGGCTCCCCTTACTTGCAAAACCTGCAATCACCAAGACATCTAACACGTGCAGCAATAGAGCATCACATTTTCCATTATATATCATCGGCTCATCTGATGTTGCCTAAATATAAATGGACCAGTCAAATAATGATATCCTATGAAAGACAAAACTAAACCAGTTCAAAGAAAGGCAAAGAATCTTCAGGCTCTGTACCAACAATGGGATTGCTCATATTTTTGATAGGCTACAGGTATTGAAAAGATGCAGCCGATGGGTGGCTTGAAGATGATAGCGACACGGCGGCCAGCAGCGTCGAGGAGGCCATAGAGAGTCGGGGGCCATGTAGGTGGTGTCAGGTGCGGTCGTAAGAGATATGGTGTTGAAGTACGTATTTGCCACATCATAGCTACCGGCGCACACAACAAACACGCTGTAGGCTAGGATCAAGAAGAGACCTACATCACTGGTGTGTGCAGGCGAGCTGTTTTTCACCTGCATGAATTCCCACGTCACCGCACACTGATAACAAGTTTATTTTTGATATAACAAGACTTGTTAACAAGACTGAGGAACGAATTCCCGTGTCACCGCACACTGACAACACAAACAGTTAACAAGTCTATTTCTGATGTCAATTTCAGTTCCATGCTCTCAACAACATCATATAGGAAAATAACATCAACTTAAAGCCTAGGTGTATATGCACCACACTCAGTAGCCACCAATAACATTGTTTTTTTTTTGGTTCAAGCCACCAATAACATTGTTAGCTAGAACAACCAAAGATATTTTTAAACACTAACAACATGAACAGAGATCATCCATAACAAAGGGGAATAACCGGGAGGAGGAGAAGAGGCTTACCATCAGTTTTGTCTTTGGCTGTAGCAGCGAGGATGGCGGCAACAAAAAATCAGTAAAGCATGCTTCTGATCCACACAGGCGAGCTGCAGGTAAACCTCCACATCTGTAATTGTTACCATGAGCATAATTTGTGAAGCGTTTCTCAAACGTCCAAGAATCGAAACACTAAGACCCAAGAAAACAATACATGAACAATTTCATAGGACACTCGGTAATGTGTAAATATCACTAACTTGTGCATGAATCTTGAAGAAATGCACCCATGATAGTACATAAAACAATATGGCTATGTCTTGTACTCTCATCCAGAAACAATATTGTAGTTGACATCAAATAGAAAACAACAAATGCCACCATTTTCTGCCCCTTCCTCTTCCTATCCATCCTCTTTCCCTTCACCAGCAACGCCGCCACGCCATGACTAAGGTAATGGTGCCAGTGCAGCCGTCTCGGGACGTTCCGCTGCGCCATTGCACTTCTCTGCTATTGCGCGCCTGCGACGCGGTAAGCGCTAATCAATGGTCAACAATGGGCGTTCATGGGCTCAAGGCTCAAATACCAGCTATTCCACTTTTCCTTTCCTCAGGCACCACGGGTCACTCCAAGTAATCAAGCTGCCGGCGGCGTGCCTACACATGCATGTATAATCGTTGCTACAACTAATCAAGGTAGGGTAGGGTGGCCGTGACAAAGGTCATGGTCGCCTAAGATTTACCATGGAAAAGAAACACCATGATTCTTGACGCATTACTCCATGGGAATAGTACTATAGGGATTGAGAGGGAGACATGTCATTGTCGCTACCTTGCAGATACCGATGGATGGAGCTGCTGGCAGCAGGAAGATAGACGATGGGAGGGAGAAGACTTGTGGGGGATCTCAAACCGGAAAAGGAGCTACCGATGGAGGGCTCACGCGCGGCCTCGTTCACCGGCGGTTGGCCCTCGTGGGTCCACGTCCCTAGCGGCAACGGCGGCTCCCGCGTTCCTCTCACCGGAGAGGTGCCGACGGCGGCGTGGTCGGCAACAAGCCAAGGGGCGGCGGCAATTGGGGCGAACATGCCGTGGGAAGAGGGATGAGGCAGGCGGCTATCGCATCTGCCAATTGAGGGTTCGGGCCGGGGGGCAGGCCATAGTCTGCTGGCAGAACATTTAATCCGAGGCGTTAATTTATGTGGCAGATTCTTGATGTAATATGGACTGTTAGATGTGATTTAGTGAGATTAATCGGACGTCTTGAGTAATCCTGTGTACAGTTTTTGGTGTGGTTATAGGATAATTTAAGTTGGCTCTTTTATTAGTAGTAGAGATGATGTCTATGTGGATACAAGCTATAGGTGGGGGGAGGCAAGCCAAACTTGGCGCCCACTCTATAGAGAAGTAGCAGCCTTAACAATGTTATTACGTGCTTCTATATTGCATGCTCGATACTCGTGACTAACAGACACTTCCTGGAACATCACCCTCTCGCAAGAATCTCCTTAATGATCAAATCATAGGTACATGGGTTCTCCTCTCTAATAGTGCGTACCACTTGAAGGCAATCCATAGCAATTTGTAGATTTGTTAGGTTGAGATCATGGGCAAAAAACATTAACTCGTTGCATGCGATTGCTTCAAGGATCGCCAGATGAGTAAGTCCATAAAAAACTATTAATGAAGCTCCAAGGTACTTACCACCCACATCTCGGCAGATTGCACCAACTCCTCTATCTACTCCTGCATCAACGTAGAGCATAGCATTCCCGAGCGGTGCCAGTCATCCCACCCTAGTCGGTCGTCGAGGCGGCCCATAATGGCAGGATTTCATTGTTGGTAGCATATCCAAGTCTGCATGAAATCACTGAATAAAGGAGAAATTCGAGAGTGGACTCTGGAAATGTTGCTCCTGGATTACCTTCCTATGATCCCATCATATAGACCATAATGTGATGAGAACCTTGACCACTTCAGAATTAGATGCAACGTCAATATGAAAAAAAATCCAGAGCTTGGGATCCTCCTGGTTCCCCGCTTGCACAAACTGCTTTTGCCATGTTGCACTCAATGAGAGAGTGTGTCGGGGCACGGATGCTCGCGGTCACCTATGGGACCCGAAGGCCCCTTGTGGTTCGGTAAGGGGGGTCACGTTGCACGAAGAGCGGAGAGCATGAGACGGCGCGACGATCAGGACACTGGCATTTTACCCAGATTCGGGCCGCTGCTAAGCGTAAAACCCTACTCCTGCTTTTTGGTGGATTTGATTGGAAGAACATGAGTGGTGCCTCGCGCTCTATCCCGGCAAGGGTTGCCTTCGGGGAAAGAGCTGCTAGGCGAGTACAAATGTTCGAGGGTCCGAATCCTGAGCTAGGTAGCCTTGGGCCTCCTTTTATAGTGCAAGGGGTTACCACAATGGCAAAACAGTCATTATCTATCGATTGGATAGCTTAGCAGAGCTATCATACCTAACTCTGGCATTTAGTTCAAAATACCATGATTACTAGCCTAGGTGGCGCTCGGGGGTGCATCCCCGGCAAGCTCTTACCACCGCTTGGCCGGTCGTTGCTTACGGTCTTGACATGCTGCAGGGCGGGTGTCAACTGAGTATAACTTGCTTCCCGGTGTGTCGCCACGTGTTTAGCGAGAGCTGATTAGCCGCTTGAGGTCTCGACACCGCATTGATAAGTGATTGGTGTAGCGATGCGGTGGAGCGGTGGCCGATCAGCTCGCGCCTGCCGGGGGATGGCTTGCCGGGTCTTCAGGAAGGTGCGCATGTCTTGGTCCCCGGCAAGTGCCGGGGACGTGCTTGGCACGTTGCAGTCCAGGCTTGGGCTGCCGCGTCGGGCTTGTTGGAGTCTGGTCTTGATCATTCTTCGGGTTTGTACGAACGTTGAAGGGTTCAGCTACTACCTCCTGTGCATAAGTCAGGGGCACTGGGTACCCCTGTACTAGTGCACCGACAGGAGCCCTCGGGTCTGGCCCACATGCGCCCGCCAAGCGCCGTTGGGTCAGGACCAAAATCTATGCACAGGCGCGCAATGGGAGGGAGTAACTGCCAATTTATTGGTCAGCACTGACCCACCACCTCAGGCCGTTTCCGCCACGCGCGCCGCATGCATAGCGGGGGGTTAGCGACGAGCGCGCGTGACTTAAAGCCCTGGTTGTGGCAGAAACCGCAGCGCCATAGATTGGAGAAATGGGGCGGTTACCTGTTCGCCCGTGATCGTGGGTGATGGAATTGGTGGAGATGGGCGGCGACCTTTGGAGCGGAGGAGAGCCAGCCCCCACGCTCTCCCCTATAAATCGGGGGTCGCGAGGGGCGATGCTCATCCATCCTTCTTTCCTCCTTGAGTTCGAATCCACAGAGCTCGCCCTTCTGCTCCCTTGTCTTGAGTCGCGCTCCCCCTCCCGATGCTCAGGGGGAGGGGCCTAGCGAGCGTGTTTGCAGGGCCTTCCCCTTGGACCCATGTTCAGTCCCCGTCATGGATAGACGATTCTGAGCCGAAGGCTGGTCGGGGAAGTCTTGGATGGGGGAGCGGGCAGCATGGTGGCCGTGTTGGCGACGGCTGCGGCGGCATGCCTGCCGCCATGCTGCCCGCTTCTTTAGCCTCGACGGAGCGCCATGCGGTTGACATCGCGCCGGGATCTATACTGGAGGTGCAGCGTCGCGGTGGTCCGCGGTTCCCGCGTTCCTTCTTCACCTAATCCCTGAGAGGAGAGGGACAAGAAAGGCATTACGGGGCATTTGTCTTTTTGTAAGCCAAAATTGTAGGCGTTTGCCAAATTTTAGCTGATCAAAGCGGCATTGATTTCATAATAAGATTAAGCAAAGCGGCCACAAAATTGTTCTTTCATAACAAGATTAAGCAAAGCGGCATTGATTTCATAAGATTCCGCACTAGTGGCGGGAGCAATCGGAGTACTAATAAAGTCATTATTATTAGTATTGGAGAAGTCACACAACTTAGTGTTCTCTTGAGTCATCGTGACAAAGCAACCAATCTAGCACACAAGCAAACAAAAAGCAAACGGAAAGACGAACGGAAGAAGGGCGAATAAAAAGGCAAATCTTTTTTTTTCTGAAAATCGTTTTAGAAGTGGGGGAGAGGAAAACGAGAGGCAAATGGCAAATAATGTAAGTGCAAGAAATGAGTTTGTGATAGGTACTTGGTAGGCTTGATGTAGATCTCCCCGGCAACGGCGCCAGAAATCCTTCTTGCTACTTCTTGAGCTTGCGTTGGTTTTCCCTTGGAGAGCAAATGGTGATGCAGCAAAGTAGATAAGTATTTCCCTCAGTTGTTGAGAACCAAGGTATCAATCCAGTAGGAGGTACAAGCAAGGCTCCAATCTTTGCACCTGCACAAACAATCAAACACTTGCACCCAACTCTATAAAGGGGTTGTCAATCCCTTCACGGTTACTTGCAAGGATGAGGTCTGATAGAGATAGATATAAAAGATTGCTAAAAGTAAAACTAAAATAAAAGTAAATAGATTGCAGCAAAGTATTTTTGGTATTTTTGGTTTATAGATCTGAAAATATAATATGGAGAATAGACCCGGGGGCCATAGGTTTCACTAGAGGCTTCTCTCTTGAAGGAAAATAATACGGTGGGTGAACAAATTACTGTCGAGCAATTGATAGAAAAGCGCATAGTTATGACGATATCCAAGGCAATGATTATGCATATAGGCATCACGTCCGTATCAAGTAGACCAAAACGATTTTGCATCTACTACTATTACTCCACACATCGACCGACTCTTGCCTGCATCTAGAGTATTAAGTTCATGAAGAACAGAGTAACGCATTAGGTAAGATGACATGATGTAGACGGATAAACTCAAGCAATATGATGAAAATCCCATCTTTTTACCCTTGATGGCAACAATACAAATACGTGTCTCGCTACCCCTACTTTGTCACTGGGTGAGGACACCGCAAGATTGAACCCAAAACTAAGCACTTCTCCCATTGCAAGAATTACCAATCTAGTTGGCCAAACCAAACCAATAACTCGAAGAGACTTGCAAAGATATGAAATCATGCATATAAGAATTCAGAGAAGATTCAAATAATATTCATAGATAATCTGATCATAAACCCACAATTCATCGGATCTCGACAAACACACCGCAAAAGAGTATTACATCGGATAGATCTCCATGAAGATCATGAAGAAAATGGTATTGAAGAACATAGAGAGAGAAGAAGCCATTTAGCTACTAGCTATGGACCCGACGGTTTGAGGTGAACTACTCACGCATCATCGGAGGGGCAATGGATTTAATGTAGATGCCCTCCGTGATCGAATCCCCCTCTGGCAGATTACCGGAAAAAGCTCCAAGATGGGATCTCACGGGAACAGAGGCTTCTGACGGCGGAAAAGTATTGTCGTTGCTCTTTTTGGTATTGGGGGGATATTTGGGAATTTATAGGCTGAAGATTAGGGTTGGATGGCCTGCAGGGGGGGCCACAAGCCAGCCCCCCCCCCTAGGGTGCGCCCTACAGGCTTGTCGCCTCCAGGCAGGTCTCCTGCCTTCCTCTCCAAGTCTAGTAGGTTTCTTCTGGTCCAAGAAAAATCATCGCGAATATTTTATTCCGTTTGGACTCCATTTGATATTCCTTATCTGCAATACTCAAAAACAAGGAAAAAACAGAAACTGGCACTGGGCACTAGGTTAATAGGTTAGTCCCAAAAATAATATAAAATAGCATATTAATGCATATTAAACATCCAAAACAGGTAATATAATAGCATGGAACATCAAAAATTATATATACGTTGGAGACGTATCAGGCCACTTGGTGAACTTGTCGGTTGCCACGAACAAGAACTCAAAGCCCCCGACAACATGGGGGAAGGGGCCCAGAATATCGAGCCCCAGACCGAGAATGGCCAGGATAGAGGGATTGTTTGCGGGGCTTGTGCTGGTTGATGGATGTTCTTGGAATGGAACTGGCAGGCTTCACACTTGGTGACCAGCTCAGTAGTGTCTTGGAGAGCAGTGGGCCAACAGAAACCCTGTCGGAAAGCTTTCCCGGAAAGGGCCCTTGATCCAATGTGGGAGCCACATACTCCTCCGTGAATCTCCGCCAACAGCTTCAGTCCATCCTCCCGGCAGATACACCTTAATTTCACACCGTTCGGTCGTCTTCTGTACAGGGTGTCATCGACAAACTGGTACATACTTGACCGATGCTCTACTCTTTAGGCTTCCTCTTGCTCTTCGGGGAGTTCTCCTGTTTGAAGGAAATGTACTATATGCTGTGCCCAGGTTGGAGCCTACGGCTCGACAACAAGGACTAAAGGCGTTTCCTCGTCTCCCGGAGCGCTTGTCTCAACCACGAGAACCCGAGGTCCTGCGGGAGGGAGCTGCTCGTCAACCGGAACGGGATTTTCTCCGGCAGCTTCTCTACCAGCGGCTTCGGGAAGCTCCGCCGGGAAATGCTTGCCGGAGTTCAGCTTCCTTCTCTTCTTGGACATCGCTGATGGGGATACTGATGGTTGAGCGAGGCGGAGAACGAAAGTCCCTGGTTCCACAGGAAGCTTCTATGCAGCGCACTTCGATAGATGGTCGGCAATGCAGTTTTCTGCTTGTGGCACATGCTCTGTTTGTAGTCCATCAAAATGCTCCTCCAATTTCCTCACTTCTTCCATGTATGCCTCCATCAGCGGGCTCTGGTAATCCTCGTTAACTTGCTTCACCACAAGCTGAGAATCTCCTCGGACGATCAGCCTCTTTATTCCCAACTCCACCGCGATTTTAAGTCCGGCAAGGAGCCCCTCGTACTCAGCGGTATTGTTGGTGGCTTCCTCTCGGGGAAAGCGCATTTGGACGACGTACTTGAGGTGTTCTCCGGTAGGGGCAATGAGGAGCATGCATGCTCCAGCGCCCTGGAGTGAGAAAGCACTGGCAAAGTACATGATCCAATCCTTGGGTGCTTCTTTGCCGGGGAGGATTGTCTCCGGAGCTTCATCATCTGGCGTGGGTGTCCATTCTGCAATAAACTCCGCCAATGCCCTACTTTGAATGGTGGAAGTGCTCTCATACTTTAATCCGAAACTTGACAATTCTAATGCCCACTCAACTATCCTGCCAGTGGCTTCGGGGTTCCTCAGTATGCGTCGCAACGGGAAATGGGTAACAATTGTTATCTCATGGGCTTGGAAGTAGTGGCGTAGCTTCCTCGAGGCCATGATGAGGCCGAAGATCAGCTTTTGTACTCTGGAGTACCTTGATCTAGCCCCTGTAACAGGGAACTAACAAAGTACACGGGCCGCTGCACCATTTTCTTCTTTGCCACCTCTTTGGATCCGCTGTCGATCATTTGCTGAGGTCCCCCTTGATCTGTATCGAGTCCTGTCGCGGATGCTTCTTTCTCGTCCCTGGTAGCATCAGCAACAGCCGCTGAATCTCCATCCACCTCCCGTTGCGCCACCAGCGCTGCACTAACCACTTGATTCGTCCCTGCCAAATATAGCAGTAACGGCTTTTGCGGTTTAGGAGCGACCAAGGTGGGAGCAGAGGATAGGTAATTCTTCAGGTCTTGCAGCGCTGCATCTGCCTCCGGGGTCCACTTCATCGGACCGGCCTTCTTCAAGATCTTGAAGAACGGCAAGGCGCGCTCAGCAGACTTGGAGATGAACCTACTCAACGTGGCAACACATCCGGTCAAGCGTCTGATATCCTTGATAGTCTTGGGTGCTTGTATCTGTTCAATCGCCTTGATCTTGTCGGGATTGGTTTCTATTCCTCGCTGAGATACAAAGAACCCCAGCAGCTTGCCGGATGGGACGCCGAACACGCACTTTTCAGGGTTGAGCTTCAGGTTGATTTTGCGCAAGTTCGCAAAAGTTTCTTCCAGATCTTGTATGAGAGTGGCTTCATCCTTGGTCTTGACCGCGATGTCATCCATTTAGGCTTCCACATTTCTGTGCAGCTGAGGTCCAAAACCAATCTGAACAGCTCTGGCGAAGGTTGAACCAGCACTCTTTAACCCGAAGGGCATACGCACAAAACAGTACGTGCCACTGGGAGTTATGAATGCGGTCTTCTCCTCATCTTCTTTAGTCATAAATATCTGGTGGTATCCGGAGTAGGCATCCAAAAAGGAGAGCAAGTCACATCCGGAGGTGGAATCAACAATCTGATCTATGCGCGGCAAGGGGAAAGGGTCCTTCGGGCAAGCTTTGTTCAAGTCAGTGAAGTCTATGCAAAGCCTCCATTTCCCATTTGCCTTACGTACCACCACCGGATTTGCCAGCCAAGTTGGATGCAGCACCCCTCTGACCAAACCAGCTGCTTCAAGCTTCTTGATTTCCTCGGCAATGAACTGCTGCCGCTCCAGGGCTTGCTTCCTAACCTTTTGCTTGACGGGCCGGGCATGAGGACAGACAGCAAGGTGGTGCTCAATTACCTCCCTGGGAACACCGGGGATGTCAGATGGTTGCCAGGCAAACACATCGACATTCTCCCGCAGGAAGGTAACGAGCGCGCTTTCCTATTTGTCAGTAAGGGTAGCACTGATGGTGAACGTGCCACCAGTGCCGTCCAGCCTTGCCTGGATTTTCTTCGTCTCAGGATTGGTGGCCTTGGTCTTCTTGCTAGTGGAACTCCCCGGTAGGTCATCGTCGGGAGCGGCGCACTACGAAGAGGCACGCTTCCCGGAGTCCTTGCCGGTGTTCCTGCTAGCCTTCTTCAATTTCTTTGTGTCCTTGGCGGGAGCTGGGATTTCTGTGGCTTCAGCTGCTACCGCATCACGGTACATCTGGTCCACGCAGATAACTGCGTTCTTCTTGTTGGATGGGATGGAAATGACTCCAATGGCCCCTGGCATCTTTAAGGTATTGTAGGCATAGTGGGATGCTGCCGTGAACTTTGCCAGAGCTGGGCGACCATGGATTCCGTTGTAAGGCAGCGGGATCTCGGCGACGTCGAACACTATCCTCTTTGTCCGGAAGTTCAGTTCCCTGCCAAATGTCACAGGCAGAGTGATCTTTCCCTTCGGTCGGCTCCTGCCGGGGTTGATTCCTTGGAATGTACTCGTAGCTTCGAGCTCTTCATCAAGGATCTGCAGTTTCTCAGCCACATTAGGGGAGATCAAGTTCAATCCCACCCCACCTTCAACTAACATCTTGGACACCTTGAGGTTGCGGATTGTCGGAGAAACCAACAAAGGCAAACACCCGACCGTAGTGGTACGGTCGGGATGATCCTCTTTGTCAAAGATGATAGGCGTGCGGGACCATTTGACTGGCTTCCTAGATTCTGTAGTTGGTTCCACAGCATTGACCTCGCGTGCCCACTGCTTGAGCTGGCGGTGAGAGGAATGCAAGGATGCACCCCCGTCAACGCACATGGCTTCGGTTGCTTTCTGAAACTCCCTGTCGCTGGAATCCTCATCATCATCCTGATCCTCACTCATATCGTCTGTTTCCTTCTTCTCTCGGCCTCTAGCGGGTTTTTCCTTTTGCTGTGGGGTTTTGCCACGGCGACCTCCTCTGCCGCCACAGCCTTTCCCGGCAGCACCGTCCTGGCCTTTTTCTTTGTCGCGCTTCTCATACTCGGCCCTCTGCTTCTCAACAAGTTGCTCGACGTGTCGGCATTCTTGGAGATCATGGCCCTTGGTACGGTGAATTTTGTAGTACGGCCCGTCGGACTTCCCGGTCTTCTCAGCGGCAGCAGCCTCCCGGCAATCAGCGCACGCGGCAGCTCCCTTGCCGGGTGTCTCGGCTTTTGCCTTCTTGCCTACACTGAGGTCTCCGGAGCTCTCGACAGCCAATACTGCTTTTCCCTTACGCTTCTTGTTGCGCTTCCTGCTTCTTCCCTTCGGGTCGGGGGCGTCGTCGTCGTCATCGGAGCCCACTTCGACGCTCGTGTGACACCCCCGATCTCGACCGTACGCTAAACATCCACGCAATGCGTACGACCAAGATTAGGGACTCGCTGATTAATATCACAACACAACTCTAGACACAAAGTAAAGTCATACAACTTCATATTACAAGCCAGGGGCCTCGAGGGCTCGAATACAAAGCTCGACAAACACGAGTCAGCGGAAGCAAAAAAAATATCTGAGTACAGACATAAGTTAAACAAGTTTTGCCTTAAGAAGGCTAGCACAAACATAAGCAGCGGATCGAAAGAGGCGAGGCCTCCTGCCTGGGAACCTCCTAAACTACTCCTGAGCATCGGCGTTCTCCACGTAGAAGTAGGCTCCAGCGGTGTAGTAGTCGTCCCCGGCGTACTCCATCTCCTGGGCTCCATCGTCTGAACGCAGAAACGTATCGAGGGGGGGAGAATGCAAAGCAGCGGTGAGTACTCATCCAAAGTACTCTCAAGACTGACATCAGAGCTATGCTAAGTATGCATCAGTATCAATGAAGGGGTTATATCTGGGATGACTGCAGAAAGCAAGAATAGGGGGAAGGCCTAGTCCTATCGAAAACTAGCATCTTCAGCATCTTGCAGCATTAGAAGAGAGTAGACCTGTATCTCATATATAATCATATTATCGTAGCAACTTTATTAAGTAATCACGCCCAGAGATCCTTCCTCGACTCCCTGCGAGGAAGCAATCTCGGAGCCACAATTCATTTCAATTTAAAGTCACAATTATAGTTGTATAAGGCCAAGGCACAACTCCAAGTCGTCCTGTTACCGTGGACACGGCTATTCGAATAGTTTGTTCTTCCCTGCAGGGGTGCACCACATTTCCAACACGCCTGATCACCTCCGGCCGGGATGAAGGACTTAGGTAGCATGGTCAAGCTTCAGCATGACGATGATGAGGTAGCCAATCAGCTGGGAATGACATGACCGAGTACAAACTCGTAAACAAAGAAGTTTACTACGAGTTGTTGAATTGCAGTGCGGACTCGATTCACTATTCGATGTTCTCGGTTGATGACAACCCAGAACCCGTGGAGTGACTATGACAGGGAAAAGCATTACTTCATCTAAAATTCATAAGATGTAGTGCAATGACATGATATCCTCGAGATACCAGGGGGTAATACTCGAAGGTAGATCAAAATAGAGGTTGGGCAGGTGCATTGATCTGCCGAAGACAAGTGCTTGAACTTGTCCAAGAAATGGGATCAAAGAAGAACAATCATGGTCGAAACCACGGTTGCAAAGTAGCAAAACATAGATACAAGATCAATCCATACAAAGAGAATGATTATTGTTACAAGAAGCTCCATGATAAGTCATACAACGGGTCCATGGGCATGAACACAAAGTTCAAGGTCGACTCCCACTTCTTCAAGGCATAACCTCTCATTCACTTCTCACCTTCGACAAAGTTGTGGTTTTGAAAGATTATCCGGCAAAACACCAGAAGAGTAGAACTCGTGAAAACTCTTGAGTTCACACGAATTAAGAAGGCATAGGTTCAACCCATCGGGGCATCTTAGGAACATATACCACAAGTTTCAAGAGTAATTAACACATGCTTGACAACAGAGCATGGCGGACAAAAGCATAGGATACAACTTATCAGAGGGAGAAGACACAATTTACAAATGGCATCACTTATCAGGGAAATGACACCACAATAATTTTGAATGTGAAGGATGCTATCAGATAATAACCCAACAATGGGTCTGGCGGTCCACAAAGGACCTGATGTGAGTATCGGTACTCAATCAGAGGAAGAAGGAATGCAAGGCATCAAATCATAGAACATCCAACTAATTTGATGCTTAAATAACCAAAGGAATTAAGATTTCCAAATTGGTGTATCGGAAACAGATGTTCCAATCAAATACAAGTAAGATGAAAGGACTTAGATGGGCAATCAATCAAGGTTGATTGGTCGGGGACCAACTCATGTTTGGAAAGACGTCACAGCCGGACGGATAATTTATGATAAACAACTGATGACTGCGTGCATTCACACACAGGTTGAATCAATAAAATCAAATGAAAACCACAAAGGATTTACTTAAAATTGCTAGACACATGGAATTAACCATAATGCAAGCCGGCGAGAAAGGTCAAGAGCAAAAGGCTACTGAGGATTTCGGGAGATCGAATAGCAACTCGAAGGACTTGCGAAACCCAAGATAATTTAGGATGAACGAATTCTCGATAAGACAATTCGATGTACCTTGTAACAACAAGTACAACTGGATATGAAAGTATGAGCGACAATTGCATGTAGTCATCCATAGGGGTTGACGGCGGAAGGGAATCGCAAAAGCGATGGGCACAAGTTCTCGGAAGGACATCGGAGAGTATCTTCGGAATCTTCTGATGAGGCAGGCGGTCTTCTGGAATGAGGGGCTCTCCGGGAGAAAGTAGTTACGAGAACCTAAGGTTAGAGTTTAGTAAAATCTTTAACCCGAAAGAGAAGAGAGATCAGAACCTACAGTATAGACGAGGAATAAAAGATCCTAATACCACCCGATTGAGATGTGGGCCCGTAAGCCACAGCATCAGTGTTGGTAAAAGTTTTTCAAATACAAGACTCAACTTCGACCAAGGAGTTGGAAAGGGGGCTACCTACATGCAGTCGGCTCTGATACCAACTTGTGACGCCCCCGATCTCGACCGTACGCTAAACATCCACGCAATACGTACGACCAAGATTAGGGGCTCACTGATTAATATCACAACACAACTCTAGACACAAATTAAAGTCATACAGCTTCATATTACAAGCCAGAGGGCTCGAATACAAAGCTCGACAAACACGAGTCAGCGGAAGCAAAAAAAATATCTGAGTACAGACATAAGTTAAACAAGTTTTGCCTTAAGGCTAGCACAAACATAAGCAGCGGATCGAAAGAGGCGAGGCCTCCTGCCTGGGAACCTCCTAAACTACTCATGAGCGTCGGCGTTCTCCACGTAGAAGTAGGCTCCAGCGGTGGTGTAGTAGTCGTCCCCGGCGTACTCCATCTCCTGGGCTCCATCGTCTGAACGCAGAAACGTATCGAGGAGGGGGAGAATGCAAAGCAGCGGTGAATACTCATCCAAAGTACTCGCAAGACTGACATCAGAACTATGCTAAGTATGCATCAGTATCAATGAAGGGGTTATATCTGGGCTGACTGCAGAAAGCAAGAATAGGGGGAAGGCCTAGTCCTATCGAAGACTAGCATCTTCAGCATCTTGCAGCATTAGAAGAGAGTAGACCTGTATCTCATATATAATCATATTATTGTAGCAATTTTATTAAGTAACCACGCCCAGAGATCCTTCCTCGACTCCCTGCGAGGAAGCAATCTCGGAGCCACAATTCATTTTAATTTAAAGTCACAATTATAGTTGTATAAGGTCAAGGCACAACTCCAAGTCATCCTGTTACCGTGGACACGGCTATTCGAATAGTTTGTTCTTCCCTGCAAGGGTGCACCGCATTCCAACACGCCTGATCACCTACGACCGGACACACTTTCCTGGGTCATGCCCGGCCTCGGGATAGCAGCACGTCGTCGCCCCACCTAGGCTCAACGAAGAGGCGAGCCCGCCGCTCTAAATCCTAAGCGCGCAGGTTCGTGGGCCCACTTGCCCTTGCACTCCTGCACGGTGCGTGGGCGGCCAGAAGTAGACCTAGTACACTTCAGTCCAAGAGCTGCACCGTCCAGTCCAATCCGGCACGCGCCGCTCCATTGCTGACGTCCGAAGAGCTTCGGCTGATACAACGACGCTGAGTACCCATAACTTCTCCCACGCGATGGTTTGGTGCGTAAAAAGGCCAACGACCCAACTCAGATCAAATACCCAACCCATTAGCATTTTATTAATGCGGGGCAAGCGCGACCCTCAAAGTGCGGTCCCGTCACCGCGACTCGAGGAAGTGTGGCAAGGGCCTCTCCTGCCCGTCCACACCTCAACATAATCCTTTGGATGCCTTACCGGCGCATCCCACCACATCTCACACACGGGTACCCTTGGGGCCGACCCGTCTCAAGACTGTCGGGAACTCAGGTCCACCTCAACCAGGGTGGTACCACCTGTCCCTCCAGTCCCGTCTTTCAAATGTAAACAAAGTCAAGTTGAAGTAACTGTGTGTTTATACACCAAATGGACATCCGAGGAATCACCCTCGATGGATCCCACTCGAGGTATGTGTATGACAAGAGTCACTATCAATAAATGGGAAGGAGGAATCACCCTCGATACCCACGACCGACTAGCTACGCTACAGAATTAACACCGGGAGTGCTAAGTGAGGTATCACCCTCGGCACTCGGTAGTAGCTCTGCAGTGCCATACTTCAGGGGGTGTGCGGTGATGTGAGGGGCCTGGCTCGTCGGTCGGTTGACCGAGTCTTTGGGTCTTCGAGTCGTCGATGAAGAAACAGGGGCAACTGGGACTAAGGGGGGGGTCTCAGGGGATTCACTGATCAACCTATACTAAACAGTTGATATCGTTGCAGGTATAGTAGCAGTTTATCAAAAACAGGCTATGCATCAGAATAGGAGCTAGCTAATACAGTAGCAAAATCTAATGCAAGAATAAGAGGGAAAGGAATAGGCGATATCGGAATGCTCAAGGAGGGTTGCTTGCCTTGTTGCTCTATTGAGAGGGAAGGGTCGTCGACGACGTAGTCGTACACAGCAGTATCATCGGTAGTCTCAGCGTCTATCGAGAGAGAAGGAGGGGGAAGAAACAGTAAATACAAAGCAAACAATGTAACACAAAGCATAGCATGGCAATAAGTTGTGCCGGGTGTGACCTAACGCGGTGTTACTCGATACCGATGAAGGGGGAACCCATCCGGGAAGGTTTTCCCAGTTCCGGACATTTGTCCGACGGATGACCGGAGGGGAACGGTTGCAGGTTCGGGTAGCTAGAGGCAAGTGGTGAACGACCGGAGCGCGTATTCAGATTCGTCCCGTCGTTCTGAGCAGATTTCATGTACAAAGTTTTTCGATCCGAGTTACGGATGAATTCCTACGAATTTCCGAAGTTTTTTGAACATCTTCGAATTTTGCCAAGTCTGAGAATTGTCCAGTTTTAAACATCACTTAGCCGTTTTCCGAAGGCTATTGCTATTGTTCTGCCCATCCTATGATTTTGTGCCTTATATCAATTGTGAGCATTTTTCCGCGATCTACATGTTAGTATCGCTTTCATCCATATTGGAGTTCATTTGATTGATCGTCAACAGCTCTAAAGTAGCTATGAAAATAAAGCTGTTTTTCGGTTTTTCTGTTAACAAAACATTGAACTTTGTGATTTTTGTAGGAATTAATCCATGCATCAAATGGATTTGGTCCAGTGGGATAAAATGAAGTTTGTCGAGTGTACTTGCTGTCCATATAATTTTTATCCATATTAGAATTTGTTTTGTTGATGTTTAGGGGCTGTCCAGAGGGCTGATCAACGTGAATTCACAAAAGCTAGCGCGCGCTACAGTAACTGAACGTTACTGTAGCAACGGCAGCAGCAGGCAGAGCAGGCAGCAACGCCATGCGGCAGCAGCGGCTGGCGCGGCTGGGCGCGACGGCCACGTGCGGACGGCGGCGGGCAGCGGAGGCGGCTGCCGGCGCGGGCGGCAGTGAGCAGCAGAGGCGCGGGAGACGAGCGGGCGCGCGGGACGGACGCGAGGCGAGCACGCTAGCACGGGCGCGGGCTGGGCGAGCAGGAGGGGCGCCGGAGCAGCAGCAAAAATAGCGGCGGCGGGCGGAGCTGCAGAAAGCAGCAGCGGCGAGCGCGCGTGAGGCTAGGCAGCTCGGTGCGCGCGTGCGGGTGGCCGGGAGCAGCGGCGGCTGCGGTGAGCGCGGGCTGGCCGGTGCGGGACGGCGCAGCGAGCACGGCGGTGCGGGGTCAGACACGCGCGCGGGCGGGGAGTGCGGGACGGCGAGCGGATGCGCGCGCTTACATGCGATGCAGGGGGTTGGCAGCGGGCTCGTTGAGGGTCGGGGAGGCGCCGGCGGTGAGGAGGCGCGGCGGGGCAGCGCCGGCGTCGGGCGCTCCGGTCTCGGTCTGGTCCCGATCCAGATCGGGATCGGCAGGGGAGGAGAGAGGAGTGGGGGATCGGGAGGGGAATTAGGGTTCGAGGGTGGCTTAGTAGCCACCGACTGGGCCGGCCGGTTAGGTGGGCCGAGGCCCATGGGAGGGGGGGTTTTCCTTTTTATTTTTATTTTAGCATAGTTTTGTTTTTCTTTTAAAAGTTCCTGTTTTATTTATTTTTATAATAAAATACTTTTATAAAAAAGTAGAGGGCATGTCCAGTATTACAAATGCAATATTGTACAGCAGCATAAAAAGTTTGGGGGCCTTTTGAATCTGTTTTGAAAATACCATAATTAAAAAGGGGATTTAATATTTTATTTGGCCTCTTGTTTTATTTATTTTGAGGCACCAGAACACTTTGCAAAAAGTTGGTTACAATTTTACAAATACCACGGGATTGTTTGCCACCCATACATGATTTTTATTTCTGGATTATGAATTTCTTATTTCACCTTTTAATTGAACTTTTAATTTGGTTTGGATTTTTTTTTGTCAAGGGGCAATTTGGCTTAAACAATCTTGATGACATGGCACCATTAGTGTGAGGTTACTGTGGCCTAACACTGGGGTGTTACAACTCTCCTCGTCTAACAAGAATTCTCGTCCCGAGAATTAAGAGGTAGAGTAAGGGGAAAAAGGTTCGGCCACGTAATTCTAACGAATCATCTTGTTCTTGTTGATCTCATCGAAGAGGTTGATCCCTTTCGTTGATGTCTTCAATTCTTTGTTCCGGGTCATCCTGATGAAGTCGTTATCCTCTCTTCGAGAATTTCATCGTCCTACGAATACGATAAGGGGGAAACTGTCGAAGGTAGTATCTCCACAAAGTTGGGCATCTGACGGTGAACTCAGGGAGGAACACAAGATTTATTTCTTAAGTTAAGACTCGAGGAATCACTAAGAGCAAAATGCGACGGTGTAAAAGTTTCAAACGGGTAGGCAATCATTCGATGCCTGATCAGAAGGTGAAAAGGGGTTCAGAGCAACGAAATAAGTATTGCGTCTGACATTAGGATAGATCATCCCTTGGGCGGTGGCTCGGGAATTACAAACGAAGCCATGTGCAAAGGATACTTTGGAGTCAAAGATGTACAGGAGAGTCAGGTTTCGATCCTGTGGAACTGAGGGTTATGGGCCGACCATGTGGTTAAGAGCAGGAAGAGCGGTGACAACTTGCACGGTCATGAAAGAAGACGTGTCAGAGGATAGCTGGTCAGATATGTTGGCAACAACGTCGGTACCAAGGGCGGGGGACGAATAGAATCATTTTCCTGCTCGTAGAAACGAGGCGGACCAATAGGCAAAGTTCTCGTCCACCGGCGGTTATCAGAATGTTAACAACAATAGTAACGGGGTCTTAGTGACAGAGTTGTACACCGAGGTGTTTACCTAAGCAGGGAATTATCACTGCTCAGATCAAATAAATCTCAAGAAAGGTTAAACAGACCAATGGAAAGGAAAATGTGATTATCACATTAAACAGACCAATGGAAAGGAGAATGTGTATACACGAGCATTAGGTGTATATCCTTTCCAAGAGCAAGCAGAGCGAGATAAAAATGACAAGGCTCCGTGTAGGTAACCATTAAGACAAAGGGCAAGGAATTTATGAAGTTTACCCATACAACGGTGTTTGGATAATTGATCAAGAAACATTTAGCATTATGCCTCCAATGTTCTTGTTTTGATGATTGGTGTACCACGGACATGCTTCGAGATAGCAAAGACATGGTCACCAGGTAAAGGTCAGACTTTGGTTACACAAGGATCCAGTAGGAACAACTTATAAAATAAGTCTTATAATTTCCCCATGGAAGAATTGCAATTCTTGCTGAACAAGGCATTATAACAATAGGTCATCCGGCCACGTGTGTCCGACATGACATCACCTTATCGGGTACCTAGAGACCAATGTTATAATTCTTGGAAGATGTTCCAACCATCATATCTGACTGAGATTCAGATATGTTTGGTATTTCGATACCTCAGACTTAGCAGGCCTGAGAAGGAAAAGGGATGCAACACAAATCGACAAGATCACGTTGCAAGAATCTCAGAACATGGAATACGGAAGCAAGCCCCGAAACAGGAGTCCATCATTAGCCATGGAGAAGATGAGAAGGTGGCCGACGGGCTCAACAACGATTTATCGAGATTTCCATAAACGTGATTTTCCACAATTACGCGAACAAGGTGATAGCATTGGTCACACCAATGATATAATGATGAATGTTCGAGAAAAACATCCACATTTAAACATTGATCAAGAAGTGCACCCGGAGTTATAGACCAAGCGGCACGATCAATGTTAGAATGGTGATTCAACAACTAACACACTAAGAATGAAATTACCACTCATAAACTTTGAAGTAATAGGAATGCTTGAAGTATTGAACTCACAATTCATAGTTCACTTGTCGGTACTCCGTTTAGAAACAATCACGGGGACCAAGAAATGAATGGTGATGGTAAGGAGTATCACTATATCAAGAATTCTTAAGAGATGGTGAAATTCTCATGACACCATTGACATAAGATATGGCATTACGCCAAGGTAGAACAGAACATAAGTTGGATATCAAGGAACTCAAGGTGCAACACAGAACATTAATAAGTTTGCGTTGGAGGGAAGGCGAGAATGTTGTCGATGATATCAGAAATCATTGAGGGGTAAGGATGGTATTTCTCACCATGAATTCGATTGATACTTGGAAGAGCTCAAAATGTTGATGATGATCACGACACATTTGTCGAGAAGTTTCATGAAGATGTAATCGACCAGCGACGACATCAAGCAAAGGAATGGTGAAGCGAAAGGTTATCGGAACCACAGAAAAGATTGCTAGCTCAAAATCGATATTGTCCTTCAAGACAACCAATCATGATGTTGAAAACTCGATGTAAGCTTAGCGCACTGTTGTAATTGTGTTCCAGGGATGAAGGACTTAGGTAGCATGGTCAAGCTTCAGCATGACGATGATGAGGTAGCCAATCAGCTGGGAATGACATGACCGAGTACAAACTCGTAAACAAAGAAGTTTACTACGAGTTGTTGAATTGCAGTGCGGACTCGATTCACTATTCGATGTTCTCGGTTGATGACAACCCAGAACCCGTGGAGTGACTATGACAGGGAAAAGCATTACTTCATCTAAAATTCATAAGATGTAGTGCAATGACATGATATCCTCGAGATACCAGGGGGTAATACTCGAAGGTAGATCAAAATAGAGGTTGGGCAGGTGCATTGATCTGCCGAAGACAAGTGCTTGAACTTGTCCAAGAAATGGGATCAAAGAAGAACAATCATGGTCGAAACCACGGTTGCAAAGTAGCAAAACATAGATACAAGATCAATCCATACAAAGAGAATGATTATTGTTACAAGAAGCTCCATGATAAGTCATACAACGGGTCCATGGGCATGAACACAAAGTTCAAGGTCGACTCCCACTTCTTCAAGGCATAACCTCTCATTCACTTCTCGCCTTCGATAAAGTTGTAGTTTTGAAAGATTATCCGGCAAAACACCAGAAGAGTAGAACTCGTGAAAACTCTTGAGTTCACACGAATTAAGGAAGGCATAGGTTCAACCCATCGGGGCATCTTAGGAACATATACCACAAGTTTCAAGAGTAATTAACACATGCTTGACAACAGAGCATGGCGGACAAAAGCATAGGATACAACTTATCAGAGGGAGAAGACACAATTTACAAATGGCATCACTTATCAGGGAAATGACACCACAATAATTTTGAATGTGAAGGATGCTATCAGATAATAACCCAACAATGGGTCTGGCGGTCCACAAAGGACCTGATGTGAGTATCGGTACTCAATCAGAGGAAGAAGGAATGCAAGGCATCAGATCATAGAACATCCAACTAATTTGATGCTTAAATAACCAAAGGAATTAAGATTTCCAAATTGGTGTATCGGAAACAGATGTTCCGATCAAATACAAGTAAGATGAAAGGACTTAGATGGGCAATCAATCAAGGTTGATTTGTCGGGGACCAACTCATGTTTGGAAAGACGTCAGAGCCGGACGGATAATTTATGATAAACAACTGATGACTGCATGCATTCACACACAGGTTGAATCAATAAAATCAAATGAAAACCACAAAGGATTTACTTAAAATTGCTAGACACATGGAATTAACCATAATGCAAGCCGGCGAGAAAGGTCAAGAGCAAAAGGCTACTGAGGATTTCGGGAGATCGAATAGCAACTCGAAGGACTTGCGAAACCCAAGATAATTTAGGATGAACGAATTCTCGATAAGACAATTCGATGTACCTTGTAACAACAAGTACAACTGGATATGAAAGTATGAGCGACAATTGCATGTAGCATCCATTGGGGTTGACGGCGGAAGGGAATCGCAAAAGCGATGGGCACAAGTTCTCGGAAGGACATCGGAGAGTATCTTCGGAATCTTCTGATGAGGCAGGCGGTCTTCTGGAATGAGGGGCTCTCCGGGAGAAAGTAGTTACGAGAACCTAAGGTTAGAGTTTAGTAAAATCTTTAACCCGAAAGAGAAGAGAGATCAGAACCTAGAGTATAGACGAGGAATAAAAGATCCTAATACCACCCGATTGAGATGTGGGCCCGTAAGCCACAGCATCAGTGTTGGTAAAAGTTTTTCAAATACTAGACTCAACTTCGACCAAGGAGTTGGAAAGGGGGCTACCTACAGGCAGTCGGCTCTGATACCAACTTGTGACGCCCCCGATCTCGACCGTACGCTAAACATCCACGCAATGCGTACGACCAAGATTAGGGGCTCACTGATTAATATCACAACACAACTCTAGACACAAATTAAAGCCATACAGCTTCATATTACAAGCCAGGGGCCTCGAGGGCTCGAATACAAAGCTCGACAAACACGAGTCAGCGGAAGCAAAAAAAATATTTGAGTACAGACATAAGTTAAACAAGTTTTGCCTTAAGAAGGCTAGCACAAACATAAGCAGCGGATCGAAAGAGGCAAGGCCTCCTGCCTGGGAACCTCCTAAACTACTCCTGAGCGTCGGCGTTCTCCACGTAGAAGTAGGCTCCAGCGGTGGTGTAGTAGTCGTCCCCGGCGTACTCCATCTCCTGGGCTCCATCGTCTGAACGCAGAAACGTATCGAGGTGGGGGGGGGGAGAGAATGCAAAGCAGCGGTGAGTACTCATCCAAAGTACTCGCAAGACTGACATCAGAACTATGCTAAGTATGCATCAGTATCAATGAAGGGGTTATATCTGGGCTGACTGCAGAAAGCAAGAATAGGGGGAAGGCCTAGTCCTATCGAAGACTAGCATCTTCAGCATCTTGCAGCATTAGAAGAGAGTAGACCTGTATCTCATATATAGTCATATTATTGTAGCAATTTTATTAAGTAACCACGCCCAGAGATCCTTCCTCGACTTCCTGCGAGGAAGCAATCTCGGAGCCACAATTCATTTCAATTTAAAGTCACAATTATAGTTGTATAAGGTCAAGGCACAACTCCAAGTCGTCCTGTTACCGTGGACACGGCTATTCGAATAGTTTGTTCTTCCCTGCAGGGGTGCACCGCATTTCCAACACGCCTGATCACCTCCGGCCGGACACATTTTCCTGGGTCATGCCCGGCCTCGGTTGTGACGTCCCCAATTTCGACCGTACGCTAATCATGCACACAATGCGTACAACCAAGATTAGGGACTCACTGATTGATATCACAACACAACAAAGGACACAAATATAAAGGTCATACAGCTTCATATTACAAGCCAGGGGCGTCGAGGGCTCAAATACAAAGCTCGACACAAACACGAGTCAACGAAAGCAAATATATTTGAGTACAAACATAAGTTAGACAAGTTTTGCCTTAAGAAGGCTAGCACAAACATAAGCAACGGATCGAAAGAGGCGAGGCCTCCTGCCTGGGAACCTCCTAACTACTCCTGGACGTCGGAGAAGTCTACGTCGTAGAAAGCTCCATCCTGAGTGTAGGGACCTCCGTCGGGGTAGTAGTCGACATCTCCAGTGTACTCAAACTCCTGGGCTCCATCAACTGAACGCAGCAACGTATCGAGGGGGAAAAGAGAAAGGCATAGCAGCGTGAGTACTCATCCAAAGTACTCGCAAGACTTACATCAGAACTATGCTAGATATGCATCATTATCAAGGGGAGTGGTTATAACTGGACTGGCTGCAGAAAGCAAGAATAGGGAGAAGGCCTAGTCCTATCGAAGACTAGCATCTTCAACATCTTGCAGCATTAGTAGAGTGCAGATCTGCAGCTCACATATAGTCATATTGTTGTAGCAATTTTAATTGAGTAACCATGCCCAGAGATCCTTCCTCGACTCCCTGCGAGGAAGCAATCCCGGAGCCTCAATTCATTTTAAATTAAATTACAATTATAGTTGTATAAGGTCAAGGTACAATTCCAAGTCGTCCTGTTACCGTGGACACGGCTATTCGAATAGATCAATCATCCCTGTAGGGGTGCACCACATATTCCCCAACACGCCTGAGTCACCTCCGGCCGGACACACTTTCCTGGGTCATGCCCGGCCTCGGGATATCAGCACGTCGTCGCCCCAGCTAGACTCATCGTTGAGGCCAGCCCGCCGGTCTAAATCCTATGCGCACAGGGGTCATGGGCCCAATCACCCTTTGCACACCTGCACGATGCGAAGGCGGCCGGAAACAGACCTAGCACCCCTTAGTAACAAGCGTGATGCGTTCCAGTCCAATCCGGCGCGCGCCGCTCCATTGCTGACATCCGAAGAGCTTCGGTTGATACAACGACGCTGAGTGCCCATAACTTCCCCATGTGAAGGTTAGTGCGTATTAAGGCCAACGACCTAACTCAGATCAAGTACCCAACCCATTAGCATTTTATTTGTGCGGGGCAAGCTCGAACCAAGAAATGCAGTCCGTCGCCCCGCCAATAACACTCGAGTGCCTTACCGGTGCACCCCACCACATATCACTCTCGCGGGTACCCTTGGGACCGACCCATCTTCAACATGTTCCAGTAACCAGGTCATAGTAACTGTGTGTCTATACACCAAGTGGATATCCAAGGAATCACCCTCGATGGATCCCACTCAAGGTATGTGTAAGGCAAGAGTCGCTACCGGTAAATGGGAAGGAGGAATCACCCTCGATAGCCATGACCGATAGCTACGCTACAGAATTAACACCGGGAGTGCTAAGTGAGGTATCACCCTCGGCACTCGGTAGTAGCTCTGCAGTGCCATACTTAAAGGGGTGTGTGGTGCTGTGTCGGTAACGGCTTGTCAGTCATGACGACTGAGTCTTCTGTCTTCAAGTCCTCGTTGTCGTCGATGAAAGCAGGGGCAACTGGGACTAAGGGGGTCTCAGGGGTTCACTAATCAACCTATGCCAAACAGTTGATATTATAACAGGTGTAGTAGCAGTTCATCAAAAACAGGCTATGCATCAGAATAGGAGCTAACTAATACAGTAGCAAAAATCTAATGCAAGCATAAGAGGGAGAGAGATGGGTGATATCGGAATGCTCAAGGGGGTTTTGCTTGCCTTGCTGCTCTGCGACAAAAGGCTGGTCGTCGACGGGGTAGTCGCCGGCAGCACCGTCAATCGCGGGGTCTACCGGAGAGAAGAGGGGGAAGAAATAATAAATATAAAGCACACAGATACAACACGATGCATGACATGGCAATATGCAGGGCTAGACATGCTCTAACGCAGTACTACGCGTTGCAGACGAAGCGGGAGAATATCCGACGATATTTCCCGGGTCTTTGGATTTATCGGACAGACGATCCGGAGGGGAAAGTTCCATGCTCATCATGCCAGGAGCATGTGACAGATGAATGGATGGCATATTTGGATTCGTGGGATTTTTCTGATCAACTTTCATGTATAAAGTTTTTTGATCTGAGCTACAGATTATTTTATATAATTTATCAAAGATTTATTCAATTTCTGGAATTAATTCTATTTATTAAATCAACATTATCCAAAACAGTGGATGCTGATGTCAGCATGAAGTCAGCATTGCGTCAGCAGTCAACAGGGGGTTGACCAGGTCAAACCTGACCAGTGGGCCCCACCTGTCATAGACTCTGGTCTATTTCAGGTTATTAGTTTAAACTAAACAGAGTTAATTAACAGTGGGGTCCACATGTCAGTGACAGATTAGCTTAAATTAATTATTTTAATTATCCTAATTAGTGATTAGGCAACTGACAGTGGGGGCCCATATGGCATAGACACTGGGGGAGGGGCCCCACATGTCAGTGGCACATGGGTGCCCAGTTAGCACGTTGACTGGGTCAACCCAGTCAACGGGGCCCGTGGGGCCCGTTGGCAGTGACACTGGGGGGTGGCCCCGACCCAGCCACGGCGGCGGCGGCCGGCGGCTGGCCGCCGGCGGCCACAAAACGCGGCGGAGGCACGGGAGGGGCTCGGAAATCGTCTACAGAGTGCCAAATCGAGCGCCGTCGGTGGCGTTCGAAAGCCAAGGTTGCCACCGTTCCATTTTGGCCATCGGCACGAGCTACGGTGGCCGGAGCTGAGCGCCACGTCCTCGTCGGCGGGGAGCTTCTCGGGTGAGGTTCGGGGACGGCGATATGTTGCGCGCGCGGGCGATTTAAGCAGCTAGCGACGACCTACGTGCGCGCGCGATCACAATGGCCACGAGCCCGCGACCAAAAAGTCATCGGAGAGGCGTCGGCGACGAGCTCAGGCGACGGCGCGTTCGGGCTCCGACGAAACCTAGTGCTACGAGCAACGGCTCGTCGAGGGAAAGGAGGGGAAAGGAGGCGGGAGCTCACAGGGAGGCGTAGCCGTTCAAAGCGGGCTCGGGGAAGGCCTGGTGCAGTCGGAATCGTCGGCGAAGCTCGTCGGAGCCGAGGTTGAAGACGACCCCGCGCGGGCGCTGGGGCGGTCCTGAGCTCGAACCGGAGGTGGCTGGAGGCACAGCGTAGCGAGGCAGAGCCGGGGAGCGCGTCGGAACGACGAACGGAAGGCGGTGGCCGCGCTAGCCGGCGGCCATGGCTGCGGCGGTGCGGCGGATCTGGAGAGGTGGAGAGTTAGCAGAGCGAGCGAGGGAGAGGGAGCGAATGGAGGAGGGGGCGTCCAGGGGAGAGGGCTCAGGGACGAGCTTATCCCCTCGCCCCAACTGCCCCGGCGCCGTGGCGAGCGGCGGGCGGCGCGGCGAGCTCCGTCCACGGCGGCGTCGACACGCAGGGGGGGAGCAGGTGATGGAGGCCGGGGTGGGCTGGGTCAGTTGGGTAGGTGGGCTGGCCTGCTGGGCTTCGGCCCAGTAGACCAGGGGGGCTTTTCTTTTCCTTTTTCTTTATTCTTTTCTGTTTTTATTTCTGTTTTAATTATTTTAGGCCATATCAATTATTGCAAAAATGTGCCACTGGTTCCAAATAATATATTGTAATATTTTGGAGGGCCACACCCATTTTGAACATTTTTGGAATCTGGTTGTAATTTTAATTTGAAATTAAATGCACTTTAAAATACTTTTAGCTCCTGTTAATTATGGTGGGGTCCACACCAGTAGCTGGGTGATGTTGTTTTCCTCAACATTATTTATTTTGGATTTTAACTCAATTATGCAACATTTTATTGCTGTTGTTTGAGGACTTAAATTTATCACATAATTCCTAGGGTATTTTGAATTGAAATTTGAATTGGATTTTGAATCCAAACTTGATCAAGCCACACTTAGCAAAATGATTTGGCACTGTTCATGGTCATTACTGTAGCTTAATTACAATCATCACTGTAGCTTAAACCCAGGGTGTCACAATTCTCCCCTACTAACAAGAATTCTCGTCCCGAGAATTAAGAAGTAGAAGGGAAGAACCCGGGGTACTCTGCACGAAGATGATCTTCACGTTCCCAAGTGGCTTCATCTTCCGAATGATTTGCCCACTGCACTTTGAAAAACTTGGTAACCTTCTGACGAGTCCGACGTTCAGTTTCATCGAGAATGCGGACTGGTTGCTCCGTGTAAGAAAGGTCTTGTTGCAGCTCAAGCATATCATGATCCACTGCACGGATAGTATCTTTGAAGCAGCGACGAAGCTATGACACATGGAACACATCGTGGACCTGAGAAAGGTTTGGCGGTAGTTCCAATTGATATGCCACTTTACCACGCCTTTCGAGAATAGTGAAAGGACCAATATATCGAGGAGCCAGCTTGCCCTTGATTCCAAATCGGTGTGTGTCTCTCATTGGCGTGACTCGAAGATAAGCCTTTTCGCCAGTTTGATAGACCATATCTTTGTGATGACGGTCATACCGACTCTTCTGACGAGACTGAGTTGCCTTCAGATTTGCATGAATAATGCGGACTTGATCTTCGGCATGTTAGATAATATCCGGACCGATAAGTGTACGTTCCCCGGTTTCTGACCAATTCAGAGGAGTCCGACACTTACGTCCATATAACACTTCAAAGGTAGCCATCTTCAGACTGGCTTGATAGCTATTGTTGTAGGAGAACTCAGCATATGGGAGAGATTCCTCCCATTTCTTGCCGAAAGAAATGACACAAGCTCGAAGCATGTCTTCGAGAATCTGATTGACTCCTTCAACTTGTCCCTGGGATTGAGGGTGAAAAGCGGTGCTGAAGGACAAACGAGTCCCCATAGCTTCCTGGAAACTTGCCCAGAATCTTGAAGTGAGTAAACTACCACGGTCTGAACTGATAACCAGTGGAATACCATGGAGCGAAACAACTCTGGACATATATAGATCTGCCAGCTGACTAGCAGTAATAGTTTCCTTGACAGCCAGAAAATGTGCAACTTTGGACAACCGGTCAATGACGACGAGAATAGCATCATTACCTTTCTGCGACCTGGGAAAACCAGTAATGAAGTCCATTTCAACATGATCCCATTTCCATTCAGGAATAGAAATAGGTTGCAGACTTCCAGCGGGCCTTTGATGTTCTGCTTTGATCCTGCGACAAATGTCACATTCTGAGACATAGCGTGCAATGTCTTGTTTCATGTTTGGCCACCAGAACCTTTGACGGATGTCCTGGTACATCTTGGTACTACCCGGATGAATAGACAGCGGAGTATCATGAGCTTCTTCCAGTATTTTAGCAGTCATATTCAGGTTTTTCTTCTTTGTGGGGACGAACAATCGACCCCTGAAGTACAGGGCGCCATCCTCAGCCACGGTGAAGTCTGAGGGTTTACCTTCCGCCAGGTATCGTTTAATCCTTTCGACTTCACTGCAATAGTGTTGCATAGTTTTGATACTGCCCTCGAGATCTGGCACAGCAACCAAGTTGCTCAGAGAACCCTAGTTCACAACACGAAGGTGCATCTTGCGGGCCTCCGGTGGAGGGGGATCGAGATAACCCTGAGGAACAATATGAAGGTTCAGCTTGCGAAATTCTTCTTGAAGACGGGGATGAACCTTATGAACCTGAAGGTGATTGCAATAAGACTTGCGGCTCAAAGCATCAGCCATTACATTAGCCTTGCCTGGGGTATAAGAAATACCCACATTGTAATCTGCTATGCGCTCCATCCATCTCTGCTGACGGAGGTTCAGATCTGGCTGAGTAAACAGATACTTCAGACTTTGGTGGTCGGTGTAGATCTCGCAACGATTACCAACAAGGTATTGTCGCCACTCTTTCAGTGCATGAATTACTGCGGCAAGCTCAAGGTCATGAACTGGGTAGTTCTCTTCATGAGGACGCAATTGACGAGATGCATAAGCAACCACGCTGCGTTCTTGCATTAGGACACAACCCAATCCCTGACGAGAAGCGTCACAATAAATGGTAAAGTCCTTACGAGTATCCGGAGGAGCAAGCACTGGAGCAGAGGTCAGCTTGTCCTTAAGTGTCTGAAAGCTCTCCTGACATTTTTCTGTCCACTCATATTTAACACCTTTGTGAAGCAAGTTGGTTAAGGGCTTTGCAATCTTGGAGAAGTTCTCGACGAATCGACGGCAATAGCTGGCGAGACCGAGAAAACTTCTAACTTGCTTGACATTCTTCGGGGGAGTCCAGTCAAGAATAGCCTGAACTCGTTCGGGGTTGACCGCAATACCATCCTTGGAGATCACATGACCAAGGTAGGTTACTTCGTCCATCCAGAACTCATACTTTGAATACTTAGCATAGACTTGATGTTCTCGAAGCCTCTCCAGTATAAGACGAAGATGTTCAGCATGCTCTTCTTTGTTCTTGGAGAATACCAGAATATCATCCAGATAAACCACGACGAATTTATCGAGGTAGTCCATAAAAATATAATTCATCAACCGAGAGAAGGTTGCTGGAGCATTGGTTAAGCCGAAGGACATGACGGTGTACTCGTATGAACCATAGCGAGTAACAAATGCAGTCTTGGGAATATCCTCTTCACGAACCCGAATCTGATGGTAACCCAACCTCAAGTCGAGTTTAGAAAATACTGATGATCCAGCCAGTTGATCATACAGATCGTTGATCTGAGGAAGCGAATATTTGTTTTGAATCGTTGCTTGGTTGATGGGACGGTAATCTTGGACCAACCGATTCGTACCATCCTTCTTCTTGACAAAGAGAGAAGGTGCTCCCCAAGCAGAGGAACTTGGACGAATGAAACCCAGACGAAGCGAATTGTCAAGTTCTTGCTTAAGTTCAAGGAGTTCATGGGAAGGCATTTTATATGGACGCTTGGCTATAGGAGTGGTACCAGGTACCAAGTCGATGACAAACTCGACAGCTCTAGCAGGGGGAACCCCTAGGAGTTCTTCCGGAAAAACATCTTGGAAATCCCGGACAACCGGAATGTTTTCAATCCCTTCAAGAGGCGATTTATTTAATGCATTCATGGCATATAATCGGGCTTCAGCATCTCGAACAAGATGAGCATGGTAGCTGACAATCTCATTCGAAGGATGTAGGAGGTGGACGGTTTTGGTAGCACAAACGACGGAAGCGGTATGTGCCTTCAACCAATCCATTCCCAGAATAAGGTCGATCTTGGAAGACTTCAATATAATGGGGGAAGCATGGAATTCCATCCCTTCTATTTCAATGGGGACATCTTGACAAACCATTGAGGTTCGACATTGGCCAGCGGGGGTGTTTACCACTATTGGATTGTTCATCTCCTCGTACTTAATGCCATGCATGTATGCAAATTCTTCAGACATGAAAGAATGCGATGCTCCTGTATCAAACAATACAGAAGTTGGTACTTAGTTAACAAGAAGAGTACCCATCACAGTAGCAGGCTGGTCTTGAGCTTCATTCAATTCAGCATTGTTGGCCTGAGCACGACCCTGAGTAGGCCTGGCATTGTTGTTGCGGGGCTGGTTGGTAGGCAGTGCAAGTTGATTCTGATTCTGCCTGCAGTCTCTAGCACGGTGTCCTGGGCGACCACACTTAAAGCACAGTCCATCCTCAGGACGGGACGGTGGAGGCTGAGGTGCTCTTGGCGGTATAGCTCTTGGCTATCTTGGCGGTGGAGGGGGCAGACGAGGCGCCACATAGGATGGCCTCGGGGCATATGCAGGTGGACGGTAGTTGTTGGGGATCCAGATCCTTTGCTTCTGAGGACGTGGGCCCGAAGATGAACCCACGTCAATTTTGCGCTTAGTGTGATCCTTGTACCTCTGCAGACCTGTCTCAATCTGGATAGCCTTATTCACCAAGGTGGCAAAATCAGGGAAGTCGTGAGCTAGAAGAGCAAGGTGAATATCTGGTTGAAGTCCTTCCCGGAATTTCTCCTGCCTGCGAGCATCAGTTGCAATGTCTTCCTCAGCATAGCGAGATAAGTCCAGAAATTCCCGCTGATAAGCATCCACAGTCTTGTTGCCCTGGACTAAGTTGCGGAATTCACGCTTCTTCTTATCCATCATTCCCTGGGGAATGTGGCGAGCACGGAACGCAGCTTGGAACTCTGGCCAGGTGATGATTGTTCCAACAGGCTGAGAGCGCCTGTGGCTGTCCCACCATTGAGCAGCAGGACCCTTCAGAAAGTACGAGGCAAAAGTGACATAATTAGCCTCTGGGGCGCCTGAAGGCTCCAGCTCATAAGTGATGTCACGGAGCCAGTCATCTGCGTCAAGCGGCTGAGTTGAGCTGCGGAAGATCGCAGGGTTGAGGCGCATGAAGTCTTGCAGAGTCATTGGGGCTGGCTGTTGATTCATGTTCGGCCTTGGGAACTGGTCCATAAGCCCTTGCATAAATTGGCGATTCAGTTCAAACTGCTGCATCATACCAGCCATGTAGTCGGGTGGTGGTGGTGGTTCAGGAGTACCACGACCACGACCAACTGGCCTAACCATTCTGTTAAATTCAACAGTGGTAGTTTAGCATTTGGTAATTGCAAAATCAAGGAATCATTCATGAAGTAAATTGCACAACGAAGGAAGTGCAATAATTACGACACAGTAGTCCAAATTTCAACATACAGATCCCTACATAAGTCTATTACAAACCATAGGTTCGTTACAAAATAGACGATAGATCCGGCATGAAATTAACCTAGACAACTAGGCGGCACGCAGGCACGCGGTGGAGGGATACAACAACGCATCAGCGTCGGGGACAACGAAAGTAGCCGGGGAACTGCGCATGACCCCGGTTGTGAAAGCCGATGGCAGGATCCTGCATCCCGTGCAGACTCCGATGCAGAACCTGCATACTAAGCGGGAGCGCAGGTCCACGTGCCGGAGTACGACCTCCAACCTCAGGCCATCCAAGACCTGGGGGAAACTCAGTCCGAGGCGGGTAAAGGATGTGCTCCGGATGTATCCTCGCACGAACTGCTGGCAACAAGTGCTCCATCGCCTGATACAGACGAGCACGGGTGGCGTACAGCTCGACGTTAAGAGCCCTGACAGTGCGATCCAGAGCCTCAGTGTACTGCACCAGAACCTGTGGGTCGTAACGACGACTCACGTAGGGGGCGCAGATAGCAGTGTAGGATCGGTCGGTACGCTGTCGTGCAAAAGGGGTCAAGACCTCAGCGTCGGCAGCAGTATTAACTCCAGCAGGAGCACACGGGATGTATCTGTATGCCGTGTCCTCCAAACATGAGTTCGCTGCACGGAGACGAACGATAGCAGCATAAGTAGCATCCTGTACTGCCATCTCAACAGTCACTCCAATACCACGAAAGGTGTGCAGCTCAGTGATAGAGCGATCGTGTCGATCCCAGATAACCATCTCAGCCTCATACTATTCCTGGTTGAACTCGCGGTAGTCCTCGTAAACAGTGTACTCGGGGTACCAGCGATATCCCAGCTTCTTCAAGAGGCCGATCAGAATGGCGGGGAACCCAGTCGTCTCGTGCGCGTAGGTCAAACGGACGATCTGCCTACCGGGACGCATCTGTAACAAGGAGATTCAAGATGTCAAATGACAGTGCGTGCATCATAACTTCAAAGAAGACAATTCTCGACGAAACAATTCTCCGGTGGATGTGATCACGAGAACCTAATGTTAGATTTTAGCAAAATCTTTAACCCGGAAGAGAAGAGAGATCAGAACCCAGAGTATAGACGAGGAATAAAAGATCCTAATACCACCCGATTGAGATGTGGGCCCGTAAGCCACAACATCCGTGTTAGTAAAAGTTTTTAATGACTAGACTCAACTTCGGCCAAGGAGTTGGAAAGGGGGCTACCTACAGGCAGTCGGCTCTGATACCAACTTGTGACACCCCCAATTTCGACCGTACGCTAATCATGCACACAATGCGTACGACCAAGATTAGGGACTCACTGATTGATATCACAACACAACAAATGACACAAATATAAAGGTCATACAGCTTCATATTACAAGTCAGGGGCCTCGAGGGCTCAAATACAAAGCTCGACACAAACACGAGTCAGCGAAAGCAAATATATCTGAGTACAGACATAAGTTAGACAAGTTTTGCCTTAAGAAGGCTAGCACAAACATAAGCAACGGATCGAAAGAGGCGGGGCCTCCTGTCTGGGAACCTCCTAACTACTCCTGGACGTCGGAGAAGTCTACGTCGTAGAAAGCTCCATCCTGCTGGTAGGGACCTCCGTCGGGGTAGTAGTCGACATCTCCAGCGTACTCAAACTCCTGGGCTCCATCAATTGAACGCAGCAACGTATCGAGGGGGAAAAGAGAAAGGCATAGCAGCGTGAGTACTCATCAAAAGTACTCGCAAGACTTACATCAGAACTATGCTAGATATGTATCATTATCAAGGGGAGTGGTTATAACTGGACTGGCTACAGAAAGCAAGAATAGGGAGAAGGCCTAGTCCTATCGAAGACTAGCATCTTCAACATCTTGCAGCATTAGAAGAGTGCAGATCTGCAGCTCACATATAGTCATATTGTTGTAGCAATTTTAATTGAGTAACCACGCCCAGAGATCCTTCCTCGACTCCCTGCGAGGAAGCAATCCCGGAGCCTCAATTCATTTTAAATTAAATTACAATTATAGTTGTATAAGGTCAAGGTACAATTCCAAGTCGTCCTGTTACCGTGGACACGGCTATTCGAATAGATCAATCATCCCTGCAGGGGTGCACCACATATTCCCCAACACGCCTGAGTCACCTCCGGCCGGACACACTTTCCTGGGTCATGCCCGGCCTCGGGATATCAGCACGTCGTCGCCCCATCTAGACTCATCGAAGAGGCCAGCCCGCCGGTCTAAATCCTATGCGCGCAGGGGTCATGGGCCCAATCACCCTTTGCACACCTGCACGATGCGAAGGCGGCCGGAAACAGACCTAGCACCCCTTAGTAACAAGCGCGATGCGTTTGTTGGAAATATGCCCTAGAGGCAATAATAAATTGGTTATTATTATATTTCCTTGTTCATGATAATCGTTTATTATCCATGCTATAATTGTATTGATTGGAAACTCAAATACATGTGTGGGTACATAGACAACACTGTGTCCCTAGTAAGCCTCTAGTTGACTAGCTCGTTGATCAAAGATGGTTAAGGTTTCCTAGCCATTGACATGAGATGTCATTTGATAACGGGATCACATCATTAGGAGAATGATGTGATGGACAAGACCCAAACTGTAAACGTAGCATTTGATCGTGTCAGTTTATTGCTATTGTTTTCTGCATGTCAAGTATTTGTTCCTTTGACCATGAGATCATGCAACTCACTGACACCGGAGGAATACCTTGTGTGTATCAAACGTCGCAACGTAACTGGGTGACTATAAAGGTGCTCTACAGGTATCTCCGAGGGTGTCTGTTGGGTTGGCATGGATCAAGACTGGGATTTGTTACTCCGTATGACGGAGAGGTATCTCAGGGCCCACTCGGTAATACAACATCACAATGAGCCTTGCAAGCAATGTGACTAAAGTGTTAGCCACGAGATCTTGTATTACGGAACGAGTAAAGAGACTTGCCGGTAACGAGATTGAACTAGGTATAGTGATACCGACGATCGAATCTCGGGCAAGTAACATACCGAAGAACAAAGGGAACAGCATACGGGATTAACTGAATCCTTGACATAGAGGTTCGACCGATAAAGATCTTCGTAGAATATGTAGGAGCCAATATGGGCATCCAGGTCCCGCTATTGGTTATTGGCCGTAGAGGTGTCTCGGTCATGTCTACATAGTTCTCGAACCCGCAGGGTCTACACACTTAACGTTTGGTGACGATTAGTATAATTGAGTTATTATGTTGGTGACCGAAAGTTGTTCGGAGTCCCGGATAAGATCCCGGACATGACGAGGATCTCCGGAATAGTCCGGAGGTAAAGATTGATATATGTGATAATAGTGTTTTGATCTCTGGAAGGGTTCCGGAGTTCACCGGAAGGGGTTCCGGATGTTTACCGAAGTGTTCGGGTGCAGCAACACTTTATGTGAGCCAAAGGGATAAAACCCACAAGGTATTGGAAAGTGCAAAAGTAGTTTTGCTGCCGCGTAAGCGGTACTACCGCTTGGTGAAGCGGTACTACCGCCGGAGCGGTACTACCGCTTGGTGAAGCGGTACTACCGCCGGAGCGGTACTACCGCTTGTGTGAAGCGGTACTACCGCCCGAGCGGTACTACCGCTTGTGTGAAGCGGTACTACCGCCCAAGCGGTACTACCGCTTGTGTGAAGCGGTACTACCGCTTGTGCGCGGCTGTGCACGGTTCGGCAGGGATCCGAGTTGGACTCTTTCCCTGCGGGCCAAACCGACTTTGTGCGGGCAAAACCGACCCGGAGGAGGCTTTTGCTCCAAGTTTAGACCCCAAGGCTCAACATATAAATAGAGGGGCAGGGCTAGCACACGGGACACATCAGGATTTCCCAAGCCGTGTGCCGGCAACCCTAGCCCTCTAGTTCCTCCGTCATAATCTCCGTAGTGCTTGGCGAAGCCCTGCAGAGATTGTTCCTCACCACCATCACCACGCCGTCGTGCTGCTGGAACTCAACCACTACTTCACCATCGCTCGCTGGATCGAGGAGGTGAAGGCGTCATCAAGCCGTACGTGTGTTGAACGCGGAGGTGCCGTCCGTTCGGCACTAGATCGGAAGGATCGTGATTGGATCGCGGGACGCTCGGCGATTTGGATCGCGAAGACGTTCGACTACATCAACCGCGTTTATTAACGCTTCCGCTTAGCGATCTACAAGGGTATGTAGATTCACTCTCCCTCTCGTAGATGCTCATCACCATGGATAGATCTTATGTGTGCGTAGGAAAATTTTTGTTTCCCATGCAACGTTCCCCAACAGTGGCATCTGAGCTAGGTCTATGCGTAGATGAGATCTCGAGTAGAACACAAACGAGTTGTGGGCGTGGATGTATACATATTGCTTGCCGTTACTAGTTGATACTTGATTCCGCGGTATTGTGAGATGAAGCGGCCCGGACCGACATTACGCGTACGCTTACGCGAGACTGGTTTCACCGCTGCGTGCACTTGTTGCATAAAGGTGACTGGCGGGTGTCTGTCTCTCTCACTTTAGTTGAATCGGTTCAATGAAGAGGGTTCTTTTAGAAGATCAAAAAGCAATCACTACACCACGTTGTGGTTTTGCGTAGGTAAGAATCGTTCTTGCTAGATACCCGTAGCAGCCACGTAAAATTTGCAACAACAATTAGAGGACGTCTAACTTGTTTTTGCAGGGTATGTTGTGATGTGATATGGCCAATTACATGATGAGATATATGTGATGTATGAGATGATCATGTATTGTATAGAATATCACGACTTGCATGTCGATGAGTACGGCAACTGGCAGGAGCCATAGAGTTGTCTTTAATTATTGTATGACCTGCGTGTCAATCATTAAGCGCTATGTAATGCTTTACTTTATCGCTAAACGTTAGCTATAGTCGTGGAAGCAACAGTCGGCGCGACAACCTTATGGCGACACGTTGATGGAGATCAAGATGATGGAGATCATGGTGTCATGCCGGTGACGATGGAGATCATGCCGGTGCTTTGGAGATGGAGATCAAAAGCACAAGTTCATGGCCATATCATGTCACTTATGATTTGCATGTGATGTTAATCCTTTTATGCATCTTATTTTGCTTAGGACGACGGTAGCATTATAAGGTGATCCCTCACTTAAATTTCAAGATAAATTGTGTTCTCCCCAAGTGTGCACCGTTGCGAAAGTTCGTCGTTTCGAGACACGCCGTGATGATCGGGTGTGATAGACTCTACGTTCGCATACAACGGGTGTAAGCCATGTTACACGTGCGGAACACTCGGGTTAAACTTGACGAGCCTAGCATGTACAGACATGGCCTCGGAACACAAGAGACCGAAAGGTCGAACATGAGTCATATAGTAGATATGATCAACATGAAGATGTTCACCATTGAAACCACCTCAACTCACGTGATGATCGGACTTGAGTTGGTGGATTTGGATCATGTTACACTCGAATGATCGGAGGGATGTCAATTTGAGTGGGAGTTTTTTAAAATATGATTAACTAAACTCATTATCTAAGAACAATAGTCTAAGTTGTCTTTGCTATATTTATGTTGTAGATCATGGCTCGCGCAGTAGCACCCCTGAATTTTAATGCGTTCCTAGAGAAAGCTAAATTGAAAGATGATGGAAGTAACTTTGTGGACTGGGCCCGTAATCTAAGGATTATCCTTACGGCTTCCCAGAAGGCTTATGTCCTTGATGCACCGCTTGGTGATCCACCCACTCCAGTTGAGTCTCTAGACGTTGTGAACGCCTGGCAGGCTCGTTCTGATGATTACTCAATAGTTCAATGTGCAATGTTGTATGGCTTAGAACCGGGACTTCAAAGACGTTTTGAACGTCATGGAGCATATGAGATGTTCCAGGAGTTGAAGTTTATCTTTCAGAAGAATGCCCGGATCGAGAGATATGAGATCTCCGATAAGTTCTATGCTTGCAAGATGGAGGAGAACGGGTCTATCAGTGATCACGTGCTCAGAATGTCTGGGTACTCCACCCGTCTGGCTGAGTTAGGGATGCCCCTTCCGCCAGAGGCTATCACTGACAGAGTTCTTCAATCATTGCCACCTAGCTACAAGAGCTTCGTGTTGAACTATAACATGCACGGGATGAACAAGTCAGTCGCCGAGCTGTTTGCGATGCTGAAAGCCGCTGAGTCTGAAATTCAGAAGGAGCATCAAGTGTTGATGGTCAATAAAACCACTAGTTTCAAGAAAAATGGCAAGGGTAAGAAGGGTAACTCCAAGCAGAGTGGCAAAGCAGTTGCTCCTCTCGTGAAGAAACCCAAGGCTGGACCCAAACCAGAAACTGTGTGTTTTCATTGCAAGGGAACTGGACACTGGAAGCGGAATTGCCCCAAGTATTTGGCTGACAAGAAGGCGGCCAACAACAAACAAGGTATATATGATATACATGTTATTGATGTGTACCTTACCAACTCTCGTTGTAGTGCCTGGGTATTTGATACCGGTGCGGTTGCTCATATTTGCAACTCAAAACAGGAACTGCGGAATAGACGGAGGCTGGCAAAGGACGAAGTGACGATGCGCGTGGGAAATGGTTCCAAGGTTGATGTGATCGCCGTCGGCACGCTCGCTCTTCGATTACCGTCGGGATTAGTGATGAACCTAAATAAGTGTTATTTGGTGCCTGCGTTAAGCATGAACATTATATCTGGATCTTGTTTATTGCGAGACGGTTACTCATTTAAATCAGAGAATAATGGTTGTTCTATTTATATGAGTAATATCTTTTATGGTCATGCACCCGATGTGAGGGGTTTATTCTTATTGAATCTCGATAGTAATGATACACATGTTCATAACATTGATGCCAAAAGATGTAGAATTGATAATGATAATACCACTTTCTTGTGGCACTGCCGTTTAGGTCATATTGGCGTAAAACGCATGAAGAAGCTCCATGCTGATGGACTTTTGGAGTCACTTGATTTTGAATCACTTGACACATGTGAGCCATGCCTCATGGGCAAGATGACTAAAACGCCGTTCTCTGGAATAATGGAACGGGCAAGTGACTTATTGGAAATCATACATACTGATGTGTGCGGTCCGATGAGTATTGAGGCGCGCGGTGGTTATCGTTACTTTCTCACCTTCACTGATGACTTAAGTAGATATGGGTATATTTACTTAATGAAACACAAGTCTGAAACATTTGAAAAGTTCAAACAATTTCAGAGTGAAGTTGAGAATCATCGTAACAAGAAGATTAAATTCCTACGATCTGATCGAGGAGGAGAATATCTGAGTTATGAGTTTGGCAGTCACTTAAGACAGTGTGGAATTGTTTCACAATTGACACCGCCTGGAACACCACAGCGTAATGGTGTGTCCGAACGTCGTAATCGAACCTTATTGGATATGGTGCGATCTATGATGTCTCTTGCCGATTTGCCACTATCGTTTTGGGGTTATGCATTAGAGACAGCTGCATTCACTTTAAATAGGGCACCATCGAAATCCGTTGAGACGACGCCATATGAACTTTGGTTTGACAAGAAGCCAAAGCTGTCGTTTCTTAAAGTTTGGGGATGTGATGCTTATGTCAAAAAGCTTCAGCCTGAAAAGCTGGAACCCAAAGCGGAGAAATGCGTCTTCATAGGATACCCAAAAGAGACAGTTGGGTATACCTTCTACCTCAGATCCGAAGGCAAAGTGTTTGTCGCTAAAAACGGAGCATTTCTTGAGAAAGAGTTTCTCTCGAAAGAATTGAGTGGGAGGAAGATAGAACTTGATGAGGTTGTTGAACCTTTACTTCAACCTGAGAGTAGCGCAGCGCAGAAAGTTGTTTCTGTGGAGCCTACATTAGCTGAAGAGGAAGTTAATGATGATGATCATGAAGCTTTGGATCAAGTTGCTATCGAACCTCGTAGGTCGACAAGGACGCGTACTGCTCCTGAGTGGTACGGCAACCCTGTCTTAGAGGTCATGTTGTTAGACAACGAGGAACCTACGAGCTATGGAGAAGCGATGATGAGCCCGGATTCCGAGAAGTGGTTAGAGGCCATGAAATCCGAGATGGGATCCATGTATGAAAACAAAGTATGGACTTTGGAAGTATTACCTGAAGGGCGTAAGGCCATTCAGAACAAATGGATCTTTAAGAGGAAGACGGACGCGGACGGTAATGTCACCGTCTATAAAGCTCGACTTGTGGCAAAGGGTTTTTCACAAGTTCAAGGAGTTGACTACGATGAGACCTTCTCACCCGTAGCGATGCTTAAGTCCGTCAGAATCATGTTGGCAATAGCTGCCTTTTTCGATTATGAAATTTGGCAGATGGATGTCAAAACAGCGTTCCTTAACGGTTTCCTTAAGGAAGAGTTGTATATGATGCAACCAGAAGGTTTTGTCGATCCAGAAAATGCTGACAAAGTTTGCAAACTCCAGCGATCCATTTATGGACTGGTGCAAGCATCTCGGAGTTGGAATCTTCGTTTTGATGAGGTGATCAAAGCGTTCGAGTTTATACAAGTTTACGGAGAAGCTTGTATTTACAAGAAAGTGAGTGGGAGCTCTATAGCGTTTCTAATATTATATGTGGATGACATATTGCTGATTGGAAACAATATAGAAATGCTGGAAAGTGTAAAGGAATATTTGAACAAGAGTTTTTCAATGAAGGACCTAGGAGAAGCTGCTTTCATATTAGGCATCAAGATCTATAGAGATAGATCAAGACGTTTAATAGGACTTTCACAAAGCACATACCTTGATAAGATTTTGAAGAAGTTCAAAATGGATCAGTCCAAGAAGGGGTTCTTGCCTGTTTTGCAAGGTGTGAAGTTGAGTAAGACTCAATGCCCAGTGACTGCAGAAGATAGAGAAAAGATGAGTGTCATCCCCTATGCTTCAGCCATAGGCTCTATCATGTATGCAATGCTGTGCACAAGACCCGATGTCAGCCTTGCCATAAGTATGGTCGGAAGGTTTCAAAGTGATCCAGGAATGGAACACTGGACAGCGGTCAAGAATATCCTGAAGTACCTGAAAAGGACTAAGGACATGTTTCTCGTTTATGGAGGTGATCAAGAGCTCGTCGTAAAGGGTTACGTCGATGCAAGCTTTGACACTGATCCGGATGACTCTAAGTCGCAAACCGGATACGTATTTATTCTTAATGGGGGTGCGGTTAGCTGGTGCAGTTCCAAGCAAAGCGTGGTAGCTGATTCTACATGCGAAGCGGAGTACATCGCAGCCTCGGAGGCGGCGAAGGAAGGTGTCTGGATGAAGGAGTTCATGACAGATCTTGGAGTAGTGCCTAGTGCGCTTAACCCAATGACTCTGTTTTGTGATAATACTGGTGCCATTGCTCTAGCCAAGGAACCAAGATTTCACAAGAGGACCAGACACATAAAACGACGTTTCAATTCCATCCGCGATTACATCAAGGAGGACGACATAAATATTTGCAAAGTACACACGGATCTAAATGTTGCAGATCCGTTGACTAAACCTCTTCCAAGGGCTAAACATGAACAACACCAGAACTGCATGGGTGTTCGATTCATTACAATGTAAATCACATAGTGATGTGAACTAGATTATTGACTCTAGTGCAAGTGGGAGACTGTTGGAAATATGCCCTAGAGGCAATAATAAATTGGTTATTATTATATTTCCTTGTTCATGATAATCGTTTATTATCCATGCTATAATTGTATTGATTGGAAACTCAAATACATGTGTGGGTACATAGACAACACTGTGTCCCTAGTAAGCCTCTAGTTGACTAGCTCGTTGATCAAAGATGGTTAAGGTTTCCTAGCCATTGACATGAGATGTCATTTGATAACGGGATCACATCATTAGGAGAATGATGTGATGGACAAGACCCAAACTGTAAACGTAGCATTTGATCGTGTCAGTTTATTGCTATTGTTTTCTGCATGTCAAGTATTTGTTCCTTTGACCATGAGATCATGCAACTCACTGACACCGGAGGAATACCTTGTGTGTATCAAACGTCGCAACGTAACTGGGTGACTATAAAGGTGCTCTACAGGTATCTCCGAGGGTGTCTGTTGGGTTGGCATGGATCAAGACTGGGATTTGTTACTCCGTATGACGGAGAGGTATCTCAGGGCCCACTCGGTAATACAACATCACAATGAGCCTTGCAAGCAATGTGACTAAAGTGTTAGCCACGAGATCTTGTATTACGGAACGAGTAAAGAGACTTGCCGGTAACGAGATTGAACTAGGTATAGTGATACCGACGATCGAATCTCGGGCAAGTAACATACCGAAGAACAAAGGGAACAGCATACGGGATTAACTGAATCCTTGACATAGAGGTTCGACCGATAAAGATCTTCGTAGAATATGTAGGAGCCAATATGGGCATCCAGGTCCCGCTATTGGTTATTGGCCGTAGAGGTGTCTCGGTCATGTCTACATAGTTCTCGAACCCGCAGGGTCTACACACTTAACGTTTGGTGACGATTAGTATAATTGAGTTATTATGTTGGTGACCGAAAGTTGTTCGGAGTCCCGGATAAGATCCCGGACATGACGAGGATCTCCGGAATAGTCCGGAGGTAAAGATTGATATATGTGATAATAGTGTTTTGATCTCTGGAAGGGTTCCGGAGTTCACCGGAAGGGGTTCCGGATGTTTACCGAAGTGTTCGGGTGCAGCAACACTTTATGTGAGCCAAAGGGATAAAACCCACAAGGTATTGGAAAGTGCAAAAGTAGTTTTGCTGCCGCGTAAGCGGTACTACCGCTTGGTGAAGCGGTACTACCGCCGGAGCGGTACTACCGCTTGTGTGAAGCGGTACTACCGCCCGAGCGGTACTACCGCTTGTGTGAAGCGGTACTACCGCTTGTGCGCGGCTGTGCACGGTTCGGCAGGGATCCGAGTTGGACTCTTTCCCTGCGGGCCAAACCGACTTTGTGCGGGCAAAACCGACCCGGAGGAGGCTTTTGCTCCAAGTTTAGACCCCAAGGCTCAACATATAAATAGAGGGGCAGGGCTAGCACACGGGACACATCAGGATTTCCCAAGCCGTGTGCCGGCAACCCTAGCCCTCTAGTTCCTCCGTCATAATCTCCGTAGTGCTTGGCGAAGCCCTGCAGAGATTGTTCCTCACCACCATCACCACGCCGTCGTGCTGCTGGAACTCAACCACTACTTCACCATCGCTCGCTGGATCGAGGAGGTGAAGGCGTCATCAAGCCGTACGTGTGTTGAACGCGGAGGTGCCGTCCGTTCGGCACTAGATCGGAAGGATCGTGATTGGATCGCGGGACGCTCGGCGATTTGGATCGCGAAGACGTTCGACTACATCAACCGCGTTTATTAACGCTTCCGCTTAGCGATCTACAAGGGTATGTAGATTCACTCTCCCTCTCGTAGATGCTCATCACCATGGATAGATCTTATGTGTGCGTAGGAAAATTTTTGTTTCCCATGCAACGTTCCCCAACAGCGTTCCAGTCCAATCCGGTGCGCGCCGCTCCATTGCTGACGTCCGAAGAGCTTCGGCTGATACAACGACGCTGAGTGCCCATAACTTCCCCACGTGAAGGTTAGTGCGTATTAAGGCCAACGACCTAACTCAGATCAAGTACCCAACCCATTAGCATTTTATTTGTGCGGGGCAAGCTCGAACCAAGAAATGCAGTCCGTCGCCCCGCCAATAACACTCGGGTGCCTTACCGGCGAACCCCACCACATATCACTCTCGCGGGTACCCTTGGGGCCGACCCGTCTTCAACATGTTCCAGTAACCAGGTCATAGTAACTGTGTGTCTATACACCAAGTGGATATCCGAGGAATCACCCTTGATGGATCCCACTCGAGGTATGTGTAAGGCAAGAGTCGCTACCGGTAAATGGGAAGGAGGAATCACCCTCGATAGCCATGACCGATAGCTACGCTACAGAATTAACACTGGGAGTGCTAAGTGAGGTATCACCCTCGGCACTCGGTAGTAGCTCTGCAGTGCCATACTTAAAGGGGTGTGTGGTGCTGTGTCGGTAACGGCTTGTCAGTCATGACGACTGAGTCTTCTGTCTTCAAGTCCTCGTTGTCGTCGATGAAAGCAGGGGCAACTAGGACTAAGGGGGTCTCAGGGGTTCACTGATCAACCTATGCTAAACAGTTGATATTATAACAGGTGTAGTAGCAGTTCATCAAAAACAGGCTATGCATCAGAATAGGAGCTAACTAATACAGTAGCAAAAATCTAATGCAAGCATAAGAGGGAGAGAGATGGGTGATATCGGAATGCTCAAGGGGGTTTTGCTTGCCTTGCTGCTCTGCGACAAAAGGCTGGTCGTCGACGGGGTAGTCGTATCCGGCAGCACCGTCAGTCGCGGGGTCTACCGGAGAGAAGAGGGGGAAGAAACAATAAATATAAAGCACACAGATGCAACACGATGCATAACATGGCAATATGCAGGGCTAGACATGCTCTAACGCAGTACTACGCGTTGCAGATGAAGCGGGAGAATATCTGACGATATTTCCCGGGTCTTTGGATTTATCGGACAGACGATCCGGAGGGGAAAGTTCCATGCTCATCATGCCAGGAGCATGTGACAGATGAATGGATGGCATATTTGGATTCGTGGGATTTTTCTGATCAACTTTCATGTATAAAGTTTTTTTTATCTGAGCTACAGATTATTTTATATGATTTATCAAAGATTTAATCAATTTCTGGAATTAATTCTATTTATTAAATCAACATTATCCAGAACAGTGGATGCTGATGTGAGCATGAAGTCAGCATTGCGTCACAGTCAACAAGGGGCTGACCAGGTCAAACCTGACCAGTGGGCCCCACCTGTCATAGACTCTGGTCTATTTCAGGTTATTAGTTTAAACTAAACAGAGTTAATTAACAGTGGGGTCCACATGTCAGTGACAAATTAGCTTAAATTAATTATTTTAATTATCCTAATTAGTGATTAGGCAACTGACAGTGGGGGCCCATATCTCATAGACACCGGGGGAGGGGCCCCACATGACAGTGGCACACGGGTGCCCAATCAGCACGTTGACTGGGTCAACCCAGTCAAAGGGGGCCGTGGGGCCCGTTGGCAGTGACACTGGGGGGTGGCCCCGACCCAGCCACGGCGGCGGCGGCCGGCGGCTGGCCGCCGGCGGCCACAAAACGCGGCGGAGGCACGGGAGGGGCTCAGAAATCGTCTACAGAGTGCCAAATCGAGCGCCGTCGGTGGCGTTCGAAAGCCAAGGCTGTCGTTATTCCATTTTGGCCATCGGCACGAGCTACGGTGGCCGGAGTTGAGCGCCACGTCCTCGTCGGCGGGGAGCTTCTCGGGTGAGGTTCGGGGACGGCGATACGTTGCGCGCGCGGGCGATTTAAGCAGCTAGCGACGACCTACATGCGCGCGCGATCACAATGGCCACGAGCCCGCGACCAAAAAGTCATCGGAGAGGCGCCGGCGACGAGCTCAGGCGGCGGCGCGTTCGGGCTCCGGCGAAACCTAGTGCTACGAGCAACGGCTCGTCGAGGGAAAGGAGGGGAAAGGAGGCGGGAGCTCACAGGGAGGCGTAGCCGTTCAAAGCGGGCTCGGGGAAGGCCTGGTGCGGTCGGAATCGTCGGCGAAGCTCGTCGGAGCCGAGGTTGAAGACGACCCCGCGCGGGTGCTGGGGCGGTCCTGAGCTCGAACCGGAGGTGGCTGGAGGCGCAGCGTAGCGAGGCGGAGCCGGGGAGCGCGTCGGAACGACGAACGAAAGGCGGTGGCCGCGCTAGCCGGCGGCCATGGCTGCGGCGGTGCGGCGGGTCTGGAGAGGTGGAGAGGGAGCAGAGCGAGCGAGGGAGAGGAAGCGAATGGAGGAGGGGGCGTCCAGGGGAGAGGGCTCGGGGACGAGCTTATCCCCTCGCCCCAACTGCCCCGGTGCCGTGGCGAGCGGCGGGCGGCGCGGCGAGCTCCGTCCACGGCGGCGTCGACACGCAGGGAGGGAGCAGGTGAGGGAGGCCGGGGTGGGCTGGGTCAGTTGGGTAGGTGGGCTGGCCTGCTGGGCTTCGGCCCAGTAGGCCAGGGGGCTTTTCTTTTCCTTTTTCATTATTCTTTTCTGTTTTTATTTCTGTTTTAATTATTTTAGGCCATATCAATTATTGCAAAAATGTGCTACTGGTTCCAAATAATATATTGTAATATTTTGGAGGGCCACACCCATTTTGAACATTTTTGGAATCTGGTTGTAATTTCCATTTGAAATTAAATGCACTTTAAAATACTTTTAGCTCCTGTTAATTATGGTGGGGTCCACACCAGTAGCTGGGTGATGTTGTTTTCCTCAACATTATTTATTTTGGATTTTAACTCAATTATGCAACATTTTATTGCTGTTGTTTGAGGACTTAAATTTATCACATAATTCCTAGGGTATTTTGAATTGAAATTTGAATTGGATTTCGAATCCAAACTTGATCAAGCCACACTTAGCAAAATGATTTGGCACTGTTCATGGTCATTACTGTAGCTTAATTACAATCATCACTGTAGCTTAAACCCAGGCTGTCACATCGGGATAGCAGCACGTCGTCGCCCCACCTAGGCTCAACGAAGAGGCCAGCCCGCCGGTCTAAATCCTAAGCGCGCAGGTTCGTGGGCCCACTTGCCCTTGCACTCCTGCACGATGCGTGGGCGGCCGGAAGCAGACCTAGTACACTCCAGTCCAAGAACTGCACCGTCCAGTCCAATCCGGCGCGCGCCGCTCCATTGCTGATGTTCGAAGAGCTTCGGCTGATACAACGACGCTGAGTACCCATAACTTCTCCCACGCGATGGTTTGGTGCGTAAAAAGGCCAATGACCCAACTCAGATCAAATACCCAACTCATTAGCATTTTATTAATGCGGGGCAAGCGCGACCCTCAAAGTGCGGTCCCGTCACCCCGACTCGAGGATGTGTGGCAAGGGCCTCTCCTGCCCGTCCACGCCTCAACATAATCCTTTGGATGCCTTACCGGCGCATCCCACCACATCTCACACACGGGTACCCTTAGGGCCGACCCGTCTCAAGACTGTCGGGAACTCAGGTCCACCTCAACCAGGGTGGTACCACCTGTCACTCCAGTCCCGTCTTTCATATGTAAACAAAGTCAAGTTGAAGTAACCGTGTGTTTATACACCAAATGGATATCCGAGGAATCACCCTTGATGGATCCCACTCGAGGTATGTGTATGACAAGAGTCGCTATCGATAAATGGGAAGGATGAATCACCCTCGATACCCACGACCGACTAGCTATGCTACAGAATTAACACCGGGAGTGCTAAGTTAGGTATCACCCTCGGCACACGGTAGTAGCTCTGCAGTGCCATACTTCAGGGGGTGTGCGGTGATGTGAGGGGCCTGGCTCGTCGGTCGGTTGACCGAGTCTTCGGGTCTTCGAGTCGTCGAGTCGTCGATGAAGAAACAGGGGCAACTGGGACTAAGGGGGGGGGTCTCAGGGGATTCACTGATCAACCTATACTAAACAGTTGATATCGTTGCAGGTATAGTAGCAGTTTATCAAAAACAGGCTATGCATCAGAATAGGAGCTAGCTAATACAGTAGCAAAATCTAATGCAAGAATAAGAGGGAAAGGAATAGGCGATATCGGAATGCTCAAGGGGGGTTGCTTGACTTGTTGCTCTCTTGAGAGGGAAGGGTCGTCGACGACGTAGTCGTATACATCAGTATCATCGGTAGTCTCAGCGTCTATCGAGAGAGAAGGAGGGGGAAGAAACAGTAAATACAAAGCAAACAATGTAACACAAAGCATAGCATGGCAATAAGTTGTGCCGGGTGTGACCTAACGCAGTGTTACTCGATACCGATGAAGGGGGAACCCATCCGGGAAGGTTTTCCCGGTTCCGAACATTTGTTAGACGGATGATCGAAGGGGAATGGTTGCAGGTTCGGGTAGCTAGAGGCAAGTGGTGAACGACCGGAGCACGTATCCTGATTCGCCTCGTCGTTCTGAGCAGATTTCATGTACAAAGTTTTTCGATCCGAGTTACGGATGAATTCCTACGAATTTCCGAAGTTTTCTGAACATCTCCGAAGTTTGCTAAGTCTGAGAATTGCCCAGTTTTAAACATCACTTAGCCGTTTACCGAAGGCTATTGCTATTGTTCTGCCCATCCTATGATTTTGTGCCTTATATCAATTGTGAGCATTTTTCCGCGATCTACATGTTAGTATCACTTTCATCCATATTGGAGTTCATTTGATTGATCGTCAACAGCTCTAAAGTAGCTATGAAAATAAAGCTGTTTTTCGGTTTTTCTGTTAACAAAACATTGAACTTTGTGATTTTCGTAGGAATTAATCCATGCATCAAATGGATTTGGTCCAGTGGGATAAAATGAAGTTTGTCGAGTGTACTTGCTATCCATATAATTTTTATCCATATTAGAATTTGTTTTGTTGATGTTTAGGGGCTGTCCAGAGGGCTGATCAACGTGAATTCACAAAAGCTAGCGCGCGCTACAGTAACTGGATGTTACTGTAGCATCGGCAGCAGCAGGCAGCAACGCCATGCAGCAGCGCGCATGCGGCTGCAGCGGCTGGCGCGGCTGGGCGCGACGGCCACGCGCGGACGGCGGCGGGAAGCGGAGGCGGCTGCCGGCGTGGGCGGCAGTGAGCAGCAGAGGCGCGGGCGATGAGCGGGCGCGCGGGACGGACGCGAGGCGAGCACGCTAGCGCGGGCGCGGGCTGGGCGAGCAGGAGGGGCGCCGGAGCAGCAGTAAAAATAGCGGCGGCGGGCGGAGCTGCAGAAAGCAGCAGCGGCGAGCGCGCGTGAGGCTAGGCAGCTCGGTGCGCGCGTGCGGGTGGCCTGGAGCAGCGGCGGCTGCGGTGAGCGCGGGCTGGCCGGTGCGGGACGGCGCAGCGAGCGCGGCGGTGCGGGGTCGGACACGCGCGCGGGCGGGGAGTGCGGGACGGCGATCGGGTGCGCGCGCTTACATGCGATGCAGGGGGTTGGCAGCGGGCTCGTGGAGGGTCGGGGAGGCGCCGGCAGTGAGGAGGCGCGGCGGGGCAGCGCCGGCGTCGGGCGCGCCGGTCTCGGTCTGGTCCCGATCCAGATCGGGATCGGCACGGGAGGAGAGAGGAGTGGGGGATCGGGAGGGGAAATAGGGTTCGAGGGTGGCTTAGTAGCCACCGACTGGGCCGGCCGGTTAGGTGGGCCGAGGCCCAAGGGGGGGGTTCCTTTTTATTTTTATTTTAGCATAGTTTTGTTTTTCTTTTAAAAGTTTCTGTTTTGTTTATCTTTATAATAAAATACTTTTATAAAAAAGTAGAGGGCATGTCCAGTATTACAAATGCAATATTGTACAGCAGCATAAAAAGTTTGGGGGCCTTTTGAATCTGTTTTGAAAATACCATAATTAAAAAGGGGATTTAATATTTGATTTGGCCTCTTGTTTTATTTATTTTGAGGCACCAAAACACTTTGCAAAAAGTTGGTTACAATTTTACAAATACCATGGGATTGTTTGCCACCCATACATGATTTTTATTTCTGGTTTATGAATTTCTTATTTCACCTTTTAATTGAACTTTTAATTTGGTTTGGATTTTTTTTGTCAAGGGGCAATTTGGCTTAAACAATCTTGATGACATGGCACCATTAGTGTGAGGTTACTGTTGCCTAACACTGGGGTGTTACAGCTCGCCTCCTCCCCGGGAAGTCGCCCTCCTTCTTAAGTTCGAGCACATTTATCCGCCAAGGTGTAAAGCTCATTAACAGTCTTGGGGAGCTTGACATTCATCTTGGCTCGCATCCTCCTGTTACGCACGTTTGAATGGAACGCGGGAATCACCGACGCGGGATGTATCTCTGGGATGTTGCGGTGCACTCGGTTGAATCTCTGGATATACTTCCTCAAGGTTTCTCCCTCCTTTTGCGGGAGGACTTGGAGATCGCTGGGCTGGCCTGGTTCTTGATGACCACCGGTGAAGGCGCCAACGAACTCATTGCATAAATCAGCCCATGACGAAATTGAATTTTCCGGCAGATGCATCAGCCACGATCTCACGTTTGGCTTAAGTGCCATAGGGAAATAGTTGGCGAGCACCTTTTCATCACTTCCTCCCGCAGCATGAACAACTATCGTGTATATGCCCAAGAACTCTCCCGGGTTCAGCTTCTCGTCGTATTTCTCAGGCAGCTCAGGTTTGAAAGCTCGGGTCGACGGCCACCGGACCCGTCGCAGCTCGCTAGTGCAGGCAGGGCAACCAACCTCGTAGGGAAGGTACCCGTCAGCACTGGGCGCGGGGTCGCCGACGTCTGGATCGTTGCGCTTGTCGGATTGACGGTGCGCTTCCCGACGTCGCTCAATGGTGATGCGCGCGTCTTCTTTCCGCCGGTCTTCAAGGACACGCCATTGATCCCGGTGGTCGCGCGGGCCAGACGAGACGATGGACGCCTCGTCGTGCTCATCAGCATGAGAGGCTTGCTGCGGCTGCCTCTGGACCTGTTGTCACTGAGGGGATTGCACCGTTGGGTGGCCCCGTTGATGCGCTCACCGGCCCGGGCTGCTACTGCCTTTCGCGTACGTTGCGACGGCTCTGTATGCTGGGGCTTGTTGGCTTCAACGAAAGAAACCAAACTCTGAATGGTGGCTCTCCATTCATCCATCTTATCAGCTATTGGCATAAAGTTGAGCAGCATCTGGACTCGCGCCATGGCTTCCTCTGTGGTGCTCGGCATGGTGAAAGAGGCGGACCGTGACGTCGCTCGACACCTGGTAGGACCAAGAGAAGCGTCGCCGCATTCTTGATGCCGTGTGCCACTCGCCGGGCTGTCTGGCGTCCAGGGGGCCGAACCTACGGGGTTGTGGCCCCGCTTGGCGCTCCGTCTCGTTCCGCACGAGGTGCATGCCCAGTAGTCTCGCCGGGCGACGGGTGTGGCCTAAGGGTCACGGCTCGCACCGGACCGGGCGCCGCCGAGGCGGCCGTGGCCATCCGTGCGGCGGGGAGGTGATGGATGGTCGTTTCCCTCGCCCGTGGTGCCGGGACCGAGCTCGCCAATTTGTTGTTGTAGTCGCTCCCCTCCGGCGCCTCGTGCTCCATCTCCGGTCGTGAAGGACCGGATGGGGGTACCGCCTGCGCCGACCGCGTCGTCCACGATGCCCGCCTCACCCGCAGTCACCACGGCGTCGACAGCACCGGCGGCCGCGTGTGAGGGAGCCTTCGAAGTCGAGGGATGCGTGGCCGCACCGGATTTCTTCTTGGGAGCCATGGCTGAAGAAGATGATGATGAAGATCGATTCGCCGTTCACGAACTCGGGTTCGCGCAAATGATGCACGCCCCCTACCAGGCGCGCCTAAGATGTCGGGGCACGGATGCTCGCTATCACCTATGGGACCCGGAGGCCCCTTGTGGTTCGGCAAGGGGGGTCACGTTGCACGAAGAGCGGAGAGCATGAGACGGCGCGCCGATCAGGACACTGGCATTTTACCCAGGTTCGGGCCGCTGCTAAGCGTAAAACCCTACTCCTGCTTTTTGGTGGATTTGATTGGAAGAACATGAGTGGTGCCTCGCGCTCTATCCTGGCAAGGGTTGCCTTCGGGGAAAGAGCTGCTAGGCGAGTACAAATGTTCGGGGGTCCGAATCCTGAGCTAGGTAGCCTTGGGCCTCCTTTTATAGTGCAAGGGGTTACCACAATGGCAAAACAGTCATTATCTATCGATTGGATAGCTTAGCAGAGCTATCATACCTAACTCTAGCATTTAGGACAAAATACCATGATTACCAGCCTAGGTGGCACTCGGGGGTGCATCCCCGGCAAGCTCTTACCACCGCTTGGCCGGTCGTTGCTTACGGTCTTGACACGCTGCAGGGCGAGTGTCAACTGAGTATAACTTGCTTCCCGATGTGTCGCCATGTGTTTAGCGAGAGCTGATTAGCCGCTTGAGGGTTCGACACCGCATTGATAAGTGACTGGTGTAGCGATGCGGTGGAGCGGTGGCCGATCAGCTCGCGCCTGTCGGGGGATGGATTGCCGGGACTTCAGGAAGGTGCGCATGTCTTGGTCCCCGGCAAGTGCCGGGGACGTGCTTGGCACGTTGAAGTCCAGGCTTGGGCTGCCACGCCGGGCTTGTTGGAGTCTGGTCTTGATCATTCTTCGGGTTTGTACGAACGTTGAAGGGTTCAGCTACTACCGCATGTGCATAAGTCAGGGGCACTGAGTACCCCTGTACTAGTGCACCGACAGAGTGGCGCCATGAATCAATCGTATAATTGCATAATGTACAGTCAGTTGCGGAGCTAGAACCAGACCACGTCCCAGGCAAGTTGTCCTCATGTGCCATAATTTTTGGATAATCTCACATCTCCCGGTGAAAGTGACACATGCACTAGCCTCCACATGAAAATTTCCACCTTGGTCGGAACCTTGATTCCCGAAAGATCAGGCCACTTTCTGTGAGTGTCGTCAAGATTAGACGAGCTTGGACGGTGTTCAAGCCAATCTTGTTGCTGACGTTCGGTGTCGACAGGCAGCCGATAGGCAGAGCAAACAAAGAATCGCCCTGAAGCTTCGTAACGCAGGCCTAGGAGACTTTTAGTGATATGGAGCTCAACGAAATGTTAAAGATCAGGTCTACATCAACCGAGATCAAGTGATTATTGGCCTCCTCATTATTCCATGCACAAGGAACACGGTTAATCAGTTCACTCATGTACTCCGGCGACGTTGATGCATTTGCACTGATTGGCTTCAGTTTATGATCCTGCGAGATCCAATTGTCAAATCGCTTGGTTTCTCTCTCATCTCCAATACGTCAGGTGATCCAAAGGTATACCACGTCTCTTCTCTGTTGGGAAACATAGTAGAAAACAAAAAAAATGTCGAGTTGCAGCGGAAGAAGATGAGTGAGTGAGTGTAGATCGTCAATGAAGTCCCTCAAAACGTCGATGTTCGATCCCGCGAATCGCCCACGAACGATCCCTCGAACCGAAGACCGAAAGCACGACATCTCTACTTGGTTGCAAGCGTACGGTCTTCGCGATTAGACAGCGCTTCGCCGCACAGAGCTAATCATCGTCGGATAATTAGAGGGAGGAGATTAGAACCACACTGGGCTTCTAATTACGAGGATTAGAGGATCTAGGTCTAGTTCTAATTGATCAACTGTCCAAAGGGGTGGAAAACCTCTAGTATATATAGGTGGAGGGGAGAGGAGGGGTTGCCACCAAGGAGGGAAGGTTTCCCTCCTTGGTGCGTCGGACATAAAGGGAGGGGAAACCCTCCCCTAGTCCAACCCCCCCCCCCCGTCAAGTAAAGGGGCACGTCACCACCACTTCGGCCTTTGTGGCACAAGTTGCCTTCCACCACTTGGCCTTTTAAGACCCGTTGATATTAAATTAAATATAAAAGACTACTAACTATTTTAGCAGCTTTTTATTATTTATTTGACATCTCCGAAAACATTTCCACCAATATATAATTTATCGGTAATACCCGGTATTGCCCGATAGTCTCTGAAACCCTTGTGGTGACCCCATAACGCTTCCGGATCCTCTCGAAACTATTTTGAATATTAATAAAAAAAATCACAAATATATTCTCGCTACTCCCGCACTACTAACACTCAGCAGATCATGATTCCCTTAAGCTTGTGAACCCATAGGTTCGGTAACTCATAGACATGAACGAAACTCCTTTGTTCAATGACATGTCGGGCAACGGACCCTACTCTGAGACCTCATGATGTGTTGACTAGGGCATCGTCCCATGCGGTGACGAGGAGGTGATGGTCGTACACATGGTTGTCCCACCGGATCGATGGAGATCACAAAACTGGCCTTTGATTTCCGTTTCCAATGGGGCGAGATCGCCTAGTAGTAGAACGGGGAGCTCCTACTCAATGCTTTAATCGCCGCAGAGCGAACCGGCGGTCACACGCTCGCTGGCGTGGGCCGACCCATCCACGTTGACAAGCACAGATCGCTCGAGCATTGCTCCCACCTGTTTCCTTCGCCCAGTCAATGGTTGACCGGTCAATCATTGACTTTCAGGAAAGAACTCACATTCCAAAGAAAATTTACGAAGTTGAAAAAATATTTGCGTATTTGAAAAAAATATGTATGAAGTTAAAAAAGTTCATGAGTTTTTTTAAATGTATTTTTAAAAAGGTTCACAAGTTTGAAAAGATCACATATTTGAAAATAGTTCCTGATTTAAAAAATTCACCAGAAATAAAAAAATAAAATAATGAAAAGGTTCACCAATTTAAGAAAATTCACAAATTTTAAAAAATGTTCATGAAATTGAAAAGAGTTCTTAAAACTTGTAAATGTATATGAATTATAAAAAAACTCAAGAGTTTTGAAAAAAAACACATTTGAAAATATGTCGCGAATTTGAAAAAAGATTACGAATATGGGAAAATTGTTTATGAAATTGGATTTTTTCACGAATTTTTAAAAAGAAAAGTTCATTAAAAAGTAAAATTGATAAAAGAAATGAAAATAATAGAATAGAATAAAAACCGGCCTAAAAAAGTACAGAAACAAAAACAGAAAAAGAACCGCCCTGAAAAACACGAGAAAAAGCCAACTGCCGGTACAGTAGTAAAATGGGCTGGCCCGTCTCGCTAGAGGGGTGGTGTGTTTCGCGTACCAAATGTACTATTCCCATAAAAAACAAATGTAATGTTCCATCCGTCCCAAAATAAGTGCCTCAATTTTGTATTAATTATAGTAGAAAGTTGAGACACTTATTTTGGAACGGAGGTTTTTGTCTCAAAAAAAGTTTGCACTCTATTTGGTGCCTTAGGCCAACTCCAACGCTAGACCCTAAATGGACGTCCGCTTTTGTCCGTTTGGGGTGCGATCGGGGCGGACGTCCGGGGGGCGGACAGACCCTGGGAGCATCTGCACCCAACGCGTAGGAGCAGTCTGGACCCCAAACGGACATGCCCTTCGTTCGTGCCCGTGCAGCTAGCCCTGCTGCTCGGCGCCGCTCGCGACCCGCCTTGCGGCAGCACCACCGCTCCCCGTCCCGAGCTCCTACGCCTCCACCAACGGCTCGATGTATGCCCCTACCCCTCGTTTCTTCGCGATAATCAAGCTTCGGGTCGTAGATGCCGAACTCCAGCGTGCCTGTGTTCTGCTGCTCCCATGCCAGACGCCCGGCACGGCGCAGAGCACGGGGCGGGCGGGCGGCGGTGCGAGCACCAATCGAGGCTGCGGCGGCGGCGGCGTGAGCATGGGGCGGGCGGGCGGTGGCCGGGCTGTGGCGGTGCGAGCGGCGGGGCTGCGGCGGCGCGAGCACGGGGCGGGCGGGCGGTGGCCGGGCTGTGGCGGCGCGAGCAGCGGGGCTGCGGCGGCGCGAGCACGGGGCGAGGCTGCGGCGGCGGCGACGCGAGCAGGGAGCGAGGATGCGTGCGCATCGAGCAGGCTTGGAGATTGTCACTAATTTGTGGGCCAGCGGGCGAACACAGCGGACGGGAGCAACCAGCGAGAGTGTCCGTTTGTGTCCGCACAGCCGCATTCGTGACCCAGATTTGATCCAGGTTTGGGGTCGGGCCGGACCAGAACGGACGTACGTGAACAACTTTGTTCGTTTGGGGTCTAGCGTTGGGTTAGTTTTTGCCTCAAACGGACGTCCGCGGACGATTTGGAGTCTAGCGTTGGAGTTGGCCTTAGACCAACTCCAGCGCACGACCCCATCCCGTCCGTCCTAGTCCGTTTGGGGTAGAACGGATGAATAGCGCGGCCCAACGCGCGGCCCCAAACGGACAAATGTCCGGTTTTCGTCCGTTTTCGACCCATTCCCGACCCAAACATGCGCCGCGTTTGGGGTGAAACGGACAGCGCGCGGACGGGCCGGACGCACGCCCTTGTCCTCCCCGTGGCCTGCCTGTCAGGGACACTAGCGCTTCATTCACCTCCAACGCCTCCACCCGCCCTATACGCCCCCACCCCCGCCACCGGCGCCGCCACTATTTTCCGGCCGCCTCCTCACTACTCACACCCCCCCGGCCGTCCATACCAAACCACGTCTCCGCCCGCGCTTTCATAGGAGTTTTGGCCGTCGTTTGGAGAAGTTTTGGCCGTCACCGTCGTATCCGGTGCCAGAGGGGATACAACCGCCGGCGACGCATATGGACCACGGCAGCTTCCGTAGGGTGCTCCAGAGCGACCTGTAGCCGGCCGCCAAACGCCCCTGCTGCATCGACGTGATCTTCGCGGCCTCTTTGCCACCACGACCGCAAGGTGTTTGACACTTTTCCCACAAAGGTATGGACAGTGGAGATGAATTTTTCTTCAACCACTTCATTTATTCATCGGATGATTCGTCCTCGGATGACGAAGATCTTGTGGTGGCTGCACTGGTCGTTCACGACCACATTGAACGGCAGCGGCCTCGGTACAGGGGGTCAGTCCCTGGCCGTGCTCCCAACCTGAACCGCAACAGAGAGAGAGGCCACGCCCTGCTCTATGCCGATTACTTTGAGGATGACGCGCTCTACAAACCGAAGAAATTCCGTCGCCGTTTTTGTATGGCAAGGCATGTGTTCAATCGTATCCGAGAGGGAGTGGTTGCTCATGACCCATTCTTCGAGTGCAAAACGGATGCCCTTGGCAAGCTTGGATTCTCCTCTTATCAGAAATGCACTACGACAATCTGCATGCTTGCATGTGAAATTCCAGGCGATCTGGTGGATGAGTACGTGCGCATGAGTGAGTCCACGTGTCTGATGTCAATGTACAACTTCTACAAGGCCGTGGTGGCAGTGTTTGGCCCTGAGTACTTGAGGCAGCCAAATGCCGCTGATACAGAAAGGCTGTTGGCGATCAACGTCGATAGAGGCTTTCCAGGCATGCTTGGCAACATAGATTGTATGCACTGGAAGTGGAAGAACTGTCCATTTGCTTGGCAGGGCCAGTACAAGGGGCATGTTAAAGCGTGCACTGTCATATTAGAAGTGGTGGCTTCGTAAGATCTTTGGATATGGCATTCTTTCTACGGCATGGCAGGTTCTCACAATGATATCAACGTGTTGCAGCGTTCTCCAGTCTTCACCAGGCTTGCAGAAGGCCACTCCCCACCTGTCAACTTTGAGATCAATGGCCACCACTACAACAAGGGATACTACCTAGCTGATGGTATATATCCTCAGTGGTCAACTTTTGTGAAGACAATCTCGGACCCCCAAGGTGAGAAAAGACAGAGATTTGCACAAATGCAAGAGAGTGCTAGAAAGGATGTGGAACGTGCTTTTGGTGTGCTTCAATCCCAATGGGGTATCGTTCGAAACCATGCACTGACATGGGATCAAGGGAGCTTTGGGAGGTGATGACTGCTTGTGTGATCATGCACAACATGATCGTCGAGGACGAGCGTGATGACAACATCTTCGACCAAGGATTTGATTTTCAAGGTGAAAATGTTGAGCCCTGCACCAAGAACCGACCATGTTTGAACAGTTTACCCAATTCCATCGTGAAATGCGTGATTGGCACACTCATGCGGCGCTTCAAAATGACTTGGTTGAGCACATGTGGACTCAAATTGGCAACCAATAGATGTATTGGCTCATTATGTTTATTCAAGACAATTTCGATTTGGTTGTAAAACTATTTTATTCGAGACAATTTCGATTGGGTTGTAAAACTATTTTTATTTGAGACAATTAAATATTTGGACGTGCAAACTTGTTTTAAACATTGAAACATTGAATATATGGACATATTGGCCGTGGCGAACAGGATGGGGCGAAAGGATGCGTCCGCGCGTCGGGCGCACGTCCATCGCATCCCAGAAAAAGCCCGGACATGACCCCATTGCCCGCCCCAAACGGACAGAATCCGGGTAAAACGGACGTCCATTTGGGGTCGTGCACTGGAGTTGGCCTTAGGATTCGGGAACGGCGGCGACTCTAGCTAGCTTCAGTTTCCCCTCAGTGAAGCGACTATCTAACCTGACATCCTGACCATTTGCAATTTACACCGGGCAGGGGAGGGACACCATGCTCTGTACGACTGCACCCATCGTCGTCCCATTCCCATGTACCCAACAGCAAAGTTCAGCGAGAGAGAGAGACGCATGCATCTTGCCATCTTGGCACGTTCTTGTTGTGTTAATCTTACTGAACCTGAACCTGTCATGTTAGTGCTTCGTTTCTGAACTTTCTGAAAAATAACGCCAGAGGCATGCTGTGTTCGTGCTGCGGCTGAGTAGGGCTAGTGTTTATTTTTTCCCTGTCAATCGTGTAATCGTTAGCCACGATCTAGTCCGTGGGATGGCGCGGGTAAAATGGATCGAGGCCGGCTTGTTAGGATCAGAAGGAATAAAAGGAAGCAACAGAAAAGACGCAACGATTACGCGTCGCCAATACTCTGTCCCAGTGTTCGCGTTCGTTCACTGAAACTCCACCTCCTATGTCCACCTCTCGTGTGTGTTCCTGTGATTGATCCAACATTTGGTATTCAGAGCGTTGGTTCACGGGAGGCGGTGCACGGCGGCGGAGTCACGAGGAGTTGTGGCGGCGGTGATCGGCGATGGAAGACACGTCACCGAAGAAGGATCTGAACAGCGGCGGCGGAAAGTACACGCCGCCAGCAAGGAGGCCCGGAGATGATGGTGCCGTGGTCGTCCAGCGCGCGCCGACGAGGACCGGCGGCGTCCCGATCCAATATCCGATGCTCAACTACTCCAACTACGGTCTGTGGGCCGTAAAGATGAGAGTGTTGCTCCGTCCGTTCGGCGTGTGGTCGGCGTTGGAGGGCACCGCGGAGTTCGACCAAGGAAAGGATGACGAGGCCTTCACCGCTCTCTCCCAGTTCGTCCCGGACGCGGTGATGATGGCAGTGGCCAACTGCGAGACTGCTCACGATGCTTGGGAGGCCATCCGACGCATGCGAGTCGGCGAAGATCGTGTCCAGAAGGCGCGAGTGAAGCAACTCAAGCGCCAGCTCGATCGCATGGAGATGGACGATTCGGAGTCCGTCAGTGTGTTCGCACAAAAATTGATGACGCTTGTTGGAGAAATCCGATCGCTGGGCGAGACGGTGTCGGATGAGTCGATCATTGAGGTCCTCTTCAATGCTGTCCCGAGCCGGTTTGGGGACATCGTGACCACCATCGAGCAGTGGGGTGACCTCACTACCATGACCATGTCAGATGCAGTTGGGCGTCTCGCCGCGTTTGAAGAGAGCCAGCGCGGCCGGCGCCGTCACTCCGGTGGGAAGGAGGACCAACTGATGCTAATGACACAAGCCCTTGAGCAGCTGATGAACGGCAAAAAGGGGTCACCGGGAGCCGGCAGTAGCAACGCCGGTCGTGGCCGTGGAGGTGGTCGAGGTCGAGGCGGTGGCTGCGGTGACCGCGGACAAGCCGGGCGCGGTGAGAACAAGGACGTGGGGAAGCAGAAGAAACACCGTAAGTTCGACATCACTAAGGTCTGGTGTTTTAACTGTAATAAGATGGGACATTTTCAGTCTGACTGTCCAGAGCCCAAACGAGAGCAGGCAATTTTGCCCAGGAGGAGGAGGCAGATGAGCAACCTCTGCTCATGATCGCAGCCTGTGAGCTGGCCCCATGTAACATCCCAAAAATTTGGAATGTTATATTAATAATTGAATGATTGATTGTTTGATTGAGTGATTGAAATTGAGTGAAAATTTAAAACTTTTTTGAAACTTTTGAATGAGAGGGAATAAAATGACTTTCCCCCTTTGCTTTTGAATTCAAATTCATCCAATTCAAATCATGGAGAGAAGATAACATGACTTCTTCAAATAAAGTATTTGAAAATTGGATTTGAAAAATTTCTGAAAATATTCAATTTGGAATCTATTTCATATTTGGCTCTATTTTGAAATTTGAAAGAATTCAGATTCACTTGCCCCAAATTTCAAAATTTGAGAGGAGGAACATGACCCTCCAAAACCAGGGGTATTTTTGTGAATTTTGAACCATAAAACCCAGGGGGTTATTTGAAAATTATTTGCAAAAGAAATAAAAACAATTTAGGCATTTTCTGAAAACTATTTTTTTAAAAAGTATTTATTTTGGCCGTGGAAAAAATGTTCATACTGTGGAATTTATTGTTCTGATAATTTTGGTATATAAAACTTTTAATTTTGGATTTTATATGATTCTCCATATCGAGCGTTTCTTTCCTGTTTTTAATAAAAAGGAAAAATGACTTTAAAATGGAAACATACCCGGGGCCCATTTGGAATAGTTGCGGCCCAGATCGCCTTCGCCAGATCCGAAGGGATTTCGGATCGGCCACCGATCCTGTCGCCCCTCCCTCTCTCCCACTGACCGCCCGGTCCCACTGGCCGCCCGAATCCCCGAGCGCCCTTCTCCTTCCTTTCCCCCACCTCCACCTTCCTTCGCCGGAGCCGCCGCGGATCCGCCTCGATCTCTCTCTCCCTTGCCTATTCTTCACCCCCGACCCCCTCTATAAAAGACGGAGCCTCCCCACACCCGTTCCGCCCTAAACCCATCTCTCTCTCCGCCCCTCTCCTCGCAATCGCTCACCGGAGTCCGAAGCCGCCGCCGCTCCATTGTAGCTTCACCGCACACCTCCGGCATCCCCAACCGTCGCCGTGAACACAATCGCCACCGTCTTCACCGTCCGCGCGTCCCCGTGCACTCACCCGAGCCCAACACCCCTCGAAGCGACCTCCCCGTCGACACCCGAACGCCATCCGCCGCCCACGAGCTCGCCGTCGTCAACCCCGTCGCTCCCAACCGACCCCGAGGCCACCATCGTGCTCGCCGTCGTCGTCCTCTTCACCTGAGCACCTCTCCGTCGTTGGAGGACCCCTGGAACGCCGTCCCCGTCAAGCCCGCTGCCTCGGACATCGCCGGAACCTCGCCGGAGAACTCCTCCACCGCGGTAAGTCACCGGAGCACCCCTCACCGTTAGATCTCGATCCTAAGGCCAAGATTAGATCACTTATTAGACCGAATCGTTTTCTGTTAATTATCGGCCGTCTGCCCGAAGCACTCGCTCACGCACACCCCTCGGCAAATCAGAAGCCGCCACGTGTACCCCTGTCCGTTAGTTAGATTTGTTTTTTTTTTCTGTTTCTGTTTTAAAAAAACAGAATAGTCTCAGTTTTGTAAATTAGATATCTCTTAGGATTTTTATTGTTTTAATGTGATTCTTTTTTGCTTTGTGTCACAAATTTTGTCTAGTTTCTGTAGATATAAAGTTTGACCATGTTTGAATAATTTAAATTCAGTTTCAAACAGATTTGAATTCAAACTTGTTTTGCTTATAACTTGAGTTTAAAAACATATTTTTGAGTGATTCTTTTTGCTACTGTTTGGTATTAGTGTGTTTTATGTTCCTGACCAATTTGAGAATTTTTAGAAAATTTAAATAGGCTTTCAAGCAAAACAGATTCTGTTTTAGTTCTTTTAGGGTTTATTTCTATTTCTTTTGTTTTAATAGTTTTAAATTTATTTTTCTTTTATATTAGTTGACAAGGTTTACCTTGTTTTCTGTTAGTTAGCAGTAGTATTTCAACCAAGTTTATTTCTATGTTGTTTATTATTTTTGTTTGCATGAAATCAATTCTAGTTTAGTTATAACTTGCAATTGATTTTCATTGCTAGATTGATTTCCTATTTGAAAATATTTTTATAAATTGTTTTATAAGTTTTACTTTCTGTTAACTTAGCTGTTTTATATTTTGTTTTGTTTTATTTTAGTATTTTATTGTTTTTTCTTGCTGTTAAGTTTATTAGACAAAACTTATGTTGTTAGGGTGTTGTTTTCATAGTTCTCACTTGTTCTTCGAAAGTAATTCTTTTTGCTAGTAAAAATATTTGCTAAATGCCTTTGCTAGATTTTTACTTTGTTGTTGTTTTGTTGCTGTTGATAATAGGTTAATTGTAGGAAAACCTTTTCTTAGTTGCTTAATGAAGTTTTGTTGTTTTAAATTTTGTCTTAAGTATTTCCTTCATCACAACCCTTTTGGTGTTTTGTTTTTGTGTTGCCTTTTGATTGATAATATTGATTGCTAGTATGATCGCTTATATGAGTGCAATGTTTGAATTTATATAGATTTTCATCGGAGAGTGACGAATAGTTCTATCAAGTTATTTCTGAGAGCGATATTTATCTTCATCAACCTTACCAGGCAAGTTCACTTTGATCATCAATTTCATACCTATGTTTTATTGCATGTAGTGACATCATTCAACAAATCCCTCCAGTAGTATTATTGAATTCTTGTAGTTGAGTAGAATGCATGAGGTAGGAACCCACTCCTTGGTACTGAAGCCCCGGGACGTTATTTGTCTTACTGCTATGCTACGCTAAAGTAGACGGGGTTGGTATGAGTGTTCGAGAGTGGTGTGAGGTGAAGGACTCTACGTCAAAGACGACAACTTCATGAAGGCATCTTCAAGTCCTGCATCTTCAAGACCTCAAGACTTCGAGACTCGAGAAACAAGTTTTCAATACACACTACTGGGTGAGGGATGGATTTGATGGGCACCCTGGAGTAACCAATGGATGGCCGGGATGCATGGAGAAGCGCCATGACATCTTGCGGAAAGCCTCACCCAGACTCAAAGAGACGGATGAATACTTCATGCACGGAAGCTTACCTGTTTAGCCACAAGTCATTATGGGCTCTGGCTTGGTTGATCTTTGTTGTGACTCTGGCTGGGCAGTGCTACGAGATGTAGTCGACGTTAGGATTGGATGGGCACTGACAGTAGTCAGGGAAACACTCTGAAAGACCATGTTTCGTTCGTCCTGTTCTCAAACACCCGGCAGTGCGAGGACTTACAAGGAGGGAACGAATCTTGTGGGTAAAGTACACAACACTCTGTAGAGTTAAACCTAATCGATTAGTCATGTCCCTGGTTACGGACAATTTGAGCCTCTGGACTTGGATCTATCTCTGAACTCTCAACACTGGACTGATAAATAATTTGTGGGCAACTTATGATGATTTTGGGCTATGAGACATCGGTTGGCGGAACCATGTCATATTAGATAACTCTGTAGTGAAGACTCCTGATATTCCTTTGTTGTAGGAAAAAGAAAATAAAATCAACTTTTATGCAAAAACTCAGACACAGAGCCACAAAGCTTTATTGCTTATAGAATAGTCTTATCATCTGTTTTCTCTTATTGTGATCTTGCCGGTACATTCAATGTACTGACCTACACGGCTGCAACGTCTTATGTTGCAGATAAGTTTCTACGACGAGTAAGAGTACGATTCAGGGTTACGGTCTACACTCAACCTGCCGTTGGTGTTTATTGGGACTCCACTCCCGTTGACTGTTTCCGCTGAGATTTTAAGGTATATATCAGTTTACGTTAATTACATGTGATTGCACTTTGATATATACATTGATGTACTGTGTGTGCCAGCATACTGATCCAGGGATGGCACGGTTACACAGAGGCTTGACTCGTTTTGAGTCGGGACGCTACAGAAATGGTATCAGAGCACATGTTGACTGTAGGACGTGACCCTAGGAAATGGCTTAGAAATAGGAAGACCTTGATAGGAACAACTATTGTTTTCACTACTCCCATATCCTCTTGATTTTTTCTTCTACTGAACCCTCCTTATTTCAACTTTAGATGGAGAGCTACATTCTGAACGAAAGAGATCACTACAAGGATGTTCTTGGAGGTCCAATCCTCATGGAGCTGGTCCAGATGATGAAGCTACCGATACCTGAGATCAAGGTGACTAAGAGGAAGTCTGGATTCTGGGGCGTCAGAACTAAAGTTTTTGGACGTAAAGAAGACCCCAAGACTGAAGACATCAACTATGGCACATTGAGCCATGACTGTGACATGGGCATGAACACTGCCGTCCATGATGCTATCGCACGCTTGAGTTATCGTCATCGTGCTGAGTTAGGCACCCACTATTTTGGAAGGCTCGGATGGCAGAAGCCTGATGGAGCATACATCATCCTGACAGACGAACAGAAGAGGAAGTGTTCACCTGTACTGGTGTATAATCAAGAACTGGAGGAGTATGTCAAGAAACTTCAAATGGACCTTCTCGCAGAGTTATTTGAGAACGAAGCACTTCGTGAGGACCTCAAGACCGAGAAGCTAAAGGTAATCAATCTGAAGAAGCATGATCCTGAGATTCAGAAGCTTCGTCAAGACTTGAAGAACAGTCAGGCCATGGCACATGCTGGTGATGTTGAAATCCAGAAGCTCAAGAACCAACTCCTAGAACTACAGGGACGACACAGGAAACTCCGCATCAACAGGGATAATCTGGCCGAAGAACTTGAGAAGATCAAGCATGACCAGAAGAAGCCCACTGAAGACGAAGACATGATATAGACTAGCTTAATAGTAGCCCCACCATGAGAGAAATAAAGATGAACGTCTTTGCGATTTGAGTGATCGACCATACCAACCTTATTTGGGTGGTGATACTATAGTATTGATTGAACTTTATGAATGTGTGGACTTGAGTTTGATGTTTTGTGTCTTTGAGTTGTTTGTATCCCTTCTCTTTCTCTCTCTTACCCATCTCACCCCAAAACCTTGGACCCAATAGATGGCATATGAAGCTGGACTTGTTTTCTCCGGACCAATGACCCAGTTGGAGGCTGAAATATGGTTTCAAAACATGGAGAACCACTTCGGGAGCAATTTGATTACAGGGAAGTATAAGGTTCCACACGCTCTTCAGTACTTTACCCAAAGTGCCGCTATCTCGTGGAAAATGCATCACGCCATACAAGGATTTAATGGAGCAAAAACTTGGGAAGAATTCAAGAGGACTCTGTTAAGATCACGTCTCATTCAGAAGCACTGTGATAACCCGATAAAGAAGCCTTGTGCATGCAAGATCTGTGGAGAGATAGGACACACCCAAGAAGAACACAAGGAAGGGTGCCCACATTGTGAAGGAAATCACCCTGCTGAGGAATTCCCGACTGGGCAAGTGACTTGTTTCTTGTGTGAAGGAACTAGTCATTTTCCGGCACAATGCCAACTCTACACCAAGGTACAAGAAGTCATGAAGCAGCAGAAGGAAGCAATGAAAGAAGTCCCCGGGAAAAAGTTAGGAGAACCCATGAAAATGGGAGATATACCAGACCCAATCATAGATACCACGTCATGTTATTCATGTGGAGAAGAAGGACATATTTCCCAGAATTGTCCGAACGAGTACCTGGGAGACTTCCCGACAACAGAAGTGCAATATGATCCTCAGGAGATAGAAGGCATGATCAAGAAGAAAGGCCAAGTAAGTGGAGGCATCAGATATTTGCATTGCAGCTTGGAGAGACCTCATTGTTATTGCAAGAAGTATGAGCCAGGCATCAAGCAAGGAGCCCAACCCAAGAAGAAGAGGAAGACTCCGTGGTTTTCTACACGGAAGGATCTGAGTCACATCACTTGTCATCGGTGCAACAAGACAGGACACTACTCCTATACCTGTCCGGGGAAGAAGACTAAATATGAGTAGTTGAGTTGTGGATTTTTGGAAGTAATAAATGTAATAGCAAGCACTCTCACTTTACTTGAGGCTATGGAGTTGAACTATGTAACGGAAGTCTCAGAGATTGTAATAACTTCATGAATCAATAGAATTTATTGTGTCATGATTTCCTATGTTGACTTGTATGAGTTGTTACTCTATAAACTAGGACCTCTGACCATTTTCGAGGATATGAGAAAATATGGTTAATGCAAGCATGTGTACATTTCAATTTTAGTGTGGTAGTAACCAGTAAAACCACAAGAACCAAGGAAAAAAGAATGTATAATTCATGCCAAGGAGTTTGCATAAATGAATAAAGGAGAAGGAAATGCTGGACCATATCAAACTATGTGGATGACAGCATTTGTAATAAAGTACTCCTGAGGTTGGAATTTTTGAGAATATAGTGATGAACCAATACCTAAGGGTAAATAGACCAATGGAAAGGAAAATGAATTTCACAGAATGGATCCTGAACAAGAATAAGCCTGTGATTTATTTTACCCAAGGGAATGATGGAATGAATTGACGGTAATGTTGGAATATGACACGCTAGTAACCCCAAGGGTGAGTTAAAGTTGTTCAAGTATTGAAGTGAGCCCACAAGCCACAGACCTCAGGGTTGATAAGGATCAAGCCCTACCTTTATGAAGGAAGGTACTTGGAAGAAGCTATGACAGATCAAGCAGACGTTTTCTTAGGAGAATACGTAAACCTCAGAGATGTGAAGAAACGATAGATGTTTTGTTTAGCTTGCAGAATCAATGGATTTATCCGAACTTTGTTCGTGGACAAGAGAAATTCTGCAACGCTTGTGAGGAAGCCCAAGTGTTAGAATACGGGATTCGCTAAACCTTATACAGAGTAATGGTTTGGGTGCGACATGGCTTGGCCACCATGACGACTTACTCTTATCATTTCTCTTGCTATTCGGAATGGTAAATCTGAGTGACTTACCCATAGTAAAGAGACGACGTTCTTTGAAGCTTTTGTTTAAGCCTTAGAATGGTATGATGAAGACCCCTTGTACTTGGCAGCTGTTGCCAAACGTAGGAATTTTACGGTAAGGATGAAGCCAAGACCCATTTCACTACAGGATACCCACTAATGGTAGACCACCATGAGAACATCGATAAGTTAATTAGAATGATCACGAGACTTGTCAGTTAAGGAGACCCAGTAACGGAAGAACTTTGTACTGACCAAGGAAACACTAGATTTTGAATGGAAACGTTATGTATATAAAGGAAGCACATCAACAAAGGAGTTACTATGAAGAATGTGAAGACACAAATGCCAAGGACCCAGTGGATTGTCATAATTTTGAGGGACCAGTAACTCTCATTTTAAGTGTGGTAGCACCCACACTTGTCAGACCAGTGGAACTGCTAGAAGATCCCCAAACCCTAACCTTTTCCTTCTAGCCCTTTCGAATCTCGAGGACGAGATTCATTTTAAGTGTGGTAGGTTTCTAACATCCCAAAAATTTGGAATTTTATATTAATAATTGAATGATTGATTGTTTGATTGAGTGATTGAAATTGAGTGAAAATTTAATTTTTTTTTGAAACTTTTGAATGAGAGGGAATAAAATGACTTTCCCCCTTTGCTTTTGAATTCAAATTCATCCAATTCAAATCATGGAGAGAAGATGACATGACTTCTTCAAATAAAGTATTTGAAAAGTGGATTTGAAAAATTTCTGAAAATATTCAATTTGGAATCTATTTCATATTTGGCTCTATTTTGAAATTTGAAAGAATTCAGATTCACTTGCCCCAAATTTCAAAATTTGAGAGGAGGAACATGACCCTCCAAAACCAGGGGTATTTTTGTGAATTTTGAACCATAAAACCCAAGGGGTTATTTGAAAATTATTTGCAAAAGAAATAAAAACAATTTAGGCATTTTCTGAAAACTATTTTTTAAAAAAGTATTTATTTTGGCCGTGGAAAAATGTTCATACTGTGGAATTTATTGTTCTGATAATTTTGGTATATAAACCTTTTAATTTTGGATTTTATATGATTCTCCAAATCAAACATTTCTTTCCTGTTTTTAATAAAAAGGAAAAAAGGACTTTAAAATGGAAACGTACCCGGGGCCCATTTGGAATAGTTGCGGCCCAGATCGCCTTCGCCAGATCCGAAGGGATTTCGGATCGGCCACCGATCCTGTCGCCCCTCCCTCTCTCCCACTGACCGCCCGGTCCCACTGGCCGCCCGAATCCCCGAGCGCCCTTCTCCTTCCTTTCCCCCACCTCCACCTTCCTTCGCCAGAGCCGCCGCGGATCCGCCTCGATCTCTCTCTCCCTTGCCTATTCTTCACCCCCGAACCCCTCTATAAAAGACGGAGCCTCCCCGCACCCGTTCCGCCCTAAACCCCTCTCTCTCTCCGCCCCCTCTCCTCGCAATCGCTCGCCGGAGTCCAAAGCCGCCGCCGCGCTATTGTAGCTTCACCGCACACCTCCGGCATCCCCAACCGTCGCCGTGAACACAATCGCCACCGTCTTCACCTTCCGCGCCTCCCCGTGCACTCGCTCGAGCCCAACACCCCTCGGAGCGACCTCCCCGTCGACACCCGAACGCCATCCGCCGCCCACGAGCTCGCCGTCGTCAACCCCGTCGCTCCCAACCGACCCCGAGGCCACCATCGTGCTCGCCGTCGTCGTCCTCTTCGCCTGAGCACCTCTCCGTTGCCGGAGGACCCCTGGAACGCCGTCCCCGTCAAGCCCGCTGCCTCGGACATCGCCGGAACCTCGCCGGAGAACTTCTCCACCGCGGTAAGTCACCGGAGCACCCCTCACCGTTAGATCTCGATCCTAAGGCCAATATTAGATCACTTATTAGACCGAATCGTTTTCTGTTAATTATCGGCCGTCTGCCCGAAGCAGTCGCTCACGCACACCCCTCGGCAAATCAGAAGCCGCCATGTGTACCCCTGTCCGTTAGTTAGATTTGTTTTTTTTTTCTGTTTCTGTTTAAAAAAAACAGAATAGTCTCAGTTTTGTAAATTAGATATCTCTTAGGATTTTTATTGTTTTAATGTGATTCTTTTTGCTTTGTGTCACAAATTTTGTCTAGTATCTGTAGATATAAAGTTTGACCATGTTTGAATATTTTAAATTCAGTTTCAAACAGATTTGAATTCAAACTTGTTTTGCTTATAACTTGAGTTTAAAAACATATTTTTGAGTGATTCTTTTTGCTACTGTTTGGTATTAGTGTGTTTTATGTTCGTGACCAATTTGAGAATTTTTAGAAATTTTAAATAGGGTTTCAAGCAAAACAGATTCTGTTTTAGTTCTTTTAGGGTTTATTTCTATTTCTTTTGTTTTAATAGTTTTAAATTTATTTTTCTTTTATATTAGTTGACAAGTTTTACCTTGTTTTCTGTTAGTTAGCAGTAGTATTTCAACCAAGTTTATTTCTATGTTGTTTATTATTTTTGTTTGCATGAAATCAATTCTAGTTTAGTTATAACTTGCAATTGATTTTCATTGCTAGATTGATTTCCTATTTGAAAATATTTTTATAAATTGTTTTATAAGTTTTACTTTCTGTTAACTTAGCTGTTTTATATTTTGTTTTGTCTTTTTTTTAGTATTTTATTGTTTTTTCTTGTTGTTAAGTTTATTAGACAAAACTTATGTTGTTAGGGTGTTGTTTTCATAGTTCTCACTTGTTCTTCAAAAGTAATTCTTTTTGCTAGTAAAAATATTTGCTAAATGCCTTTGCTAGATTTTTACTTTGTTGTTGTTTTGTTGCTGTTGATAATAGGTTAATTGTAGGAAAACCTTTTCTTAGTTGCTTAATGAAGTTTTGTTGTTTTAAATTTTGTCTTAAGTATTTCCTTCATCTCAACCCTTTTGGTGTTTTGTTTTTGTGTTGCCTTTTGATTGATAATATTGATTGCTAGTATGATTGCTTATATGAGTGCAATGTTTGAATTTATATAGATTTTCATCGGAGAGTGACGAATAGTTCTATCAAGTTATTTCTGAGAGCGATATTTATCTTCATCAACCTTACCAGGCAAGTTCACTTTGATCATCAATTTCATACCTATGTTTTATTGCATGTAGTGACATCATTCAACAAATCCCTCCAGTAGTATTATTGAATTCTTGTAGTTGAGTAGAATGCATGAGGTAGGAACCCACTCCTTGGTACTGAAGCCCCGGGACGTTATTTGTCTTACTGCTATGCTACGCTAAAGTAGACGGGGTTGGTATGAGTGTTCGAGAGTGGTGTGAGGTGAAGGACTCTACGTCAAAGACGACAACTTCATGAAGGCATCTTCAAGTCCTGCATCTTCAAGACCTCAAGACTTCGAGACTCGAGAAACAAGTTTTCAATACACACTACTGGGTGAGGGATGGATTTGAAGGGCACCCTGGAGTAACCAGTGGATGGCTGGGATGCATGGAGAAGCGCCATGACATCTTGCGGAAAGCCTCACCCAGACTCAAAGAGACGGATGAATACTTCATGCCCGGAAGCTTACCTGTGTAGACACAAGTCATTATGGGCTCTGGCTTGGTTGATCTTTGTTGTGACTCTAGCTGGGCAGTGCTACGAGATGTAGTCGACGTTAGGATTGGATGGGCACTAACAGTAGTCAGGGAAACACTCTGAAAGACCATGTTTCGTTCGTCCTGTTCTCAAACACCCGGCAGTGCGAGGACTTACAAGGAGGGAACGAATCTTGTGGGTAAAGTACACAACACTCTGCAGAGTTAAACCTAATCGATTAGCCGTGTCCCCGGTTACGGACAATTTGAGCCTCTGGACTTGGATCTATCTCTGAACTCTCAACACTGGACTGATAAATAATTTGTGGGCAACTTATGATGATTTTGGGCTATGAGACATCGGTTGGCGGAACCATGTCATATTAGATAACTCTGTAGTGAAGACTCCTGATATTCCTTTGTTGTAGGAAAAAGAAAATAAAATAAGCTTTTATGCAAAAACTCAGACACAGAGCCACAAAGCTTTATTGCATATAGAATAGTCTTATCATCTGTTTTCTCTTATTGTGATCTTGCCGGTACATTCAATGTACTAACCTACACGGCTGCAACGTCTTATGTTGCAGATAAGTTTCTACGATGAGTAAGAGTACGATTCAGGGTTACGGTCTACACTCAACCTGCCGTTGGTGTTTATTGGGACTCCACTCCCGTTGACTGTTTCCGCTGAGATTTTAAGGTATATATCAGTTTACGTTAATTACATGTGATTGCACTTTGATATATACATTGATGTATTGTGTGTACCAGCATACTGATCCAGGGATGGCACGGTCACACAGAGGCTTGACTCGTTTTGAGTCGGGACGCTACACCCCAGCAAAGACCGAGTTGACGGAACAAGTGTTCTTGAATGAGAAGCAGGTGCTTCCGAAGCTAAGCGGTGATCGGGACATCTCCTGGTACTTGGACACCGGAGCAAGCAATCATATGACCGGTTGCCGCGACAAGTTTGCAGAGCTCGATGAGGCAGTAAACGGCAAGGTCAAATTTGGCGATGGCTCTGCTGTGGACATCCGTGGACGAGGTTCAGTTCTCTTGAAGTGTCTCACGGGTGAGCACCGAGTTCTGACGGATGTATACTTCATTCCTCGACTTAAGAACAAAATCATCAGTTTGGTCCAGCTAGATGAAAATGGATGCACGTAGCAAGTGAGGATGGAGTAATGACCGTGTGGGACAGAGAAAGAAATGTTCTTGCACGAGTGAATAGGACCAAGAACATGATGTATATACTGAACATCCAGCCCACTGAACCTGTGTGTCTGCTTGCTCACGCTAAGGATCAAGCATGGTTGTGGCACATGAGGTATGGACATGTAAATTTCAGGTCACTTCGTACACTTGCAGCAGAAGAGATGGTACATGACATGCTGTACCTCGACCAGGTGGAGCAAATCTGTGATGGGTGCATGATAGCAAAACAGAGACGCCTCTCCTTCCCGATTCAGGCCACTTACCGTGCAACGGAGCAACTTCAGCTAGTTCTTGGAGACTTGTGCGGGCCTATAACACCTGAAATGCCCGGCGGAAAGAGGTATTTTTTGTTGCTCGTGGATGATCACTCTCGGTTTATGTGGATTACTCTATTGTGGAGCAAAGATGAAGCTCTCAATGGACTGAAGAAAATTCAAAAGGCAGCTGAAGTTGAAAGTGGGCATCAGTTGAAAGCAATTAGAACAGACCGAGGGGGTGAGTTCACCTCAAGAGAATTTGCAGAGCATTGTGAGCGGCACGGAATCAAGCATTTTTGCACGTCACCATATAGCCCACAACAGAATGGTGTGGTTGAAAGGAGAAACCAAACCGTGGTGGGTATGGCGCGCAGTCTGTTGAAAAGTATGGGGATGCCAGCTCGGTTTTTGGGTGAAGCAGTCATCACTGCCATGTATTTGCTGAACAGATCACTGACAAAGAGTGTAAAGGGAAAAACACCGTATGAGGCATGGCATGAGAGAAATCCGTCAGTACAACATCTTCGCACCTTTGGCTGTGTTGCTCATGTGAAAAAGGTTGGACCCGGAGTGTCAAAACTCTCTGATAGAAGCTCACAGATGGTCTTCATTGGTTATGAAACCGGCTCAAAGGCATATCGGATGTTTGATCCAGAGAGCAAGAAATTGGTTGTGACACGGGATGTTGTGTTCGAGGAGGATAGGTGTTGGGATTGGGGCTCCCAAGGATCCGCAGCAAGCGGTGGTCATGAATCATTTGTCGTAAGCTATCCAGATCAGCCGAATTCAGATGAACCAGAAACTACAGCTGGAGGAGCAGCAAATTCCACCGAGGCAGGCGCACCGGAGACCCCCGTCATGGCAGGGAAAAACGCTGACATGGCACTGAATTCTGCTGCTGTAGTAGCGCCACAACCGTGTGCTAAAACTCGGCGCATAGGTGCTGGAACGCCAATCCCTTGTGATCTCAGCGCCTCTCCGGTGACTCCTGGACCCACCCCGGTGACACCGGGGACGCCGTGGACAGAACCCTCCCAAGGACCGCAGGGAAAGCGACTCTTGGAGGAACTCTATGAGGAAACGGTGCCGATCAAGACAGCTGATGCAGGTTTGTGTTTGTTTGGATTGGAGGAGCCCACATACCACATTGAGGCAATAAGAGATTCTTGTTGGCACAAGGCAATGAAGGAAGAACTGGCATCGATTGAGGAGAACCAAACTTGGGAACTAGTTGATCTACCAAGTGGACACCGACCAATTGGATTGAAGTGGGTGTACAAGATCAAAAGGGACCCGAGTGGGAAAATTGTGATACACAAGGCGAGGCTAGTTGCAAAAGGGTATGTGCAGCGGCAGGGCATTGATTCTGATGAAGTTTTTGCTCCGGTCGCCCGCCTTGAGTCTGTTCGTTTGCTCATTGCGCTTGCATCTCAATTCAGTTGGAAGATACACCAAATGGATGTGAAATCAGCATTCCTCAACGGGGACTTGAGTGAGGAGGTGTATGTCAGTCAACCTCCAAGCCATGAAATAGAAGGAAAGAGCAGCAATGTTTACAGACTGAGAAAAGCACTGTATGGTCTCCGACAAGCTCCGAGGGCTTGGAACTCCAAGTTGGATACAACCCTGCTAGAATTGGGTTTCGAGAAGTGCCCTTCTGAATCTGGTCTGTACAAGAAAAAGGCTAGAGATTCGGCTCTAATTGTTGGAGTATATGTGGACGACCTGGTTATAACTGGTGGCAGCAGTCAAGCTATTGCAGATTTCAAAAAGCAAATGAAGTCAAAATTTAGCATGACAGATCTGGGGCTGTTGTCTTACTACCTAGGCATTGAAGTGAAACAAGGAGAGGAAGAGATCACACTTTGCCAATCTGGGTATGCAGCCCGTATACTTGACCGAATGGGGATGTCAGACTGCCATCCAACAAACACTCCAATGGAACCTAGGCTGAAGCTGAGCAAAGAAAGTAAGGCCGAGGAAGTTGACCCAACTGAATATCGAAGTGTGGTGGGAGGCCTGAGGTATTTGCTCCACACAAGGCCTGATCTCAGCTTCTTTGTCGGCTATGTCAGCAGGTTTATGGAGAGACCTACCAAGGAACATATGACAACAGTGAAACACATTCTTAGGTATGTGAAAGGCACTGTTAATCTTGGCTGCAGCTATAAAAGGGTCACAAGCAAGCCAGAGTTGTTGGGATACTATGACAGTGATCATGGAGGTGATATTGATGATCGTAAAAGTACCACTGGAGTGTTGTACTACTTTGGTCACTGCCCTGTGTCCTGGACCTCACGAAAGCAGAAAATTGTGGCACAATCTTCATGCGAAGCAGAGTATGTGGCTGCTGCTGCAGCAGCCTGTCAAGGTATATGGTTGGCAAGACTGATTGAGGAATTGATGGGCTGTGCCAGTGACAAGTTCACAATCCGGATAGACAACCAATCTGCAATTCAGTTATGCAAGAATCCGGTGTTTCATGAGAGGAGCAAACACATCGACGTGCGCGATCACTTTGTCAGAAATTGTGTTGAAGATGGCAAGATAGAAGTGGAGCACGTCAGAACTGATGAACAACATGCAGACATCCTGACGAAGCCATTAGATAGGCTTCGTTTTCAGTCACTGAAAGGGAAGATCGGCATGGAAGAGGTGGGTTCAGGCCATCAAGCTTAAGGAGGTGAAATGTTGTGTTAATCTTACTGAACCTGAACCTGTCATGTTAGTGCTTCGTTTCTGAACTTTCTGAAAAATAAGGCCAGAGGCATGCTGTGTTCGTGCTGCGGCTGAGTAGGGCTAGTGTTTATTTTTTCCCTGTCAATCGTGTAATCGTTGGCCACGATCTAGTCCGTGGGATGGCGCGGGTAAAACGGATCGAGGCCGGCTTGTTAGGATCAGAAGGAATAAAAGGAAGCAACAGAAAAGACGCAACGATTACGCGTCGCCAATACTCTGTCCCAGTGTTCGCGTTCGTTCACTGAAACTCCACCTCCTGTGTCCACCTCTCGTGTGTGTGTTCCTGTGATTGATCCAACATTTCTCAAGAACAAAGGAAAGAACATCATGGCACTAGCGCCATGCCACCCTATGATAAACTACTACCGGCCGCACCGGTAGAAACACTGAAGCAAGCCCATCCGATCGACTGCTCTTTATTAGAGTATACGTCGGCCACCCCTTTGAATTGTAATCTATCTCTATTAGTCTTGGAGTCCAAGTCTTGTAATCTATATAAACAGCCCTTTGAGGCCCCAATCAATACAACTATTATTCTCCAATTATCATGGTATCAGACGCCTAGGTTTTCCGCACCTGGCATGGCACCGCCACCCGCGCCGCCGTCCCAGCCGACTCGGCCCCTCTTCTCCATGACCGAGTTCCGCGCTGCCGGTGCCCCTACTTCTTCTTCCTCCTCTACAACTACCCAAACAACTCCTTCTCAAATCCCAATGATCTCCCTTATCACTCTCGATCTGCACAGGCACAGCGCAGGGCAGCCACCCGTCCTCCTATAGCTGGCCGGCTCGGCAACAGCACGTCACATGCCGTCGCCAGTTTGGGTTTATGTTTTGCAAAGCGAGATCGAGTCAACGTAGGCATCTTTTACCAAATAATACTCCGGGCTCCGGCGCTGCGTCGAATGGGGTCTCCTCCCGCGTGGTAATTAAGGTTAAGCTGAAGCTTTTGCACCCACCAGGCCGGCCACCATCCATCGCGTGCCGTGCAGCAAGCGTATGCTTGACATGTCGCCGATGGCTTCGAGGCTATCTAAACGCCGCAGGTACCACCCGTACAATATTTTCCGCAGATTGTCAATGCTGCTAACCGCTGGGTCGAGCAGCAAGCACGCCGTCCCACCTCCCAATCAAGGTAGAGTGGTCAAGACTCAAGGCTGTCCTGTCGATATAGTAATAACAATATGGTTCGATCTCTTGGGAGATGGAAACGAGAAAGAACAAGCTCCACGCCACCAGGTCAGGGAAAAGAACTCGGTGTCGATCGAACGGCACACCTGGGCGAAAAATTCCAACCCCGGCCGGCCGGAACGGGGCTTTGCTGAGAAAGAGGGCAACAGCGCAGTTTGTTGTGGTCGGTGCCATCTCTGCGGCGAGGCCAGTGATCTCTATCGTGTTGCGCTGTTTGTCACTCTCTTGGCATTGCTTCGAAGCACGGTTTTGTAACGGGACGGGAGGCACGTTCGGTTGGTTGTTGCCAGGTGACAGTCGTCGACGCAGGGACGGACGGCTCATGGTACAGATGATGAGAATGAAGAGAGAGGTGCCTGCAAAAACGACAACCTGTCCTGTCGTCTGCAATGATCTGAAATTTTTGCAGGGACGGTATTGTCGTTGGTCCTTCACCGGCTGTACCGCGCCCGTGGGTAGGAGAAAGGGCCGGCACGCATAAGTTGACGGTTCATGGCTTCATGCCCATGCTTGGGGATAAAGCCAGCCGTATGGGTACGTGCCATGCCGTTCTCGAGTACCACCAATTGAGTACCCCTGAATAAGCATTCCGTAGTACACAACGTAAATGGTACCGGGGCCTCTCGGTTAGTACACAGATGAGTGTGCCATTCAATGTTTTGGATTGGTGATGCGAAGTGCTACTCCATGTAACTGAAGTTCTCCTCGGATAACTCTCAAAAATAAATCTTGATACTCTGCCTAAACTCATTTGAGATCCTGTGATCCACACGCTCTTGAAGTACCACGCATACGGGTCCACTAATGTTGGCAGTGTGGTGGGTTGGGTTGAATGGGTGGAGGTGAGGAAGAGCTAAGCTCACATGCTCGCCATTAACCGCGGCAGCAGGGTACATCAAGAAACATAAAGAAAGGCGACGCACTGGGCTGGGCCATGCCTTTCCGCAAATCAACACGAGCCACCGCGTCCTCCTGCGGTCCTGCCACCGGCCTTGGCCGATTCTCCTCTCACGCACCCCACCTCCGAAATCACTAGTGAGGGAGTACACCTCGTGACGATTACGCGAGGTGTTCTCCGCGCGTGACAAGTGTCGCGTTCTGGGCGCGTTGGAGAGCTTTCAACCGCGCTCGGCGCGTGACACTCGTCGCGCTGAGAAGAGTCCCGTTATTTCCGGTTTTCGGTTTTCTTTATCTGGTTTTTCCTTTTGCAATTAAGTTCCTGAACAATTTAGGTTTTCTAGTAATGCTTCGATTTATTTGTTCAGATTTGTTTCGTCTCGTCCCCGTCGTCGTCGTCCTGTCCGCTGCCGTCCTCCGCTGCCGTCGTCCGTCCCGCTGTCTTCGTCCTTCCGTCGTCCGTCCCGCTGTCGTCGTCCTTCCGTCGTCGCCCCGCCGTCGTTGCCCCGCTGTGTTCGTCCCCGGGTAATCATGTAGTCGGTGTTTCCTGTTTCGTGTTTTCTTTTTTCCCATTATATTTCCGGGAAATTAGGATTTCAGGGGAAATTAAGGGTGGGGGCTTCCAACACAATCAAATGTCAACTTTCAACTCGGTTGTGGATTCAGTTCTTATTGGTCACCGTTTCTTTGCAGGTAATGGCTTGCCCCTTTTGCCGAGCTCCAGGTGGCCCTTGTTCTTCCTTTGATTCTTGTGCGTCTGTCTTCACTGTGGTGCTGGATCGTCCCTGTTCAAGGCGTGTTGTAAGATTCTATTTCTTGTTTATCTGATTGTGGCATATGGTTGATGTTGTTTTGGTTGGAATGTATTCTAATGCCTTTGTTTATATGATTATGATGTTTGCTTCCATTCTTTTTGTAGTATGTTTCGTGCAGTGTTAGATCACATCTTGCTCGGTACATTGAGGAGTACAGAGCTTTAGCTATTCGGAGGGGTGACAATGATATTGATCTTGCTCTTCACAGCAGTGAGGGTTACTTATATGGTGTTCTGTTTAGACATGGTCGGGTGAGCAGTAAATTTCATGGTCCTTCCTGGGAGGAACTTGTGAATGATTATGGTCTCCGTCATCGTGACATGATGACTGTTAGGCTTGACCACTATGGAACTATGATTGGTGTTGATTTTCATCGGGATGGTGTTATGTTGTTCCCTTTACCCTGTGTTGGTAAGGTTTTTTTGAGTGATTTTAAGTTTTGTTTCAGCTTATACGTTTTGCTGTTCTGCTCAACTTGTGAAATTATTATGTTTGTAGCTCTTGAGGATCTGAGTGAAACTGAGAGGGAACTTGTTGACAATTGTTTTTATATTCGTGGTGTCAGTCTGAATTATCAGCAAATGTATTTCATGTCGCGACAGCTCTTTGATGACAACTACATATTGTGTACTCCTTTTGTTCATAGGATTGATTCCATGAATGTTAATTGTCAACATATGGTGAGCTTTGTTTTTGGCTACTGTTTATTTATTTGTTCTTTGCTCTAGTATACTGTTTTAAATTTGTAAGCTGAACATCATATAACTTGATGTTTTTTGTCAGGTTATTCTGAGCATGGTTGTGAGGAGTTTGAAGGATTTTTTGTCAATTCCTAGGTCTGGTTCTTTAACTCTTGAAATTACTTTGGATTCTGAAGATGATGATATATCTGTGAGCATTCCTTGTTCCTACTTTATTGGCTTGGGTGGTAGAATGGTGTTCAAGCAGGAAGGTTTCGGTAATTTTCTTCGGGCATCGTTTATTAACGTAAACAATTTGGTGCTCATAACCTTCAAAGAGCGTGATCAGGAGCTTGCTGTTATTTTCAGCCCTCTGCCGCAGTGATCCTACTTATAGTCTGTGAAGTAAAACATGTATATAGTCACAGTGATTGTTAGGTATCCTGTTGATTGGGCAGCATTGGGAAAACTATTCGTCTGGTATAAATTTAGGATTGTACATGGAACCGGGTGTTGGTGTTATTTTTTTGCAACCTCGCATAGAGGCCGTGTAGTTGTAGTGTTCTAGATATGAATGTTGTATTTGAAATATTAATGGAGATCAAAAAGACCCATGACATGCTGTTCATCTAATATATATTAGATTGCAAACGTCGTTGGTTCATTCCTAGTGTCATACTTTACCTGCATGAGGCAGTTTCGTGAAGTGACGAGGAGCACCGCCCGTGCATCTATTAGAGGCGCGCTTCTACATCTTGCCTCTGTGTGTGCCAAACAGGCATTCTCACTGTGGTCACGAGATCCATGGTTTTAAAAGCATGAGGATATGTGGGTTCCGGTGTCTTAACGGCACTTGTCAGAGAGAGAAGCACGGGTGTGAAGCTCTAAGAGGCACATATTGACATTACGGGGACCCACGTTCGTGCCTCTCTGTGCTAGTAAGGTTTTCGCCTGCAACTTTGATTGTGGCCAGGCACGGAGGTGCTCCTTCTACAAGCACGGTTCTGTATTACATAGAGACACGTACGTGCCTCTCTTAGTTCCAGATGTTCCCTGTAACCTATTTGCTCAGAGAGGCATTAACATGAAGACATGGGATACCGGCATGAGGGACTTTCACCCCATAGAGAGGAGCACGGTCATAACTTTATTGGACGCACGGTTCTGCATGTCTCTGTTGGAGTATGGGTCGTGCCTCTATCTAAGATTCACGAAGGCTGGCAGGGACACACGAAGCTCGGTCCGTGATGTAACATCTTGAGCACTGTTCAATATTAACAAGATGCATGATTTTGACCGCAGGACATGTACGGGTAGTGCGTGTGCGAGAGGCACGGCTGGCAGGGAGACTTATAATCGTGCTTTGTCTTACATACGATCCATGCTTCCCGCAGTTGGACCACCGTGGACCTGCTGCATACACATACAGTGCATTTTTCTAATACAAGACAGTGCTTCTGTCAGCCGTGCTTCTCACACAAAAAGCACAGTGCATATCCAGATTACAGATATGTGAATGTTCCTATTATGAATGCGTGCCTCTGTTTTGCGTCACAATATTCCTGTCTAAAATCGTGCTTTGTGTTTCCATATGGACCCTGGCTCTCATACACGCAGCACCGTGGATCTGCTATGTACAACTACAGTTCATCTTCCCAATATAAAACCGTGCTTGTGTTTTGCATCACATATAAAGTGTATTGTTTTTATATATTAGGGTTCAGTTTTATTGTTTTGCATCACACTCCCATCATACTAGGTACGTCTACCCACCGCTTGTAAGCACCAGCACTATAAATAGTCTGGTCAATTGAACACATATAGACGGTTAAATTGCCTGGGAAAGTGGTGAACCACTAACTTTGCGCACTTACCTTGCTTTTGTTAAGATAGCTGTCAGTGCATAGAGAGTGAACCATAGAAAAATAACAGCATTGACTACGACAGTTAGCTAATTATAGTTATGTGTAGGCAATGCAATTGGGTATTTATAGACCAGATGCATCATGTAGGGTATCGTCATACCGTTCATCCAGATTCGAGCATTAGTTGCGACATATCAAGAGAACTTTAAATCACTGCTTCGAGGTAACATATATGCGCTTTTAGTATCCAGTAGGTTATATTACACGTTGTTGTAAATAATTGCTATGTATTCTTTGTTAGATATAAATGGCCAACAGATGCAACACTTGTGGTACTGGTTCGCCAACATGCTGTCTGGATCATGAATAGACTCAACAGTTTTGGGGGTTTGTTCCAGAAGATCATTGCTTTGGCATGGTAAGTTAAGCATTTCATAATATGTTATTTGCTGGTTTTACTTTGGATATCTTCCTACATATTGTCATGTACTATATGGGCATTTCTTATTACTATCTAAAGAATGATGAGGTCATCTTGTTCAGTTACTTGGAAGGGTTACTTACCGTATCCAACTACTACCTGCAGAATGTACCTTGCAGGGGAGTTCGGCAATTCAGACACTACATAAAACGCTATTTTACTGCCAAAACTTCTCATGGATCTAGTTACAGAATGTATGCACGCGACGATGGAGATACAATTGGAATTGGAGGCGGTGGATGGGATTCCTTATGCTATGATTATGATCTAAAGGCAGGGGACCAGATACATTTTCGTTATGATTGTGTACATTTTGTGATGTACATGTCTCCTATACACCCTACCGGCGAACCAAAGAATATCATACGTGAGTATTTGATACCATAGTACATTTCACATGTTATTCTGACTGTTATTCACATGTTATTCTGACTGTTTATTTTGTTGAAGCAGATATATATGACGAAGAAGGACAAGTTGTGACGTACAACAATGACTGTAATCTTACGCCAATGCAACGTTTAAACATGACCAACATAACTGATGTGTACCCCCAATATCCAGCACAAATCCATTGCTTTACTGCGGCAAACGTGCACGAAAACATCATGGTAAGTTGTTTATAAACTTTAGTACATACTTTTCACTTAGCTAACATTTTTTTGTTTACACAGCTTATTCATAGGCCAATAGTCGGCAGACTTGGTCTCCAACAGTTTGGCTCGGTACTGTTGGAAATGCACCGGGATACACACCGGCCATTAGAAGTTCCTTATCAGATCAAGCCTGATGGCCGTCTAGAGATTAAAGGAGGGTCAAGGAAAACTTTTATAGATATTCATGATATAGGAGTTTGTCAGTGGGTTGTGATATTGGCAATTCCCTCACCGAATCATTACTACGTAACACTCAGGTTCAAAACTATTGGAGCACTCGCAGTTCAGGATTATAGTTCTGACGAAGATGGTGATGATTCGGATGAATAAGAGAATAATTGTTACCATGGAGAGGAGGACGGATTTATTATGAATTTGTTGACCTCTTTGGAGCTAGATTCACATATGTTGTGATTGCCTAGTTGTTTTGTTAGCAATTTTTCTTCTTCTTCTGTAATCCAATCATTCATTTATAAGAATAATCGTCTATTGACGGTTTCGAATTCACGTTCATGGAGATGGTAACTGAGTGGTCTTTCGTCAAGGTTAAGTACTTGTTCGTTTCTGCAGGTCACCACGTCACCCCATTCTCTGCACGGAGCGTGCTTCGTGTCTCCTTGCCTTTCGCACAGGCAACCCCGTGCATGTCCTGCGGTCAAATTCGTGCATCTTCCTAACACAGAACCGTGCTCTAGTTTTACATCACAGACCGTGCTTTGTGCCAGCCATACCTCCTGCATATGCGCCCCCGTGGATCTGCTAAGTACAGATACAGTACATCTTCCTAATAAAAATCCGTGCTCTAAAAAGTTAGTGCATATCCAGTGTACTGATACGTGCATGTTCGCAATATGAACTCGTGGTTCTGTTTTGCATCACGGACGTTATTATCTAAAATCGTACTTACTGCCTACTCTATGTAGTAAAACTGTGCTTCGTGCGTCCCGGACAGCCGTACCTCTCGAATACTCAGAACCTTGCATATCCATAGTACTCGTACGTGCATATCCAGACTAATTATACGTGTGTCTTCCTAGTTTAAATCCGTGCTCCTGTTTTGCATCACGAGCCTTCCTGTCTAAAACTTTGCTTCGTGTTTCCCTGTCAGACGTGCTTTTCGTACACGGACAACCGTGGATCTCCTGTTTATCTTCCTAATATAACAGTGTGTCTCCCTATCAGCAGTGCCTCTCGTAGACTCAGCACCTCAGATATGTATAGTTAATGTTCGTGCATGTTCCTAATATAAAACTATGCTTGTGTTTTACATCATGGCAACGGTGCTTCATCGTGTGCCTGGTAGCCGTGCCTCGTATGAATCCGTGCATAAGCAGAGTAATAATACGTGCACCTTGCTCGCATGAATCTGTGCATAAGCAGAGTGATAATACGTGCATCTAGCTCGTATGAATCCGTGCTTCTGTTTTACATCACGGACGTTCCTGTCTAAAAAAATGTTCTTTGTGTCTCCGTGTTGTTTGAAGCGCAATTTTCGTGATTTGATGCAAAAGAACATTGTCAGACTTCAAATAGCCAGTTGGTTCATATGAGCTACATAAGTGTCATTTCAACTACCAAAGTATGCTTTGCTGAAACAAACCAGTCCTTAGGGGCAGCGTTTTAATTGCGGCACTAACATCAGCTATACAATGCGCTAAAACATAATGGACACAGAATGATCATTGTGCTCTTTGAATGTTATCAGAAGAACGTCCTTTTTAGCAAAGCATGCATCGAACAAGAATTCTTTGAAAGAATACTTCTCAATCACCATCCTGCCGTCTTTTTTGCAGATAAGGTATGATGAAGGTGTGATGACACGGGATCCTTTTTCTGCAGCTTCAAGGGTCATCCTACCGTTGGCAGGCACATCCACCGACGTCTTCAATATTGAGACAACACTCCTTGGAATTTTCTAAAAGAAATAGATATAAAATAAATAGAAAAAATGGTTATTTTGACGTTGAATTAAATAGTGGGTACGTTCAGTGTGGAAACAATCTAATTTATTTTATTGAAAGTAAGCTTACATAAATCTAATTTGTTATGGAATCAGTAATTGAAAAAAATCAATAGATAGATCAAGAAAGGAGAACAACAGCATAGTGATATGTATTTTTAGTACAGTGCAAGCATAATAGAAATGCAGAGCTTGTTAGGTTGTCAGCAGGTCAAAAGTTATCACTACTTGCAGGTATAATAGATTGTCAGCAGGTCAAAAGTCATGTTTGAACTTCATACTTGCAGGTATAATAGATTGTCAGCAGTTCAAAGGTCATGTCTGAACTTCATACTGAATGGTGAAAAACATCAAGTTCTAGGAATAAATTTCATTGAAAAACACTTAATACGGAGAGTGATAACTAACCATGATAGCATCTTTTGTGTTTGTCGTTCTCAATACATGGACAAACGGGCGGCAACGGATGAATGTATCTCCAAATAGGCAATGCAGAAAGAATCATGTCTGGTTGTACGTAAGATCAATATCACGCGAGTAGACACAGCATTGAACGTACTCGTGGTCATTGGAAGAAAGATCGTCGAGAGCTGGAAAAACAAGATGTATAAAATTAGTACTAAATCATTCATTATTATAAAAGCTGGCAAACAATTTAAGTGAAAATTTATAGTCTTACCGAGATGAGGCAATGGAAACAGCCTTCCATATCTGCGATAAGTTACGACCTCCAGATTCAGTCCATGGTCAGGTGTGAAAAATACTATGCGGTCTCCAGGCCGAAGACCATAATCAATAGCAAATTCCATCCAACCATCACCCTGTAGCTTTGTGTGTTTTGGACTGTGCTTAAAGGTAACATGATAGGACCTGTTTTCGGGGGTAACAAGTGTAGGCTCAATCTGCTTGCCATGCCATTTTTGTTCATGCTCCTTCTGTGCATTTATGTAATCAGCAAGAAATGCTCTGGCATTGCAAGGCACGTACTGTGAAAATTATTAAAAATGAAAAGTTGTAAGTAAAAATTCAAACTCTTTGGGCATTCGCTAGTTAAGAATTTGTGTAATTCACAGCGATATAGTATGATAAATTAATGACTAGAATGTTTGCATGGTTGAATGTATAGATATGGAGACAGAGAAGTGATTGGGAGAGGCAAAGAGATGGAATAAGATATAAAAAACTCGATAGTCCAAAAGCGGACATCAAAAGTGGATCATGTTCAGTGTCTTCTGAATAAGATACAGAGATAAGTATGGTAAATTTGTCCACTAACCATGCGTCTCGAGCAATTCTCATCTAGAATAAGATCAAACTCTCGCGTTTCTCCAGCGTAACGTTCGCAACGGCCTTTTGGATTGCGGCAAGTAGGGCAAACCATACCTGGTTAAATTAAGAGCAAAAAAGTTATGGAACAACTAGAAAATGGTGAAATTAAATAACAAAAAACACACTAGGTTAAACAAATAGCTACTGCAAATTCATCCTTCTTTTCATAATAGAAATCTGACCAGCTTTGTGGCCAAGTAACTTGAAACTGAGCAGCAAATCTATTTTTACAGTCCCCTCGTCAGTACAGAAATATAGAAGTGATGATTAGATGACTAATTTATTTTTCTAACCGTCTTAGATTTCTTTAGAGAAGGATTAATTTGTAGTAGATCTAGTCGATCATTAACGAAACTAACTTAAACCCTAAACTTAAAACAAGAAAAATCAAATGAACCTGTTGAAAAAACGTAATCTAGGATTCGATTATGGAGCGGACGGATGCATTTTAATAGGATCCATACCTGTGGAAGCCATACCTGTGAAAGCAGATAAGCAGCCGGGTGCGAACGAGGATGGAGCAGAGCAATACTAAGGAAATGACGGGCGTGCAAGTTCTGTGCAAGCACAGCTTAGAAATTAATAAAGAACAAGAAAGGGTAGAGCGGAAGACAATCGGGGAAGAACTACGAACCCTAGAGGCGGACCAATGGGGATCGGCGAAGAACTACGAACCCTAGAGGCGGACCAATGGGGATCGGCGAAGAACTACGAACCCTAGAGGCGGACCAATGGGGATCGGCGAAGAACTACGAACCCTAGAGGCGGACCAATTGGGATCGGCGTAGAACTACGAACCCTAGAGGCGGACCCTAGAGGCGGGCAATGGGGAGAGGGATAGTTGCGGACTCATGAGGAGGGAGAGATGGAGGTAGCGAAGTGATTGAGAGAGCCAGAGGAATGGAATAATATATAAAGAAGCTCGAGGGACCAAGAGACGGAATGAATGCTTGTATTTTTATTTCCCGTGCCTGTAGAGGCTTCACTTGCGTGACTATAGAGGTTCACTCCCGTGCCTGTAGAGGCTTCACCTCCATGCCTCTGGCCCACGTCCCTGCAGGTACAGGCTTCACTCTCCCATGTCTCTTGTGCCTACACACCCGTGCTGTACACAGTGGCTACCTCCGTGCCTGTAGAGGCTTCACACCCGTGCCTATGGAGGCTTCACTCCCGTGCGTGTACAGGCTTCACTTCTGTGCCTGTAGCGGCTATACAAACGTGCCTATAGAGGCTACACAAACGTGCCTGTAGCGGCTTCACAAACGTGCCTGTAGAGGCTACACAAACGTGCCTGTAGTGGCTACACTCCCGTGCCTTTCCACTACGGCCCTGCAGGTACAAGCTTCACTCTCCCATCTATCTTGTGCCTACAGACCCGTGCTTTACACAGTGGCTATGCCCGTTCCTTTAGTGCCTTGACTTCCGTGCCTCATGCGCCTGTAGTGCAACATGCCCGTGGCTATAGAGAGTTGTAAACTCTCTAGCTGTGTATTCGGACGCATGCCACTGCTACCACACTCTTGTTTATGCAGAGGGTGTTGATACCAGTGCCTCGAGAACCCCACGTGCGTGCCTGTAGAGGCTTCACTCGTGTGCCTCTTGTGCCTACACACCCATGCACAAATCTATCGGCTATATGAGGTTGTACACATATAGGCTAGTAGAGCCATGTGTGTGGTGCCGTCGGATCTAAGATGAACGTCAAAGGACCAACTCATGACTGATTGGGCGCCTGTTGGATGTGACTATTCAGTAGTAGTAGTATTATGTTAGTTACCTTGCCATAATTAATTTGGATGTGACGCCCCATTAATTTTTTTGCCCAGCCGTGAGTGCAGGAGGAATCATGATTCGACGCTCTTGGGAAGCACAACCGTCTATTGACGGTTCGCAATTCACATTGATGGACATGGTAACTATAGTGCCTTGACTACAGTTAGATGTGTATGCATAGGGTGTTTATACCAGTGCCTCAAGAACCCCACGTCCGTGAGCGTTGAGGCTTCACTCCCATGTCTGTAGAGGCTTCACGCCCGTGCTTCTAGAGGCTTCACTCCCGTGTCTCTTTTTGCCTACACACCCGTGCACAAATTTATAGGCTATATGAGGTTGTACACATATAGGCTAGGAGAGCCATGTGTGTGGTGTCGTCAGATCTAAGATGGACTATAGGGTGTCCCTTAGCTTTCTCGCACTCTTCTCTAGGTGTGTACACTGGTCAAAGGACCAACTCATGACTGATGGCCCGCCTGTTGTATGTGACTATTCAGTAGTAGTAGTATTATGTCAGTTACCTTGCCATAATTAATTTGGATGTGATGCCCCATTAAATTTTTTGCCCAGCTGTGAGTGCAGGAGGAATCATGATTCGACGCTCTTGGGAAGCACAACCGTCTATTGACGGTTTGCAATTCACATTGATGGACATGGTAATTGAGGTTGTCTTCCGTCAAGGTTATATACCAGTCGGTTCCTGCAGGTCACCACGTCTCCCCATTCTCGCGACGCGTAGCCATTTCCCCATCGTTCTCACCACGCCCAATTCTTTTCACAGAACCTCAGCTCTAGATTCCAACGTCACCTTTCTTCTGTGGCATGGATGACGGGAAGAACACTACTAAGTATCACGAGATACGGGCTGATGGGAACACGAAGCTGGACGTCTGGTACACCAACGAGCCTTACAAGGTCGAGGAGATCATTGCCATGTATGAGCAATGGTTGCGGGAGGACGAGTACACGTTTGTTGGTCTGGACCTGGAGTACACTCGGAAGGATTATTGGGGGAATAGGGAAGTTGGCGTGTTTCAACTGGCGATGCGCAAGCATGTTTTGCTCTATCACATGTACAAGGCGAGATCGCAGTGTCCGGCTTTGAAGGATTTCCTCGAAAATAGAGGTATAACATTCGCTAGCGTGGATGTCAGCATGGACAGAAGGGTTCTCCTTCAAAGTTACATTAATATTCTAAGAGAGTATCACATCGACATTCAGGAGGAGTATATGATCAAAGGCGGCCAAGAAAGGGACTCCATGGCAGACCTGGCGGCAGACATCATAGATGAATCTTATAGCGATATGAAGTCAACGTTCCCAAGAGATCAGCATAACTATTGGGATTGGAAACCACTTTCTCCGGAGCATTTGAAATATGCAGCAATTGTATGTGAAATTTTTATTTTTAATTTGAATTTTTGTTTTGACAGGATGCTTGTTCTTATTCTAAATTTTCATGTTCGTCCACTTTTTCTTCAGGACGGGTACGTGAGCTATGAGCTTTACCACCGTATTCTGAAGATGAAGGACCGTCTGCATAAGCGCTCTCTCCCTTGCTACAGACGTCGACGTTTTTGAGCTATCTCCTTCTGGATGGGGTCTCAAGAGAAATACGTGGTGGTTAACTTCTACCACTTGCAGTTAGTTACTATTTCGTTTTGTGTAAATTGATGTGGTGTTTGTTCACCCGAAGGAAGTTGTACTTTGAAAATTTGTGACTTCCTGACTCCGTGGTAGCCGTGCTTCTCGCACACGCACCCCCGTTGACCCTCTGCGTCGACATTAGTGCATTTTGCTATTATAAAACCGTGCTCTAGTTTTACATCACGGACCTTTGCTTTGTGTCTTCGTGCCAGCCGTGCATTTCGCACACGAAGCACAATGCATATCTAGAGTACCCATACGTGTATTTTCCTCGTATGAACCGTGCTTCCGGTTTGCATCATCGACTTTCCTCGCTAAAACAATGCTTTGAGTTTCCATATTCAGCGTGCCTCTTGGAGACGCAACCCGGTGGACCCTCTGAGTACACAACTGTGCATTTTGTGGTTATAAAACCGTGCTCTGGTTTTGCATGACGGACCTTTGCTTTGTGTTTGTCTGCCAGGCGTGGCTTTCGCAGACGAATCATAGTGCATATCCATAGTATCCATACGTGCATCTTCCTGGTATGAATTCGGGCTTCTGTGTTGCATCATGGATGTTCCCGTCGAAAAATGTCCTCTGTGCCTGTCGCTCACGCACCACCCTGACACAGGAGTTAAAGTGTATTTTTTTTATCGGTCAGGAGTTGAGGCGGAAGAAGCATAGTTGTACAGACACTAGTGGAACTGAAGCACGACAGTATCGAAGCATACGGATTTCGTCGTGGGTACGGCGGTGAAGTTAGGAGAGGCATCGAAATCTATTATTGAGAGTCACGGTCGTGCGTGATTGTCCCAAACGTTTGTTTTGAGACGTTTCCTCAGAGAAGCACGGTTCCTTGTTATGAGGAGCCACGCACCTATGATAGGAATAGTCACGGTCTTGTTTCTCTCTGCCAAAATTTCACCACCTTATTCTAAAAGTACAGTAGGATTTTAAGTACGGAAAACATACTTTTGATACGACAGATATCTGGTATAGATATAAATGTATATTGAATCACAGAGCACCAGACAAAATAGGTGAATCTTTCTTGTTCTGACAACTAGGTGTTAGAATAGTAGACTCCAAAGGTTTGGTCTTCTACGTTGTATGTTGTGCTGGTTGAAGACATTTTGCAGTTCTTCGAATATTTTGCCCTTGTTGTGGCCAGATGTCATCATTTTGTAAGTTAGTTGTTCTCGCAACGGCTGCACATAGATCTGCAAGGAGAGAAATAATAAAATTAAGAAAAATTATTCTAAAACTCAATGGTACAGCTCGCTTGTTTCAACAATATATAGTGTAACATCTTGTGATTTGACACAAATCAAACTTACTTTGTTGATAAAAAAGGATGACCTCATATCAATGAGCGGCATCAAGTGCATTATGAATATACCGCTGTCATCCCTGTCAAATGAGAGTAATATATCGGTGACTACAGGATGAATAACACATATGGTTTATGAATTACAGGATGAATAACACATATTGATGTACAGGTACAGTAATAAGAGACTCACTCTCTTTCGGAGTTAGTTATGCATGTCATAGGTTGTACACTGAAATCATTTATTCTGTGAGGATGAGTATTGTAAGCTGACTGGTACGCTCTCTTGAAGTTTCCAATCACAATGTCTGAATGTTCCTTTATACCGTCACAATTGATAAAAGGACACAGGATCTCGAAGCATTTCTTCTCGAAATTAACGATTATCAAGTATATAAAGTGGTTTTGTCTCACAGGAATTAACACCTAAAACAGTGAGCAGGAATATTTGTGAGGGGAAAGAATAGGAAAAACTGGATAAACAAAGACCAACACAGTAGAGCGAAGTTAGCAAGATCAACTCACAAAGTTGCAGACGTTTGACATCCTGTAGCCAATTGTTTTTTCTACAATGTATTGTTTTAGAAGTTCAATGCTTACATCTTTGACCTGAAATTTATCCTGCAAAAGATAGATGCTTGCTTACTATTCTTTGGTACAGTTTTTTATTAATATTTAAAAAAAGGTAGAGGAATTAAATTAAAACTTACTGAAGCTTCGATGTACATTATGTGCTTGTGTAAGTTGTGTTTACTGTAAAATTGTTCTTTCAGCAACAACTCCGAGTAAGCATCCATCATGTATTCATTCATATAACCGTAGACCTTCATCGATAGGCTGAAGGTTCGATGGTCAGCCCAACGTCGATTGATGACAAATATCCTCTTGCTACCAAAAAAAGGCCCATTAAATTTTATGAATTACTTATTTTGACATTTAACTTGATGAGAGGCGACCAGTTTTCAAAATGCAAATATAGCCCTAATCTACAGTGACAAGAAGAACACAGCGTGATCAAACTACAAGGACAGTTACGTTGAAACATGGCGAAACCGAAACACTGTTTCGAAGTAATATGTAAAAAAAACTGAAAACTACAGGCGGACCAGTTGAATGTCTTAGCTCCAAGTTTCCAGTCATAATAATAATAATAATAATAATAACAATATTTCAATTGACCAAAAGTTTTCTACAGTGGGAACAATGATCTCGTTACCTGTCATCTCTGCGTGGCGGTGGCGTGTTCTCCACAACTGTTTCGTAGACGAGTTTCTCTACGAGCGTAGGATCTCTTATATCCAACAATCTGAAGCAATCATGTTGGTTATTTGTTGGATCAGTCAGCCGAGGCTGTTGCTGCAGATCATAATGATTGTTCTGGGAGTCAGGTGCACTGGAACCGATTTGACCATTACCACTAAGTTGATGGCCATGATAATGGTTTTGGTGCTGGCCCTCATTGTAACGGTTGTTTCTCTGTAGCACAGGCCCTCTTGTTTGCTGCTGTTGCATCTGTGTTGTAGACATACCGATGCCTGGTTTGCTGATTTGGTTCGGAGCAATGTCTGCTGATGTATTGTGTTGATGTGGGCATGAAGACTGTGTATTATTCGTCCGTGAATGTAAGATGTTGTAACTTTGCCCATGGTTATGCTGATGGTTGTATTCATTGTGTGGGTGCTGGTGGCTGTGCAAGCTACCATTATTTTGGACATTTCTATGATGGGAGGATTGGAAATTACAATCAGAAGGTTGTTGCTGGTATTGTTGGTTGAAGAACTGGAGATTATAATCAGAGGGGGGTTGTTCCTGGCAATGTGTGGACAGAGTATTTGGTCTGGGAGTTTGTGACCAGGAAGATTGGGTTAAACCCACAGAGTATGACGTAGCAATGGGAGTTTGTGACCAAGGAGATTGGGTTAAACCCACAGAGTATGATGTAGCAATGGGCTGTGAGAGGCAACTAACGTTTAACATTGACTTAGGAGCTGATGTGGTAGGTACAGTTGACCCTTCAGTATAAGTAAGGGTGGACCTCGCTGATGAGCTTGTAGCCCCGGATATGTGCATCGGAGTATTAGGTTGACATTCTTTGAAGCCTACATGCTCAGAGTTGGCTGGCCTGTTCTGTCGTTTTGTTGCCTTGTCAATTTGTTCATATATTGGTGGGTCAGACCATATGTTATCATCATCAATGAATGCAGCATCATGCAGGGCTTTTTGGTTGTCAACAAGTTGACGCTTATTGGATACATCTTCGGGTGACTGTCCTAAAGGCTCTATTATCCTGACTCTTTTCTTCGTTGGCGGCGTGGCCCCGTTTGCTGCATTGGGCATCATCAGTGAGGGTCTCTTGTCAGCTGTCATTCGTTCGTTGGCCTGCTTTACATGCTGGCTCTTGAAGACAACAACGCTCACACTGTTAGTTGGATTCTCGGTAGCTGGTGCCCGTATTTCTTCAGTGGCATCTTTGGTTGTGTTGGTAAAAGTGGCAGCAACGAATGGAGCATCACTGGTGGATGCAAGGTTTTTTTGTTGAGTATGCTCACCAGTTGTGTGAACCAGTTCAATTCCAGAACCGCTGCCAGAACCGCAGGGGACAGCTGCTGTATGAGTTGGCGTGTGGCTGAACTTGGAGTCTAATGCAAATTCATATGATTTGGACCCACCAATCTTGTTCTCATCACTCAAATTGCTAGTAGCATTGACCTGGGCTTTCATGGTGGGAGAAGAACATTTGTCGGTAGCAGTGTCTATCTTGGTTACAACTTCGGATACAATGAGCTTCTCCGTGCTTGTTGGAAAATTTTCAACAATTGTGTCATCACCGTTGGAACGTGCAATAATGTCTGGCATTTGAATAATCAGAGAAGCAGGCTACTCAATAGTCTCACTTGTCAATGGAGCGACGGTGTTTAACTGTTTCTCATTTGTACAGTCTGAGGTGTGAGCTTCAGTAGCAGTAACTTTGCTTGATTGTGTTGGTTCTGTGATTACATGTTCGCGTTCTGTGGAAGCTGTGCAGATGTTGGCTGCAGTGGGTGCAGTGTTCTCGGATGAATTTTCGCCAGTTAGTATCATTCCTCTGTTCTCGTCCAACAACTCAGATGTTGACACGAAATGTTCATGAATAGCTATCCCATCAAGGCAAGTATTATAAAAGTGTCTCAAAGTTTCCAGATGTGACCTAGCATTGGCATCCAAGTCATTGGTCTTGAGGTCTATCTCAATCACCTCCAAGCGCAATTTAAGCTCGGATGATGTTTGACGTTGTAAGGATAGCTGGGTATTGAACTGTTCCTTATCATACTGGTTTTGGGAGGGTGACACAGGAGTACCGCAACAACCATTTAGATTATCCATCGAGTATGATGAGGCACGTGAAAAATTACTTGAGCCACTGCTACATCATCTTTGAGGATTTTCTTTGCGGTAATAAGGAAGTGATGGAAAAGTGGAAGGAAGTGATGAAAAAGTTTCTTCTCTGTTGAATTCATCTTTCTGGAAGTTACAATATACGCCGCGGTCAGATCGTTTGACTTCCTGCACACCAAATACCCTACCAAGGGAAAGAACCTTTTCCAGATTCTGCTCAATGACGGGTTGAATCACAGAGAAAAATTCTGTGTACATCTCGTTAATGATTTTGCCAAGATCTGCTTTAGTCTACAAACGAGACATAAAAAAAATAGCATATAATATTAATATAACGCTAAATGAATAATAACATGCAAAAAATCTGTATGGAATGCTGCACTGCAGGAAGCATAGTTAGACTACTGCATGAAGCAGACGAGGAATCACACACGGCCTATCCAAGGATCATAGTTATAATAATCACATAATCACAGCTGGACTGCCGTTGGGTAACACAGATAGCCTACTGTACGAAGCACAACTAATTTAGCGTGTGAGGAAGGGCTATAACCATCATAGAACTAGAAACTACCTACTGTTGGTTCTCAAGCAGCACCACTAACCTACTGTAGGTAGGAGGCACATGTAACATAAACGAAACGTGCTGTAGAAAGCACACCCAACATATAACCTATTGCAGGTAGCACACCTATAATGATTGAGTAGAGGCAGTTATATCCTAATGCAGCGAGCCCACGTACCTGTTTCCTATATATGCTGACTTATATGTTGAATCACTTTGAAAACTTACAGGGTGTGCAATTATTGACAATTTGAAACAAAAAAATGGTCCATGGGCTCGAAATGACTCACTGAAGATAATTTGCATTCTGGCACAAACTGTTCTAAGTAGGCTTCTAGTTTGGTACCCATTCGAAAAAATGACCCTTCAGAGCCATTTGGTGGGTAGAAAGGTGTGCACCTTATATTCTTTAGCTATGATGATGGGCAAGAAAACAAATAAGTAGAGGTCAAATTAAATTAAGGTATGGAAGCTAAATCATTCTGCTGAGAGGTAAGAGTCCATAGAGTAACAAAGAATGAACTACACTCACAAGGTGTTTGCCAAAATTTCCTTCCTCTGATGACAGTCTATCTAGGTTAGTATAATTCTTAACAGCGTCTGTATCCCAGATAGGTAGCCTTGATGGCAAATCATTTTTCATATGCATCACCTTGATATCCAGGTACTCAAAGTAGCTTATCTGCCGGAGATAAAAAGGTTAAAAATGGATCAGATGCTCAGCACTTACGACGGAAGAGAATTCAAAGAAAAAGGTAGTGAACCAACCACGGGTATCAGGAGGCAGCCACACAATGCGCCGTTGAATTCCTTATCCTTGAATGTCTGGAGTGATGTCACCAACTTGTCTAGAGTAGCTCCGGACCAATCATATGATGGGATATCTGATGCTGGTCCTTCAAGAGCTGCTAGGTAATCTGGGCTTACACATTCATATGTCGTCGGGCATAGAAATACTGCACTTGCAAACATCACAAAAACCCGCTGAAATAATTCTCCTGTCAGTTCAAGGGCCATGAGATCAATCAGTTCTCTGATGCTTGGAGTCTGCGCGGCACAATTTGTCTCAGACTTAACCTGACATCTGAAAGCTTTTGAGCACCTTTTAGCAATCATTTTTCCTCCCAGTGGAATTCCCAATATGCGGTGCACGGTGTAAGAGTTGATAAGGAATGTGAATCCACTAGGTAATATGAAAGAACTGGAGCTGCTGTCAAAGTAACGTACAAGCCATCGGATGAAACACCTCGGGAGCTCTTGGCAGGACTAGTCTAGTAGGTTTCCAAAACCAATGTCTCTGACAAGTTGCTTCTGGTCGTCTGTCAGCTTGTCACAAACAGATACGAACTTCTTAAGGCTCAGTTTTGTACTGAAATCTTCTTCATACTCGGCCATTCTAACTGCTCTGCGAACAAAATTAAGAATTGAATTTGAAAAAATGTATTGAATCTTCAATATAAACGTCTTGCGAATAAGAAACACATATGAGACGAGAATTACTCATTTTTGAAAAACAAATGCAACAACACACATGGGAATCACTGAAAAAAAGAACCTACTGTGAGCCTGAGATTTGCTTCTTCCTTCTGTACTCCTGAACGAGCTTTTCGTGCGCTGTATGTTTGGACTCGGTCCTTATCCTTTCCTTTTCTAGTTGGCCAGGGACCATGAAATCTTGTGTCACGAGCTCTGTGCCATCCACAGACTGAGACTGGGTCTCTGAGAGCTATGGAGTGGAGTCCATCCCATCCATTGCTACATAACAGGCCATGAGACATGATGATTACTACCTCAACTAGCTAGGACAGATGTTAACAGTTGCTGTGACATTATCATTGACATCTCAATTAATTGAGAAAGATGTTAACTCCGAGTTAACTAGCGTAAGTACTACGCATGTCAACTTGTAGACGCGGATACATATATTCATTGACCTCTCTGACTATTACAAGGATCAAAGGTGTTCCTAACACTATGAATAGCAGGATCGAAATTAAAATCGGCATACAGCTGACAGGTTAGAACTGTGGGTCAGTCGAGTGAAACCTCGGTCGGAACTGTAAGTAACGCCCATCAACGTTTTCCTGTGAAGCAATTCCGCGACTCCCCGACCAGCGACCCTGACCCCTGGGATTTCGAAAAATGTTTTGATAAATCTAATTCGCGCCCCATCTCTCTCGTGTTGCGTTCCTCATCCAACGTGAATTTAGCTGGTCTTGCCGAAATTTTTTCGTTCAAAAATTGAAACAACATGTGAAGCGCTGCGAGGAGGAAGAAAGTAGCAGGTACAAGGTGTAATGTGTTACCTCAACAGGAGGCGCACGGCGTGGAGAAAGAGGATGGACGATTTCTCAGGGGAAGAGGGAGGAGTAGAGAGAAATTATATGACCAATCAGCAGGAATTCCTCGGGAGAGCTAGGATATCCACCCCCAAATTGTTTTCAACGACGCCAGATGGGGAGTGAACGAACTGAGATCTGGAATTCATTGACGGCCGACCCCACTGGTCAGTAAGAGCAACCATTGTAGAGCCCGCATGTCAGTACGGCTCGACTGCATCTAGGACTTTCCCTGTTGTTGCCCGAAAAGTGACCCCACTAGTCTGTCAAAGAAACCTTTGGAGGGCCCATGTGTCAGTACGACGGCTCAGGTCCAGCTCCAAACTTTTCCTTCACGCAAACAGAGAAGGATGCTCTCTTTATTTGTTCACGTCTCTCTCCCTTTTCCTGTCTCTCGTTCAAATTCAAAATCACCCATGGAGATTTGAGAGTTGCCTTGATCAGGAAAGTAGATCGCGCACAAAATTGAAGTGGATCCGGGTCCGAACACTCTAGGAATAAGATTCAGCAAACAAAGGTTAGCTAAAAAACGATCAAGTCATCCCGTGATGTTTCCTGACGCCCGATGTAGATTGAATTTTTGCCGCTCGGCGTTTTTAATCCTTCCTGATGAACTAGCACGGTGACCGCAATATATTTATGTTTTGGTCATGCGTCTTCGATGTTCTCGTTAGTTTTCTGTATCCTTATTTATTTAAGCATGGTTTCAGTTTGCTCGTAGCAGCAGGTAGCGTGTGCCATAATTCGAATTGGATCCCGTCTTATATAATCGACGATCCAACCGTTGGTCTTCACGGGGGTGCAGAAAGAAGTTTCAGGCCGTAATTGTTGTGTCACGGTTGTTAATTTCCCTAGCGATGTGGTGCGTGAGGAATAAAAGTGCTCTGTTCTGTGTTGGCTTTTGAGCATTGATACTTTGCAGAAACAGGATGTTTTTTGACCATATTTCATGGAGATCTATTGTTATATTATGCCAGATTAGCACAAGGATCTTACTTGCGTTTGGGATCCCATGTAGTATGTAAAAAAAAATATTCTATACATCAATTCTATTTAACTAAAAATACATGTCAATTCTATTGTAGTAAACAGAAGTTATTTAGATGTCAGCTAAAAAAACGAGCGTGTTCAAACAGTACTGTATAACAGTTTTTAGCTCTTTGTATAACTTTTTTCCCCTGCAGATGTTCACGATCGCACCAGCTGATCAGGGCAGCAAGGTTGGCGTATCTCTAAATGATATCGCAAAGGCATATGAAAAGAAGGTAATAGCAACAATTGAATCACACTAGAGTCATTTGCGGCGAAATCAATTGAACCTTAGGTTTTGGATGCTATCTTGTCTTTCTTTCTCTGCATTATATACTCTCAAGGCATAACGTGTCACCATTGAGTAATGTAATGTTTATGCCCATGGGCATCAATAACAGATAGAAAAAATCATGAATATTTCTTGGTTGAGTGCTGTAACGCGTCACTGTTCCATCTATGTGCTCCGCAGTTAAAGATCGATAGATGGAAGAAAAAGAAATTGCTGCAAGTGGAGAACAAAAAAAAAGAGTGCAGATGACGTTCAGCACGCACATGCCAGGCGGGCTGGGGTAAATGTAGTCAAGGTCGAGAAACAAGTGCTCGGTAAGCGTCCCAGCCAGGAACAAGCTGTGCAACAGACACATGCTAAAAGGAGCATTCTAAGCAGCAGAGTAAATTTTGCTGCAATGTCCCCGACTTCGGCCTGTAATCCAAAGTTGCAACACAGAAACCGTACCAACGAGTCGCTCCAGGTAATGATAAAAAACTTGAAAACTCAGCCTTGTTTTACAAATCTGGACACACAAGATCATTTCATATGTTTTATTTGTTAAATTGCTAATGCTTCATAATACACACATGTGCATCTAATGACGATGTGCTTCAAAACTCAAGGTCGTGCAGAGCAGTCGTTCTGATGGAGTAGTGTTTTCTGATGGTCCTGGTGAAGAGGTACATGGTAACAGAAGAATCGTTGATGTCGGCACATTGAATGTTGCCAATAAAAGCACAAATGATGAATCATCAAACATGATTGACAGAAGCAGTATCCCAGCAATTGGAGGAAGAATCTTTACTGATTTGCATCACCAGAAGATAGCAGAGGTGATAGCAACGTCGAACAACCGAAAAATATGTCAAACAGTTGTCATAGGCCTGCGAGCAAAGAAACAAGTATCAAGCCAGTCCACGCCAGGAACAAAGGATCCAACGGATTGGATATACTGGTGACAATTTAAAGATGACGAGGCAAGGTCCTTTGAAAGGATCGCCATTGGCGTTTAGCATGAGAGGTCCTTCCAGAGGATCTCCGATGGCATTCAGGATTGTCAACGAAATCTCCAATGCACGAAGGATGTCGCCAAGATGTGCTGAGCAGGAGAGACAGGAGGAAAGAAAGGTGACGACACAACTATGTTCTCTGTTTGTAAACCTGCTTTAGATTGTAGAGTGCAAGCAGAAGCACGGTCGTGCCTCTCTGATTGTAAAGTGCAAACAAAAGCACGGCCGTGCCTTCGGCACACCCACCCACGTGGATTTGGTGCGTACACACCCGTGCATCTTACCTGGTATAAATCCGTGCTTGTGGTTTACATCACGGATGTTCCTATCAAAAGCCTATAGCTAAATCCTGGTAGATGATTATCCAACAACGGAGTGGAACAAATGATGGACCATACAAACATCTGTTTTAAAACTCTCTATACGAGAAAATAAATGCATATGTCTCAGGTGCCTCTGATATGTAGTTTTGTTGCAACCTTCATGTGCAGGACTTGACAGAGAGCATGGCAGATGAGTCAAATAACTGCAAGATTCCTTTACCCACAGTTAAGGGAAAACAACCTGCAGAGAAGCAAGTAGTATATAGAGACGGCTATGGTGATAGGACAAATGTTGTGGTGGAAGCAGCGCAGGTCCTTGGTTTTACGGGTACCGGAGGAACAGAGAACAACATTCGTGAAGATGACGGGAGAGAAGGAGGCAACAACATTCGAGAAGTAGTGATGGACTGGACCTCAAGCAGTGATGGAGCCCCCGCATCCGACAAACAAGCGAGCTGCAGCAGCTCTGTCAGAAACGAGCTAACGCCTGGTCATGAAAGTAATGATATCTCAAGTGACAACGATGACACCAATGGAGACACGTTAGACAACATTGATATGGGGAAGGCAACGCAAGAAGAGAAAGATATGGACGAAATGTTCAAAGGAAGCGCATTCCCGTCGATTGAGGAAGTGACGCAGGCACGTGAACCAAAGGATGGCTTGCATTTCAAAACAAGGGATGATGCCTTCTTTTTCTTCTGCACATTTGCCAGAAAGGTTGGTTTTCCAGTGAAGCGATCAACCACTAGAAGAGCAGGTCCCGAGCATCAGATTGACAAGCAAGTGTTCCGGTGCACAAAGGAAGGTGCGAATAAAACAACCGAGAGACTTGTGAAGCACAGAAGGAGCAATTGCTTGATTTGGACAGGCTGTCCCATTGAGATAACAGCAAAGAGAGATACAGAGAGAGGAATATGGTACTTGAGGAATGTACGCCTAGAGCACAATCACGTGCTACACCTATCTGACTGGATGTTGAAATTTATGAGGTGCTATAAGAACATGAGACCCGAGGAGAAATTTTTTATCCAGGTCCTGCAGAAGGCAAGGCTAGAGCCAAGGAAAGTCATGCATATCTTCACTGCTATGGGTAAACCGAGGCGAGAAATTATGTTCGACACGATTGACATAAGCAACATTGCATGCCAGGACAGGGCTGGAGAAAGGAACACAGATATCGAGGACACCATGAAGCTCTTTGCGGAAATGCAGAGGAAGAGGGCAGGGTTTCACCATGTGGAAGAGACCGATGGAAACAACGTGGTGCAAACCCTGTTCTGGATAGACTCCTTATGCAAGATGAATTACGGCCTGTACGGAGATTTCGTGTCTTATGACACAACGTTTTCCACGAATATCTATGGCTTACCGTTTGCACCAATCATAGGGGTTGATAACCATGGGTCAACCGTCCTGTTTGGAATAGGCCTTTTAAAGGATGAGACCATAGGGTCATTCAAATGGGTCCTAAGTACATTTGTCGAGAGAATGGGAGGAAAGGAACCGAAGTACATAATAATAGACCAGGACAAGGCGATGAAGGCGGCAATAGAGCAAGTACTTCCGAGGACCAGGCACAGGTTTTGCTTGTGGCATATACGGAAGAACATGAAGGAGAACAACGCAACAGTGTTTGCGCAACACCCAGGGATGTCTGATGAGCTATTTCTAATAATCAAAAACTCAATAAATCCAGATGAGTTTGAAGGTGCATGGAAAAGAGCGATTTCAAAATACAACGCAGAAGGAAACACGCATCTGAATACATTGTGGGAACTACATACATTCTGGGTGCCAGCCTACTTCAAGGACTTCTTTTATCCATTCTCATCAATCACCACACGTAGTGAGAGCACAAACTCAATGTGGAAAAATTATGTGAACCACAAGGATACCATAACGAGGTTTGTCGGTGCGTACAACATCATTCAACAAAATTGCCTTGCCACGCTTGACAAGAAAAGGCACCGAACAGAAGAGAAGATACCATCACGAGAGACAGGTTTTCCAGTTGAAACAGAAGCAAGCGAAATATACACTAATGAAATTTTCAGGAAATTTCAGCTAGAGCTGCGCAACCGCACATACTATAAGTGCCACGACCTGGCAAAAGGTAGGCAATACCTTTTAAAAAGGATCTCATCGAAAGAAAAAGACAGGAAACCGTACCCAGGTGAGGAATTTGATAGGTCTGAATTCAGGGTAGATGTGGATGAGCATAAGGAAATATACACGTGCAGCTGCAAGAAGATGACTAGGGATGGCATTTAGTGCTGCCATGTACTTAAGGTTATGGACCAGACAGGTATGGTTGAACACCTTCCAAAGACTTTTATCATCCCCAGATGGACCAGGAATTGGTTAGATAGCTTGAGACTACTGGCTACAAGTCAAGGTAATAGCATGACCGCACAAGAAGATGAAACTATGAGATTTGGTCTCGCGTACGCAGAGTTGTCCGATATATGTTCACATGCTTGCAGAAAGGACAAAGCATACAATGTGCTACTGGAGTGTATGCAAGAAATGAAAATAAAAGTCATGACGGCACTTGCAGATGAAACAGACACGGGCAAAAATCCATGTGACGCAAGTCTCAAAAACCCTCCCATGAGTGGCTCGAAGGGAACGAAAAAAGGAGACCGAATCAAAGCTGGTTCTGAGAAGAAAGGAAAAAAAAGCAAACCCATTTGCGGACGTTGCAGTACAAAGGGTCATATGTAAACGCATTGTCCGACTAACCCGGAAGTGATGGAAAAAAATGAGGATTCAAGAGGAGAAGAGGAAAGCACGGGAGGAGAAGAAGGCAAGGTCAATGAAATGGCCCACAACACCAACGACGGCATCGAGAATATCAAACGGAGAAGGAGAATGCACTCCAAGCCCAGGACCAAGACGGTTAACACCAGCATCAACGCCAACAACCCCACTGTCAACGCCAAAAACCGCACTGACAACAGAGCATCGAAAGCAAAGTCCTCCAACCACACCAGAATCTAGTATCACACAAGGGAGACACACAAAATGTCCGCAAGCAAACTTGGTTCAAGGAACAGAATGTGCGCAGCCTACCTTGAGAAGAGAAAGAACGGAATGGAGACTATTTTGTACCGGCGAACAATATGAGTGAAGAATTAAAAGGTAAAAAGAGAGCCTGAACAGAAATAATATAATGTACAGTATCTAGCACCGTAGAATATTGCTACGACTTCAATAAATATACCCATGACGAATTATTCAAAATTTTGTTTTTTGCCGTTTATTATTTTTTAATAGGAGAACGGTGAGGAAGTATGGAAAGTATGCGCAGATTTGGAGAAAGAAGAATGGATCTTTGAATATTCAAAAAACAGTACCATTCGTTGTAGTAAAGTCTCTTGTAAGTTTTCTTGTGTCTGTAGGAGAGAAAGAGACAACAAGATTTATTTTTCTTGTGGTGTTGTAATAAAAAATTACTTGTAAGTTCTGTTTTATGGTACCTGAAAGAACATTTGCTCCCTTGGTGGTTTTGGTAATTAATAACAACATATAAGTCATTGAACTAATGTTTCCACTAAGTATATTTCAGGAAAAGTTCAATGATAGGATTGGCAAAAGGATTGTGGAGATTGTGGAAATACCCCAAGATGCTAGGAAAAGGATTAGCAAAGCTTCAAGCAAGAGGACTCTACATTTTACTTTGTGAGAAATCACTTTGAGTCCATAGGAAAGCCAATACTATTAAAAGGGGGTAAGGTTCTGTTGGTGAACAAAATGCTCATACGTGCACAAGTGATAGTCACCAAAAACACCCACAAGCTCTTCCACAAAAGTCTGTCAAAGACATATATTCAAAATCGGTGCAACCAACACTTTCCACTCGGTGCCACCGATTCCCATACTCAGACAGACTCAGCCAAACCCTAGCCACTTCGGTGCAACCGATTCTGCTTCGGTGCCACCGAGTTTGGGTTGCCAACTTTCTGTTACGCAAATTCACAATATCGGTACCACCGAGATTGTTGGATCGGCGTCACCGAGAATGGGCAATCTGACCGTTGGTCACCTTATCGGTGCAATCGAGTTTCCTATATCGGTCTCACCGAGATTCAAAAGTTGCCACCTTTTGGTCACTTCGGTACCACCGAGATTAACACATCGGTGTCACCGAGTTGGTCATTTTGTGTGTAACGGTTGGATTTTTGGGGATGCCTATATATACCCCTTCACCACCACCCACTCGAAAGAGAAGCACTCAGAACTATTCCATACTTGCCCCATCCAGTTTTCTGAGAGAGAACCACCTACCCTCGTGTTGAGGTCAAGATCATCCACTCCAACCATATGGATCTTGATTTCTAGCCTCCCCAAGTTGCTTTCCACCAATCCCATCTCTTCCACCAAGCCAAATCTGTGAGAGAGTGATTGTGTGCTGAGGAGTCTATCATCTTGAAGCACAAGAGCAAGGAGTTCATCATCATTGACGAGCCTATTACCTTTTGGAGGGTGGTGCCTCCTAGATTGGTTAGGTGTCGCTTGGGAGCCTCCTACTTCATGTTGTGGAGTTGAACCAAGAAGTTTGTACGGGCAAGGAGATCGCCTACTTCGTGAAGATCTACCCATAGTGAGGCTAGTCCTTCGTGGACGGAAGCCGTTATGGAATAGTCAAGGTTGCTACTTCGTGGACCCTTATGGGTGGAGCCCTCCGTGGACTCTCGCACCACCTATCGGAACCACGGGAAAAATCATCGTGTCTACTTTTGTGTTTGATCTTCCAACCTTTTCCTTTCTACTCATGCTTGTTGTTACTTTCCGCTGCTATACTCTTAGACTTGCATGTGTAGGGTGTACTTGACTTGCCAAGAATGTTAAAAACTGCCAACTTTAAAATTTGGGAAAAGGTAGAATTTTTATTTGGTCAAGTAGTCTAATCACCCCCCCTCTAGGCATACTTTCGGTCCTACAGTACCATAGAAGTGACATACAAGACCAATAGGTTTACTTCTATATTTACCCGGTGGTGCGATTGCGCCATCTGATAATTAACGTCTGAACACGTGGCCGTGCATGTGCAGCTATGCCTCTTTTGTCCTGACGGCGTTGCACCTCTGACAATTATGTTTCGGCACTCTTCTTGAACAGGCGGAGCGACCGAAGACATTTTTGAACACAGAGTCACGGCCGTATGTTTTATGCATGTATACACGTGCCTCTAATGACCGGACGCCCTACTCCTGTGATGTTTCACATGGAGTGCCTCCACTAGAGTCACGACTGTGCCTCTACAAGCGGACATGTCAGACATAACATTTTATAGCCCAGAGGCAGGACCGTGGTTTTGCTGCATCAACACCTGTGCTCCTGCTTTAATCTTAAAGCGTACAGGGAGGCACGATGCACGTTCATAACATTGCCTCTCGTTTTTAATGTTCCGTGATTTTTTTTGAATGAATTAAGGCCAATGCTTATAAAGAAAAGAAAAAGATTGTTGTGCCTTAGGGTTTATTACATGTAGGGCCAACAGATGGGTTATGTGTCATAGACATAGAGGTAGTGAAGACCTAACCGTCTTTCCAGATCCACCGTACACATCGTTGTCGTACCCCGGCAATGGAGATGGAGATGTGCGCTGCCCCTAGCACCAAGATGGTGAGGCTCGCTCCACCGGCGACGCCGTCCTCTGGGTGTGCGGTGGTGGTCGAAGGTGCAAGAGGTGGCGATGGCCGCCCCCCTCGACCAGACGAACACGGAGAGGGATCTGGTCTGGACATCATCAGCAGCCTCCCGGAGGCCGTCCTAGGTGAGATCATCTCCCGTCTCCCCACCAAGGATGCCATCCGCACGCAAGTTCTCGCATCGCGGTGGCGGCCCCTATGGTGCACCGCTCCTCTGAATCTCGATTGCCGTGATATCCCTGCTGCTTGTCTTTTTAACCATTTAGAAACAGTTCATATAGATACCACCTCTAGTATCCCCCTCTACAGCAAGAAGCTCGTCAGCAAAAGTCACTCCAGAACTTGGGTTAGTGGAGAACCTGTAGCTGATGGTGTGAGCCTTCCTGAAGCCATCCTCTCCGGTCATGAGGGCGCAGTTCGCCGGTTATGCATCCCGGCGTGCTACCTCCAGTGCAGACCATCTACCGTCGACGCCTGGATTCGATCGCCAAAACTCGACAATTTTATTCAAGTGCTTGAGTTCTACTACTTGATCCCGCAATTCGTGAATCACGAGGTCACATTACTAGACGGATGCCCTTCACCTACGCCTTCACCACTGATGTCCATCTTCCGGTTTTCCTCTTCTTTGCACACCGCCACCTTCGCTCTTTGCCAGATAGCTGACAACTATGTCCAAATGCTTGAACTACCGCTGCTCAAGAGGCTTTCCCTTGTGCTGGTTGATATATCAGACGCCTCTCTGGACAGCATAATCCACTCTGGTTGTCCTTCACTCGAGTGCCTGCTGTTTGTTTTGAACGAAGAAAACCATTGCATCAGAATAAACTCAGCTAAGCTTGTAAGCATTGGCATCCTCTGTGGGAAATTTGAACTCATTATCCAGGATGCCCCTGCACTTCAACGGCTGATTAATGATTTAGATAGCAGACACCTGCAGTTAACCATTGTCTCTGCACCTAAATTGGAGACATTGGGTCAATTCATTAAGGCGGGTGACTCCAAGTCTCTCGAGGTACTGAATTTCCACAATACTTTCACCTTGTTTTGTTGGAGGAAACGAGTTTGATGTCATCCAACCTTTTATTTTATTAACTTTGTTCTATGTTTCCTGATGGGTTCGGTGGCTGTCGGGCTAACAACAATGCGGCAATCCGTCAAGACTTTTTTTATGTTGCAGCGTTATAAAGTTGACCTTGCTATTCAATTGTTGGAACTCTTTCCAAACCTGGAGAACTTGTTTGTTGAGGTAATGGTTTTCACAAACATTTCATAGTGTAGCACTCATACCTCCGTCTCAAAAATCTTGTCTTACATTTGTCTGGATTGGTACACCCGTGTCTACAAAAGCTTTACTGATAGATATATCCGGATCTAGACAAATATATGATAAGCTTTTGGGGATGGACATAATATAATTAATCGTTCTTTTGCTGTCTCCACTGATGTTAAGTATTTTCAACCTACTGGCATGTTTTAGGGAGGATTTAATCGTGGTGGTAAACGACAATATTGGCGCCGTAATTTCCAACTATTTCTCAAAGACCATCCCATTCGTCTGAAGACAGTAACACTGGAAGATTACGAAAGATGTCAGGAACACATTGAATTTGCGATGTTCTTTATTCTGAATGCAAGCGAGTTGGAGACCATCAAGATTAAGTTTCGCTATCCCCCAGACTTCACGTCCCCAGCAACCAAGTTATATTTTTATGCACAGCAACAGAAGGTTCTTCAATGGGACAAGAAGGCTTCTAAATGCGCTCGCCTTATATTGTCATCAAGTTGCGAACATACCAGCCTGGATTTAACAAACAAACGTGTTGAATACCTGGACTTGACGAATCCATTCAGCTGTGAATGCTGAAAACAGCTCTCTGCGGGGAAGCTTACAGAGTTACATGTTGTAGCGCCTTCTGTGGGGAAGCTTACGAAGCTTAGAGATTTAGACATGATCAAAAAACCTTTGTAATTTTTGCATCGTCTGTAAGGTTGTTTGTTTTTGTGCTTGTAAGGTTGTTTGTTGTCCTCGACGAAGCAGTTCACATGTCCTAAAATCAATCCAGTTTCTGTCATTTTCTCTCGACGTTTTAAAGAGTCTCTAGTCCCGTGGAAACGACGAGATGAACGTTTGCTCTCGACCTAGATGAGGGCCGAACACATAGTCACGGCATTGTGTTACCGGCATGTAGAACCATGTCCCTCATGACCTCATGGCCGTGTCTCCAGCAATGAATGTGCCGCCTGCAACATTTTGCAATGCAGATAACGAGCGCCTTGCGTGACCTCATGTCCCTGCGCTCAGCGCAACTGCCTTGAGGTCACCGCACTCTGTTTGAACTATATGGGTGACAGACAGCCTTTGCGGTATTAGGGCACAGCCGTGCGTTCCCTGCATATAAAACGGTTCCTCTCGTGGCCTCTGATAATTAACGTCTGAACACATGGTCGTGCATGTGAAACTATGCTTATTTTGTCCTGACGGCGCTGCATCTCTGACAGTTATGTTGCGACACTCTTTTTGAACAGGCGGAGCGACCGAAAACATTTTGAACACAGAGTCACGGTACGTGTGTTTTCTGCACGTATATACGTGCCTCTAATGACCGGACAAGCGCGCCTCTAATAGTGAACGTGTAAGCGGAAAACATTGGCAAGATTGTTCGGCTGGGACCTGTGAAAACATTGACATGTATAGAGGCACAACCGTGCATCTGATTTATTTACTACCATGCTTGTATTGACCGCCCATCCGTGCCTCTTTATGTAAACTCGTTTGTGGAACTGATAGTTGTCTTGCAACTGCCACATGCCTTTTTGGTGTACAATGCACATTTAATAGACACAAGGATAGGTATTGTTTGTGGCACCGGCACCGGACCTCGGTTCCCTTCTTCCTCTCTTAGTTATTATATCTATCCTTTTCTGGATATGCGCAGTGAATACCTAGCCGTCTCTTCATATTCACCGGTCACGGCGTTTCTTGGATGCGGCGGGATACCCCGGCAAATGGATGTGGAGATGGAGTCCACTGCTCGTAACACCAAGATGTCAAGGCTGTCCTCCGGGGATTCGGTGCCGGTCAAAGGGGTGAGAAGCGGCGATTGCCCGCCCCTGGATCCGAGGAGCAATCCAGGACGGTGCTCGGACATCATCAGCAGCCTCTCCATATTCACCACGAGTGGAGTCTGGTCCGGACACCATCAACGGCCTCCCGGACGCCGTCCTAGGTGAGATTGTCTCCAGTCTCCCCACCAAGGACGATGCTCGCATCCAAGTCCTCGCAAGTCGCTGGCGACCCCTATGGTGCAAGGCCCCTCTCAATCTAGACTGCCGTGAGATCCCTGCCGGTCGTCTTCTTAAACCCCTAGATAGAGTTCATTGGGATATTGTCGGCATGAAAATCTCAACGGGGGAGGTCCTCCGTGTAAAATACTCCGGAACTTTTAATAGTGGAGAAAGTGGAGAACCTGTCAGTGATAGTGTGAGCCTCCCGGAAGCTGTCCTTTCCGGTCATGAGGGCACAGTTCGTCGCCTCTGCATACCGGCGTGCTACCTCCAATGTAGGCGCTTTGCCGTCGACGCCTGGCTCTGATCCCGTAAACTCGACAATATCGAGGTGCTTGAGTTCTGCTACATGCTCCCACAAATTATGAGTCAAGATGCCATACTACCATTCGCATGCCCTTCATATACGCCCTCAGCACCTACGTCGATCTTTCGGTTTTCCTCCTCTCTCCACACCGTCACCTTCGCTCTCTGTGAAATACTAGACAGTTTAGTATCAATGCTTGAACTACCACTGGTGAAGAGACTTTCCCTTGTTGATGTTGTTATATCAGACGTCTCGTTGCAAAGCATAATCCACAGTAGCTGTCCTGCACTCCAGTGCCTGCTGCTTGTTCGGTTTGTCCGGATGGCTTTCCATGACCATTCCCTCATAATAAACTCATCGGGCCTTGTAAGCATTGGTATCCGTCATCACGCTGGGAAACTCATTATAGAGGATGCGCCCTCACTTCAACGGTTGATTCACGATAATCGTAGCATGGACCTGGAGATAACAATCATATCTGCACCTAAATTGGAGACCTTGGGCAATTTTTTGATGGTTTTGCTGATTCCATCAATGTACGTCAGCATACAGTTATTCAGGTACTTACTTTTCGAAAATACTGACAGTTTGTTTGAGTAAACAAGTTCTAACTAATCCAACCTTTATTCCATTAATATTATGATATGTGCTCCCTGAAGTGTTTGCCGACGGTCAGCATATCAACAGTGTTGCAACCTGTCAAGACGTTGTTTGTCAGCATGGATTATAATGTGGACAAGGTCGTTCGCTTGATGCAATGCTTTCGAAGCTTGGAGAACTTGTTCATCGAGGTGATGATTTTTCACACGTGGCATTTGAAAGTCCATAGCATGCATAGTGTACTAGTTCATCCATGTGAAAATGCTTGTCTTTATAATTGCTTTAGAACTATATAGTTGCACCTGTATCTAGACATGTTTTATAGTGTTTGATACACCTGCATGTCTGCGTCTACACAAAGATCTGGGAGGGAGAAACTTTTTATGAGGGATGTTATAGAATTAATCGTTCATTTGCTGCCTCAACCTTAAGCATTTTCAATCTTGTATATTTTAGGCAGGAGGCTCCAATGAAAAAAGTGATATGATTGAGTCGCATGATGAGCACCAGCTGTTTCTCAAGCATCATGGCATTCGCCTGAAGACGGTAACGCTGGAAGACTATGAACCCTGTGACAATAGCATTGCATTTGACACATTCTTTATTCTCAATGCAACGGTGTTGGAGACCATCAAGCTTAAGTTTTGCATCGTCGTAGACTTCACAAAAGGTTTTTACGAACACCAACAAGAGGTGCTTCAGTGGTACAACAAGGCTTCTAGGCATGTTGGCCTTATATTGTCATCGAGTTGCGGCCACAGGTACATGGACTTAGAGATGGCATGCATCGAGTACCTGGATTTGATGGAACCATTCACTTGTGAGTGCTGAATACAATGCTGGTGTTAGATGTTGCTGCACCCTTTTGTAGTCTAGACGTGATCAAACGATGCTTGTATATTTTGCACCGTCTGTAAGCTTGTACCTTTTTGGACCGTCTGTGCACCTATGAAGGTGCTCACAGCTTCTTAAATAAATCTTTTTGTGTATCTTTATGCTGTTGGCTACAATATTTTTATCGTCTCCAGACATCTGGAAATGCCGAAAACTGTGCATTCCATGGACCACACACTAGAATCTAGCTAGTAGTGTGTGTTTGCTCCAGTAGCAACAGTGCAGATTCTCCCACACGTCCGTGCTTTTCCTAGTATACATTCTAATAGCGCCTGATGAATGAATGACATAGGTTATTCATGTGTCACTTCCTTCAAAGGCCTCTGCCGTAGCAGCATGTCTTTTCCTCTGTTTCAACGGATCTGCTTTACAAAAAACTATGCTGCTAGTAAATGCACGGCCGCGCTTTCCGTTTTACATCACGTAAGTTCCCGGCAAAAAACTGTGCTTCGTGTTTCCCTCTAGGACACGCACACCCGTGGATCTAACGCGTGTAGACCCATGCGTCTATTTACCATACATCCGTGCTTTCCATTTTACATCGCGGAACTTCCTGGCAAAATACTGTGCTTCGTGTTTCCCTCTAGCACACGCACACCCATGGATCTACTGCATAAACACCCATGCGTGTTGTTAGCATACAACCGTGCTTTCTGTTTTACATCGCGGAAGTTCCTGGCAAAATACGGTGCTTCGTGTTTCCCTCTAGCACACGCACACCCGTGGATCTACCGCGTAAACACCCGTGCGTGTTGTTAGCATAGATCCGTGCTTTCCTTTTTACATCGGGGAAGTTCCTGGCAAAAAACCGTGTTTCGTGTTTCCCTCTACCACACGCACACCAGTGGACCTACCGCGTAAACCCGTGCATATTCCGTGCATACATTCGTGATTCGCAATGGTTCTTGATACTGCCCTATATTTTTTTATCTTTTCTGTGTTTACAACTTTATCTTTTTGTGTTTTATTTTTTAAAATAATTCCTTCTTCTGTTTTTTAAAATTTATTTATTTTGGGTTTCTCTTAATTTTAAGTTTGTTTCCTTGTTTATTGAATGATGCTGTTAAATTAGCTAAAATATTGATGTTGTAAACGCCTGTGGATAGCACGGTGGTTAACAAAAAATAATGATCAAAGAAAAAAAACACGATCACAAACGAACCCACGGTCCCATCGGTTGCATCAGTAAAACCCACGATCACAGAAGAAGAAGAGCCCATGATCTCCATGACCGCATCACCATGGGAGATCGTGCGGTTCCTCCCTTGCGGCCATCCCGCCCATAATTATAGACCTCCATAACAACATAGATCACCATTGCGCTGCCATCACTTCCCCTCCCACTCTTCCCTCTCCATGAGAAATCCACGAATCCTTCTCCAGGGCTCCCGGCGATGGGTTTCATCAGGGAACTCAAACAGGTGGAGGCACACGGCACCATCAAGTTGCACGCGATCCACACCAACGACCTGAAGAAGGTGGAGGAAACGATCAACCACTACGAGCAGCACCTCAAGTACCAGCGCAACAAGATCGTCGGTGTTGATGTCGAGTACACCGACGAGCCAGCCCACAAGCAGAAGGCCGCCCTCGTCCAGCTCTTCATTGGCAAGACCCAGCCGGTGCTGCTCTTCCAACTGAGCGCCGCCGAAGACAATTGCATGGCGTTTGACAACTTCCTCGCACACACAAGGTACACTTTTGCTGGCTTCTCCATCGACCAGGACATCTTGAAGCTGGACCGCGTCGGCCTGGAGATCGGCCACTTCGTCGACATCCAGAAGGAATGGAGGGTGCCCGAAAGCACCAAGTACTTGGATTCGCTTGGCGATGTCTCCACCATGCTCATCGACGACTACTACATCGACATGAAGTACAAGCTGACCTATGATACGTCTCCAACGTATCTATAATTTTTGATTGTTCCATGCTATTATATTATCTGTTTTGGATGTTTTATATGCATTAATATGCTATTTTATATTATTTTTGGGACTAACCTATTAATCTAGAGCCTAGTGCCAGTTTCTGTTTTTTTCCTTGTTTTTGAGTATTGCAGATAAGGAATATTAAACGGAGTCCAAACAGAATAAAATCTTCGGAATGATTTTTCTTGGACCAGAAGAAACCCAACAGACTTGGAGATGAAGGCAGGAGACCTGCCGTGGAGTCACAAGCTACCAGGGCGCGCCCTAGGGGGGGGGGCGCCCCCCTGGCTTGTGGCCTCATGGCAGCCCTCCTAACCCTATTCTTCGGCCTATAAATTCCCAAATATTCCCTGGATACCAGAGGGAGCCACAAATATACGTTTCCGCCGACGGAAGCCTCTGTTCCCGTGAGATCCAATCTTGGAGCCTTTTCCGGTAATCTGTCGGAGGGGGATTCGATCACGGAGGGCATCTACATCAACTCCATTGCCCCTCCGATGATGCGTGAGTAGTTCACCACAGACCTTCGGGTCCATAGCTAGTAGCTAGATGGCTTCTTCTCTCTCTTTGTTCTTCAATACCATGTTCTTCATGATCTTCATGGAGGTCTATCCGATGTAATACTCTTTTGTGGTGTGTTTGTATAGATCCGATGAATTGTGGGTTTATGTTCAGATTATCTATGAATATTATTTGAATCTTCTCTGAATTCTTATATGCATGATTTCATATCTTTGCAAGTCTCTTCGAGTTATTGGTTTGGTTTGGCCAACTAGATTGGTAATTCTTGCAATGGGAGAAGTGCTTAGTTTTGGGTTCAATCTTGCCTTGTCCTCACCCAGTGACAAAGTAGGGGTAGCGAGGCACGTATTTGTATTGTTGCCATCGAGGATAAAAAGATGGGGTTTTCATCACATAGCTTGAGTTTATCCCTCTACATCATGTCATCTTACCTAATGCATTACTCTGTTCTTCATGAACTTAATACTCTAGATGCAGGCAGGAGTCGGTCGATGTGTGGAGTAATAGTAGTAGATGCAGAATCGTTTCGGTCTACTTGACACGGACGTGATGCCTATATGCATAATCATTGCCTTGGATATCTTCATAATTATTCGCTTTTCTATCAATTGCTCGACAGTAATTTGTTCACCCACCGTATTATTTTCCTTCATGAGAGAAGCCTCTAGTGAAACCTATGGCCCCCGGGTCTATTTTCCATATTATATTTTCAGATCTATAAACCAAAAATACTAAAAATACCTCGCTGCATTCTTTTTACTTTTGTTTTAGTTTACGTTCTAGCAATCTTTTATATCTATCACTATCAGATCTCATCCTTGCAAATAACCGTGAAGGGATTGACAACCCCTTTTAGCGTTGGGTGCAAGAGTTTGATTGTTTGTGTAGGTACGAAGATTGGGGACTTGCTTGTATCTCCTACTGGATTGATACCTTGGTTCTCAACAACTGAGGGAAATACTTATCTACTTTGCTGCATCACCCTTTCCTCTTCAAGGGAAAACCAACGCAAGCTCAACAAGTAGAAAGAAGGATTTCTGGCGCCGTTGCCGGGGAGATCTACATCAAGCCTACCAAGTACCCATCACAAACTCATGTCTTGCATTTACATTATTTGCCATTTGCCTCTCGTTTTCCTCTCCCCCACTTCTAAAACGATTTTCAGAAAAAAAAAACCAAAAAGATTTGCCTTTTTATTCGCCCTCTTTTTCATTTGCCTCTTTCCAACCGGATCTCTTGCTTGTTTCTATGACTAGCGTTACTACTTCCCCTTTGTCACCAGATTTTGAAGTTCTATACTTCAAACAAAAACAAGGGGCAAATTTAAAAGATGCCTGGTATAGGCTAATGTAATCTTATCGTATCTCCAACCTAAAAGGAGATGCAAAGGTTTTGCTTAGAAATTTTTACATTGGATTGGCTTTGCATCATAGAGAGCTCTTAGATTTCGCCTCAAAACAGAATTTTATTGAACTGGATACGAACGCTGCTTATGAAGTTTTGGAGGGGATTTTGGGGGTTCCTCCACTAAAAAAGGGGTTTGTTTTCTCAGAAGAGGGAGTTCAAATTCTCGACAAATTGAGTGACTTACATAAGCACTTGGTCGAGTTACAACAATATCACGAACCCCTTAAACATATTAGTGGGAACCTCAATCGCTTGAATACTTTGATTACCCTTTGCAATAAGCGTTTGGATGTTTTGGATATTAAGATGGTTTCTTCCCCTACAAACCCGGGGAAGAGGAAAGAACCCCCCGGATTTGAGAAGGCCCTCACAAAAGTTGCCAATAACAAAGATGACAATACCTAGATCTATTGCGTTATGACTAGCTAGGGGCGTTAAACAATAGCGCTTGTTGGGAGGCAACCCAATTTTATTTCTTTTGGTTTTGTTTTTGCTTCTGTTTTTGAGTGTTTTGCACATTATTACCTCTGTAGTAATTGTATTTTCTTGTTTAAATTAGTGTTTGAGCCAAGTAAGACCTTTGGGATGGTCTACGGTGTTTGTGATTTGATTTTGCTGAAAAACAGAAACTTTTGCTCTCAGTCCAGGAATTTTGTAAATTCACTGGAACGTGCTTTTGATCTGCAATTTTTACACAAGATTGATACACAAATTTCCCTGATTTTCTTAATTATTCAGAATTTTTGGAGTTATAGAAGTATTTGAAGTCTATAGATTGCTACAGACTGTTCTGTTTTAGACAGATTCTGTTTTCTTTGTGTTGTTTGCTTATTTTGATGTATCTATGGGTTGTATCGGGGGGTATGAACCATGGATATTGGAATACAGTAGATATTACACCAATATAAATAAAGAATGAGTTCACAACAGTACCTAAAAGTGGTGATTTATTTTTCTTATACTAACGGATCTCATGAGTTTTCTGTTGAGTTTTGTGTTGTGAAGTTTTCAAGTTTTGGGGAAAGATTTGATGGACTATGGAATAAGGAGTGGCAAGAGCCTAAGATTGGGGATGCCCAAGGCACCCCAAGCCATATTCAAGGATACCAAAGAGCCTAAGCTTGGGGATGCCCCGGAAGGCATCCCCTCTTTCGTCTTCAATCCATCGGTAAATTTACTTGAGGCTATATTTTTATTCACCACATGATATGTGTTTTGCTTGGAGCGTATTGTATGATATGAGTCTTTGCTTTTTAGTTTGCCACAATCATCCTTGCTGCACACATCTTTTGAGGGGGACACGCATTAATCGTGAATTTATTAGAATACTCTATGTGCTTCACTTATATCTTTTGAGCTAGGCAATGTTGCTCTAGTACTTCACTTATATCTTTTTAGAGCACGGTGGTGTTTTATTTTATAGAAATAATTGAACTCTCGTACCTCACTTATATTATTTTGAGAGTCTTTAAACAGCATGGTAATTGGTTTAGGTTATGAATTTAGTCCTAATATAATGGGCATCCAAGAGGGATATAATAAAAACTTTCATATTAAGTGCATTGAATACTATGAGAAGTTTGATTCCTTGCATATAGTTTTGAGATATAAAGATGGTAATATGAGAGTCATGCTAGTGAGTAATTGTGAATTGGAAGAAATACTTGTGTTAAAGTTTGTGATTCCCGTAGCATGCACGTATGGTGAACCGTTATGTAACGAAGTCGGAGCATGAGTTCTTTAATGATTGTCAACCTTTGTGTGAGGGTCGGGAGCGCGCGATGGTTAACTCCTACCAACCTCTCCCCTAGGAGCATGCGTCTAATACTTTTCTTCGATAACTAATAGACTTTTGCAATAAGTATGTGAGTTCTTCATGACTAATGTTGAGTCCATGGATTATACGCACTCTCACCCTTCCACCTTTGCTAGCCTCTCTAGTACCGCGCAACTTTCGCCGGTGCATTGAACCAACCTTCCTCAAAACAGCCACCATATACTTTCCTCAAAACAGCCACCATACATACCTATTATGGCATTTCCATAGCCATTCCGAGATATATTGCCATGCAACTTTCACCGTTCCGTTTTTCATGACACGCACCATCACTTTCATATTGCATATAGAGTCATATTTTGTTCTAGGTATCGAGTTGTAATTTTTGAGTTGTAAGTAAATAAAAGTGTGATTATCTTCATTATTAAAGCATTGTCCCGTGAGAGAAAAGGATGATGGAAACTATGACTCCCTCACAAGTTGGGATGAGTCTCCGGACTTTACAAATAATAAAAGAGGCCAGCGAAGCCCAAATAAAAAAAAGAGGCCAAAGATGCCCACCAAAATAAAAAAAATGAGAGAAAGAGAGAAGGGACAATGCTACTATCTTTTTCCACACTTGTGCTTCAAAGTAGCACCATGATCTTCATGATAGAGAGTCTCCTATTTTGTCACTTTCATATAACTAGTGGAATTTTTTCCTTGTTTTTGAGTATTGCAGATAAGGAATATTAAACGGAGTCCAAACGGAATAAAATCTTCGGAATGATTTTTCTTGGACCAGAAGAAACCCAGCAGACTTGGAGATGAAGGCAGGAGACCTGCCGTGGAGTCACAAGCCACCAGGGCGCGCACTGGGGGGGGGGGGGGCGCCCCCTGGCTTGTGGCCCCACGGCAGCCGTCCTAACCCTATTCTTCGGCCTATAAATTCCCAAATATTCCCTGGATACCAGAGGGAGCCACAAAAATACTTTTCCGCCGCCGGAAGCCTCTGTTCCCGTGAGATCCAGTCTTGGAGCCTTTTCTGGTAATCTGCCGGAGGGGGATTCGATCACGGAGGGCATCTACATCAACTCCATTGCCCCTCCGATGATGCGTGAGTAGTTCACCACAGACCTTCGGGTCCATAGCTAGTAGCTAGATGGCTTCTTCTCTCTCTTTGTTCTTCAATACCATGTTCTTCATGATCTTCATGGAGATCTATCCGATGTAATACTCTTTTGTGGTGTGTTTGTCGAGATCCGATGAATTGTGGGTTTATGTTCAGATTATCTATGAATATTATTTGAATCTTCTCTGAATTCTTATATGCATGATTTCATATCTTTGCAAGTCTCTTCGAGTTATTTGTTTGGTTTGGCCAACTAGATTGGTAATTCTTGCAATGGGAGAAGTGCTTAGTTTTGGGTTCAATCTTGCGGTGTCCTCACCCAGTGACAAAGTAGGGGTAGCGAGGCACGTATTTTTATTGTTGCCATCGAGGATAAAAAGATGGGGTTTTCATCATATTGCTTGAGTTTATCCCTCTACATCATGTCATCTAACCTAATGCGTTACTCTGTTCTTCATGAACTTAATACTCTAGATGCAGGCAGGAGTCTGTCGATGTGTGGAATAATAGTAGTAGATGCAGAATCGTTTTGGTCTACTTGACACGGACGTGATGCCTATATGCATAATCATTGCCTTGGATATCTTCATAATTATTCGCTTTTCTATCAATTGCTCGACAGTAATTTGTTCACCCACCGTATTATTTTCCTTCATGAGAGAAGCCTCTAGTGAAACCTATGGCCCCCGGGTCTATTTTCCATATTATATTTTCAGATCTATAAACCAAAAATACTAAAAATACCTCGCTGCATTCTTTTTACTTTTGTTTTACTTTACGTTCTAGCAATCTTTTATATCTATCTCTATCATATCTCATCCTTGCAAATAACCGTGAAGGGATTGACAACCCCTTTTAGCGTTGGGTGCAAGAGTTTGATTGTTTGTGTAGGTGCGAAGATTGGGGACTTGCTTGTATCTCCTACTGGATTGATACCTTGGTTCTCAACAACTGAGGAAAATACTTATCTACTTTGCTGCATCGCCCTTTCCTCTTCAAGGGAAAACCAACGCAAGCTCAAGAAGTAGCAACCTACGAAGATCACAGGCTCTAGGACAAGATGCCCCTGCCCGAGAAGCACATCGAGTATGCGGCAAAGGACGCTTACGCCGCGTACGAGATATGGCACCGCCTCACCATCACCCAGGACGGACTTCGCCGCGCAAAGCTGGAGAAGTCCAATAAGCGCGCCAGGAACTGGTGAAGATGAAGTTGATGCACGCCAAGAAGTATCTTCAAGATTGCTCGTAGTCATCTTAGATTACAAGTTAATTTGCTTTCGAGTTTTTAGTTTGCTTTTGCTTTCCCCAATATGCTTGTGATGTAGTTGATTTGCTTTGGAATCATGTAGTAGTTTGCTTCAGTACGAAATAAGCTTAGTCTGATGTACATTACTGGATGCTGGAGTAGTATGCTGGTGAAGATGAAGTTTTCCCTCTAACATACCACGGCCATAGAATCTCCTTCATGTGTCACCTCCTTCGAAGGTCTCTGCCGTAGCAGCATGTCTTTTCCTCTGTTTCAACGGATCTGCTTTACAGAAAACTATGCTGCTAGTAAACGCACGGCCGCGATTTCCGTTTTACATCACGGAAGTTTCCGGCAAAAAAACGTGCTTCGTGTTTCCCTCTAGCACACGCATACCCGTGGATCTAACGCATGCAGACCCGTGCGTCTATTTACCATACATCCGTGCTTTCCGTTTTACATCGCGGAAGTTCCTGGCAAAATACGGTGCTTCGTGTTTCCCTCTAGCACACGCACAGCCATGGATCTACCGCGTAAACACCCGTGCGTGTTGTTAGCATACAACTGTGCTTTCCGTTTTACATCGCGGAAGTTCCTGGCAAAATACGGTGCTTCGAGTTTCCCTCTAGCACACGCACACCCGTGGATCTACCGCATAAACACCCGTGCGTGTTGTTAGCATAGATCTGTGCTTTCCTTTTTACATCGGGGAAGTTCCTGGCAAAAAACCGTGCTTCGTGTTTCCCTCTACCACACGCACACCCGTGGACCTACCGCGTAAACACCCGTGCATATTCCGTGCATACATTCGTGATTCGCAATGGTTCTTGATACTGCCCTATATTTTTTTATCTTTTCTGTGTTTACAATTTTATCTTTTTGTGTTTTATTTTTTAAAATAATTCGTTCTTCTGTTTTTTAAAATTTATTTATTTTGGGTAGCTCTTAATTTTAAGTTTGTTTCCTTGCTTATTGATTGATGCTTTTAAATTAGCTAATTTTGCACAGCCATTTTTAAACAGCCGTGTACACACAAATAAAGCTACAGATACATTTTCAAACAGCAGTGTACATACAGACATTTTTAAACATCCGTGTACACAGACAGACAGACGAAACAAAAACTTCTAGTTGGAGTGTAAGTTACTCCAACTAGCCCGCCCCCCACTACCCATTTCACAGAGAGACTGTTAACTTACTCAAACGTGGCACCCCACTACCCCTCCACGCACCCCACTACCACACTACCGCCGGTTCAGTTTCCCAAACATTTATATAGGCGCCACCCCAGTCATAGAGTCCCTTGCCATTCGAACTGTTTCTTTTTTCCTCGGTTTCTCCTCTCCTCCATTCCTCTCATTGTCTTCCTCGGAAACTCTGATATTTCGACGTGATCTGATCCCTTTTTATTCTTCCTTGGGTTGTTTTGTTCAGGCACTTCATTGAGGTCTACGGTGGTTCCATCTTCCTTTCTCTGTGCGATTAGCGTGGCCCTCATTCTTTAGGGTTCCTCGTATAAATTTCATGTGCTTATTCATTTGTTGTATACTAGTTTGATTTTTCTGACTGGAACCCTGAAGCAACCATTTGTTCAGGGTTTCTCTTTTTTTTTTGCTGTTTTCCTGTGTAGATGTTATGCCTTCAACTAGAGCAAGCATTCGTTTAGTTCCGGGTAGTTTTTTTGTAGATCTGGTTTGTTGGAACAGTTATCAATCAAATAGACATTCTTATTCTTCTGTATGTGATTTATTTGGGTTCTCAATTTTTGTAGATGGACACATATGCTTCTGCATCATCAAAGAGAAGGAGAGGTTTCTAAGGTTACAAAGTTGCTCTATAATTACTGTAGTAGTATGCTTATGTTTATTTTGTGTTATGATTTCATATTGTTATTTACATGTTAATCCTTCTGTCATAGGCCAAAAGGCCCAGAGTGGATTGTGATGAAGTTGAAGATGACACTTGTCGTGTAAGTTGATTTTTTTGCCATTCAAGTTTGTAAAAGCTTTCTTACTGTTTATATGTTTAAAAGCTATAGACTATTAATTACTACTGTTTTTGTTCATCTTTTTTATTGTTTACATGCTTAAAATGCTTGTTTAGTTGTCTTGTTGATTATCTATTTGTCAAGTTATTAATTTCTTCATTCTTTTTTTCTTTTTTGTAGTTGTATGATCGAGCACCGCAGGTCCTAGAGATTGCCATTTCCACAAAGGAGCAGCTAGGCCTCCATTATGGTCTGGTTGACCGTGTTGCTGTCTTCTCACTGTCACGCAACTTGTTCCCAGCACCATTCTGTGTTGCTTATGCACTTCACGATTATCTTGGCGATTGGTCATTTAAGGTAGCAGACCATTTCATCAAAGACGAGGTTGTTGTCAAGTTTGACAACCTGTTCTCTGTGAATGCTATCGATGGAAAGAATTTCAAGCAAGGTGCAAGCACTAACAATTATGCAGTTATGATGGCTACCAAAGTTGTGGAGCTGAAGCCTTGCAAGCCTGATTGGTTTGGTCTTACAAAGACTCAAATCATTCGACCTGTCCCTTCTTCCGACAGTGTCTCTACTGTCAATGCTAGTGCTGCTGAAGCTCCCAAAGATGTTCGTGGGGGCGCGAGTGGTTCTGCTTGAGGAAATGCATAAGGTGCTGGTGCTGCTGAAGCTCTGATAGACAGCAATTTATCTGTTTTATGTCTAATGATCTATCTATTGTATGAATATGTATTAGTGAACTACCAGCTACCTCTACTTTTTTAGTTGTTAAATGTAATGTCGCAGGTTCTGAATCTTGTTTGAATGGAATGTGTGGAAACTAAGTTTTTATCAACATGGTCTTTGAAGTTTTTAATGTTCCTGTTTTCTTTCTTATTTTTGTTATTTTTCAAACCTGAAACACATGTGTGTTCGTAGGACTTATGAAGTAGATTTTTTTTGTAATAACAGTTGTAGAACTAATTTTTCTTGTGCAAGAGAAACACCCGTGGACCTACCGCGTAGTCACTCGTGCGTCTACCTAGCGTACATCCGTGGTTTTCGTTTTACATCACCGAAGTTCCTGGCAAAAAACACAAACTTTCGTGTTTCCCTCTAGCACACGCACACCCAAACCCATGGACCTTCCGCGTGTGCACCCGTGCGTCTACCTAGCATCCATCTGTGGTTTTCGTTTTACATCACCGAAGTTCGTGGCAAAAAACCCAAACTTTCGTGTTTCCCTCCAGCACACGCACACCCACACCCGTGGACCTACCGCGTACGCACCCGTGCGTCTACCTAGCGTACATCTGTGGTTTTCGTTTTACATCACCGAAGTTCCTGGCAAAAAACACAAACTTTCGTGTTTCCCTCTAGCACACGCACACCCAAACCCGTGGACCTACCGCGTGCGCACCCGTGCATCTACCTAGCGTCCATCCGTGGTTTTTGTTTTACATCACCGAAGTTCCTGGCAAAAAACCCAATTTTTGTGTTTCCCTCCAGCACACGCACACCCACACCCGTGGACCTACCGCGTACACACCCGTGGTTTTCGTTTTACATCACCGAAGTTCCTGGCAAAAAACCATCCCTATTAACTTCAAGACACCCGCGAGGAGTGATCCCAAATTAGCACCACTTCATCCCATGCTTAGATTCTTACATCCATACAAAAGCATGCAAAATAAAAAAAGTACGTACTACGTAGCTACTCCTCATCGGAGATGTGAACTATTGTATGGCAGGTGTGTCAGACGGTGGATGGCCTATTTTGTCAAATGAATCAATCGATGTGCTACCTTCATTATCGTGCATATCCTTAATATAAATCCGTGCTTCTATTTTACATCACGGACATTCCTACATAATACTTTGCTTCTTGTTCCTATTTTCCATCTAATACCACGCTTCATAATTCCGTAGTATCCGTGCCTTTCGCGCAGTGGACCTGCTGCGTACATGCCCGTGCATCTCGCTAGTATAAATCCATGCTTCCAATTTTACTTTGAACAGAAATATTTATCAGGCGAAGCAAGAGTGAAACTGCCTCATGCAGCTAATGTATGACACTTGGAATGAACCAACGACGTTTGCAATCTAATATATATGAGATGAACAGCATGTCATGGGTCTTTTGGATCTCCATTAATATTTCAATACATCATTCATATCTAGAACACTACAACTACACGGCCTCTATGCGAGGTTGCAAAAAATAACATCAACACCCGGTTCCATGTCCAATCATAAATTTATACCAGACGAATAGTTTTCCCAATGCTGCCCAATCAACAGGATACCTAACAATCATTCTTCAAGAATTTCCTTGATCATGAGAAGCTCATACCTATTCGCAGATCCTTTCTCAACAAGATCAGAGACGACGGTTTCCATCTTCTTCTTATTCCCCTTCAGCATATTCACCTCCTGCTCCAGAAAATCTCTGTCCAGCTTGGTCTCATCTCTCTCCTCCTCGGTATTCCGAACAGCACCCGTGAGACACGCGTGAATGGACTTGAGCTCTTTATGATCGATGTCGAGTTGCTTCTTCTGCCTTTCAAGGTTCTTGAGATTAAGGTTCAATTGTTCGACGTCCTTTTTAAGCTTGCTTATCTCTTCTTTCTGTTCCTGGCGTTTGCCATTACCCTTGTGCAACATCTGCCAAAGCTTGAGCAGGCACCTCTGCATTATAAGAGGCCAAGGCTGATCAACCCATTTCACGACTCCACAGTTCACACCTCTCTACAAGGGAAACAAAAAGGGAAGAAAGAAATGTGAACAGATATTATTAACGTACTACACGAGATTTAAAATTGCACTAACTTTCTTCTAACGAGCCTCAATTAATTGCGCCTGGCGAAGAAACAAATGGGAACAGCCAACACCAGTAAAAGTATCTTATTTAGAAAGTATGCATTAAGTTAGAAATTATCTTAGTACAAGTAATATGTTTTCCTCGAGAAACTAGCGAACGTTAAACAGTAGCCTAGTAGAAAGCTAGATATAATAGGCAATGACTTTTAAAAGTAGTAAGATAGATACAATAAACAGCGACCTTAAAATTTTGTTTGTAAATGCCTCTTATAATGGTTCCAACTAAAAAGGTTTTGTTTGTAACTATGTCTCCTATTTGCAACCAACTTGATGTAACAAAGAAGTAACAGGGATTTTGAAAGTGGCTAACTTTGACAGCACAACCGTAGAACCTCCTTCCTGTGTCAATTCCTTCGAAGGCCACACACCTCAGAGGCTTGGTGTCGTGGAGCACGAGGACAGAGGGAGACCTTCCTCTTCACCATGAAAATATTGGTCTACGATTGTATCAGGGTTCTCCTACAAGCACACAAGTACCTTTTGAGGTCAAATCAAATATTCCCAAAAACAAAACACCAAAATCAGAACTGCTCATGTAAGCGGAAATCTGTTACATAGAAATTGAAGTCCATGTCATGGAAGTACATCTCTTCATTCTTCATCTCTTTGCTGATCTTAGATGCTGACATGGTACAGCGGCTGTGGGCAGAAGCGGCGCCGTCTTACTCGTCGTATCACTGAATATACAAGGGGGTTGGGGGTGATTTGGAGAGACGGGGAAAGAGAGCTAAGGACGCGGTGATACATGAAGAAGGCACCGCCCAGGGCACGAGGATCCTCTGCCATTTGGCACCCTGCCATTCTGGCACTGACACGTGGGTCCGTTGGGAACCTGACCCACATGTCAGTGGCCAAACCCTCGCAGGGAGTTTTCACATGGTCCCACTCCACCAAACGTCTGTCCGGGTGACGAAAGATCCCACCTACTTACCACTTTTTTTTCTTTCTGGTATTTTTCTTGCGTCGGGAAGAGTACTTGGCGTGACGAAGCGACATTTACAGAGGGAAGTAATGGGGTGAACTCGCAGACGTTACTTCTATCTCTCGCGTCTCTCTATCTCCCTCTCTACCACTCCCTCTCTCTTATTACAGACATTTTTTAGTTTCATCAAGACATCCATTTCTCCAATAATTACTCCATAAATACGAGGCTGTCTGTATCTCGTAAATAGAGTTACTTGCTATTCCGCTTTATCCTCACATCTGGTTCTTTCACTTCAGCTCGTTCCCCTCTTTCTGTCTACGGTTCGTCTGTCTTACTTAGATCTCCACACTTTCTACAGTGTTTTTCAGTTAGTGTGTGTCGGATTCCTGCATAAGTTACCCCTTTTTAAGTATTTGGGCGAACAATTTTGAGGGAATGGAGTTGGTTGTTTTCCACCAGTCTCTGCCACTCGTGATAGATGTGTGAAGTTTTCTTTATATAAACACTAACATCAAAGGATATATATATATATTACTTTGTCTTTTCTCATTAGATTGAGTATATAACACTGATGCATGGTCTTTTAATTGTCTCTTGGCATAAATGGTTACACATGTTGTCATAGATCTATTTAGTCTTTTTCCAGATCTGATGCATCTCAGTCTTATATATTGTTTTATATTCGCAGACAGCGATGAACTGTGATGTTTGCTGGAACCTCGGTTGTCATGGTGGTGAATCCGCTGTTGACAGCTCTTTCTTGATTGTCCCTTTGCCTCGTTGTTATGAGTCGTACCTGGTAAATTTTGGGTATCGGTAAGAAGAACATTTGTTTTGTGCCTTTGCTTCTACCGTTCTTACATAAGGAATAATATTAATCGAGCAATATAAGAGATATAAAAAATGACACATAATCATTCTTGTTAGTAGCTTTTTGGCATGGTTGTTTTGATCTATGAATCATACTTATTTTTTCTTCTTATTTGGCAGTATGTCCCTTGCTATTACCGGAAGCAGGTCCTCTCTTTGATTTCTTTATGGAAAGACGAAGCTTTAGATGATGGATTTGAAGAAGATGATTTGAACCTTGTGTTTGGCAGCGACGAGGAGTTGTCATACAATATTAAGTTTACCGATTGTGCTGACAGGTCCAAGTTTCATGGTCCTGGGTGGGAAAAGATGATACACGACTATGATCTGTGTTACGGTGATATTATTAAACTGGATTTGCAAGGCGAAGATTTCTTCTTTCACATTGATATGCAGTTGAATGAATCTCAAGGGAGTCACAAAGCCGTTCTCAAACCTTCTGTTGGTATGTTACACTCGCCTATCAAGAGACCATGTGATCCGAATCTCGACGAAGTTCGTCTGACTAAATATTTGTTTTTACCATGTAGTGTGAGATTTATCCTTTATAGTGACCCTGTAGTCAATATTTCTAAGTATACCGTATTTAACTTTTCAATTCATTCTGACAAATTGATTTACCGTGCAGCCACCATTTTTTGCTTCAGACATGCTGACTTATAGATGATTTTATTGTTCAGCTCTTGAAGATCTCAGTATATCCCAGAGAAGCTACATAGACAAGACTGTCTACACCCGAGGCATAAAACTTTCATATACTGAAATGGTGTGCGTGACCAACCTTGTTTTAAGTGCTAAGGACATCCCTGTCATTGCCTTCGTGCATTGTCTAAATTTTAGCAACGTTCAGAAAGGCCGCTTGGTTAGTCATTTTTTGTTTCTACAAGCCAATCTCCACATGTCACTCCCCTTGATGCAATGGCACAACTTACAATGATTTGTTTTTGTATAGAAAATACCTACTGTTGTTATCGATGCTCTCAGGATGAAGCTTGGATATTTTCCTCTAAAGGGCAACATCAGACTTGTTGAACTTTCTAGTTCCGTCGATTTGCCTGGCACGTACTGCTTGCACAAAGATGGAAGGTTGGCAATATCCGGGTTATCTGCTTTGACAAATGCAGCTAGGTTGACAATAGACTCGGTTGTGCTCTTCACAATCCTCAGGGGAGCCGTGGCCGATAAGGAGTTGCTATCACTTGTAATTGCTGGTCTCTACAAGAAAATTGTCTGAAGTGTGGCGCTTGCAGCAGGGCTCGGTTGCACAAACAATCGTTCAACTTTTGCGTCGTTTGTTAGCTAGATAGACAACTCTGGTGGATCAACTGCAGGTGGGACTAAGAAACCGTGGCTCTTCTGTATGTAAACCCGTGCGTCTTCTGAATGCAAAGTCGTGCTCCTGTTGGCCTTGCGGCCGTGATTCTCAGAGTGAACCTGTCAGCGCAATTTTCTACGATACTTGTGTTTTACCCAGGCACGACCGTGTAGGTAGCACCTACGAAATCGTGCGTCCAAGGGTGTACAATTCAGCGGAAATGCTTGCAAGGTGTGGAGCCATACCTTTGACAATGAAGGTGTGACTGGAAACATTCGCAATACTATAACTAAAAATGTTCATAACATAAGCAAAGTATATAGTGTTTGAATGTGGTTTAAAAAGCAAACTAGATCACAAGCAAACCTAAATTTAGCACAGGTAAAACAAAAACTAGATGGCACGAGCACTTTCACAGACATGTTCTATGCCGGCACCTTCTTCAACTTCAGTTTATGCGTTCGTGCAGATCGTGGGTTTGCGACGCAACCGCTCGGAGTGGTAATCATGGGATTTTTTTGATCGATGCGTATTTGTTCATTGTGAACTTTCCACCCCAAATTTCCCTCCCAGTACCCTTGATGGATATATTCCTGCTTCCTCTATCTATTTCCATCTAAAACCCTGCTCCCTGCTTCTGTACCAGCCGTGCCTCTCGCACAGGCACACTAGTGGTTCTACTGCGTACAAAACTGTGCATGTGTTGTTTATGTGGACCCGAGGGGGAAGACTACGAAAGCATCTTTAAGATGGACAAAAAAGGCTTCTAAATGTGCTCGACTTTTAGTAAACAAAAGGTGTCTCTCTTCCAGCGGTGCCTCTCTCACACGCCCACCCGTGCATGTCCTACGGACAAATTCGTGCATCTTCCTTATATAGGACCGTGCTCTAGATTTACATCACGGGCCTTTGTTTTACATTACGTACTTTTGTTTTATATATCAAACAACCGTGGCCCAAGCGTGGAAGTGTCGTGTACATATCCGTGCTTCTGCCTAATAATAAATCCATGCTCCTGCCTAAATCCCATGATTTCATATTTTCCCGTCTAAAACCATGCTTCGTGTTGCTGTACCAGGTGTGCCTCTCGCACGCTCACCCATGGATCTGCTGCGTACACACCCGTGCATGTCCGTCGTATAAAATCGTGCTTCGTATTTCCTTCTACCACACGCTCACCCGTGTATTTACTGCGTACACACCCGTGCATCTGACCCCTCACCTCCCCCTCCCCACTTAATCCTTTCATTATTATTTTTCTTGCATCCGCGTAGTGAATACCTAACCGTCTTTCCAAATCTACCTCACAGAGCTCTGCGCGGACCTCGGAGGCAGCGCCACACCTCGACAAATGGAAATGAAGATAGAGATGGAGTTGGAGATGAACATGAAGAGGAGGATGAAATCGGAGATGGAGCCCGCTGCAAGAGGGCGAGGCTCGAGCCACCGTCGATGCCCTCCTCTAGGATTTCAACGGTGGTCGAAGGGGCAAGAAGCGGTAATGCCCCTCGTTCTGGTCCGGACATCATCAACCGCCATCCCGGACGCAATCCTAGGTGAGATCGTCTGCGACCCCTATGGTGCAAGGCCCCTCTCAATCTAAACTGTCATGGGCTGTCTCTCGAAAATGATTATAAATTCCCCGGAACAATTATCTCTTCCCACAAGGGCTCCGTCCAGCGCCTATGTGTCCCGGCGTCAATTTTAACTTCCCCGGAACAATTATCTCTTCCTACAAGGGCTCCGTCCAGCGCCTCTACGTCCCGACGTTCAATCTGTACCGATCATGCACGGTGGACGCCAGGCAAAATTGTTACATTATAGCAGTTGCGAGCTGGTGGTCAACAGTTTTATCCCGAACGCTCTATATATAGCCCCATTCCACCAAAATCAATGTTTAATTTATCGTCGTCTTTCCACACCGCCAGCCTCGCCCTTTGCATACTAGAGGACAGCCTGGTACAAATGCTTCGACTCTCGTTGCTCAAAAAACTTTCTGTATCGAGAGTGGGAATATCCAATAGTGCAATGATCTACATGATCCACCACTGCTGCCCTGCTCTAGAGTGGTTGTTATTTGAACCCTTTGACAATCACATGTATCTACGAATAAACTCACAAACCCTTTCAACATTATGCATTCCTCGCGGAAAAACAGGTGAGCTCATCATTGAGATGACCATGAAACTCGCTGGTCGCTATCCTGTGCGAGATCACTCGGCAGAGAGGAAAATGTTTTTGCATACTGCACATAGCTGGAGAGTATAAAATGTTGTTACACCAAGATAAAAGGAGACTAAGTAGTTTGGTTTTGGCAGTTGCGAGCTCCTTCGTGGGTGCATAGCACAATAACAATGCTGCTAACAAGGTTACAGATTCAGCAAAAGATACATGCATTGTTTCAGCACAATAACAATGCTGTTAACAAAGTTACAGATTCAACAAAAGGTACATGCAATGTTTCACCACCCCTGCGTAAAACCCAGACAGATAAGTGGCAGCAACATCTAACCCCAACGCTGTTTTCAGCACTTACAAGTGAATGGATCTGTTAAATCCAGGTGCTCAACGCGTGCGTGTCTTAAATCCAAGTGCTTGTGCTCGCAACTTGCCGACAATCTAAGGCAAGCATATTTAGAAGCCTTTTTGTCCCACTGAAGCACCTCTTGTTGCAGTTTGTAAAATCCTTCCGTGAAGTCTTCGTGAGAAAGAAACTTAAGCCTGATAGTCTCCAGCTATCTTACGTTGAGAATAAAGAATGTTGCAAATTGAATGCTTTTCTCGCATTGTATATAGATTAAAAGCGTCACTGACTTCAAACGAACGTCGTGATGGTGCTCACAAGAACAGTCGTTCGTAAGACTTTCCTCATTAGAGACTCCTCCCTTAATAGGCACAAAGATTTAAAATGCTTAATGTCTATAAAGAAAGATTCTGTTGAAACAACAAGTGAATGATTAATCCTAATTACCTCCGTTCTGATAAAAGTTTTTTTTACTTTTTGTCTAGACACAGATGTGTCTAATACATACATATTTGTCCATGACATACAAATCTAAGACAAGCCTTTTTAGATGAATGGAGTAGTACAACATGCAGGGTATGTGTTTTCATTGTGTGTGAGAATGATCACCTCGATATACAAGTTTTCCAAGCTTCTGAAGCATTGCACCAAGGCAACGACTGCGCTCACATTATAATCCATATTGATAAGCAACGTCTTGACAGATTGAACCGCTGTGGATGTGCTGACTGTCGGCAAACACTTCATGAAGAATAAAACATAATATTAATATAGAATAAAGATTGGATTACATGGAACTTGCTTGTTCGACAGAATGCAACTGAAAATATTGTGGAAAGTCAGTACCTGAATAAATATACGGTGTTGTGCGATGCTGGATTCATAAAAAATATCAGATAATTTGCCGAAGACCTCCAGTTTAGGTGCAAAGATGATAACTATCTGCAAGTTCTTGCTATGATCATCACAAATCAACCGTTGAAGTGAGGAGGCATCCTCTATAACAACTTTGCCATGGTGACCACAAATGCCAATGCTTGTAAGGTTAGGTGAGTTTATTCTGATGCAATGGCTCTTGACTGTCCAAACAAGCATCAGGCATTTGAGTGCAGGGCAACTGCTATAGTGGATTATACTTTGTAATGAGACTTCAGATATATCAACATCCACACGCGAGAGTCTCCTGAGCAATGGTAGTTTAAGCGCCCGTACATAATTTTCTGGTAACTTGCAAAGAGAAAAGGCGATGGTGTGGAGAGAGGAGGAAATCTGAGGGTTGAATGCCGGTGGTGATGGCATAAGCGAAGGGCATGAGAATGGTAGTACGTCACGTTGTCTCATAAATCGTGGGAACATGTAGTAAAACTCAAGCACCTGGAGATTGTTCAATCTGGGGGATTCGAGCCAGGAGTCAACAGTCGAGGGTCTGCACTGGAGGTAGAACGCCGGTATGCATAGACTGTGAACTGCGCCCTCATGGCCGGAGAAGATGGCCTCTGGAATGTTCGAATCAACATCACCGACATGTTCTCCACTAAAAAAAGTTCCAGTGTATGTTATGCAGATGAGCTCCCCTGGTGTGGCGGACCAAGCGGAAATCAACTCGAAATCTACTTTTTTGAGGGGGTTAAAAACTCGAGCGAGAGGGATCTCACGGCAGTCCAGATTCAGAGGAGCGATGCGCCAAAGAGGGCACCACCGGGTTGAGAGGATTTGAGTGCGGATGCCCTCCTTAGTGGAGAGGCGGGAGATGATCTCACCGAGGATGGCATGCGGGAGGTCGCTGATGCGGTCCGGACCAGACTCCTCTTCCCGATCCTCGGTTCCAGCGAGGGCACCCTCGCCGCTTCCAGCCGCTACCGCCAAACCCCCAGAGGAGCGCGTTCTCGGTGGCGCGAGCCTCGCCATCTTGGTGCTCGGGGCACCGGGCTTGATCTCCATCTCCGTCTCCATTGCTTGGTTCGCGCCGCCTACGAGAACCGCTCTGTGCGGTGTGGATCTAGACAGACGGTTAGGTCTTCACTGCGCGCAGATCCAGACGGCTAAAAAATATATAACTTTGCTTTTTTAATGTTTGGATTGACACATTTCCGTGCCCTTGTGTGTTGGAGATTGTTGAGCTCTACAGGCACGGTTCCATGTGTAGTAAAGCCACAGACGTGTACTAGAATTTTAACAGTGACTATGCACGGGCTTGTAGCCTCTGCGTGCACGGTTTTGCACAGTAACAGGTTTTACCCTCTTACCCTAGGTGAGAGGCGGCATTCGTGGCTCTCCCGTGGTGCACGTCTTTCGTCAGCGAAATTCAATGGGGGAATGAATCTTCAGACCTCTGGGGCACACTTCTTCAATGGGAAGGGGCACGCGCGTGCCCCTGTGTGTTGGAGATCGTTGCGCTATGACAGCGTTTCCGTGCGTGCGCTGGCTGTACAGGCACGGTTCCGTGTGTAGCAAAGCCATGCAGTGTACTAGAATATTAACTGTGACTGTCCACGGGCATAGGAGAAGAACAATGAGCACTGCTCTGTCTTTGGGCAGAAGCATTGCCGTTCAACATAGTGACAATAGCACTTATGAGTTTAGTTGTGAGATCAAGTTGTCCACAGAATTTTTGTAGTAGAGTCACGAGATGGTGTCGAAGCATCAGTCAAATGTGCAGAAAACAACCGAAATGAACATTTGTAATTCACCACAGTTATATATACTAAAGTGATGAAGGTAAACATTAGACCGTTTTTGATTCTGAATTTACACCACTGTCTAGCTAGACATAATTATAAATTTAGTATATACGACCACCTCCTGTCATAATTATATAGTAAAACGCATCGTGTAGTCTGTTGGGTAGGACACTACCAAAACACTATTCAGGAGAGATCATTGATTATAAGGTGCAGTAAGCTCATATCTCGCATTCTTGGCCAGTGCTTTTCAATCGTGATAAGGACTATTGAGCCAACTCTCAACTGAGATTCTTCTACAAAATCCGAAAACCCTGTTACTTCCATCCTCCCGTCAGCTCGTATCGAGTAAGTCGTCTTAACGTCGATTTCATCATAGATCTGTACAAGGCTTACGGCGCCTCTTGGCGGAAGGTAAACAAGATTGGCCTTCATTGTTTTTACAACAGCTGATGGAATTCTCTACAGATTGTTATTACAGATAAACAACAATTTTTTAGCACGCACACAAAACAACTTAATTACTAGTGAAAATTAGAAGTAGGTGAAAACAAATAAAAAATTACTTACCAGCCTGCCAGTCGTGATATTTGTGACGTTGAGACGGTGGACAAATGGTATCGTTGGGAACGTGGGCGTTGAAGACAAAGTAAATAAGGTCTCCCATTTGTCTGTATGACAGTTCTAGCCCTGGAGTATGGACTATCTTGTTGATGTATTCTTTCTCCGAAGCATTAAGTTCATCTAGAGCTAAATAAATAAAAACTTGTTATGCCAATTTGCTTGAAGTAATAATGGCGTGCAAAAGTACAGGGAGTTATACCGAGAGTGAATCTTTGGATTCAGTTAATGCAGTTAAAGGCATAGGCGATAGAATTGCTAATGTTTTATTTGAAATCACAACTAGCTTTGAATAGTTGTCTGAATAGTTTTGTGTATACAAAATTTAAACAAAGGGGTAGGAGCATTAATAGTAGCTGAAACAAAGTACATTGCCAAAAGAAAAATGATAACGCGAATCAGAAGTTGTTGTAGGGGTAGATGAAAACCATACCAACTGAAGGTTTTGGTTGTGCTTTGTAACCTCTGAGGGAGTCCTAGTTTAAGGGGTCCTCGGATAGCCGACCTGTTCCTCATGGGCCGGACTATGTGGGCCACTGGATAAGCATTGGGTGATCAGGGGCCCCGTCGCCAAGGCGGAAGTTCAAGGAGCCATGGCGTGTCCTCCAAGATGTCGACAGTAGATCGGCATGTTTTTTCCCTTTAATGTGCAACCGACTATGTGTAAACCCTAGGTACCCTCGGCATCTATATAAGCCAGAGGGTTTTAGGTTGTAGACCAACAGAACTCATCTAGGGTTTTAGTCATACGATCTCGAGGTAGATCAACTCTGTAACCCTTAGACCATCAATATAATCAAGCAGGACGTAGGGTATTACCTCCATAGGAGGGCCCGAACCTGGGGAAACATCGTCTCCCACTCCTCCTGTTACCATTGATTCTAGTCTCACAGCTCGGGACCCCCTACCCAAGATCCGCCGGTTTTGACACCGACATTGGTGCTTTCATTGAGAGTTCCGTTGTGATCGCCGGAAGGAACCGACGGCTTGCCTTGTCACAAGCAGCAAGATCTGCACCCAGGGGACTCTCTCCCCGGATCAGATCCTCGCGAGCGGCGACAACTCGTCGCCCGCCTACCCGATCGGCCGTCCATGCCAGATCGGAAACTTTTCCCCCGATCAAGGAATCAGGTTCGGAACCCTAGAGTTCGTCGCTGATTCACGGGGAGAACTCGTCTTGGTGGAACCCTTGATCCTACGGAAGAGCCCGCAGATCCCGACGCCTCGATGCCGAAGACATCGGGCCCCGCCTCCGATGATGAGGTTGTTATCCCCGGACCGTCTGGACCGCTCAATCCGGTCGTCGTGACCGGATCCACCATGGTTGAACAGAATCCGGGACTGCTCTCGCGCGACTCCGGAACTGCGACGCCGCATACCGATCCCACTCGCCTCAGCGACACGCATCCTACCATCGCTTCGTTTCTCAATGAGTTATTTGATCGGATGGAGACCATGCGTATGGCCGATGACCAGATCCCGGTCTATAGCCGGCTCGGGCTTAAACCCGACGATAGGGAGATTCACATCCCCACGGTCACCCACCTTGTCGCCACCGTCGAGTGTCCGGCCGGGGGCTCGTCCCCCCAGCAATCGGAATTAAAAACGGTTTATACCCCAGTCTCCGATCACCGAGACCTCACCTGCAGCCTAGACTCTGGAGTTCGCTCCGGACACAGGTCGTCACCGGTCCCTGACCTATTGCATAGTTTGGAGTCCATGATTCCGAACCCCCGCCGTGGCGTGGAATCAATTTTTTTCCCACCCACCTCCCAAACCGATCGCTCAAGCATCGCAGCAGAGCCCTAGTCTTCGGACTTGCGGGACATTAAGCAGTTACCAGGAGAGTCGGTCCATCATTACTGGGCTAGACTCCTCCTCGCTAGAAACAAAGTACGGGGCCTCACTGGGTCAAGAGATAATGGCAACCTTCGTTCGCAACTGCCATGACAAAGGGATTCTCAATGCCCTGGCGCGGCGGCACATTCGTGGCTTCACCGAGCTGTCAGTTTTGGTACAGAAGTATTGTGCCATGGAAAGCGCTTGGCAAGCCGAGCGGCTGTTTTCGGAACCAACCTTTACCGAATACCCTAGAGGAGATCGGCAAAAGAGGATACCCCCGAAGCGGCCAGCCCAACTTGAGACCGCCAAAAAGAGAAACAGGCCCCTTTCAGGGGTCAATACCGTCCTGGATGGACTACTGGATAAACCTTTCCCTATACACTCCGTATTGCTGAACACAGCTCCGACTCACAGCCTTAGAGCTTGCTGGGTCGTCAGGCAGATCGCAAAAAGCGGTGAAGCCATTCTTGAGGCACCACTGCCGAACATGCGCTCTACATCGCCACCAGAATACAATGCCGAAGTCCTCACGATCTACGAAACGTTCCCCTCAAGGAACAGGAGGAAAAGAGCTCTTAAAGAACTCGAGCAGGTATACCATGTGGCAGCAACAAGTGCATGGGCAGACATACCCATTACCTTCGGAGACACTGACCGACCAGCCATTCTTCCCGGTCATTCACCGGCCGCACTAGTCCTGAACCCCATCATTGATGGCTTCAGGTTACACAAGGTGCTAATGGACGGCGGCAGTGGTTTGAACCTGATCTATGAAGACACCCTAGAAAAAATACAGTTCGACCGATCTCGAATCGAACATAGCAACACAACTTTCCGGGGAATCATCCCGGGGAAAGAGGCGCGCTGTTCAGGACGTATCGTCCTGGATGTAGTGTTCGGCATGCCCGACAACTACCGATCCGAAGAACTCCTCTTCCACATCGTGCCCTTCCCCAGCGGCTACCACGCCCTGTTGGGACATGACGCCTTCACAAAATTCCAGGCTATACCACATTACGGGTATATGAAACTTAAGATGCCAGGATCAAACGGAGTTATCACAACCGCCAGTGATCCGAATATAGCCCTACGGGCCGAAAACAAAACAGCAGCGCTTGCCCTCGAGGCTCTAGCTGAGACCTTTGCTGCAGAAGAGCTGACCGCACTTCGGTTAACAGTAGACAGGGACAATGTGATCCTCAGTAAAAGGCCCAAACCCACGTCCTTTAAACCGGCAAAGGAAGTCGTTAAATTTCAGGTGCACCCGATGGACCCCAACAAGACAGCGTCCATCGGAGCTCAGCTCGATCCCATAGTGGACGAAGCGCTGCGAACATTCTTACGAGAAAACTGGGACATCTTCGCCTGGCACCACTCTGATATGCCTGGAATCCCACGACGGCTGGCCGAACATAGCCTGAACATCATCACAGGCTTTAAGCCCGTCAAACAGACCCTACACCGCTTTTCCGAGCCCAAACGACAAGCTATGGGTGAAGAACTAGCTAAACTGCTAGAGGCCGGATTCATTCGGGAGATTAAACACCCCAAATGGTTGGCAAACTTGGTTATGGTACCAAAGAAAGATAAATCCTGGCGGTGTGTGTTCGACTTCAAAGACCTCAACAAGGCCTGCCCTAAGGACCCCTTCCCCCTACCACGCATAGACCAGATTATTGATGCCACAGCCGGACACGACACGTTGTGTTTCCTCGACGCTTATTCTGGATACCATCAGATTAAAATGAAGGAATCCGATCAAGCGGCAACAGCATTCATCACCCCTTATGGGCCATTCTGCTTCAACACTATGCCCTTCGGGCTAAAAAACGTTGGGGCTACGTACCAGCGCATGATCCAGACTTGTCTCGCAAAGCAAGTCGGTAAAACAGTTGAGGCATACGTAGACGATGTGGTAATCAAAACCAAACATGTCAGCCATCTGATCGACGACCTAAGGCAAACCTTTGCCAGCCTACGCGAGTACGACATACGACTCAATCCGGAGAAATGCGTATTCGGAGTTCCCGCTGGTAAATTGCTCGGATTCATCGTCTCCCATAGAGGAATAGAAGCAAATCCGGCTAAAATCCGCGCCCTATCGGAACTTGCAATTCCCACAGAGCTAAAGCACGTCCAGAGGCTGGCTGGTTGCGTGGCGATGCTAAGTCGCTTTATCTCCCACCTCGGTGAAAAGGCTTTACCGCTCTACAAATTGCTGAAACGGACCAAGAATTTCGAATGGACCGATGAAGCAAAGGCCGCGTTAGAAGAAATTAAGACACTCCTGGCAAGTAACCCCATACTCACAGCACCAGGCGCGGGTGAGCCCATGTTATTATACATATCGGCCACCAACCAAGTCGTTAGCGCAGTGCTCGTCGTCGAACGAGAGGAGGAGGGACACAAATTCCGGATACAGAAGCCGGTATATTACGTGTCAGAAGTACTAACACAATGCAAGTCCAGATACCCGCACTACCAGAAGATAGCCTATACAGTAATTATGGCATTGCAGAAACTCAGGCACTATTTTCAAGAGTGCTCGGTCACGGTGGCATCCGAAGTGCCCCTGAACGATATAATCAACAACAGGGACACCACCGGCCGAATAGCTAAATGGGCTATTGAGCTCCTTCCCTTTGAAATAGCTTACAAGCCAAGACGAGCTATCAAGTCTCAAGTATTGGCAGATTTCCTCGCCGAATGGACAGAGGCCGAACTCCCAAGGGAATATAGTACATACTCCAACTGTACAATGTACTTCGATGGTTCTACAACTTTGGCCGGACTGGGGGCTGGGGTTATCCTCACATCCCCCACAGGCGACAACGTCCGATACGTGTTGCAGATCATGTATGCCGATTCCAACAATGCAGCCGAATACGAAGCACTATTGCACGGTCTTCGGATGGCAGCATCAATGGGCATACGCCGGCTGGAGGTACGGGGAGACTCCAACTTGGCCATCTCCCAAATCAACTGTGAATTTGATGCCAAAAACCCGAAGATGGCGGCATACAGAGACGCTGTCCTCAAGATATCCGCACGGTTCGAGGGGCTGGAATTTCACCACATCGCTAGAGACAACAACCAAGCCGCCGACATACTGGCTCGCCTGGGGGCCAAATGCGACCCTGTCCCAAAAAACACTTTCCTGGAACGGCTCTTTAAGCCATCCGTGGTTTGGCAGGACGATCCCAAGGGCTCCGATCTAACCAGTGCGGACGAGGTTGTTCCCCCTACAAACGAACCAGACGATCAAATCATTGGCGGCTCCGTCATGGACGAAACGCCTTCGGCTCACGAGGTCATGGCAGTAATCGCGCCATGGACCGAGCCCTTCCTCGCCTACCTTCTTCGCAAAGAACTCCCCGACGATCAGACGGAGGCGCGGCGCATAATTCGGCGATCCAAAGCCTACAAAGTACACGAGGGTGAGTTATACAAGAAAAGCACCACCGGAATACTACAGCGGTGCATATCTGAGGAAGAAGGTCGGCAGCTCTTAGCCGAAGTCCACGCAGGGATGGCAGCCATCACGCTGCAGCAAGAGCCTTGGTCAGCAAGGCCTTCGGGCTGGTTTTTTCTGGCCCACAGCTCGGACAGACGCCCAGTCGCTTGTCAAGCACTGGGTGGGGTGCCAACTTTTCGCAAACCAAAGTCACATGCCCCCAACAGCTCTTCGGACTATTTCGATTACCTGGCCCTTTGCGGTCTGGGGGCTGGATATGGTCGGACCACTTAAAGGGGGGACCAAGAAGAATAAATACCTACTGGTCATGGTGGACAAGTTCACCAAATGGATAGAGGAAAAACCTGTCAAATCAGCCAAGTCCGGACCAGTAATCGGCTTTATATCCGGCGTGGTACACCGTTACGGCGGCCCGCACAGTATAATAACGGACAATGGATCCAATTTCATGGCCCAAGTGGTCAAAGACTGGTGCACAAAAATGGGCATTAAGCTCGATTACGCATCAGTTTATCATCCGCAGACCAATGGATAAGTCGAACGAGCAAACGACCTCATTATGAGCGGCATTAAGCCACGTTTGGTCCGGTCTCTCCATGAATCTGACTGTCATTGGGTTGAGGAGCTCGACTCCGTTCTATGGGGCCTGCGCACCACCTTGAATAGATCAACGGGATATACACCGTTTTTCATGGTCTATGGGGCAGAAGCGGTCCTTCCTTGTGATATTATTCACGATGCACCAAGGGTGCGCATGTACGAAGAAAAGGAGGCCGAGTTAGATCGGCAAGACGACTTGGACGCCTTGGAAGAGGAGCGCAACATAGCTCGGGCCCGTTCTACTTTTTACCAACAGCAGGCTCGACGTTACCAGAGTAGGGAGGTCAGGGCAAAGGTGTACAACGTGGGTGAGCTCGTCTTACGACTTCCGGAGAAGTAGAAGCATAAACTCAAACCCAAATGGGAGGGCCCCTTCATAATCGACAAAGTACTCACGGGAGGGGCTTACCGTCTTCGGGACCCGTCGGATCACCGCCTTGAACCAAACCCATGGAACGCAGCTCGTCTTCGGCGCTTCTACGGATAAACCGGTGTCGTCGCACTCTTTACTCTTTATTTCGTTTTTCCTTTTTCCTTCTTTTTTTTCTACTTTCCCTCCCACCTTGATTTTTGGCAGGTTTGAACTCTTTCCTTTTCTTCCCAACTCTATGTTCGGCTCAACCGATCTTGTACTAAGATTTTCGGCATACACCTTTAAGTGTTGAATCCGAACACAGCACCTGGGGGCTTCTTTCCGAAGCCAATGCTTTCATATTATAAGCACTTATTCACATTTATTGTGTCCGCATATTTTCCTTGTCATTTTTCGAAGCCATCATATGCATCAATTTGAACTAAGACTTTGCCAAGCTGGGTTGCCTCGTTCCTGTGCTTACCCTCTACGTTCCCGATTGTTCGGCTAGAGGGTAAAGGGAGCACCTCTGCGATTGTTACGACCGGGTCATCCGGATACGTACCTTAGACGGGTGAAGCCAAAAGCTAGCTATCTTCAGTAGACAATTGATCGGCTACGACGGAATCAACTAATAAGACTATGGTCGTTATGACCATTACTCGAGCTTCTTCTCTCACAAAAGCCCTTAGTCGCATACTAACAGTATACGACCTTCTACCTACGATTTACGTAGCACCCTGAAGAAAGGTATCGATAGAGGTACTATTTTCTCCGGAAGATGTTTCTTACGCTAAGCAGTAATATAACATATCTCCATGTGTGCTTTCTGTCTGTTCGCACCACATGGCCGGATTGCCTGGTTCCCCGAACATAATTCATTCCCTAGGGTGATAAATTACAAGGAACACTCCCAAGCTCTTAGCACGGGAGGCCGAAGCCGATGGCCAGTTAAGACAAAGTTTACAACACAGACGGAGTAATTCCTTGATTATTCGTACATAGCTACATATAGTCATACATCTGGCTGCCGATCGAGATTATCGATTATGGTGTCCAGGGAGCAATCTTCTTGTGAGAGACGGGCGGCAGGCATCACTTGGTCGTATACCAGGTGGAGCGGCACTTCTCGTCCATCTGACCCTACTGGTCCAACCTGAGCCATACGCTCGGGGTTAAGCCCGGTATAGCGGGTCTTGGTCATCGCCCACGCCTCTCGTGCTCCCTCTCGACAAGCAATGTCTTCCACAGCTCGAACCTACTTCGGGCTCCCTTGAACCGATCAACTAGTTCGGTCATCCCCTCCGGAGGTTGCTCGGCGGGCCACAATGCTTTCACCATGTTCTTCATGGCCTTTCGAGCCCGCTCATGAAGGGCGGATAGCTCTTTCAGAAGGCTTCCCTGGTAGGACCCGATCTCTTCTTCGGGTCGCCCAGACAGGAGACCTATACATGAGTCACGGCATGCGTATTATGCTTCATGCGTAGGAAATACCTTCTGATGATAGAATCACACTTACCGAACATGCCCCTCTGTAATTTCTAGTTCTCTCCTTGGGCCTGG